>OY728165.1:939383819-941883819 GCA_963277665.1 Viscum album
TTTTCAAAGTTTAAGGACAGATTATTCTCAATACAATAATTCAAAACCTTTTCCAAAATGGAGATACAATCATTAAATGAAGATCCATACACTATAAAATCATCAATAAATACTTCCAAGCTGGTCTGAAGAAAATTGTAAAAAATATTCACCATACATATTTGGATGGTACTTGGGGCATTGTAAAGTCCAAATGGAATCCTCTAGTAGGAAAATGTACCAAATGGGAAAGTGAATGTTGTGTTCTCTTGATCCTCTAGAGCTATAGGAACCTAAAAATATCAATAAAATTCATCCAAGAAGTAATAATGTGTCTTCCCATAAAGCCTCTTAAGAATTTTATCAATAAACGAGAGATGTAAATTGTCCTTGCGAGTGAATTGATTTAGTTTCCAATAATCAATACACTCTCGTGAACTATTTTCACCCTAATTGGAATTAACTCTTCTCTATCATTTTTAGCAACCCTAACATCACTTTTCTTAGGCACAACCTAAATAGAACTCACCCAATGGGAATATGAAATGGGATAAATTATACCTGCCACGAGAAATTTTTCAGCTTCTATTTAACAACTTCCAGAAGATTTGGATTGAGTCTCCATTGTGGATGCCTCACCGGTTTAGCCCCATCCTCCAAAATAATCCTATGTATGAAAATGGATGGGCTAATACCAAATATATTAGCCAAGGTCCACCAGATTTCCCTTGTTTTCTCCCTCAAAATATTTAAATATTTTTCTTCATGTTCAAAAGGTAGATTGTTAGAAATTATAACATGCAATTTCTCACCACTTAACAAGTATGAGTATTTGAGATTAGGTGGAAATGGCTTGTGTTCTAGTACAGGGGGGTAATGTATGGATTGAGAAATTGAAGGAACTAAAATATGTGCACAATGAACATCAGTATCTGAATATACATCATCAAAATCAAAGAATAAAGCATCAAACACATCAGTATACTCAAGAACCATGTCATAATCCATGTTCACATGATCAAAATCAGAATATGAATCCATTTTAAAATCAAATCTAAGAGAGTTTTATGCATTATAAAGTGGTGTGAAAGTGCTATTAGACATAAAACTAGAACCAATACTCATAATCTCTCTAAGCATAGTACAATAAAAGTCCATGGGGTTTTTATTTATTGGTTCAAAATGGGAGATAACAAAAGAAGAATGGTCCTATGAGGGGTACTTCATGGAGTCCAAAACATTAAATCTCACAAATTTATCTCCAAACTCTATGGAAAGTGTACCCTCATGGAAATTTATGACCGTTTTTTCAGTTTTGAGGAAGGTCCTACCTAAGGTGATGGGATCATGAGAACTTAACTAATCATCCACCATGAAGAGCACATAGAAATATGCTGGTAAGCTCGTGTCTCTTACCTAATTAAGTAAATACTCAAGGACTCCTGCTGGATATTTTGTAGCTCTATTCGCCAGCTGCACCACTACTCTCATCATCTCCAACTCACTAACCTAGAAAAAAGATAATACAGAGTGAGTATTCACATTTATGGAAGCTCCTAAATCATAAAGAGAATTATAAAAGTGCAACTCCCCTATGGTGCATGGGATAGTGAATGTCTCTAGATACTTTCACTTTGTTGGCATTGCAGGAGTTAGTGTAATGAATTCTAAAACATTCCTTCCAAGATTGATCCTCTAATTTCCCTTGAGCCCTCTTTAATTAGTAAAAAGTTCTTTTAAGAATTTGTCATACCTTTTTATTTTCTTAATGGACTCGATAAGGGGGAAATTTAACTCTACATGATTTAATGTGTCCAAAACCACCTTTTGTATTGCCTCATTGTCCATCTTCTTGGGTTTTAGAACTCTATTTTGAAATATAAGGGGTTTTGGAGGAACATCATCAATCCTTTTCTTACAATTGTCTTTCTCCTTGGGATACTCATCAGTTGGTATGGAATGGGGCTTCTCGGGAGTTGAGGTAAATCTCGATGGAACTATCGGTGTAGATTTATTAGTTTTTTTCTTAACACTTCTCAATGTGATGGAAATGACATTCCCATTTGGATTTGGAGTAGGTTGGGAAGGAATTTTTTGGATTTATTACTTACTAGTTCATGGAGGGCGGTGGAAATCTGGCTCATTTGAGTCTTTACCTCCATCAACACTGAACCTTGAGTCTTCAACTCATTCTTCTGATTAAGAATAATTTATTTCAAAAGGTTATCATTTTTAGAATCAACCTTGGGTGGGGGGTTTCCTTGTTTCTAGCTTTTTGATTCTTGGGCTTCAAATCTCCTTTGGATTTGTTGGAAACCCTATTGGTAAGGCAGATGTTGTTGGAAGGTTTATTGAAAAGGGGTCCTTTATTATTGTCCAGAGCCATACCTCATGTCTGATTGATCATTCCACCCTTAGTTGTATATTGATGAAATGGAATCATACTTCTTTTTAGGACGTGGTTATTGTTTTTGTTGATATGGTCTCTTGGGGAATACACCTTCACAATCCTATGACTCTTGTAATTAGGGGAAATAGTCACTTGGGTGGTTTGTTTGAGTGAAAATGCCACATGGACTCATAAGAGTGGGTTGGGATGTATTTTGAGCAAACAAAATATGCCTCAGCATAGTGGTCAATTATTCCAACTTAGTATGAATCAAATGATTTCCAAGAGATGTAAGACTTACATGATGTACTCCTCTAACATGTGGTGTACCTCAATCTCTAAATGCTTGGGAGTTTTGTGCCATATTTTCAATTGACACACATTCAACTACTAGTGTTTTTTTGACCAATTCCCCTCCAGCTACAGCATCCACCATTATTCTCTCCATAGGTGTGATTCCTTCATAGAATTATTGGATGAGAATTTTCTCACTGATTTGGTGATGCGGGTAGCTTGAACACAACTTCTTAAATTGCTCCTGGTACTTATACATTGACTCCCCATTGTGATTTCTTGATCCCAGAGATCTCTTTTATAATAGATGTGGTCCTTGAATCTAGAAAAAATCTCTACAAGAAAAGACGTTTCAAATCTTTCCAACATGTTACATATTTATGTTATAAATAATACATCCAATTCATTGCAACTCCATCAAGTGAAAATGGGAATTCCCATAGTTTGATTTGATCTTCAGAAATATTTCTTGGTTTCATGGTTTATAAAACCACATAAGTTTATTTAAGGTGATTGTTTGAGTCCTTTCCAGATAAGCCATGAAACTTTAGAAGAAGGTGAATTAACCCAGATTTCAGTTCAAATTATAATTCGAGATTTGGGTATGTAATACAATTTGGTTGATAATTAATTTATGGTGCATCCAATTCTTGAATGATTATATTAAGTTCATTGTTTTTTTTATCCATTTTTTCTTGTATTAATATTGATTTAGTTCTGTTTCCAATTTTTGTGTTCTTGTAATGTATAAATTCTACCACTGGTTGAATGTTGAAACTTTTCATAGACTGAGAATGTCTGATTTGAGCCCTAAGGCTGCATTCAATATTAGGGTCAAGATCTAAGATATATTTGGAATTAGTTCATTTCATAAATAAAATAAATATTAAAATAAGATAAGTGGACCATAATTAAACAAAAAACATTTGTTTGAGTTGATGGTCTAAAAATAATAAGAAGAAGAAAACAAAAGAAGAAGAAAAATTCATATTGGGTGAAGAAGGATGAAAGAAGAGAACAATAGAATAAAATGAAAAATAAAAGGAATACCTCTAATTGCATGAAATAATTACTTGACTCCCTAGAAAAAATTCCAATTTGTAAGGCACTATCATGGGAGCTCCCAAATGATATCCATTTTTGGGTTATTTAGGTGTAGTAGAGTGGATGACCAATATCATCTCTCAAGAAATGATGTAATTTAAAACAACATATTAAAGGTATTTTGAAAATAAAATAAATGAAAAGAAACAACATAGAAGGATTTGGGGGGGGGTTGTTTAATGGTTATAAAAATAGAATAATTTTTCTAGAATAATATTTCATTTTTTTGTTTTTATTTTTTAAATGAATTTTGAGTAAAAAGACACAACAAGAATATGTTTTTTTAGAAAATATTTTCAAAGGTGTAATTAAAATAACTACAACCATTCACTTAATTATTAATAATTATCTTTTAAATTAATATCCAATTAATTATAATCCCTTAATTTGTTAAACCTCAAACCCTATGAGATTTAACATTACCACAAAGATGAAAAGAGTTAAACCCTAGGTCAGCTTTAGAACACACAATCGCAACACCCTGCTTTGATTGACATCCTCAGTCTAGATTATGGTCAGTGGTAAATTAGGGAACATATACATTTTGGAAATTGAGGATGAATTTTGTTTAGTGATTATATTTAACTCTACAAATTTATCCCATGTGGTCTTGTTTTACAGATTAAGTTTGCGCTCTCACAATTTACACAAATCTCAACCTCGCATGCTTTTGTGTTAATTGTTCAATTTCATACATAGTTTCATATAATTAAAAAACTCAATTCATGGAAATTATTAATTTAATTACAGTATCTCATTGATTAAAAATAAATTAATGAACAAGGTAATATGTAGATTAGTTACTAAAAAAACTACTCTTCCATGGGCGGTGTAGTCATCACTGAAACGTTTTCCATTCGTAAGGGTTTAGAAAGGGTATAAACCAATAATTTTTATACTCCTAAATTACATCCTAAATATGAATATTAATAGAAAAAAATGAAAATATCATAATAAATGGAAGAGAAACTAATAGTTTTTTAAAATCAAAACAATATTACAAAGTAAAGAAGAAGAAGAAGGCTTTAATAAAGGGATCCTAAATTCAAGATCTCTCCATTTTGAAATTCATGGAGAAATGTTGTGAACCAATTATCCACTTCCTTAAATATCAAAATTTATGTTCCAACCCCTTTAAATGAGAAAAACAATAATTTATAGAGTGGAGTGCAGGCTAGGTTTAAAGAGATTTCAAGTGTGAATGGGGAAATTTATCCAAATAAATTAATCCAACTTCGGCCACCTATTTGACCCCAAAAACGTGTGAACCAGTTATCCTTATATAATTATGATTAGTTATAAATTGGTTTCTCTATCGCCTATACAAATTTGTGAAGAATACATGCAATTATAAAGAAGTTATGGCCCAAATACTAAAGTGATGTCCAATCTAGTGAGTCTAACCCAGCTTTGATTTCATGGACCTTTTACTCCAATAAAATGCATGATTTTGCTTCAATGTATTGAATGAAAGTTGTATCCCATTAATTAAATAACATATTTACAAAATATTAATTTCAAATAATACATTTTAAAATATTTATGTCCAAATTGTTTTCAGTGGATTTTAAAGGGTTAAATTGGTTTTTTCATCAAATTTTCAAATGAATGATCTAATATCAAATATTATATATATAAACATATTTAAAAAAATGTGAGAAAATAATTTCATTTATGATTAATAAAATATTCAACAAATTAGTATTTTATTAAGGACCTTATATTAAATAAATAAGTAAAAAGACAAGGAAATATATTTTAAAGCTTGAAAATGTATGAATATAGAAGAGAAGAAGGATTGCTTGAATGAAAAATAAAATATGGATGATTATGATAAAACTATTTCTCTTATATGAATACATTTAATAAGAGGAGGAATAGGTAAATATAGAGGAAAAATTACTTTAAAATGATATAATTATGGGAAGGTTGACCATTTCTTAGGTATCTTTCTTACAAAAATTGGATAAGAAAATGATAATGAAGATTCTACTAGTATGTCCACCAAAAGGAGAGATTTATAATATGCTCAGTCAAAATAAATGAAGAATATTCCCCTTAGTTATATCATAAGGAACTTTCTTTTAGTTGATGAAGGTGTATCTGATAGTTATGAAAGTGGTGATGATGAATATGAAGTTCTAAGAGGTGTATCATAATGAGTTCTCATTGCAAAAGAAGAAGAGGTGAGTCTATTTGAAAATGAGTTATAATACAATAATGAGTATGATTCAGTGGAAGGAGATACTTTTAAAGATTTTACTGTGAGAATGGAAACCAAAATGTTTTTAAAAGAAATATAAAGGATGTGAGAAGAAAAAAGTTGTTTAAATGAAGGTTCATACAAACAAAGGAAATTAAAGGCTAAAAAAATTAGTTAACAAAATAAATTGAGATATAAAAGCTTGATATTTCAAAAATGGAAAAATCATTTAACACATGACTTCTACCATTAACCTTATGGATAAGGAAGTATATAAACAAAAAAAAAAACAAATTATATAATTTAAGAAGTACATAGAATAAAATAAATAATACACGAATAAGGATATTAAAGAGAATGGTTAATTCTATAAGAAACCTATTATAATTATCTATTCTAAAAATGATTTAGGAAATGAAAATTTAAATTCTATAGAAGTTACAGTAAAAAGGAATATTTATTATACTAAAAGATTAAATGAAAAATTACTATCTAGAATATCTGATAGTCATGAAGAAAAGTCTAAATCTTCTCAGAATTGAAAATAAAAAAATTCAGAAAATATGTCTTCATTTGCCACAAATGTTCACAGAGGAATTCCACAAAATGGATTTGTAGGGTCTAAAAATTTATGGGATGGAGACTGACCAAGTCAGTAACCCATTTAACAACAATTTTTTTATTAGTACATAATTATATAGGGATACTAATGGTATTGTGGTTTGTTTGGCCACTTGATTTACTACTATTAGTATAATAGGTCTCTACTTTGACTGAGAATAGATCCAAAATAAAGGGGGATACTAAAATTAAAAATGATAAATCATAAAATTCCACAACAACTTGAGAATAATTTTGAGATAAAAAATAGATTATTAATTCTACAAGATGTTTGTAGAAGGTGTGATCAAGAAGGGAACACCTCATATGTGTATGTTTCTTTTATTCAAGCTTATTTGAATATATTTCATAGTTTTAAAAATAATAATAATAAAATTTATATTTATAAACAAGAAAATAAGGTTGAAGTTTCATTTAAATATTGTAAATATAAAAAGTCTTAAATCATAGACAACCAGTATTTAGCTCACATGAATGTTTATTTGAACAACCTTAAAAATGTTTTGAAATATGAAGGATGAGTTGTGATATTTGGTAATTATATCTCAATAATGTTCAAAGGTATTGTAAAAATAAACATTGGTAAAAATAAAATCATTCGAGACAATGTGAAATTTTTTGATGAGTTAAAGAATAATTTTTTGTGTATATCTTAAATATGTGATGCTGGAAATGAGGTGATATTCAGAAAATATGTATGTATATCTAAAAGAATAAAATATGGGAATTTATTAAAAATGGTTTGATAACCCTAAGAAATATATTTGAAATTAAAAAATCAAGTGTTGTATATTACTTGAGTTGAAAAGTTGAAAATAATCCATGTAATAAAATACTTGGTCATATTGTCTAAAAGAATATAAGAAAACTAATAAAATTATAATATATGAGGAATATCCCCTTTTTTAAAGAAGATAAAACTATTTTTTTAAATTTCAAAAAGAGGAAAATGGTGAACAAAACTCATAAGGGTGTTTAAATTCAAACTTTTATGCCTCTGGAACTAATTCATTGTGTTCCTATAGCTATGATACCAAAAAATAGAGAAATAAACATATTCAATTTTATAGATGATTTCACAAGGATAACATACATCATTCTCATGTCACATCAACCAAAATCCTTGGACAAATTCAATATCTTTATAATACTTACATAGAATAAAATAGGATTGTACTTGAAGAGATTGATATAAGATAACAGGAGTGAATATAGAAACATAAAATTCACTGAACATCATAACAAACATGGAATCAAACACAAATTCAATGTTATATATACTCTTTTATAAAATTTACTGGATGAATGGAATGATATGAATCTAGTTCATATGTATATAACTATACTGATAGAGCAAGAAACCTCAAGGCATTATTGGTTATAGGCCATCCAAACTACTGTAATAATTCAAAATAAATATCTTATAAAGTAAAACTCAAACATAAATCCCTAGGATATGTGGTTCAAAGTAAATAATTTTTTTAAAAGTTCAGGGTATTAAAAATTCCATGATTTATCCAAAAAATAAAGATTGAATTAGTGAAAAATTTTACAAAAATTGTAAACATGTAATCTTTCTTGGATACAAACCAATATAGAGACCCAAAATATGTTACCTTAAAAAACCTGAGAGAATTTTTGATAATTATGATGTCATAGTCTTTGAAAATGAAGAAATAATCATAAATACTATCATACTAGATAGTGAAGATGAAGCTATAAGTTTTAAAATTGTTGAAGAAAATGTATAAAATTCCCAAATTTAGATTGGAGATGCATATTATGTATTTTCCATTCAAAAAAATGAATAATTGAAGTCTAAATATGTTAATGAAAGTTTGAGAAAACATTTTAATTATAGGAACATTATCTGGTATTAGAATAAAGGTGTATAGATTAGAAGTAAGATCATACCCATTGGTTATACTAGCCTACTGTCAAAGTTTGAAACAAGAACATTTGAGCATGTATTTGAAAATAAGAAGTGGGTTAAGGCTATGAAGAATAGATTAACCAAATTTAAAAGAAATAGACATGGGAAATTGTTCCTAAACCTAAAGAAAATAATTTTATTGGAGAAAATGAGTCTTTCAGAATAATTTGGATGATAAAAGAGAAGTATCTAGAAAAAATGTCAAGATGGTCTGTAATGGGTATTCAAAAACATAAAGTGGTTAATTAAAATGATAAATTTTCTTCAATTTCATAAATTGAGTCCATAAAAATATTCCTTTCCACAATAGCTTAGAATAGCTTCAAAATATTTTAGATGGATGTTAAGTCAACTTTTCTAAATGGTGATATTTATAATGAAGTGTGCATAAAACATCCCAAGTAATTTTTGCTTGATTATAATGGGAGAAAAGTATGTAACTTAAATAAGGAACTTTATATATTAAATAAGGATCCAAGGAAATGGTATTTAAATATATATAAATATTTTAAGAGCATAGAGTTCAAGAAATTGCAAGTGGAAAATAACTTATATATGAAAAATACCAACACCATAACACTCGTTATGATTGTGTATGTTGATGACACAATTTTTTATTTCAATGAATAAATCAAACATGAGGGGCTCTAAAGTCACATAAAATAATTATTTGAGAATTAAATTATTAGTGTAATGAAATTTTCCTTGAGGTTATAGGTTACTCAAGATGCTAAATACATTTTTATTTCATAATAAAAGTATGCTAGTGAGATATTAAAGAAGTTTTACATGCATGAATCTAGAGCTGTTTCCACAAAAATTCAAGGGGTAAAAATTGTGTTAGGACAGTGGAAGTCTAATAATAAATTAGAAGAAGTTAATAATATTGATTAGGAGTCTCATGACTTTGAAAACCACCAGACCTCATATTGTATATGATATTAATCTTTGTTCTAGTGTCCAATCCAATCCTAAAGAATCCAATAAGTTATCAGCAAAGAGGATCTTGAGATACATGTCAAATACTTCAAATTATGGTATTATTTACCATAATAAAGGTGATTTTAAACAAAGAGTGTTCACTAATTCTAACCAGGTAGGAACTATAGATGATAGAAATTCCACATCTGGTGGAGTATTTTTTTGGTTGGTAAAACTTGTTTTTATTGACATTCAAAGAAGAAAACATCAGTGACATTGAGTTTAGCTAAGGATTAGTATGAGAAAACATCATAGGTAGTTACACAAATGATGCATATGGGGACATAACTATATGATTTGAATTTTTAATATGTTTATCCTTTGGTTTTAGGATGTGATGATCAATGTAACATCAAATTGTCAAAAGATCCCATGTAACACTCGAGGCCCAAATTCAATAATTTAAAGCATAATTTCTTAAAAGAGAATGTGATATATGGTATCTTGAAATTTTATTTTGTTCCTTATAAGGAATAGTTGGATGATATCTTTATAAAACCACTCATAACCAAATGATTTGAGAAGTTAAGGATACAAATGGGAGTGCAACCAACTCCCTCACATTGAGGTATGTAAATACTTGAACTTAAAACTCTATTTTTCTTTATAAAATTCTTGGGAAGATTTTATATTTAGTAGGAAAAATATGCTTCCCCTATTTTTAATTATTTTAATTCATGTGATAAATTATGAATGGAAAATTTTATTTTCAGTTGTAGTTAATTCAATTTTTTAGAATAGAAATTTACTGGACTGAGATGAGTTGTTCTTAAGAAAATCTTTTAATATTGATTTATTATTAATAGTATTCTAATAAGATATATCTCACATATAATTAAGGTTCAATCATTTAATATTCCTTTCATTTCATAATTTTATATTGATCCCCCAAAACTAATCTATTTTGTTTCATTATCAAGAGAAATGAGTTATATTACCAACAAATCAAAATGGGTAGATTATTGAACCCTTTTTATGATGTTATATTTATTGTTAATATATGTTTATTTGTGATGATATTTTGTGCTAATCTTCATGTCAAAGATGATTTCTTATAGTGAGTGTACTATATATAAAATGTTTTGAAGGTTCTAGAAGAGATAGGTGAGCAGGGAAGTTCCTATGATTCATTTTTTAGAAAAAATCTATATTAGAGTTTGAAGAAATCATCTAAATGGTGTTGAGATTTGTAGATATCATGATCAGGTTCTATAAACTTGTTTCATTATACTTCTAAGATGAATTGAGATGAGTTTTTATAGATAATCCTACCTCAGGAAGAATAAATGTGGTTCTATGGTTTTTTGAGAATGTCTGAAATATCATGTAAGAAGATTGATCTTCACGTATAATATTTCATGTCCACATATGATGTTTTAGATGAGATATGATGTTTTGGTTAATATAAAATTAATAATGGAAAATATAATAAGGCGTATAATATTTGGAGCCTTGTGTATAATATTTGAGTATCGCGTATGATATTCACTCTATACATAAGATTCTTGAGATGTGTGTAAGATATTCTAAATCTCATTATATATTTTAGCTAACATAAGATATCTGGTACATGCATAAAATGTTTTGGGAATGTATGAAATTTGTATGTGTATGCAGTTGGATTCATGTAAGATATTTTACTTTGTATGATATTTTACATTATGAAAATATAAGAATCCATAACTAATATTTATAAATAATGAAATAAAATGAGAAATATTTAGACTTCAATATTCTAAATATCGGGAGATTAAAATTTTATAATGTTGTTTTTGAAAACTTCAGGGATGAAACATAAGGATCAATCTAACGATCATGATTCAAGATGAGAATAAAGGATGGATGATCAAGGGAGAAGCTGGGATTACTGATATGAGGTTCACCCCACAGAAGAAGAAGGCATATAATATCCACATTGAGTCCTGCTTATGTGAAATGTAGAGACCCAAAGCTTGAAATACATGAACATTACATTATTTTTGTGGAATAATTAATACATAACAAAAAAAACACACAAGGACTGTAATAGTTTAGTGTCTTTGGAAACACGGAAAAATAATCTTCTAATCATGATGAAAGATCTTCAACATCTCCCATAAAGATATTCCCCTTTTGTTTTCGTACCTAAAACCTTTCTTTATATCCTAGGGAAAAGAAAACATATAAAATGGTGAGATAAAATGCTCAGTAAGGGTAAGCATGGAGAAAATAAAACAAACCATATATATTTGAACATAAAAACATGAAAATAATGTTTAAACATCAAAATCTTGAGCAATGACATAAAAAATGGTAGTACGTATGGTATAGATCATAATAGAACATCAATCATGATAAAAAAGCTTTGAAATAAAACTTATAATTGTGGAAAAACATTAATCACATGATATGATTTCCATAGTAGCCAAGACATTGCTGCCAAGACCATCTTAGTGGACAAAGTCCCTTTCTAAATTGAGTTAACTCCTCGTTTCAGTCCTATAACACTAAACCGGACTAAATTACCATTCCAGCCATGTCTATCTCATGAGATATAAATCTTTACCCAATGCATTGGAGGGAGATATAGGTCCCACCCATCTTATAATGAAATCATTCTTACTTGTGCCACAAAATAAACTTGAAACATTCATCATAACCCAAAGAATAAAATGGGTTTCATAAACATCATCCCATCATCACATAATCCATATAAAACAAATGGATATTTCATCACAAGAAAAGTGAAACAATGTAAATCATAGAGACATTATACTTGAAACATACACATATGAAATAATGTCATCTTAGATGGAAAATAGTTTTGATAAAACACTTGAAATGAATTCTTGAGGAAAATATCCTTTCTTATTCAAAATAATTTTCTTTTCACAAAATGCCATGAAAAGAAAAGAATTTTGTTGAAAATAGTCAAGAAATCTTGTAGATTAATCTTCATGAAAATAAGGCGTTATAAAACCATAAAAATACATTCATGTCGTATAAGTTAAAAAAACATTCTTCTCGTACTTTTGCTGGAAAAGTCAAAAAGTACCTCGTATGGTAAACAAAAGATAGATTCCTTCCATACGATGTGGTAAAAGTAAAATAAAGGGTAAAAATGACTTTAAACATACATGGAAGATAATTAAAAGTTTTATGAAAACATTTTGAGAACATATGGACATGGATAATAAACATAACCCCAGTAAATACTTACAAATAAACAATCTCAGATGAGAATGAGATTGGAATAATTATCCTTTCCCTTATGTCCAATTTCATCCGTATGTGTCTGAGACTCCTATATAGTGGGTTTAAACATATTATTAACTTGTAACAGAACCATAATAATATTTTTGATATCATATATGATTCACTTATGACTTTATATTATCCATTCATTTTTCAATTCCATGTTAAAGCAGCGTTTTAGGTAAAATCCTTTCATTTATCGTCCGTGTTTTGACTTTTAATTATTAATATGATTACATAGATCATGATTACTTAATTCCAGAAAATAAAACATGATTTATATATAATATTTAGTCAGAATATACATATATATATGGATTGATAAATGGAAAGAAATACACCGTTCATGGAGACGGTAGGTCGTACGTACGCATGAACACTATTTTTCGTTTCATTGTTGAATTGAATGGAATTAATTAGATGACGTACATATATATATACATAAATCAAGTAGAATAGTTATGTCATATATTTAATTATTACTTATTATATAGACTTTATAATCATTTTGGAACGGTTATCATGGAGAATGAATCTCAATAGTCGTGGAGATGGTAATCCGTATGTACGCACGAGCGATGATATCGTTACCATAATTATTGAATTGAATTGGAGTGGATGATATAATATATAAAAATCAGTATGATGTTATAATAATCACCTATAGTTATTATTTACACCATTATACCCATCCAGGTAAGGTGGTGGTGGAAAAACTGATTACACCACGACGTGGAGACGGTATTCCGTACGTACGCACGCGCGGTGATTTCATTTTCCATAGGATGGATAGAAGGTGAAATGGGGTTGTTTAATATTTATAATAAAATATCAGTATATAATTAATTCTGATGTTATTACATTATAATGAAACAACTAAATAAGAGGAAGTAGAAGAAGAAAGAAATTTGAATGATTTGGTAGAAGAGATTACCTCTTCCTCGACGCACCTACTTTAAACTTCTTCTTAGGGAACTAGAGTTGGTTTTTTGAGAAGACCAAAACCTCCAGAATGTTTATAGTAAAGTGTATAAGATAAATGGGTAGGTTTTTACTGATATTCAAGTCTCAAAATGGTGTTAAGAGAAGAGGGAAGGGGTGCCCTTTTTATAAGGGAGGATAGGGGCACCTTAGGAAAACATAAAATATTATTTTATAATAAAGTCATATTCGGTTTTTAATAGCTCCAAATTGATTTATTTAGATGATAAGGTAGGTATTGGTAGAAATACTCTCAACCAACAGGTTTTAGACATGTTTAGGCTACTATTTTATCCTTATCATTTAGATTTAACTCTAAGTTAAATAATTTAACTTTTACCGTGTCTTTTTGTTTTCTCACACTATATGGTTAATAAACTTACTATAACAAGATAAAGGAACCCCAATTGGTTCATTATTAATATATATATCCTAATATAATTCATTTGGCTGATACTTAGATTTTTAGGAATAAAATAACAATTAATAATATAATATTTGTTTTAAAAACTATTTTATGTAAATTTTGACACTATTTGGTATTTGATTTTTGTGAAAATCATAACAGCACAATTAGTTCAAAAAAACTTAATTAAATAAATACTAACATGTCATATCAAACTATAAAATTAGTGTAATTCATAAAAAGTCTAAAATTACATTTATTTGGGAATTTATAACATCAATTATGTTAATATTTTATTAGTACGGTAATTACTGCATCATCATTGTGTCAAAAATAAATTGAATTATTTAATGTCTAAAAATTATAAATAAAATACCATTATGTATGAAATTTTTTTAGCTTTATAATTAATATTTTTAGTTGAATTTATCTTTTGTATAACCCTATATTAAAAATGTTTTAGTTATTAAAATTTGATTTTAACTATTTTAACTCTTTTTTTAAATAAAATAATAATTGTCCTAATCTAATCCAAGTGGACCGAAAGGGTAATATTTTATTCCTAAGGTTGTTTTTGGTTGAATTAAACTTATACAATAGAATTAGGACATGTGTTAGGGTAATAATAATATCATTTTTACCCTTAATTACCCTATTTATTTTTAACCATGGTAAAAAAAGTAAAAAGTTACGATTCACCAAAAAATATTTTTATCTTATTGAACCACATTTTACTCATTGATATTAACCATGTCTCTCGGATTTTTGAAATTACACTCAGAGAAGTGGTAAAATTAAGTTTTATGTAAATTTTCAAACTCTCCTAGGAGGTGGGTAAAAGATGGTGAAAAGTTCAATAAATTTTTTATATGTCTAAAATTATTATAAAATGACTCCAATGAATTACATTGAACTAATATAGGTGTTATGTATCAATTTTGACCTAATATAAATTTAAATAAAATAAATAATTATTTATATAAAAAGTTGGTTTTTAAATAGTAACCGAGTGTTTTCACTATTCATCAAAAATTGAATGTTTTCAGAAAAAATACCGAAAATTCACCCTTGGATAATTTCAATATTCCGAATCCAAAAATGAAGTACATTCCAAAAGATAAAATTTATAAAATTTCAAAAAGTGGGTATTACTATTCATAACGGTTTGTTTATATAACATATCGTTGTTTAGTGAAACTTGGTATTGCGTAAAACACACGCTATCGTGGAAGGTCACAATTGCGTGTAATGAAAGCCAAGTCAAGGATGCGTGTAGTGCAAGATCCTTTTGGTGTAGTGTAAAACACAAGACATCAATGAAATTAAAAATAATATTTTTCATAAAATCTCGGGGTGTTACATTCTACCCCCCTTAAAACGAATTTTACCCTCAAAATTCGTCGGGGTTATAAATGGTTTACTACTCAAAAGTTTTAATAGAAACCCACATTGTAAAAAGGAATACCAAAACTTATCTTTAAAAACTAAAGTATGAAACGTAACGGTTAACCAAATTAACTAATTACCAGGTTTCCACATAGGAGAACATAGGTGAAAATATGGATATGGAAGAGAAATCCAACCCTCAAGTTCTGATGGAGTGTGGTAGAGAACATGGTATTGAAAAAAGACGAAAATCGTAAAGCCAAAAATTTGTGATGATCTAAGGTACCATCTGATTTATCGGATATAAGGGAACTAGGACAACATTTTTGGTTTTCAAGATCATTTCCCTAAAGATGAATAATTTTTAATTTGAAGAAATACTTACTTTATTTCGGTATAATCTCACTGTTGTTCGTGCCTTGAACAATTTCCACTTCATCTCTTAAAGAAATGAAGTTGAATTTTTCATTCGTGAGGTGTTAGCCGATCATTTGATAGAATGATGGGTCATTACATATGTCTCAAAGAAAAGGTTAGAAATAGTTATCAAATATACATAAGTCCATCTATGGTGAGTTTAATCATATATGATTCCAAAAATGGAGTTATACTTCATCTATCATACTGATTAATATAATAAAACTAGTTTCTACTAACCAGGGGATTCCTGTAGACCAGTGGTAGGCGATAAAGGCCTATCGCACTTCAGTTGTGGGTTCGATTCCCACAACCTTGTCTGACGTGACGGGTTGTCTCCCAACCTGCAGGTTATCCCTTTTTCTAAAACTACATTATAATAAAATTCATGAAATAAAATAGAAAAAAATACTACCTTATTTCTTACTTAATTCATTCCAATCTTTAGGCTTACCCAAAATACTTCTGTCCAAGCTCATAGTATAAAAAAACAATTACTAGAAATGTCATCTACTGAGCATGTGAATACCATCATTTATCCCCCATATATCATATGATATATCTTGTTGGTCACATTACAAACATGTGAATACCTTAATCATGTATTCTCTTGAACCATAGTGAAAACATGAATGTTGTAACAAGGTAACTCTTTCCAAATACCAAAATCTCAGAAATTCTATATACTCAAACCATGTTATCACTTAGTCCTTATATCAATCATGAGCTCATGAATACTATCAAACAATTTATTTTCTCCTTATCCTTTCATTATGCACATATCATCTACCTTCCAAAAATATTTGAATAACCTTTCCTGGTTACTGGTACCATATTCTTATAGAAAACCACAATGGACCAATACACGGATATTTCAATATACTATAAAAGTACCTCAACAACATTATTATTGAATTCCAATACATAATCCCTTCAATCCACCCTCTTCAATTATTGGCATGGAATAGGTCCTTCCTCAATTTAGAAGTAACTTCTTAGGTCATGGCATTGAGTTGGGTAATGCCCATGTTCTCCGCAGATAAGACATTGAGCTCCATAATAGTCTGTCACTCTAAAACCCTTTTCTTCACATAGATAACATCTTCCCCTCCATTTGAGGTATTCCTCAAGGTTCTTCTTCCCTTCTTTAGAAATCTCAATCCTCTTTTCTATATTCTCCTCACCATGCGAACATGCATAAAATTCCATCTTCCTCTTATTTGATGACATAGGAATACAACTAAAGTTCACCTTGTTAATCATATATCGAGATGACTGATTCGGCATAATCACAATATCTTTCTCTCTAGGCGTTACATAATTTCGTTGATCATAGTCACCAATTTTTCCATTGGAATCAATGTTAACTAAATTTCTTCTCGTTCCCTCCATTGACTAAGACCAGAAACCAAAGTATAAGAAAAAGTTAAAATAATGAGGAACCACATAATCATAAAAATTCTCTTATGGGATGTCTAAATTATAAAAAGTTCTTTAATCCTTGACACCTTTGGTTCGCCCTAGGTTATTCATGATCGTCAACATAATTATAGGGCTCTAACCTATACGTATACTTAACCTTAAGGACATCCCTATACAAACCTTAGAAATATCTCTAGGGATCTCACTAAAGTTCTCACATCATAGTTTCCATTGGTTGACTAAACCTTTCCTCAGATACCAATTATAGAGACCCAAAGCTTGACGTACACAGAAATTACAGTACTTTTTCGGAATACTTAATACATAAAAAAACACACAAGGACCATAATAGTTTAGTGTCTTTGGAAACTCGGAAAAATAATCTTCTAATCACAATGAAAGATCTTCAACATCTCTCATAAAGTTATTCCCCTTTTGTTTTCTTACCTAAAAACTTTCTTTATATCCTTGAGAAAAGAAAACTTATAAAAGGGTGAGCTCAAATGCTCAGTAAGGGTAAGCATGGAGAAAATAAAACAAACCATATACATTTGAACATAAAAACGTAAACATAATGTTTAAACATCAAAATCTTGAGCAATTACATAAAACATGGTAGTACGTAAGGCATAGATCATAATGGAACATCAATCATGATAAAATATCTTGGAAATAAAACTTGTAATTGTGAAAAAACATTAAGCACATGATATGGTTTCCATAGTAGCCAAGGCATTGCTGCCAAGACCATCTTAGTGGGAAAAGTCCCTTTCTGAATCAAGTTCACACCTCATTTCAGTCCTATAACACTAAACCGGATTAACTTACCATTCTGGAAATGTCTATCTCATGAGATATAAATCTTTACCCAATGAATTGGAGGTAGATATAGGTCCCACCCATCTCATAATGAAATCATTCTTACTTGTGCAACAAAATAAACTTGAATCATTCATCATAACCCAAAGAATAAAATGGGTTTCATAAACATCATCACATCATCACGTAATCCATATAAAACAAATGGATATTTCATCACAAGAAAAGTGAGACAATGAAAATCATAGAGACATTATACTTGAAACATACACATATGAAATAATGTCATCTTAGATGGAAAATAGTTTTGATAAAACACATGAAATGAATTCTTGAGGAAAATATCCTTTCTTATTCAAAATCATTTTCTTTTCCCAAAATACCATGAAAAGAAAAGTATTTTGTTGAAAATAGTCATGAAATCTTGTAGATTAAGCTTCATGAAAATAAGACGTTATAAAACTGTAAAAATCCATTCAGGTCATATAAGTTAAAAACACATTCTTCTCGTACTTTTGCCAGAAAAGTCAAAAAGTACCTCGTATGGTAAACAAAAGAAAGATTCCTTCCATACGATGTGGTAAATGTAAAAAAAGGGTAAAAATGACTTTAAACATACATGGAAGAAAAGTAAACACTTTATGAAAACATTTGAGAACATATGGACATGGATAATAAACATAAAACCAGTAAACGCTTATGAATAAACAATCTCGGATAAAAATGAGACTGGAATAATTATCTGTTACCTTATGTCCAATTTCTTCCGTATGTGTCCGAGATTCCTATATAGTGGGTTTAAACATATTATTAACTTGTAACAGAACCATAATAATATTTATGATAACATATATGATTCTCTTATGACTTTATATTATCCGTTCATTTGTCAATTCCATGTTAAAGCAGCATTTTAGGTAAAATCGTTTCATTTACCATCCGTGTTTTGACTTGTAATTATTAATATGATTACTTAGATCATGATTACTTAATCCCAAAATATAAAACATGATTTATATATAATATATATTCAGAATATACATATATATAATGGATTGATAAATGGAAAGAAATACACCGGTCATGGAGACGGTAGGCCGTACGTACGCATGGACGCTGTTTTTTGTTTCCTTATTGAATTGAATGGAATTAACTAGATGACATAAATATATATATATACACATAAATACAGTATCATCATTATGTCATATATTTCAGTATTACTTATTTTATATACTTTATAATCATTCTTTATTGGTTATCATGGAAAATGAATCTCATTGCGTCATGGAGACGTTAATCTATATGTACGCACGAGCGATGATATCGTTCCAATAATTATTGAATTGAATTGTAGGGGATGATATAATATCTCATAATTAGTATTATGTTATAATAATCATATATAGTTATTCTTTACACCATTATACCCATCCAAGTAAGGTGGTGGTGGAAAAATAGATTACACCACGACGTGGAGACAATATTCTGTACGTACGCACATGCGGTGATTTCATTTTCCGTAGGATGGATAGAAGGTAAAATGAGGTTGTTTCATATTTATAATAACATATCAGTATATAATTAATACTTATGTTATTAGTTTATATTGAAACAACTAAATAATAGGAAGTAGAAGAAGAAATAAACTTGAAAGAGTTGGTAGAAGAGATTACCTCTTCCTCGACGCACCTCCTTTAAACTTCTTCTTAGGGAACTATAGTTGGTATTTTGAGAAGGCCAGAACCTCCAGAATGTTTCTAGGGAAGTGGAGAAGATAAATGGTAGGGGTTTACTAAGCATTAAGTCTCAAAATTGTGTGAAGAGAAGAGGGAAGGGGTGCCCTTTTTATAATGCAGGAGAGAGGCAACTTAGGAAAACATAAAATAATATTTTATAATAAAGTCATATTTGGTTTTTAATAGCTTAAAATTAATTTATTTTAAAGATAAGGTGGGGATGGGTCTAAATAATCTCAACCAATAGGTTTTAGACAATTTTAGGTTACTATTTTATCCTTATCATTTAGATTTAACTCTAAGTTAAATAATTTTACTTTTACCGTGTCTTTTTGTTTTCTTACACTATAAGGTTAATAAACTTACTATAACAAGCCAAACGAAACCCAATTGGTTCATTATTAATATATATATCCTTATCTAAGTCATTTTTCCAAACCTTATATTTTTAATAATAAAATAACAATTAAAAATATAATATTTGTTTTAAAAACTATTTTATGTCAATTTTGACACTATTTGGTACTTGATTTTTGTGAAAATCATAACAGCATGATTATTTATAAAAAAGTTAATTAAATAGATACTAACATGTCATATTAACCTATAAAATTATTTTAATTCATAAAAAGTCTAAAATTACATTTATTTAGGTATTTATAACATCAATTATGTTTATATTTCATTAATAAGGTAATTACTGCATCATCATTGTGTCATAAATAAATTGAATTATTTAATGTTTAAAAATTATAAATAAAATACCATTATGTAGGAAATCGTTTTATATTTCTAATGAATATTTATAGTCGAATTTATCTTATGTATAACCTTATATTAAAAATGTTTTAGTTATTAAACTTTGATTTTAACTATTTTAACTCTTTTTTTAAATAAAATAATAAATGTCCTAATCTAAACCATGTGGACCGAAAGGGTAATATTTTATTCCTAAGGTTGTTTTTGGTTAAATTACACTTATCCAATAGAATTAGGATATGTGTTAGGGTAATAATAATATTATTTTTATAATTAATTACCCTATTTACTTTTAACCGTGGTAAAAAAAGTAAAAAGTTACGATTCACCAAAAATTATTTTTATCTTATTGAACCACATTTTACTCCTTGATATTAACTGTGTCTCTCTGATTTTCAAAGTTCCACTCACAGAAGCGGTAAAATTAAGTTTTATGTAAATTTTCAAACTCTCCTAGGAGGTGGGTAAAAGACGGTGAAAAGTTCAATAAAATTTTTATATGTCTAAAATTATTATAAAATGACTCCAATAAATTACATTGAACTTATATAGGTATTATGTATCAATTTTGACCTAAAATAAATTTAAATAAAATAAATAATTATTTATATAAAAAGTCGTGTTTTAAATAGTAACCGAGTGTTTTCACTATTCATCAAAAATTGAAAGTTTTCAGAAAAAAACCAAAAATTCACCCTAGGCTAATTTCGATATTACAAATCGACAAATGAGGTCCATTATGAAATATAAAATTTATAAAATTTCAAAAAGAGGGTATTACTATTCATAATAGCTAGTTTATATAACATACCGTTGTTTAGTGAACCTCAGTATTGCGTACAACACACACTATCATGGAAGGTCGCAATTGCGTGTAATGCAATCCATGTCAGGGATGTGTGTAGTGCAAGCTCCTTTTGGTGTAGCATACAACACAAGACATCAATGAAATTAAAAAGAATATTTTTCAGAAAATCTCGGGGTGTTACATTCTACCCCCCTTAAAATGAATTTCGCCCTCGAAATTCATCGTGGTTATAAATGGTTTACTACTCAAAAGTTTTAATAGAAACCCACATCGTAAAAAAGAATACCAAAACTTATCTTTAAAAATTAAAGTATGAAACATAACGGTTACCCAAATTAACTAATCACTAAGTTTCCACATAGGAGAACATATGTGAAAATATGGATATGGAAGAGAAATCCAACTCTCAAGTTCTGATGGAGAGTGGTAGAGAACATTGAAATGATAAAATCCAACAATCACAAAGCCATAAATTTGTGATGATCTAAGGTACCATCTGATTCATCGAATATAAGAGCACTAGGACAACATTTTTGGTTTTCAAGAACATTTCCCTAAAGTTGAATAATTTTTAATTAGAAGAAATACTTACTTTATTTCGGTATAATCTCACCGTTGTTCATGCCTTGAACAATTTACACTTCATCTCTTAATGAAATGAAGTTGAATTTTTCATTCGTGAGGTGTTAGAAGATCATGTGATAGAATGATGGGTCATTCCATATGTCTCAAACAAAAGGTTAGCAAAAGTTATCAAATATACATAAGTCCATCTATTGTGAGGTTAATAATATATGATTCCAAAAATGGACTTATAATTTATCTATCATACTTATTAATATAATAAAACTAGTTTCTACTAACCAGGGACTTCCTGTAGGCCATTGGTAGGCGATAAAGGCCTGTCGCACTTCAGTTGTGGGTTTGATTCCCATAACCTTGTCTGACGCGATGGGTTGTCTCCCATCCTGTAGGTTGTCCCTTTTTCTAAAAATAAATTATAATAACATTCCTGAAATAAAATAGAATAAATACTATCTTATGTCTAACTTAATTCATTCCAATCTTTAGGCTTATCCAAAATAGTTCTGTCCAAGCTCATAGTATAAAAAGCAATTACTAGAAATGTCATCTATTGAGCATGTGAATACCATCATTTATCCCCCATATATCATATGATATATCTTGTTGGTCACATTCCAAACATGTGAATACTTTAATCATATATTCTCTTGATCCATAGTGAAAACATGAATTCTGTCACAAGGTAACTCTTTCTATATACCAAAATCCCAAAAATTCCCTATACTCAAACCATGTTATCACTTAGTACTTATATCAATCATGAGCTCATGAATACTATCAAACAATTTATTTTCTCCTTATCCTTTCATTATGCACATATCATTTACCTTACAAAAATATTTTAATAACCTTTCATGGTTACCGGTACCATATTTTTATAGAAAACCACAATGGAACAATACACAAATATTTCAATATACTATAAAAGTACCTCAACAACATTATTATTGAATTCCAATACATAATTCCTTCAATCCATCCTCTTCAATGATTGGCATGGAATAGGTCCATCCTCGATTTAG
Organism: Viscum album; assembly: GCA_963277665.1. NCBI lineage: Eukaryota > Viridiplantae > Streptophyta > Magnoliopsida > Santalales > Viscaceae > Viscum > Viscum album. The sequence goes on from OY728165.1 coordinate 939,406,902, forward strand.
AAGTATCTTCTTAGGTCAGGTCATTGAGTTGGGTAATGCCCATGTTCTCCGCAGATAAGAAATTGGACTCCATAACAGTCTGTCACTCTATGACCCATTTCTCCACATAGATAACATCTTCCCCTCCATTTGAGGTATTCCTCAAGGTTCTTCTTCCCTTATTTAGAAATCTCAATCTTCCATTCTCTATGCTCCTCACCGTGCGAACATGCATAAAATTCCATCTTCCTCTTATTTGATGACTTAGGAATACAACTAAAGTTCACCTTGTTAATCATATATCGAGATGACTGATTTCTCATAATCACAATATATTTCTCTCCAGGAGTTACATAATTTCGTTGATCATAGTCACCAATTTGTCAATTATAATCAATGTTAATTTAATTTCTTCTCGTCCTTTCCATTGACTATGACCAGAAACCATAGTGTAAGAAACAATTAAAATAACGAGGAACCACATAATCATAAAAAGTCGCTTATGGGATGTCTAAACTATCAAAAATTATTTAATCCATGACACCTTTTTTTCACCATAGGTTATTCATGATCGTCAACATAATTATAGGACTCTAACCTATATGTATACTTAACCTTAAGGACATCCCTAGACATACCTTATAAATATCTCTAGGGATCTCACTAAAGTTCTCGCATCCTAGTTTCTAAAGGTTGACTAAACCTTTCCTCAGATACCAACTGTATATACCCAAAGCTTGATGTACATGGACATTACATTACTTTTTCGGAATACTTAATACATAAAAAAACTAACACACAAGGACTATAATAGTTTAGTGTCTTTGGAAACTCGGAAAAATATTATTCTAATCATGATGAAAGATCTTCAATATCTCCCCTTAAGATCTTCCCCTTTTGTTTTCTTACCTAACACCTTTATTTATATCCTGGGGAAAATAAAACATATAAAAGGGTGAGCTCAAATGCTCAGTAAGGGTAAGCATGGAGAAAATAAAACAAACCATATACATTTGAACATAAAAACATGAACATAATGTTTGAACATCAAAATCTTGATCAATGACATAAAACATGGAAGTATGTAAGGCAAAGATCATAATGGAACATCAATCATGATAAAATAGTTTGGAAATAAAACTTTTAATTGTGGAAAAACATTAATCACATGATACGATTTCCATAGTAGCCAAGGCATTGCTGCCAAGACCATCTCAGAGGACAAAGTCCCTTTCTGAATCGAGTTCACTCCTAGTTTCAGTCCTGTAACACTGAACCGGATTAACTTACCGTTCTAGCCATGTCTATATCATGAGATATAAATCTTTACCCAATGCATTTGAGGGAGATATAGGTCCCACCCATATCATAATGAAACCATTCTTACTTGTGCCACAAAATAAACTTGAAACATTCATCATAACTCAAAGAATAAAATGAGTTTCATAAACATCATCCCATCATCAAATATTACATTTAAAACAAATGGATATTTCATCCCAAGAAAAGTGAAACAATGTAAATCATAGAGACATTATACTTGAAACATAGAAATATGAAATAATGTCATCTTAGATGGAAGGTAGTTTTGATAAAATACTTGAAATGAATTCTTGAGGAAAATATCCTTTCTTATTCAAAATCATTTTATTTTCAAAAAGTGCCATGAAAAGAAAAGGATTTTGTTAAAAATAGTCACGAAATCTTTTAGATTAAGCTTCATGAAAATAAGGCGTTATAAAACTGTAAAAATCCACTCATTCCGTATAAGTTAAAAAAACATTCTTTTCGTACTTTTGCTGGAAAAGTCAAAAAGTACCTCGTTTGGTAAAAAAAATAAATATTCCTTCCATACGATGCGGTAAAAGTAAAAAAAGGGTAAGAATGACTTTAAATAGAAATCAAATAAAAGTAAACATTTTATGAAAACATTTTGAGAACATATGGACATGGATAATAAACATAATCCCAGTCAATACTTACAAATAAACAATCTCAGATAAGAATGAGATTGGAATAATTATCCTTTACCTTATGTCCAATTTCTCTCGTATGTGTTCGAGACTCCTGTATATTGGGTTTAAAAATATTATTAACTTATAACAGAACCATAATAATATTTATGATATCATTTATGATTCACTTACGACTTTATATTATCCATTCATTTGTCAATTTCATGTTAAAACAACATTTTAGGTAAAATCGTTTTATTTTACATCCTTGTTTTGACTTGTAATTATTAATATGATTACTTAGATCATGATTACTTAATTCCAGAATATAAAACATTATTTATATATAATATATATTCTGAATATACATATATATAATAGATTGATAAATGGAAAGAAATACATCGTTCATGGAGACGGTAGGCCCTACGTACGCATGAATACTGTTTTCTATTTCCTTATTGAATTGAATGGAATTAAGTAGATGACATACATACATATATATACATAAATACAGTAGCATCATTATGTTATATATTTCATGAATACTTATTATATATACTTTATAATCATTCTTTAGCGGTTATCTTGGAGAATGAATCTCATCGCGTCGTGGAGACGGTAATCCGTATGTATGCACGAGCGATGATATCGTTTCCATAATTATTGAATTGAATTGGGGTGGATGATATAATATCTTAGAATCAGTATGATATTATAATAATCATATATAGTTATTCTTTACACCATTATACCCATCCAAGTAAGGTGGTGGTGGAAAAACTGATTACACCACGACGTGGAGACGGTATTCCATAAGTACGCACGCGCAGTGATTTCATTTTCCGTAGGATGGATAGAAGGTGAAATGGGGTTGTTTCATATTAATAATAACATATCGGTATATAATTAATAATGAAGTTATTACTTTATAATGAAACAAAAAAGAAGAGGAAGTAGAAGAAGAAAGAAACTTGAAAGAGTTGGTAGAAGAGATTACCTCTTCCTCGACGCACCTTCTTTAAACTTCTTCTTAGGGAACTAGAGTTGGTATTTTGAGAAGAACAGAACCACCAGAATATTTCTAGGGAAGTGTAGAAGAGAAATGGTCAGGGGTTGGCCGATCTTAAAGACTCAAAATGGTGTGAAGAGAAGAGGGAAGGGGTTCCCTTTTTATAAGGGAGGAGAGGGGCACCTTAGGAAAACTTAAAATATTATTTTATAATAAAGTCATATTCGGTTTTTAACAGCTCCATATTGATTTATTTCGAAGATAAGGTGGGTATGGGTCTAAATACTCTCAACCAATAGTTTTTAGACAAGTTTAGGTTACTATTTTATCATTATCATTTAGATTTAACTCTATGTTAAATAATTTAACTTTTACCGTGTCCTTTTGTTTTCTTATCCTTTATGGTTAATAAACTTACTATAAAAAGCCAAAAGAACCTCCAAGTGGTTCATTATTAATATATATATCCTTATCTAAATCATTTTTCCGAACCATAGATTTTTAGGAATAAAATAACAATTAATTATATAATATTTGTTTTAAAAACTATTTTATGTCAATTTTGACACTATTTGGTACTTGTTTTTTTTGAAAATCATAACAGCATTATTAGTTCAAAAAAAGTTAATTAAATCAATAATAACATGTCGTATTGACCTATAAAATTTGTGTATTTCATAAAAAGTCTAAAATTACATTTATTTTGGTATTTATTACATCACTTATGTTAATATTTCATTAATAAGGTAATTACTACATCATCATTGTGTCATAAATAAATTGAATTATTTAATGTATAACAATTATAAATAAAACACCATTATGTAGGAAATAGTTTTATCTTTATAATGAATATTTATAGTCGAATTTATATTATGTATAACCCTATATTAAAAATGTTTTAGTTATTAAACTTTGATTTTAACTATTTTAACTCTTTTTTTAAATAAAATAATAAATGTCCTAATCTAATCCAAGTGGACCTAAAGGGTAATATTTTATTCCTAAGGTTTTTTTGGTCAAATTAAACTTTTACAATAAAATTAGGACATGTGTTAGGGTAATAATAATATCATTTTTCCCCTTAATTACCCTATTTACCTTTAACCGTGGTAAAAATGGTAAAAAGTTATTGTTTACCAAAAATTATTTTTATCTTATTGAACCAAATTTTACTCCTTGATTTTAATCGTGTCTCTAGGATTTTCAAAATTCCACTCATAGATGTGGTAAAATTATGTTTTATGTAAATTTTCAAACTCTCCTAGGAGGTGGGTAAAAGACGGTGAAAAGTTCAACAAAATTTTGATATGTCTAAAATTATTATAAAATGACTCCAATGAATTACATTGAACTTATATATGTATTATGTATAGATTTTTACCTAAAATAAATTTAAATAAAATTAATAATTATTTATATAAAAAGTCGGGTTTTAAATAGTAACCCAGTGTTTTCACTATTCATCAAAAATTGAAAGTTTTCAGAAAAATACAAAAAATTCACCCTAGGCTGATTTCGATATTCCGAATCAAAAAATGAAGTTCATTCCGAAAGATAAAATTTATAAAATTTCAAAAAGTGGGTATTAATATTCATAACGGCTAGTTTATGTAACATATCGTTGTTTATTAAAACTCGGTATTGCGTACAACACACACTATTAAGGGCGGTCGCAATTGCGTGTAATGCAAGACAAGTTAGGGATGCGTGTAGTGGAAGATCCTTTTGTTGTAGCCTACAGCACAAGACATCAATGAAATTAAAAAGAATATTTTTCATAAAATCTCGAGGTGTTACATGAAATATTTACAATTTTTTTGATTTTACATATAATTTGAATGTATAAAAATACCATGATATTTAAAGTATCACATGAAGGAAAGCTCCTTGATGCAAGACCCTGTGTTCCATATAGGTGACAAAATTCTAAGGGAATTTGATATTTTTGAAATAGTAGGAGTCATATTTTAAACCAGGATTTATAATCTAGTTATGAAGACCAGGAAACCTCAAGGGAGGTGTTATAGACATGGTTAGAGGTTTGAGGGGAATTGTAGGGCTGATAAGATCCTAAAGAAAGGTTAGGTGGCTATTATAGCCAAGGATTCAATAATTCCACTGACTCTCTAGTGAGACTTTAATGGAAATTAATCATAATTATGATCCCTCAAACTTAAGATTGGGAATCCCCCTCTTCTTCTCCTATTTTTTATCATGTGTCTAGGGGTAGGATCCCCTTTTTCTTCCCCTATCCTCCTTTGTTTGGGGTTCGACTTGGAATTATTTTATTGGTATTTTGAGGTACGTTTTTATCACTATCAACCTATATTGTTCTTATTATCTCTTCTATACTAATTTTAGCACCTCCTAGTTTGGGATTTCTTGTCTATTCCACTAAATCATGTTTGAATTGGATGAGTATTAAGGGGATTTTTTGTGTCTTGTGTGAAGGATAACCTGTAATGACGTTGGCCAAAAATCAAACATCATTTTGACGAAGGTAATCTTTCACATTGATTTTTTAGGTTTTTTTATTAAATTTAAATTTAAATTCCTATTAAATTAGTGTTTATCATTGGGTATTTTTCTATGCTTTCATATGAGACTTCTCAAGATGATGTTTTCCTATGGCCGTGTGTTATTCCGATGAGGTATGACACCTTTTAGAACTTTCTAAGGTTTTGACCCTTATTTTTTTATTAAATTAATGATTTTTTATCACCACTTGTTAGTAATTTTTCTTCGTTTGAGGACTGTAGTTTGCAATAATTCATTGGATAGTGGTTGGTAATTGTTTCAATGTGATTAGATTGAATGATGAGATTCCATGTATTTATTCCTATTTAAATTAAATTGTAATTTTGGTTTAAATTGTTTATATTTAATAAATTAATTACTATTTTATTATAATTAATTATTTTCTTGGTTTGGTTTTATGAAGGGGCATCACTTCTTTAGATTATTGTGTGATGGAGTTTTGATATCCTATATGGTAGTTTCCAAACTACTCTGGAAAGGGGTTTCACTTTGGTTTAAGGTAGGTTTACCTTATGCATATTACCTTTGGTATTTGTTCATTTCTTATATGTATGTGGTATGTGTAGTCCCACCAATTTAGGTAGTGGTCCTATTTAAATTATTTATGTTTTTTCATAAAAATTGAATCCTACATTTGGATTTCACAAGGCTTCAAGGGCCCCGGTGGACCCTCATGTACTGAGTGGACATCTCGGCCATCGATAACCGAGAATATAATTGAACTATGTGACTTTGGATACATGGACAAGGGGTTGGCCATAAGGTATACCCTAGGGTTGATGGGATATTTTAGATGACTATAGGGTGAGTGCTTCCCCCACTGGGATGTGTCTAGCTGGGTGGTTATACCTATGATATTGGTAGTAGGGTTTAGAATTTAGGCTGACTAGGACACCTAGGAAAGGGAATGGACTACAAGAAATCTCCCTAGAGTGACCTACCTAGGAGGATGGAGAGACTTCAATGAGACCTAAGGCGATCCTAGTAGGTTCCCCTGTGAATTTTGTCTCTAAAGAGAGGTTGGACATGGTAATAGGTAGACATGATACTATATTTCACCTTATAACCCATACTAATGATGTGTGCCCAAGGGGTTATGGATGGAGGTGACAAGTTTAGGAATTTAGCCAACCCAGACCCTATATTTATAATTTCACATGTTTTCTATTGACACAACTATTAATTCCCTGATGTTCTTATTAGGACACAACCTTTAGGACTAACAAGATATAATAGTTCTAATAGGGATTCCCTGAGGTTCTTCATATGATTAAACTTTTGATACTTTTGTGATACTAGTGTGATACAACTTGGACAATGATGTCACTATGGATGCTCGATGCGTATCCTAGGATCTGGATGCTGATTCATGTGAATAATTCCAAAGACACCCAAATTTAACCTTATGTCTATATGGGAATCCTTAGATATTGTTCCATAGTATTCCAAGTATATTTAGGATCAATCCATTCAAGCCTGGGGATTTATTATGATCACATTTTTTATGATTTGATGCATAGGTCATCCCTAGGATCTAGCAAGTTGAGTCTATTGATATTATACATTCCTAATTAGGATAATCAAGATGCCTATGATCTGACCATTTTTCATGGTGACATAGAGGAAGGACTTATGGTCAGTGAATGATCGATATACCTAGCCATTGGCTTCAAGATACATATGAAATGGGAGTTTGTAGAGATTCTCAAGACACCCAATATTTTATTATTGATCCATGTATGATAAAATGTTTGTATATTTGATATTGAGATTCGTGTATTCAAAGGCTACACCTAAGGATACTATTTTTATATGGTTGAAATGATATCATGAATTGATCAGAGACACACTAACATTGAACAAAGTAGTTATGGTCAATTCAGATCATGCCCCTGATGATTGATAATAGTTACGCATACCAAGGTAATACTTGGTCCCGCTGAGTGGTTAGGGTTGGTACAGTCATCATGAAATGATCGGAGACACGCTAGAACTGGCCAAAGCATGTACTAAGGTGGTTATTTATTTTTACATAGTTTATTTATTTACTTCATCCAATAATGTCACATTTATATACATTGTATATACTGTTTATTTATGGGACTGTGTTAGTGGTTCCATACTGAGAAATGTAGTCAGACCATTCTTAGGTGGCCATGATACTTTGGCACTCGATCATATCTCTAAAATGTCGTAGACATAGTTTTGGTAGTGTATTGGGATGGTATTGACGATCAAGTTGAGAAACTTAAACAAGATTAAAGATTGGGTTTGAGGTGAGGCTCTGATATGTAGTGGATACTCTTGTACATTTATTTCATTATTTCATTTATATTTATATTTATATGTTATAATATGATGTGAGATTATCCTTATTTGACTATATTTCTTATACATTGCATATTATTTCTAACTAGGTTGTTTTATTTATCATGTGTAATCTACTATTTATTGTGGATATATGAAACTGGTTATTTGATCTATTATTGTTCACTCTAGTTAGAGTATTTAGTCTCCCCACGGTAATACCCTATACCACCATTCCTATTCAGAAGACTTTGGTGTATAGGGAGACATGCTTGAGGTCTTGTAGTGAATCGGGCTAGAGAACCAATCAAGTGGCATCCGGACTGAGGTGTTTCACCCGAGTCTTAAAGAAGGTTAAAAGGTGGGCCTTGACTCAAAGATAAGTGATTTTTAATGATTTGATCTATTTCACCATGATTCAAGGATATTCCCATAACTTCTATGGAAATTATATTCACATAATATTCAATGAATATAAAAATATAGAATTAAAATAATGAGATGTATTAAGAGTTTTGTGAGTAAGAAGAACCAATATGCTATTGTATCAAAGAGTAAAAATTGAGAATAGCCATGGTATATTGATTTATGAGGAAGAATGAGAATATTAGATTATGTAGATTATGATTTTATGTTCAAACATTCATTACCAATCATTTTTCAGAAGGATTTTTTTCATTGTTGATATGAGATTGTAAATAGTTGGTGCTAGTAGCTATATGAGTTAAAGGAAAAACCCTCACTCAAGTACATTTTGATAATAATAAGGGAGATGCATGGATGGGATAATAACCACAATACAATAGGGTTGTATTTATCCTTAAATAAGGTGAACCTCATTAACAAATGTGTTGTATCCATTTTTATTTTGGAATTAGTGAGATCTTAAGAGAGAGGTATTGAATAAGCATGAGAGTATGAGGGTAATTTAAATATCTATACACACTGACTCACCCACCTCTGACTATGTATCACCCTTCATGTGATAAAACACACACAAAATCTTTGAGACATTCTCACATAATTTCCTCAATTATATGAATGTCTTGGTTATATTTCACATCTATCTTTAGGTTATAAGTACTACTCTGATACACCTGTGTATTGAGTAACTACTACAACCCCTAATAGAAGTATGATATGAAACAAGGATCCCTATTTGAAATGGTACTCAATTGTATAATGTGCAAGTGAACCATCTAAATCACATAGAGTTTTCTAAGATCATCCAAAAATAAGGTCTCCTGAATCATTAGGAAGTGAGCCACTTTAGTAAGTCGATCCATGATCACCCATACCACGTAACTACCCTAGGGTGTCCCCAATAACCCCTTTATGAAAACCATTTCCCATTTCCATTTAAGAATGGGTAGTGGATATAGAATACCAATGATCCACTAGTGTGACACCCTTGACCCAAATCACTGGGTCCAGTCTAGAGTGTTATATGGATACAGTGTGTCTTCCTACACACTAAAAGTTACTGACTAGTAGTGAGGGATTAATCCATAAAATTGGGAGACTATACTTTCAAATTAGATTCATAAAATAGTGTAAAAATAACCAAAATGTACACATTACATAATCATAATATGAATAAAAAAATAAATAAAATTTTGTAATAAATTAAATTTATAAACATAAAAGTATACATGCACTATCCACCTATTGAGACAATCCAAAATACAAAGAAACCAACAAATACAACCCATGAACCCTGGCCCTACTTCCATACCCGACCCTCACACACCCTATCTCCACAATATTCTCATGTTTTAAAAATCTGATCCACATATTATTCATAAACTAAAAGAAGACATAATGTCTTCACATGCATCAAGGTTCCAATTTAGATTGTGATAAATACATCCCAATAGGTTCTCACTATGTAACTGTAGTATACACCATCATATAAATTTTTTCATGATGAAAAATAAATATACCACATTGGAATGTTAGATGATATGTGCTAACTAGACCACCATGACTCCTTGTGTAATAATTCACAGTGTGCTAACAAGGCCACCATGACAACCAATCAAAAATACTTTGGGGATATGACAGAATTCCACATCGTTATCACATACCATGCTATCATACCAATACTCAATCCATACCTGAAGTCATAGGGTAGGGTGGTATCCAAAACCTCAACCTCTTACCCATAGACACTTCTCACAATCATACATCCATATATAAACCCACTTCCAAATCACTCTAGGCAGGTTCCATAGTCTCATCTTGTATCACATCATGACCCATCCCCACACAATGGTCCTTTACTCAATAATATCATAGAAATTCTCAATCCATGAATGATTCATCCCATTACTCAATTATATCATGATACATAGACACCAACCATTCATAAAAGGGTCCAAAAATCATACCCTAACTCAACCATATCATGAAGGATATACACTTCCTTGTCAAAATAAGGTACCACAAATCATCCCATGACTCAACACCAAGCCCAATTACACCATTTTTACTCAAAAAAACCTTGATCTGGTCCCCCGACTATGTCACCCATATCTTACATGAAACTTTCAACATGGTTCCTATATCACCATATTCAATTACACACAAAATCAATGGTCATATCTCCTACAACTGACCTATCCCAAGATGCCCAACCACAACCTCTGACGCGCTCACCCAAGGATTGATCATGATTACATAACACAGAGAGGTATCATAATATTATCTAGGAACTCACACTAATGCTCAAACATCAATCTTAGTGTAATTACATGGTTGGGTAACCAATCATCTACTATAGCTATGATTCTCTAACCCTAAGCACCAACACACCACTGATCTAAATCTCACTCAGATCAGGACAAACGACCACCAAACCGATGTCGATACTTTGACAACAACCACCACCGAATCTGAATCTAAATTATAGTATTTTACAAAGAACCAAATCACATCACATATACTACATACCAAAACCGTGGTTCCACTGTGACCTTGCATCGAATGACCATACACCACCTCCACAACCCTTCTGATATAAAGATTGTTTACCCATAATCAATACAAGGATCCCCACCATAGGAGTGTGGTTATCATTTCTCACCAAATTAATTGCCTACACTTGATAACCTACACTCTATCTATCTTTGAATAAAATTAATATACATAGTTGTGTCATTAAACCCCAAGAACCAACATGAATAAAAAACACCACTTGTTCTCGGCACACCAAGAACAATATCTATGATATCCACCAAATTTTTTCTAAAACAAGGGTCACACTATACAACTATAAAATGGTGCACTCCCCACTACATGGATTCCCATACAATATTCCATGATTCATGACCTAAAACAGGTCCCATCACCACATGTATGATGCTATTTCTAATTCATGATCATGCATCTTTTAAAATACTTCTATCATGTCCAACCATGATCAATTGTTTCTCAATAGTACAATACAATGCCAATGTCATCTCTTACCATAGGGAAATCCCACAATTCCTACTAAACTCTAGGCTTCCGTGTCCATTTGAACCTCATCGAGCACACCAATAATCTATAATTAAAAGTGACCAAAACCAAAATCACTACTACACCACCACCACAATGATGCTCAGGTACATCCCCAACCTAAGCCAATTCCCAATAGACCCACACATGGACCATTCAGTGATTCACAACTCAACTAGTCATCACATGTAAAAAATATAAACCTTCCATCACACACCAATACTTTTCCCAAAAATCCACAATAATTTTCACTATACCCCTTAGGTAGAATAATCCACCAAGAAACTTCTTATAGATTAGCACCCACTATATACCCTGGTCTCATTGGTCCTAATGGGTGAATGCTCTCATGAAACCCAATCACACCTCCTGAACCATGTTCTCCTAAATCACATCCCATGTAACCCAGGATAACATGCTCAACCCATTTAACATTCCCCACATTAATTTCAATCACATCCTATAGCCCAAGAAATATCATACATGCTAAGGCTAACTGCATAACCACCTTCCACACAAACATTGTTCCAAATCAAGAACATCTATCCACACTCCACCACACTATTGAAAGAAAATCTTAAGAGCCATAAGTTCTAGGAATTAAAAATATATTACACCAAAATCCTGAACTCGATACCAAAATCACCCATGCACTTCACATCACTATCCCATGGCATATATCCCATGTTAATTCTCAATCCTCCTAGGGTTTCCACATCCATAGAGAAATTTGTGCCCGATCCAATCACATATCATACATACCTTCCCTAATTGAGCTATCATGAAAGAATCAATTCCTAAACAGACATATTAAGGGTATATATACATCACTTGATGAAGTTATTGTAAGTCCAACACTAGAGAATCTACCATCTTAGCCCCATATGACCCGACATAAAAAAATATGCAAAATAACACACAAGTAGGTACATGACATGTGAGTCTTTTGTTCCTAATATGATTAATTTATAGGGTACTCTTTATAATGGTTCAATATCTAAGAAAAAAAATTAATATCTATAATTACAAGTCATATTAAATAAATATATCAACCATAACAGTGAAAACCAAGAACAATAGTCCCATCACCTTGGAAACTAGGACTTCCCACTAGAAAAGTGTTAATGAATAACCATTCTTGGGTCCATCACAAGATCTAACACATTTATAGACCAAATTTTTACCATATATCTAAATTAAGAAACAAAAAAATCTACGATACTACTATGTGAACCCCTCTACCCAACACATCAGTTTTGAGTAGGAGGGTCACATGGCCTCAATCTTTCCTCCTCACACATCAGAGGTTGTCGACTAGCAGCAAGGGCCTAATCCATATAATGGAAATACTATTCCCTTGATTTAGAGTCATATAACATCATAAAAAAAACATCCATAAAACATAATTTGGGTATGAATCAATAAATAAATACAATGTTGTAATAAATTTCACATGAAAGTATATTAGTATACATACATTGATTTCCCACTGGGCCAATACAAAATATAAAGAAACAATAAATAAAAACCGTACAACCTGGACTAATTACCATCCCTAGGACTCACACAAATTTTCTCCACAATACACTTCAGTTACACTAGTCTTATCCAATACACATCCTATTCTCAACCTGAAAGTAGACTTAAGGCCTATACATTCATCGAGGAGCCCATATAGGGTGTTAAGAATAAATCTCAATTGGGTCACACCAAGTTACCCTAGTATATTCCATTATGTAAATTTATTCATGATATAAAATATATATTAAACACAATTAACTTGGGTATCATGTGCTAACCAGGCCACCATGATTCCTTGTGCATCAGGTCACCGTGTTTTAATCATGCCACCACGACACCCGATCAAACCTACTTGGATGTCATGATATAATTCCACCTATTTGTCACATATCATGTCATCATATTGATTCCTATCCTATATGTGAAGAATCGAGTTATGGAGGTATCAAAAACTCCATCCCAATCCCTACATACACTGGGTAAGATCATACATCAATATCTCAACCACTGTCAAATCATTTTAGGAAGAGTCCATCAGTCTCGTCTCACATCACATCATGAACCAACCCCATCATAGTGTTCCTCGACCCAATACTATTATGGAATGATCCAATTCATCCATGAATTATCCCATGAATAATCTATCTCATGATAGATAACCACTACCCTATCTGAATAAGGTTCTATAACTCATACCATGACCCAACCATCCCAAAATGGATAGACACCTCCCTTTTAGAATAAATGATAAAAAATCATCCCACAAATAAACCATACCATCAATGGATAGCTATCATATATACTCGAAAGGTACACAAAAAAGGTCCATATCCCATCACACAACTCACCGACTAATCCCAGTGTGCTAGTCAATCGAGACTTAACCATTCATCATGACATGTCTCATCACAATTATCAGGCATCCACTGGGTCCTTCAAACCCATCATGGTCTTACCTCAATAATACCATCTTGAACCCATCACCCAATAGTGATGCCTCATATCAAAGGATTATCTTGAACTAGATCCCAATGTGTAGTCGATATTCTTGATGAAGTCCCTCGACACTCCTAGCCCCACTTTATAGGGACAATCCCAATCTAAACTTCTCTAAGCAACTTTGGAAAACTCATTCTAAGACCATAATAAATTTCCATGAACCATTCCTGGGTCCCATATCATGTCTATAGAGGGATTAAACTTAGAATATCTTCTAAAGGTAACCCTATATAGTATGGACCATAAAGTCCTGAAGAACTTATGCGTATAAAAATTATCATGGAGTCTCATTACACCCTCAAGAGGGAATCCATCATGAAACATGAGATGAATGGTTATATCACCCATCATCAGTACGCCTAAAGCTATCATACCTATCCAACTAGTCATGTGAGAACAAACCTAAACTATCTATACCCCATATTGAACCTCGAGAGTTCTCTAAGACCCCATGTAATATCAAACATTACTCTCACCCATTTATGACACGATCTTCAGGTGAGATCAATTCTCCCAAGTGCTAAGGTGTACTTCTCTTGATCATAGAATACCCAACATCATCCCATCACTCAGCCAAAGGCCCCATTAGCCACCCTTGATCCCCCTTTTCTCATCCAAAACCCATGAAAAAATCATGCAATCAGAAAAAAAAATCATTTATATGATCTTATATTAATGGGACCACTTACCTCAAAATGGAGTTGACATCCTCTCAAAGATTATTAAAGCCCCTACCAAGCTTGAACATTCATACTCCATGACTATCCATTCCTTTTACAAGTTTCTAATCCCACCTGAGATCCTACTTCAGATTATACAATATAAATAATTAATTATAAACAATTATAAATAATTTTTTAAATTAATCGAACATGACCTAATAACCAAAAAGCTCACTGATCACTATGGTCACACTGAAAACTCAACCAACCACACCCAAAAGGTCTACAGTATTCCCATGACATCATCATAATAAAAATCCCTACCATTCCATACTTGTTAATATGAAAATTTCATCCAATTTAACTAAAAACCCTAAATAAAATTTGGAAAATGGATTACCTCAACCAGAATTGTGATAAAAAACACGTACATAACAACTTAGGACGTCCTCAATACAAAATAAACAAAATATCCATCATTTTCAGATTATTTCACTATGCTCTTGTTAAATCATTATCAATGTTAGCCCAAATTCATACAAAAATTAGAGGGAAAACAATGGAGAATAAAAAAACAAGTTAAAAGAAAATGTTTACTCGAATTATCATCACATCACAACAAGAATCATCCCCCCTAAAGGGCGATCGAAGGATGGATAAAGTGAGGGAGATTAATCTAAGAAATGGAATCCCTCATACTCCCTACCTGGTTAAATCTTCAAAGAAACCAAACACACAAAGAAAAAATTTCTCCTGATTAAAATGAACCTTCTCAGGATCCACTAGCTAGCCTTTGAGCCTCACCGGCTGGCTGATGAGCCCATGTAGTGACATGGACTACTACCTAGCCCACATACAAGCTAGTGGGGGCCTATAGCTAGTCGGTGGCTATTTCTATAGTATGAATTCTCCAACCTATGCTGTAATTCTTTCCTAAACACCACAAGTGTCCACAAAACCTTAAACTTCATCCTAAAATACCCTTTATGGCTGCTCAAACACTTGATATCTTCTACCAAAATCTTCTTCTAAAAATAAAGCTACAACCAAATAAAAAATTAAAATTTTCCTATGAATTTCCAACCCTAACAATGCAGTTAATTATAGATGGTTCCCATCCTTACCCTACTTATAGGTGGATCATTATTTAAAAAACCCTCAATATCCTTCTTCATATAGGGCCACCAATATTATCTACATATGTTACAATACATATTTTTCAAATCTTTATGTACTTCCCACTTTGAGGATTGTGGGTCCTTTATTAAATCCTCTTTTATAATCATAGGAGCCATAACACAACCTCAAACATAAAGCACCTCATCATTACAAAGTGTCCATCTTGGTGGTGGCTCCCTACCATATATGTCGTACATCATGACTAAAAAGTAAAAATATAAAAATTGGATCCTCTTCAACCACCTAATGAATGATGAAGTAAAGGAAAAATATATAAGGTTTTCCTAACCCTAATACTCCTAGAGGTCCAAATACATCTAAAAAAACAAGGTTATCACCTTCCAATCACAACTGTAATCCTATTCCACCTGAGTCTAGGTATTTGTTCACAAAGAATCGAGAGTAATGTTACCCTTCCTGGGGGTAAATGCTAAATAAAAATCAAAATTATACAAAGACTCAACCAATCTCCACTACTGAAGGTACATGTAGCACTATGATAAAATATACTTTAGGATTTTATGTTCAATATACACCATGAAACTTTCACACAATAGATAATTCATATAAAATCTAAATTTATGTACCACTACTACTAACTCTAGGTCATAGTATTGATAGTTCCTACAATGTGTCCTTATCTATCTGGATCCATAATAGACCACATGAATATCCTACATTAAGAATACTTCCAACCTAACCCATGATGCATCATAATAAAAGGTATAATATTTATTTAACTTAGGTGAATTTCGGATTAGCATTGTAGTAAATATCCCCTTTATCTTCAGAAAACACAATCAAAAGCATCGAACTAAATAAACTTCACTTTCTTATTGAAACAAACTATGATCAGAAATTCCAAGTAGGAGAAGTTCTGAATAAATCTCTCATAATTTCTATCCATACATAAAAACTATGTATTTAAAAAAATTCTTCATTTTATCCCAAGAAACAAACACCGTGACCTTCTTAGGGTCTACTGAGACTCCATCCTATCATATAATGTGCCCTAATAATTACAGATAGTCGATTTAAATGTGACACTTTAGAGCTTGGTATATAGCCAATTCTCCGTAATATTTCTTAGTACAATATCTAGTTGTAACATGTACCCCCCCCTTCTAAGTATAGTACATGAAAATATCCTAAAAAATTATCATGAATGTGTCTAGATAAAGGTATAAAACCTGATAAAATACGTATTTGAATACTAATAACATGTTCATGAAACCGAAAAACATCACCAAGTATTCATACAAACCATACCTGATCTTAAAAGATGTGTGAGGTGTGTCTGAAGGTATCACCCCTAGCTGGTGATACCTTTATCTATAATCAATCTTGGAGAATATCTAGGCTCCCCAAAGATAATAAAAAATGTCATCAATATGTGGGAGTGGATACCAGTTCTTAACTATCTCTTGGCTCTGCTTACAATTGTCTATACATAGTATCAAGGAGCCATCCAACACCATGTTGAATAGGATTGGATAACCCCAATTAGATATTCTTAGTTGTATGAATCCCTTGGCCTCTAGGTCCTCCAAATGAGCCTTTACCTCTCCGAGAACCATACGAGCCATCCTATAAGGAAGAATGTTGATAGGATTTACACAAGATCGATGGTGAAATAAACCTCTCTACTGGGTGGTAATCCCAAAAAAAATCATAGAAAAAAATCCTTAAACTAATCAACCATGGGAGGAAAAATATCTTGATACATGTTACTATCAATCAACATAAGGCTATCCATTTGAGCTATAGCCCACCCAGTTTTCAGTGGTCAGGTCCCACATGAAGTGCTAGTAAATTTTAATCTCCAGTAATAACATACTCACCACCCTCAAGATATATTAAATACATTCATCAATAGTGAAAATTTATACGGGCTTGGTATGGGTCCAACTAGTCCATCTCAATAATCAAATTAAAACCAATAATCTATAACATGAAGATATCCTAAATAAATCTATGACCACCAATCTCGAGGGGTTATTCCCTATAGTTATGAATACCCTCAGACATCACCCCTAATGGAATGTTAATCGATATTAACTCATATAGATATTACATTAATAATACTATACCACCCATGAACTAGTCAGATATGATAGAATATGAAGCATCCATATCAAACAATTTAGAAGCTAATATAGATGTTAAAATAATCATACCTCAGACTGTAAAAGGTTAAAAATCATGATTATTATGAGTATGATGAATGAAATTTAGGTGGATTACGTCTCATATATGAGATACTATCTCTTCCCCCAATCAAAAAACTACTCTTCTAGAAACTGTATCCCTTGTCTTAGAGTACCATAACCACTTCTCCAACCGATGTGACTAGTCGAACTCCAGTTTCCTTCCTGCCATGGTGTAGCTGATCCAACTCTAGAATCTTTCATCTATCTAATTCACTAACCACAATACATCCTTTGATAAAACCTATAGATTCATTATATACTTCCCATCCTCCCATATTATCAGCACTCTAGTGGTGTCCAACCATACTGAGGTCAAATTTGACCAAGCCTACCGCACTGAATGAATCACACTAAACTATCATCTTAATGAAATGAATCACCACTATGGATTCTCTTCCCAACACTTCCCTAGTAGAACCTATTGAAACAACACCTATTTATTCCAGTTGTCCCACTATTGGTCCTTATAACTGAAACCACCTTCTTTAAACCTTGGTACTCCCTCAAGTTCCTCTCATTAATGAGTACATGATTCACCACCTATAAAAAAGTAAATAAGAGAAAAAAATAACCTGAAATTGTATCACATACCAGTGACTATCCTCAATACACCTCAATCTCTCCACCCAATCCTTTATCAATATCAGGGTGTATCACTATAAATCCTTGAAATGAGAAGTATAGTCTATCAGTGAAACACCTCCCAGCTCAAGGTGTATGAAATCCTAAGACATGTTATCCCACAGGGTCCTAGGAAAGTAGTAATCAAAGAACCTTGTCTAAAGTACTTATACACCACCCCTGCATGTTGGTTTACCTGGATCAATAAATACCATCAGTGCTTCTTTAGTCCATGAATTATGTAAATTGCGAGCTTCACCCTCCTCTACTGGTACGTCTCATGATAATAAAAAAATCATATGCATATACTTATATAGAACTCAACAACTTTAGGACCACCTTACCCTAAAAATAATGGTAGTTTTTTGTAACTTAAACTCTCTAAAAATATCTAACATCATTATCTCAATTCATGGAGCCTCTCTCCCCATCGACTACATATATCATAATATTCTCTCACAGAGTGGATTATATACCACATATCTTGATACCATACGTGGATTTGGCCTAACAACCACTGAGGAATACTCAAAAGCACCTTATTTTAAATTTATCAGTGGTCATTGGGGATGCATTACTATATAAATACAATCACATTACCCATATCACTTTAACATAGATTTTCTATAAATCACAGTTTAGGGAAATAAATAATAGGAATAACTTCCAACTATTCTTTTCATGTCACCTCATAAGAATATTCTAACTTGAGTGCTCTCTCTAGCTCCATCTATCCACACACAAGGTAAACCTAATACATGTACATATGGGGTCATGTGATCACATTTTTTCTATTTCACTTTTAAAAAAATTCAAATAGCTGAGGCTCGGTCAAATAAAGCGTCAATTAAAATTTATGGAACTAAAAAGTTCATAAGTTGTAATTAGAATTTTATTAACTAAACCATTATATTAATCAAGTTATACATTCACATTTATAATTTATTATACATTAAAAAATTTGTTAAATAATATGAAATCATAAATTTATATTAGAAAAAACCATATAAATTACTGTTGGTACTTTAAATAAATGACCCAAATACTAAATTCAGATAACCATTCATAGGAAATCATCAGAATGACATGTGATTCCTATATTACTAGTATGATTCATTAATACATGACCTATTTAAAATCGAAAAAAGATATATAATCCCATAAATAAAAAATCAAAACAAAGTGTGTCACTATGGTGAGTTAGCTCAACTATCAAAATGAAAATAAAGAAATACAATAATATCCCTAGAATCATATAATTTCCCCAAACATGGGTTAACTACTCCTAAACACAAGTACGATACCGTGTTTCAACAACATAAAATCTTATGTCTAACTTTAAATTTTTTTAAGGAAAATAAGTGAATATCTAATATCACTTTATAATGCCCTATTGCCTCGAAAATCTCACCATTACATAGACAGAAAATTTATTTATGACCTCAGGTGCACCTCCCCATATTCCCGAGGTTGTCGAGTGGTAGAAAGGGTATAGGGTGTGACTGTGGGAAGACTATACCATCATATCAGAGTGTAATAATAGTTTAAACAATAATAAACACATATATCTTGATAAACAAGAGAGTAAATATCATGAAAATTGTTAAAAATAAAATATAACCAATGCTATATAAAAATGGAAGCTCTAAAAATATCAAGAAGGTCATTTATCCTATAAAACTCTCAAGTGTGAATCATGTACATCAAGGTCCAATTTTTTTTAAACGTATAAAATGGGGAAAGGAAAAAAACTGGTCCTGATTCCTTGCCTGATCCCAACTCCCATGATCCATATTCACTAACAAATCATCCTTCAGTTATAGAGATTTTTCCCTTATCCAAACTAGAAATTATAAAGTCTACTTGGGTATAAATTACATCCCAATATAGGTGTGAGTATGAGTGATTAGGACATCACCAACAATGTATATAAACATTTATGGTAATATTATAAGTGAATTTTAATGTACATAATAAATAAAGTAAATCATGATAAGTAAACTATCATTGATACATGGGTTCTAAGCTGATTATTAGGTTTAGGAATACTTGATTTCACCAGTGTCAGATGTCCCTGATCAAAGTATCCCATATCAACAATCTAAATCAAAAAATCTATATCTCAGGTAATCTATAGGAATCCCAGGTAATCAAGTATATAAACTGAATCCCAGGAACTCCCTCTTCATTCCATGTCAAAAAGTATAATACAAATACAAGGAGGTCATACAATGAATTATAAATCCTTAAAAATCCAATATACTCTAAGGAGGTTATCCAAGAAATTTCAGGTCCTCAGGAATCAATCTGAATCCAAGGAGGTACTTCAAGTCATTATAATAACATAGTCATCAATCCAATTCCAAAGAGGTCATATAAGTATTTTTAAGTCAATAAGAATCAATTTGAATATAAGGAGTGTGTACAAGGATTTCCATGTAACACCCCTAGTTTCAGATACATTTCCATTTTATTTCGTACATTGAAGCTATATAATACTAGAAATGAGTTTTAAGAGTTTATAGATGGGTTTGGAGTGTTTTTAAGGGGTTTAAGGGTGAATGGTTTGATAATAGTTAGGGGAAACTATGAAATATTTTCATGAAACCATACTAGAGATTCTAAGAGTCTTTATGTTGGCACACGGTTGGTGCACAGTTTGGTAAAACTATGTAGATTCCTAGAACAATCCAAGTGATTAGATATAGAGGGGAAAACATAGTTGGCATGTGGTTTTCCAAACTATGTGCAAGAATTTTGATGGGGGTGGTTTATAGATTCTATCATGCACATAGTTAGTGCACGGTTTAAAAAAATATGCATCCTAATCATGTGACATGCATTAAATACACTAAAAAATGAAATTTAACTGGATTTTTGGCCCTAAATCTATAATTTTTCTTATCCTATATTAGGATCTAAAAATCCTCTCATTACCTAATTATACTTGGTTATTAATTTTGATATGAAAATGTATTTAGTGATTCAAGGTGTTTTGGATCTTGTGAATTGACAGTAAGTCCTCATCCTTTCTTGTTCTCTATAGATCTTCTTATATTCTCTCTCACAGAGCCATAATTCTAATATGTCATCAATAGATATATATCCGTTTATGTGTATTTTTATGGGATATTATTGGGATCCATTAAATGGAATATGTTTTAATGACAGATCTAGAGGTTTAATTTTCCATTATTTATTTTCTTTAACTATTGTTAGGTAGGTGGATTCTCTTCCACACTAATTATTCTAAAAGATAACAGCAAGATTTTTTAATCGATATTGATTTCTTTGTTATATTAAATTTTCTTATTTTTTGTACCTATTTATTTTAAATATGACACAAAAGGTGTTTGATAAAATTCATGAAAGAAAATTGTTTTCAAAATAAAAGGTGTTTTTTGATAATTTGGCATGTGTGGTTGGGATGAGTTCATGAAACTACATTATGTTTCCTTGTTTGGTTTAGACATGGGGTCGGTGCCAAAGTGAAACATGGTCGATTCCATTAGTTGATGACTTGGTGACCTGATAGGTCACTACTCATGAGTATTGGTACTGTCATTGGGCTTTCATGAGAGTGTGAGTTGTTGAATAATGATTCCAAGTTGTTATGGTTTTGGGCACTTGTTTAATTAATATGTTATTAAAATGTTTATAACTGAAGATAATTATTATATAAATATATTTAAATGTGATATATCTTATTCTTGTTCCTATTGGAATATGTTGGGAAGAAAATGGGAACTTCTTACTGATTTTTTTACTCAACCCTCTACTTAGGAACTTTGGTGTGATTACATATTCTATGTACGAAGATACAAGTAAAGGAATGGTGTCATAATTCTCTATGGATGCATCATGATATAGTTTGATTAGGTCTTAAAGTTTTATATTGGTGATTTTTTGGGACTGAACATTATTTGAGGCCACATTGGTGTCATTGGGTTCTTTTTTCCTATGTTGACTATAGAGACCCAAAGCTTGACGTACATGGACATTACATTACTTTTGCGAAATACTTAATACATACCAAAAACAGACACCAAAGGACCGTAATAGTTTAGTGTCTTTGGAAACATGGAACACAATCTACTAATCATGGTGAAATATCTTCAACATATCCCAGAAATATCTTTCCTTTTTTTTCTTACCTAAAACCTTTCTTTATATACTAGGGAAAAGAAAACAAATAAAGGGTGATCACAAATGCTCAGTAAGGGTAAGCATGGAAAAAAAATAAAACAAACCATATACATTTCAACTTCAAAACATTAACATAAAGTTTAAACATCAACATCTTGAGTTGGGAAATAAATCTTGGTAGTACATAAGGCATAGATCATAAAATAACATCAATAATGATAAAACAACATGGGAATAAAACATTTAATTGTGGAAAAACATTTAGCACATGATATAATTTCCATAGTAGCCAAGGCATTGCTTCCATGACCATCTAAGTGGACAAATTCCCTTTCTGAATCGAGTTCACTCTTCATTCTAGTCCTGTATCACTGAATCAGATTAAATTACCATTTCATCCATGTCTATCTCATGAGATATAAATCTTTACCCAATGCATTGGAGGGAGATATATGTCCCACCCATCTCATAATGAAATCATTATTACTTGTGACACAAAATAAACTTAAAACATTCATCAAAACCCAAATAATAAAATGGGTTTTATAAACATCATCCCATCATAAAATAATCCCTATAAAACAAATAGATATAATTTAATCATAAGAGAAGTGAAAACATGTAAATCATAGAGACATTATACTTGAAAAATTCACATATGAAATAATGTCATCTTAGATGGAAAATGGTTTCGATAAAATGCTTGAAATGAAATCTTGAGGAAAATATCCTCTCTTCTTAAAAATAATTTTCTTTTCACAAAATTACATGCAATTTTAAAAGAAAAGTTTTTTGTTGAAAATATTCATAAACTCTTGTAGAGTATGCTTCATGAAAATGAGGCGTTATGAAACCGTAAAAATCTGTTCACGCTGTATAAGTTAAAAATAACATTCTTCTTGTACTTTTGTAAAAAAAGTCAAAAAGATCCCTATCTGGTAAACAAAAGTAAGATTCCTTTCATAACATGTGGTAAATTTCAAAAATGGGTAAAAAGGACTTTAAAAATACATGAAAACATTTTTAGAAAACATGGGCATGGATGATAACAATAACCCCAGTAAATATTTACGAATAAACAATCTTAGAAAAAAATGAGATTGCAAAATTATCCCTTACCTTAGGTCCAATATGCTTCATACGTATCCAAACCTCTTGTATAATGACTTAAATAATGTCATTTAGCTATTACAGAATCATATTCATTGTTATTATATAATATATGGTTCACTTATGACTTTATATTACCCGTTCTTTTGTAAATTCCATGTTAAATCAGCGTTTTGGGTAAAATCGTTTCATTTATCGTACCTGTTTCGACATGTTGTTCTTGATATTATTACTTATATCCTGATTTAATTAATCCAGAATTTAAAACATGATTTATATATAATATATATTCAGTATATAAATATATATGATAGATTGATAAATGGAATTAAATACATCGTTCATGGAGACGGTAGGCCGTGCGTACGCATGAACGTTGTTTTCGTTTCCTTATTGAATTAAATGGAATTAAGTAAATGAAAAATATATGTACATAAATCCAGTATCATTATTTTGTAATATATTTCATGATTATTTATTATATATACTTTATAATCATACTTGAATGGTTAATCATGGAAAATGAATCTCATCGCGTTCGTGGAGACGGTAGTCCGTACGTACGCACGAGCGATGATATCATTCCTATGATCATGGAATTCTATTTAAATGTATGTATAATATTTCAGAATAAATATCACTTTACAATAATTATATATAGTTATTTATTTACACCATTATACCCATCCAAATAAGGTGGTGTTGGAAACTAGATTACACCACGGTGTGGAGACGGTATTCCGTACGGACGCACGCGTGGTGATTTCATTTTCCGTAGGATGGATAGAAGGTGAAATAGAGTTGTTTCATATTTATAATAACATATCAGTATATTATTGATACTGATGTTATTACTTTAAAATGAAACAACTAAAGAAGAATAAGTTGAAGAAGAAAGAAACTTTAATGAATTGGTAGAAAAGATTACCTCTTCTTCGACACACCTCTTTTAAACTTCTTTCCTAGGGCACTAGAGTTGGTATTTTGAGAAAACCAGAACCTATATGATATAACTAGATAGGTTGATAAGAGTAATTGGAAGGGTTGGCCGAGATTCATGGCTCAAAAGTGTGTTAATAGAAGAGGGAAGGGGTTCCCTTTTTATAAGGGAGGAGAGGGGCACCTTAGGAAAACATAAAATATTATTTTATAATAAAGTCATATTCGGTTTTTTAATAGCTCCAAATTGATTTATTTAGAAGATAAGGTGGTTATGGGTCTAAATCTTCTCAACCAATATCTTTTAGACAAGTTTAGGTTACTATTTTATCCTTATCATTTAGATTTAACTCTAAGTTAAATAATTTAACTTTTACCATGTCTTTTTGTTTTCTTACACTATATGGTTAATAAACTTACTATAACAAGACAAACGAACCCCAAGTGCTTCATTATTAATATATATATCCTTATGTAAGTCATTCGGCCGAACCTTATATTTTTAGGAATAAAATAACAATTAATAATATAATATTGGTTTTAAAAACTATTTTATGTCAATTTTGACACTATTTGGTACACGATTATTGTGAAACTCATAACAACATTATTAGTTCGAATAAAGTTAATTAAATCAATACTAACATGTCATATTAACCTATAAAATTAGTGTAATTCATAAAAAGTCTCAAATTACATTTATTTGGGAATTTATAATATCAATTATTTTAATATTTCATTATTTAGGTAATTACTGCATCACCATTGTGTCATAAATAAATTATATTATTAAATATCTAAAAATTATAAATAAAATACCATTAGGTAGGAAATATTTTTATATTTCTAATGAATATTTATAGTCTAATTTATCTTATGTATTACCCTATATTAAAAATGTTTTAGTGATTAAACATTGATTTTAACAATTTTAACTCTTCTTTAAATAAAATAATAATAAATGTCCTAATCCAATTCAAGTGGACCTGAAGGGTAATATTTTATTCCTAAGGTTGTTTTTGGTCGAATTACACTTATCCAATAGAATTAGGACATGTTTTAGGGTAATATTAATATCATTTGTACCCTTAATTACCCTATTTACTTTTAACCGTGGTAATAAAAGTAAAAAGTTACTATTCACCAAAAAATATTTTTATCTTATTGAACCACATTTTACTCCTTGATATTAACTGTGAATCTCAGATTTTCGAAATTCCACTCACAGAAGCTGTAAAATTAAGTTTTATGTAAATTTTCGAACTCTTCTAGAAGGTGGGTAAAAGACGGTGAAAAGTTCAATAAAATTTTTATATGTCTAAAATTGTTATAAAATGACTCCATTTAATTACATTGAACTTATATAGGTATGATGTATCAATTTTTACATAAAATAAATTTAAATAAAATAAATAATTATTTATATGAAAAGTCGGTTTTTAAATAGTAACCCAGTGTTTTCACTATTCATCAAAAATTGAAAGTTTTCAGAAAAATACCAAAAATTCACCCTAGGCTATTTTTGATATTATGAATCCAAAAATGAAGTCCAATTAGAATGATAAAATTTATAAAATTTTAAAAAATGGGTATTACTATTCATAATGGCTAGTTTATATAACATATCATTGTTTAGAGAAACTCTGTATTGTGTACAAAACACGCTATAATCAAAGGTCGCAATTGTGTATAATTCAAGCCAATATAGGGATGCGTGTAGTGAAAGCTCCTTTTGGTGTAGCGTGCAACACAAGACATCGATGAAATTAAAAAGAACATTTTTCATAAAATCTCGGGGTGTTACATTCTACCCACCTTAAAAGGAATTTCACCCTCAAAATTCATCGGGGTTATAAATGGTTTACTACTCGAATGTTTCTTTAATATAAATCCACATTTTAAAAAGGAATACCAAAACTTATCTTTAAATACTAAAGTATGAAACATAACGGTTACCCAAAATTAACAAATCACTAGGTTTCCACATAGGAGAACATAGTTGAAAATATGGATATGGAAGAGAAATCTAACAATCATGTTGTGATGGAGAGTGGAAGAGAACATGGCTATGAAAAATCCAACAATCACAAAGCCATAAATTTGTCAAGATTTAAGGTACCATCTGATTCATCAGATATAAAGACACTAGGACAACATTTTTTTGTATTCAACATCATTTCCCTAATGTTGAAGAATTGTTGAATTAAAAGAAATACTTACTTGATTTTTGTACAATCTTACTGTTGTTTGTGCCTTGAACAATTTCCACATCATGTCTTAAAAAAATGAAGTTGAATTTTTATTCCGTGAAGTGTTAGTAGATCATGCGATAGAATGATAGGTCATTCCATCTGTCTGAAACAAAAGGATAGTAAAAGTTATTAAATATACATAAGTCCATCTATAGTTAGATTAATCGTATATGGTTCCTAAAATGGACTTATACTTCATATATCATACCGCTTAATATAATAAAACTAGCTTCTACTAACCAGGGACTTCCTGTAGGCCAGTGGTAGGCGATAAATGCCTGTCACACTTCGGTTGTGGGTTCGATTCCCACAGCCTTGTCTAAGGCGACGGGTTGTCGCCCGTTCTGCATGTTGTCCCTTTTCTTAAACTACACTATTATAACATTCCATCAATAATATCGAAAAAATTTCTAGACATAAACAATTCTAACTTTTTTCTAAAATAATTCATCCCAATCTTGAGGCTTATCTAAAATACTTCTGTCCAAGCTCATAGTATAAAGAAAACAATTACTAGAAATGTCATCTACCGATCATGTGAATACCATCATTTATCCCCCATATATCATATGATATATCTTATTGGTCACATTAAAAACATGTGAATACCTTAATCATGTATTCTCTTGAAATATAAATTACCATAGAACCATAGTGAAAACATGAATTTTATCAAAAGTTAACTCTTTCCACATACCAAAATCTGAAAAATTCTATATACTGAAACCATGATATCACATTGTCCTTACATCAGTCATGAGCTCAATAATACAATCAAACATCTCATTATCTCTTTATCCCTTCATTATGCGCATATCATCTACTTTCCAAAAATATTAAAATCACTTTTCATGGTTACCGGTACCATATAATTATTGAAAACCAATACATAGATATTCCAAAATTCCATGATGCCATAAATGAGATTCCATGACACTATTTTGAAATCCCTTTACATAAACACTTAATGATTACACATCATAATTGCCATAATCAACATCAAAAATAGTGATCGCATGTGACTTCCCTTTATCCTTTTCCTTAAGTTGTTGCTCACGTTGATCATCATTAACCCTTGGATTAGGGAATTGATTAGCATAATGCCCCATTTCCTTGAACCTGAAGCATTTATGTGTTGGTGGTGCGTTCTCTATAGTCTTTTCTTTATTCACATAATTAGAAAACCTTTTTCCATTACTTCGACACTCAGCTACTCGATGACCTTCTTTTCCACACTCAAAACATTTTTAGACCCTTTAAGACAATCTCCACCATGCTTCTTTCCACACTTTGAGCATAAAGAAAAATTCATCTTCTATTCACCATTATTCTGAGATTTCTCCTTGAACTACATCTTTCATTTCTTGTCAAAACCATGAGATGGATATGTTACACCAACTTCCAGTTCTACCTTGATAGCACAACACAGAATTTCTTCATAGCTACTGAAGTCTCTTATAGATAATGCCCTTCGAAGACTTGGTTTTAAGCCACTGAAAAATCGATCAAGTTTACTTCCAGGTTGGATGATAAAACTAGATGCATACCTTGAAAGTCTTCTAAAATTCTCTTCGTATATACCAACAGATTCATCATCCTTCTGATTAAGCTCAGGGAACTCCTTTTCCATCTTTGTTCGAAGAATACGAGGGAAGTACTTACTGAAAAAAAAGTTCTTGAACTCATCCCATTCAATGGATTCAATTTCATCATGTGGCCTTGTATTCTTAATTAGAGTCCACCACTAATCTGATTCACCTTCTAAATAGTAAACAACCATAATGAATTTATCATGTTCTGAACAACAAAGTATGGAAAATATATTTTCAATGGTACTGATCCATTGTTCAGCAACAAGTGGATCAGAAGACCCATTGGAAGAAGGTGGATGTTGCCTCATGAAGGACTCAATAGAATATTGTTCCCTTCTCTGATCATTTGGAAATCCAGAATGATTCATAGCTTGTGTAAGTATAGAAATAAAATTTTGCACTCCATATCCTATCACATTTTGTTGTTAAGAAGGAAAATCATTGCATTTTCCATTACATTGATCAACACGGTTCCTTTAGGTTCCAACCATCGTCTAAAACCATAAAAGAATAGTGTGAGAGGAAAAAATAATTCTAGAGAAAACAACATAATAAAGGGGGCGTACATTCAATATATAACATCTTAGGGTTAATTATAAGATTGTTACCATAATTCTAGGACTATAACCTATACTTATAATTAACCTTAGGGACATCCATAGACATACCTTATAAATATCTCTACGGATCTCACTAAAGTTTTCGCATCCTAGTTTCCAAAGGTTAACTAAACCTTTCCTCTGATACCAACTGTAGAGACCCAAATCTTGACGTAAATGGACATTACATTACTTTTGAGGAATACTTAATACATAACAAAAACAGACACTAAAGGACCGTAATAGTTTAGTGTATTTAGAAACATAGAACATAATCGTCTAATCTTGGTGAAAGATCTTCAACATCTCCCATAAATATCTTCCCTTTTTATTTCTTACCTAAAAACATTCTTTATATCATAGGGAAAAGAAAACATATAAAGGGTGAGCAAAAATTCTCAGTAAGGGTAAGAATGAAAAACAAATAAAACAAACCATATAAATTTGATCTTCAAAACATGAACATAATGTTTAAACATCAACATCTTGAGTTGTGAAATAAATCTTGGAAGTAATTAAGGAATAGATCATAAAAAAACATCAATCATGATAAAATAACATGGGAATAAAACATTTAATTGTGGAAAAACATTAAGAACATGATATGATTTCCATAGTATCCAAGGCATTGCTGCCATGACCATCATAGTGGAAAAAGTCCCTTTTTGAATCGAGTTCACTCCTCATTCGAGTCCTGTATCACTGAACCAGATTAACTTACTATTTTAGCCATGTCTATCTCATGAGATATAAATCTTTAACCAATGCATTGGAGGTAGATATAGGTCCCACCCATCTCATAATAAAATCATTCTTACTTGTGCCACAAAATAAACATAAAACATTCATCATAACCCAAATAATAAAATGGGTTTCATAAACACCATCCCATCATAAAATAACACCTATAAAACAAATGGAATTAATTTCATCACAAGAGAAGTGAAACCATGTAAATCATAGATACATTATACTTAAAACATACACATATGAAATAATGTCATCTTAGTTGGAAAATGGTTTTGATAAAACACTTGAAATGGAGTCTTGAGGAAACTATCCTTTCTTCTTAAAAATCATTTTCCATTCACAAATTTCCATGAAATTTTAAAATAAAAGTATTTTTTTGAAAATAGTCATAAAATCTTTTAGAGTATGCATCATTAAAATGAGGTATTATGAAACTGTAAAAATCCGTTCACGTCGTATAAGTTAAAAATAAAATTCTTCTTGTACTTTTGTCAGAAAAGTCAAAAAGATCACCATGTGGTAAAAAAAAGTAAGATTCCTTTCAGAACATGTGGTAAATTTCAAAAAATGGGTAAAATGTACTTTAAAAATACATGAATTTTTTTAGAAAACATGGGCATGTATGATAACAATAACCCCAGTAAATACTTACGAATAAACAATCTCGAATAAAAATGAGATTGGAAAATTATCCCTTACCTTAGGTCCGATATGCTTTGTACATATCCAAACCTACTATACAATGATTTAAATAATGTCATTTAGCTCTTAAAGAATCATATTCATTGTTATTATATCATTTATGGTTCACTTATAACTTTATATTACCCGTTCTTTTGTAAATTCCATGTTAAAGCAGTGTTTTGGGTAAAATCGTTTCATTTATCATACGTGTTTCGACATGTTGTTATTGATATTATTACTTATATCCTGATTTACTTAATCCAGAATGTAAAACATGATTTATATATAATATATATTCAGTATATAAATATATATGATAGATCGATAAATGGAATGAAATACACCGTTCATGGAGACAGTAGGTCGTGCGTACGCATGAACGCTGTTTTCATTTCCTTATTGAATTAAATTGAATTAAGTAAATGAAACATATATGTAAATAAATCCAGTATCATTATTATGTAATATATTTCATTATTATTTGTTATATATACTTTATAATCATACTTGAATGGTTAATCATGGAAAATAAATCTCATCACGTTCGTGGAGACGGTAGTCCGTACGTACGCAGGAGCGATGATATCATTCCAATGATCATGGAATTGTATTTAGATGTATGTATAATATTTCAGAATAAATATCACTTTATAATAATTATATAGAGTTATTTATTTACACCATTATACCCATCCAGGTAAGGTGGTGGTGGAATCTAGATTACACCAAGGCGTGGAGATGGTATTCTGTAAGGACGCACACGTGGTGATTTCATTTTCTATAGGATGGATAAAAGGTGAAATAGAGTTGTTTCATATTTATAATAACATATCAGTATATTAGTGATACTGATTTTATTACTCTATAATTAAACAAATAAAGAAGAATAAGTTGAAGAAGAAAGAAACTTTAAAGAATCGGTAGAAGAGATTACCTCTTCTTCGACGCACCTCTTTTAAACTTCTTATTAAGGCACTAGAGTTGGTCTTTTGAGAAGACCAGAACCTATATGATATAACTATAGAGGTTTATAAGAGTAATTGGAAGTTTTTTTCCGAGATTCAAGGCTCAAAAGTGTGTGAATAGAAGAGGGAAGGGTTCCCTTTTTATAAGGGAGGAGAGGGGCACCTTAGGAAAACTTAAAATATTATTTTATAATAAAGTCATATTCGGTTTTTAATATCTCCAAATTGATTTATTTAGAAGTTAAGGTGGGGATGGGTCTACATCCTCTCAACAAATAGGTTTTAGAAAATTTTAGGTTACTATTTTATCCTTATCATTTAGATTTAACTCTAAGTTAAATAATTTAACTTTTACCGTGACAATTTGTTTTCTTACACTATATGGTTAATAAACTTACTATAACAAAACAAACGAACCCCAAGTGGTTAATTATTAATATATATATCCTTATTTAAGTCATTCGTCCAAACCTTAGATTTTTAGGAATAATATAACAATTAATAATATAATATTTGTTTTAAAAACTATTTTATGTCAATTTTGACACTATTTGGTACATGATTTTTGTGAAACTTATAACAACATTATTAATTCGAAAAAGTTTATTAAATCAATTAAAACGTGTAATATTATCCTAGAAAATTATTGGAATTAATTAAAAGTATCCAACTACATTTATTTGTGTATTTATAATATCAATTACCTTAATATTTCATTATTTAGGTAATTACTGCATCACCATTGTGTCATAAATAAATTAAATTATTTAATGTCTAAAAATTATAAATAAAATTCCATTAGGTAGGAAATATTTTTATATTTCTAATGAATATTTATAGTCGAATTTATCTTATGTATAACCCTACATTAAAAATGTATTAGTTATTATACACTGATTTTAACCATTTTAACTATTCTTTAAATATAATAATAATAAATGTCCTAATCCAACCCAAGTGGACCTAAAGGGTAATATATTATTTATAATGTTGTTTTGGGTTGAATTACACTTATCAAATAGAATTAATACATGTTTTAGGGTAATAGTAATATCATTTTTACCGTTAATTACCCTATTTACTTTTAACCGTGGTAAATAATAGTAAAAAGTTATTATTCACCAAAAATTATTTTTATCTTGTTGAACCAAATTTTACTCCTTTATATTAACCATTTCTCTCATATTTTATAAATTCCACTCACATAAGTGGTAAAATTATGTTTTATGTAAATTTTCGAACTCTCCTAGGAGGTGGGTAAAAGACGGTGAAAAGTTCAATAAAATTTTTATATGTCTAAAATTATTATAAAATGACTCCATTGAATTACATTGAACTTATATAGGTATTATGTATCAATTTTTACCTAAAATAAATTTAAATAAAATAAATAATTATTTATATAAAAAGTCAGTTTTTAAATAGTAACCTAGTGTTTTCACTATTCATCAAAAATTGAAAGTTTTTAAAAAAATACCAAAAATTAACCCGAGGATAATTTCGATATTCCGAATCCAAAAATGAAGACCATTTAGAAAGATAAAATTTATAATATTTCAAAAAGTGGGTATTACTATTCATAACGACTAGTTTATATAACAAATCATTGTTTTGTGAAACTCGGTATTACATACAACACACGCGATCATGGAAGGTTGCGATTACGTGTAATGCAAGAAAAGTCAGGGATGCATGTATTGAAAGATCATTTTGGTGTAGCGTGCAACACAAGACATCGATGAAATTAAAAAGTACATTTTTTATAAAATCTTGGGGTGTTACATTGATTCGGTTTTTTACCTTTTTATTATGTCTACTACTCTGATATTTCTTTATGGATTGAGTTGTGTTTTCTTATTTTAAATGCATCATATGTTGTTGTTTTTCTTTGTTTCACCTTCAAAAGGTTTTTTATTATATAAGGGAAACCATCCCAAGATGGTCAAGTATTCCTTTATAACTTATTTATATCCTTTGGTTTACTGGGGACATCACCTAAGGTTAGTAGCACCTTCGACACAACCCAAGATAATGGGGGTTGGATGGGGATATTACAAATGGTATCAGTATTTTTTTTCTATCATCATGGGATGGTAAAGAGGAGATATTAATTTCAAAACATGAAATATATAGAATAAAAATACATAGCTAAGCTATTTATACTAAACTTCAAGTTATCAAGGTGAACCAAGTACAAAAAGTGCTCTCAGAATCTTCTTGTAATATTTTCATCTCATCATTGTGGGTTTAACCGATGAGTTTAGCATATCATGCATTAGTAATGAGACTCCCCACAAAGACTACATTGTTCATAATGTGTTTTTTATTTTTTCAAAATTAGTAATTATGCTATTTTATTTTGACTATTAGTAATATTCCAAGCCTTATATTTTAGGTGAGTGATGAATAAGTGGTGTTTTGTTCTATTTTTAGAAACAATGAAACTAGTTGTATGACTGGGGAACCTATAGGAGGAAGTAGCTAAGAATGAAATTCCACCTATACCATAAGTAAATTAGTAGATCTTCTAAATAATTGTCTAGGAATTTGAAGTCACTGATAGGGGAAACAAGATTCCACAGCCATGCCATAAAATTTTGTCCATGGACTTTCATAAATATAATCCACCAATATTTTAAGGAGATTCAGGACTAGAAAAATATGAGGCATGAATAGGGAATATAAATCAAAATTTCACATTCTTGGTAACCTTAGAGAAAATTAAAGTGAATCTAGCAGTTTATATATTGAAGGATCTTTATAGACATTGGTGGGATATACTATCTAGACTAAACAGGAAAAGGACCTAACATAGCCATGATTTGAGGTCTTTTTTAACAAAAAAATTTATCTTCACTCCTTCAAGATCATAATGATGATGAATTTATATACTATAAATTAGGATAATATTTCCATGATAGATTATGTTGCTCAATTCTCAATGTTGATTCATTTTTTCTCCTGAAGTTGCTGCCAGTGGGCACTTGAAGGTTAGGATCTTTGAGAAAGGGCTATGACCTAACATACACTCCAAGTTAGTTTTCTTATGTATTGGAAAATATATATAGATGGTGAATAGGGTGATCGTAGTGGAAAAGGATATCTTGGGAAACTATGTATGATCCTAGGTTTTTTGATGAGGTAAAAATCCTTTTATTTAAGGTTAAACTCTTATTTAATTTATCTTTTTGGATTATAACCTAAAGAGAGTCTTGTGGTATGATTGAATTAATTTTCAGAAGAAAGATGGAATTTGGGGATGAAGGCATGTTGTGGGCCAAGTACATGATGTGTAATTGGAATACATGGTATGTACTTAATACATGACATGTATTAGGCTGAGCAGGATAATTTATGACGTGTAATGAGAATTACCCAAAAAGGCAATTCTGATATTTAAATGATTTACGCTGCATTTACATGCCATTTAAATTCCCAGGTTTAGTTTTTTTTAAAAAAAAGAGGCCATGCCTTTTATTTTTGACTGAATCTCACCCCTCCCTTATCTCATGCGCATGTATCCCCCTTGAATCCTAACCCTAGACTTTGGTGCCATTTCAAAATCCAAACTCTGATTCAAGGCCCATTCATCTCATTGGATATGAATTAGTGAGTTATTCAGTCCTCTTACACCCTTTACTATTTTTATTCTCTTTAATAGATTTATTTTGGTGTAGGCTCTTATACCATATTTTCAGAGAGTTCATAACTTTCTCCTTTTTATTTTGATCTAGGATGAGTTATGAGCTAAAACTAGATGAGTGTTCTACCACGAGTATATGGTAGGTGGTATATACCTTTCCCTCAATGTTTGGTGTTTTATATACCTTTTTTTATTTGTGACGCATGCCATGATTTCTAGAGTTTCCCCTAAAACTAAATGAATGTATTGATTATATTTTTTGGGACCATTTTAGGTTTCACACTCGTAAATTTATTTTATTGGAGGCCATTCACATCAACCTAGACCACCCATAGGGTGTGTTCATGTATATGACCCATGTTATACCAGCCCGTTGGGTGTCTGTGAGATCACCAATTTTAGTGGGAGCCTTAATGAGAATTGAAGTAATTATAGGAGAAGGTTTATGCCTCCTTTCCATATGATGAAACATTATGAAATGTTTCAAAATGAATTAAATGGCTTATAGGGAAAAATTTCAATGGGTTGGATGAATGCACAAATTTAACATAATTATGAAATTGCTTATGAATTGAAATGATGCATTGATAATGGTAGTGGATTCCTTGAACATTTCTACTCATCGGATCCTAATTCCATTGGATCACATGGAGTTTTCTACTCCATGGATCCATATTGAGTATGATAGCAGATTCCTTAGACATTTATATTCCCCAAATCATGATTTCATTGGATTCCATGTACATTTCTACTCTATGGATCCGTATTGATAATGGTAGTGGATGCCTTGGACATTTCTACTCCTTGTATCTTGATTCCATTAGATGCGATGGACATTTCTATTCAATGGATCCTAACTATGGTAGTAGATCCCTTGGGAATTTCTAATCCTAGGATCCTAATTACATAGTATTCCATGGACATTTCTACTCCATGGATCTAGTTTATTTTTGGATTCCAAGGAAATTTTTACTCCTTGGATACATCTTTCTTGGACTCACCTTGGACACGCTCAATAGGAATTCTCCTTAGGCTCCACAAAAGTCTTTACTGATTTTTCATTGAGACGATCCATGGGATCGATGAGGATTCCTTGGTCATTTATACCTTGGATCCAAACCATTACTGACTGAAAATTGATTACATGGAATAGGCCACAGTGGATTTTCATCATGTTTTACAATGAGAACTAATACAAGTATTTGATTATAGTTGTTAGACTTTAAAGTATCACACATACTTTATCATACCTTATAGAGATCCTTATTTGGATGGATAGGATCACATCTGCATTTGACGCTTTACATTTGTTACTTTTATACCTATTATATACTATATACTACGTAATTGTTTATACATAGACTGGACATGTTATAGACACCATTGGTGGTGGCCTACTGAGTGTTATCTCACAGTGTGTTTAGGACACCGTTGGGTACCCAGATAGACTTTATGGATGTAGGTAGGGACTAGGTAAAGAACCCACATTATGATGGTTGATTTGATCATTACATAAGAGGAGGGGATCACATGACCGATCTATGCTTGTGATGCTAGCTGGAGATAGTTCGTTTTTAGTATTTTTTTACTTTTTATACATCTAATGCACTTGATATTTATTTCCATGTATTAATTTCTATTTTTTATATATACATGACATGATAATCATATTGTAAATGACACAGCTTATGGATTTATTAATATTACAGTCCTATGGATGTTATCTTCTATATTGATTTATATTGTGATTTAACTTATTTATTCACTTGTGATACCACTGCATTACTATGATAATGAGGGTAGATTCCCCCCATGGTGACACCTTAGAACCTCACTGCTTTTCAAAAGCCTCTGGCATATAGGGAGGTGTGCTTAAGGCTATGTAACCTACCATCTCGGGGAACCATTTAGTGTCTCTCGAGTCGGGATGTTACAAATAGTTTTCAAAGAGTTATTTTCTTTTATATTTTTCCCTTACTTTTCAACATGGTAGAATGGATATATAGAAATGTGTGGGAATTTGGTAATGATCTACTCTTGGGATTTTCTAACCCACATAAAGGAAAAATTAAAATTACCTTGGATGGGATATAATGATCTATATTTTTACTATTACAGTTGATTTGATTCCACCATTGGGTGATGCACATGTTTTTTGATATTATTGTTATGATTTAGGGATTAATTTTATTATTGTCTTGATATATCAAGGATTTTTTGGTCTCATTCATCATTTTAGGATCCTTATGTGATTCACATGCCATGTATATACCATTTCATATTGGATGCATTTCTTGACTGCATGACATTGATTATGTGTTCCTTATGTGATATAATTATTATCAGTTTTAAATTTTTTATAGGTAATTAAGAAATATAATTGGAATTTAAAGTGGATTCCATAACCTAATCATTTTTTTCCTTTGAAGGCTATAGAAGACACCCTAAGAAGTCAATTATAGAAAGTTAAGTCATGGACCATTGGTTCCATGGACTAGAACATGTTATAGTTGGGATTGAATTAATGCTACACGTCAGTTTATGAGGTGTATGTTCCATTATATATTGGAATTATTGATCAACTTGGTTAAACCATTTAAAAAGAATAGTAATATAAAAATTAATTTAAATGAAATTGGAATCTAAAAATGGAATGGTCATTGATAAATGGATTTTTCAATTTCACTACATAGTCCATATACTGGGACTCCTGTTGTGGAATAGGGAGCTTAACTTAGACATAAAGTTTGAGTGGGAAGTTGGTAGAGTCTTTGGTATTTCTTATGATCATTCCTTTTACCTAGTTTGGGAATTACGAGAAGAAAGAGGGGTGTGACTTGTTTATAGGAAGGCTTTGAAGTGTCCTATGCTTTTACCTGTGATCTTCTCATAATCAATATTTTCTGTGGTATGTGTTTGGAATTACAGAGACATGCCACCATGAAGAACTCTATTCATACACCAGGAGGGTGGAGATGACCAAGATCTAGAAGTGGTGGGTCATGATCCACAAGTATAACCTCTAGTAGTTTCTCCTATGAAACTACCTATCATTACTGATATGGGTGTTGATGCCCAGTTCTGAGAGAGTTCCATGGACTTTATATAGACCATTCATGTATCTGCACATCCTACTCTATCTCTAACAGAGTTGACACATGTGTTCCAATATCATCATCCTCCCATGTTTTCAGGGGATGAATGTCCACATGCTGATGTTCTACGGCTTGAAACTATCTTTTCTATCATTGAGAATATAGAGAAACCTCCTAAGAGGAGAGTGAAGCTCATGAAATATATGATTTTGGGAGTAGTTAAGAATTGATGGGATGTATTTAACTAGGATGATATGTTCTGTGATATGTTTTGGCGGTATTTTCAATCTAGTTTTTATGATTAGTTCTTTTCGGAGACTTTGAGGGATGAGTGGGCCAATGAGTTTATGTGTCTGGATTAAGGAGTGATGACTCTTATAGATTATTCAAATCACTTCATAGAGCTCCATCATTTTGACCTAATTTATATTGATGATGAGCCATCAAGGGAGAGATACTTCAATGAAGGTATCAAGAATTTTGTTTGATCATAGGTTAACATGTTTCAGTTGACTACTATATCTAAAACAATAAATTAGGCACTGATTAGTAAAAAAAATCGAGGGAAGGTGGTGTCCTGGAGTCAGTTAGTATAGCTTCTCAAGCTAGTGGTCCAATGATAGTTAGAAGGAAGTTTTATTTTGAGGATTCTTGTAAGGGGAATACTAGATAGTGTTCGAGTGCAGTTAGTTCTGTCTTCTTTAATTAGAGTGGGAGATGGGGACATATGAGGAGTTAGTGAGATAGAGACCTAATAAAGTGATGAACATACAGTAGGATTGTCTATATACAAGGATTCTATAGGACTTTACCTCTAGTAGTTAGGGTAAGGGGATAGAATATGAATCTAGGTTAAGGAGTGGGATTCACAACACATAGTTATGCTGATAGCTAGAGTGATTTCAATCATTTAGGTTGATGTGGTGGTCCTGAATGAGGCATCTCGACAACAGTTGTACTAAGATAACTGAGTGGGCCTACTCCAGGTAGTGAGGTTGGTTCACATGGCTATGGTTTAGGATAGATATATTTTTTATAGCCTACACCTGAGGAGTAGAGAACTAGTTCATCTATGGTGATAGGTACGATCTTAGTTCTTTATACTCTAGTATCAAATTATATGATACAAGAATATCTCATTATTTAATATCTATACCTATTATGGTGATCCTTGGTTAAATTGTTACGTTTTTATGGAATTATGACTTTAGATACTCTGTTGGCGATCAAAATGGATGGTTTATGCTAGTGGAAGGAGTCCCACTTGATATAGGTGGGTGTCACTTCATATGTGATATGTTTTTTCCCTCGAGATGGAAGGATATGAAATCATAATCAGGATGAACTGGATAGTTTCTTATCATGATTATGAAAACCTCTATCACTGAAGTGTTTTCTTCACATCAATATTGGGTGAAGTTTTTATTCAAAAGAGTGAATAGGATGTTCATGAAATCCAAGGTGGACTAGGGTATCATGGGAGGGGAAAGATGACAACCCAGATTTCTAGTTTATATATGTATGGGAGGGGATCTCGTTAGGATGATTTCCCACCAGTGTTTGATCATTTT
The DNA here is from genome assembly GCA_963277665.1 of Viscum album. Taxonomy (NCBI): domain Eukaryota; kingdom Viridiplantae; phylum Streptophyta; class Magnoliopsida; order Santalales; family Viscaceae; genus Viscum; species Viscum album. The sequence goes on from OY728165.1 coordinate 939,446,732, forward strand.
AGGAATGTTTTTTCTGGATGAATTTTCCTTGTTTACCTCCTAAGAGAGAGGTGGAGATCTCAATTGAGATGGTTCTAGGAAAAGAATTAGTATCCATTCCTCCTTATGGGATGGATAGCACTAATTTACAAGATCTAAATAGACAACTTAAAGACTTAGAGGAAATGGGGTTTATATGACCCAATACTTATCTGTGGGGTTTTCCTATCCTTTTTTCGAAAAAGGATGACATAAACTTTAGGCTATGTTTGAATTAACAAAAATTGAACCAGTTGATTGTTAAGAACTAGTATCCATTGTCACAGATAGATGATATCTTCGACCAACATCAAGGATCTCGAGTGTCCTCAAAAATTGATTTGAGGTTGATTTATCACTAGATATGTGTATATTTTGTAGATATACCTTGAATTTTTTTTCATTGTAGGTATAATCTATATGAGTATCTAGTTATGTTGTTCAGTCTCACAAAAATTCTAATAGTTTTCACGACACTAATGAAATGAGTTTTTCATCCTTATATGGGTTAGTTTTTTGTAAATCACCTAGACCCAATAGCTTATAATCGGTGGTTACTTTATTACATTGGCATAATATACAAGGAATCACATCCCAAATTACTAATTAGTTTAGTATTTTTAGAAAACTAGATACATACCCAAATATTACATTACAGCTGAAAAAATAAAAATACAACACAGTAAATGTATTAAAAATACCAGTATTATCCTAGATTAACCCTATATATCAGAGATAATATACTTCTTGGTATCCTGGGAAAAAATAAAACATAAAATAGGGGTGATGTCGAATTCTTAGTAAGGGTATGTATGTAGTGGAAGCTATCATCAATTAGCATTAACAATTATAGCAAGGTAAATAACTGAACACACATTCCATTTAAACAACTGAACAATATTGATAAGATAAAGAATAATCAATAAGAAAAGGTAAATAAATGGAAAAACTTGAAATTTAATCAATAATTGATAATTAAATTCATCCATAGAAAAAATCATAGTGAAAATCTCATGGATAATAATAACTGAAATCCTAATGAAACAAATGATTAATTATTGGACACCGTGATCTCATGAATCATGATACTTCTACAATCAATACATCTTAAAAGAAAATTTAAAACTACTAGGTAAAAACCAATTAGGTTTTCCCATCTTTAACTCTACTTTAAAGACGTTTAACAAGACAGTTTAAAACTACTGGGTACAAACCGATTAGGTTTAGTCAACTGATTTGTCTCATGAGCCATATCGATGCATAGAGGGGCTATCTATAACTGATCCCCACACATGTTTTTCATGTAAAAATAATTCCTCAAATAAATGAGGTGAAACATAATCAACATAAACTTTCATATTAAAAATAACATATGAAATGTTAATACTTACCCTAATCAAATGAACATAATCATAAATCATATTGTGTAATATGGTAAATGGTATCAAAATAGTAGATCCCCAGTCAAACTAATCATAAAACATTTATTAAAATATGAAATATGGTATCATAATATATCAACATAAATGAATCATAAGATTCAACAACAAATTATTACATAGATGAAAATACTTTAAATGAGATCATTGAAAAATTCATGAGGGAAATACCCTTTTTCTCTTTGAAAATCACTTATGTTTAAAATGATGATAAATTACAAAATAAAATATTTTCTTTGAAGATAACATTTTAAACTTATTAAGTAATCCTAAAAACATTAAGGCATCATGAAAGTGAGAAAATACACTCATTTTGTATAAGTTAAAAAAACATCCCTTCTCCATTTTTTATCAGAAAAGTCTCAGAGAAAATTGTTTAGAAAATGAAAAAATATACTTTTAAAACCGTTTTATAAAAATTCAAACATGTTTAAAAATCACTTTAAACAATCATTGAAGAATATTAAAAAAAATGGAAACAATTATAGAAAACATGGGCATAGAAGAAAAGATTGTTTTAAGGGAAACATTAAAAAGGATATTTATTTTTTTCTTAAAAAGAAAGTCTCTTAAAAGTGTAATATCATTGAAGTGAGCATTAATTAAATGAATCGATCATGTTTAACCATGATAAATAAAAATAAAAAAAATTGTAAATACAACATATGGTAATAAAAAATCATTTCACACATAATATTAGATGGAAATCATCAATGAAGTAGATGTTTAACCCAATGAATGAGAATTGAGTTAATAAATCCCCTTAACATTTTGTAATCAGTTGAATCGTATGCACTATTAAAGTAATAAGTATCAAATGAAACATTTAATACTAATAATATAATGAGATTAATTACAGGATATATCAAATGTAAGTATATATAAACCACACAAAATAAATAAGTGGTGAATAAGGAATATATCTCAATGAAGAAAAAGTGGGATGAGAAACCCTTAACTCAAACTTACCTTTAGTTTATCATACTTAAAACTTCTTTATAATGGTTTATATAATGTTATTAATTTGTTAAAGAAATATATTAACATTTATAATTCCTTATATTTTCTTTTTATAACATCTTACCACCCGTTCATTAATAATATTTCATTATTTTCATTGTTTCAGGTGTGTTCATTTTATGGTTTGTAAAGACCTGAAATTTACATGTATTTTTTTTAAAATAAATGGGAATTTTATGAGTCATTGAAAATTAATGGTGCGTGATTCCTAGGCCTAGAGTTCCCAGAATAAAATTTTGACCTTTTTTGGGTACATTCAGTAAACATGTGAGCGGGTTTTTTTAACTTTTGAACTGGTGCTAGGAATTGAAATCTGAGGGCACCATTGAACTTGCAGCACTAGTATCCGCTTAAGAAGACTTTCACCTCGATGGTAGTTGGTTGAGGGTTAAAGTTAGTTTTTGTATTTTTTATGAAGGGATAAAATAAAAATAAAAATTTGAAAACATTATATATATATTTGAAGCACCCATTTGAATATTTTGGAGGTGGGACCACAAGAGTTTTATCCTCCATGTGGATGTTGGGAAGTGGGGACCACCATACCTTAACTTCCCATTAGAGGTTATGGTTGTGGGGACCACCCAAACCTATCCTTCCATGAGAGGTTATGGTGGTAGGGACCACCTGAGGCCTAAACCTCTTCAAATCCATCATTAATGTGGAGGAGCCTCTTGAAATTCCTCCACATTAATTGTGCCAACCCTCCTCCACATTATTTTATGCATACGTACCACATTAAATTGTGCCAACATAACTTAATTGGTTTGTCCCTGTTTAAATTTTAAGTAATAGCATAGTTGGAATTTTGGAAGGTTCCTAATAAATGAACCATCAAAAAATCCACGATCATTAAATACCTCCCCAGTTTTATATATATGAATTTTGGGAGGAGGATTTGGGATGGATTAACCGAGAGATGAAGCGCTGGTAAAGTGCTGTGATGCCCAACACTGGGAGGATTACACTCTCCAATGAAGAACGGTCCACCGACGAAGAACGCTGACTTCGACTTCTTCCTCAGGACACCATTCAAGAAGGAATGCCTTCAACTATGATGAACCAATACACGAACCCAGAATTGGAGTTTCATGGTAGTTGAGACTAATGACAACAACTTCACCTTCTTCTCTCTCCATTGACATCATCTAATGATCAAGGTAGTGGTTTATTGATTATCACTTCCCATGTTCTCCCCTTATAATTCTTTTGCCGGATTTGGGAATTGAGATTGACGTGGGTTGTGGGAAATGATGTTTTAAAATATATTCCATACACGTTCATGATTTGTTCTTTGTGAACCGCTTTCTATCACTCTAAACACAGAGGGTGCAAGCCAAACGAACATGGCCCAACCCCTCCACCGTTATTCTTTGGTGTACTCTTCGAAATGGAGGAAGGCGACAAAGTTAACGAAGGTGATGAAGGAAACAATGCCGCCACCTGCGGCTTCCATGACCCACACCACCCCCACAGAATTCTGGTGTCTTGGTCGAACCGGCCGTGTGCCCTGGATCCATGCTCCGGCCGAGCCACCCATGGCGCTCCGGCCTCTCGGCCAAACTGGCAGCGCGCCCCAGCTCCGCGCCCCGGCCGAGCCGCCCTGTGGCGTTCTGGCCTCCTTGTAGAACCGGCCTAATGCCCCTGTAGCGCTCTGGCCTCCTGTACGCACCATCCCCACACCCTCGCGGTGCTCTGGCCTCCCGGCCACACCGGCCACACGCCCCTGTGGTGCTCTGGCCTCCCGGCCGAACCAACCCCACGCCCCCACGGTGCTCCCGCATCCCGGCCGAACCAGCCTCATGCCTCTGCTATACCACCCTCACCGTGACCCTTCGAGCCGCCCAGGCTCATGTATCCTGCCCACATTTCGAGCCACCCCGGATCACGCCGCCCGCAGCCCTCCTAGCCGCCCCGACTCGCACCACCCGCTGGCCCTTCGAGCCGCCCCGGCCGAGCCACCCCATGACCTCGCTCCCTCGCGGCCTGACAGACCGGACCTAGTAGGCCATACTGACCCAATGGGTCGGGCTACACTGCATGCTGGGCCAGACCTAATGGGCCAGGCCAGGTCGGTCTGACTGGGTCGGATCGGACCCGGGCCCACTATGACCCATTTATCTTCTTTTGGCCATAACATTGGCACTGGATGTCCATTTGACGAACCGTCAGCAGCACTAGAAAAAATAGAGTGATATAGTCCCTTTGAGTGATACTACACGGAGTTTGAGATTGAGATGGAATATGTTTAGGTTGGATCAAGCACAAATCAAATAGGGCCCTTGAGACTAAAAGGCTAATAACTATCATATTGGGCATCCGATTGACGCGCCGTCTGTTGCGTGGAGACCCCTAAGGCATGGAGGACCTTTGAAATACTTCTTCTAGGGACTTCTTAGAAGTTTTATAATCGAACAGTAGCTTGTGGAGTGGATCCTCATGGAGATGAGTGAGCATTATTGCGGGAACCTAGTAGCTGGCTGAGACTTGACGACTACTGACTGTTTGACTCGGAGTGACTCGACTGGCCCAGTGGGGAGTAACATGGTGACGCAGCATACCCATAGTGGGGATCACATTGGTGACACAGTAGACCCATGGTACTCAACAGGAGGAGTACCTCAGCAGGCTCTGTGGGGGAGTGCCTCTGTGTGACGCGGTAGCCCCATGATGGGGAGTTCCTCTATGTGACGCGGAAGACCCATGATACTAGACATGAGGAGTACCTTATAATTCCAAGGTTAGTGGGAAGCACCTATGTGTGATGCGGTAGATCCACTGTACTCGATAGAGAAGCAGTTCTCCAGCAGCTGAGGGTTTAGAATGTTACTTGTTACTACCCCTAGAATAAATGCTTGTATGAGTTGAGTCAGAGCCTCTATGTTTTCCTCATGATTGAGATGAATCACTTGATAGCTTAGGTATATGTATTTGAATATACCTAAGTAAGGTTATCTATTGATTTCATACATTGTGTTTTATATTTGTTATATTTTTGTGAGACCTTAAGGGTCTTGGGGTCCCTACTGAGTGTCATTATACTCACCACTACATGGGCTATGCTCTCACCTCATTATGTTGGATGTAGATGACGAATAGAACTGACTGAGGCTGATAGTACAAGGACTGGACGGTGCCCAGAGGTGGAAAATACGGCGTGTCAGTACGCGAAGGAGATGGACGGACATGGAGTGATGAGGAGACGATCTTTACCTACCCTTTAGGTAGGAACCTCGGAGAACGACCCAGTAGATGACTTTTTCTCTATCTTTAGTTGTATTATATTTCAGTTGTACTTGTACCTTTACTATTGGGATTGTATTCCTTCCCCTTTTACTTTTTATCACTCTTTTTGTTATACAGTTTACTTGTGTTGGTATCCCATTGTGTACTTTATTGTGAGTGTTTACAGGTTAAAAAGGAAACGCCTTCTCGGTTGAGGGAATTACACCTTTGGTGCTAGTCACCAACCCCTGGCCTATGGAAGGTGGGATTGAGGTAGTCACAACATGGGCCTCGGGGGACAGGTTGTGACAAATTGGTATCAGAGGGGGGTTCTACTGCAGAACTTAGAACTTTGATCTATCTTTTTTAACAACAATAGTGTTAAGTGTAGTGAGTGTGGTTTTCAGTTCAGGGAGTCCAGTGTTGGTGCGGCAGCTGACGTATCCATACACTAGGACCTTGACTTCTGATATCCAACTCAGTGCATGAAAACACTGATTGCATGTGTGTTTTCAAGTGTCTTCTTTGTGAACTCTTTGAGTAAGCTCACCAGGACATCTCACTAAGTTTAACTCATTGACCGTAGCACACATGTTTCTTTTCAGAATTCCTCCATGCAGATAGCCAACTAGAGTTCTGAGAGTTGTATGCACAGATAGCCCACTGAGTGATGAGGCCTCAGTGTAGGGCCCTCTTCCAGTAGAGGCATCAGTGGAGGCACGAGAGGTACATTTCCCCGTTGGGTCACCGATGCCACCAGACCTAATAGAAAACAGTGCACGCCGCTTGAGCGCGTTGCACGAGTTCTAGGGCCAGAGGCCACTTAGTTTTAGGGTAGAGATGGATCCACAGGCGGGTGAGGATTGGTTGGAGGCTGTGGTGAGAGTTTTCTGATCGGTAGAGACACCAGCTGATTTCATGGTGATCATTGCCGCCAGCATTCATCAAGAAGCAACATGCAGATGGTGGAGCTTGATTCTCCAGGTTCACAATGAGGTGATGCTTCTATGCGTAGACTCGGGAGCCTGTTTCAGGTAGAGTTTGTTCCAACTAATCTTCGTGTAATGCGCATATAGGAGCTACTTCATCTGCAGTAGGGAAACATGACTATGGATCAGTACTCAGTGAGGTTCACTGACCTCTCACGTTACTCCACCTATATGGTGCGGGACCCATTATTCAGGGCCCAGACCTTTAAGAAGGGGATTAGGCGGGAGATCAGGGCTTCGATTATCTCACTCAGCATCTCGACATAGGCAGGGGTGATAGAGAGAGCCCTCTTGGTGGAGAGCTTCCACGCTGAGCAGTCACCAGCAGCAAGACCCACTACCAGTCATCACGTAGCGGAGTCTTCTATAGTCGGAAATAGAAAGATGTCATAGAGTTTTAAGAGGACCAAACCTATAGGTGGACGACCGCATGACTCTGGATTGGTTGTACGGGGCACCCGAAGCGGATCCAGTCATGCCCAGAGTGGGTAATGTTACACATGCGGTGGGTAGGGTCATATGGCTTGTGATTTTCCGACCCGCCATACGAATGATCAGAAGATGGTCAAAGGCCAGCCTAGTCAGAGACAGAGGTTCGACTGAGGAGGTCCGTAGGGAGCAGGCAGGTGTGGAAGAGGAGATGGCTGTGCAGCTGGCGGTGGGCGACGATTCAAGATATTACCACCACCACCACCAGGAGGTCCACCCCGACCACAGGGAGCTGGAGGATAAGGGATATCTCAGTTCCGGGTAGCTGAGGTTTACAATCACGACACTCTAGAGATGATATGAGGTATGATTTGTGTTTACTCCACCTCAACTTTAGTACTTATAGACACAGGTACTTGTCATTCTTTTATTTCCATTTCCCTCGTTCGGAGCTCAGAGATTCCTATGGAACCGTTATCTCAATCCTTATGGGTAGAGACTCCTATGAGAGCAGATTTGACGAGTATGCACTAGTTCCAGTAGTGCGAGCTTACTATAGGAGGCATGATCTTTGGCTGGGATCTCCTATTAGTGGCATCGAGGCCTTACGACATCATCTTGTGTATGGACCAGTTATTTACAGTCTATGCTCATATTGACTATATTAGGTGGAAAGTGTCATGTGTACACACGAATGAGACCATGTTTACCTTCACCGGCAATAAGGGATCCTTTTCAGTGCAGGATGGACTTGCTCAGAGGAGGGTGCAGCCGATTACAGATCAGTTGGGTAGCCTTACCCCCAGAGCGGTTGGAGTGGAGAGTTTGAGTTATCTTGTAGTGGTGGAACAGTACGCAGATGTTTTCCCTAATGATGTCCCAGGTCTACCTCCTCACAGAGAGGTGGATTATTACATTGACTTGTACCCTAAGACGACACCGATATCTACACCAGTGTATCGGATGGCTCCCGTGGAGCTTTATGAGCTCCGGGTACAACTAGAAGACTTGTAGGGGAAGGGGTTCATCCGGCCTAGTGTTTCACCTTGGGTAGCCCTGATTCTATTTTCCACGAAGGAGGATGGGAGCATGAGGCTTTGTGTCGACTATCGGCGCCTGAACCAGGTGTCTGTGAAGAACAAGTACCCACTCCTGAGGATTGACGACCTCTTTGATCAGCTGAAGGGAGCACGATGGTTCTCTAAGATAGACCTCATATCAGGCTATCACAAGCTCATAGTTCGAGATGAGGATGTGAAGAAGACGGATTTCAGATGTCGGTACAACCATTGCGAGTTCTTGGTTATGTCATTTGGTGTAACCAATGCTCCAGCAGTGTTCATGGGTCTCATGAACAAGATATTTAAACCATACCTTGATCACTTTGTAGTGGTCTTCATTGACGACATTCTGATCTACTCGACTACTGAGGAGGAGCATGCCTATCATTTGTAGGTAGTACTGGACACACTCTGAGAGCACCAGCTTTATAGTAAGCTCTTGAAGTTCCAGTTCTAGATCCAAGAGGTTCACTTCCTAGGACATAACTTATCAAAGACTGGAGTTGCAGTAGATCCAGCAAAGATTGAGGTGGTACTTTCTTGGGAGCCACCCATGAGTGTGATGGAGGTACAAAGTTTCTTGGGTTTGGTTGGATACTACCAGAGGTTTGTGCTAGACTTCTCCAGAGTTTCCGCACCACTCTCAGCATTGACGAAGAAGGGGAAACCATTTTTTTGGTTATATAAATGCCAACGGAGTTTTCTGGAGATGAGGTAGAGGCTGATTAGTTCCCCCATCTTGAGGATTCTAGAGGAGGGCGTAGGGTACGTAGTTTACTGCGACACATCAGGGACCAGTCTCAGATGTGTTATGATGTAGGAGCGAGAAGTGATCGCATATGGTTCTCGATAGTTGAGACAAAACGAGGAGAACTATGCTACACATGACATGGAGTTAGCAGTAGTGGTTTTCTCCTAAAAGATGTGGCGAAACTACTTGATGAGTGAGTGATTTACAGTGTACTCTGATCACAAGAGTCTCTGTTATATCTTCCCTCGGAAGGGCCTAAACCTGAGACAAAGATGTTTTCTTGATTTCTACTCGGACTATGACTTCAAGATAGTCTATACTTATGGGAAAGGGAGCGTTGTTGTAGATGCACTCAGGAAGAGCTCTGGTATACATCTTCTAGGTGAGGCGACAGAGCAGATGGCCGCTTTATAGATATCCTTTATGGATAGAGATGGAGCAGCCATTTTACAGTTTCTTACAGTAACTCCCCCACTTCTTTAGTGAGTCAGGGAGGCTCAGCATGGGGAAACTGACTGCGAGACATGATGTGCTCAGATATCTACAGGATAGGCACTTGATGTATTTTCTAAAGGTAGGGAGCACGTCATCCTCTTTAGAGGATGTACCATGGTACCAGTGTCACTTCATGAGGAAGTGTTGAGGGAGTTCAAAACTTCCCCTCTAGTGGTACATCCAGGAGTGGCGAGGATGTACCGGGATCTCTGACGATAGCACTGGTGGCCGGTAATGAAGAAGGTAGTAGCAGAGTTTGTCTCTCGATGCCTCACTTTCCAGCAAGTGAAGGTGGAGTATCAGGTACCAGAAGGCTTGGTCCAGCCTTTAGAGGTTACAGAGTGGAAGTGGGATGAGATATAAATAGACTTCATGACAGGACTTCCACGTACATCCAGGGGTCATGACTCTATCTGGGTGATCTGCGACCGACACAAAAAGTTGGAAAACTTCCTACCGAACAGAGAGAAGGGTTCAGTAGAGAGATTGGGAAACCTCTACTTGCAGGAGATTCTGCAGCTACATGGAGTAACCATGATGATTGTCTCTGATCATGATACACATTTTACTTCCTGACTATAGAAGGGGTTGCAGGAGGCTTTCGGGATGCAACATCGTTTGAGCACCGCCTTCCATCCTCAGATGGATGGTCAGACTAAGAGGACCATTCAGAGCCTCGAGGACATTTTGTATTCTTGTTTCCTCAACTTTGGCCTTAGTAGTGAAGATCACATACCTTTGGTAGATTTTTCATACAACAACAACTATCACTCCACCATTGGGATGAAACCTTTCGAGGCATTTTATGGGCGACCTTGCAGATCACTTTTGTGCTGGACTGACCTAGGGGAGTCATCACTTGTGGGACCAGAGATGGAATGGGCTACCATAGAGAAGAGGCAGATTATCCAAGAGTGGATGAAGACTTCACATAGGAGGTAGAAGTTGTATGCCGACATGAGATGGAGACCTATGGAGTCTGAGGATGGTGACCACGCCTTTCTAGGGGTCTCACCCCGACGAAGTCTATAGAGATTTGGCCAAGGTGGAAAGTTATCTATGAGGTTCATCAGACCTTTTCAGGTCCTCAGTAGAGTTGTCAAGGTGGCCTACCACATAGCTCTTCCACCTCAGTTTCACCGGGTGCACGACATCTTCCATGTATCCCAGTTGAGGAGATACGTGCATGACCCATCTCACATCATCGACCATGGTGAGCTGTACGTCGACGATGGGGAAATTTTTTCGAATGTTCTAGTGGAGATTGAGGATTGACAGGAGTGGGTCCTTTGTGGATGGTTGATACCTATGGTGCACATTCGCTGGTAGCACAAGAACCTCCACGAGAGCACATGGGAGCGGGAGGCTTAGATGCATGCTCAGTACCCCACTTGTTCCCTTGGTTTGAATTATGGAATATGAGGATGTAAAGCCTGATGTGGGGATAATGTAAAGACCTGGAATTTCCATGTATTTTTTTAAATAAATAGGAATTTTATGAGTCTGTAAAAATTGACGGCGCATGATTCTGAGGCCCAGAGTTCTCGGAATGAATTTCTGAACTTTTTTTTCGGGTACGTTTAGTAAACGTGCGAGAGGGTTTTTATAACTTTTGAACCAGTGATCAAAATTGAAATCCGAGGGCACCATTGAACTCGTAGTTTCAGTACTCTCTTAATAATACTTTCACCTCTATGACAGTTGGTCGAGGGTGAACGTTAGATTTTGGGTTTTTCATGAAGGAATAAAATAAAAATAAAATTGTTCAAACATTTTATTTTTATTTGAATCACCCATGTGAATATTGTGGAGGTGGGACAACATGATTTTTATCCTCTATGTGGAAGTTAGGAAGTGGGGACCACCAGACCATAACCTCTCATGAGAGGTTATGGTGGTGGGAACCACCCAAACCTAACCTCCCATGAGAGGTTATAGTGGCAGGGACCACCCGAGGCCTAGACCTCTTCAACTCCCTCATTAATGTGAAGGAGCCTATTGAGCTTCCTCCATATTAATTTTTCCAACCCTCCTCCACATTATTTTATGCCAATGAACCACATTAAATTGTGCTAACATAATTTAATTGGCTTGTACCTTTTTAAATTTTAAGTAACAATGTCATTTGAATTTAGGAAGGTTCCTAATAAATGAACCGTCAAAAATTCCAAGATCGTTACATACCTCCCCCCTCCTATATATGTGGAGCTTAGGAGGAGGATTTGGGATGACTTCACCAAGCGACAAAGCATTGGTAAAGTGTCGCAACGCCCAACACTTGGAGGATTACACTCTCCAACAAATAATGCTCCATCGACCAAGAACTCCGACTTCAGCTTCTTCCTTGGGACACCATTCAAGGAGGAACATCTTCGACTACGACGAACCGATGCACAAGCCCGTAATTGGATTTTTGTGGCAGACGAGATGAACGACAACAAGTTTACCTTCTTCCCTATTCATCGACATAATCTAACAATCAAGGTAGGGGTTTATTGATTATCACTTCCCATGTTCTCCCCTTCTAATTCTTTTGCGGGATTTGGGAATTGAGATTGACATGGGTTGTTGGAAATGATGTTTTAAAATATATTCAATACACGTTCATGCTTAGTTATTTGTGAACCTCTTGCTATTAATCTAAACGCGGAGGGTGTGGGCCATACGAACATTGTCGGACCCCTATGCCAATCTTCTTTGGTGTACTCTTCGAAATAGAGGAAGCCGACAAAGGAAACTAAGGTGATGAAGGAAACGACATTGCCACCTATGGCCTCCGCAGCCCATGCCGCCCCCACAGCGTTTCGGTCTCCCGGCCGAACTAGTTGTGCACCCCAGCTCCATGTTCTAGCCGAGCCACCCACGGTTCTCTTGCCTCCCAATTGAACCAACCACGTGCCCTGGCTCCGCACCCCAGCCGAGCCGCCCCATGGCGTTCCGGATTCCCAGACGAACCGGCCCCACGCCCCCGCGGCATTCTGGCCTCCTGGACAAACTGGCCCAGTGCCCCCACGGTGCTCCGACATCCCAGCCGAACTGGCCCCACGCCCCCACGGTGCTCCGACCTCCTGTGTGAACCAACCCTATGCCTTGGCTGAACCGCCCTCACCACGGCCCTCCGAGCCATCCCAGCTCACGCCGCTCGCTGGCCCTCCGAGCCACCCCAGATCGTTCTGCCTATGGGCCCATCGAGCCACCCCGGCTCGTACCGCCCGTCGGCCCTCCGAGCTCCCCCGGCCGAGCTGCCCCACGACCTCACACCCTCGTGGCCACCCAAGGCCCTCCGTAGCCCCTTGCAGCCTGACGGGTCAGACCTAGAGGGACGAACCGACCCAATGGGATGGGCTGCACTGTAGGTCGGGCCAAACCTAACAGGTCAGGTGGGGTCAGTCCGACCGGTTCGGACCGGACCTGGGCCCACTATAACCCATTTATCTTCTTTTGGCCATAAATTTGGCACCGTGAGTCCATTTGATGAACCGTCAGTGGCGCTGGAAACCTTGGAGCGAGACAGTCCCTTTGAGTGATACTACACTGAGTTTTGAATTTATATGTGATATGGTCAGGTTTGATTGAGCACGAATCCCACCAGGCCCCTAGGACTGAAAGACCAATAAATCATAGACCGGGCATCCGAGTGACGTGTCGTCTGTTGCGTGGAGACCCCTACGATGTAGAAGACGATTGAGATATTTCTTCATAAGACTTTCTGGCAGTTGGATCATCGACCAGTAGCCTTTGGAGTGGATCCTCTTGGAGATGAGCGATCATTTGTGCAGGAACCAAGTAGCTGGATGAGACGTGACAACTTCTAACCATTTGACTCGGAGTGACTCAACTGGCCCAGTGGGGAGTGCCTTGGTGACACAGCAGACCCACAGTGGGGAGCTCCTTGGTGACGTGACAGACCCACGATACTCGACAGTAGGAGTACCTCAGCAAGCTATGAGGGGGAGAGCCTCTGTGTGACGCGGGAGACCCACGGTGGGGATCGCCTCTGTGTGACATGATAGACCCACGGTACTCGACAGGAGGAGTACCTTATCAGTCCAAGGTTAGTGGGAAGTGCCTCTATGTGATGCGGTAAGCCCACTTTACTCGATAGAGAGGGAGTTCTCCACCAGCCGAGGGTTCAGAATGTTACTTGGTACTTCCCCTAGAATAAATCCTGGTGTGAGATGAGTCAGAACCTCTATGTTTTCCTCAAAATTTAGATGGATTACTTGATGACTTAGGTATATTTATAGGCATATACCTAAGTATGGTGATCTATTGATTTCATACTTTGTGTTTTATCCTTGTTGGATTTTTGTGAGACCTTGAGGGTATTAGGGTCCCTATTGAGTATCCTTATACTCACCCCTGCATGGGCTATTCCCATACCTCGTTGTGTTGGATGCATACGATGGAAATCACTGAATGAGGCTGAGAGTACCAGGACTGGACGGTGCCTGGAGGTGGAACTTACTGTGTGTCAGTACGCAGAGGAGACGAACGGACGTGGAGTGCTGAGGAGGTGATTTGTACCTACCCTTCAAGTAAGAACCTCAGAGAACAACCTAGTAGCTGCCTTCTTGTCTATCTTATGTTGTATTGTATTTCAGTTTTACTTGTACCTTTACTGTTGGGATTGTATTCCGGCCCCTTTTAATTTTTAGCACTCTTTTTGTTATACAGTTTACTTGTGTTGGTATCTCGTTGTGTACTTGGTTGTGAGTGTTTACAAGTTATAAAGGAAATTCCTTCCAAGTTTAGAGAATTTCGCCTTTAGTGCTAGTTGCCAACTCTTGGCCTATGGAAGGCGATCTTGGGATAGTCACTACACAGGCCCTGGGGGATGGGTCATGACATGATTTCATGGTCAGTTCACTTGTGTAAAATTATGGATTTTATTTTCCAATGGAAATAAAACTATAGAATATTTTTTTGATAATGTTAAAAACTAGTGATATTTATTGAAAAATATAGAAAAATTAAAAGAGCCGGAAATAAGGAATTTTACATTTTCCCTAACGAGGGTTGGAAAGAGATCAAAAGGAATGGTAGTAGAGAAGATGTGTCCCACCCCAGAGAAACATTTATTTTCAAGTCCACAGGCAAGTTGTTTGGCCTCCAAAAAGATGTGGGTCATGATGACATTCATTGAGGAGAGCTTTTTCAGACACCTCACCCATTTTTCCATTAGCTTCTGTGAGAGATGAATAATCCCCATCTTGGTGGCTTGAAAAATTGTGCTAGGGTCACATTCAATCCATAGAGTATGCCAACCTCTAAAAGTGAAATGAAATGGTATTAATGAAATTAAAATAGTTTAAATGGTCCCATATATCATTTTTATTTCTCACATGATGATGATTCATTTTATAAAATGTTAATTATAAATATTTAGTTTTTTTGGAGGTTTTTTCTGGCCATTAAGAACTAGTTTTATTTTATTTAATATTATGTATATATTTTAGTTAAATAACATTAAATAGGTTATAATATAACTTTTAAAATATAATTTAACTAGAATAATACATTTATTACCAAACTTGAATGCGGTAATGGAAAATTAAAAATCATTATTTATGGTGATAATTAACCGTAATAATTTGGACAATGGTTTTGTATCTTTAAACCAGAAGAGTTAATAAAAGGGATGGACGTAAGATATATCATTATAAAGATAAAATTATTTTATGTAAATGATTCTGGATTAATTATTCATTGATGTATGAAGGAGTCTTGGATATGGTAGAAGAAGAAATTAAAATAAGAGAGGTGTTTGAGAAAATTACCTCTTGAATATCATCTTTTTAAAGGATCCCTTAAAGTCCTTGGAATTTATCCTTGGGTGTGAACATAAGCACTTTTACATGAGTAGAGTGGTTTGGATATGTCTTGGTATATATTTTAGGAGCTTAAATTATTGTTAGGAGAAAGGGGGATGGTGAGGAGTGATATTTATATACTTGAGGAGGGGTGGTTTTAAGTGATTCAATAATGATTATTTTATATTTAAATCCAACCACATTTGGGAGGAATTAATTAAATTGAATTATATTGAAAATTAATATTTAAAAGATCATTATGGTCGATATACACATACAACACACATTTAATTTTTTAGTTTTTAGGCATTTTAAGGGTAAAACCTTTTAACTTTAATCACATTTAATATTTTACCCATACCGTGGAAAATTTGTTTTACCATGGTAAGTTTTTTTATACCTAAAAATAAAAATGAAGTTGATAAATAATAATTAA
The DNA here is from genome assembly GCA_963277665.1 of Viscum album. Taxonomy (NCBI): domain Eukaryota; kingdom Viridiplantae; phylum Streptophyta; class Magnoliopsida; order Santalales; family Viscaceae; genus Viscum; species Viscum album. The sequence continues at coordinate 939,462,408 of OY728165.1, forward strand.
CTTATGATTCCAATTATGAAATATATTTTACCAAATTAAATTCATATAATTTGAAAAAATTATATTTGAAACAAAACCCGAAGCCATGATGAAAAAGTGGGTTTTGAAGAAGTATATTTTTCAAGAAAAAGATAAATTTATATTAACTCTATTATTAATAATTATAATTGTATGAATATAAATTTATATTTAATTATATATAATCTATAGATTTAATTTAAAAAATTCCCCATTAGGGTTTATTTTAATTACTCAAAATGGAGAAACAATATCTGCGTTTTAAGAAAAATCTAGTCTTTAAAGAAAAAACTAAACTTATTATAAAATAAAATATAATGCTAATAAAAAATAATTTAAGTGGTTAAATATAACTAAATAATAATTATGTTACTTTAAAATATATTCAAAACATAATGGTAGTTTTAAATTTCTTAATTTATGGAAAATAAATGACATTTTTACAAAAATCAGTATTTTTAACTATTCAATGAAAAATTAATCTATTCAGAAGATTTCCAAAAATTCATCCTTAAATAAGTTTGAGATAATTAATCCACAAATTATTTTAATTTTATCAAATATATTTTCTGAATGTTTCAAAAATAAATTATATATATTTTATCATAGAAATAAATAAAAATCATTTTTTGAAGAAAACATGCATTTGAAGAACAAAATGACTTTACTAAAAATTTTCTAAGAATGGATTAAATTTTTATTGCATATGAAATTAATATTTATTTCATAATAGATTTAATCTTATTCACACCCTGAAATTTAATTTCTATTTTATAATAGTGATGTTAAAATAATAATATTTTTGAGTTCATTTAAGCCTAGTGTTCTATGAAACATAAGCTATCGAACATAGTGTTATTTTAAAATATTGGTGTGTTACATTTGTGGAGGAATTAATGAATGATATCTTGGTGTATTCTTAAAATTTACATGCCCATGATGAACATATTGATATAATTTTGGATACATTAAGAGATCATCAGTTATATTCTAATCTCACTAAGTTTCACTTATATATTAATTATATTAACTTACTGGGTCATATTATATCAGAGACAAGAGAATGAATTGATCTAGAGAAGGTGAGAGATGTAGTTTCATAGGAGCATCACAAAAACAATTTTGAACTACAGAGTTTCCAAGGGATAGATGGTTATTAAAGGTTTTTCATGCATGAATTCTCATTATTAGAACCACCTATCACGAGCTTGACTAATAATGGTGTGAAGTTTGTATGGTTATACACCTATGATACAACCTTTCAAGAGTTGAAAGGGAGATTTAATTCAATATCAGTCTTGATTCTACAAGTTTTAGGTAGGAGGTAAACTACGTATTGTGATACATCAATTATCAATCTAGGAGTATTTTGGATACAAGAGGATCGAGTAGTGGCGTATGAGTCTCATTAGTTGAGGCCACATGAGAGGAACTACCTAATGCATGATCCCGAGTTAGTCATTTTTCTACATGTCTTATACTGTTAGAGTCATTACATACTATGATATTTCTTTGTGGTATACACAAACCATAAAAGCATAAAGTATTTATTTTCAAAGTGTAATCTGAATATAAGGTAACAAAGATAAGTTCAATACCTATAGTCTTTTGAATTTGAGCTTGTCTACACACCTGAAAAGGGAAATACCATTGCTGATGCACTGAGTAGGAGGACTCATATACATGCAGTTTAGGTGTCTAGTAGCAAGTTCTACGATCCCAAGTTTTTCTTGAGGTACAGATATCTCATTTTGGTTTAATGTTGTTTCATTCCTTTTTGGTGTAAACCCTAGGCCAGGCCATGGGACGGTTGGGTTGTTTTGGGGAAAGAAAGGGGAAAAAAACTAAAATCTGGCTGCAAGCTAGGTACATGTCGTGTACTTGGTCGACACACCGTGTACTTCCATTAGATGCCATGAACTGGTCTGTCACAACATGTATCCATTCTAGCTCAAAAAAAGGGTAGTACACGACGTGTACTTGGTCTTCACACCATGTACTTTCCCAATGGGTTTTTTATAAAAGAGATAGTAGATTAATATTTAGTCAGACATAATGTTTTTCTCTTGTTTTTGAACCCAACACCCACTAAACTAGTTTTTATGATTTAGAAGTTGTCTGGACTTCGATTTAAGCATTATCTATCATGTTAAAACCACATCGACAAGTAATCGATTCCTTTTCAGTAATTATTAATTCTTTGGAACAACGAATGTGATATTTGGATTTAGGCTCATAGATTCCTTGATAACTTGATTAGCTTGTTTAGGAGATTTAATGCCTCATTGATTAATGAATATCATGTTATAACTTGTCTATTTTTATAGTTTGGATTGTTAAATAGATGATATGGGTGGGTATACCTCTATAAAATGACTAATGTCATGTTAGATGGTTTTTATGAGAGGGTAAGCCCATATTCTTGTTTTGATAAGTGGTTTACATGATTGTGTATACTAATGGCTTGTGTAGTTTGATGTGAGTGGGTATTCTCACATGGAATGATTGTTTAATTTGAATTATTCAATGCTTGAATTAATGGATAATCGATGCCAAGGTCTGATATCTATGTATCTAGAATATGGTAGTGGACGCCTTGGGTTGAATCTGCCCCTTGGGTCTTGATTCTATGGGATGCCTTGGGCCTTGCTACCCCATAGATCCGGCTTGCCTGGGCTCATGTAGGACTTGCTATTTCCATGATCCTAGGACACCAATCAGTTCCTAACCATGTTTCCACTTGGGATGCCCATGGGACTTGATGGGATGCATGGGAAAATCCCATTAGATTTGTCCCTCTGTGGTCTAGATATATTACGTAGATACCTTGGTCTGGTGACACCTTGGATCCAGCCCTTGCAGTCTACACTTTACTATACGACGTGGCTGTGGAATATTTGGCTTCACTATATTGCATGGTAATGGGATACTTGACTTATTTATATAGTGTGGCTATGGGATACAAGATACATATGGATTTATGACATGGCTATGTAACTTGATTTTTTACTTTTCTTTTAGTTTCCTTGTTAGGAGATGACTCTTTTGCAGGTATCCTTGAGGGATGGTTGGTTTAACATACTGTTATAGACTTATTCCATGGGCATGAATGCTTTAATTTACTGATTGTTTACACTTTCTAGCACTTTGTAGAATTATTGTTAGAACTGTATAAACCTGGGTGGTTGCCTACTGGGATGTTTATCTCGCACCTTGTTTGGGCCTCCTCGATGACCCTAATAGATAATATGGTTGTAGGTGATGATAGTGGAAAGCACCCTAGTACAAGTTGTTGATTGTGTCTTTGGAGTAGGGGAGCATAGGACAACACTAAGGCTTGTGATTTTGGGATACCTTTTTTTTCCTTTTATCCTTTTTAGGATACTTGTATTGTATTTTATTTCCATGTACTATTCTGGATTCTTTCTAGATACTTGTACCACTTGCATAATTTTTAATATGAGACACTTTTGGTTATTGATATATATTCTTTTCTTGTCTTACTTTCAGTTTTCTATTGTTTATTTCACTTCTTCTATTTATTATATATTTGAATTCTGTTGTGATACTATAGTAATGAGGGAATAGTATCCCCACTGACTCACCTAGGCCCTTACATCTACTCTATAGCCTCTGGTATTTGGGGAGATGCGCTTGAGGATATGTGTTCAATCGGGCTCAGGGCACCATAGGGTGGCATCTGAGTCCGGAATATTACAAAGTGGTATTAGACGCATTTTTTCTAGTTAGACTTACTGTTTGGTGAAATTATATTGGAGGAAGGGAATTTATTTTGGTAATAAGCTATGCTCGGGAGTATCTACCCCAAATATAGGAAAAATCCAAATTGCCTCAGATTGAGTTCTAATTTGCGGGATTTTGACTATTATAGTTGATTTTATTTCACCATTGGGTGACACACCTGATTTTTTCTATTACTATAAATGAAATTATGGGTTCCATTTCAGTTGAAACCCGATGAGATGAGGGTGTGCTATCTCATGAATCATATATAAAATTTATAGAATCACATTCCATGCATTATTCCATTCCATCTAGGATGAATTATATATTTCATGCTATTGTGATAGTTTATGTGATAGTTGTGTCTATTTTTGTGTTAGTTGGGTGCAGTAGATAAAGGTGTGACACCATATTTCAATCCATAATGAGTATGAGACCTTATGAATAGGTAAATGATGCACTAATGAAATGTAAATTTTAAATGAACTTGACTTGTATGGTTTTAACGAGATCCAGGTTTTGGGTTCATGTGGTGTTATGAGCCCTCATGGATTTAGAAATTGGAAAAACCATGGTAGAATTTCCAGAATAAGTGAATCTGAAATGGAAATGGAACTTGAAAGGTGAATTGAGACTTGAACTAGACCCAGATTTTGAGTGGTCAAGAGGTATATTTTTTAGTGGTTCATCGACTATTTTTTATACAGTCCTAGATTTAGGAGGAGGATGTGGGTTTTATTGGTTTCTAGGAGGGTTTTGACTTATCCTATTATTGGGGCTTTGTGCTTTGATGTTGTTCTTTCATGAGGCAGTGTGTTCAGCATTACAGAGACATGCCACCGTGATGACCTCCAGTGGTACGCCCCAAGAGAGGAAATGGACATACTTCATAGATAGTGGTCCACATGCTACTGGTTGATCCTCATATAGTGATAGTTATGGCACCTAAGGCAGCTTCAGACACAGGTGTTGAGGAACAGTTCTGTGAGGATTTCTTTTGCTATATGCAAGCGATCCAGGGAGTACTATAGCTAGCCTTGACTATAGATAAGCTGACACGGGTGTTCTAGCAGTATCATCCTCCTATGTTTTCAGGGGATGGAAGACCATATGTTGTAGAGCTATGGCTAGACACCAAGTTAGCAATTTTTGAGCATCTGGAGAAGCCTCCAGAGCAGAGGTTGAATCTAATGACCTACATGCTACATGGAGTAGAAAAGAGTTGGTGTGATATTTTGAACCAGGTTTATGGGCTACTAAATATGGGTTGGGATGAATTACAAATCCTCTTATATGACTAATTTTACCCTGAGACTCTGTGAGAAGAGTAGGCTACTGAGTTCATGTATCTGGAGAAGGGCACAATAATGGTTATGGAGTACTTCTCTTTCATTACAGAGAAACATCATTTTGTGTCGATGCATCTTACTGCTGAGATGTCAAGGGAAAGGAACTTTGAGGAAGCTCTCAGACATGCTATCAAATCTTAGGTCAATGTGTTCAGTTTACCTTCTATCACTGAGATTGTGATACAAGCGCTGATTACAGAGCGGAATTTAAGGGAATCTTGGGGTACAAAATAGGGGAGTGGTGTTTCTCACCCATGTGGATCTACATCTTTAGGAAGAAATCATATATTTGATTCTTCCCATGATGTGATTTTTAGTCATGATGTGGTTTCAAGAATCTTGGTATATTTCTATCAGTGTGGTAGATGAGGCCATATAAATAATCAATGCAACCATGACCCAGTCGAGTGCCGATCTTATAGTAGGATGGGGAACATGCAGTAGTTTTGCAGGACCTTCCCTCATGCTGTGAGTGGTATAAGGATAGCTCCGACATTGGGTTTAGGACCAGGTTCTTCAGCTTTGCATCATGTTGGGAGCTAGAGTAGTGCAGGCAGGTCAGACGAGGGCAGCGGTGGTCGTGGCTGTGGTATCCAGACACCGGGTTCTCAGAGACAACATGAAAGATCAGCATAGGGTAACTAGGTAGTGTCACAAGGCTGTGGTAAAAGCCACACCTATGTATTGAAACAGACCTAATAGGATCTAGATCCCATACTATTTATAGTGAGAGGCATGATCTTTTTATCTTATACTTTTTCATCTGCTCTTTTTGATATAGGTGCCTCTCATAGTTTTATCTCTGTACGAGTGGAAAAAAGCTTTGGGCCTATGGTTTTTCTTTTTGAGGGTGTTTTGATGCTAGACAAACCATTGGGAGTTATAATGGGTGATGTACACTAATTTATGGAGTGTCCCCTTGAGGTTGGTATGTGACACTTCCTCTATAGTTTATATGTTTTCGAGATGACAGGCTTTGACGTCATTCTTGGAATGTATTGGCTAGTATATTATCAAGCATACGTTGAATTCTATCGTCGAAGGGTGACTTTTAAATCACCAGAGGGTGTAGTGTTTATTCCCAAGGATAAATGGGATGTCAAAGAGAGTAGATCTAAACTCGAACATTATGGTAATGGTGGGATGAAAACCTAGATTTCTAGTTTTTTTCTGGATGACCAGGGAGTGTGTCAGGCAGAATTTTCTCCAGTGGTTTAGCGCTTCAGGGACATCTTTCCCAATGAATTTTCTGGTTTCTCTCCTGAGAGATAGGTGGAGTCCTCTATTGATACAATTATAGGAGCTATGTCGATATCCATTCCTCCTTACAGGATGGCTACAATGGAGTTGCAGGAGCTCAAGAGGCAGCTAGAGGATTTGGAGGGGAAGAGGCTTATCAGACCCAGTACTTCTCCATGGGGTTCTCCAGTCCTTTTTGCAAAAAGGAGGAAGGAACTCTTAGGATATGCGTGGATTAACGGAAAATAAATGAGTTTATGGTTAAAAACTAATATATTTTACCATGTATAGATGACCTTTTTGATCATCTTCAAGGATATCGAGTGTTATCAAAGATCGACTTGAGGTCAGGATATCAACAGGTGCATGTTCGACCTGCAAACATACCTCGTACAACCTTTTATAGTAGGTATGGGTTATCTAAGTATCTGGTTATGTCATTCAATCTCATTAATGCTCCAACGGTTTTCATGGATTTGATGAACCGAGTGTTTCATCTGTACTTGGATTCATTTTTGGTGGTTTTTATGGATGATATGTTGGTGTATTTTCACAATCGACACGACAAATACAACCATCTATAGATTTTTTTGAATACACTAAGAGATCATCAATTATATTATAAGATCACAAAGTTTCAGTTTTGCATGGATCACATTCACTTCCTAGGTCACATCACCACGGAGACAGGAGTGTCAGTGGACTTAGAGAAAGTGAGAGGTTTAGTTTCCTGGGAATAGCCTATGAAATTTTTTGACATACTGAGTTTCTTGGTTATTGCTGGTTAATACAAGAATTTTATATATGACATCTCATACTTAGCAGCATCATTGATGGGATTGACTAAAAAGGGTGTGAAGTTTGTGTGGTCATAATACTGTGAGACAACCTTTCAAGAGTTGAAAGGGATATTGACATCAGCACTAGTACTGATACTTATATAGAAGGGAAAGAGCTACATGGTGTTTTTGATGTTTTAGGTATTGGGTTGGGGGAAGTGCTAATGCAGGGAGATCGAGTCATCGAATAAGGGTCTCAATGGCTGAGGACTCACGAGAATAATTACTCTACGCATGATCTCGAGTTAGCTGTAGTTGTTCATGTATTGCACTATTGGAGGAACTATTTATTGGGGGAGTGTTTTGTGATGTAAACTAACCAAAAAATCATCAAGTATATCTTTACACAATGTGATCTAAATTTGAGGTAGTGAAGGTGGGTAGAGTACCTAAAGTCCTTCGACTTCAAGCTTGCCTATATGCCTGGTAAGGGCCACATAGTAGCCGATGCACTGAGCAGGAGGACTCAGATACATGCAGTACAAAATGCCAGTAGTGAGTGGGAGCTTATGGTATTGTTCTCTTATATGCATCTTGAGGTGCACGATAGACAGGGGAAGAATTTTCTTCCATCCTTATCTGTTACATCTACCCTATTAGATAGAGTTAGGATGAGGAAACTATCAGATTAAAAAGTACTAGTTCTAAAGGAAAGTGTGGTAGGTGACGACCCTCCTCATAGTTGGACGGTAGGCGATGATGAGATTCTATATATCCATGGAAATTTTTGGGTTCTGATGGATGTACATTAGTAGTCGATGCGGGAGTTTCATGATTTTTCATGGGAAGTTCATCTTGGAGTTACCAAGATGTACTGTGACTTGCAACGATAGTACTAGTGGCCGAGAATGAAGAGATAGGTAGCTGGTTTTGTTATGAGGTGTTCTACCTATCAGTAGGTGAAGGCAGAACATCAATGGCAATATTGGATTTTACAGTAGTTACCTATTCTAGATTGGAAATGGGATGACATCGTGATGGATTTCATGATGTGTTTTCCGAGGTCTCCTTGAGGTAATGTTGTTGTGTGGGTTGTGGTTGACAATATTATAAAGGTCGCACATTTCTTGCCGATCAAGGATACCTTCAGTGTGGATGATCTTGGAAAGGTGTACATCCAAGAGGTGGTACAACTTCATGGGGTACCATGCACTATTCTTTTAGATAGGTATTCTTACTGTATGTCTCATTTATGGTAGAGATTTCAGAGGGTTTTGGGTACACATGTGCTTTCGAGAACAACACATAATCCTTAGAAAGATGGCCAATTAAAGTGTACGATACAGGTTCTTAAGGACATGCTTCGAGCATGTGTCTTGGATTTTGGGGGCTCTTGGGAGGGGCACATTCCCACGGTTGAGTTTTCCTCTAATAACATTTATCAGACAATGATAAAAATGACACATTACGAGGATTTATAAGGTAGGCCATTCCATTCTCCCCTATGCTAGTTGGAGGTTGAAGGGACAACTTTACTGGGACCACATCTCATGCTGGAGACTTCTGAGTAGGTCCAGTTGAGTCAAAAGTGGATGGATAGTGTACAGTTTCATTAGAAATCATATGTATATCTCCATAGAATACCTCTAGAGTTCGAGGTTGGGGATTGGGTTTTCTTGCATGTTTCACTAAGGCTGGGGCACATGCAGATCAAGATACATGGTAAAATTTCACCACGATATGTCGGTCCATTTGATATTATAGAGAGAGTTTGGTCGGTTTCATATTGGTTGTAGTTACCTCAAAGGTACTGATCCATTCACGACATCTTCCATGTATCTCAGCTATGCCACTATCACTCAGACCTGCCTCATGTTTTTCAGCCTGAAGATGTTGAGCTTTAAGTTGATGCATCTTTTGAGAAGCATCTGATTCGTATCATTGATCGGAGCACAAAGGTTCTCTTAGGACAGTCAGTTCCTCTAGTATGGGTGCTATGACAACACGTCCATTTACATGATGAGACTTGGGAGATGGAGGCAGACATATGGGCTTAGTGGATGGAGTTGTTTTTAGTCGAATCTTGACCACCCTTCAGAGAGAAATTTGGGGATTTACGTCCTCAGTGGACAGAGTTGTTTTGGAAGGGTTTTTAAGGGTTTGTGGTTTGAGAACAATTAGGAGAAACTATGAAACTTATCCGGGAAACCATGGTCATGATTCTAGGAGTTATTAGGTAGGTTCATGGTAGGATTATGGTTTTTCCAAACTGTGTGAGTTGAGATAAATGGGAAAACCACAGTCGGTGCATAGTTTTTCAGACCATGAAAATGACATGTGAGGAGGTGGTTTTGAGATAGTACCATGAATATGTTTAGTGCATGGTTTAACAAACCACATGGAATAACAAAGGTTCATGCATTAAATGCTATAAAAATCAGAGCTTAACTTGGTTTTTGGCCCACAAACGCTTATTTCTATTCTTCTCACCCAGTCTTGAATAGAATAAATTTAAAGGGTAGATCTAGAGATTTTATTTTCCATTATTTATTTTCTTTAACTATTATGATGTAGGTGGTTTTGTTACGAAACTACTTATTCTTGAACTTAAATGCTTGATGATTAAATCACTCTAAATTTCTTTGTTGGAACAATTTTTTTTTGGTTTTTGTACCTAAATATTTGGTTTGAAAATGATACATATAAGGTATTTGATAAAATTCTTGAAAAAAATGGTTTTAAAAATAAATAGTTTTTTGGAGGACTTGGAACGTGTGGTTGGTGTGAGTTGATGAAATTAGATTATGGCACCTTGTTGGGTTTGGACTTGAAGCTAGTTTCAAAGTGGAAAATGGTATATTTCATCAGGTAGTGACTTGGTGATAGGATGGATCACGACTCATGAGTATTGGGACTGTCATTGGGAATTCATGGGTGTGTGAGTTGTGGAATGATGATTCCAAGTTGTTATGGTTTTGGAAAATTGTTTAATTACATTGTTATGAAAATGTTCATAACTTTTTATATTATTTTTAATATATATATAAATATGTTTGTGTGTGTGTTTTTGTGTTTGTGTGAGATAACATGGTATTGTTCCTAGTGGCATGTTATGAGAAGTCTATGGGGATCACCTATTATGTTTTACACTCACCCCCTGTTTGGGTACTTTGGTGTCTTTTAGATGTTGTGTACTGAGATATTGTTAAAAGAAAGGTATCATACTTCTCTAGTGTTGCATCATGATGTAATAGGCTTGATAATTGGAGTCTGAGATTGGATATTATTTGGGGTGATGTCACATTGGTGTTATCAAGTTTTTATTTCCTTTGTTGAGTCAATATTATATCTTTTTATTCCATATGATACTCTAATATTTCTTTCAAGTTTGAGTTATATTGTCTAACATTTCATGCATCATATAATATTGTTTTTATTTATTTATTATTTATCAAGTTTATTCTTGTATTAGGGAAAACCATCCCCCAATGATCTTGTATTACCTTGGAACTTATTTTCAATCTTTGGTGTTTGGGGGAAATCAACAAAAGTTAATAGCACCTCCAACCCAACTAAAGCCAATTGGTTGGGAAGAGATGTTACATTCCAAGTAAATAGAAAAATTAATTTATCAACTAGTTTGATTAAATAACTTAAGGCCTTGCATAATTGGAATGTATACTAGATCCAGAGATATGATCTATGAACCCCTATAATACTCTATAATCACTAATAAATCCTATGTAAAATTAGGCATTCCCATAATAGACATGGTCACTAGATGAAGTCTATAGAACCCCTAGCATCACCTCCAAAATTTTTGTATTAATTCCAATGATAGGAACAACATAAGCTGTGGAAAAGTTTTTAGTATACACTTTCCAAAGATCTCTTTATACCCCATAAAAGGTTTAATTTTGTGGATTATGGAATGCATCATTTATATACATTTTTAGGTATGGCATATGTTATATCATTGTGACCACACATCACACACACAAAGAAAAAGATGTGAAATTTAGGGATAGCTTTAAGAACACCTACCTTATACTCAAATAAGTCTACTCATTGAATTTTAGATTTCAATTTGATATCAAATGGTAGGAATCAGAAAAGAAGTTATAGATCCGGAAAAAGGTTGAAATAACCATAACTAGTGTAATACTAAGAAATCATAGGAGAAACAAAGAAGAAAATTCTATGTTGCATTAAATTTATCCATAACTACTCACTGGATCAAACAAAACCTAAATATAAAAAGAGATAAAAATGTTTTTATATACGATGGGAGAGAGTACAAAGTATAGGGAACATCTTGAAATAAAATTTATAGAAATAGCCTCTTCCTAGTCATTAAAATACTCACAAAAATACTCCCATTTTTTATTTATTAATGCTTCTTATTTCCTATTTATATTTATATTATTTCCTCTTTTTTATTTTACCCTTATCATTTTTTATCATTAACACTATTCTCTAATGGAACTACCCTTCCCCTCTCCATCCTTATGTCTCACACAAGGATGGTATCTCGAGTAATCTTTATGATAGGTGTAAGGATGATCTTGTCTCAGCCTTATGGTGCGCATAAGGATGATTCCAGGCTCATCCTTATAGTGTGAACAAAGAATATGTCTGGGCCATCATTACACCACTTGTAAGGATGGTCCTCTAATAATCCTTACACCTCACATAAGAATGATGGAAAAAATGTGATGGGGTGTTCGACTATGCATTGGGGTATTGAAACACATGAACCACCACATGAGGGGAAACGTAGGGGTCTCCAAGACCACCACTTTATCTAAAACTAGACTTCATGAAAATTTGGAAAAGTACAGCCACACATAGGTTTTCCAAACCCTATACCCAACACTATAGGCCACCTGAAGCATTCCTACATACCCTCTCATCCCCATATAATACTAAAAACTTTAGTCTCACACTTACACCAAGCCTAGAAAAATTCCAAACTCATCTCACACTTAGCTCAACAAATCTAACATTATTATTGAGCCCTATAACATATGGATAACCTTGATTTCAAACCTAAATCAATCCCCATGAATCGAGTCACTTATGATAGCCCCTCAAAAACATTTGAAACACTATTTTAAAGCTAAAATTATAGATTTAATAGGAAATATTACAACAAACAATATTTTTATAAAAATTAATCAGGACCAATCAAAAGAAAAACTTTGGTTTATACCTTCATAAAGGGAAGGTCGTTACACCAAAGTATGTGAGACCATGGGTTGTAAAAAGGAAAATTGATTTTTCATATGATAACCATCCTAATACTAATTACAAACTTGAATGGGATGATATTTCATTCATGTTTGACATGGAATTTTAATTGGAAACCATTTTAATTCATACATGGACGTTGGTGAGGGAGTTAGATTCCATGCCTCTCTACCATGGTCTTGGAACTGGGCTATAACACAATTTATATCCATTACTTATTAGGGAAATTGGATTAGAAACTATTCCAATCCACCATTGTATTATAAGTGTGGTGGGACACCATGCCCAATCATTCCTTATCCTACTTCTAGGATTAAATGCTTTTCCCATTCACTCTTGACATTTTTAATGGGTTAGAATATATTGCAACCAAGTACTAGGACACTATGGTTATGTAAAGTTGGATTAAATTACAACTAAAATATTTGACTTTATGGATTGTAGTGATTGATGGTTATGCTAACATGTATCCTTGTGATGGTTGATTATATATATGTAGATGAATGTTATGTAGACTCTCATGATTTTGTGTGACATTTACAAACTTAACACTGACACTGTTTGAAGAAGATATGGTTTCTCATTGGGTGGATTGTCTAGAACTCGGTGATGTGATATGTGTTATTTATTATTATTATTGTTTTGTGCATTTCACATTATGCATGAACATATATATTTTGGATTTATTTTGGGAAAATGTTCTTGGTAGACTAAAATATTTGTTCTATACACCTTGAACATTTACTTTGGTGGGTGTGTAGACTTCATGATTGGTGATATAGGTAAGGGAAACAGATAAAAAATGGATAGTTGAGCCGGTTTGATACCAAGATTGAGAGATAAGGTTGGGTAGAGACTCAGACCGAGTTTTTATTTATGTATTTATTTTTTTCCTTTATGGATAGTGTTTTATATGATTGAACCATTGTGAAATCATGTTTATGTATGCATGCATTATTATACAGTACAATTGATTCAATTTTTTATAGCATGTGTTATATTTTTCTTACGATTTGATGATAGATGCAATATCTATATTCTTTTGTTCATTACGTATAATGAATTATATTTACTTACATTATTATTTATGGCCATATCATAGAGGATATATACTTCCCACACTACTGATATATTCATATTAGTAGTTGAATGCATCTAGAATATTGGGAGCACTCCTGAGGTCTTATGGCCCCCAACTTGGTAATATTTTATAATTGGGATGGGGAGGATGCTATAAAGTGGAATCAGACCCTTATTTTTATTTATTTTACTATTTTGGGGTATGGTAGACAAAGATAGAAGTAGAAATAATATGGGATGGACCCTATTCTTGTGCTTAGATAACACATGTATGGGTAAAGACCGATTTAGCAGGGGAAATATTGTTATTTAATTTTGGATGTTGTTATTTTTTTGATTTATAAATAATGCGATGTCTAATTTATAGTTTATTATTTTACTCATTGTACAAGGTGTTGAGAAGGTGTGAAACTATCCAAAATATTATACACATTGGATTTACATGAATTTTTATGCCAATTATTTTTATTAAAAGTGAACTTACAAGGAAAGGTTCAATTATTTAAAGTGTTAATAAAAAATTATATAGTATATTAATATATGAGTTATTAGTGGAAATTTAATTGACTGATCCATGGTTACTAATTCATCTGTTACTATTTTTGATTGATGATTGTGTGCATATTACATGCGTTTTGTGCCTAAACCTGAGAGATGATAGGTTTGGGTTAGTACGTCCCTATGTTTTTTGAGACCCTTATGATGATATGGTGTGTGTAGTGAAGAAGGATGTAATGCCTATTACTACTTATCATAAACTATGATATCAATATATATAATATAAATGTGTACTAATCCATGTTTTTGGGATTTTAGTGATATTACACCATTGAGACCTTTGGTAGAACACCAAGAGGGAGGGGATGAGTGTGCCCAGTCAGGTGTGATACTAAAACCTCACATTTCACTAGAACCTACTATGGATGAGTAACTTATATCGAGTCTTCTCTATGTCATACAACCTAAAAATCATGGGTCTCTTTTTGTTGAGACATTGATACATAATCATACTATATAATTTTATATACACAATACACTTCACTTTTCTATCAAGGGTGGTTTATATACTATTGAGATTTGGATAGAGTCCTTGATGAATATTTTTGATCTGATTGAGATACCCTTTTAAAGGAGGTTTAATCTTGTGATTCATATTTTATGAGGATTATCTAAACATTAATGGGATTTATTGGTCTCAGAATACTCGTTCATGAGTATATATTTTATGAATTTTCATATTCATTTCTTCAAGAAGTTATTTCCCAATATATTGAGGGAGAAATAGGGCCTAAAATTTCTTACATATTATCTCGGGGATATTCTTGTGATAGCTTATTCTATATATATCACATATATACTTTTTTGTGTACCCATTTTGGTAGGTGAAGAAATTCCAGGCGTTAGATGTCTTGAGAATGTGATGAGTAATATGATACTGGTTTAGGTGAATATCATAAAATCAATTTCATTTTTTAAGGTGGTAAAATGGTCCCTCATTGTCAAGAGAAACCATGTGATATCTAGGAACTTCCCATCCCATTAAATTATATCTTTTTTAATATTTTAGGTGTTTGGAAGAAGTTATAGGTAAAGAGGAGATTTTATAATAGAGAATATTGCTAGGAGAGGAGGTATTGTTGCATGGTTGGCTCTGATATGGTGTGTGATGGTTATTTAGGTTTTTTAATTCTTCCATTAATAGCATTTTGGAATGGATATGGGAGTCATTCCATGAAGCTTAGTGGTAGTAATTCCTTGGTTCTACTTTTTTAGGGGTCCGTAAACTATATTCCTTAGGCAACATTGTAGTTTTAGTCTAGGATTGATCATGATGATGGGGAATCTAGTGATTATAGTGTGGTTATCACTACTACAAAATTAATCCTAGAGTGTTTGATTCCATGGATCTTCTATTTTAATTATCATTATTCTTTAGTTTTTTATTTTTTTCATTGAATCTTCCTTGTATAGGTTCTATTACTCTACCCTTTTGGATATCACTGTGTTGGGGTTATTTTAATACATTGTGGTAGGGATTGAGGGCCTCCTTATGATTTCAATATATAAGATGTTGTGGTGTGGTGATGACTTTGTGTTGAAGGAAATAAATTTGTTTTCAGAAAAGATGGATTTGCTATGAAAATACAGAAAGATGTGAATATTTTTATAAGAGTCCAACGTACAAAAGGAAACTTATTTCAAGTTGGTAAAATACAAAACACTTTTGACATAGGTATGGTAGAATAAAAATAGTTATGGCATACAAGTTTGGGACAAATGTGTCAAAGAAACATGAAAATGTTTTCAAAGCAATATAGTGTCTGAATTATTCCTAACATGTTAAGAGGAAGAGATTGGTGTTGCAAAATCATTCAAAAATTAATGGTTACAAATTATGTTCATAAGATTGTTGAAATTTGTTAGAAAACACCCTCATGAAGTTATTATTTCTAATATCTATGATATAATGAGAAACCAATCAACTCATGGAGATAAGTACTTCATCACTTTCAATTATGACTTTACTCACATTACTTTTGTTATGTATATGAAATATAAGTCAGATGCTTTGAAAATGTTCAAATGTTTTAGGAGGAAAGATAAGAAGTAATGTGAATATTCAGTGAACAATTTGAGAACTAGAAATGGTGGTGAATACAAGAATGAATAATTTGAATGTTATCTTGAGAAGCATGGAATTTGGCATGATTTCAGCACACCCTATAATACTCAACAAAATTGTCTTTCTGAGAGGAAAAATTGATGTTTGGTGGAAATGGAAAGGACTATGTTACTTAAACATGGTATTTCTAATTACTTTTGGAGGAAATACTTGAGAACTTCTATGTATATTCAAAATTTATGTTTTTATAGGCTAATTTCAGATATGACTATATATTAAATATTTAATAGAAAAACTCCAAGTTTCTAACACGTTATAGTTTTTGGGAGTCCATGCATCATACTGAATAAAGGTGGAAGCCTTGGAAATTATAAACAAAGATGTGAAGATGGAATTTATCTTTGCTATGATCTAGATGGAAGTGGGTAAATATATTTTAACAAAGAGTCAGGAATATTGGTTTACCATGTTGATGCAAAAGTCATTGAATAATGTGAGGAAGATAAATAGACTCATACAGATTAGGAATAAGAATTGGGTGAAATAATTCTTGATAAGGTTTTTGATAAGGATAAAATAGTGGTAATTATACTTAGGAAGAAGAATCAGACTCAGTGGTTTCTAGTGATTATGATGATTCTAAAAAATATCATCCCAAGATGAGGATGATACTATAAGCTCAAAATATTATTGGTAATCAACATCATAAGGTTCAAGAAATAAGAACATAAAAAGTTGTGACATACACTTCCTTGTATTAAAAATTTGAGTTGAAAGATGCGAGTGAATCGTTTGAGCATCTGAAATGGGTTTAGGCTATGAATGAAGAGCTGGATCAGATAGAAAAAACTGATACTTGAGAACTCATACCTAAGTTAGATATCAAAAACTTTATTGGTACAAAATGGATTTTCCAGAACAAGATGAATGAATATGGTGAAGTGATAAGGAACAAAGAAATATTTGTGTAAAAAGGCTACTCACATATTGAAGGTGTTGATTTTGATGAGACTATTTATCCCATGGTAAGGTTAGAAAAAATATGAATTTTAATTTCTATTACTATAAAATGAATTTATTTTTTTAGGTAGATGTGAAATCATCATTTTTGAATGGTGATATTAATGGGGAATTTTATATTGAACAAAAATGTGGATTTTTTGTTGTGAAAGATTAAATTTATGTGTGTTAGTTGAAGAAAGACATGTATTGCATAAAGAAATATCCAAGGTCATCATATTAAAGATCGGATAATTTCATGAGGAAGATATGTTTTAATAATGGAAGTGTTTATAACAATATTTTTAACAATGAAAGTCATGAGTTTTCTTTCACCATAATTGTCTATGTTGATGACATTATCTTAGCTAGAAATGATGAAATAAATTGTGAATGATTTTATAAAGAAATGGAAAAGTTGGTTGATAGGTCCATGATAGGAGAAATGGAATACTTTATTAGATTAAAAATATTAGAAAAGAAGAAACACATTTTTATTTCCCAAGAAAAATACTCTACGAAACTTCTTAAGAAGTTTGACATAGAAAATTTGAAACTATTTTCCACAATGATTTCAATGGGAACAAAAATTTCTAAAGATTTTGAAGGCATGAAAGTTGATCATAAAGTGTTTATAAAGTTATAGGATGTTTTTTATATTTTAATTCATCAATATGGAATATTTTTTATGTTGTGACCTTATTTAAAAGATTTTAGAGTTCTCTAAAATAATCACACCTATTATATGGAAAAAGAATTATCAAATATATTAAAGGCACAAAAAATTTCAGAATCAGGTGTGAAATACTAGAATGTTTTGACTTCATTGGTATTTATATATTGATTTGGTAGGAAATATTTATGATAAAAGATCCAAATTTGGAGCATTTTATTTCTAGGAAAAAGTTTTGTTAGTTGGCATACAAGGAATCAGAATTTAGTAACTCTTAGCATGGATGAAGCTAAGTATGTTGCTACTAGTCAAGATTCTACACAAATTGTATACAGGAAGACACCATTAGAGTATCTACTTATTTAATTAAAGATACCCTTGTTCTTAGTTTGTGATAATCATAGTTCAATAAACCATACTAGAAACATGGTACAAAATTCTTATTAAGAACATATTGATATAAAATACCATTTCATCAAAGAGAATGTAGAGAGGAATTAATTGAAGCTAAAGTGTGTTTCTACAATGGAATAAACTGCTAACATTTTCAAAAAACCTTTACCAAAGGAACCTTTTCACAAACAGAGGTTGAATATGGGTGTTCAGCCTCTTTCTCATCAAGAATGAGGTATGTGTGTCTGTCCCCTATCTCATATAGTATTTTAATAGGTTTTTCAATGGGAGAATTGGTTCACTAGTCTATCCATTGAATATGTGCCAAACCTTTTAAGGAAGAATGTATGTAGGGGGAGTTTAGGGTAAGCTATGATTTCAATGTGTAATTATGTGAAATTTTCTAACTGTTTTTTGGAGTGGTTATAGAATTTTTTTGTTTTTTAGGAAAGTTAAACAAGATAAGAAAATTGTGAATAAAATATGAAGATGTTTTTGAGTCACTACTTTTAGAAAACATGGTTTGGATTTCAATGATTCTTGTTTCTTATAATGAGTTATCTCAAATAGGTGTACAATTGTTGATAAGTAACTAATATCTTGAGGATAAAAAATTATGTGGATTATTAATCTTGGTTTACAACAAAATATAAAGGGGTTGATTGTTGGAACGAAGTTCGTTGGATGATTTTTTTAAAACTATAACTAGTTTTTACTTCCAAAGTGTTTTCTTTTGTTGTCAAGAAAATATCAAATAAGAGGAAATAACCTCACTTTGTAAATGTTGAAAATTCGATTAACCATCGTATTTAGGATATTAGACTCACAATGCTAAATAAATTACATCAGAATGAGGAGAAGTTTTCTGGAAGAATAGGTTAATCAAACTCACCCTGTGTCCACAATGATAGGAATATGGTATTGGGAAGAAGTTTCAGAGTAGGATTGGCTCCAAAGTGAAATTTTAGAAAATATAACGTAAGTATAAAAGCTCATTTTAGTCTCTTGAATTCTAACCTCCATAATTTTCATGAATCTAGTAAGAGAAGTTCTACCCTCCTCTCCTCTAAAGTTTTTAGAGTGAGATTTTGAAGGAAGAACAAGGTCAGATAGATCCCACCTTCTTAATTGAGTCTTCTTTGTTCAGGTGATTAAAGGGGAATCATAAAGCTCTTCGATTTCCCATGTTAACACCCGATAAACATATATCAATGATCATGGAATTGTATAAAACTTGTGGAATATATAGAGGGAATGTTTTTTGGTGTCTTACATCCAAGACACATTTATGGTGAGTGAATCAAACCAGCAACATCAAATTAATGAGGTATCATTTAAGCTTTCATTTGATTTTATTTTTCATGCTTAAATTGAATTACACATGACCATTTTAGATATCTAGGAAAGGGGTTTTGTGAATTATATATTTTTAACATGAATCTAAACCTAAGATTTTAAATTTCACATCTTCCATGCTTTCAATATTCCACAGGTTCCTTAAAAATATATTGGAACTTATCCATCGGATGTGGTGTGCCACTAAACATTGAAGGAAGAATTGTTTATATGGGGAATTGATGGGACAAATAAAGAATAAATGAAAAAGGAATATTGTTTAGACTGGTGAAAAATTAGATCAGATATCAAACAATAATGTAATCAACCATTTTACATCAAGAATAATTGTTGTTTGTTTTTTATGTGGGTAAAGATTATTAGACTAACTCTGACACCAATGAATTCATTAGACACAAGATCCTCATTTTAGGAGAAGAATAAAATGATAATTGCTTGAATATTGTAAAATTTATTTTAAGGGGATCATAGAATGAGTTGAAAAATTTTAAAGAATGGTTTTCATATATTTATTTTAGAGTAGAGCAACGTTATAAAGAATTAGCTCTCTCCATTGTAACAATGAAATTGGAATGAGCAGTTGGTTTTGATAATTTTAATGAGAATACATATATGTTCTTTAATTAGTGCAGAGAAACTTGACTAATGATCTATTTTCTTCATTGTAATGAATAAATTAGAATGGGGAATCACAATTATTCAAATTTTTGTTAAGAAATTCAAAAGAGATATAAAGTTTTGAAGATTCTAGAAGATTTGACAAGCATTGAAGAAGTCAATATGCACCTAAAATTCAAGGGGAATTTATGTTTTGGGAAATTTGGTCGAGGGGAAAGATTTTCAGAATTCCTTCCAAACCACGTTTTCATCACCTATAAAAGGAGAAGGTACTTTGCACATTTTCACACTTGTACTATGTGAAAGGAAGATAGAGAAGCTCCGAATTTCAAGGGAGAATAATTTTATGGATTGAGTTTTCTTACAGAATTTTTTCTGACATAAGAAAAAGAAAGGAAAAGAGTTAAGATCATAATTAGTGTTTTTAAAATCAAACTGAGAAATCTGACTGGGATTTTTAGACTTAGAAAGAAGGAGTTCCGAATTGTTTCAATGGTATTCTAATAGAATCATATTTCTGTATTGATCAATTGAACTAGGAAATTGGACTAGAAAATCAGACTGAGTTTTATTACAAATCCCAGAAGAAGTCCTTGCCTACTGTTGGGTATGAGAGTGAAGAATTGTTTTGGAGATCTTATTTGTGAAATCATTGTAACATGTTTGGTACATAAATTTTATTACATCATTTTGAGCTACTTGAAGCACATGCACTGTTGTATTGAACATTGTGGTACATGAGAGTAAGGGAATATCCTACTCATTGTATTAAACACAAAAGGATTTTTTTCTAGTGGATTGTGTGGTATTAGATTGTTTCCATACCATACCAAGTATGTAGCTACTATTTTTGAGTATTTAACCATGTAAATTCATGTGTTCCTGTGGACGTGTGATTGTTTTGTTTTCAGTGAAAGGGATAACTATTTAACAATAGGAGAATGTTTTTTTAGAAAGCAGGAAACTTAAAAGAAAAATATATCCCTGATTCCCCCCTTCCCCTCTCAGTGATACTTGATCTTGACTAGGCACTTTCATTGTTGATATATACATTTTTTTATTGGTTTAATTTTAGTGCTAAAAAATCAAAAAATCCTATCAGTTATTTTAAAGGATTTAATACCCATATATATTATATAAAAAATGTCATTTCTTTATATATATATATATATTTATTGAAATATACTTATATGTAAATGATTACAATGAATATATTATAATAAAATAACAGATTTATTCTATTTAAATATTGTTAAGTATATTTAAAATATGTATATATAATTAGTTATATATGAAAATGATAAAAATTATATATTACATCATCAAAATATTACTAATTATATAAATATAAAATTTTTTACAATATATTATTAATTATAAAAATGTAAAACTAAATATATAAAAATTAAATATTTTTAAATAAATTTCTAATATACTGTTTTATATATTATTATTTATATGTAAAAAATATAAAAAATAAAAATTATGAGTTACTATATTACTTATATATAAAAAATATTATTAATTGTATAAATAAATAAGTATTTTTTATAGTATATAAAATACTATGATTAAATATAATAGTATAAATATTTTCATATAAAAAAGATTTAGAGTAATTGCTAATTATAAGAATATATATATTACTGATTACATAAAAAAAATAATTATTAATTATGTTTTAAAATATTATTATTAGCTAAATGAATGAATTATTTTTTTAAAATATATCTTTAATTAAATAAATATATAATTATATGAAAAAATATTGATAATTATTATTACTCAAAAAATATTTAAAATATATATTAATAATTAATTAAATATAAATACTAAATTTATTATTGGGTGCATTAAATATATATTTATACTATTATATATTATTTAAGTTTAATTTATTATTTATATTTTAGTATATTTATTAATTATATTTGTAAAAAAATAATACTATATTTATATGAATAATATTTCATATTTTAAACATATCACAAATTAAAAAAGTATAATATTATTTATAGTATTAATAATATTATAATTTCTATAAAAAATATTTTTAATTACATTTTAATATTATTAAATTAATTATACTTTATATATAATCAAATCCAGCACAAACCATGGATTTAGAAACCCAAATCAATGGCCCCAACAGTTTATTAAGAAGACACACACAAACTCAAAAGTATATGAGGTTCACAAGCATAAAAAGTGTACTGAAAGAGGCACCACCAAAGTTAGAGAAATAAAGATCATGCCTAATAGAATATAAAAAATTCACCATCAAAATCCTACCCCAATCAAAGTAGCAACATCTCCACCATCCAGAAAGTATTACCATAATCAAATACTTAAGAAGATGCAGATTCCCAATAAAGGTTTTTGGTGTAGTGGGAGAGCCTATTAGGCATAACCAAATATGTTTTTTTGTCAAAATTGATGAAAAATATGATATGTACATGACAAATATCATGATGAACAACATATTTAAATCAAAGATTAATTGAATTATGAATGATGGAAACAAAAGGTAGGATCATCAAAAATAATTTATAATTAATTTATAGATAGTTTAAGAATTACCTCATCTTATAGTTCTTTCTTCATTGATGGATCAATAGACTGATCTTGTTGTACTGTCATTGTGTCACAAAATACAAGGGTTTAATCCCTCTATAAGTGATCCAAAATTTCAATGAAATCTCAGAACGTTGCCATAGAAATGTCGGGTGCTAGTGTGGTTGATTTTTATTGCATGCATCATATTTTGTTGATCATAGCTGAAATCTCTCCATAGATGGAAAATTATTTTCATTCTCTCAATGTCTTGAGAGAAAGGGGGTGGAACTCTAGTTCTTGAGCGCATTATTTAGAGGATTATCTCTATGGATTGAAATAATTATTTTTAGGTTTGTTGTAAACAAAAGGTGGCTTACCTTAGAAAGGGATATAATCAAGTACTTCAAATTCCAGGTTAGGATTTGGTAATTGCATAAAGGCCCTTAGTCAATTCCCTATTCCTTAATTAAACCACATGTTTAATAATAGTATAAATAATATCATTTTCTTCATATCATGGGAAACACCTATGGATAAATAAATATCATTTGTTAAATAAATAAATATTTATTTATTTAAATTATATTCAATATATAAATTCCATTTGGACCATTAAATTTGGCCCATATATCCTCTTTGTTATTTAACGAACCTTAGATAATGGCTATTTATTTAATAAATAAATAAAATTATGTTATTCACCAATAATTGTAATAAATATTATACAAAATAAATCATAGGAATAAAGATTTATTATTATTTTACTCACATATTTATTCTTCTAAATAACTCTTGATTAAATATTTTCAATCAACCAACTCAGAATAATTATTAAACCACAAATCAGGATTATTATCTATTCTAAATTGTTAAAATCAAAATATATTTTTACTGAGATTCAGGATAAATTTAATATATGACCTTCTAGGCCTCTTTCATAGTGGAATTAAGTAGAATGTCCAAAGTTAAAGGCTAGAATTTTACAACACATCAAGGAACTCATTGGTTAAGAAGTTAATATCGCAATGATATACATCCATATATGAATTCTCACTATATAATATAATCTATTTATCATGATATAACTAATCAAATAGGTTGCATGCTAGTGTCATCAACCTATGTCTTCAGTGCCTCTTTCTTTGAATTTTATAAAATTAACATGCCCAAAGAATACCATGGGCATAGATTTCTTTTATTAGATCCATTCATTCCAAAGGGACTCATATATCAAATTTCATTAAAGAACAAATGGGAAAAACTTTTCTCGCATTATCCAATAATTTAATATCATTCGAGATAGACCTAACATATCATACTCCACTACGAGCATATGTTGCCAAAATTTTCATCAATACATCAAAGTATGTGAGTTTTGATATTCATTAATAATAATATTAAATTCTGAGGATCAATACCGATGTCCAAGGATAATAATATATAATGACATATATAAATATAGATTTTCATCTAGCGGGTCAAGTCATCATAATATGCTTCTCTATAAATTTCTAATGGGGCACACCATGAGAAAGTGCATCAAAGTAATATGAGTCTCCATCCCTGATATCCTATGTCATTTTCATTCTATCAAATGATACCATACAGTAATAGGATATATATTTAAGAGTACTGTAGTGGAAATTCTAAGTTCTCATTAAAGCAAGGAAATTATTACAACCTTTTAGTGTGATATCTATTCTTATAAAACTATCACATGTTGTATCATGTGGAAGAACAATAATGATGTGATAATATGTTTTTTAATATTCAAAAAACTAATGAAGGTAATCATAAAGTACATAGAATTTGGTTCTATGACGCTGACTCCAATAGACTCTCACTTTTACTAGATCAACTACTAACAAACTTCTGCTTTCTATCTCTCACATAATTCTCATTCTTATGATAAGATAAATATTTAATCAAGGGGTCCATCTTGTTCTCTTACAACTTCACCCATATAAGAAAAATCCCTCAAGAAATTATACATTTATAGCATGTGCTATGTATATTAATCTAACCTTGGATATTTTACCAAAGCCAACTCTATATTATTATAAAAATATAATGTGATAGGGACATCACTACTAGGCACCCCATCATGATATTAGAAAAAATTTCCTATCAAAACAACTTATTAGGATGAATCATAAGCTTTTATTTACTCAGACTCCCCTATAGAATCAAAGAGAACTGGATTCTTTGAACTCTTTCATATCATAAACCCTCCATTAAGTCTGAAGACGTATCCTGACAGTGACTTTAGATCATTCTGATCTACCATAAATCTAGAAAGAATATAAATCCTAATCAATAGATCTTCACCTTCTCCATATACCAAGAACATATCATTAACACTCTTAGATATTTAATGATAATCCTAATAGAAAACCAATTTTATTCACCTACATCAGCTTAATATCTGCATACCATGCTCAAGGGATCAGCAACATCAGGCCTTGTACACAACATGTCATACATTATTGATCCTATCATAAAAGTGTATTAGATCTTACTCATTATCACTCTCTTATTCTCTCTATCTCTATCTCTAAGGATACATTTTCTTGGAGAGATTTATACCACATGAAATTAGAACCAATCCCCTCTTATATTTTTCCTATAATGAATTGACTTGGGTTGACCCAAACCATCTCCTGAGATGGCCGACCACACAGCTCGAATTGTGTTTTCGATCATCACAGGCTGCCGACAATCACCAAGCATAACCAACAATATCTTGGGAACAATTTCTCCAATGGTCATCAGAATAAGTCATCCATAGAATAGATAAACCACACCAAAAATATCATATTAAACAGTGTAAAATATGACATCCATAGGAACCCAACATAAGATAAGAATACACCATAAAAAAAGCTAAACATCAAATACAAAACCTGAAAAAAGTACACATACATGGTATCTCATGTGATAACCCCCAAAACACAAACAAATGTGATAAATTAAAAACAATGGAAATAAATACATCCCCATAAGTAAAAAACACCAAAATTACTCCACATGAGCTAACCCCATGAGACCATATCTCCTCCATAAAACACCACATTATGGTAATCACGAAGATCCACCAGAGTACATGGTTCCCTTAACTTTATCTTTGTCTTGAAAAAAATATCCACATACGCCAAAAGGAGTATGTAAGGTGTGAGCCACATAAGCCAGTAGGATTTCATCATGAATCTATTTAAGTATTTTACTCATGAAAACGGATAAACAAGTTTGAAAATTCTTTTTAAAACCAAACCACTTTGAAACAATTTCACTTCCAAATAATTATTTGAAATCACGTTGGATTTCCATTTAAAAAAAATGTTTTCCAAACCATTTATCAATATGGATACAATAAATAAACAAGGCACACCATTCTCAATATACCCCACACAAGGAAAGAATAACATCTTCATCATATAATCAACAAATGAAAGTAGGTAATAAAATATCTCCTCACATTAAACATAAAACTATTAAAATGAACAAAGCATATAAACCAATATAAAATGAGTAATATCACATTGGGATATAACCATAATGTTATAATGTGAGTGTGTCTAGACAAAGTATGTTAACCAGTTTAGCAAAGTGGAATCTCTCATGGTCTTCCTCGGGCCAAACTCCAAGAGATCTCATGATCTCTCAACAACCAAATGGGAGCTCTCATCGTCTTCCGACCAAAAAGATCTCATAGTACCTTGGAAACCAAAATAGAATCTATCATGGTCTTCCTCCCTAGAGACCCTCATGCCCCCTTAGACAACCCCTCACTCACATCCCAATTAACCCATTTGATACTCCATGCCTACATAATAAAAAATAAGCATCCATCACGAAAAGTCATTTCATGGGGCATTTTCATAAAAAAGTTCCCATTTTATCAAAACAACTTTTCCATGGTAAATCCATTTATAATACCTCTTTGAAAATTAATTTAAAACCACAAAAACTATTGATAAATTTTATCAAACACTTGGAGTGCATATAAGCCACTCATATTTGGAAAACCTTATTTAAAAACATAAATTGACAACCAAGAAATAAATAAAAACAAATATTGGATAAAAATCATCCATAAATCAATTTAATGACAATTTTATAAACACAAACCAAAGGTGATTCATAATGTAAAGGTAAGTCATGGAAAATGACCTATAATATAGACAACTACATTAGATTCACTTCCAATCTAATCACCTTCGACAAAAACCATCTCTCCTTCCCCCTGAATAAGAAGATTGAGGATTAACATGCCTAATCTAGAATAAAAACAACCAAATCCCCCATCATGCACAAGATTCATCCAAAACCCTTATTAGGGTTACACATAGCCATGGAAATGGAAGAACAATTCTTGAGAAGGGGAAAGAAAGATGAAAAATCAAAGAAACTAACTTAATTCAAGACAAAACACCAATAAATAAAGAGGAAATCCACCACCAAAAGAGAGTGATAACTACAACACCAAGGAGAAAAGGATGCACATGATGGGGAAAAAAATGAGGGCCAAAAGCCATAAAAGAGGATAGGGGAAAATGGAAAAATTCATAATTCTATGTGATCGGTGCACGTTTCATAGTTTGGACACACAATTAGAAAAACTATGTGACAGCTTTGTGGGGATACCATATCCATAAAAATAAAGTCACACGGTTGCCTTTGGTCTATGAAAAGTATAAAAATCTGTACTCAAACCTTGAAAAATCTCATCATCCCGACCTATAGCACCATAGCACGGTTATCCGCATGCTTAGAAAAACTGTACACCAACCGTGCACCTTGGTCTGTCTTCTTAATAATTCATGTTTCCAACCCTTGACACCTAGGAACTCTAATAATGAACCAAAATTTAAAAAAAAAATAAAAAATATATTTACTGGAGACCCATAGGGTTTCATAAACTTCCAAACATGCCACTTTTTATCCCCATAAATCCATCAATCATCCTTGAAAGAAAATAGGTGATTCCACTTATCCCTCACTAAGGGTTCCCTCTCTCATATCTCATGGCTATCACCACCCCAATTCTAGAGAACACAAACCAATAAGGACAAATTTTCATGGAGTCTCTTGTTATGATAATCAATGATATGAACCGGTTGCTCCATAATGGTGGTATCAGGATCAAGCTCCAAATATTCCCACTATAGCATATGAGATGGGTACAGATGGTATCTATTCAACTGGGATACATGAAATGCATCATGGATTGAGGTTATATGCGGTGGAAACTCCAAATGATATGATACCTTTCTATGATTCTCCACAAGATGAAATGATCCAATATAACGTGGTACCAAGTTTTCCTTCTTACACAAGCGATGATGTCCCGGTCGAACTGATACCCGATAAAGCACTTAATCAACAACCTGAAACTCTAACATGTGACAACGATGATATGAATATGACTTATGGAGATTATAAGTTATTGTTAACTATTTTTGAATTAGTCGAACTGTCTCAATCGTCTTTTAGATGAGACTCTGTCCAACCAAGGAATGTTCACCCACCTCAACCCAATACAATAGGGATTGACACGATTGCATGTAGAATGCATCAAAGGGGGAAATCCTGGTGAATAATAGATAACTATTATTATAATAAATATTATCCAATGGTATGTGTATTTCTCACAAACCCTTGAAATCAGTTACACACACTCACAACATATCCCCAATATTTTAGGATGGTCCACTAAAAATGACCACCAATTTGTGGGTGATGCATTGTGTGCTCAATATCAACTCGGTTCCCAAGGCCTCATGGAGTCCCTTCTATAATCGGGAAGTGAAATGAGAATACCTGTCTGACACTACCACTAAGGAACTCAATGAAACCAAACAACCTCTCGAACATATCGGCATATGATGTTCTCTATCTTTATTAATCCCCTAATGAGATGAAAATGGGATAATTTCATTAGATGATTAATAATCACCCATATGTAATATTTATCACTCAAAGAACATGGTAGCCCATTTAAAAAATCATAGAAATATCATCCCACTTCAACACTAGGATGGGAATTGGGTACAACAACCTGGTTGACCTCTGATGCTCTACTTTGATTCTACGTCTGATCAAACTTCTAGAAAAAATCTACATTTTCACGTCACATCCAGCCCAACAATATTGGTCCCTCAAAGTATAAAACATATTATTCACCTCAAGGTGGATAGTCCAACTAAAATAGTGTTCCTTATTCATAACCTCCTACCTCAAACAAATAGGAACTACCAAATGAATTTAAAAAAAGAGATAACCACTAAAAGACCGAGATCAGTTTCCAAAGGTTTTCCAACCATTTAAAACACTAGTAATTTTCTTACACTCGGGGTTGAATAAATACTCACTCTTAACATGATAGAAAAGAAAGGGTTTGATCTACACACTAGAAAATAACACTATATATGCATCCTTATGCACTTCCAAACTCTAATCAAAAAACAAACTCATATGACCCAACTCATCCACTGATTTTAAAATATCTTGCATTGTAAAATTCATACTAAAAGCAAAGACTTCCACATTACCCTTTTTAGGTGTATACATAATATCAAAACTGAAGTTAAAATATATTTCAACTATAATATCAACATTTGGTTTAGTTCCCTCTTGGGGAAAATGTACTTTAGGATTTTGTTATCAGAATACACTATAAAGCTCTCTTTGAAGATGTAACGTCACCACATCTTCAGAAAATGCATCAAAACTACTAAATCAAAGTCATGGGTGGGATAGTTCTTCTTATGTGGGTGTAATGTTTGTGATCCATAGGCCACCACATAGTTATACTGCATCACCACACACCCCAAAATCATACGAAAAGAATTGAAATACATAACATAAACTCTCCAAAGATCAAGAATAATTATATATGACATGAATGTTACATAGGCCTGAAATTGTAAAAACTCACCCTAGCACTTCTCATACAACTCAAATTTTACCTCTTTCCTGGTTAGTGCTACCAAGGGGGAAGTTAACCTAGAAAATTCTTGAATAAAATTTGAATAATACCTAGAGAATCGCAAAAAGTTACAGATCTCAAGCACATTCTTGGGATTCTCTTAATACATGACTGCTTGAGCTTTATATAGATCCACTAAAACTTATGACTTATAAATCATGTGGCCAAAAAAATTTACCTCCCAAACCCAAAACTAGAACTTGGATATCTTGTAATATAGACGGTGCTCCCTCAAAACACCCAAAATGTAACGTCCCAGTTTTGAAAGCCACCCAGAGGCGCCCTATACTTGATTGGTCACATAGACTCAAGCGCATTTCTACGAATGCCAGAGGCTACCGACTAGCAGCGAGGGCCTTGGTTGTGATAGTGGGGAAACTATGCCCTCATTGGTAGAGTACAAAACGAAAGTAAAATAGATATACAATAGCAGAAGCAGTAATACCACCATACAAAAGTAAACAACGAAAGACTGATAGAGTAAACTAGAGAACATATATAAATGATGCAAGATATATATGTCTAGGAAAGTAGCCAAACACATCACAATTCTGAAATACAATTCTAAACCCAAGTACACGAAAAAAAGTAAAAAACCTCTCAGCATCGCAAGCCTCAGCTTGGTCCCATGCTCTCTAGCTTTACATCAGTCAAGTACCTAAAGTACAAAAGACCTTGACACTATCTATACCTGCAAAAATATAATCTATTTAGGCCCAAAAAAATGACCCAAATAGGGTGTGATACTAAATCCCAGTTGAAACCACCAAAATATATTTTCCTAATAGTCAATGAATATATATGGAATTCAATAATATAAAGAAGCAGTAATCAAGGAAGTACTCAAAAGTAAACAATCCAACAATTCAAATGCATTCAATTTACATTTAATATGCCAGAAACTAATCAAAGTAGGTAACCCTATGGGAAGTACACATGCAGCCTATCCCCTCTGGTTTAACCAAAAATGTACAAGTAACCCTATGGGAAGCAGACACAGTCTAACCCCTCTAGTTCAGCTTAAGTATAGACTGTATAAGTAAGAACTCACCTTCAATTCCCCCAATAGTCTTGTATTGGTACTAAAGGTGCTCTGGGGAAGAACTCAACATCTCATTCCCCCTGTGGCCCATGTCGAGGAAATATAGACACTCTGAGGAAGCACTTATGTCAATTCCCCCTATGGTCTCGCATCATAATATTATAAAAGACACTCTAGAGAAGCCCTTAAATCCATTCTCCCTATGGTCTACTACACCAGGTTATCACGAAACTGTGTAAGTCAAATAAAGCATGGAAAAGAGTAGAGGCCAAAGTAAACCTTCATAAATACTTGGATAAACATTCTATAGCATATCAGCATATCATAAAATAAAAATACATCATCCTATCAGCACTAAGAAGGAATGAACAGCAGCCTAACATGCTAAGAAAAACCAAACAGTCACAAATAATATTAACATGGGAAAACACCTCTATAGCATAGAAATAAACACTATTCACAATCAATTAACCTCTATTCAAGCATACAATCACATCAGGAAATTAACAAAGGTAGAAACATAAACACGCAACACCCCGTTTAATGGTATTGTCACTTTTTCACATATAACTCAAAGACATTATACAGAAAGGAACAAACCACCTGCCTTGGTTTTTTAGGATCATTATATGTGAACTTAAAGCCTTGAAACACCCAAGAACATTGTATATCTACAAAAATGTCTAAAATTATCAACTGATGATAACTTGAGAAAGAGGATGAATCGGGAAACGAAGCTCTAGCAGAAGGAAGATATTACCATGGAGATCCCAATGCAATCGAAGAAGGTCAATTTGGAGAACGGATGCTCACTCAGGGGCTCAGAGAAGATTCACGGCCGTATGGTTTCCCCCAGATGAGACATATGTAGAAGAAGGTGTTTCTATCCATCTGACGTGCCCCCAGTATGTTTAATGAATTAAAAAGAAACTACACGACATGTAATTTGTATTTACATGGAGTGTACATTCCCTTACTGAGCCTCAGTTTTGGCGGCTTCCAAGTTACCACACATGGCTGTGTGCACGACTGCTAGACGGCCAACACATGAGTACCCTTTATAACTGAGTACATGACATGTACTCATAAAGTAAATGGAATGTACTTAAGAATTTTATAGAAACTCCTCTTTTTCTAGAAAACACTAGAAAATGGAAAACATGCCTGAAAAGAAGATCTAGGTTCTTACAAACTTCCCCCCTTAATGAAATTAGTCCTTCAATTTCCCTAGAATGGTGGCGTAGAAGAAGAAACCCTGAACAGCTCCTACCACTATAACCATACATCGACCTCCCTATCCCAGGTCTCGTCCTGTACTCACCTGTACTACCATAGTACTCGTACCAAAGGAATAGACCATCCAAAAATAACCTTCAAACTTCAAACAACAATCTGGATAGGATGATCCTCGAATGAGGATTCCACATATAACTCAACCTCCTTGGGTTTAAAAACATGAGATGAGTCTGAGAAGTAATATCGAAGCTGGGAAATTTGGAAAACGTCGTGTATAGCTTGGTACCTCTAAGGTAACTACAACTGATAGGAAACCGTCCCAACTCTCTCCAACACCTCAAATGGCCTGACATACCTTAAAGAAAGATTACCCTGTCTCCTAATCCTTCTATGTCCCAACCTCGGCGTGACATGAAGGAAAACCCGATCTCTAACCTCGAACTCTAGAGTTCATCTCCGTCGATCAGCATAAGACTTCTGACGAGACTATGTAATATCCCTCCACTTCTGAATCATCTATATCTACTTTGTTGTCTCATGGACAAGACAAGGTCCTAGCATAGCTGCCTCTCCTGCCTCCAGCCAACACAAAGGTGATTGGCATGGCCTACCATACAAAGCCTCATAGGGTGCCATCTGAATAGTTGCTTAAAACTATTATTGTAGGCAAACTCCACAAGTGGTAAGTTCTTCTCCCAAGAACCTCCTAAATCCAGGATGCATGTTCGAAGTATGTCCTCAAGCACCTGAATCGTATGCTCAGACTGGCCATCTGTGAAGTCCCCTGGTCATCCAGATATAGACTAGCAATGTTGGAAGTAAATCCTCCTAACCCATGATGCTCGGGTCCTGCTCTACTCACATGGACATCCCATTTTCCCTTATGAAGAAACTATCCACCCTATGATGATGCAAAACTCACCCTGTGGTGATAGTAATTGACAAATACCTAGAAGGGAACCAACCAGTCCATTCTGAGAATGACATCATATACTGTCATCTCTAAGACATAGAGGTCCCATAAGAAGTGACACCCACCCACCTCAAGAGGGAACTCCTTGCACTGATGTACACTAGTCGTTCTAGTCCCCAACAGAGTGTCTAGTGTCAAGATATCAGTAGTAGAAAAGATACAGAGCCCAAGGCTCTCCATAATCGCTACAAATATAAAGCTATGGGAAGCCCCTATATCGAAAAGAGTAGAAGATAAAACCGAGGCAACAACGATCGTACCTCAAACTGTAGAGGGTCCAGGATCCTTTTTCTACTCGGTCTACTCCACTGCAAAAGCCTGGCCTGAACTGCAGCCCTGTGACCCCGCCTGACCACTCTGAGATGATCAACCCTACTGTCACTACAAGCCTGGTGACTGACTACCATGGCCATGACCTCCACCTTGTCCTGAACAGCCCGAAGAACTCTAGTTCCCTGACTAGTGAGAAACTGGTTGCACTGCTCCTGAATGAGGAGTCATAGAATAACACCTATCACCAGCTACTAGTGAGAAGATCTGACAGAATTGCTGAATATGACCCATCTTGCCACAAGATCGTCACTCCACTAGGTCTCTCTGGCACTGCGAACTCGTATTACCAACCTTTCCACACCGGTAGAATACCAGCTTGCTATCCGAAGGTGCATCCCACCTACTCAGATCTCCATGTGTAGTCTCCCTACAACGCTTCTTGCTATCAGCTGGCGAAGCACTAACTATGGATGTCGAGTTTTCCTAACTCAAAACTCCAGAATCCCTCAAATTATGCTCCGTGATCAGTGCCTGGTTAATGATAGAAGATATGAAAGTCAACCTGAAGATATTCACCTGAGATCAGATGTTGTGCCTGAGACCATCTGCAAAACTTTCTCACCAGGAATAACTCATCACCTCCTAGAATGGGTTTGAAGCACTACAGCTCTATAAAGTGAGACGAATACTCCATAACAGAAAGAGTACCCTGCTCCAGACTAATGAACTCTCAAGCTCAGTCAGCCCTCAAAGTCTCCAGATAGAAGTAGTCATAGAAGATACACTGAAACTCTTCCCAAGACATAACCTGCTGATGTCCTGCCTGTGAGATCACATCCCACCATCTCTTGGAAGAATCCTATAGCATGTAAGTAGCGGGCTTGAACTGCCTCTCTAGAGGAATCTCCAGATGCTCAAAGATCGCCAACATGGATTCTAGTTATGACTCTGCAGCCTGGGGTCCTTCTTCCCTGTGAAGGTGGGAGGATGTTGCTGCTGAAAAAACCAAATCAATTATTCCATCGATGGTGTTGGATACGGTACTCCGAGAAAATTCTACATCATCCTCATAAAACCCTCCCTGAACTATGAATCAACAGCTGTATCAAGTATAACTGTCATTCCAAAGACTGGAACAACTGGAGGATCTGTAGTAAGTTCCTGATCATCCATATCCAGTGTCTGATCATCACCCTGAATCAGGCATACAACCGGAGGATGTCTCGATGGCATGACACTGCAAGGTCAAACACACACCTTATATTAAGATTATCAAGGACTGAAACTGGAATTACAAAAAGGGAACATGAGAAATAAAATATTGAAGTTTTTCAAAAAATGGATACATGGCATGTATAATGACTACATGATGTGTTCCCTTAATCATTTACATGGGCGTGTACTCTTGCCAACCTAGGTCGTGTAACACCCCAAACACATGACATGTTGTCCTAACACACGACCTGTACTTGAATTCTCTTCCCCTTCTTGAGTTCTTATACATGGCTAACCCACACAGTTCTCCTAAAACAAGACTACATGATGTGTTCATGCCAGGCACGATGTGTTCTAGACAAGCTTTCATCGACCCGTGTTTATAGTGACACGGATGGATACACGGCTCACACTACACGGTGTGTTCCATATGGAAACAATGTGTATAAGAAAAGACTCAACCGACCCGTGTTTGTTAGCTACACGGCTGACTGCACAGTTTAGAATACACGGTGTGTTCAAGATTGACATGATATGTATAACGTATGTTTCATCCATCCATGTCATTTGTCACATGGGTGGACACAAGGTCTCTACACACGGCATGCACGTTCGGTACATGGCGTGTCATACCAAGAAATTCCCAACCCCGTGTCTCTTCCCACACAGCCTGTGACACAGTTAAAGACTACACGGCATGTACATACAGTACATGGTGTGTACTTTAGGAAAACCATTCCTTCCCAAATAGAAGGACACACAGTGTGTGTTTATAACTACACGCTGTGTTTTATGGTTTTTTCCGGACAGTAAGCCTCATAAACTACTCCAGATGCCCATAAAACACTGAAACAAGAATTAGAGTGCCAATTTCCAATCCATGATGTCCCATTCTCCCCACAAATCAAATTTTGGCATCTCATAGATGTCATAAATAAGGATAACAATACAATGATCAACCAAATTATGGTTCATGAGGGCCCATAACACCTCAAGAACCAATGTTTGGCGTTCATTTAAACAAAACCTTACACAAATAATACCTTATCAAACAACATGTATTTTATCAAGTCATATATCACAACATCATGAATGTCTAGAACAACATCTATCACAACAACATGGAATTGCTAATGCACCTTAAATGGCTTGGCAAAAATGCATGACATGTGATTTCTAGCAAGTGCCTATATGATGCATGAGATGGAATACCCCCATATCATCTAGTTGCAACAGAAATAGAACCTCAATAGAACCAACAATAACAACACAAAGCATGTGAATCACCCATCGATGAAAATCAAATAAATTGTAAAATTTCAAAATTAGAAAAAATTGAAATAAATGAGGTAGATTGGATTTTTCCTATACACAGGTTAGATACTCCCAGGAACAACTTATTACCAAGTACCTATTCTTTAATTTCCATTTCTATAGGCTCCAAACAAAAAATCAAGAAGAAAATAATCCTTTGATACCACTTTGTAACGTCCCGGTTCCGGAAGCCACCTAGAGGCACCCCATACCCAGTTGGTCACATGGCCTCAAGTGCATTTCCCCGAATGCTAGAGGCTGCCAACTAGTAGCGAGGGCCTTGGATGTGATAGTGGGGAAACTATGCCCTCATTGATAGAGTACACAATAGAAGTAAAACAGATATACAATATCGGAAGTAGTAATATCACCATACAAAAGTAAATAGTGGAAGAATGATAGAGTTAACTGGAGCACATATATAAATGATGTAAGATACATATGTCTAGGAAAGAATACAAACACATCAAAATGCTCAAATAAAATTATAAACACAAGTATAGGAAACAAACTAAACAACTCATCACCATCACAAGCCTCATCTTGGTCCCATGCTCTCAAGCTCCATAGTAGTCAAGTACTTGAAGTAGAAGGGAGCTTGCCCTTATCTATACCTGTGACAATATAATTTGTTTGGGCCCAAAAACATTACCCAAATAGGGTGTGAGACTAAATCCCAGTAGGAAACCACCAAAATATTTTTTCCTAATAATCAGTGAATATATATGGTAGGAAATAATTTAAAGAAGCAGTAAACAATAAAGTACTCAAAAGTAAAAAATCCTATAGTTCAAATGCATTCAATTTATATTTAACAAGAAAGTAGCTAATCAAATTAGGTAACCCTCTAAGATGTACACACACATCCTATCCCCTCTGGTTCAACCAAACAAGTACAAGTAACCCTCTAGGAAGTACAAACAGTCTTACCCCTCTGGTTCAGCTTAAGTATATACTCTCTGAGGAAGTACTCACTGTCAATTCCCCCTATAGTCTCGTATCGGTACTAAAAGAACTAATGGGAAGCACTCAACATCTCATTCCCCATATGGCCTGAGTTGAGGAACTACAGACACTCTATGTGACCACTTATGTCAATTCCCCTTATGGTCTCACATCGTAAAATTATAAAAGACGCTCTGGAGAAGCCCTTATGTCCATTCTCCCTATGGTCAACTACACTAGGTTCTCACGGCCCTGTGTAAGTCATATCAAGAATGGAAATGTGTAGCGGCCAAAGTAAGCCTTAATAACTACTTGGCTAAAAACTCTATAGCATATCAGCATATCAAGACATAAAAACTACTCCATCCTATCAGCATTAGGAAGGAAAGCACAAAAACCTTACACGCTAAGAAAAACCAAATAGTCACAAAAAATACGAACATGGTAAAACACCTCTATAGCATATAAATTAACCCTATTCACATTCAATTAACTTTTATTCAATCATACAAGCATAGCTGGAAATTAAAAAGGGTAGAACCATAAACACACAACACCCCATTTAAGGGTATTGGCACTTTTGCACATTTAACTCAAAGACATTATACAAAAAGTCACAAATCATGTACCTCGGTGTTGTAGGATAGTTATACATGAACCTCAAGCCTTGAAATTCCCATAAACACCATAGATCTACAGAAATGTATAAAACGTTCAACCAAGGATAAATTGAGAAAGAGGAGGATTCAGGAAACGAAGCTCTAGTAGAAGGATGAGCTTACTGTGGCGATCCCAATGTAATCGATGATGGTCTATTCCAAGAATGGATGCTCGCTCGGGGGTCAAAGAAGATTCATGGTGGTATGGTTTCTCTCAGAAAACAAATACCTAGAAGAAGGTGTTTCTGTCCGTCAGATGCGACCCCAATACGTTTAATGAAATAAAAATAAAGTACACGGTATGTACTTTGTAAGTACACATCGTGTACTTTCCCTTACCGAGCCCTGGTTTAGGCAGCCTCCATGTTACCACACACGACCATGTGCACGGATGCTACACAACTAGCACACGGTTACCTATGATAACCAAGTACCTCGCGTGTAATCATAAAGTACATGGAATGTACTTAAGAATTTTCCAGAAACTCATTTTTCTCAAAAACAGAAGAAAAAGTAAAATATACCTCAAATGAAGATCCGAGTTCTTACACAAAAAATATCCAAATGTCCAGCATACTCCTCATTAATTTTGAATACACTTAGATGTCATCCAAAAACATACCCAAAAGGAGTCCAAAAAGTGGTAGAAGAATTGATTCATTAACGCCATGAAAATTTTAGGAGCATTGGTAAGCCCAAATGGAATAACCAAATACTCAAAAATGTTCATATCATTTTTGAAAGGTAGTATTTTGAAAATCTTCTTTTAGAAACCTCATCTGGTGGTACCCAAATCTCAACTAGATCTTCAAAAATTATTGGATCCCTCTGAAATGATAAAATAGATCATTAATCCTAAGCAATAAGTATTTATTTTTCATGGATACCTAGTTAAGATTATGATAATCTATGAAAAGTTGAAGGATCCCATATTCCTTCTTCACAAATAGCACTGAGAAACCCATAGTGACAGATAGGATTAATAAATATCATCCCCCCAAGATCCTCTAGCTGATCTTTCATCTCTTACATCTCAACAAGAGCCATTTGGTATGAAAATAAGGAAATCAATATCATCCTTGGAAGAATATTGATAGTAAAATCTACCTATCACTAAGAATTCAACCCTAAAAAATCTTCTAAAAACACATCTAGGTATTTTTCCATGACCACTATATGTTCTCCCACTAAACTCAGCTCAACGGCATTAAGAAACAACATGAAAAAATGGCATGATAAGAACCATAATTTTGAATAAATTTGTTCCTTCCCTCCCTGGTCACAGATCTCAATCACCCTGAAATATGTGAGGGTTGCCATAAGAAGTAATGAAATAGACCATGTGACAATAAAATTTTATGAGTTTTTTATGATGATTAACTAATACCAGATAATGATAAGGCTAAAAATGTATGGATCAAAAATAAGGAAGACCCAGATGACTTCCACATCAACTATTAAAACAAATCACTCAGGGAACATGAAACATTACTCCTTCATACCCAATGGGGTTATAAAATCAATAAAATATGGAAAAAAACATCTTTTATACCCAAAAAATTAATATATTCTAGTGAAATTAAAGAATGGGATGCATCAATGTAAAATAAAATAGATTCCATAAAAGAGGCAATAGGAACCATACCTATCACGGTGTCCTATTTGGAATCTATTTCCTCTGGAATAAACTTTTCTACATGGATAGACCCCAACTCAGACCCATCCTAAGTCTTCTTCCCTTGGTGAGAATATCTCTTACTATGCGAGTGGGATCTATCACCCTTGGAAGTCTCAGACTACACCTGAGAGCCCTTTGAAAAAGTGGAGTCCACACCACTCCCGTGCGAAGATAACTAGAAAAGAATTAGAGGTAACTGAGACATCAACACTATTGGAATTCACTCAGAGTATCTAAGAAAAGATACCATATGTGTCTATACTTCCCACAAAAACA
This sequence comes from Viscum album, assembly GCA_963277665.1. Taxonomy (NCBI): domain Eukaryota; kingdom Viridiplantae; phylum Streptophyta; class Magnoliopsida; order Santalales; family Viscaceae; genus Viscum; species Viscum album. Next base: position 939,501,684 of record OY728165.1, read on the forward strand.
ACAAACAACAAGATTACACCCTAAAGAAGCCACCAGAGCTAAACCTGATGACTGCTGGACACTCATTCCACTACACCACTGGGACTCATCTCACTTCTACTTTTAACCTAATGAAGAACTCTAGCTTCTTCCTACTAATGAAACACCAATAAGACATGTCTTTTTATTCATGTATTTCTTCTCTATAACTTCATTATCAACCACCTCTAAATAATTTAGTAGAAAAAGGCGAGTGAGCATAGATATGATCTCAGATATATTTACCATCTCAAAAATATGATCCTTAATGTCTTAATTCAAGAGGATATCAAGAGAGGCATGAAATAACTCAGTAAAATAGAAGGCATACTCCATCACTAAACAATCCCATTGCTCCTACTTCAAGAACTCTTAGACCTTCACCTCTCTCAAGGTCTCCGAGTAGAACTGCTAATTGAAGGCCACTATGAAAGTGATCCATGTGATATCCTCATGCCTCCTCAAAATCACTGTTGACTCCCACAACTTTCTACCCAACCCTTCCTGCATATATATGGTAAATTCTTCATTAAAAATTTTATGGGTCTTCAAGAACTCAATGATATGTTCAATACAATCCAAAATATCCTCAAGATCATTTGGTCCCTTGTCACCACTGAACACTAGTGGATTTTTTTATAAAATCTTGAGCATGGTCCATTGTTCATGTCTTCTCTCAATTTCCCACTTGACTTGATTATTGGATTGTATGAATCAATAACTCCACAAAAATTAAAATCAAGAGGATGGTTTTCCTACAGGGTATTCCCTATAACACCCTCTCAACACATGGATGAGGTTCTTCTTGGAGGAAATATCTACGAGATAGAAAACACAAGATTCATCAAGCACAATTCAATCTCAACTCACATGAAGAGGCCAACAGAAATCCTCATCATGGGTATAAACAAGAAACACTAGAACTAAAAGCATCGCAAAACAAAAAAAGAGAAAAAAGATGAAAAAATTTAAGTATTTTCAACTGTGCATGATTTGGCCATATGGTTAAGAACACTATGTGACAATCATGTGAATGTCACTAAAGTTGGCAGGTAAGGCCACATAAGATGCACATAATAACTACTAACCATGTAAAATAACTATGAAACTCTTCCATACCTCCTCGTTTCACCCCCTAAAGCTGAAAATGACCCCCATGATTTTTGCAAGACTCAACAACGACCACAAAATACTATAAAATCTTATGAAAACAACCCATAACTGGGCTTAGATTAGAAAGAAAATCTCAAACCACCCATATAAACTTGAGGTTTGGCACAAATAAGAGCTATCCATTCACTCCACCATCCCTACCTCCCAAGTCCTGATAGCCATAGATCTCATTTATTACTGATTTACAAAAAGTAAAATCTCCCCCTGATACCATTTTGTAACAAACCGACTTGGTTCAACTTGACCTTTCACCTAATCTGTACCAACACACTATACAAATTGTGTTCTCGATCACCATGGGTAGGCAATAAGCATTGGTCATAATCAATAATTTCTTAGGAATAATTTCTCCCGTGGTAACCAGCATGACCCATCTATATAATTGGAGAGAAACACGAATAAAATCAAATTAAACAATGTAAAATATAACATACAGTGTAACATAACTTAAGATATGAAGATACCATAAAAAATACTAACCATCATATACAAAACATTCCAAAAGTCTATATACATGGTGTCTCATGTTAGAATCCCCAAAACTCAAAATAGTGGAATCAATACCAAAAAAGGACCATACATACATCCCCGAGGGTAAAAATACAGAAAAATGACTCCATATGATCCCACCCAATTAGACCACATCTCCCCGGAAAAACAATAGACCAATGTAATCAAAAAGCACCACCCTGATACATGGTGTTTATGCCTTTATTTGTGTCATGTAAAACAAAGTTTATATACACCCAAAGACATATGTAATGTGTGAGGCACATATCCTAGTAGGATACTACCATGAATTTATTTAATGATTTTACCCATGAAAAACAATAAACTAGTCGGTCCACACTTTTCCAAACCAAATAAATTTTGAAAACATTCCACTTCAAAATAATCTTTGTAAATATCTTTCATTTTCCATTTCAACTGAAGCATGTTTTCCAAAACATTTCTCAACATGGATCCAACAAATAAACAAGGAACAACACGATTAATACACCTCACACAAGGGAAATAATAACATCATTATCATATAATCAACAACAAATTGGGAATTATTTTCATATGCGTATTCTCTTTTGTTTGATTACTTGTTAGATTACTTGGGGAGATTGTTTTTTCACGTGCATGTTTTCTTTTTTTTGATTACATGTGATTTTAATTTAAAAAACTTTCTATATTTTGATATTTTATTAAACTAATGTGTATGTATATCTATAATTATTTTTATGTTCTATTGATAAGATATTTATCTACATTTCATTATATTATTAAGATGTATGAAAATGTATTTTTATTGCTCTAAAAATTCAATTAATTTGCTAATTCAGTGTTAGAAACTCTACAGAAAATAGTTTTAAAAAGTTTCTATATTTATTTTAATACATCTTCTACAAATATCATATTTGAATGAAACATAATTTTATATAAATAAAACATGTTTTTATTAATTTCATTAGTTTACATTGAATTCTAAAAGGGTATTTTGAATGGTTATTAAATTGCTTGAATTTCTGATTTGAGTTTTCAAAACTGCTATTTTTTAGAATGTTTTTTCTTCTATTTTTCAATGATTTTGAGAGATGTAGAAGTCAATTTTATGTGATTACTTATTTTTTTTGGAAATCTAATAAGTCTTTATACAAATAAGTGTCTTTGACTAATGTTTGAATCTTCTGTTTAGATCCCTTAAAAATTCATTGAATTTTGTTAAAGTATGCTATCCAGATTTTCACAAAGTATTGGAAACCCTACTTTCATAATAGTGAAAAGTATGGTTCATTAACCCTACCTTACTATTCATTAAAAATGGGAAGTATGGTTATTCAGCCATACACTACTATTCACCATCCATATGCAATGTTAATGTTCATGAATAGTGGAAAGTATGGTTCATTAACTCTATGTTACTGTTCACCATCCATACGCTACTTTACTGTTCATAAACCCTACGTTACTGTTCATGAATAGAGTAAAGTATCATTCATCAACCCTATCATAATATTTATTATCCATATACTATGTTACTATTCATGAATAGTTCAAAGTATGGTTCATACCCTACATAACTATTCATTTCACAATGTATGGTTCGTACCCTACATTACAGTTCATTCCGCATAGTATTGTTTATACCCTATGTTATTGTTCATCCCACAAAGTATGGTTCATACCCTATATTACTATTCATGATTAGTCAAAGTATGATTTTTCAACAATAAATTACTATTAATTTCAAAGTTATTGTTCATTACATGCATTATTTAATTGATTTAATGCATTTATATGGATTATTTTTAAAGGTTTTTCTATTGGAAAAATTCTCAATAAATTTAAGGATAATAATCAAAGAGTTTTTAATGTTTTGTGGTGGAATATTTAAAGAGGAAAATTAATAATTTTAAACATCTTTTTCAAAGTAATTTGGAGGTTTAAAAATTGATTCAATTCAATTTTTTGAATTTACTTACATATTGTGGAGCTAATTTTCAAAAACTATTTTGTCTAAACTTAAAGAAGTTTGAATGGATTTAAATCATTGTTTAAAATAATTTAATGATTCTATAAATATATTGATATTTTTGGAAGACTTATTCATATTATTTTGAATTATTTTATTAGATATTTATTCTACAAGAATAAAGAGGCAACAATACTGTGATTTTTATATTTATGAACACTCTTGAGTCAATATATTTTAAATATCCTAAATAAGTGGATATGCTGCAACTAATGAATATTTATTCCCTATATATATATATATCATTCCTTCATGCAGGTTAAAAAATACATAGAATATCAAGATACAAAATTCCAGGATATGCATTAATAATTTTTGGTACTCTGTATTTTCAAAGAGAAAGAGCTGTGAAATTTGAACTTGTTGTTCAATCTACAACATCCTACAACACTCTATTTCATCATCTAAATGATCTATCAAGGGATGAATCTTTTCTACATCGACTACAATTTCCTTGAAGAGATGAGATGATCTAATCCTCTACAACATGTCATTGTCCTCTCATTGTTTATCTTTTTTCGTTTGGTTGTGAGTCTATAACACTATTTCTTATCTCTCACATGCAATATATTTTTTTGTTTATGATATTACTCACAAAAGAATTATTTGTTATTCTGTTTTATCAGGTTGTGACTCCTAGATTCTAATTTTAGGATACAAGGGTTCTTACTCCATGTATCTAGAGTCAGGAATGATTAGGTTTTGACTCCCAATATCTGAAGTCAGGTTGTAAGGGTTGTGAATCACCATAAAAAATTCAGTGTCAGGGTTATCCCTCCACTAGAAGAGGATTTTTTAATTGGGTTATAATTTCCCCATAAATATTATTTTTAGTGCACACATATCTCTCATCGATTAGAGAGGTATAAGGGTATACATAGACCCACTTTGGACCACACTACTATAAAAAACATCCTTATGTTATTTACTTTTTCTACTTCTAATTAACCATAATAATTAACTTTGATAGTTAATTTATTTAATCAATTTATTTTGTTTAATTTTTAATCTAGTCTATTCACCACCCTCTAGAACATCTTCCATTACTCGTTCCTACTAATAATTGGTATAATAGGTTGACCTTCTTATGGAATAGTTTATCCCTATCATTATCACCTTATGATATCTATCAATTGGTATCATTGGGAAATCCTTTTCAGATTTGATTAGCTCTATTATTCTCTATTTGCTACTCTTTCATTATATCAAGAGATTGTTCCTTTTGGAATTATCAAATCCCTCTCTAGAGTCTACTTTGATTTTATTTGTGCTAAAATTTTCCTAGACCTCACAGTCTAAGGACAAGATCTTATAAGATGGAAGTATTGAACCTGAATGATGCTTGGATAACTCAAAATCCACCTTACATTGATGGCAATGATTATGGCTAATAGAGATCCTAAATGGAGGCTTACCTCAAACAGCTGAGCATTGAGCAATGGTCTATCATGTCAAAACAATATACACTACCTGAAGCTGACCCATATACTATTACTGGAAATGATGCTTCTAGATTTGTTTTAAATTAAAAAGTTGTTAATATTTTTATTGTGCTATTAATAGAAGTGTTTTTAGTCATGTGTATTCTTGTAATACATCTCATGAAATATGGAAGATTCTACAAGTTACCCACATTGGCCCAGACAAACTAATCCGTACCAAACACGGAATGCTTTATGCTGAGTACCAAGACTTCAAGATGGGTGAAGATGAAACAGTAAACTAAATTTTCCATGAATTCAAAAACATTTTTAATGGATTGAATTCACATGGAGAAGCTCCAGAAAACCCATTACATGTTGAAAGAATTCTATGATCCTTATCAAAGATATGGTATGCAAATAAGATTGTCATTGATAAAAGAAGAAATGTCATAGAATACATACTGGATGATTTGATTGGATCACTACTCTAATATAAAGTTGAACTAAATAAAATATCTTGTTGAGGAGACAATAAAAGGGTTAGATTTTAAATCCCTTAATGTTTTTTCTTTTGACTCTTCTGATTCTGATCTATAAGATCGTGAAAAAGAAGATATGGCACAGATTGTGACTGGAGTTAAAAAAAGAATGAAAACAAAGGATTCAAGAATTAGTTTAAAAGAATCCATCAAAAAGAATAATATAAGGGAGATAATAAAGGTGATGTAAATTATAATTCTTTAGATATAACTTGTTACGATTGATGAAGGAAATGGAATATCAAACCCGATTGTCTTAAACTAAATAATAAAGATAAATACAAAAATAAGGACAAAAATTCATTGACCACTAATTGGATTTGTACAGAAGAATCTGATTCCAGTGAAAAATCTAAAAATAAAAAATAATATGCTAACTTGTGCTTTATGGAATCATTGTACAAGGTTATTAAATATTGTTTTTATCCTGAATGTTCTGATTCTAAATGTGATTTTGAAAAACCTAATTTTTTTGAATTAAATAAATAAATAGAATGATTAAGAAAATATATTTTTAAAGCTACTTATTTATATAATAATATTAAAGAAAACAATGAGAAAATTGTTTTTGAAAATAAAATAATTTTTCAGTAGAATAAAAAACTATGTAACACTACTTATTCTTCTTCTCCTTCAAAATTTTATGAAAATTTTAAATCTGCTCAAAAATTGAATGAAATTTCTAAAAAGTAAGTTGAAATTATTAAACAAAGTTTAGCTTATTTTATTTAAGGTCATGAAAAATATCATGAGATGATGTTTTTAACAAAAACAGATAAAAATAATGATGGTTTTGGATATGATAGTGGATCACCCCAAATGTACAAAACTCATTTTGTTAAAATTAAAAGTGGTTGTACTTCAAATATTACATGTAGTAAATGTGGCATGAAAGGTTATTATGAAAATGATAGTTCTATTAGATTTAAATAATCTTTGGTATTTAAAAAACCTATATTTTTAAATTTTTATTATATATAGTACCTTACAATACATGTTTAAATTATGTATAGGTACCTAAAAATCATATAACTAATCCCATTGGACCCAAAGTAGCTTGGGTACCAAAATTGTCAAATAATTGATTTTTGTAGGAAAAATGCTTTGGATGTTTCATGAATGCTATATGGTACAAGGACAATGGATGATCTAGGAATATGAACAGAGACCCATCAAATGTTACTACTTACAACACATGTGATGGAGGCACTATTACATTTGGATATAATTCTAAAGGAAAATTAGAAGCTTTTCGTAATGTTTTTATTTTAAAATTTTCTTTTATTTATAATGTTTTAGATGTGGAATGGTTAAAACATAATTTAATTATTATATCACAATTATGTGATGATAGAATGGAAGTTAAATTTCAAAATGATAAACTTTTAGTTTTTAAAGATGATTCATTATTATTTCATGCTAATTGGAAAGATAATATTTATATTTTTTATTTTTCAGAACTAACTATTCAACATGTAAAATTTTTTAATGGTTTATAGAATGAAAACATCTTTTGGAATCAATGGTTAGGTGATGTTAATTTCAGATTGTTGCATAACTTCTCAAAATGTGAAAATGTGTTACAGATTCCTCCATTGAAGAAAGAACACCTCACGTTTGTGACGCTTGTATAAAAGGGAAGAAACACAAAATTTCATTTAGACCGATAAATCAAATAAGTACTAATAGACCTTTATAGTTAATACATCTTTATTTATTCGGTCCCACTCAAATTTCTGGACTTGGTGGAAAGAAATATACATTAGTTATTGTTAAGGATTATAGTAGACTTACTTGGGTATATTATCTTGCTCATAAATATGATACCTTTTCTAGATTTACTACTTTTTTGTAAATTAGTTCCAAAAGAAAAAGGATGTATGATAATTTCTATTAATAGTGATAAAGAAGGTGAATTTCATAATTTAGATTTTGAAAATTTTTGTGAAAAGAATAGTTATTTTCATAATTTGTTTCTCCTATAACACCACAAAAAATGGTTTTATAGAACATAAAAATAGAACACTTATTGAAATGGAGAAAAATATGTCATGTGAATATAATTTACCCAAATATTTTTGGGGTGAGGCTATTTTTTCTTCTTGTTATATTTCAAATATAATTCTTATTAGACCTTTTTTAAATAAAATTCATGAATTATTCAAAAATAAAAAACCTAAAGTTGGATACTTTTGTGTTTTCTCTTGTAAATATTTTATTTTAAATTCAATGGATAATTTAGATAAATTTGATGCTAAGAGTGATGAAGGAATTTTTTTAGTTATTCTAATAATAGTAAATCCTATAGAGTTTACAATAAAATAACTATGATTATTAAACAATCTATTCATTTTATGTTTGATAAAAATAATGTTAAATAAAATTTTTATTCTAATGATATTGACAAAGAGTTTATAGAATTTAATTTTGGTGAAGAAATTCCTCAAGATAATAATGAATCAATTAAGGGGGAGTATACTCATTCTCAACTAGATCCAAAATCTTAGAAGATTAAACAACATCATCTTATTGGAAATATAATTGGCAATGTTGATTTTGGTGTGAAAACTAGAAATTCGATTTTAATTTTTTATACCAATTCAACTTTTATTTCTGATTCTATTCCTTTTAATGTTAATGATACTTCGGAAGATGAAAATTGGATTATTTATATGTAAGATGAATTAAATAAGTTTGTTAGAAATAATGTTTGGACATTAGTATAATTTCCCAAGGATAAACTTGTGATTGAAAATAAGTTGATATTTAGAAACAAGACGGATGAATCTGGATAGATTGTAAAAAATAAAGCAAGGCTTGTTTCTCATGTATTGTCTGAAGAAGAAGGTATAGAATTTGAAGATTATTTTTCACATGTTTCCAAGATGTAATATTGACAGAAAAATAACATCAAATATGTGTAATTTTCTTGGAGAAAGTTTAATTTCATAGTCTTATAATAAACAACTATCAATTGCTTTATCTACTGTATAAGCTGAGTATATCTCTGCTTCTAGTAGTTGTACTCAATCTTTATGGATTAAGAAAAAATTATGTGATTTTGGTGTTTATATTGATAAATTTCCTATTTATTTTGATAAAACTTATGCAATTTATATTTCTAAAAACTCCTTATAACATTCTAGAACAATGAATATTGATCTTAGATTTCATTTTATTAGAGATCATGTGAACAAGGGTGATATTATTTTAAAATTTATTCCTTCTGAAAATCAAATAACAGATATTTTTACAATGCCTTTAGACTCTTTTCAATTTAAAAAAATTAAATTTGAACTTGGTATGTTGGAATTTTAATTTTTTACTGCATTTGTTTAGCGGGATTTTGATTTCACTTTTTTTACTTACAAAAAGGGGGGAAATAACTTGGTTTTAATTTTCTTAAAATAATGGTTTTGGGAGAGATATTTTGAGAGAAAATGAGAAGAAATAAATGGGTAGAAATAAATTGGTTTTAAATGTTTTTAAAATTGGTTTTAATTGATCAAAATTTTTGGTTTTGTAATCAAATAAAAAGGGAAATATTATTTGATCATTTGTATTCTCATTTGTTTGATTGCTTTTTTTATTACTTGGGGAGATTGTTTTTCATTGTGGATGTTTTATTTTGTTTGATTACATGTGATTTGTATTTAAACAAATTTCTATATTTTGATGATTTATTAAACTAAAGTGTATGGATATTTATGATTCTTATCATGTTGGATATATAATAGATTTATCAATATTTCATTAGTTTACGAGGATGGCTAAAAATGCAATTTTTATTACTCTAAAAATTCAATTAATTTGCTGACACTGTTTTAGAAAGTCTACAACAAAAGTTTTAAAAAAAATTATATTTATTTTACTAAAACTTATAAAGATGGGATATTTACATGAAACATGAGTTTATAGAAATGAAACATGTTTATATTGATTTAATTAGTCTACATAGAAGTCTAAAAAGGTCTTTTGAATGTTGATTAAATTGCTTGATGTTTTGATTTGATTTTTCAGAACTACTATTTTTTTAGATTGTGTTTTCTTCTTGTTTTTCAGTAATTTCTGCAGTTATAGAAGTAAATTTTACTTTATTCTTGATTATTTGGAAATATAATATTCCTTTCTACAAGTAAGTATTTTTTACTAAAGTATGAATATGTTGTTTAGATCCCTTAAAAATTCGTTGAATCTTGTTAATGTATGATATCTAGTTTTTCACAAAGTATGGAAAACCCTACTTTCTTAATAGTGCAATGTATGGTTCATCAACCATATCTTACTGCTCATTATCCATATGATATGTTACTATTCATCACCCATACACTACTTTACTGTTCATGAATAATAGAAAGTATGGTTTATCAACCCGACGTTACTATTCATCACCCATACGCTATGTTTCTATTCATGAATAGTGGAAAGTTTGGTTCATAAACCCTATGTTAATATTCATCATCAATACACTGCATTACTATTTATTAATAGTGTAGAGTATGGTTCATAACCTATGTTACTATTCATTCCACAAAGTATGGTTCATACCCTCGATTACTATTCATTCTACAGAGCATGGTTCGTATCCTACATTACTGTTCATTCCAGAAATCATGGTTTATAACCTATATTACTATTCATGAATAGTGTAAAGTATGTTTTATAAAACATATGTTATTGTTCATTCTAAAGTTACTATTTATTTAGTACATTTTTTAAATGATTTTATGCATTTATATGGATTATTTGTAATGTTTTTTCTACTAAAAAAATTCTCAATGAATATAAAGATAACAATTGAATAGTTTTTAATGTATTTAGTGGAGTACTTAAAGATGAAAATTAATAAATTTTTCACATATTTTTCCCATTAATTTGTAGTTTTCAAAATTGTTTAAATTCAAAATTTTGAATTTACTTACAGATTGTGCAGCTAGTTTTCAAGAACTATTTTGTCTGAATTTAAAGAAGTTTGAGTGGATTTAAAACATTATTTTAAATGATTAAATGGTTCTATATTTCTAGAGATATTTTTGGAAGATATATTCAAATTATTTTGAATACTTTTATTATTGATTTATTCTATATGAATAAAGTGGCCACAATGCAGCAATTTTTTTTTATTTATGAACGCTCTTGATGCCATTTATTTTGAATATCATAAGGAAGAAGAGCTACTACAACTACTGAATATTTATTAACTATATATATATCATTACTTATTATAGGTTAAAAAAATACATAGAATATAAAGATATAAAATTGAAATATAGATGTTTATAATTTTTGATACTTTGTTTTTTCAAAGATAAATAGCTATGAACATTGAACTTTCTATGCAATCTGCAACATCATACGTCACTATATTTCATCATCTACATGATCTCTCACGGGATGAATCTTTTATGCTTCGACTAAAATTTCCTTTATGAGATGAGCTGATCGAAACCTCAACAACATTTACCTGTTCTCTCATTATTTATCTTATTTCATCTAGTTGTGAGTATGTAACACTATTTCTTATCTCTCACATGCACTATATTTTTCTATTTATGCTTTTACTCATAAGATAATTATTATTTATTCTATTTTCTCAAGTTATGAATCCCAAATTCTAAAGTTGCGATCTAAGGGTTGTGCCTCCCAGTATCTAAAGTCAGGATTTTTAGAGTTGTGACTCCCATTGTCTAATGTCAGGTTTTAGGGGTTGTGACTCCCCACAAAAAGTTAGTGGAATGGTTATCCCTCCACTAGAAAGCATTTTTTTAATTGAGTTATGATTCCTCCATAAAAATAATTTTTAGTACACACGTATCTCTTACCATGTAGAGATCTATAAGATTAGAAGTAGGATTACTTTGGACCGAACTACTATAAAATACATCCATGCATTATTTTCTTTTTCTAATACTAATTAAACTTAATAATTAACTTTGGTAATTAATTTAATTAATCAATTTATTTGTTTATAATTTTAATCTAGCCTATTCACCACCCTCTATACCATATTCAATTACGTATTCTAACCTAAGAGGCATAACATATCTCATCACATCAAACATGGCACCAATAAAATGCATATTGTGCATAGACCAATACGACATGAGTAAGTTCACCAAGTGATATGACCTTAAGGGTTTAGTGTGAGTGACTATAAACAAAGTATGTTACCTGACTAAGAAAATTGAAGGCTCTCACAGTCTTCCCTGGGTCAAACTCCATGATCTTGTATAGACTCTCAACATCAAAATGGTATTTATCATGGTGTTTTTACCAAATTCTCTTATGGTCCCTTAGAAATAAAAATGGATGATCTCATGGTCTTCCACCCGAAAGGCTCAACAAACCCTTGGGTAACCCCTCACTCACACCCTAGTTAACCTATGTGCTACTTCATTCCAACATAATAAAAAATGCGTGTAAAATATGAAAATACATTTCACAAGACAAACATGCCTATTGTATCAAAACACCTTTCACAAGGTAATAACATTTCAGAAAAATATTTTTAAATCCATTTAAAACCACAAAAACCTATTTGATCCATTTTATCAAATACTTAAAGTTAATACACACCACTCCCATTTAAAAAACCTTTTTTAGACACCCAAATTGCTAACCAATCCATAAATCACAACAAACATGGGATATAAATTAACCATAAATAAATTCAATGAAAATATGATAATTGAAAATTAAATAAAGTTTATAATTTGAAGGAAATCCATGGAAAACTACCATAAATAGAGATAATTACCTTAGATTCACTTCCAACCACATCACCTTTAATGATCACCCCCAAAACATAGGAATAGGAAGATAAAGGATTCACACACCTAAGACACAAAAAAAAACAACAAAATATCTAATCACACACCCTAGATTCAACCAAATCCCCTTCAAGGGTTAAAAATCTCCATGGAAATGGAAGAACGAGAATTGAGAAGGGGGAAGGTAGAATATAACATAAATAAAATGACTTATGTCAAGACAAACCACCTTGAAACTAAGAATAAATTCACCACCAAAGGAGAGGGGAAACTCCACCACCAAGAATAAGGGGATATGCATGATGGGGAAGGAAAATGAGGGCTAAATCCCTTAAAATTCGATATAGTAAAAATGCAAAAATACCAAATTTTAAGTGAGTTGGACATGCTTCATAGTTAGAAAAACTGAGCCCCAACTGTGTAGGGTTACTATCTCCCCAAAAATCAAGGCACGCAGAGTACCCTATACTGTTTAAGGTTTGAAAAATTGTGATAGAACTGTGAAAAATCCCATTATCCCAACCTACATTATGCTCTCATGGTTAGCTGTAAGGTTAGAAAAACTATGTAATAGTTGCACATATTGATTTGTGCTCCCAAAAAACATCTATTTCCTACCCCCAATACTCTTGAACTCCAAGAAAAAACCAAAAGGTAAATTAAAACTCAAGAATTAGATATACTACTGACCCAATGGGTTTCATAGTTCCATATTGATCCTATTTAGTATTTTTTAAATGCATGTATTTTGAATTAGCCTAAGAAGCATGTTTGTTCTATCACTAATGATCTCGATTCCAAGTAGATATGTTACTTCACCTAATTCCTTCATATAGAAGCACATTTTCAAACAATCCTTAACTAACTATAAGGATAGTATGTTATTTCAAATATGTAATATGTCATCAACATATAATACTAGGATAATGACTACACTCCCACTAAACCACTTATAAACACATGGATCACATTGATTTTTATTGAAACAAAATTATTTTATGGCACCATCGAACGAAATGTTCAATGAACTTGATGATTTATTCAATATCTAAATGTATATTTTCAACTTTGATGCCTATTTTAGTATTTATTGGAGTTAAAAACTCTTATGGTTGTGTAATATAGATATCTTCCTGAAGGTTACCATTAAGAAAAGTTTTCTTGACATTCATATGTCAAATCTCATAGTCATGGTAAGATGTTATGAAAAATATAATTCTGGTGGATTTAAACATGGGTATGAAAGAAAATTTTTAGTGTAATAAATCCCTTGACACTATTTAAAACCATTATCCACTAGTTATTTTTTATAAGTATTCATTTTACCTTTCATGTCTAGTTTTCACTTGCATACCCATTTTCACCCAATGAGCTTTACATCAATTGGTGTATCGAATAGAACCCAAACTTGATTTTGATACATAGAATCCTTCTTATAATTTTTTAAATTCTTCCACCTTGCAGCTTTTGAGCACTCTATTTTCCACTAATAATGAGTCATCATCCTCAGTGACAAGGAAGCATATCTATCGGGTTCTATACCATCTTTAGTGCTCCTACATGATACTTGTGTTTCGAGAACAATATATTCTATGGAGACATGTGAAATTTTTTCTTATACCAACTCTTTGAATATTGAGAATCAAATTCATCAAAGTCAATCCCAATTTCACTATCCCTATAATAAAGGTATTGTATGTGTAATGAAATCCCTAAAACTCAAGATATTAAAATTGTTCTACTAACGATTAACATGAATACATCTTTATAGGTGAAGCATTGTCCAGTATAATCCCGAGAACCACATGTGATGAATTTTAGGTACTAAATAATAAAACATAAATAACTAGTTAGATAAAAGTCCACACTCTATGTATTATTCTCTTTGAAGATCGTTGCTTGATGAATATGAATATAAATTCTTCTCGATCATCCACATGCACTTCATGAAACTATGGGAGTGATGATTTGTCAAATTATGGGTTCTAGCATGGGGTTCTGAGGATTTCTTTGACACTTCAAGGATCACCGCATCATCATTATTATGATGCATAATCGAGAACATGATCTGAATCACTTGGATTGAGATTTTATCTCTCTAGAATGAAGGAGAGAGAAGAATAGAGAGAGGGTATCACCCTTGAGAAATTAATAGTGGTTTTCATAAGATCACTCTATTCTATATATAGTGAAAAAATAAATATCTGAAATAAACCCTCAATACTCGAATATTTATTTCTCACTAAATAAACTATATATTGTGACTATTATACTAAGTTATAAAAACCATTTATATTATTATCACATTCTTATAATATTAAAAATATATTATGTGATAATACCCAAGCCATTAACTTGACTCGTCATTCCCCAAATATTAAATGAACCTGGGATATTTTAAATTCATATTCATTTAAATAATATTTCTCATGTTTTTACTTTAAACTTGTAAATACATTTAATAAATAAATTCAATTCCAATTATTCTTAACTTGAATAATAATAATTTATTTATTACATTGGTGATCGTATATCATTAAAAAAACCAAAACCCAATGGTGGGGCCCAACTTGTCCAATATACCTACTCAACTGAATAGGAAAGATTATTGAATACATTATTGTATGTGATCCTCTATGCCCTTATCTCGATAGTAGTGAATACTATTAAGAGACCAAGAGTGAGATCTATCAACCCATCATGGACCCTAAATAGATAAGTATAGTCATAGAAATGTTAACCATATTATAAACATTCATTGTGTAATATAATCTCTTTACCTTTAAAAATATCATAAAGCAAGAAACACACCCATTTCCTCACTCATTTATTTATTATTTTTTAATCTAACTAGATGAATTTACCCTTGACTGCCATGTCCATGGTCATATGAAGGTACTATAATCCTAATCAACATGGCCTGATATTTATCACTTACATAACCTTGAAGTGATAAATTATGTATTGATCATTCAACCAATGTCATACCACTAATGACACACCCAACACAAGCTACCTCACTACAATTTCATTATCATTTTTTTACTTACATCAAATTACATGATCAAATGGAACACATTATAAATGGTCTCAATTCAGGATACAATTACACATGTTTGTAGATATGAACATCCAATGACACCCAAAACATGAGGTGTTCCTATTGACAGGTCTTTCCTAATAATATAACTATTAGAGATCACCAAGTGAGAACTTCATGAGAGGAATTCTCAATACTTATGATCCCCCATCACCAGATATTCAAACATTTACTGTGTCTAGTTAGTAATATGTATCTAGAACATAGAAACTTTGTTTAATATTAATGTTATAATATCTAAAGGTTCCCATTATAGACTAGGCTATTCTATAACCTTTTAATACACCAAATAATCTATGAACATTTCCATTTAAATAGTAAACACAAAAATATATACTCTATAATTATAAGTATACATCATGTATAACTAACTATACACATGATATGCTAATAAAAAGTGTTTCATAGTTGGGTCTAGGGAAACCACTATTAAAAAACTCCACCTTGCACTTGGAATAAATTGATAACAAAACCTATTAGCTCTCATATGATCAAAATCATGTTTATGATGAGTCACAATTTTAGTTACCGGGTCTGCCACATTTATGTCATCTGTCTAGTCAGCTATATGTGACCATATCTCCATGATTAAATATTCTCAAGAGATGGTATCCCCATGTATATCCCTTCTGTTCTTTTTCATAACTTGACATCCTGGCTAGTAAGAATATCATAATTTACATTATGATATTTCTTTACTTATGCAGTGAGATTCCAATAATTAAAACAAATAATTTCATATAATAATAACTTCTTAGCTTACTTAAAAGCTACAATGTACTTGGTATTTGTAGGTATGGCTACCAATCAATTATATAATCTTGTCTAACTCATCACTTTAGACTAATTGTGATATAGAATACTAAAAAATAGGCCTTTGACAACACTAAAATTTTCCTTTATAAGAAATAGATAAGCACCTACTGTCAGAGTGAGATTAAAAACTCTAGTTCTTTTTCAGTGCTTTTAGAAACACTGATAAAGGAAAAAAATTATCAGTGCTTTTATCATTGATAAAGTATACCTTTATTTGTGCTTATAAAATCACTAATAAAGGGAAATGCTATAATGTGTTGTAATAGCACACTGAAATACTAGTGAAGTGTGCTGTAATAGCACACCACAACACCAAAAACACTATGAAATCATAAAAATCAAGTACCAATACCTAATTTAAATTAAATAAAATTTACAACCAAAAAACAAGGGAAAACACTATATTATATACATTTGAAACATTGGTTTATACAATTACATAAGTAAAAATTATTACATACATTCAAAAACATAATTTTTCTTTTGTCTTTTGATATTAACCCCTGATCAATCAAAAAGTGTACTTGTATAAGGAAAAAAATTGTATTATAAATAGTATAAAAAAATAAATTAAAAGGAACTGTTGATTTTAAAGTAAACTTTGAGTCCTAACAGAAATATTGTGTATCAGATTGAATTGTAGTTGATTCTTGCACACTACACTATTTATTGTTTGTCTTCTAGCATTATCTTTAGGAAAATTGACTAAATAAGTATAAGATAAAAACCATAATGAAATTAATTAATTAATAGTATATAGAATGATGAGAAAACACTCGAGGCTCATTTTCTCTCTTTTGGTGATGTGATGCACGTTTTAAACCAAAATTACACTTATATATTCAAGATACACACTTTGAGTCATAACAATCACACCATGTGTCTAATTGAAGTGAAGATAATTCCAAAAAATCTGAAATTACTTATGGATCATTTTCCTAAACTATCAAAACACTCTGAATTCGTTTTCTCAATTTTGAGTACGTCACTTTTATTTTTTTATAAAAAGTCATTTTAAACTAGAATCTTGCACTTTGACTTATATAAATTGTATCATGTTTTGGTTTGACATGATACCAATTACTACAAGTCAAAAATGACTTATCAATTGATGTACTAAATTATCAAGACAACCCGAGTATATTTTCTCAGTTTTTATTGAGTTAAAATTTTTAAACTAAAATGTCGATTTTAAACTAATAAATGACACATTGAGTAACACCAGTCACACCATGAATCAGATTGATGTTAGACTAATTCCAACATGTCCCAAATTACTTATTGATTATTTTACTAAAGTAACAAAATAATTTGAATTCCTTCTCTCTATTTTTAGTAGGTCAGTGGACCTTTTTACTAAATTTGATGTCAATTTTAAATAAAAAGATGCAATTGGAGTCATACTGGTGATATCGTGCATTAGATTGAGGTTCAGCTAATTCCTAAATGTCCGAAATGACTTATGGATATTTTTCCTAAATTTTCAAAAAAATAATCAAATTCTTTTTCTTAGTTTTGGGTATGTTACTTGTCTTTTTATACTAAAATGTTATTTTAAATTAAAAACACACACTTTGACTCATATCAATCACATCATATATCAGTTTTATGTGAGATCAATTCCTATACATCACAAATGAATTTTGAATTTATGTTCTAAATTACTAAGAAAATCCAAGATTATTTTCTCAGTTTTCAGTGGGTGACACTTTTTGAACTAAAATAACACTTTTAGCAGATAACATATAATTTGAGTCATACCGGTCAACCCATGCATCATATTGAGGTTTGGTTGATTCCTACTTGTCCCAAATGACTTATAGATCATTTCAATAAAGTATAAAAACAATAAAAATGTTTTTTAGTTTTGAGTAGGTTAGTTTTCCTTTTTACTAAAGTTGATGTAAATTTTAAATAAAAAGATGCACATTGAGTCATACCAGTAACACAATGTGTCAGAATGTGGTGTGGATGATTTCTACACATCTCAGATGACTTGTTGATTAATTTATTAAAGTATCAAGACAATTCAAATGTTTTTGTTTAGTTTTTAGTACATCACTTTTCTTTTTCACTAAAATGTTATTTCAAACTAGAAGCACATACATTGACTCATATTGATCACATTGTGTGTCAAATTGATGTGATAATGATACCAAAACATCATAAATTATTTATAAATCAAATTTTAAAATTATTATGAAATTATGAGTCTGGTTTCTTGGTTTTTGGTGAGTGACAATTTTTTTACTAAAATTTCATTTTTAAATAGATAATATACACTTTAAGTCATACCGGTCACACCATGTGTCGGATTGATGTTGACTGATAACTATACATCCCAAATGACTTATGGATAGTTTTCCTAATATATCAAAATAATCTGAAGGTTTTTGATTGGTTTTGATTAGGTCATTTGTCATTTTTACTAAAATTGATGTCATTTTTTAATAAAAAAGACGCACTTTGAGTCGTACTGATCACACAATATTCTATATTTAGGCATGAATGATTCATACAAGTTTCAAATGGTTTATGGATTATTTTCTTAAAGTATCAAAACAATAATAATGTGTTTTCTCTGTTTTGAGTACACCACTTGTCTCATTTACTAAAATGTCATTTTAAAATGGAAACATGAAATTTGACTCATATCAATCATATCATGTGTTGGTTTGATGTGAAACCAATTCCTACACATCAAAAATGACTTATTAATTGATGTACTAAATTATTAATATAATCTCACTATGTTTTCTTTATTTTCTGTGAGTGAATTATTATAAATTAAAATGCTGATTTTAACCTCATAAGGAACACATTAAGCCATATCGGGCATGTAGTGTATCAAATTATGGTATGGATTATTATTAAACATAAAAAAACATATTTATTGTTTCTCTAAAGTATCAAAATAATATGAATGCTTTTGGTATGTTTTGAGTAGTTCATTTTTCCTTTTTTTTTACTAAAATTGATGTCAATTTTAAATAAAAAGACAAACTTAGAGTCATACCAGTCACATAGTGAATTATATGGGGGTGAATTTGATTCATACATGTCCCAAATGACATATGGATTATTTTCAAAAAGTATTAAAATAATTAGAATTTTTATGCTCAGTTTTGAGTATGTCATTTGTCTTTTTTACACAAATTAATTTAATTTTAAATAAAAATAACCACTTTAAGTCATAATGGTCACACTTTGTGTAAGATTTAGGTGCGGTTGATTACTAAATATCCCAATGTATCAAAATAATACTATCTTCCAATGTTACCATGATTTACATTACCTTTATTTGTTAAACTGTCAACATTTCATATTGAATCTATGTTTTTAGCTGAAAAACCTTTATCATTGTTGAAATAATGAAGAATAGAGGAAGATCATATTCCCATTATATCATGAGAAGTCACCTCAAAGGTTAGATGATTTTCCTATACTCTTTTGGATTTCAACAATGAGAAAGGTTTTTTGGCTAAGAACATCTAGTCAATATGCAGTGTTTGTAGTTCGTCAAAGAAAGATAATGGAAATCATGGTAACATTGGTAGTTAAGATCATATTATCTCTTTTATGGCTTTATGTAGATATTTGAAAAAATATGATTTTCCAGAAGATCTATAAAAAAACTAAATAAGTATTAGATAAAAATTATAAGGAAATTAACTTAAAAATAGTAGATAAATTTATGAAAAAGTTAATTTAATAATTAATAATAGTCATCCTTTTCAAGATAGTTGTAATCACTCTTGACTCATTTATTTATTTTCATTATCTAAGTTTCAGGTTCAAACAAATGAATCCACCTATATAAGAAAAAAATTCTTATGTGAGTAATACAAAAAAACATAAATATGAAACAGTACATTAATTATATGGAAAATGATTTTACTATGAAAACATCAAGATTACCTCTATGATTGAGTAGGGGGAGAACATGAAGGAAAGTGATATATACCAAAAATATATGGGAGAAAAGGTTTTAAGGGAGAGGAATTCTATGGAGGTTTCGGTGCAGACATGCATGAAATACGGACAGACCACCCAAACTTGAACAAAATAATCCACCTATATAAAAAACAACTCTTATGTGAGTAACAATATAAAAAATAAATTAAAAGTAAATATAAAATAATACATTTACTATATGGAAAATGATTTTATAGTGAAAACATTAATATTACCTCTGTGATTGAGTAGAGGCAATATTATTGCTCTTCCCATAAACGAATTGGTGGGAACTTAAGGGAAAGTGATAAATGAAACATTACAGAGGTGAAAAGTTTTAAAGGGAAAATAAGTTTGTGGAAGTTTTAATGAAAAAAGTAATGAAATATTGATATAAATATTCTAAAAAAATAAACTCTACAAGGAATAATGAAAATTAAATCAATGGTTCATTATATATATATATATTAAAATAGAGAAGGTGTATTGAATCATTCCCTTTACTCTTCCAAAAGGGTTTCCTTAATTATAGTTTGTTCTTATGAGGGATTGGTAACATCATAATTTGTAGAATAAATTTTCTGTATGAGTAGTCAAACATTTAATTTAGATTATATTAATGGAGTAGAGAATAATAATATTATGAGGATGGAAATAATATGTTAAGAAAAAAATTTACCTTATCGTTGAACTCTATTTATTAAATAGTTTTAGGGATTTGGTTCCTCTATTGAGAGTATAAATCTCCTATATTTGGTCCCCTCTAACATACAAGAAATTTTATACTTTGGAACTACCATGAAATAATTTTTATCTACTAATGAAAGGGTTATCCTCGATTGAATTTTTATTTGAACCAATATTTGTTTTAGATTCCAATAGGACAATCAACCAATTCTTGTTTGCTGTATTTGAGACATAAAATACATAGATTACTTATGATTCCATTATGAATGAATCATCTTTTTCCCCTTCCACACTAAAATTCACCTTGACTAAGCTTGTTTCATCAAATTTCACTACACTCATATTTTCAACTCATTTTCAATGGGAAATCGGCACTTTAAATGTTGTATAATCCAACTTGTATATGTTTTTGATAATGTCAAAATATGAACTATTTTCATAAATTTGATTTCTATCCATGGAACCAAATATGTGCATCGCTTCCGCCACAATTTCAACACCACTATTTTTCATTGTATGATAATCATCATATTATATTGTGTAGAACATATAAAAATTGATTACAAAACTAGTGTAAGATATAAAATTTTCATTAATCTCTTGGTTTTCCATTAACTTTTTTTGATAATTGAATTCGTATTTTCAGATAACTCCCTGTAAATTTAATCTCAGAACCATCCTATAAACAATTTATTATGTGTATTTTATATCTTTCCTTCATCAATTGATGGATTTAAATATTTAGGAATTATTTTATAGCTTAAAATTATGGATCAAGATCTTCACTATTATGTAAAATGTAATGTTATTCTTTTTCCTGCTCTGTCAAGGTAATTTTAACAACATCTCTTATGGAAATCCCTTTGTTGATAAAGCATATGATTTGATTTAACTTTGGGAGATCTATGTCATAATCATCTGATAGGTAATCAGCCATAATTAAATATTCTTCAACAATATATCATTATTCAACACAACCTTCTATCCGAATTTGAATCCTAATATACCCTTTCAAAATTTCCATATACTGTTTGATGGGGAACGTCCATTTGTAATAGATATGATCACATAGTTAAAAATCTATAAGTAAGTAAACATTTAGTAGGCCATTATATAAAATAATTATGATGGGAATAACATATCTAATTCACACAATATGAATGAAACCTCCCTATTTATGATTATAAACTTCATTGGGTCCATAACTTTACTACATATGGATTTGAAAAAGAAGTAGAGTCTCGTAAACGTATGCTATAAATTTTGAGGAAAAATGAAACAGAAACCAATATTCCTTAAATCATGGATCAAAACCTGATAGTTGTGTAATATCAGTCCTTGTAGCTTCAAATTAGTCATTGACACAACATTCTTTATATTTTATTAATACCCCTCTGGAACTTTTACTCTATTTAGGAAAAGACAAAATTGTAGTTTTTTCTATCTGAATTCTTCAAAAGGTGAAAGTTATAGAAAAATATCATCCTCATAAACACATATACCAAATAGTTATCATTTCATTTTATTGTTTGGAAGTTATCCTCTATATCTAGTGAACATACACCTATGTTTCTTGAAATACTCAAAGTAGTAGTAATCCATAGGATGACTACTACTTAGATTAGTACTAGAAATTTAAAGGAGTTGGGGGATGAGTCCCAAGCATCAAATTACAATAATATATATTCATAATATGAAACTGATTAGGATGATAGTTTTACTCCATTGTGTTCTCTAGAATGTGTAATTCCTCGCATTTGTGATAATTACATGGATGGTAATCAAATATTCCTAAGGGTATAACCAAAAGGAAGTGTTAAAGAATGATATTTTTATATGGATTAAATTAAATAATACATAGTCTTTATTTGATGTGTGATAAAGGATATTAAGTGATTTTTAAGAAGTATTAATGAGTGAGTTATTATTTTAAATATGTAAATATTTTTACAATGTTATAGAAAACTATCCGAACCATTTTTTTATTTGGGATCAGTAAAAATTTATGGTAATTTTTTTTGAAAGATGAAATTGATTTGTGGTAGTGAAAAATTGATCTTATTAGATAATGAGAGAATTAGATACTACCTTTAAAAGGGTGAGTTGAGATGTTTTTATGAAAAAAAGCTAAAATTAGTAGACATATTTTACTAATTAGAATGGGGATATTGTTAATAATTAAAATAATGATGAAACATAGAAGGAAATAAATTTTGAATTGAGTAGCATAGTGGGGAGAACATGAGGCATGTGTATACTCAAAATAAGACATTGATGGTGATGAAAATGAAGAAGGATTATCAATGGCATGAAATACAAGAAATGATAAAATCAATGAATAAAATTTTATTGGTGATCGAATAGTTTTGGTCAAAAATCAAAGGAGTAAGTCTCTATAAAAAACCAATTTTTCCCAAGTAGTGCCTAAATAATTTGGATATGCTGAAAAAGATGATAATTAGATCAAATATATTCCTTAAGAGATTGATCCAAGTAAGAACAATGTGACATGGGAAATTTTTCCAAGGATAGAAGACAAAAATGTTATTAGAACCAAGTTGGTGTTCTTTAATAAACTCATTGAATGTGGAAAAGTGGCTCAAAATAATGAATGGATAGTGTGCAAGGGTAATTATAAGATAAAAGGAATTTATATTTATGATAAATTTACTCCCATAGCCTAGTTGAAAACTATTTGAATTTTCTTGGATATTTTAATGAAAATGTAATTAATAGTATACCAAAAAGATTTCAAATCTATGTTCCTCAACAGAGTTCTTAATGGGGGAGTAAAAATTGAGAAACTGGATGGGTATATTATGGATGAAAATGAGAGAAAGGTGTGCCACTTAAATAATTATTTATGTAATATAAATAAATCAATGAGGACATGATATTTAAAGTTGGATCAATACATAAGAATGATTTGTTTTTAATGAGGTAGAGTTGATCACAACATCTACATTAATAAAGAGAATTATAAAAGGATTTTCATACTCATATATGTTAAAGAAATAATATTTTAGGATTAGACAATGAAAAATTCATTTTTTTTTGTAAATCATGTGTGGTATGATATCAAGATGTCTATGATTCGTGAGTTAAAAAATATCCTTGGTTCATGGGTGAATCAAGGAAATCGTAGAACCTTAATTTATGAATCAAAATATGAATAAGTGGTTCCAATGTGATTTTCAATGGAGTATTCAAAGCCAATGACATAACTGATCACTATATGGATGAATTTTTCAAAATTTGATGATTGCAAAGAGGTAGATGTCATGGAATATAGGTATTGGGAGCCTATTATACCTCACAAAAACATGACCTAACATTGGGTTTGATGTATTTTAAGTCGCACAGTACCAATGTTGTCCCATGGAGGCCCACAAGTTAATGGGGAAGACAATACTTTAATATATCTAAATAGTAGTAATTTTGGGGTTGTTTTATTATAGGACAGTGCAACTAGAGTTGTTGGGATACATGTATGTGGGCTGAGAGGGTTTAGTGGATAACCGAGGGAAAGTAGAGATATCAAAAAACCTAGATTTCTTTCAACACTTGGTTTCATTCAACCCTTGAATCGTTCGAGCCTTGGATTCGAGCCTTGTAATAGTTGGAGCCTTGATTCTAGCCTAGATTCGAGCTTGGATTTGACAACGAGTAGAGCCAGTAGCAGGTGGCATTCACGGAGAGCTTCAGATATCATGAACTCATTTGTGATGGTTAGGGTTCTTAAAATAGATTAGGACACTTTTATTAGTGCTAAGTTAATAAGAACTGATAAAAAGAATTATTATTAGTGTTTGGTGATAATGATTCCTTTTAGCAGCATTTAAAATATTTATAATTATAATTATAAATATTTTTTTAAATATATATATATATAATTGTATATATATATATAATATATATATATATAGTAAATATATTCTCTATTTAAATATATTTTTTATAATTTTATAATTTTTTAAATATATAATTTTTTATTTATAATTATATAAATACTTTTCAAAAAAATAAGATTAATATCAATATATATATTTATATAAATATATATATTTAATAAATATAAATAAATATAATTATAATAAATATATTCATTATTTAAATAAATTTATTATAATTTTATATTTATTTAAAAATATATAATTTTTTATTTATAATTATATAAATATATTTTTTAAAATAATACTTACTTTTTTCATAATTATATATGTATAAATATAGTAAATATACATTTATAAATATATTTATATATAAATATTTATTTGCAAATATATAATTAACATTATTAATGAATATTTAATCTTAAGTGCATGCATGTTAAAAATGACTGAAATTGAATAATTAAAAAGGAGTACTCTAACAATATTGAAATAATGGATAAGTTTTATTAATTGTATATAAATTATTAAAAAATGGATATATATTAAAATAAATATTAATACATATTGAAAATATTAAAACATAGTAAGCAAATATATATATTATAAATAATACAAATTGATTATATTCCAAAAATAATATAAAATAAAAAATTAAAAACAATACATAACACACAAAACATATTAAAAATGAATAAATAATACCTAAATTTAATAATATCAAAAATAAATAAATAAAATTTACTATTTCATAACATAATATATTAAATGTTTCGTGTTACAATGAAATTCTAAAATGAATACTAAAATTGGAATGAATTACATAAATATTTTATGGGTTTTTGTATAAGATATCACTAATTGCATAAATATTTCTCTGTGTGCGTTGAATATAAAAATTAATTAATTATTTATATGTATATGAAATAAATATTACACATGTTTGATCTATGTTAAATTAAAAAATCAAACGACATTCAATTATGTTCATTACTCGTTGTAATTAGTTAGTATTTTTCATTTTTTTTAATTTTTAATTATAAACCATTATTCACTAAATATATTACTTCATAATGTAAAAGAAAAAATATTTTTTATTATATAAATCATATTTATATACATGTATATATATATAAATTTAATATATACTATATATTAAAACTATCAATAATTATTTAATTAATAAAATGTTTAATATTTTTCTCAATTTACTTATTTTTACTTTTTATTTATTTAAATGTCATTTTAAATATATCTATATATTTAATATATATATATATATATATTTACTATTTGTAATTTATATATAGTATAATCACTTTATTTATTTTTATCAATAATTATTTCATTAATAATTTTTTTAATAATTTTTTGATAAAATCATTTTTATTTTTTATTTATCTAACTATATCATTTTGTTGGACCATTATCAGTACTAAAAAAGTGCTTATAAAGGATCCATCTATGATTTCTAAAAATAAAGTGCTTATAAAAGGTATCCCTTATGAGCACTAAAAATACAAAACTGACAAAGTGACCCTTTATCAGAGCTAAAAATAAAATGGTGATAAAGGGAACATTTATGATCATTTTTTGATAGTGCTGATAAAGGCCAATGCTGTTAAATGACTATTTTGTAGTAGTGATAAGATCCTATTGATATAAACGAAGACTAGTTTATGTCCCCAGAAAACTAATAACCTTTGTTCTCTATATACTGGGTATATATCCTTTGTAATTTCTGAAGTACAAATGGATAGTTCTGACTGATTCCCTTGCAGTGATCCTATAAATAAATAATATCTTTATACTATAATATATATAATGGAAATGTCGATTTTCATACATATCATGGAACACATGATTAACCCATCGCTTAAGCATATAGATTTCAAATCACCATGTTAATCTCCTCCTATGTCCCGAACATGTCAACCTAAAGAGATATATGCCATGTGAAACTAGAAAAAATCTTATCTCGGATTATTCCAACTTGTATTTTTCAATACCGTGTCACTATATATATGATAGAATAGGTTCAATAAACTATAAGATCAACCTTAGTATATCCTGTCCAATAGGACTTAGGTTTTTTACTTTAATTCAATCACTAAAGAATATACTCCATCCTGGTATTTATGAACTGTAAGACCACTAGTCGCTTTCAACATGTTTCTAAACTCATTTTTCTTAGAAGACAATGGCTCTCCCACTAACCAATGGTAGACACATGAAAATGATTCAATATAATTAAATATTCTGTGATCCTGTTTCTTAAATCCTATACTGGATTTTAGTAACTTGCAACCCTTATTAGCATTATGTGATGTGACCATCCCTTTCTGGTTGCATTGTATAGATAATGTCCATGATTTGTGGTCTTGAAATCCAATTATCAATAAAATTATCATAAAATATATCTATGAAAAGTAATTTTTTTAATGATTTAGGCATAATGACTTGGTATAACCAAACGAGCCTTATTGGTACTGTACTTTTACCGTCCCTATTTCATCTCACTCGAATACCCACCTCAGTATTCATAATAATAAGAACCATTAAATTTTGATACAAGTAATCCATTATTGAATTTTAATTAGTCTTTAAAATCATTGCTCATTTCGATATATATCTTACCTGTAAGAATTATTACTCTTACTAAATAATGTGTCATCAACCGTAGTGAATACAAAACCATTACCATAGTTTTATCCCTCCTACACAGTTTGTGTCTCTAGAACATTCCTCTTTCCGATGAACTTTTAGAGTTAGTTCCTCTACCAACTACATGTTCATCTCTGAAAGTTTCTAAACCCAAGTCAATTCGGCACCCACTATCTCAAAATAGGTGTGAACCCTTTTATATAAATGTATTCTATCACTTTACTATTACCTTTCTATCGAAGGGACTTATGTAATATCCTAATAAACCATTAGGTCAATCACTTTTGATGCACATTGTGATTATCTTGATGTAAGTTTGTTTATAACATGAAAAACTCTTTGCATGTAAACACATGTATTATAATATAATGGATTTCCATTACAATATGACTCATATGATATCCATTTTTCATTATAGTTGGCATGTGGTTATGGGATATCACTGTTATTTTCAAGGTACATCATGGAATACAATGAATGTTACTTCAAGTTATGACATTGATACTTCTTACATCATAACTTTGATATATAAAATGTTCATTTAGGAATTTTTCCATAATACATTTTTTTGATCAATGTTAACATGTATGAATTCATCATCGATCCTCCTCATCAACATCAATGTCATGATATAGATAAGGTGATATGAATTTAGGAATTAATCCATGCTACATTATATTGATGAATGATTGCTTGATCAATGTATTATTTTACATGACCACCCAAAACAACTCATATCTTAGGACCATGCGTATATCATACTTCACTTTCATATTCCTTAATCAACCTTTAAAAGAATTTAATTATGTATAGTTACCAGTATATTACCCTTGGAATAGTTCATGATCTATTATTCAATTAATTTTGAATGTTTTGTGGTGTACCTTTATTTCGAAAGGTTTCTTTTTGCAAAACTAAATAAGTTCATACATCGATAATACCTAATTTGTTTAGATTGGCTGAGTCTAAATACCATATTGGGTGTATCCTTGACGTTTACTTTTATTTTTTCTTGAAATATACTATCTTTCTGTAACTTGGTAATTGAGTCTTATATTATATATTCATCATGTATTTCCTATGATTGATGTATTACTGAAATATTAATTGAGTATGAAACACGCCAAAAAATATTAATTCCTAAACTTGGAATAATGTCATATTGTTTCCAAAGGACATGTGAGATAATTTTTTGGTTATACTCAATAATATTTTGACTTAAATCATTAATATGTAAATTAGAAGTTATGTGTTTCTCATCGCTGATTTATGAATCACCCTTTCTCACCATCTTGGATAATACACCTAACATCTAGTAAAATTTCTATACCTACTTGGGTATTATAATTTAATTCACACATTTGAAAGGCATATTTTATTCTATACCCAACAAATAAGATTGAAACATTACATTTATCTGGTGAATATGTATAAAGAACAAGAAGTAACTTACATATTTATTTTAGGTCATTGTGGTCAAACTTCCATATATTTATTTTATGATATGAAAATAAAATAACCTCTATTAATATATATTTCATTAAATTATGTTACGAATGTTCATTTGTTGTGCCACTTTCCATTTTCCTTTTCTCTTTGTCTTTAAATTTTTTCTCCATTAGAATTAAAAGTGAATCTATATTTTAAATTCTTATTTACTTGGTAAACCTTACCTAAATAAATAATGAAGAGTTTACTCAAATCTATTCATTTGGTATCCTAAAATGATACTGGGGTAAATGTGTAAAAATTATATGAAAAAGGGATCTATTTAAAGATCATGACCCATCTTTCAGTTTACACACGTCTAGTTTAATCAACACCTTATTCATATCTTGCTTCACTTTTTCCTTGTAAACATCTCAAAGATGAGACTACATGTTATATCACCCATGTACGGATGTAGTGACCACAAATAACATCAGATTTTGATGATAATATTATGAAATATCCATCATATCATACATACATGAGTCTCCTATAATAATTTTTACACCCTCTCTTTTTTGAGGAAGCTTAACAGGTATTGGGGACACTTTCACCTTGAATTTCTCATACTATAGTATTGTGAGAAAGTTCCTATACTACACTTAGAAAATTGTGATAGTGTATACATTTACTTTGATCATAATTTTTCATAATTTTTCTTATGGTATAAATTTCTATTTTCTACAAGAATAAGATATAGTAGTTTTGTACTTTTTATAATGATTATCGTTTTAGACATTTTGATTAATTAATTAAATAATAAAATGTTTCAAACTATTTTATCGAATTATAAGAACCCTTTATACGATAATCATAATGCTCTATCACTTGAGTATTCTAGTAGAAAGGATCCATAAACCTCCGATCATAGTCTACAAGCTTTTGATAAACCACTACTCGGAGGGTTCAAGGTAGATGTTTTACTGGCCAATCCTATTTACCCATGCTTCCTTAATCTATTGAGTGAAGTACCATATTTTAAAATCTTAACATGATCTACTCAACACTTTCCTCTAAAATGATTGAAATTTAGGTTTGACTAATCCTTAATACCACTTTAATTAAGTCAAGCCACTCCTCTCATAAGATATCCCTAGTAGTAAGCGGCACCCTCAACATTTGCTGACAAGCACCCTGAACACATGATTTTGTTCAAATTCAAATGATGGAAGACAGTTATGACTAAATATTTCATTTATGGGATTTATATTTTTATGTGATGAAAATAAATAATTTTATATCTAATTAGAATGTACTTTGTGATTTCACTCACAACTGACCATGCAATAAATAGAAAATATTCAACATGTCATATATTCATTTTATCTGTGCATGCTTATTTATTATTCAATGTGATCACACATAAACTAAACATTAACAAAATAATAAATCATGAAAAAAATAAAATTATGACATGATCATGAGCCGATACTAATAGTTGATCCATTGAGTGGATAATGAATCAACCTAGATCCTAAGGGTAATACCTTGATCCATGTTTCTTGTAACTCGAATTACAGTGCTTCCCCATCTAATACATCAAACTCCCATCTGGTGTGTCACCATAGATCTACGTGAAGTGTTTCACTGCTCGTCACCATCATTATAATATAGTAATCACACCTAAGAAAGGGGGTCTCAGGAGTATAAAATAAAACTCAAAAAATTTGGCACATAGACCCTTATACATTTAATGAAAATAAAGATTCACAAATATTAATTGATTAAAATAATTATTACAAACCCTGAATTTCAATAATTAAATAAATAAATGAAAATTCACTAGAAATTCATTGGATGATCAATATATCATAATCAGTCTTATAAGCATTAAACTCATATATTTAAACTAAATATAGAATTAAAATCAAATTTTCATCAAACTATACTCAATAGATCATTATTAAATTAAAATTCACTCTTATTTTCAACAATTATTCATTGTTCGGTTGGATTATTAATTTAATTTTAAAACCACAAATTAATTTAAATAATTAATTCAATTTAACACAAAAAATAAATCAAATAAATAATTTAATTTTACACCAAAATTAAATTAATATAACTCCTAGAGTAATAATTAAATTTTAAACCAAAAATTTATATTTAATTAATTTAATTTAAAACTAAAATTAATTTAATTAATTTAATTAATTTAATTTAAAACTAAAATTAATTTAATTAATTTAATTAATTTTTTATTAAATGAAATTAACTTGGCCCATAAAACCTGGAAAGGGCCTCTCTGGGTCGAACCAAACTTGCACAGTCCCAGTCCAGGCTGATTAGATCCCGTTTAGGGGTAGATTGGGCTGGGCATGTCCACCAAGACCTATTTCGGGTAAAAACAACCCGTAGATTCCTATTTCAGGTTAGATCTAGTCTAGTAGAGGGAACCTCAATGGTGTTGGTGCTGCATAGGGTGGTCTAGATAGGTGGCATTTTGCACCAGTGGTGGTAGTCGACAGAGAAGATTTTCATGCATCTCCTTTGTGAGTGGAAAGTGGCCATGACCATGACCGAAAAAGGGCTCGACGGAAGAACTGGAAGGAGGGTCACCCATATGAGATGATTCCATAGGGAATTACAGTAGGAGAGGGTGGATTCAGATCAGTTAGTCATCCAATAGCCATGGTGGTGAGAATCACCGTGGAGGAGGAGTCTGGTTCGGTGGGGTTTCTGCTATGGGTGGCCAGATCTAGTGTTGGTCGGATCTGATAGTTGCCTAGGAGGATAGTGTTAGGGGGCTCACATGGTGCAAGTCCACCTGGTAGGGAATGGTCAACTGAGGCGCTGGTCCACTACAACAAGATCCTGACTGATTAGAAACTATATGTAACTATTGGAGAGGTACTAGTCATAGAGGGAGTCACCGATCATGGAGGGAGTTGACAATGTTATAAAAGGGAATGACGGGAGGTGACTCATCACCAACTATCGAGGGAGGTGAGTTCTTATTAAAAGATGATGTTGATGATAAAGAAAGAGGGGGAAACTGGCAGGTCTCTGGTAGGTGGAGGTCAGTTCGGTAGGACCAATATAGGAGGATGGGGATAGAGGGTGGTCCCTGATGAATGGAAGAAGGCCCAAAAGGGGATTTTTTTTATTTGTCTTCTGGTCAAATCCAGGTGACAAAACAGAAAAACGTCTCACCCCATTTTTTTGTAAATTTTTTGACTATTAAAACAAATGGGTGAGGAAAACATTTATTGGCTATCATCCCTTCCACAAACTATTTAAATAAGTGTTTTGATGTATTTTCTAATTCAATATATTATTAATTCCTCATTGGTGGAATGAAACATTGTTATTAGAAAAAAAATGTTCCAAAGTGCATTGAGATTCCGACTAGTGAACAAGTTCACTAGAAACCGTTTTATGATGGATTTAGGTACTAAAACACACACAACGATATATATATATATATATCCGTCAATTTAAAAACTACAAAACTATCTATTAAATTTGATTTAAAACATTGGATGACCATAAAATGGCCATACGATGTCAGATTAAAACATGGGTTGCGATGTTAGGACATGAATTAAGACCTCTAATATGTTTTATATAAATTTAATTTCTCTTAGTTTAAAATCTCCTTGCATGATCTGATATCAATTGAAGGTACCGTGAATGCAATAGAATCCCCAAAACTCAGGATTTTTAATTTTTTTCACCAACAATCTACCTGAATACGTTGTATTCTGTGAAGTGATATCCGATATAAGCCCAAGGACCACATGTGAGGAATTTTAATCACTAAATAATAAACCATAAATACCTAGTTATCTCAAAATCCATGCTTGATGTCTTCTCAACAATGGCTATCACTTCTCAAATAATCTGAATCCAAATTCCTCTATATCATTCACACGTTCTTCCAGAAACTATGGGATTTCTTATTGTTGAATTATGGGTGCTATCATGAAGTTTAAATGACACCTTCAACGCTATGACGATCACCACATCATCATTATCAGGATGCATGGGAGAGAGCCCAATCCGAATCACCTGGATTGAGAGTTTATCTCTCTAGGATGCAGGAGAGAAAAGAATAGAGAGAGGCGCTAACCCTTGAGTTGAGAATAGTGGTTGTCATGAGCTCTCTCTCTTCTCTATATAGTGAAACAATAAATTTATGAAATAAACTCCCAATATGTGAATATTTATTTCTCACTAAATAAATGGTATATTATGACTACTATACTGAGTCATAAAAAATATTTATATTATTATCACAACCTTTTAATATAATAAATAAATTACTTGATAATACCTGATCCATTAACTCGACTTGTCATTCCCAAAAATATTAAATGAACCTTTAATATTTTAGACTAATTTTTATTCAAATAGTATTTTTCATGTATTTACATTAAACTTGACAATGACTTTAATAAATAAATTCAATGTTATTATATTATTAAATTTAATAACATGAAATTATTTATTACTTGGGTGATCGTATATCCTTGGAAAAAACCTGGACTGTAGTGGTGGGTCCCACAATGTCCAATATAGATATTCAACCAAATAGGGAAGATTATTTATTTAATATGCTATTTTGTATGTCCCTCTTGGACCTTATCTGTATAGAAATGAATATTATTTACAAACCAAGAATGAGATCTAAGAACCTATTATGGACCCTAAAGAGATGCGGATAATCCGAGCAACGACAACCCACCTATAAACATACACTGTGTAATATAATTTCTTTGCCTTTAAATATCTCATAAAGAAAGATTCACACCCATGTCATCGATATTTTATTGCATTATTATTTGTTGATATGACTGGATAAATTTACCCTTGACTATCATATCCATGAACTTATGAAGGTACTACCATCTTAATCAATATGTCCTGAGATATATTACTTTCTTAACTTGGAAGTGAATTTTTTTTCCTTGATCATTCAACCAATGTCATACCACAAATGAAAAACCCAACACAAGATTCCTCACCACAATTTCATTATCATGAAATTTTCCTTGCATCAAAGTACTCAATCAAAGGGAACACATTGTCAATGATCTCATGTCTGGAGATGATTACATATGTCCATAGATAGGAATATCCAATGAAACCCAAAACATGTGGTGTTATTATTGGTGGGTATCTACTCATGATCTCACTACTATTGATCACCAAGTGAAAACTTCATGAGAATAAGTCTCAATGAATATGAGACTCATCACCTGATATTCAAACATCTACTATTTCCCATCAATAAGATATATCTAGACCATATTACCTTTGTTTAATATTAATGTCATAGTATCTTTAGGTTCTCATTATAGATTGAGATCTCTGATAACCATTTAATACGATAATTAATATATGTAAATTACTATTTAAATAATGAAAATAAAAATATACACACTATAATGGTAAGTATAAATAAAGTATATCTAACTATACCCATGATGTTGTAATCAAAAGCACTATATAATTAGGTATAGGGCACCCACTATTACAACATATTAAAGTAGTGGTCCCTATTAAGAAAAATGGTTTGTCTTGCGATGATATCCTTTGTGTATGAGGGGTTGTGTATATAGTATCCCTTTTTTCCTTAGGATACCCTAAAAACATACACTTTTTGTTAGGGGTGATAGTTTGTTTCCTAAGTAATCCTTGAAAAACATCTCACAACCCCATACATGAGTATGTGGAAACAACTATTCATTTTCATACATTAACTCATATGGTATTCTATTTACCATCTTAGTTGTTACTCAACTTAGAATGTGTGTTGCAGTATGTAATTCATATCTCCAAAATGATAGTGGATGATCTGAATGATTCATCACTTACCTTACCATGTTAATTAGGGTATTGTTCCTCCTTTCAGTAACATCATTCCACTGTAATGTATATGATTGTATGAATTAATATTGAATATCATACCCTATATAAAATAGATAAAGTCTTAGTTAAGATATTGACCATATTTATTAGATCAAAGATTCTTTATATTCTTACCAATTTAATTCTCTAATTAATTTATGAACTCATTGAATTTTTCAAAGGACTCAGACTTAAACATCATCCAGTAAATATAATCATATCTACTCAAGTCATTTGTAATAGTTTTGATGTTAGAATATCCACCTCTACATTATTGTAGAAAATGTTCACACACATTAGTGTGTACCAATTCTAGAAGCTCTATGAACCTTTCACCCTATTAATCGAATGGTGCGTTGGTCATCTTGCCTTATAAACAAGAATGACATCTTTCAAGTGGTTTTAGGTCAAAAGAGTCTAAATAACCATCTTGAGAGAGTTCTGTTAGATGTTTCTTGTTTACATGACCAAAATAGTGATTCCAAAACTAGGTTTTTAAATTAGTCATGCGAACGTTATTCCTTATTTATTTTAAAAACATGTTCACTTAATTTAACACACAAATATCATTATTTAAATGCATCATATCATAACATAAGATATACTTGTAAAAGTTGTTTTTATTTGAAAATGTGAAAATAAAGATATATGTATCTAGGAAAGATACATAAATTATGTTCTTAGTAATAGTTGGTACATAATAACAATCTTTTAAAACCAAAAACATATCTATTGATAATGAAAGGTGGTGGTCTCCTATATCCAAAGTAGCAAGTCGAATTCCATTGGCTCCTTCAAGATCCACCTCTCCTCTAGTAAACATATAGAATCTGCTTGGTGCTATGGAAATTTTGGGAGTCATAATAACAGATGATTGACCGAAGAGTAAACGGGAAAAACAAAAGAACAAGTAGAAGATTATGTTATATAGAGATTTAGGTGGTTTGAGAATAATCACCATGTCCATGGATAGGAATAATTACTTCACTTTGAAATCAAAGAGCATAATTACATAGAGATATCAGAGTTTCTAACTCAGAAACCCTCTCCTAAAATAGTACAATAAATAAGATGATGTATTGTTCCACCAACTACATAGAAAGTCTAAAAATCTATAGTGAATGAATGCTGGAAGTATGCATCCCTATAGTGTCGCATCCACCCAAGTCCAAGATGCTATTGTGATCGATGGCTAGAAGTCAGCATAACTACAATACTACTGTCTCCAAAGTCTATCCTGCTATAGTAGCCATGAAAAAAGTTTTCATTGGTATAGTACCCTTTCAGCGTCGTTCGTTCAACTCTGCTATAGTTTTTTAGAGTTTATACAGTGCCCCATCAATTGGGCTAGGGACCTTTGACCCTCTTATAAGGGGATTGTTTCCCCTACAACCCCCAACAAGCTCACTATGGAGATTGACCCGTGGAGTTGCATCCTGGTGTGCAGTATGGTCCATAATTATTCATCCCAACATCATCCAATCAGATCTTTCTACACCAATCCAACACTTGGACTTACATTTTAATACAGATGAGAGTATCACAAGTTATATCTAATACACAACTTATAGATATGAAAATATTTCAATCAATAATGAACATACATAAATATTCCTTGTGCTTATGGATATAGTTCTTCTAGTGGTTTATCTTTCCACATGAAAAACATATCATGTTTTATTCCATTATTTTTTGTTGGATCATCTTATTTTTAGAAGGACCACTACTATAATTATGAGATTTTGTGATATCCAAAATCGATCACTAAAGGTACATAAATACCTCCATGAAACCTTTTTTGGAGGTTGCAATTGCCTCATCGCTAGAAGGGTGTGTAAAAGACTATGTTGACAGTCACTGGGAAGGGATTTAACATCTTTATATGAATACACTAGAGCTTAATACTATAAAGACCACAATAAGTGTTTTTTATCATATTTTTTTAAAAAAACGACATTTTAAAATCCATTCCAAAGAACCAAAATAAAAAATAAAAAACCAAATATCCAAACAATGATCCCACCAATTATATACCCTTCCAATATTTTTTCTTTGTCAACCTATAGATAAGATAGAAAAAACAATTAAACAAGGAATATACAAATTAATTTTTACATTAAAATAAAATTTATTTAGTTAATATATATATAGAATAATGAAAATAATTTATATAGTGTTACATGCATAAATCATAAAAAATAAAATATTTGTTCTTAGTTAATATGAAATATTAGATTAGATTATTTAATTATCAGTTGATCAATGTTTATTAATGTTGAAAACTAACTTTACTACATATAGATCAATCTGGGAATCAAATTAATGAATTGTTGATTCCAACAGTTTTCAAATTATTCGAGGAATAGTCTCCTAGATTTTCATGTCTATCCAAAGTTTTTTTTTATTTTTCACCCCATGTGGGAGATATGTCATTTTAATAAAACTATACATTGTTACCCTTAATTTTACATCATACCGAGCCACATGAGCATCTGATGGATGAAATGATGATTCTTAAAAATAAAAAAATGACTCGTTGATCATTATACCATGATTTTATATCAGCACAAGTGTGTTTTCATGGTATTGACCACTTTTACATGAGTTTTCACTTAACCCCAAATCTGAGGGACAGGTGCCACTTTCGATCATACCATAAAAATCTGGGTATCCATTCAAGGTAAAAATGATTACAATATATTTCAAATGACTTAAATATTGTTTTTATAATATTTCAAGTCAATCAAAGATTTGTTCATTAGTTTTAACCCCTTCACACTTGATTTGACCATTATTAAAAAAATGTTAATAATGTAAAATCATACCTTAAGTCATACTGATCAATATCAGCATCATATTGATGTTTTTTTATTCTAATAAATCAAAAATTATCCAAATAATGTTATCCTAGATTTCCACATCATTCCAATGATGTTTTCTCATTTGGACCCCCTGACTAGAGATATTTAATTTTACTAAAACTATATAATGTTACCCAGTATTTTCCATTATACCGAGTAACACAATCATCTGATTGATGAGACTATGATATTTATAGACAAAAAATGACCTGGTAATCATTTTCCCATGATTTTATGTTGTTGTATTGGTGTAGCTTGATTCTCTTTGGATATTGTTGGGTCGAATGCTTGTGGCCCATAATGTGCACCAAGATGAAAATATATGGGTAAAGATCCACAGTGCGATCATTGGGGGTTGTAAGAGGCAACACACCCTTGATTTTGAGGCCCATGGTATGAAGGTTTTCATTTCAAATAATGTGGGGGCATTGTAACAACATTAACCGATGATAGTAGAGCTGACCAACCAATACTGATACAACAATATAGAAATGTGGACTTTGGTATGACTAATATAATTGGTCATACTTTGATGATATTAGTAGTATAGGTCCATATACATCTAGAAATTGGCCATAATAGTAGTTTGTACTTGGGTGGTCATGAAATTATAGTGATGCAGGTGTCCAACTGCTTTTCACCGTAACAAATTGGATTCTCTATGCAGTTAGTTGAATAGTTATTTATCTTCTTTATTAGGCCATTTTAAGATAGGGTTTATATGTGTTATAAACTCTAAGATACTCCTTGTAATTGTGATCCAATAGTTAGTGAAACTTCTTGCTCTCCATGGACATAGGTATCATTTCCCGAACCACATAAATCTCTATGTCCTGTGTGATTATTTCTTCTGTATTTTCTATATATGAAAACATATTCTATTGTTGTGAATCATATATTTTCTACAAAACATGTCATTTTTTGTGCATTTACTTTGTATTAACCCCTTTTATGTGATTTTTCACTTAACTCCAAATCTAAGGGACATACACCACTTTTTATCATATCAAGAAATTCAAGTATTTTATCAGAATATTGATGATTCCTAAAGATTTAAAATGACTTAAAGATAATTTTCCTAAGATTTAATTTTAGTCAGAGCTCATTTGGTTGGTTTTGACCCCTAAACACATATTTTTTCCATTATTACAAACATATTGATAATAAAAATCATTCATTAAATCTTACTAATCAATCTGGTAATTAGATTGACATACGATTGATTCAAATTCATCACAAATGATTTGAGGAATGTTCTCTTAGATTTTTACAATAATCTGATTTCATTTTCTAATTTTTTACCCCTTGGTAGGAGATATTTCATTTTAATAAAACTATACAATGTCACCCATTGGTTTTTATCTTACTATGTGACATAAATATCTGATTGATGCGATATTGATTGATACAGATCAAAAATAGACCAGTGATCATTCTCCCAGGATTTAATGTCAATTCAAATGTGTTTTCTTAGTATTTACCTTACATGATTGTTTCACTTAACTCTAAATCTGAGGGACAAACACCACTTTTTACAATACAGAGAAATTCATGTATCCGATCAATGTGTTGATGATTCCTACATATTGTAAATGACTTGAATATAATTTTATTAATATTTCATATTAATTGAAGATCCTTTTTTTAGTTTTTACCTCAACACATATGATTTTTTCATTATTACAAAAATGTTAATAATGTCAAATCATACCTTAAGCTATACCAATCAATATAGGAATCATATTGATGCACATTTGATTCCAATAGATCATAAATGAATCAAGAAATGATCTCTCAGCACTTAATGAAAATATAAATTCATTTACTTATTTTGACCTTATAACAAGAGATATTTTATTTTAATAAAACTATACAATGTTTCCAATAATATTTCATCATACTGAGTGACACAAGTAGCCGATGGATATAACATTGATTCTTATAGTTCAAAAGAGACTTAGTGATCATTCTCCTATGATTTAATATTAATACAAGTGATTAATAGATATTGTAAATGAATTAAAGATCATTTTAATAATATTTCATGTTAATAAAATCTCATTTGGTTAGTTTTTACCCCTACACACGTGATTTTCCCATTATGACAAAAATATTAATAATGTCAAATCATATGATAAGCCATACAAATCAATTCCAACATCATATTGTAAAAAAGTTGTTTTCAATAGATAAAAAATGATTCAAGTAATGTTCTCCTAGCTTTGCATGTCAAACCGAAGTCATTTACTCATTATTGACCCCCTAACAAGAGATATGTCATTTTAATAAAGCTGTACAACATTACCCATTGCTTTAATCATACTAAGCAACAGAATCATCTGATGTATGCAACATTGATTCCTAAAGATCAAAAAATACTAAATGAAAATTATCTCATGATTTCATTCTAATACAAGTGTCTTTGCATGATATTGACCTCTTTAGTGTGCTTTGTCAATTAACTCACAATTAGAGGGACATATGTCACTTTAGATCATACTGAGAAATTCAGTTATCTGATCAATGTGTCAATGATTACTACAGATTATTAATGACTTAAATATCGTTTTCCTAGTATTTCATTTCAATCAAATCCCATTTGGTTAGTTTTGACCCCTCACATAATTTTCTCATTATTACAAAAATGTTAATAATGTCAAGTCATACCTTAATTCATAAAGAACAAATTGGGAATCATATTGAAACATGATTGAATCCAATAGATCAAAAATTATTTGAGGAATGTTCTATAATATTTTCACATAAATCCAAAGTAATTTTCTCATTTTGACGACATAAAGGGAGATATATCATTTTATTAAAACTATACAATGTTGACCATTGTTTTCTATCATAACGAGTGAAACAAGAATACCATTGATACAATGTTAACTCTTATATATAATAAATTGCATGGTGATCATTCTCCCATGATTTCATGGAAATCCATATGTGTTTTAAAGGTATTAACCCTTTTTGCATGATTAGTCTCTTAACTCCAAATACAAGGGACAAACATTAATTTCAATCATATCGATAGTTTCATGTATCTAATTTAAATCCTGATGAATCCTATAGATTTTAAATTATATAAATATAATTTTTTAAATATTTAAATTTAATAAAAACTCATTTGGATAGTTTTGATCCCTAAACATGGTTTTTCCATTATTATAATATTTTAATAATGTCAAATCATAGCTTAAGACATACTGATAAATATAAGCATTGGATTGGCATGAAGTTGATTCCAATGGATCAAAAATTATTTGTGGAATTTTCTCTAAACATCTCATGTCAATACGAAGACATTTGATCATTTTTTACCCTTTGATGAGAGATATGTCATTTTAATAAAACTATACAACATTACCTATCATTTTCCATCATTTTGAGTATCACATGAATTCAATATATGTGGCATTGATTCCAACATATCCAAAACAAATAAGTTTTTATTATCCCATGATTTAATGTAAATAAAAGTATGTTTTATTGGTATTGACCCCTTTTATGTGATTTTTTACTTAACTCATAATCTAATCTAAAATGTTGTTTTCGATCATACCGGGAAATTTGGGATTTGATTGATATTCTGATGATCCCTACAAATTGTAAATGACTTGAATATCATTTTAATTATATTTCATATCAATAATAGTGATGTGGTAGTGTTTTAATGCTCTTTGACACATCCCTTTTTATATTTTTGTTTACTTTTTAATATCAAACCTTTGTATTTTGTGTAATATTTAGAAATTGTTGTATTTTGTAAATTATATAATAAAGAAATGTGTTTATGTATTAAAAGTGCGTTTATGTTGTTATATTTTATTATTTTTAAATAATAGAATGAAGTTGTATTTTAATTTTATTTAATTAATTCTTTATGTTATTAGTTTTCAATAATATTTAATTCATTAATTTAATTCATTAATTTAATTCATTAATTATTTATTCTTTAAATTGTAAATAAAGAACTCATTTAATTTTTTTGTCTTTTTATAATTTCATTAGTTTTAACAATTTAATCTTATTCAATTAATATTTTTATTCATTAATTTAATTA
Organism: Viscum album; assembly: GCA_963277665.1. NCBI lineage: Eukaryota > Viridiplantae > Streptophyta > Magnoliopsida > Santalales > Viscaceae > Viscum > Viscum album. Next base: position 939,543,511 of record OY728165.1, read on the forward strand.
ATTCTTTAATTAATTAGTTAATTAATTTAAGCAAGTAATTGTAACCATTTTAATAAGTTCTAGAATTAATTTGTTTTCAATAAAAATAAATTAATACTTTTTAATAAAGCATAATTAATTTTATCTTATTTATTTAGTTTTTAATTTTATTCCTTTTAATTTAATTCATTTATCCATTTTTAGTTGTATTAAAGTTTTAATTAATTTAATTATTGTGTTTATTTTGCAGGTGTTACGGTTGCTCAGGATCCCTCTGTCCTGGTGCCACCGTTTTCAAACTATCATGGTGATTCCGTTGTTGTCCCACTGTTTCACCCCCATCCACCATTTCTTTATGGTCTCACCGTGACACTCACGGTGCCTCTATTATGGTCTCACCATTTCCTAGCCACCCTTTCTCTTTCATTATGTCACCATTTCCATTTCACATATGTTGTCCTTCCGTCATTCCTCTACCCACCGTCACCCTCACCACTTCCCTATCTCACCTCCATCCATCATGCAGACCTCCCTCCTCTCTTCTGATATTGATACCAATGTCGCAAGACGATTTTTCCATTGTCTCCACCACCATAGAACCATTAATCACAAGTAGAAACACAATAAACAGAGACATTTCAACCCTCACTTGAAAATCATGAATTCACACCAAAAACAAGAGAGCACACAACAACAGTTCAAGAAAGGAAAAACTCAAAACCCTATATTTCATTCAGAATCCAGAAAACATAGACAATGTTTACAGATTCAAACCTTCAATTTGAGAAATCCCACAAAGCCGACACCATCTGAACCCACGATGCACACCACCTGCCCTTGGACCCGTGCCACACCACTTCACCCAGCCTGCACCACTAGCGAGACCCCCTCAGCGTCGTCGCCCACTCCACCTCGCCTCTACGCGCTGGTTCATCGAGGCCATCAGACACTCTCCACCAAACAAAGCCACACACTACCTGCCCCTCAAACCCGAGCCGTACCACTTCACCTAGCCCCTCCGTGAGCCGCCGGCTCATCTTGTCGCACAACCCTTGCAACGAGACCACCCCCTTATCCTCCCTACCTTGCGTCGAACAGACCCGCACCCCCCTCTTTTCATTTTTCATTTTTTCATTTTTAGATTCTATAATAACATATAATATAAACATAATTTATTATATATATCATATACTATACTATATCAATAATAAGTTTAATAATAAAATGTATATAAGCGTTTATATATCATAATAATATATGTATTAATTAAATAAACTAGTTATTAAATATATATTACTAATAATTTAGGTATTATAATATATATATAAATAAATAAATATATATATTAATAAGTTATTATTATTATTATTAACTTTAAATAGTGATATTAATATATAGTGTATAAATATATTTAGTTATACATAGAAATTTTATTTTTTATTGGACTCACGTGCGTTTGTTGTGTTTTCTATTGTTTCGTGTAGGGGGTTTTATGAAATTACATAGAGTTTAATAAAAAGATAGTGGCGTTCAAATTAAAATCATGCCATGCGGATCTTCTGATTTATAGAGGAAAGACTGTAGCTCACCGTGTGCACATCATTTCATTCAGTTAGGAGCAACTGCTCCAGTGACAAGTGCGAAGGAGGCAGCACAATGAAAGTTTGACGTGGGGGCTAGGGAACACCTCAGCGAGATTCTTGAGACATTGATGAGGTCATTAGAATACGTGACAAGCAAAAAATCATTCATACACCCGAGGGTAGCGGACGAGAGAAGGGGGCATCATTGATCCTGATCTAGGAAAAGGAATCAATCAAGAGAGGAGGCATTTAGCAGAACTGGATGACAGATCTTGACGGAGACTACATTCTTGATTGCACTTTCATCCTTCAAGAAAGGATCGAGCGTTCCCTAGAGTTTTCACCATTTTCTATCGTGAGAAGATTGGTGTACTGGGAGCAGCAGATCAAGGCATTTGACACCTTGATTTCCAGGGTGAGACATCGAGCACATTCCAGCATCGCAGCCACTATTGAGAAGTATGAATTACAACTTTCTAGATATCGAGCTGGGAGACGAACAAATTTTATTTTCCAAGTTCTATGTTTCTCTGCAACTTATTTCAATATGAATTTCATTGGTTCTAATTCTATTTTTTCATTGAAACCAATCATTATGTCTAGCTAAATTCTTTCGGGGGAAGGGGGTGGATAAGCTGGATGAAGAGAATTGTTCATTATTAGTCATGCACTGTATTCTTTCTTGGAATGTATCTCTCACTCAGAATAGATTTATTTTCAAAACAACAAGGTCGAGTAAAAACCAATATAGTTTCAATTTTAATGAAAATTATTTGAATTTGAGGAACTCACAGACAAGTGAGTTATGCTCGAATTATAGAGACACACTGAACTCAACTAAAAAGTTGAGCCCAGTGACATCTGACTTGTTATCGCCATTGGATGGAATGAATTTTACAGTCAAAGGACTATAAGAGTTATTTTATCACAAACTAGCCAAATGAAAAATCTATCTAGTTACTCTATGTCAGACCCATATTTCTTAAACTTCAGTGCATGATCAAGGGTAAGCAATATTGAAATCATCCATTGGACCACCTCCCCCTACTCATCATATGGCTTTTCTCACCACAATTTCCCTTGCTGCTCTGTCTACTCCCCTTGCACTCACCAGTTAACCTTCACTTATTCACACACAAATTCTCACTCACTCCACTTCACCACCCAAAACTATGTTTTCTTCTTCTTGTGTGTGTTTTTGTTTAGTCTTTTTTGATTTACAAGCACAACATGAGGCCTCCCTGTGGTTCGACTATTTCTTACCACTGTCCTAAGTAGTAAGCAGATTATAAATTTTTGTTTGTCACCCGTGCCCAATGACGCACGAGCATGAAAATTTTGGCGTTGTTTCTAGGAAGGCTAGGTGATATTTATAAAAAAACAAACCAAAATTCATATATAAAAAAATATTTAAAAAATCATAAAAAAACACTAAAAAATAATCTTTAAAAGGAAAATTGAAATTCAAAAAAATTGTGAACCTACTATATGAAAAATAGGTCTATGTCTGAATACTTAGTACCTGGTAATCCTGAAATTGATAAACACCTCAAGGAAGTAAAAAATAACAAATACAAAGTCAAAATGGAAGATAAAAGAAATGAAAATTTTAACAACCCACATCCTGAGAATTTGAACTAACCTGGAATGATGAACCAACCTGAGAATGTGATAGTTGGGTGGCACAGTTTGAGAGAGTTCCTTCTTCCTTCAGTGTGTACTAACCCTTCATGCATTAGACTCTCTCCTATGTCCAGGAATTACAAAATTAAGCAATCCATGCTTAGTCAGCTTCCCAATTTCAATGGAATGCCTAGTGAAGACTCTCTTGACTTCATTAGATCCTTCTACTTTAGTGTCCAGCAGCTACCACTTAGGGGTCTCAATGAAGAACAACTTAAACTAAGCGTGTTCCCCTTCTGCCTCAAGGGCAATGCTATGTCTTGGTTCCAACAGTTAGAATAAGAAATATTTGTCACATGGGATCAAGTTTAAGTTTCTTTCACAATAAAATTTTATCCTAGGAGGTTGATATCTGAAATTAGGAACAAAATAACTGGATTATTTCAGGATGAAGGAGAACTATTTCATGAAGCCTGGGATAGGTTTAAAGGTTTTCTTAGGCAGTGTCCAAACCATTAATGTACACATCAATTTCTCATGGAAATCTTCTAAAATAGCCTCACCCCTTACCACCAAACATTGATGGATCAGTCTTTTAGAGGTGACTTTAGTGATAGGAATGTTGAGGAGCTCAAACAAATCTTTAACACCTTAGCTCAAAACTTCTAGCACAAATGCTCTAGGAGGAGAAGCATTGTGAGAAAGGAAACTGCCCCTGCTCCTCAAGCAGAAGCCCAAGATGTTGGGTTCTTTAATGATAACTCACATCAAACCCTTAAGGAGCAGTGCCACCACTGTGGCATGTATGGCCATTCTCAAAATAGTTGTCCAAACATTCATATGCCTGTCCAACCTCATGAGAGTGACATATTTGCTGGATATGGACCTCATATGCAGCCTAGAGAAAATACTTTTTCCAACACCTACAATAAGAGGTATAAGAACCATCCAAACCTTTCCTGGAGGGAGCAGGGAGTCCTCTGACCTAATGCCCCTCCTGGATTCCAGCAGCCTCCTAGGCAGCAATTCCAACCCCAACCCCAACCTAAGGCCGAGTCATACAACTCAAAAGATGAGGTGAGAAACATGTTACATCAGTTGATAGGGTGGTTTGATGAACAAAAGACCAAAAATGATTGTGATAAAGTTTAAATGAATGCTATAATGAAGAATTGGGAAATTTGAATGGGGTAATTGGCTAGGGATGCAAATAATTGAGAAAAGGGTAGGATGTCCAGCACCACTGAAGCCAATAACAGGGAGAATGCCTTATCTGTGACCACAATAAGTGGTCTCCAAACTCATCAAGAGCCTATGAAAGAACCCAAAAATTCTTAAAATGAGAAACTAGATAAAGCTGGAAACTCAAATATGAAAGAACCTAAATTGGGAAAACTGGACAACACCACTAGAATACCTCCAGTTCCTACTGTTCCAGCTCTAGAACACAATGAAAATGGCTTGAAAAACAAAGACAATAAAGGGAGGAATTTTTTTGGAGAGAAAGCTGTAAAGATTCCCCCAATTATGAGGAATGTTTCCCCTGCACTTCCCTTACTACAAAGAATTAAGAATCCAATTCATGATTCTGAACTATTGAAAATTTTAAAAGTGGTTAAAAAGATGAACACTGATATCCCATTATTGGAAGCCTTGATTCAAAGCCCATAATATCTGAAATCTCTCAAGAAAATCTGTCCAAACAAAAAGACATTGAAATAATTTGCCACATATAGCTTAACAGATGAGTGTAGTGCAGTATTGAAGAATAGAAACATCCTAAGCTTTAGGACCCAGGAAGCTTTGTCATACCATGAACCATTGGGGATATAGGTGGTATGTTAAATTCTTTGTGTGATTTGGGTGCTATTATCAACCTTATTCCTTGTAAAATTTTCAGTACCTAGGATTAGGAGTTCCCCAACCCACTACTATTGTGTTACAACTTGCTGATAGGTCCATTACTCATCCAGTGGGTAGGTTCGATGATCTGTTAGTGGGAGTAGGCAAGATCTTTTTTCCTGCTGACATTCTTATCCTTGATATATAGTTTGAACAGAAGGTTCCTCTCATTCTCGTTAGGCCCTTCCTGGCCACAGGGGGAGCTGTGATAGATATGTCTAAGGGAAAACTTATTTTCAATATGGGTGAACAAAAAGAATAATTCAATGTGTTTAAGAAAATACAAGAATCCACCCATCCAATCTTCCCCAAAGATGAGATGTTAGATGTTGAGAGTAGTGTTGATAAGGAGGAAGAGGAGTTTCTGAGAATGATAGCCGAAATCAATAGTGAACCTGAGATCCCTTCTACTATTTGCATGAGTATTAGCTCAAGTAAGGAGAGGGAACTTGTTGATGAGTATGAGGGATAATTCTTGGAGAACATAGATGTGTTTTTTTGGTTCACATTATTACCCTGATAGAGGAGTCTAAATTTGAGGCGATATCTTTTGGAAGCTCTAAAACTGATGTAAAAGCCTTCTCTACTACCTTCTTCAACAGGCAGCATGAAAACTTATGGCCACCCAGGCCCAAGTGTCTTCCCTCAAGCCAGTCACTACCCACCCTTGAACTCAAACCCCTCCCTACTCATCTCAAATACTCATTTTTAAGAGACATTTCCGCCCTCCATGTAATCATTTCATCCAAACTAGAAGTGAGTCAAGAGAAAAATCTTCTTAGTGTTTTGAAGAAATACAATTCAGTCATAGGATGGTCAATTGCTGATATCAAGGGGATAATTCCAGCCTTTTTCATGCATAAAATTCCCATGGAACCTGAGTGTAAGACTAGAGTAGAATCCCAAAGAAGACTCAACCCAAGCATGAAGGAAGTTGTGAGAGAAGAAGTGATTAGGTTACTTGATGCTGGAATAATTTTTCTAATTTTTGATAGCCCCTTGGTCAGTCTTGTCAAGGTGGTACCCAAAAAGAGTGGAGGGACAATGGTCACTAATGAAAAGAATAAGAAAATCTATATAGAAGTAGTGAATAAATGGAGTGTCTGTATAGACTACAGAAAGTTGAATGCAGCCACAAGAAAGGATCACTTTCCAATGCCGTCTTTGGATCACATTTTAGAGATATTGGCAGGCAATGAATTATTCTGCTTTCTTGATGGTTATTCTGGTTAAAACCAGATTGCCATTGCACCTTAGGAACAATATAAAACCACCTTCACCTATCCATTTGGGACATTTGTCTACCGGAGGATTCCCTTTGTCTTGTGTGGTGCTCCTGCTACTTTTCAAAGGTGCATGACGGTACTTGTTTCAGACATGATTGAAAGGATAATTGAAGTGTTCATGGATGATTTTTCTATTGCGGGACATAACTTTGAGAACTGTCTAAAAAATCTGGGATTAGTGTTATAAAGGTTCCAAGAGACAAAATTAGTCTTAAACTGGGAAAAATTCCAATTCATGGCCACTGAAGGCATAGTATTGGGACACAAAGTTTCTAAGAAGGGGCTGGAGGTCGATAATGGCAAAATTGAGGCTATACAAAAGTTACTCCCACCTAAAAAGGTTAAAGGAATCATAGGTTTCATTGGTCTTGCTGTGTTCTACAAGTGGTTCATTATGGAGTTTTCTAAGATAACTAAACCCCTATGATTTATGTTGGTTAAGGAAACACCCTTTTTCTTTGATCATACATGTCTAGAGGCCTTTAATCTTCTCAAAGAGGAGTTTACTACTTCTCTTGTAATCACTTCTCTTGACTGGTATCTTCCTTTTGCGGTTATGTGTAATGTTAGTTACTTTTCAGTAGGATTTGTATTAGGGTAGAGGAAAGATAAGAAACGTCATGTTATTTACTATGCAATCAAGCTGTTGGACGATACCCAGAAGAATTATTCTACCACTGAAAAGGAGTTGGCTATTGTGATGTTTGCTTTGGAAAAATTTAGGCAGTACTTGATAGGATCAAGGATCATAGTTTTCACATATAATTCAAACCTTAAGTATTTGCTGGCTAAAAAGGACTCAAAACCCATACTCATGCGGTGGACCTTGTGGTTCCAGGAGTTTGATTTAGTGAATAAGGTTAAGAAAGGGGTTGATAATGTAGTTGTATATCACTTGTCCCAATTACCCGATACCCCAAGTAAGGAACCAAAATAGATCAACACATCTTTCCCTAATGAACAATTGTTTGTTGCCTCTGTACAACAGTCTACTTGGTTCAAAGACTATGTCAACTTTTTGGCAGCTAGAGTCATGCCCAAGGATCTCTCACACAACCAAACGAATAGGTTTATATCAGAAATGAAATATTATTTTTGGGATGACCCTCTTCTCTTTATGAAATATGTTGATGGGATTTTGAGAAGATGTGTGGTTGAGGTTGAGATTTTTACCATACACGAGAGCTATTATTCTACACCTTGGGGTGGCCACCATGGAAGAGAAAGGAATGATCCAAAGGTCCTATAACCTGGTTTCTACTGGCCAACATTATTTAAAGATTCTAGGAGTCTGGTTATTGGCTGTGAAAAATGTCAAATGTTAGGAAATGTGGATGAAGGCAGAAACTGCCCCAAAAAGGAATTCTGTAGGTTGAAATATCTGAAGTGTGGGGATTTTATTTCATGGGACCATTCCCATACTCTTATGGGAATGAGTACATTTTGGTTATTGTGGACTATGTTTCCAAGTGGGTTGAGGCTGTAGCTCTGCCCGACAATTCAGCTGCTTGTCTTTTGAAATTCATCAAGAAAAATATATTTTACAAATTTGGTGTTCCTCGAGAATTCATTACTGATAATGGGACTCACTTCAAGAATTATATGTTCAAAGGTTTTATGGAGAAGTATGGGTTCTTACATAGGACATGCCACACTTAACACCCACAGTCCAGTGGGCAAACATAAGTTTCAAACAGAGAGCTCAAATAGATTCTAGAGAAAATAGTGTCTAGCTCTAGAAAGGACTGGTCAAGGAAGTTGGATGAGGCCCATTGGCCCTATATAATTTTTTATAAGACTCCTATAGGGACGTCACCATATAGGCTTATCTTTGGGAAAACAAGTCATCTACCTATTGAGTTACAACAGCGATCATAGTGGGTTGTGAGGGCTCTTAACATTGATTTTAAGTCTGCTGTTGAGAGGATACTGTTAGAGCTGAGTGAGCTAGAGGAGACTTTAATAGAGTCCTATGAGAATGTTGAAATTTAAAAAGGAAGGAAAAAGTATTTTCATGACTCAATCATTCAAAATAAGAATTTTAAGGTTGGTGAGAGAGTCCTGCATTTCAATTCTAGATTGAAGCTATTTCCAGGAAAGTTGAAGTCCACATGGTCAGGACCCTTTACTATTGTTAGAGTCTTAGTTAATGGAGTTATTGAACTAGTTAAAGAAGAGAATCGACCTATCTTAGTTAATGGTCAAAGAATAAATCACTTCTTTAAAGGGAAACCAATGAGCTTGGCTGCCATATATCTATTGGAAGAATGAGTTGTTTCAAATCCAACTGAGGACTATAAACTCTGTGTTGCATGGGAACAAACCCATGGCTACTTAGATGTTTTACTTTTATTTTTGTTCTTCAATAAATTAATCCCTAATAATTGTTCTCTAGATAAATTTCTTAATTGATTGATGGTGCTTCATTATATGTTGTTGTTTTAGAGAGAGATTTGTTGCAGCCAGAACTTGGCCAAGAAAACCCAATCGAGAAATTCATTGCATTATATGGATAAAATTTATTTCTACCCACTCTCTTGGGTTACATATCATGAACTTATAACTATGAACTCTTATTTTACTCATTTGAACCTATAGGTTAATGACGATGAGTAACCACCCAGTGCTGCTGATGAGGATCTGTTGATGGAAGCCACTGTTAAAGGTCCCCTAATCATGGAAGTGATGTTATGCCCCTTTTCACTTTTAATTAATTTCTTAATCTTCACTGTGAACTAAGTGTGGGGGTCTTCCCAGTGATTTTTTAAACTCTGGGAATGTGTTTTATCATTGGGTGTTAGCTTGCTAATATCAGCTTAGTTGAAAAATTATTTTGAGCTGCATTATGAAACATGCTTCCACCCAATGCTATTAATTTCATTATGCTGCTGCTTCACATCACTACTAATCATGCTACTATTTGATGTAAATTGATTAAATCATTTTTATTCTCTTTGAAAATTCAAAGAATGAACATTTTAGTAATAGAAAAACACTTGGTTTCTAGTGATGGTTGGCAGGGTTTGACTCTTTGGTTTTTTGTTTGTTTGAATTTTTATTTTCATTCAATTTTAGTGTGTTAATGAAATTTTTTGAACCTCATTACTACCCCTACGTATCCTTTATAAGTTGAAATTTCTATCTGTTTTGAACTTAAACTATCTTCCACCTTAGAATTCAACATTGGGAACAATGTTGGGTTTTAAGTGTGGGGGAAAGGGGTCATTCTAGTGTCATGTTGAATTCCTCCTTCTTGAACCTGAGTTTAAAAAAAATGTCCAAATTTTTTCAAAAAAAGTTCAGAATTCCTTAAAAAAATTCAAATTCTTTCATCACATTATGGCCATTGAAGGTTCCCTAGTACATCAATTACGTCCTACTAGTGGATGACTACTCACTAGTTGTTGAGAGTGTCACTTATTCAGAAATGATTAAGCATGGATGATTGTTGAATTCAATTGTTCCATGTCTCTATAGATTTGTCTATTTAGGAACTGAAGATGGGAGTGTGAAAGGATAGGTCTTATTGAATGAGGATCATGACTTTGAGTAACTAGAAGTTCTAACTAGAATCAATGGGACTCACCTTTTAAAAAATAATAAAATTCAATCACTTTAGGAAGTCAAATCGAATGATTATTAATTAAGCCCTTAGTAACTGAAGTAAAATGGGAAAATGGGATCCCACAGTGAGTATATGAGACAAGGAGCACTGGGTGCATTTCTGTGAATAAATAAATCCAATTTCAATCTTAATAAGTTCTATGCATAGTGTTATGCACATGGAATATGACTGGTAAAAATTAAAATAAAGTGCCCTTGTCAAAAATGAACTCATTAAGGTGAGGGGAATATTGAACCCAGATGAAGAATGGAGAAATTGACTTGGTTATTTTTCATTTGATTTGAATCAGTAAAGTGATAAAATTAATGGACATTAATTTTTGGAACTTGGGAGAAGGTGAGAATGGAAGGTGGTCTTGGTCAAGTTTTGAGTTCCACTTCATCTAACACTTGAACACTCCTTGAATTGAAACTTTAATTGGAAGGTGAAGTAGGACAGTTAATGAGTTCACATAGGAGGCATGACATACTTGACAGTGTAAGAATTTGTGAGGCTTTTGACTTAGAGTGAGTATTTGAAGCTAGACAGGACATCATTTTTTTTGAACACCTTTTAAAAGCCTTACCCACTATTTAGTAGAGTTCCTTTGAGTATTAAAGTTTAATCATGCACTCTTTTTCAATTGAAACTCACAAATTATCTTTCTATTTTAAAGTCTAATGCATGCACTTTTTTGAGGACAAACAAAGTGTTAAGTGTGGGGGAGTTTGATGTGGTAGTGTTTTCATGCTCTTTTCCACATGCCTTTTTATATTTTTGTTTAATTTTTAATAACAAACCATTGTATTTTGTGTAATATTTAGAAATTTTTGTATTTTGTAAATTATATTATAAAAAAATGATTTTATTTATTTAAAGTTTATTTTTGTTGTTATTGTTTGTTTTTTTCAATAATAAAATTAAGTTGTTATTTTAATTTCATTTTATTAATTATTTATGTTATTAGTTTTCTATAATTTCTAATTGATAAATTCAATTAATGAATTATTTATTATTTAAATTATAAATAAATAAATCATTTTAGTTTTAGTATTTTAATATTTTAATTATTTTTAACAATTTAATCTTATTCAATTAATATTTTTATTCATTAATTTAATTAATTATTTAATTAATTGGCAAATTAATTTAAGCAAGTAATTGTAACTATTTTAATATGTTCTAGAGTTAATTTGTTTTGAATACAAATAAATTAATAATTTTTAATAAAGCATAATTAATTTTATATTATCTATTTATTTTTTAATTTTATTCTTTTTAATTTAATTCATTAATCCATTTTTATTTGTATTAAAATTATAATTAATTTAATTTTTGTGTTCGTTTTGCAGGTGTTACGATCCCTCAGGATCCCTCTATCCCGGTGCCACTGTTTTCAAGTTGTCATGGTGCTTCTGTTGCTGTCCCACTGTTTCACCCCCCATCCACCGTTTCTTTATGGTCTCACTATGACACTCACATCGCCTTTATTATGGTCTCACCATTTCCCAGCCACCCTTTCTCTTTCACTGTCTCACTATATCCATTTCGCATCTGTTGTCCCCTCCGCCTATCCTCTACCTACCATCACCCTCACTGCTTCCCTGTCTCACCTCCATCCATCACGCAGAACTCCCTCCAATCTTCTGCTATTGATACTAATGCCGCAAGTCAATTTTTCCATTCTCTCCACCACCATAGGACCTTGAATCACCAATATAAACACAAGAAATATAGACATTTCAACCCTCAGTTCAAAATGACGAATTCACACCAACAACAATAAAACACACAACAAAAGTTCAAGAATGGAAATCCTCAAAACCCTATGTTTCATTCAGAATCGAGAAAAAACAGACAATGTTTGCAGATTCAATCCTTCGATTTGAGAAATCCCACGAAGCCAGTGCCATCCGAACCCCAGCCGCACACCACCTTCCCTCAAACCCGAGCCTTACCACTTCACCCAGCCTGCACCACTGGTGAGACCCCCTCAGCATTGTCTCTCACTCTACATCGCCTCTACACGCTGGTCCACTAAGTCCACCAGCTTCTCTCCATCGATCCAAGTCGCATGCCTCCTTCCCTCGAACCCGAGCCGCCCCACTTCACCCAACCACACCACGAGCCACCGGATCATCTCGCCGCACACCCACTATATTGAGACCGCCCCCTTCTCCTCCCTAGCTTGCGTCAAACAGACCCACACCCCCCTCTCTATTCATTTTATATTCTATTTTTTAGTTTTTATAATTATATATAATGTAAACATAATATATTATATATATCATATACTATACTATATCAATAATAGGTTTAATAATAAAAATTATATAAGCTTTTATATATCATAATAATATATCTATTAATTAAATAAAATAGTTATTTAATATATATTACTAATAATTTAGGTATTATAATATATATATATATATTAATAAGTTGTTATTATTATTATTAACATTAAGTAGTGATATTAATATATAGTTTATAAATATATTTAGTTATACATAGCCATTTTATTTTTTGTTTGACTAACGTGCATTTGTTTTGTTTTATATTGTTTCATGCAGGGGGGTTATATGCACTTACATAGAGTTTACTAAAAAGATAGTGACGTGCACATAAAACGACACCACATGGGTTTACAAATTTGTAGAGGGAAGATTTTAGCTCGCCGTGCGCGCATCATTTCATTTCATTAAGAGAAATTACTCCAATGACAATTGCGGACGAGGCATCATAGTGAAAGTTCAACGTGGAGGCCATGGAACACCTCAGGCATGATTCCAGAGACTTCAAAGGGGTCATTAGCATACGTGATGGGCACAAAATCATTCATACACTGGAGGGTGGAGCGTTCGAGAAGGGGGCATTATTGATCCTGATCCAGGAAAAGGCATCGATCCCAAGAGGAGGCATTCAGCAGGTCTAGATGATAGATCTTAATGGAGACTTCATTCTTGATTGCACTTCCATACTTCGAGAGAGGATCGAGCGATCCCTAGAGTATCACCATTTTCCATTGGGAGCAGATTGGAGTACCAGGAGCACCAGATCAAATCATTTCACACCTTGATTCCCAGGGTAAGACATCGAGCACATTCCAACATCGCATCCACTATTGAGCAGTAGGAATTAGAACTTTTTGGAGATTAAACAGCTAGACAAACAATTTTATTTTCCATGTGTTGTATTTCTCTGCAACTTATTTCAATATGAATTTCATTGGTTCTAATTAAATTTTTTCATTGAAACCAATCATTATGTCCAGCTAAATTCCTTCAGGGGGGGGGGTGGATAAGTTGGCTGATTAGATTTGTTCATTCTTATTCATGCACTGTCTTCTTTCCTGGAATTTCTCTCTCACTCGGAATAGATTTTTTTTTCAAAACAACAAGGTTGAGTGTAAACCGATCTTGATTTAATTTTAATGAAAGCTGTTTCAATTTGGGGAACTCACTGAAAAGTGAGTTATGCTTCAATGATAGAGACACACTGAACTCAAGTGACAAGTTGAGCCCAGTGACATCTGACTTGTTATCTCCATTTGATGGAATGACTTTTACAGTCTAAGGACTATAAGATTTATTTCATCAAAAACTGACCAGATGACAAATCTGGCTAGTTACTTTATGTCAGACCCATATTTCTTAAACATCAGTGCATGAACAGAGGTAAAAATATTGAAATCGGCCATTGGACCTCCCCCTACTCATCTATTAGTTGTTATCACCAAAATTTCCCTTGCTGCTCTGTCTACTCCCCTTGCACTCACCAGTTCAAATTCACTTCTTCACACGCTAATTCTAACTCACTACACTTCACCACCACCAACTGTGTTTTCTTGTTCTTGTGTTTGTTTCTGTTTATTATTTTTAGATCACCAAACACAACATGAGGCCTCCCTATGGTTTGAACTTGTTTTTCCACTGTCATAAGTAGTAAGTAGGTTATTAATTTTAGTTTTTCACCCATGCCCAATGATGCGTGAGTGTTCGAATAGCTCATTTCAATAATATTGACACCTAAAAATGATTTTTCCATTATTAAAAAAATGTCAATAATGTCAAATCATACATTAAGTCGTAATGATCAATATGGGTGTTGGATTTATGTGAAGTTGATTTCAATATATCACAAATGATTAAAGTTATTTTCTCCTATATTTTCACATTAATCTGGATATTTTTTTTATTTCTACCCCCAAATGGATGTTATGTCATTTTAATAAAACAATACAACATGAATAGTTATCCATCATACTGGGTGATAGGAGCATCCAATAGATGTGGCATTAATATCTATAGATAAAAAATGATTTAGTGATCATTATCCCATGATTTGATCTCAATAAATGTGTGTTTGATTAGTATTGACCCCTTTTAAGTGATTTTTCACTTAACTCAAAATCTGAGGGATGGACACCAATTTTGATCATACTAGGAAATTTGACTATCCAATCAATATGTTGGGGATTCCAATATATTATAAATGACTTAAAGATAATTTTATTAAGATTTCATATCAATAAGAGATTTTTCCAATTTTGACACCTACACACATGATTTTCTCCCTATTGCAAAAATGTTAATAATATAAAATCACACTATAAGACATACCAATCAATCTAGGAATCAGATTGATTCATAGTTGATTAAAATAAACCACAAATGATTCAAGTAATTTTATTATGATTTCTAATGTCAGTAAAAAAAAATTTTCTCATTTTTGACCTCATGATCAGAGATATGTCAATATAATAAAATTATATAACATTAGACATCATTTTCTATCAGACTAGGAGAAATGAGAATTTGATGGATGTAGAGTTTATTCTTACAGATTATAAATGACTCAGTGATCATTCCCCCATGATTTCATGTTAATCCAAGTGTGTTTTATTAGTATTCACCCCTTTTACATGAATTTTCACTTAACTCCAAATATGAGGGATAAACATAAATTTTGATCATACAAAGCAATTCAGTTATCCTATTTATATGAAGATGATTACAATAAATTTTAAATAAATTAAAGATCGTTTTACTAAAATTTATTGTTAATTGAAGCTTTTTTGGTGATATTTGACCCATACACATAATTTTCTCATTATTAAAAAAATATCAATAACGTCAAATCTACATTAAGTCCTACGAAACAATTTGGGAATCATATTGATGTGTGGTTGATTATAATAGATCAAAAATTATTCTAGGAATTTTATCTTAGATTTTTACATCAATTTGATGTTGTTTTCTTATTTTTGAGCTCTTGGCAAGAGATATTCCATTTTAATAAAACTATAGAAAGTTACCCATCGTTTTTCATCATATAGAGTGATACGAGAAAACTACTCAATGACCGTTTTACCATGATTTCAAGTAAATTAAATGGAGTTCATATGGTATTGACCTCTTTCATGTGATATTTCACCTAAATTAAAATTCGAGGGATAAACACCACTTTTGATCAGACCGACCTATTTGGGTATCAAATCGATGTGATGTTGATTCGTATAGATTTTAAATGACTTCAATATTATTTTATTGATATTTCATGTCAACCAGATTTTGTTTATTCTATTATTGACCCATAAAACCTGATTTTCCCATTATTAAAAAATGTTAATATTGTCAAATCATACCTTTAGTCATACTGGTCAATCTGAACATCTGATTGATGTTCGATTGATTCCAATAGATCAAAAATGATTCGAGAAATTTTATACTAATTTTTCATGATAATATGTAGTTGTTTTCTCATTTTTGTCCCCCTGGTGAGAGATATGTCATTTTAATAAAACAATACAACATTGCACGTCACTTTCCATCACACTAAGTGACATAAGCATATGATGGATATGGTATTGATTCATATAGATCAAAAATAAATCAGTGATATTTATCTCATGATTTAAGGTCAATCCAAGCGTGTTTCTTAGTATTGACATATTTTATGTGATTTTCCACTTAACTCCAAATTTAAGGGACAAACACCACTTTAAATCATACTGAGTAATTTGGGTATCTGATCAACCTATCGATGATTTCTACAAATTTTAAATGACTTAAAGATGTTTTTTTAATATTTCATATCTATTGAAGTTAGTTTAGATAGTTTTGACCCCTACACACATGATTTTCCCATTATCACAAAATTTTTAATAATTTCAACAATATCATATGTCATACCAATCAATATTGAAACGAAAATTATGTGAGGTTGTTTCTTATAGATTGAAAAATATTACACAAATTTTATCGTGTTTTTTCATGTCAATCTAAAATAATTTACACATTTTTTACCCCCTAGGTAGAGATATGTCATTTTAATAAAATCTTACAATATTACTCATCATTTTTAATCATACTGAGTGACACAATTATCTGATGATATAGAGTTGATTCTTACATATCAATAAACAACATTTGATCGTTCTCACATGATTTAATTTCATTGCAATTGTGTTTTCTTAGTCTCTTTTATGTGATTTTTTACAAGACTCCAAATCTAAGGAAAAAACACAACTTTTGATCATACTGGGAAATTCAGGTATCCAATTAATGTGATGATGATTCCTACATATTGTAAATGACTTAAAGATCATTTTTATAAGATTCCATGTCAATAGAAGCTCTTATGGTCCATTTTTACCCATACACACATGGTTTCCCATTATTACAAAAAATGTTAATAATTATTAGCCTAAGCCATACCGATCAATATGGGCATCAAATTAGTGAACAACTGATTTTTATAGATCCCAAATGATTTGAGGAATGTTCTCCGAAATTTTTACATCAATTAGACGTTATTATTATTATTTTTGACCCTTTAAAGGAGATATGTCGTTTTAGTAAAATTATAGAATGGTAGCCATCATTTTTCATCATGAAAAATGATACGAGCATCCAATTAACACAACATAGATTCTAATAGATCAATTACTACTCAGTGATATCCATCCTAGGATTTCATGTCAATACAAGTATGTTTTCCTAGTATTAACCCCATTTACATGATTTTTAACTTAACTCCAATCCTGAGGTACAAACACCACTTTTGATTATATTAAATAATTTGAGTATTTTATCAATGTGTCAATGATTTATACAGACTATAAATGGATTAAAGACCATTTTCTTCATATTTCATGCCAATTGAAGCTCGTTTGGTCAGTTCTGACCCTTACACATGCTATTTTTTCATTTTCACAAAAAAGATAATAATTTTAATCCATGTCTTAAGTCATACTGATCATCTTAGGAATCATATTAATATGCGGTTGATTCTAATATATCAAAAATTATTTTGGGGGTGTTCTCTTAGATTTGAATTTAAATCTAAATTCATTTTATTGTTTTTACATACCCTAATCCAAGTGTGGTTTCTCATTTTTGACACATAAATTAGTAATAATTCATTTTTACAATATAAAAAATGTGAAAGTATGGTTTTTTTATAAATTAATTATTATTATTTTTTATTTTTGTTAATTTTTTAATTTTATTTTTATAAATTATCTTAATTAATTATGGTTTCAATAATGTATTGATCAACTCATTTTCAATTTTATTATCTCAATTTAAATTTGATTTCTTCTTATAGTTAATTAGATTATTTTTTATAATCAATTTTTAATTATTATTTTTTGTATTAATTGTTTTCTTAATTTTCAAAAATTATTTGAATTGAGGATTCACTGATGTCTTGCCTATCTTAATTAAAATTTTCTCACCTCAATTTTGATTTGTCCATAAATATTTTTTATAGTAATTTTTTAATCATCATTTTTATTTTTTATTTTTATTAATTATTTTGTTTAATTATTTGAAATTATCTGAATTGTGAATTCACCATTTTCATATATACCAATTTTCAATTTTTGATTTGTTGATAGTTGAACAGTTTCACTTTTATATTTCATTTATATCATGATTAATTAATTTTCATATCATTTAGTTGATTAGTTTATCAGTTTTACTAATAATAAATTTTGATTTACACAATAATTTATCTTTCTAAACATCCATACAATTTTCATAATATGTCAAACTATGATCCAACCATCTATTAAAAAATATATTAGATTATATAAATTAAAAAAAAATTAGTAAATAAAATTAAAATGATGTAAATTTGAAATAAAAAACTCAAATGAATTTTATTTTAGAGAATATTTTTTTTAATTTTTTTTTAAAACAACTTAGTTTTCATTTTTCATTACTTTTTAACAGCTAAAAATTTAAAATAAGAATAATATTTCAAAATCAACTCTAACTTTACAGTTTAGTATTTAAATTTTAAATTTGTTACTTTTAAATAACTTTATTTAATAGTTTTATATAGTTTATAGAAAATTGAGTTTATATTTGACAAATTTTAGTAGAGAATTTTATTAATTGATTTATATTTATTACTTTATTTTGTTATAGAAATATTGACAATAATTGTTGAATTTTAAATAAAAAATAAATTTAATGGAATATTAGAATTTTTTTGAAAGATTGATAATTTAAACATGTTATAGTTCCAAATTAATTATAATTTATAACTTGTATGCACTAAAAATAGAAAAATTAAAAAATCTAGATCTCATAAAAAAAATCAAACAAATGGAATTGAAAAATTATATATGGATCTGATTTATAAATTATTTTTTGGAAGAATTGAAAAAGGGGGATAATCTATTAAATTTAAAGAGAAACCTATAGAAAATAATATTTCTGGTGTGAATGAACATTTTTCTGAGGAACTTATGGCTCAATGTGTTGATATGATAAATGAAGGCGTGGATTTGGATTACAAGGAGGATGAAATTGCAAATACTATTCATATGGTTCATGATCTTGAAGATCAAATCATAATTGACTTTGAAAAAGGTGTGGATGTGAATTATGATCTAGGATTATGGGGAAATATCAATTATTTAATGATAATTTTATTTTTTCGACATGGATATTTAAAATATTAAAATAAAATTATTTATATCGTAAGAAAGTTGATCTCTAGAGACACGTTACTTCTAATCATTTTTTTCTCTTTCCTGACAATGAAAACTATGAGAGGAAGTGACTCATGTATTCTAATGAGTTGTAGAGGTACAAATTATTATCACAACATTCCAACAATGCTTAGAAAGCATGAATAAAATTTAAAATGAAATACTAATAGTGTAAACTTTGTGGACCTGCATAGACGAATTGAAAATAAATAAACAATTTTAAAAAATTTAATGTCTCATTGATAAATAAAGAGTTCTTTAGAATATGGTACTTACTAGAATCACTCGAGTTGCAAAGGTGCATTTACAACTAACATATCTACTTTTGGAACAAATGAGAATATTAGTGGGAAGGATAATTTATTTTTTGTAAACTTATTTATTTTTTACTAAATTGGATTCAATTATGTAATATCATGTTCTTCATATTGTTAATAATGAAATTAAAAATCATTATCTTAGTCATAAAATTCATAAGGAATTGATAAATTTGTTGGGGAATTTGATTAATGAAAAAATATTGATGAATATCATGAGAAAAAAATAGATTATCCTTGATTTCAGTTAGGATCTAAGTCAAAAAAGAAAATATGGAAACTATCATAAGATGTGTGGATGTTGATGGATAATTTAAAGTTAACATGGATGAATTATTTATTAGCTTCATAAATATTTATGACACATTCGATCATGGGATTTTCTAGTCACTTGAAGATAATTTGTCTGACCATAAAATCAAGATTGATGAAATAAGGGGAAAATGTTATGATAATGGATCAAAAATGATGGGTAAAAATCTAGGTATCTCAAAATAATACTTCTTGATGTAAATCCTAAAGCATTTTACACTCCATATGGATGTCATAACCTAAATATTTATATATGTGACATGACAAAATCTAGCATTGAAGTTAGATTTTTTCCATATGTGTAAAATATTTATATATTGTTTGGAGGTTCACCACATCGATGGGGTGTTCTAAATATTTATATGATGGGTTTGACTCCAAAACCATTATCAATAAATCATTGTGAAAGTAAAATTTAGTGTATTATTTCTATAAGAAGACAAACAACCGAGTTCGGAAATGCATTGGTTGAAATTCACAATCGTTCTAAACATGATTTTTTTTGGATAGTAAAGTATTATGTTCCAATTTAATATGTAATTTAGAATTCATTATTAGATTATGCATTTGGTATAAAATTTTAGAAAAAGTAAATCATATCTGAAAAAATCTTCAAAGGAAAGAGATGGATATCAATGATGTATGTACAAAAATAAAAGTTGATTTTGTTCTTGGAAAAACATTGAGTGGCTGTATTTGAAGGTCTAATGAATGAAGGAAAAGAACATAAAATCTTATTTGTAATTGAAAAAATATTTTATGAAAAATATAAATTCTTAAGGAAGAAAATTTTTTATGAGGATGTATAAGATGATGTTAATAGACATTTTAATATAGATAAATTTAGAACAAATTAATTCTATAAAATTGTTTATCAAACTCTAATGTCATTGGGGGAACATTTTATACAATTTTAACACTTAAAATCAATATTTGGATTTTTGATGAAGGTATGTTTTAGAAATATTTCTGAAGAAAAATTCAAGGAACATGACACTCAATTTAAAAGTTTTTTAAAACACAATGAACATGACAATAGTTGTGTTGATGAATTATTTCAAGAGCTTGGATATTTGAAGTCGATATTTCTAAATGAACTGATAAAATCAAATGATATCCATGAATTTATCAATACTTATTGGAAAGATATAGGGTTTAAAATGACATGGGTGAGATTTCGATTTTTTACTATACTTGTTAAAGTTACATAAAGAGAGAGAAGTTTTTATAAACTAAAGATGATCCAAACATATCTTTGGACTATCATGTCACAAGATATATTATTCACATTTTCAATGATTTCAATTAAAAATTAATTAATGTATAGTTTCAATTATGATTAGTTTGTTGAAGAATTTTCATCAACCAATGTTAGGAGAAGTATTTTCCTTAGAATTGGTTTATAAAGTACCATAATCGGGTTCATGAAGTGATGGAAATTGCTCTGGTATGTCATGATATATTTTTTTGAAATTTTAGATATTCTATGAATTTTATTATTTAAAATTGTTGATCAAGAATATTCATCACAACTGAATCATTTGAATTAACTTTTAGAATTTAAGGACATGTGTTAAACAAATATAAGTTTAACTATATTCCAAAACAAATCCAATCCTTGATTTGTATATTAAGTTGGGTTTATTTTTTTACACCAACTTTTAATGCCTTTAACTATTTATAAGTTTGTTTTTTAATTCATCTGTTATGTTATTTTAAATTTTTAGGCTCAAATTTTTATAGGTTTTATAGAATAAGTGGGAGATGAAAATGAAGATAATGATTATTAAAGGAATGATTCAAATAATATTTGAATTGTTTTACACATCTAGGGTAAATTTTATTTTTTTCAAATATTTAATATTTAATTAAAATGGAAATATAAATTTCTTTGACATTCATATATTATGTTTTTTTATTTAAATTTTTCTTTCTTTTTCATTTTGGAATTTTGGATAACTCATATAAAGTGTTTTGAATTATCTTTAGTATACATGTTAGTTAACGTTTTCTAGTGTGGTTTTAAAATTAATATGTGTGATACTCATTTTGAAACTATTAAGTTTCAATATTTATATCAATTGAATCATATTAGTTTATATTTGATATTTATAAGTTTTTAAAGGCATTGGGGATTAAAATGTGAGGGTGACCTGGGTTAAATGGATTCGATAAGGTGTTAAAAGATATTTCTATAATCCTATAGTTTCATTTTCATTTGATATAAATATATTTTAAGGTTTTATTATTATAAATATGCTTTTAATTTTTTTAGTTTTTTTATAATATTTGTTTGATTTTGTTTTTAAAATGAAAAAAATATATAAGTAGATTTTTTATAAATTTTAATAATTTTCATGTCTTTCTTTTAAATTATTTTTCATGGGTAAAAGGGTAGATATTTTATTTTTTATATAAGAAATTGTTTTGATATGTTTAACTCTTACTTTTCACAAATGAGAGATAGAAAAATTCAATTATCTAAATCAGTTTTTGACACTTATTTATGTTATCAGTATATACATTGTCATGTATTGATTTTATAATATTTAGTTCTATGTCTTGACCTATTTTCATGTTTTTTTTCAAAAGTTCAATAGCCCATATTTTACAAAAATTAATGAATTATTGAATGATTTTTACGTTTTTTAAAAGATTAAAAAATGTACATCTTTATTCTTCTAGAAATTTTTTTGTTAGACTTTTTTAAGTTGCATTTACTTACATTATTTAATGTAGTTTTTATATGATTTAACTCCTTTTTTGACATTATTGTTTTTATAGTTTTTCAAGAAAAAAGGGTGTAATTTTAAACATATATATTTTTGTATTGTTTTTCATACTTTTAAATATTATTTGGTCCAACATGTGTTATGGTCCGCATATAGAGTAAACATATTTTTTTGAAGCCTGCATGTAATGTAGGTTTAATTGGATTTATAATTTTAGGTTTGTAATATATGTGATTTGATCTAGTTCACTCTAGTCTATTCCCTTAGGTGACCATATTTAAATGGAAGCATTTTTATAATTTGGATTGGGAATAAGATTGCTTGAACAGATCCTGATCACAACACATGTCACCTTCATCGTGGGGGATCTACATATCCGACTAGAATCAATAAAAACATGATCCTGGTTGGATATGATCCTTGGGTGGGCATATCACGATGATCAGGTTGTGGAAGGTTCAAACCACTATAGGTTATAAGGCATTGTTGGAGATGCTCTGCATGAAATATTACTCCCCTATATTTCATTCATGATATTTCATTACTTGAATTGGCATCATTTCACAATTATTATAAATTTTTATTAGGATCATTTTTATTGATTCAAATTGATGTTAGGAAAGATCATGTTTGATAATGAATGTATTAGAAACTAAAGGATGGAAGTACATGTGTTTTTTATGATTAAAATATGTAGTAGATTGTATATTTTGTGTTATGTTTTCGAGAGTGGGTTCTATCATTAGCATGTGGCCAAGGATCACACAAAACTAGGTAGACATGGGGAGATTAATGATAATCAGATTTACAGATCCCCCTTGATAAAGGTGGAATGGGATGTGATCTGGAGTAGCCCCAGAAATCTTGTTGTCTAAGATATATTATAAAAATGTTACCCTTTAAATATAGAAGCTTATATGATTATTCTGAGGTGAACCAATTCAGAGCCCACACTTTGAAAACCTAAAAATATAAATCTATTTAAACACAAATTACTCATGGGATTGAAAAAGTATGTTAAATACACATGTTGGCCAATGTGTTATTAAAAAGTACAAAAAATATTAAAAAATATATGATTAAAACTTCACCATTATTTCTTGAAAACTGCTAAAAAGGAATGTCAAGCAATACTTTAAATCATATAAAAATATAATTCTTATATTTATATATGTTTAACTTAAACAAGGTAAAAGAAACCATTTAAATAAAAGAATAAAACTATACACTTTTTATCATTTTAAACCGCTTAAAAACCAATAAAAAAATGCATTAAAGTTTGTTAAAACTGATATGTTAAGCCTATGAAAAATAGCATAAAAATAGTTTTAAACATAGAACTAAATCATTTAAAATCAATATATGATTAGTTATACAATGAAAACTTAAATAATTATAAAAAAATTATTTAAATAATTATAATTTTCACTGTTTTTTTAAATGTTAAACATAATAAAATGGTTTCTTATATAAAAAACACACCCTTTTTACCCATGAAAAAAATATAAAATAATTGTTTACAAATTATTAAAATATCTAAAAAACTGCTTAAAAATGCTTTGTATCATTTAAAAAAACAAAAAAAATTAATAAATATATTAACAAACATCAAAATCTATTTCTATAGATAAAACTATAAACACTTTTAAATCCAACCCAAATGAAACTGAAGGATTAAAAAAATTCTTTTAACACATTATAGAATCCACTCAATTCAGGTTAGACTAACATTGTAAAGCTCAGTAACTTTATACATTTATATACCAAATAGAAAATAATATGAATCAAGTGCAACCAATATTGAAACTAAATAAAGACAAAATTAGAAACACATGAATTTAAAAATAGCACATGAAAAAGTGAAATAACATGTAAACTAAAGTAAATTCAAAACCCTTTATATGAGTTATTTAAAAATCGAAAATGTAAAAAGGAATCAAAGTTTAAATAGTAAACCATAACATAGAAATGTTAAATGAATTTATATTTCAATTTTAATTGAATCATAAATGTTTTAACAAGATTAAATTTTACCCTGGTTGTGTAGACCAATTCAAATATCATTTTAATCATTCCTATATCATCATCATCTTCATATCCTGATTCTTTTTATAAAACTTAAAAAAGTTGAACAAAAATTGTTAACATAACATAATAGATTAATTTAAAAAAATCCTAAATATTTAAAAACATTAGTAGTTGATGTAAAACCGTGAACCCAACTTCACATAAAAATCAAGGATTGTATTATTTTTGGAATAAAGTGACAACTAAATTTTTTAAAAAATGTCCTCCGATGATAAAAGTTGATTATGTTGTTGTAGTTGTGATAGAGATTATTAATCAACCATTCTAAATAATAAAATTCAAATTATTTATAAAATTACAAAGAAATAGATCATGAAATAATAGAGAAAGTTTCAGCACTTCATGGACCTAATTATGGTACCTTATAATCCAATTCCAAGGAAATTTTTTTTCTTTGAATTGGTTTACGTAAATTATTCAACAAACATATCGTAATTCAAAAAATCCAACAATTCATTTTCAATTGAAATCATTTTCAATGCACATAATCTCTCTTGTGACATGGTAGTCTGAATATAAGTTTGGATCGAATTTATCTTATAAAATATTCTATCCACTGATGAAACTATAATGAGTATAGTAAAAAATTTATATTCCACCAATTTCATTTGAAATCCTCCATTTTTCCAATAAGGCTTGAAAAAAGTAAGTATATCATTTTATTTTATTAGTTTACTTGGCAAAGTTGACTTCAAATGCCTGAGCTCATAAAATAATTCATCTCCAACACTATCATCATGTTAATTATGTTTTAAAAAAACTTTTAAATTGAGTGTTATTTTATTTTACTTATTTATTATAAATATTTAAAAAAAATTTCTTTAACAAAAATAGAAATATATCTTCAACGTGTTAAAATTTCATAAAGTGTTCCCTCAATGACATCAGAGCTTGACCAATAATTTGAAAAAAACCATTTGTTCTAAATTTTCCCTCCATAGAAAAATTTCTAATAGCATCATCTTCCACATCCTCATCAAATTGTTTATTCTTGAAAACAACTCACTTTTCATCAAATATTGGATCAATAATAACTTAGAGTGTACATTATTTTCCTTTATTCATTAGTCCTTCAAACACCTTTTCTGAATGTTTTTTAAAGAAAAAAATTAACTCTTTTATTTTTTGTACTTATGTCTATGATATCTATATAATACCTTTGAATAATTTTACTAATATTATTGAATATCTAAAATTTTGTACCAAATTCATAAGAACAGTTTTAATGAAAACTTCTCTAATTAATTAAGACAAAATACTTAATAATAAAACATCACAACACCATCAGATTTATAAATTTGGAAATTTCAACTAATGCACTTCTGGTCTCACCCAAATTTACCCAAGATTTTAGGGTTAAGTGGTTGCTTGTAGTTTAGCTTGGGTTGTTGAATCCTTAGAGAGATAAGAAGTAACCTATAGACACATTCATTCTATTGATTTTTTTGTCTATGAAGTGGAAAACTTGGGTTGATTTTAGATGGTTTTAATTTAATGCTAATATAATTAAGTGAATTGAATTTAAAAGAATGAGTTGATCCTATGTTATCACTTGGGGTGGATTTGATGGATTCCTTTTTCAACTATTTAAATTTCTTATATTTGTGGTGGGTTCATTTATTTAGATCAAACAACATCATCACTTACTAGTTTAATACCTACAAACCCTAATAATAATCATCTACACACTTGGAGGATCAATGTTTTTAGCACTCCAAGGTAAAGGTTCTTATTAGCACTTGAAGTGTACGACCTTAAAATTGAAAAAGGACGAAGAAGTTTTAAAATTGTCAAATTAAATTCTCAATTAAAAGAATTGATTATAAATTAATATATTGAGAAATAAAATCCAATCCATCCCCATGATAATCCCTTGTATCAAACCATAAGAGGGTTATCCCTCCATTGATTCTATGGTTTTAATGGAAGCAGGAAGTAGACTCATGAGTGAGGAATTGAAGAAGTAAAAAAACAATAAAAAGAAAACAATCACTCCACTGTTGTGTGAATAATTTCACAAGGTTTTGTGTGAATAAATTCACAACATGAATCAAATATATCAATGTGATAATTATAAGAACATAATAAGAGAATATGAAGAATTTTTCTTGAAAACTAAGGTGATTCGAACAACTTACAAATGAAGAAGAACAATAAAACATCAAATGGGCATCATAACATTTAAATGAAACAATGAACCGAATTTGACAAAATACTCCACCAAAACTACCAAAAATAAGAATTTCAAGAGGCTTGGGTTAGGCCCCCAATATTAAAAGTCTTCGCACTTGAGTATGGAAGACCTAGGGTGGTGGAATGTTTGTAGAATTTTGACTTTTCTACCCTTGACCTGAAATCTCATTCAGCTTGCATCTACAAAACAGAGGCGCCTAAATAAGCTTCTATATGGCCAAAATGGAGTGGTCTATATAAGAAAAAAAATTAATATCCTGATGTTCCCTATGTTTAATTAATGTTTGATCACAAAATAATTTATGTATTATAAGATATGTGTAAAATTGTGAGCTATTTTTCTAGGCTGCAGAATCTGGACAAGAAGTTTATCTATAATTTGGGATGCCTGTAACACCATTAAAAAAAGAATTAGCTCTTTTCACTAATTTATTAAATGTTTTCCATGATTTCATATATCATCAAATAAATTTTTAGAATCATTGGGCTTGTATCTTGGACGCTACAGTCTCTTTATTGGGATCATGTCCAGTTTAATTTTCCTACAATGTATTGGCCTGAAATCCCATTTTGGTGGTCTTCCAATGTGAATCTTCCAAAACACCAAAATTTTAAATTGTTAGAAATGTAATTAGAAACCTAAAAATTAAATATTAAAATGAAATAAAGACCACTGGGTATTTTAAATGGTGTTGAAAAATGTACCATGTAATAGGGAATTTTAATAAGGACTTACAATCATAATGTGAAATGATGTTCAAAGTGTAAAATGAATTAAAATGGTGTTTATGAATAATAAATCACACGAATATTATATGTATTAAAAATGAATATTATACTCATTCAGTGGATAATCACACCCCAAATTAATTTTATCTAGTCCCGAGAAAAATATATCTCAAAAATATAAAATTTAAATTACTTTTTCCAAAAACATTTTAACACACAATTATCACCAGAAACCCTTATACCAGATAATCATGAAACCCATAAAAATATTTTAATACAACATAGTTTCATAAGTATATCCTAATAATAATACCATTAATTTTCTCAAATTCATTTCCATATTTCATCCTATATTAATTAAGCATGATGATGTGTTGTGTATCCCAATAGATAAGGGGGTTCATATTTATTCAAGTGGAAAATGATGGAAGCCCTTGGTGGAATCAAATTTAAATATTAATATGAGTATAAAATATATTTTTTTTATTTTTTTCCAATTTTCTCTTGGTAATTTAAATTTTACTCAACATTGGCAACCCATGTAGTGAGACTTTGCCCATGACTCCTAGGCTCAAAGACCTTAGGGCACCAAGTGAATCCCACATACTCCGGTATCATATCATGTTAACTTAGTAAAACATAAAGTCAAATTACCTTAAATAGAGATAATATTACTAATTTTGGTCTAGAAAACTATTGAGTCATGATCCCCATGCGCCAAAAGCCACGAATAAGGTAATTTCATTGCACTACGTGCAAATTTATTGTTTTTTATTTTTTATTTTTTTATTGAATAATCATATTAAAACTAAAATGATCATCAAACTTATGATATTTATTTGGGGGGCCCCATGAACTCAAACTAATACCCCACTATCCAATGGATATGCATTGTGAATTTTTTAATTTTATTTGGATGAAAATAAAAATGATGAAATATCACATTAGACAACCACACTTTCCAAAATCTATTCTCATGAAGTTATACATGGATTAAAATCAGAATCAGGGATTGATAAATGATTTTATATTAAATTTCAAAGTGTTCTATATGTATTATCATGTTCAAGGTTAAAGAAATTTTTCATTCCACACATTTTTCTATGCACAATTTATTTTTATTATTTTCACCCCCAACATAGAATAACATTTTCCCCAGTATTTAAAGAAAACAAAAAATTAGAAGGTGGTATAAGAGATGAGTTCAAATAGGACATTGAAAATGAGAATCATGGAATGAATTCACCTGGTAGTTGAAGTTGACATTCTTACTGCTCCAATTTAGTCTTTTGATATTCATGTCACTCATAGAGTTCCATAGTAGAACATAGAAAAACAAAAAAAACAATATATATATCTATATATATATTAAAAATTAAAATATAATTATATCTAAAAAAATTATAGAATAAGGAATCACCGTATGCCTTTGGTCAATGGACATTGCATGCCCCTATCTCCCTTCGGTCCCGGGTTTGAGTCTCCATGGCTTCGCCAGTTGTGATGGGGTTTTCCCCATGACCTACGACAATTACTTTTTTTTTATATTTTTTTTATTTTAACCTAAAAATGAATATAAAATAAAAAACCAATTATACATTGCCTTCTTTTTAAATTTCTAGGTAAGGTATTACTCAAGGATTACACCACATGACATTGATAAATATGGTGCTCCCCTTTCAAACCCATACATACTCATAATTGAATAACATGTCAACAATATAAGGTACTATCATATTCATAGTTGATTGATTAAGTATTTTTTTAAATACAAAATTTATTCATTAAGCCAATTTCAAAAATAAAGATGATTCACAACTATTGGAACCATGAAAACCATGGTGTGTCCTCCCATGAAACAATTTTATTTAACGTCGTTAGCCTGACTTAGACCCTTATTTGTTTACGTAGTTTCCTCATCTAAGGTTGGTTCACACAATTCTTCATCAACTTAATGTGTTTGGAATGGTTCAATGAATGGTTTGACTCTACGACCATTAACATTAAAGGTTTCACCATTGGTGGGATCTTGAATTTCGACAGCCCCATGGGGGTACACATTATGAACTCTGTATGGACCTGACCATCTGCTCCTCAACTTTCCCAAGTGTAAATGAAGGTTATAAATATATAAAAGAATATGTTTAACTGGTACAATATGTTTGTTTTTATGATTTTGAGCTTGGTAGGCGTGAAATTTGGCTTTATTGATCCTTGAATTTTTATAAGCCTCAATCCTAAGTTATTCAAGTTCATTGACATCTAATTTCCTTTTTTTTCTGGCCAATGATAGGTCCTAATTCATTTCCTTAATTTCCCAAAAGGCTTTATGTTAAATCTCCCCTGGAAAATGGCATGCTTTACCATAAACCAACCTATATGTATACCTTCCTAAAATGGTTTTAAATGCGGTTCGATAGGACCAAAGAGCATTTAAGAGTTTTCTCAACCAATCTTTCCTAGATGTATTAATAGTTTTCTCAAGAATTTGGTTGATTTCTCGATTGTCTAACTAAGCTTGACCATTCATATATGGGTTGTAAGAAGTGGACACTTTGTGAGAAATTCCATACTTTTCCATGAGTGCTGAGAATGGACGATTGCAAAAATGAGTTCCACAATCACTAATGATAGCACTAGGAAATCCAAATGTAGAGATGATGTTTTCCTCGAGAAATATATTCATTGTTTTATGATCATTGGATTTTGTAGAAATTGTTTAATCCCATTTTGTGACATAATCGAAAGCTAAAATAATGTACATATATCGCTTAGAGTTTGGGAGGGGACCCATGAATTCGATTCCCTAGCAGTCAAATATTTCAATCACTAAAATGGGAGTGAGTGGAATTTTATTTCATTTTGTGATGGACCCTAATTGTTGACACCTAGGACAACTTTTAAAAAATATGTAGGAGTCACTTGAGAGGGTGGGCCAGAATATACTACACTGATGAACATTATTAGAAGTTTTCTTAGAGGAAAAGTGACCACACGTCTCACCATGAAATAATTTAAGGATGGACTCTTGTTCAGATTATGGGACACACCTCCTTATGACTTGTTCAGGGCAGATCTTATAGAGGTATGGATCATCAAACACATAGTGCCTAACATCAGAAAGGAATTTACTTATATGTCGAGTCCCTAAGAATTTTGGAATGACTCATATAACTAAGAAGTCGGCTATGTCGGCATACCAAGGGAAGTCACTCATAGAGTATAGGTGTTCATTAGGGAATGAATTAGACACATAAAGGTGAGATAATTTTTCATTAAATTCTATCCTAGAGAGATGATCAGATAAAACATTTTCAACAACCTTTTTTCCTTAATTATGAGGTCAAATTATTATAAGAGAAGGACCCACCTAATTAGTCTAGCTTTAGCATCTTGTTTCTGGAAGAGGTATTTTAGTGCTAAATGGTTAATGAATATAATGATGGGGAATCATAATATATAGGACCTTTAATTTTCTTAGGAAAACAATAGAATGTAACTCCTTCTTAGTGGTGGTGTAGTTTATTAAGGAATCATTTAAAAATATTATTTCATAATAAATTACATAAAGAGTTTTATCACAATGTTGTCATGAAATAGATCCAAAATAAAAGTAACTAGAATCACACATGAGTTCAAAATAAAGGTTCCAATTTGAGGACTTCATGATTGGAGGAGGTGTGGGAGATGATTTGAGGGTTGAGAATGAACCCTCACAGCTTTCTGTGCAAAAAAATGGAGCATTCTTTACTAGAAGACCACAAAGGGGATAAGATATTGAACTAAAGTTCCTAATGAATCTTCTATAGAAACCATAATTTCCTAAGAAATACCTCAATTCTTTGATAGTTTTGAGTAATGGTAGGTGAAAAATGATTTCAACCTTGGATTTATCAAATCCAACCCCCCTACCTAAGATTAGATGGCCAAGGACTAGTCCCTATTTAAAAATAAAATAGAATTTTTTCTAGTTGAGGACTAGATTATTTTCTTCACATATTGATAAGACTCTCTCCACATTCATCATACATCCCTCAAATTTATCCCCAAACACAGAGAAGTCATCCATGAAGACCTCTTGAAAATCCGCTACCATATCCGAGAAGAATCCCATCACGCACTGCTCGAATGTTCCAGGGGCATTTCATAACCCGAAACGCCTGCGTTTGAAGGAAAAGGTGTCGAACGGAAAGGTAAATGAAGTCTTCCCTTGATCCCTTAGGGAGACCTCAATATGATTGTACCCTGAGTACCCATATAATAAATAGTAGAAGGCATGACCACCCACTCTCTCAAGGACTTGTTCAATGAATGGTAAGGGGAAATGGTCCTTCTTGGTATATGAGTTTATCTTCTTATAGTCACTGTATACTCTCCAGCCACTACTCACCCTAGTTAAAAGACTCTCTCTATCCTTATTGGTTATCATTATGATTCCATCCTTCTTTGGAACCACTTAGATTGGGCCGACCCACTCACTCTCAGCTATGAGATAAATTATACCAGCTTTTAACAATTTCAGAAGTTGTTTTCTCACTACATCAATGAGATTTAGATTGATTCACCAATGAGGTTGATGACATGGCTTTGAATCATATTCTAGAACAATCCTTCAAGTCCTAATATGTGGGATAATAACAAGAATATAATATAGGGTCCATCCAATGGATTTCTTATGTATCATAAGGACATATAGAAGCATCCTCTCATTATTAGCTTGAATAGAAGAAGAAATGATAATAGGACATGTTCCATTTTCTCCCAGGAAGGTATAATTATGTGTACTAGGAAGTTATTTCAATTCAAGATCAGGTTGGTTCAAAATTTTACCAGAATATTGGGACATTGGATCAAGATTAATATATTTTTTAGAGTTTCAAATAGGATTGATTCCCCACCTGTAGAAGTTTCTGCTACTAGATTGGTTTGATTAGTGTTAGGGAAGGATGTTGGAGTGGTCTCCATGATTGTGGTTTCTTGAAATATTTCACTTATTTTTGGTCTTGAGATTTCATTATAGGAGCAATCTAAAATTGAGTCTAGACAAGGAGATAAAACTCTTTCAGGTGAACAAAGAAAATTAATCTCATCCTGACTTAAACATTCCTAAAATATTCCTTGATGTTATATGGATTCATTATCAATACTTCCTATCAAGTTTACTTAATGAATATCCTCATCATCCCCTATTTTTGATCTTGCATTATAGATGTTCAAGTATAGGCTCATGTTTCCAAAGGTGATGGTCATGTTTCCATTTCAGACTTGGATAACAGAGTTGATTGTTATAAGGAAGGGAAAACCAAGGATGACTGGGGTTTGTTACTTATTAACTAAGTTTGTATTATTGATGAGGACAATGAAGACAGCAAGGTAGAAAAAGTTTTCAACATTTACCATAACATTCTTTAAAATCCCTTTTGGAACCCTAATGATACGATTAACAAGTTGAAGTGTGAAAGATGTGGGTTGGAGATATTCCATGCCTAACTAACAATAAATAGCATAGGTAATGATATTGACACTGAAAAATAGGTCACGCAAGTCTTTGACAACTCTGTTCTCTTCTAGTTTAACATTGATGTATGGGAATCCGGGGTCTTTTATCTTTGGTGGAAGGGTTCCTTGGATTATTGCGCTAACATTTGCTGCTATAAGGACTTTTTTCTTCTGTGAGAATTTCATTTTAAATATGCATATGGTCTTTAGGTATTTTGAGTATGCCAAAATGGTTTGAATAAAATCAGGGAGTGGAATGTTCATCTTGACTTGTGAGAATATTTACCTCAATGTTTTATTCAATTCAGGCTTGGTTCCCCCCTAATACATTGAGGAAATTGTGCAGGTTGTGGGATTGTTTGTTGAAGGGTCGTTTCATTCACATTGTTATCAGTTTTCTCAGTTTGATCATGTCGTTCATTGGAATTTTCATTATAGTTTGAATCTTTAGATGCTGTCTGACTTATTTTTTCAATTTTCTCAATTTATTTCCCACTTCTTAAAATAGTAACAACTATAATTTGTTTATGAGTTGTTTGAGTGAAACATTACTATCCTGTTAAAGTTGGGGATAGAAACACCTGAGTAGTCATGGGTGTATTCTTGGTTTTAATGTTTTGTAGTTCATGTTTAATATATGATACTTCTAAGTTCATTTTATCCATTTTTTTACACAACTTCTCAAGTATTAGAAGAGGGACAGATTTAGTAGGGGATTGTGCGGGTTGGTTAATCTCATGAGGATAATTTGGTTTTTGGATGGGTTACTGGTATTGTATATGAGGATGTTGTTATTGGACTAGTTATGGTTATAAATGGTTATGGTTTTGAAAATTTTGTGAAGGTTAGGGGTTTGGTCCTTGTGGTTGGATAGGTTTTTAGTTATCTTTCCAGAGGAAGCATGGGTGGTCATTATACCTTTGGTTGAATGTGTTTTGGTATTGGGGATTTTGGAAGTTTAGGGAGTTGAATTCAGTAGGTTTTCCTCCTAGAAGAACATCCTTGATGGATGGAATGGCTGGGTAGTTGTCTCTTTTGTGGTCATGTTTGGAACAAATTGTGCAAAGAGGATCTACATTTTGGATTTCATGCATTTTCCTAAGGTCATCTCTTCAAACTTCCTAGTGAGTACTGCAAGTTTAGCCCTAAGGATTTCTTCTTCTCTATGTGTATTCATTCTATTAGTTCTTTTGTGGCTTTTCAGAAAAATGTTATGTTCCCCATGTTTAGTTTTGTTCATGATGGATTTCTAGATACTCATAAGCATCATTTGGGGAATTTTTTTAAAGGTCCCATTACATATCATGTCAATGAATTGTTTGTTACCTAGGCCCAAACTTTCATAGAAAATTCTAACTTTTTCTAGAATATAATACCCATGGTGTGGAACCATGTTTAGGGTGTCCTTGAACCTCTCTCATGTTTTATATAATGACTCTCCCTCTTTTTCAAAAAAGGTTTGGAAGCACTTTTTAAGTGAAATTGTTTTGTGGTGGGGAAATTATTTTTTGTATAATTCTATTTGTAATTGGTCCCAAGAGTTGATGGATGATGGTATAAAATTTTTTATCTAATTTTTAGCTTGATTATTTGAAGAAAAAGGAAACAACCTCATCTTCGCTGATTCTAGTTGATGTGGGGGACACATGGTTTCTACAATGTCATTGAACACCTTAAGGTCAAGGTAGGGAATCTCAGACTCCATTCCATGGAATGTGGGAAGGTGGTTTAGGGAATGGGGTTTAAATATGTAGTTGGAATCTCCTTGGGAATTGTGTCTAATTCATTAGGGGTAATTGGTCTAGTTATGTGTGGGGTAGTCATTCATTGTTTGATTGACTGCAATCCCCAAGTATAGGGCTGCCTCATTTGGATTTCTGTTTTGGTTCCCACCCAGGTTTATGAGTTGGTTTATATGGATAA
Organism: Viscum album; assembly: GCA_963277665.1. NCBI lineage: Eukaryota > Viridiplantae > Streptophyta > Magnoliopsida > Santalales > Viscaceae > Viscum > Viscum album. Next base: position 939,578,288 of record OY728165.1, read on the forward strand.
ACTACATTTTAATGGGATCAATTTTTGAATCTAGAGTATTTGGGATATTAGGATCTATTTTAAAGATATACCTAGGTGTTATTGACTCTCAAACCTTAGGACTTTCCACCCTAACTAATCTGTTTGAGTTATCATGGGTGTAGGCAGACATGCGCTAAAAGAAAAAAGAGAGAGAAAGAAAAAAGATAATATAACTTGGGGTGAGAAAAGATAAATTGGGGAGAAAATAATGGGTGTTGATATTACTTACTTTGGTCACCAGAAACAGCTCCAAAATTTGGTCTCTCTCAAATTTACCCATGATTTTAGGGTTAATCTGTCGCTTATAGTTTCACTTGGGTTGTCAAATCCTTAGAGACCAAATAAGTAACCTATAGACACATACATTATATGGATTGTTTTTGGATTTGAAGTGGCCAACATGGGTTGATTTTATATGGGTTTAGGTAAAAACTAATATACTTAAGTGAATTCAATTTAAAATAATTAGTTAATCCTAGGTTATCACATGGGGGTGGATTTGATGCCTTCCTTTTTCAACTATTTCAATTTATTATATTTAAGATGGGTTAATTTCTTAAGATCCAAAAACATCATCACTTCCTGTTTTAATACCTACACACCCTAATAAAAATTACCTACAGACTTGTAGGATCACTATTTTGAGCACTCCAAGGTAAATTTTTGTATTAGCACTTGAAGTGTGCGACCTTAAAATTCAAAAAGTACGGAGAAGTTTTAAAATAGTCAAATGAAATTATCAATTAAAAGAATTGATTCTAAATTAATAGAATGATAAATAACATCCAATAAAGAACCTTGATACTCCCTTAGATCAATCCATAATATGGTTATCCCTCCATTGATGTTATGGATTCAATGGAAACGGGAAGTAGACTCATGAGGGAGGAATTGAAGAAGTAAAAAAAAGAAAGCAATCACACCACTGTTGGGTGAATAATTTCACAAGGTTTGGTGTGAATAAATTCACACCATAAAGAAAAAATATCAATGTGATAATAATAATAACAGAATAATAGAATATGAATAATTTTTATTGAAAACTAAGGTGATTCGAACAACTTACAAATGAAGAAGAACAATACAAAAACAAATGGGCAGCAAAACATTTAAATGGAACAAAGCACTAAAGATGATAAACTTCTCCAAAACCTCGGCCTTAAATTGGAATTTCAAGAGTTTTGGGTCTATCCCCCAATATTCAAGAATTCCCACTTGAGTATGGTAGGACTATGGTGGTGGAAAGTTTGTGGAATTTAGAATTTTCCACCCCTGACCTGAAATGACATCTTGCTTACATCCACAAACTAGAGGTTCCTAAATGAGATTCTATGTGGATGAATTGGAGTGGTGCATAGAAGAAAAAAATTAATCTCAGAATGTCCCCTAATCATATGTAATGTTTTATCCCAAAAGAGTTTATGGTTTACAAGATATGTGTAAAATGGTGGTCTATTTTTCTGGACCAAAGAATTTAGCCCAGAATTTTATCTCCAACATGGGCTGCCTGTAAAACCATTAAAACATATGGATTATCTATTGTAACTCTTGTATGAAATGTTTTCACTTATTTCCTCGATATTTAGTTAAATCTTATAATCATTGGCCTAGTATCATGGATGATACAATCACTTTATTGGGCTGTTGTCCAGTTTACATTTTCTAGAATATGTTGGCATGAAATCCTATTTTGGTGGTCTTATAATGTAAATATTTAAGTACTAAAAAATAATTAATTTCTCCAAATGTAATTATAATACTGAAAATTAAATATTAAAATAAAACCAAGACCATTGATTATTTTATATAGTGGTAAAAAATGTGCCATGTAATAGTGCATTTTAAGAAGGACTTACAATCATAATGCGCAATGATGTTCAAAGTGTAAAATGCACTAAAATGGTGTTTATAAATAATAAAGCACATGAATATTATATATATTAACAATGAATATTATCCTAATTTAGTGTCTAATCAACTTCTTAAATTGGGTGTTTGTCTATTTCTCTTAATGTTTGCCTTTCATGTTTGATCCGTTTTTATAACTTTTTACTCTTATGTCATCAATGTTGAGTTTCAGATCAGCCAAATCATCTTCAAGTTAATTGAAAATCCAATAGTGGGATGTGTCATCTACATTTATAAATTAATAAAAAACTATTCTACCTTAACATTAAATTTTTCCTTAACATCCACACATTTTATGATAATTGACATATGTTCTTCAAATTTTTTCTCTACATCCACACATTTTCCTTACATTTTTAATTCATGATATTATTGATGATTTTTTATGTAATTGAATTCACAAACAATATAATCAATCCATTCTGAATTTCATAACAACATTTTCAATGTTTTCAACATTTCTTTGATGCACCCTATGCCTTATTGGAGGGCAGTTTCAATCATTAGTTCCTCCTTCAATCAAAGAAATTTCTATTGTTTTAGACTTAAATAATTTAAAAAAATACTATGTCCAAATCATTAGAATACACAAGTCACTGACTCTCTTGTTTTTATCATTATGAAGTAGAAAACAACAATAATTAGAAGTAATGTGTCTGACATAGCAAGATTCTATAAGAAATGCATCATTTTCTTTTAATATTTTAATCAAGACATGTCGAACCAATAAAATTCTCTTGAAATCATTAAAATTTCCCCATAATTCACATCCATTCATTTTTTAAAGTTTATCATGCTTTGATATCCAAGATATTGAATCATATGAATAGTATTTTCATTTTCATCCACCTTATAATTAACATCAACACATTCATTTATCATATCGACACTTGGAGCCATAGGTTCCTATATAGATTGTTCATTCACTCTAAAAAACATTATGGACTAGTGGTTTCTCATTAAATTGAATAGATGAACTCCATTTTTCACTTCTTGTGTTAAATAATTTAGAAATCAAAACCACTAGTAATTTTTCAATTTCATTCTTTCCTTTCTTTATTTTTTTGTTTTGATAACTATGATTTTGAATTCTATTCACTATAGTACCTATACGTTATAAATTATAATTCAAATAATTAAAATTCAATTGGAACTATAATATATTAAAATAAGTCATATTTCAAAAATAAAATTATATATTCTAAATAATTGATTTTTTATGTAACAACCAATATCATATTAAACAATTTCTGTGAATATTTATTTAACGAAATAAAATAACAAATATAAATATATTAAATAAATTTCAAAACTAAAATTAGAAAAATATAAACTCAAATTGATATCAACTATATCAAAAATTTTAAATGTAGTTATTTAAAAGTAAAAAATTTAACACTAAAATAATAAATTGTAAAGTAGGATTTCATTTAAAAAAAATTATTTTTTCATTTTTTAACTATAAAAATTTACTGAAAAATGTAAACTAACATAATTTCTAACATGTTTTAAGAAATAATTTTTTTTATAAAAAACCAAATTCATTTTAATTTTATTTTAAATGTATATCATTTTCATTTTAATTTCCTAAAAAAATTAGATTTATATAATCGAATATATTTTTTAAAACGTGGAATGAGCATGGCTTAACATCCAATGAGAATTGTATGGATAATTATGAAGATAAAATAGTTTAAATCAAAGTTGATGATTTGTAAAACAAATAAACCAATCAACTAACATGATATTTAAATTAATTAATCATAAAATAAATTATATATAAATGTGATACAAATAAAATATAGACTAATCAAGAATTTCAAATGATACGGGAAAGCAACCGTGAATTCACATTTCAGATAATATCTAAAAAGTAAACAAAAAATTAATGATAATAAAAAAATAAAATTGATGACTAAAAAAGTATTATAATAAACACTAATTAGCTGTGGAAAAATTAGAAATTGAAATTGAGATGGGAAAATTAAAATTGAGACAAACAAGGCACCAATGAATACACAATTCAGATAATTTCTTAAAATTAAACAAAATAAGAAATAAAATAAAAAATAAAAAATTATAATTAATGATTTATTGTAAAAAACATGGGCATGGATGATAACAATAACCCTAGTAAATACTTACGAATAAACAATCTTAGATAAAAATGAGATTGAAAAATTATCCCTTACCTTATGTCCGATATACTTCGTACATATCCAAACCTCCTGTATAATGATTTCAATAATGTCATTTACTTATTATAGAATCATATTCATTGTTATTATATTTTATATGGTTCACTTATGACTTTATATTACCTGTTCTTTTATATATTCCATGTTAAAGCAGCGTTTTGGGTAAAATCGTATCATTTATCGTACGTGTTTCGACATGTTGTTCTTGATATAATTACTTATATCCTGAGTTACTTAATCTATATTGTAAAATATGATTTATATATAATATATATTCAGTATATAAATATATATGATAGATTGATAAATGGAATGAAATACACCGTTCATGGAGACGGTAGGCCGTCCGTACGCATGAACGCTGTTTTCGTTTCCTTATTGAATTAAATGGAATTTAGTAAATGAAACATATATGTACATAAATCCAGTATCATTACTATGTAATATCTATCATGATTATTTATTATATATACTTTATAATCATACTTGAATGGTTAATAATTGAAAATGAATCTCATCGCGTTCGTGGAGACGGTAGTCCGTACGTACGCATGAGCGATGATATCATTCCCATGATCATGGAATTGTATTGAATTGTATGAATAATATTTAAGAATCAATATCAATTTACAATAATCATATATAGTTATTTATTTACACCATTATACCCATCCATGTAAGGTGGTGGTCGAAAATAGATTACACCACGGCGTGGAGACGATATTCCGTACGTACGCACGCGAGGTGATTTCATTTTCTGTAGGATGGATAGAAGGTGAAATAGAGTTTTTTAATATTTATAATAACATATAATTATATTAGTGATACTGATGTTTTTACTTTATAATGAAACATATAATTAATAATAAGTTGAAGAAAAAAGAAAGTTGAAAGAATCAGTAGAAGAGATTACCTCTTCTTCGACACACCTCTTTTAAACTTCTTCTTAGGGCACTAGAGTTGGTGTTTTGAGAAGACCAGAAACTCTATGATATAACTAGAGAGGTTGAGAAGAGTAATTTTTAGGGTTTTTCCAAGATTAAAGGCTCAAAATTATGTGAATAGAATACGGAAGGGGTGCCCTTTTTATAAGGGAGGAGAGGGGCACCTTAGGAAAACTTAAAATATTATTTTATAATAAAGTCATATTCGGTTTTTAATGGCTCCAAATTGATTTATTTCGAAGATATGGTGGGGATAGGTATAAATAATCTCAACCAATAGGTTTCATATAAGTTTAGGTTACTATTTTATCCTTATCATTTAGATTTATCTCTAAGTTAAATAATTTAACTTTTACCGTGTCTTTTTGTTTTAGAAACACTATATGGTTAATAAACTTACTAGAACAATCCAAACGAACCCCATGTGGTTCATTATTAATATATATATCCTTATCTAATACATTCGAATGAAACATATATTTTTAGGAATAAAATAACAATTAATAATATAATATTGGTTTTAAAAACTATTTTATGTCAATTTTGACACAACTTGTTAATTGAGTTTTGTAAAACTCATAACAGCATTATTAGTTCTAAAAAAGTTAATTAAATCAATAATAACATGTAATATTAACCTAGAAAATTATTGTAATTCATAAAAAGTCTCAAATTACATTTATTTGTGTATTTATAATATCAATTATTTTAATATTTCATTATTTAGGTAATTACTGCATTGCCATTGTGTCATAAATAAATTAAATTATTTAATGTCTAAAAATTATAAATAAAATACCATTAGGTAGGAAATATTTTCAGATTTATAATGAATATTGATAGTCGAATTTATCTTATGTATAACCCTATATTAAAAATGTTTTATTTATTAAAGTTTGATTTTAACCATTTTAACTCTTCTTTAAATAAAATAATAATAAATGTCCTAATCCAACACAAGTGGACCTAAAGGGTAATATTTTATTCCAAAGGTTGTTTTGGTCCTAATTACACTTATCCAATAGAATTAGGACATGTGTTAGGGGAATAGTAATATCATTTTTACCCTTAATTACCCTATTAACTTTTAACCGTGGTAAATAAAAGTAAAAAAGTTATTATTCACCAAAAATTATTTTTATCTTATTGAACCACATTTTACTCCATGATATTAACCGTGTCTCTCATATTTTCAAAATTCCACTCACAGAAGTGGTAAAATTAAGTTTTATGTAAATTTTTGAACTCTCCTAGGAGGTGGGTAAAAGACGGTGAAAAGTTCAATAAAATTTTTATATGTCTAAAATTATTATAAAATGACTCCATTGAATTACATTGAACATATATAGATATAATGTATCAATCATTACCTAAAATAAATTTAAATAATACAAATAGTTATTTCTATAAAAAGTCGGTTTTTAAATAGTAACCTAGTGTTTTCACTACTCATAAAAAATTGAAAGTTTTTAGAAAAATACCAAAAATTCACCCTAGGCTAATTTTGATATTTAGAATCCAAAAATGAAATCCACATAGAAAGATAAAATTTATAAAATTTTAAAAAGTGGGTACTACTATTCATAACGGCTAGTTTATATAACATATCATTGTTTAGCGAAACTTGGTATTGCGTACAACACACGCTATCATGGAAGGTCGCGATTGCGTGTAATTCACGCCAAGTCAGGGATGCGTGTAGTGCAAGCTCCTTTTGGTGTATCATGCAACAGAAGACATGTTTGAAATTAAAAAGAACATTTTTCATAAAATCTCGGGGTGTTACATTCTACCCCCCTTAAAATGAATTTAGCCCTCGAAATTCAGGTCGGGGTTATAAATGGTGTACTACTCAAAAGTTTATTTAATAGAAATCCACATTGTAAAAAGGAATACCGAAACTTATCTTAAAAACTAAAGTATGAAACATAACGGTTACCCAAATTAACTAATCCATGGGTTTCCACAAAGGAGAACATAGGTGAAAATATGGATATGAAAGAGAAATCTAACCATCATGTTTTGATAGAGAGTGGTAGAGATCACGGATATAAAAAATCCAACAATCACGAAGTTATAAATTTGTGATGATTTAAGGTACCATCTGATTCATTGGATATAAGGACACTAGGACTATATTTTTTTGTATTCACTATCATTTCCCCAAAGTTAATGAATTGTTGAATTAAACGAAATACTTACTTGAGTTTGGTATAATCATACTCTTGTTTGTGCCATGAACAATTTCCACATCTTCTTTTAAAGAAATGATGTTGAATTTTTCTTCTGTGAAGTGTTAGCAGATCATGCGATAGAATGATAGGTCATTCCATCTGTCTCAAACAAAAGGATAGTAAAAGTTATTAAATATACATAAGTCCATCTATCGTGAGATTAATCGTATATGGTTCCTAAAATGGACTTATACTTTATATATCATACCGCTTAATATAATAAAACTAGCTTTTACAAACCAGGGACTTCTTGTAGGCTAGTGGTAGGTGATAAAGGCATGTCGCACTTCAGTTGTGGGTTTGATTCCCACATCCTTGTCTGACGAGATGGTTTGTCACCCGTTCTGCATGTTGTCCCTTTTCTTAAACTACACTATTATAACATTCCATCAATAATATCGAAAAATGTTATAGCCTTAAACAATACTAACTTATGTCTAACATAATTCATTCTAATCTTTAGGCTTATCTAAAATACTTCTGTCCATGCTCATAGTATAAAGAAAACAATTACTAAAAATTTCATCTACTGATCATGTGAATACCATCATCTATCCTCCATATATCATACAATATATATTTTTGGTCACATTACAAACATGTGAATACCTTAATCATATATTCTCTTGAAACATAAATTACTATAGAACCTTAGTGAAAACATTAATGATATCAAATGATAACTCTTTCCACATACCAAAATCCAAAGAATTCTATATACTCAAACCATGATATCATGTTGTCCTTACATCAGTCATTAGCTCAATAATAATATCAAACATCTAATTATCTCCTTATCCCTTCATTATACACATATCATATACTTTCCAAAAATATTACAATCACTTTTCATGGTTACCGGTACCATATAATTATTGAAAACCAATACAATGATATTCCAAAATTTCACGATGTCATAAATGAGATTCCATGATACTATTTTGAAATCCCATTACATAAACACTTAATCATTACACAACATTATTATCATACTCAACATCACAAATAGTGATTCCATGTGACTTCCCTTTATCCTTTGCCTTAAGTGGTTTCTCACATTGATCATCATTAACCCTTGGATTAGGGAATTGATTAGCATAATTCCCCATTTCCTTGCACTTGAAGAATTTAAGTGTTGGTGGTGCATTCTCTGTAGTATTTTCTTTATTCACATCATTAGAAACCCTTTTTCCATTACTTCGACACTCTACTTCTCAATGACCTTCTTTTGCACACTTAAAAAAAATTTCTAGTCCCTTAAATACAATCTCCACCTTGATTCTTTCTACACTTTGAGCATAAAGAAACATTCATCTTCTTTTCACCATTATTCTTAGATATCTCCTTGAACTCCATCTTTCATTTCTTGTCAAAACCATGAGATGGATATGTTACAACAACTTCCTGTTCTACCTTGAAAGCAAGATACACAATTTCTTCCTAGCTACTGAAGTCTCTTATAGATAATGCCCTTCAAAGACTTGGTTTTAAGCCACTGAAAAATTGGTCAACTTTACTTTCAGGTTGGATGATAAAACCAGATGCATACCTTGCAAGTCTTGTAAAATTCACTTATATATTCCAACAGATTCATCATCCTTCTGCTTAAGCTCAAGGAACTCCTTTTCCATCTTTTTTCAAAGAATACGATGGAAGTAATTACTGAAAAACAAGTTCTTGAACTCATCCCATTCCATGGATTCAATTTCATCTTGGGGCCTTTTATTCTTAATTAGAGTCCACCACTGGTCTGCTTCACCTTCTAAATGGTAAACAGATAGAATGAATTTATCATGTTCCAAACAATGAAGTATGTAAAATTTATTTTCAATGGTATTGATCCATTGTTCAGCAGCATGTGGATCAGAAGACCCATTGAAAGAAGGTGGACGTTGCCTCATGAAGGACTCAATAGAATATTGTTCCCTTCTCTGATAATTTGGACATCCAGAATGATTCATAGATTGTGTAAGTATAGAAATAATATTGTTCACTCCATCTCCCATCACATTTGGTTGTTCAGGAGGACAATCATTACATTTTCCATTACATTGATCAACACAGTTCCTTCGGGTTCCAGCCATCGTCTAAAACCCAAAAAGAATAATGTGAGAGGAAAAAATCATGCTCGAGAAAACAATATAATAAAGGGGGAGTACCTTCAATATATAACATCTTAGGGTTAATTATAAGATTGTTACCATAATTCTAGGACTATAACCTATAATTATACTTAACCTTAGGGACATCCCTAGACACACCTTAGAAATATCTCTACGGATCTCACTAAAGTTTTCACATCCTAGTTTCCAAAGGTTAAATAAAACATTCCTCTGATACCAAATGTAGAGACCCAAAGCTTGATGTACATGGTCATTAGATTACTTTTTTGGAATACTTAATACATAACAAAAATATACACCAAAGGACCATAATAGTTCAGTGTCTTTGGAAGCATGGAACATAATCTTCTAATCTTGGTGAAAGATCTTAAACATCTCCCATAAATATCTTCCCTTTTTTTCTTACCTAAAACCTTTCTTTATATCCTGGGGAAAAGAAAACATATAAAGGGTGAGCATAAATGCTCAGTAATGGTAATCATGGAAAAAAATAAAACAAACCATATACATTCGAACTTTAAAACATGAATATAAAGTTTAAACATCAACATCTTGAGTTGTGAAAAAAATCTTGTAAGTACGTAAGGCATAGATCATAAAGGAACATCAATCATGACAAAATAAAATGGGAATAAAACATTTAATTGTGGAAAAACATTAAGCAAATGATATGATTTCCATAGTATCCAAGACATTGGTACCATGACCATCTTAGTGGACAGAGTCCCTTTCTGAATCGATTTCTCTCGTCGTTCCGGTCCTATATCACTGAACCAAATTAACTTACCATTTTAGACATGTCTATCTCATGAGATATATATCTTTACCCAATGCATTGGAGGGAGATATAGGTCCCACCCATCTCATAATGAAATCATTCTTACTTGTGCCACAAAATAAATTTAAAACACTCATCATAAACCAAAGAATAAAATTGGTTTCATAAACATCATCCCATCATAAAATAATCCCTATAAAACAAATGGATATAATTTCATCATAAGAGAAGTGAAACCATGTAATGAATAGAGACATTATACTTGAAACATACACATATGAAATAATGTCATCTTAGATGGAAAATTGTTTTGATAAAATGCTTGAAATGAATTCTTGAAGAAAATATCCTTTCTTCTTCAAAATCATTTTCTTTTCACAAAATTCCATGAAATTTTAAAAGAAAAATATTTTGTTGAAAATAGTCATAAAATATTTTAGAGTAAGCTTCATGAAAATGAGGCGTTATGAAACCATAAAAATCCATTCACGCCGTATAAGTTAAAAATAACATTCTTTTCGTACTTTTGTCGGAAAAGTCAAAAAGATCCCCATGTGGTAAACAAAAGTAATATTCCTTTCATAACATGTGGTAAATTTCAAAAATGGGTAAAAAGGACTTTAAAAATACATGATTTTTTTTAGAAAACATGGGCATGGATGATAACAATAACCCTAGTAAATACTTACGAATAAACAATCTCGGATAAAAATGAGATTTCAAAATTATCCCTTACCTTATGTTTGATATGATTCATACGTTTCCAAAACACCTGTATAATGATTTAAATAATGTCATTTACCTATTACAAAATCATATTCATTGTTATTTTAACATATATGGTTCACTTATTACCTTATATTACCCGTTCTTTTGTAAATTCCATGTTAAAGCAGCGTTTTGGGTAAAATAATTTCATTTATCGTACGTGTTTTGACATGTTGTTCTTGATATTATTACTTATATCATAATTTACTTAATACAGAATGTAAAACATGATTTATATATAATATATATTCAGTATATAAATATATATGATAGATCTATAAATGGAATGAAATACACCGTTCATGGAGACGGTAGGCCATGTGTACGCATGAACGCTTTTTTCGTTTCCTTATTGAATTAAATGGGATAAGTAAATGAAACATATATGTACATAAATCCAGTATAATTATTATGTAATATCTTTAATTATTATTTAATATAGATACTTTATAATCATACTTGAATGGTTAACAATGGAAAATGAATCTTATCGCGTTCGTGGAGACGGTAGTCCGTACGTACGCATGAGCGATGATATCATTCCCATGATCATGGAATTGTATTGAAGTGTATGTATAATATCTCAGAATTAATATCACTTTACAATAATCATACATAGTTATTTATTTACACCATTATACCCATCCAAGTAAGGTGGTGGTGGAAAATAGATTACACCACGGTGTGGACACGGTATTACGTACGTTTGCACGCGCGGTGATTTCATTTTCCATAGGATGGATAGAAGGTGAAATAGAGTTGTTTAATATTTATAATAACATATAAGTATATTATTGATACTGATGTTATTAATTTATAAGGAAACAACTAATGAAATATAAGTTTAAGAAGAAAGAAACTTGAAAGAATCAGTAGAAGAGATTACCTTTTTTTTCGAGGCACCTCTTTTAAAATTTTTCTTAGGGCACTAGAGTTGGTCTTCTGAGAAGACCAAAACCTCTATGATATAACTAGAGAGGTTGAGAATATTAATTGTCAGGGGTTGGTAGAGCTTAAAGGCTCTAAATTTTGTGCATAGAAGAGGGAAGGGGTTCCCTTTTTATAAGGGAGGAGAGGGGCACCTTAGGAAAACTTAAAATATTATTTTATAAAAAAGTCATATTCGGTTTTTAATATCTTAAAATTGATTTATTTCGAAGATAAAGTTGGTATGGGTCGAAATAATCTAAACCAATAGGTTTTAGACATGTTTACGTTACTATTTTATCCTTATCATTTAGATTTAACTCTAAGTTAAATAATTAAATTTTTACCGTGTCTTTTTATTTTCTTAAACTATATGGTTTATAAACTTACTACAACAATACAAAATAACCCTAAGTGGTTCATTATTAATACATATATCCTTATCTATGTCATTTGGCCAAACTTTAGATTTTTAGGAATAAAATAACAATTAAAAATATAATATTGGTTTTAAATACTATTTTATGTCAATTTTGACACTATTTGGTACTTGATTTTTGTGAAACTCATAAAAACATTATTAGTTCAAAAAAAGTTAATTCATTCAATACTAACATGTCATATTAACCTTTTAAAATTAGTTTAATTCATAAAAAGTCTCAAATTACATTTATTTGGGTATTTATAATATCAATTATTTTAATATTTCATTATTTTAGTAATTACTACATCACGATTGTGTCATAAATAATTTAAATTATTTAATGTCTAAAAATTATAAATAAAATACCATTAGGTAGGAAATATTTTTATATTTATAATGAATATTTATAGTCGAATGTATTTTATGTATAACCCTATATTAAAAATGTTTTAGTTATTAAACTTTGATTTTAACAATTTTAACTCTTCTTTAAATAAAATAATAATAAAGTCCTAATCCAATCCAAGTAGACCTAAAGGATAATATTTTATTCCTAAGTTTGTTTTGGGTCAAATTAAACTTATCCAATAGAATTAGGACATGTGTTAGGGTAATAGTAATATTATTTTTACGCTTAATTACCCTATTTACTTTTAACCGTTGTAAATAAATGTAAAAAAGTTACTATTCAAAAAAAATTATTTTTATCTTATTGAACAACATTTTACTCCTTGATATTAACCATGTGTCTCATATTTTTTAAATTTCACTCACAGAAGTGGTAAAATTATGTTTTATGTAAATTTTCGAACTCTCCTAGGAGGTGGGTAAAATACGGTCAAAAGTTCAATAAAATTTTTATATGTCTAAAATTATTATAAAATGACTCCATTGAATTAAATTTAAATTATATAGGTATTATGTATAAATTTTTACCTAAAATAAATTTAAATAAAATAAATAATTATTTATATAAAAAGACGGGTTTTAAATAGTAACCCAGTGTTTTCACTATTCATCACAAATTGAAAGTTTTCAGAAAAATACCAAAAATTCACCCTAGGCTAATTTCGATATTCTGAATCCAAAAATGAAGTCCATTTCAACAGATAAAATTATAAAATTTCAAAAAGTGGGTATTAATATTCATAATGGCTAGTTTATATAACATATCATTGTTTACCGAAACTCGGTATTGCGTACAACACACTCTATCATGGAAGGTCACGATTGCATGTAATGCAAGCCAAGTCAGGGATGTGTGTAGTGAAAGCTCTTTTTGGTGTATCATGCAACAGAAGACATCGATGAAATTAAAAAGAACATTTTTCATAAAATCTCAGTGTGTTACAATAATGAAGTGTTATTGGTTATTTTTTTGTTTTCTCAGATTTTTCTAAAGTCTTGTTTGATACGGGGTCTACACATTGTTTTATTTATAAGATTTTTTTTTGTAAATTGATAATATCACCTCAACAAATGAGAGCGAGACTTATTGTTAAAACACCAAAGGTAAATATTACATCAATGAGGAATTATAAGAATCTTTATTTTTTTTGTGGAAATAAATTACCTCCAAACTTTATTGTTTTTCACATAGTAGATTTTGAGGTCATTCTAGGTATGGATTGGATTTTTGTTTATCATGATAAGTTTTATTGTATAGGTAAAGTTTTTTTAGAAAGAGTTTCTGTTTGTATAAAAGAACAAACCCATAAAATTGATAACATATCAGGAAGCTAAGAAACTATTGAAAGATAGAAATGAAAGTTATCTTGATCATATTTTTGAAAACAAGGGAACTATTCAGATTAATGATGTCCTAGGGATAAATGAATATCTATATGTTTTTCTTGATGAGTTACCGGGTGTTATACCTAATTGGGAAGTAGAATTTACTATCGACTTGGTTTATGATGGTAATCCAATTTCAAAACCCCCATATCGAATGGCTCAAATGGAACTTTTAGAGTTGAAGAAGCAGTTATAGGAATTATTAGATAAAGGATTCATCCAACCCATCACTTCACCATATGGTGCTCCTATGTTGTTTGTTAAAAGGAAAGATGCTTAAATTATACTTTTAATTGGTTATAGATCCATTAATAACATAACTATTAAAAACAAGTATCATTTTCCACATATTGATGATTTGTTTAATTAGATCCAGGGAGCACAATATTTTTCAAATGTTTATATGTGTTCAGGGTACCATCAGTTGAAAGTAAAGGAAGCATACACCCTGAAGACTGTATTCTATACTTGATATGGGCATTATGAATTTTTTATGATGTTTGGGTAAACTAATGTACTTTCTTTATTTATGGATCTTATGAATAGAATATTTCATGAGTTCTTGTATAAGTTTTTGGTTGTGTTTATTTATGACATTATGGTATATTATATATGTAAATAGGAGCATGAAAAAAATCTAAGGGCGGTTTTTCACAACTTAAAAGAAAAGAAACTATATAGAAAATTCAGAAAGTGTGAATTTTGATTGCAAAAGATTTCGTTCCTTGGTCACATTGTTTCTAAGGATGGCATAACTATTGATCCTGCTAAAACAAAAGTTTTTGATGAATGGACAATATCCACAAATATAACCAAAATTCTTAGTTTTCTTATATTGGAAGGCTATTATCGAAGGTTTTTTGAAAAAATTTCATGGTTATCTAGATGACTGACTAAGTTAACTTGAAAACAAATTAAATTATTCTAGAAATATAATTTGATTATTATTTGTAGGAATTGAAAAGAAGACTGGTGAATGCTCTAGTTCTGACCCTACCTTCCAGAAATGGTGAGTTTGTTATCTACAATGATACTTCATTAAAGTGACTTGGTTGTGTTTAGATGTAGAATGACTAAAGTAATTGATTATGCTACAAGATAACTAAAACCTCATGAGTTAAATTATCCCACACACGATTTAGAATTAGAAGCTATGGTTTTTATTTGAATATTTTGGGGAATCATTTATATGGATCCCAATGTGAAATATATACTATCAATAAATGTCTAAAGTATATATTCACTCAAAAGGAATTAAACATTAGGTAAAGAAGATGGATTGAGTTTATAAAAGATTATGATTTGATGATCAATTTCCACCCTGTAAAAGAAAAAAAGTGGAAGATGCCTTAAGTCAAAAACATCATCCATCATTAACCATGTTGTGGCTAGAACAAGACTCTTTGATTAATTATTTGATGAATTTTGGCTTGTAAATTTTTGGTGCTGGAAATTCATATGTTTTGTTTCAGGTTTTAGTGTATCCATATTTTTTAGACATAATTAAGAAAGCGTATAAAGAAGATGGTGAGTTATAGAAAAATGTAGAATTGGTTAAAATGGGTATGTTTCTAGAATTTAACACTGATAAAGATTGTGTTTTATGATTTTGAAAGAGATTGTGTGTGCCGTTTGATTATTAGATGAAGAAAGAATTGTTGTCTGAAGCCCATAGTTCCTTGTTTTTAGTTCATCTTGGTAGCACAAAGATGTACATAGATATTCCGGAGTATTACTGGTGGGATGGAATGAAAAGATATATTGAAGATTTGACCATGAAATGTTTTACATGTCAACAGGTTAAATAAGAGTGGCAGTTATCGAAGGGGATGCATTAGAATTTACATTGCTAGTGTGAAAATGAAAAAAACTGTCTGTGGAATTTATTTTGGGACTACCAAAGACTTCATGAGGTAATAATGTAATTTGGGTTATTGTTGATCAACTGACTAAATCCGATCATTTCTTTCCTATTAGAGATACTATATCTTTGGTCCATATTTCTTGATTGTACCTCAATGATATTGTCAGGTTAAATGGAGTTCCTATTGACATTGTATCCGACCGTGATCCAAGGTTCACTTCTATCATTTGGAAAGGCATTCAGAAGTTATTGAGAAAACAATTATATTTCAGTAGATATTTTCATCATCAATCAGATGGGAAGCCAGAACGAATGATTTAGACTTTGGAAGATACACTTCAAGCTTGTTTGATGGACTATAAGAGAAGTTGGGATCATCATCTTTCTTTTGTTTAATTTTCATATAATAAAATTTTTCATTTCAGTATTCTGATAGAACATTTTGATGTATTATATGGTAAGCGGTGCTGAACACTATATTTTAGGGATGAAGTCACGGAAATGAAGTTTATTATACCATAATTAGTAGTGGTAGAGGTAGAAAAAGTGAAGATGATCTAGAAACACATGAAGAAAACTTAGAGTCGGCAAAAACTTTATGTAGATAATATGAGGAAAGGATTTTCTTTTGAGTTAGATGATCATGTTTTTCTATAATCTCACCTTTGAAAAGTGTTATGTGTTTTAGTAATAAAGGAAAGCTGATTCCATGATTCAAGGGACCTTATGAAATCCTGGAGAAAGTTGGACCAGTTTCCTAACAAGTAGCTTTACCTCCAAGTTTATCTCCAGTACACAATTTTTTTTTCATGTTTTGTTGTTGAGAAAGTATGTGCCAGAATCATCTCATGTTTTGATCCCAGAAACAGTTCGACTGGAAGAAAACCTTTCTTATGAAGAAAAACCTGTTTAGATTCTTGATCAAAGAGAACAAGTATTGTGGAATAAGGTAATCCACCAGGTAATGATTTTCTGGAGAAACCACATGTTTGAAGAAGTAACATGGGAATATGAAATTTCTATGAGAGAAAGGTACCCCCACTTGTTTAATAAGTAAATAAAATTGAGAGGACACAATTTCCATAAAGTAGGGATAATGTAACACCCCATGGTTTTAAAAATAAATTAAAATGAATAAAACACTGAGTCTCTAAATAATGACACTTTTTTTAAGAAGGTATTTGTAAACTAGCCGTTAAATATAATTTTTCCTCTTTTATGGTTTGAATTAAAAAAACGGACATACATAATTGCGATCAATATTTTTTTTGGAGTCTTATGGGACAATCATATTTTTTTAGTGAATAGTAACATACGCTTATGAATATTAATGTTACCCATATTAATACTAATATGACTAAATAAATAGTAACATCACCAATGAATGTATTTATAATAATTTTTGAGACCTTGATTAAATTTTCAACAAGTTATAAAATCAGTTATAGTTTTAAAATTATAATTTGTAGAATAAATTAATTTTTTGTAAAAAAAATTAAATTTCTAATATTTAGAAAATTATTTTGATAAAATTGAGTTCAATTTTAATTATACACATCAAAAAATGGTTGGGGTGATTTTTTGGGATTTTTCTAAAATACATGAATTTTTTTTGAATAGTGAAATTGATTATTATGAAATATGACAAATAAATCAATTTATGCATCATGCTTGAGTCATAAATGATGTAAATGGACATTGGTTTGAACTAACATGAACTTATTACTATTTTGGGTCACAATAATCAAGACCATTCATAGTCTTGAATAAAAATATTAAACAATTGATTTAAATAATGTAAAACCCCTCTTCTCCTCCACTATAAATACCACCCTCACCTTCTCTTCCTCTCACACCTCTATAGCTTTTAGAATTGTATAAATTCTACCAAATCCCATTACCAAGGATCTTTCCCACGTATAAGTCCTTTTATTCTCACCAATAGGCCAAAACCAAAGGTCTTAAGGAGGATTTCAAGGAGAATAGATCAAGAGGTAAGAATCCTCTTTCATTTCCTTGTGTTTTCTTTTCAATTAATTTTACATTCTTATACTCTCTCACCCTCCCCTTATCCAAGAGGAATGAAAGATCCATAATATTATATATTCTAGATTTTATCATGTTTATTGAAAAATTCATCATCATTCTCACCTTCATCTTCCTCTTATTCTAAAAATACAATCACCATCCGTGATGTGCTGATTTATCAAAATCATGGATGATGTGTTTTCAATTTTCCTTACTTCCTTAAAAACATGTTATAAAACCATTATAATTTTTTAAAATTATTTTAAAGCGTATGAAATATCTTCTTTTATGTCCTGGATTTAACATATATACATAATATTATGTTATATAATGAAACTAGTTCATGATTGTCAAAGAACCGCCAATATGATCTAAACATATATCACTAATGATTTATCTAATGATTTATCCTCATACCATATAAAAAATGATTTATGGAATCATTAAATATTATTAAAACATATTAATACCATTTCATTCCAATTCTATAGTTTCACTTCCATTTGACAAGAAAACCCTGTATGAACCAACCATGGAAATCATGTAAAGAACGCACCCAAAACAATGAAAAGAACATAATATTAACAATTAATGGGTGAAATGATGTTATAAAATGATCCTATAAGGTGTTATAAACATGAATATTTTTCTTGAATATATTAATAACACTTTTTAAACCATTATATAAGTGGTTTAAATAAGTTTTAGGTAAGAAAAACCCAAGGTAAGGGAATTCTTAACCCGATTTCCATTTTTGGGATAAACTTATACTTCATTGATTGTGTGATACTAAGAATATTTGTGTAATTATTTTTTTTATTTTTTTTATATTATGTGTATTTACATTGTATACACATATTCATTTTATTTTATAAATTCTCACACCAATCATATGACATTTTAAGGGACTTTTTACTAAAAATCCTCATTAAAAATTCTATTTTAAAACATTCAAAAGAATTGTTTTTATGAAATTATCCATGTTTTATGATTATCTTCCAGTTATTGGGAATTATTTTTTAGGAAGGTTGGGACCTATATCTCCCTCTAATTCATTTGGTATGTGTATCTTGGAGGTATTCTTTATGGTTACTCCAAGTGTAACTTTGATGGTTACACCATACAGTAGCCGTGAGGGTTACATTGTAAGGTATCCATGAGGGTTACAAATCAAAAGGGAATTGTTAGGGTTAAAATATTAATTATGTAATTCCACAAGATACCCTTATTCTCTATTTTTTTCTATGGTTTATGGAAATCTCATGTTTCTCAAGTAATTATATGATTCTTTATGGGTGAGAATTATGTCTTTGTGAAAATGATTTCTTATGTTTATAAGTATTCATGGAATAATGATTTCTCTTCTTATTTTTATATACCTTAATGAGATTATTTGCTCATCCCATGTTTTAAAATGTTTTTCATAGTGTTTAAGGATTGGTAAGAGAAGATATGAAGCCAAGATGAATGTTGTGAAGAATTTTCGTGAAAATATTTCATGGTTTATTAAAAACTATTTTATTATGAAAGAAATGGATACTATTTTAGTTGTATCCACTTTGTATTCTTGTGGGTTGATATTGTGGTTATGTCCAAAATTTCTAAAACTCTAAACCTAAATGATCTTTGGTAATGTAATAAAGTGAAATATAGTTGAAATAGCTATATTATGTAATGTATAAGGTTGGGTTATTATAATGGGAGTAGGAGGGTGGGGTTGGTTGGGGTGGGGGGGGTGAGGGTGAGTGTTTAGTTTCCCTAATCAGGGGCATTTCCCAAGACCATGAGCTCATTTGTGGGTCATACCTGATTATGGTAAGAAGAATCCTTCTAACAAACATTCGAGAGACCCCTCCCCCACCAACCAATAGTATCCCTCCTATTTAATAATCCCACAACTCCTCCCAACATCCCCAAATGACTATATAATGCATTTTACAACATTTTCCCTAAAAATTATTATACCACTTAATATCTATAACCAACATGTGCCATCATCACTAGCCTGTACTACTATCAACCCAAAGACCATGCATGTACAGTCCCGATACCCCTCCCCAGAAGGCACCCAATACCCTTCTATAGCCTATGATGAAGAATTACAACCACATAACAACAAATTAAATCATGAAAAACAATGTACATATCAATTATTACCTCTTTAAAATCTACCTTTTCATCAATGTGTAAAACCTTATGAGATTCTGAAGTTGTTACCACCTCTTTATAAGTTTACATACTTGTTGCTGCCACTAAAAATGGATTTTAATCCACTAGAACTGTTGTACAGTGAGTAAGATATCTCTATTATTCACTGAATTATTTTATCTCAACACATTTACCACTAGGATAAATGAAATGCTCCATAAAAAAATAAAAATAAGGAGGAATTTATCCTCTAGTAATAACTGGTGTTCTAGTAGTTCCTTTTTAGTTTAAATCTTATCCACATAATACAGTCAGTATTAAATGGATACCCTCCCCAATCCTCTCTTACCCATAACTCCATAATATTCCCTCAAATATTCAGACCTAATTTTAGTGTTCTATTGTGGAATAATAGAAGAGGATCCAAGAGGAAAAATATTTTCAACTCCTAACCATGCACACCAATGTTGAGGCCCTTCTGCTCCAAAAATGATGTCCCTAAAACCAATTATAATATACTGTTGATAGAAATGAAACTTCATAAGGATTCCATTATTTGAGAACTGAGCTTTTAATTAATTAATATATCTCAACCACCAGTAATTTTCAATTCCATCAGCTACTAAGCCTACCTTCCCAGTGGAAACAAGATAGCTTTCCAAATTTTTCATAATTTTCGATAACCGAGCAGAGGTTTCAATCATAAAGATTAAAAACTGTACCTTATGCGGGATGGGTAATTCTAACAGACTATATCAAATTGATGTTGCTATCACAAATTCCCCAGTAGTCACTAAAAGTGTTTCCCCACTGACAATTTTTAAAAAAACATTCTGTCGGAGCTTTCAGTAGAATTTCATTTGAAAGAAGGAACTTCCCCCTTTATTTTAAAAGGGAGGGCATGAATGGTGGTGGTTATATGGGAGGAAAACCCCACCATCCATTGAGTTTAGTGAGAGAAGAGGAAAGATGGGATGTAAGAGGCCAATAAAAGGAGGCACTCTCCTATGAAAGGTCTCATCCCAATCAGCTTTAGCAATTCTCATCACCACCAGTAGATCCCATTTTTTGTGGTATTTATTGAGGCGGTTTCACCACCTATTAAATATAGATATATACATGGGTTTTATCATTGTAATAGTAAGGGAGTATGTACCCACATTTACCCATAGTGATCCTTCAATTTTTCCTGTGATTTTTTACCCCTTCCGTTTGGGGTTTTTTCAATGTTACATTTGGTGTCCTTTATTTCTACATTTTAACTTTATTTTTATCTCATGATTTTTGTTTCGCTAGGGGCCAATAAGTTTTTGATCCCAAAAAGTGGTATTAGAGGAAGTTTTTATCCTGGTGTTGTTCATGGTTTTGGGTATTAATAACTCTCGTAAATTTTAGTATGCTCTGTGATTTCAACTCTTGTTGGTATTTAACATCAGAAAAAATTATTGAGATTATTAAATAAATCATTGTGAAACAATAGAGGTTTGGGACCGATGACATGTCCAGATTAAAGTGAAATTCAAGATCAAGAAATTCAATAGGAATAATTCTTCATTATGCACAATGAAGATGCAAGAAGTTTTGTGGAAGGATAATTATTGATTGAAAATTGTTGAAAGACCGAAAAATGTGATGATGGAGAGTGGTTCCAGTGGGATTTAAAATCATGACATGGAAATAAATAGGGTGAGTACTTCTGGAAATATAGTTATACTTGTCAGTGAAGGGGTGATGATTGTTGGAAGTTGGGAGCATCTCAACAAAGCATAGATAATCGACTCAGAAGCAACATGGCACATGGAATCATGATGGGAATGGTTTGATTAGTATTAAACTATCTCAGAAGGACTTTTGTACATGGGGAACGATCACACGTTGAAGATCATTGGAGTTGGTACCATCAAATTGAAGATGCATGATGGTATTGTTCGAACCATTCAAGGAGTACTCTATGAGAAGGTCTTTAAGAAGAACATATTGTCTTTAGGACAATTTGGGGACATCAGATGCAAGACTCACACTGAGAATGGTGTAATGAGAATTGTGAAGGGTTCTCAGGTGGTAATGAAGTTTGAGAAGATCACAAAGAACTTATATGTTCTTATGGGTAAAATGTAAAAGGATGAAGAGATAGTTGTCACGTCAACCACCTTGATGGAAGCATTGGAAGCGTTATGGAATCAAAATCTTGGTCATATGTCAGAACTAGGCCTAAAGATTCTTGTGAATCAAAATTTTCTTCTAGGGATAAAAAATTTATACTTACGAATTTGTGAGCATTATGTTTTGCGAAACCAACACAGGTTAATGTTTAGGACGTCAATAACATGAAGCCTAGAGATCTTGGAGCTGATCCATTCTGATGTTTGGAAAGCACCAGTTATATCCCTAGGAAGATCAAGGTATTTTTTATAATTTATTAAATATTATTCTATGATATGTTGGGTGTTCCCAATAAAGAGGAAATGGGATGTTTTTGAAGTATTCAAAACATTCAAAGCGTGTAAGGAGCTTGTATCTGGAAATAAGGTCAATTTATTTAGCATTGAAAATGGTGAAGAATATACAAGCGAGGAGTTTGATACTTTTAATCAACAGGAAGGAATCAAGAGATATTTTATGCTAGAATAAAATCCTCAATAGAATGGAGTGGTAGAGTAGATGAACAGAACCCTATTGGATAGATCAAGGGAAATGTTGAAGACTACAAGAATTACCAAAACATTTTTGGCAGAAGTAGCGAATAATGTTTGTTATGAGATCAATCGATATCCTTCAATGGTGATTAATTTGAATACTGAAATGGAGATTTTTACTGGTAAACCCACACACTGTAGAGACCCAAATCATGATGTACATGGAAATTACATTACTTTTTCAGAATACTTAATACATGACAAAAACAGATGCCCAAAGACCATATTAGTTTACTATCTTGGGAAACTCGGAACGTAATCTTCTAATCATGGTGAATGATTTTCAAAAATCTCCCATAAAGATCTTCCCCTTTTGGATTTCTTACCTTAAACCTTTATTTATATTTTGGGAAAAATAAAACATAAAAACGGTGAGCTCAAATGCTTAGTAAGGGTAAACATATAGAACATAAAACAATCCATAAACTTTTGAATGTAAAAACATGAACATTAAATCTAAACATCAAAATTCTTGAGCGAAGACATAAATCTTGGAAGTACGTAAGGCATATATCATAAGGGAACATAAATCATGATAAAATATCATGGGAATAAAAAATGTAATTGTGGCAAACCATTAAGCACATGATATGATTTCCATAGTAGCCAAGGCATTGCTTCCAAGACCATCTTAATGGACAAAGTCCCTTTCTGAATCGAGTTAACTCCTCATTCTCGTCCTGTATCACTCAGCCTGGTTAACTTACCATTTCGGCCATGTCTATCTCATGAGATATAAATCTTTACCCAATGCATTTGAGGGAGATATATGTCCCACTCATCTCATAATGAAATCATTCTTACTTGTGACACAAAATAAACATAAATCATTCATCATAACCCAAAGAATAAAATGGGTTTCATAAACATCATCCCATCTTAACATAATCCATATAAAACAAATGGATATAATTTCATCATAAGAAGAATCAAACCATGTAAATAATAGAGACATTATACATGAAACATAATCATAATTTCATCTTATATGGAAAATAGTTTTGACAAAACACATGAAATGAATTTTTGAGGAAAATATCCTTTCTTTTCAAAATCATTTTTTTTCACAGAATGCCATGTAATTTTAAAAGAAAAAGACTTTTGTGGAAAATAATCATGAAATCTTTTAAATTAATCCCAATGAAAATTAGGCGTTATGAAACCGTAAAAATTAGTTCGTTCTGTATAAGTTAAAAAAACATTCTTCTCATACTTTTTCCAGAAAAGTAAAAAAGTTCCCCGTGTGGTAAACAAAAGAACGATTCCTTTTATAACATGTGGAAAATTTAAAAAATGGGTAAAAATGAATTTAAAAATACATGAAAACATTTTTAGAAAACATGGGCATGGATTATAACAATAACCCCAGTAAATACTTACGAATAACAGTCTCGGATAAGAACGAGATTGGAATAGTTATCCCTTACCTTAGGTCCGATATACTTCGTACATATCCGAAACTCCTGTATAATGATTTAAATAATGTCATATACTTATTACATAATCATATTCATTGTTATGATATCATATATGGTTCACTTACAAATTTATATTACCCGTTCTTTTGTAAATTCCATGATAAAGAAGCGTTTTCGGTAAAATCGTTTCATTTATCGTACGTGTTTCGACATGTTGTTCTTAATATTATTACTTATATCCTAATTTACTTAATTAAATAATGTAAAACATGATTTATATATAATATATATTCAGTATATAAATATATATGATAGATCGATAAATGGAATGAAATACACCGTTCATGGAGACGGTATGCCATGCGTACGCACGAACGTTGTTTTTGTTTCCTTATTGAATTAAATGGAATTAAGTAAATGAAACATATATGTACACAAATATAGTATGATTATTATGTAATATGTTTCATGATTATTTATTATATATACATTGTAATCATACTTGAATGGTTAATCATGGAAAATGAATCTCATCGCGTTCGTGGAGACGGTAGTCCGTACGTATGCACGAGCGATGATATCATTCCCATGATCGTGGAATTGTATTTACGTGTATGTATAACATTTAAGAATCAATATAAATTTATAATAATCATATATAGTTATTTATTTAAACCGTTATACCTATCCAAGTAAGGTGGTGGTGGAAAACAGATTACACCACGGCGTGGAGACGGTATTTCGTACGTACGCACGCGCGGTGATTCTGTTTTCCTTAGGATAGATAGAAGGTGAAATAGGATTATTTCATATTTATAATAACAAATAAATATATTAGTGATACTGATGTTATTAATTTATAATGAAAAAAATAAATAAAAATAAGTAGAAGAATAAATAAATTGGAAATAATCGGTAAAGGATATTACCTCTTCTTTGACGCACCTCTTCTTAACCTCCACTTAAGACACTAGGGTTGGTCTTTTGAGAATACCAGATCCAGTATGATAGAACTAGAGAGGTTGAGAAGAGGAATTTGTAGGGGTTGACTGAGCTTCAAGGCACAAAAGGGTGTGAAGAGGAGAGGGAAGGGGTTCCCTTTTTATAAGGCAAGAGAGGGGCACTTTTGGAATCCTCAAAAATATTAACTTATAATTAATTAAATCCCCACTTAAAAACTTACAAAATGACCCAAATCCGAACTTAGATGATATATGGTTGTAATCTTATCAAAAAATAAAATTTATACATGTTGGTAATTTATTTTAAACATTATAAACTTGATTTATTCTTATTTAATCTATTTTTTTGTGGTTATAAGATTCTAAATTTTAAATTGTTAATAATAATTACTTATCGGTTGTGAATTGTCCATAATTTGATTATTTATGAATTTTAGACCATATAAATTTCAATTTATAATTTTTAAATATTTTTGTGATTTTTAAACAATTTTATAATATGTTATTTTAATAAAATAACAATAGTGTCAATTTTGACATTATTCATTTAATTTAATTTAAATAAAGTCCACATAGAGGATATATTCTAACCAAATTATATAATAGATTCATAACATGTCAAATTTGTCTAGAAAATTCCTGGAGAACATTAAATAGTTCATATAATATTTATTTTAATATTTTTAAAACCATTTATTTGGTATATATCTTAATAAAATAATTATTACAAAATTTTAGTATATTTATTTAATATATTTATTTTTAAATAAAAATTAAAACTAAAATCATATGATGAAGATAAATCTCAAATATTTTATAATAATAATTTTACTCGAATTTATCATCTTAAAATAACAACATGTAAATTGTTATATTTATTAAATTATAAAGGTGACAACTTTGGAATCATTTAAAATAAAATAATATAAGTGTCATAATCGCCTTAATAAGGATCCAAATGGTCAAAAATTAGGCCAGTGGATTATTAGGGTTTATATATACACTACCAATAAGTTCTGTTCAGATTTTTCTGCCTTTTGATATGTATTACTATGTCAATAAAAACTATATTATTGATTTTTTACTCAATAAATAATTTCTACATCATTAATGTATAAGAAAATAAGGTAATTAAATAACTCTTAAAGATTACAAATAAATTACCATGATAAATAAAAACAATTTATATTTCAAATGAGTATTTATAACCGAATTTATATTTTGTATAACTTTATATTAAAAATACTTTAATTATTAAATTTGAGTGAGACATATTTCACTTTCCTTTAAATAAAATAAACTAAAGATCATAATTAAACACAAGGGGGTTCCATTAGATTCAATTTTGACCCAATTATGATTTAGGGAAAAATATAATCATCCAATTATATTAAGACAAGTGTTAGGGTAATTTTATAATATTATATTTACCCTTAATTACCCGATTTACCTTTAACTATGGTAAATAAAATTTACCATAGTTACTATTCATAATGCCTAAAAATAAAAAGTAGATTATTAAAATAGTTTGGAACTACTGATTCCAAATATGGAATCCATTTTTCCAAATTAAATAGAGAAAAGTTGGAGAAATTAATTTAAAATTAATCCCATTGTTAAGAAAACAAGTTTTAAAAGTTAAAACATTGCAAAATATTAAAATGATTTTACCTATGAATTCAATGTAAAATCATTGCTAATGACATATGTTATATGAAATGTTAAAAATATATTCTATTTATAATTTAAAACCATTCAATATTATAATTTAACCATATAAATTATTATGATGAAAAATTTGTTTTTAATTAAAATATAGCATGTTTTTACTATTCATTAAAATATGAAAGTTATCATAATAATATGAAAAAATTATCCAAAGTAAATTTTTATATCCTGATTCCAAATAATAATTTTATTTTGTTAAATTGAACTTATAAACATGTCAAAAACTATATTTAAAGTGGGTGTGCCATCAAAAGGCGACAAAACTGCATTTTTTGAAAAATACTTATTTTACCCGAAAAATTTATTTTGTTCTTAAACCATGTTATAGAAAATGTGTAAGATGAATAATAATGATATAAAATTCAAAATTTAGTTTATACTATTCATAACGGCTAGTTCGTAATAATATTATAATAATATATCATTGTTTAGTGAAACCCGGTATTGCGTACAACACATGCTGTCAAGGAAGGTCGCGATTGCATGTAATGCAAGACAAGTCAGGGTTGTGTGTAGTGCAAGACTCCTTTGTTGTTGCGTATAACAAAATCCAACCACATTTAATTTATACATTGAATATATATATATATACACAATGTTGCGTAGAATAACTACTATCAAACAAACATGAAATTGTGTGTAACACGATCCAAGATTAGTGTTGTGTATACTGCAAGCTAATACCGTGTTGCGTATAGTGAAATATAATCTTGGTGTAGTGTACAATAGAAGATTAAAAATAATATATCTCATAAAATCTCGGTTTGTTACATTCTACCCCCCTTAAAATGAATTTCACCCTCGAAATTCATCGGGGTTATAAATGGTTTATTGCATTAGAGTTTCTTTCATAGAAACCCACATCGTAAAAAGGAATACCAAAACAAATATTTAAAACTAAAGTATGAAGTGTAACGGTTACCCAAATTAACTAATCACTAGGCTTCCACATAAGAGAACATAAGTGAAAATATTGTTATGGAAGAGAAATCTAATCATCAAATTCTGATGGAGAGTGGTAGAGAACATGGCTACAAAAAATCCAACAATCACAAATCCATAAATTTATGATGATCTAAGGTACCATCTGATTCATCAGATATAAGAGCACTAGGACAACATTTTTGGTTTTCTAGACCTTTCCCTAAAGATGATGAATTAAAAGAAATACTTACATGATTTTGGTACAATCTCACTGTTGTCCATGCCTTGAACAATTTCCACTTCATCTCTTTAAGAAATGAAGTTGAATTTGTTATTCATGAAGTGCTAGAAAATCATGTGATAGAATGATGGGTCATTCCATATGTCTCAAACAAAAGGTTAGTAAAAGTTATCAAATATCCATAAGTCCATCTATGGTGAGGTTAATCGTATATGATTCCAAAAATGGACTTATACTTCATCTATCATACCGCTTAATAAAATAAAACTAGTTTATACTAACTAGGGACTTCCTGTAGGCCAGTGGTTGGCGATAAAGGCATGTCGCACTTCCGTTGTGTGTTCGATTCCCGCAACCTTTTCTGATGCGATTGGTTGTCGCTCATCCTATGGGTTGTCCTTTCTCTAAAACTATACTATTATAACATTCCAGAAATAATATCAAAAAACAAGTTCTATCCTTAAATAATACTATCTTATGTCCAAAATAATCCATTCCAATCTTTAGGCTTTTCCAAAATACATCTGTCCAATATCATAGTATAAAGAAAATGATTACTAGAGAGGTCATTTCACTATTGGAAATTTAGGCTATAGCCACGGTTCTAAACCATGGATATAGGCCCAAAAAAATGGCTATAGGTTATAGCCATGGTTTCATGAACCGTGGTTATAGGTTATAGCCACAGTTTCATGAACCATGGCTGGTATTGGCATGGCTATAGGTCGGATCCTATAGCCATGGTTTGAACCATGGCTATATGCCTAAAGCCATGGTTTTCAAACCGTGTCTATAGGGTCAGCCCTATAGATGTCAATAAAGGCCATAATTACTATCGCTAAAGCCCGATAGCCACGGTTTAAAACCGTGGCTATAGGGCTTTCCACTACATAAAAAAAATCTAGCACGGTGAACCGTGCTGGCTGTTGGGAGGATTGCACCAGCACCCCCAGCACTCCCACCCCCTGCTCCTGCACACCTCCCCTGCCCCACCCCCACCCCCTGCACCTTGCACCCCACCCCCTGCCCCCTTCTCACTGCACACCCCCCTCCCCCTAGACCGCCCCCAACCTACACCGTCACCCCCTATACAAGGTAATACAAATCCCATGGAACCACCACCTTCTTCAGAAATAGCCGAACCAACACAATTGAGTCGGATTCTACTTCATCAATCTCCTCATTGAAAATATTACACAACATAAGGCATGAATTCATCGCACTCAACTCTGCCCCAATGGAGGTACCCATTCAGTAAAAGGAATTGAAACACAGAATCACCAAGCCCCTTTTGTTCTGAACCAACCCTCCTCCCCTCGTCTCCCCCGCAATACACGATCCATCCACATTCAATTTTTATGTTAATCCTCGATTGTTCTGAACCAACCCACCTCCCCTTATCTCCCCTAAAATACATGGTCCATCCACATTCAATTATAATCCCATAGCAGGAGGCTTCCATTGAAGCCGCCTTTCCTTGACTACCTTGTAAATAATCACTATTCATACAAATCCATGGTTGAAATTTTATCAGGGTAGTAGAAAAAATTCCTCCCTTGATAATCACTTCCAACTTTGCCCCAATCATGTTCACTTGAACCAGAAAATAGATTGAGGAATTCCTTGTTCCTTCTATTACATTATTCATACCATCCCGAATAGTCCCACACACATCCATGAAAAAAACATAAATAAATCATAACCTCTACCCTTGGCTCTCCCCTTGGAACAAGGCCTCAATAATATCCTACATGGAGTTCCCACTACTGTTGATATTCAGAAATTGACCCATAAACCTACAGATCCCCCTCACCCAATCACACTAAAAAAATAAGTTCCAAGAAGATTCATAGTGTGGCCTTTGTACAATAGTGACATCCAGAGGCCAGCACCACCCCCTAATTCTAAATATTCTCCTCCATTGGAAGCGCTAGATGTCTCATTTAGAAAACAAGAAAAATCATCTAGTTTGGGATATCCTTGTACCAGAGATTCAAAGCCCATTCTTTTATCCCGCATCTTACATGAACTAATTTTCTGAACTCCATGCTCAAACGCACCTCCCTTGCCCCACCCCCCTGAAGCTTTCACCCCACCTCCCTACCCCCTCTTCACTGCACACCCCCCGTCCCCCTAGACCGCCCCCATCCTGTACCAGCACCCCCCGTGGAGGTGAATACAAAGTAAAAAAAACACAAGAACTGTAAAATAAATAAAATAGTAACAATCTGCATACATGCGTGGGAAATGAGCATAAAATTAAGTTGTTCACTAATATTAATTACATTAATATATCCCATAATATGTTGGGTTAGTGAATATTATGTAAAATAAATAAAATAGTAACAATCTATATACACATAACAGGGGTGGTCCACCAAGTGCTAACAATGTCACAACGATACATAAATAAGCTCCAATAAATTGGTTGTTTGAAACATTCCTGATAACATCAGTAAAAGAAAGAAAAAATTAAAGACATTGCACTAAGGATGCTCATAATTCATAAAAACTAAAGCAGTGAAATCTGATTAATTACATGGTAACAAAAACTATGTAAACTAAAAAGATGTCAATTGAAGTAAGTTTTGTTTAAACATACCATCAACTTACAAATCATCAAGGGGAACACTAGCAAGGGTATCAATTAGACCAATGAATTGATTAATATACAAATACCTGAATAAATCCATAAATACATTAAAAATGATAATTATCTTAACTAAAGTCACAGTTGCTTACAATGTACCAAGGCTTGAAAGTGACCCGAAACTGTGAGGTAAGTTCCCCGTCATTGAGTTGTATGAGAGATCCCTGTATGTGAAACAAATAATTATAAAATAATATTCAATTGAACAAGAAACTTCTAACATAACAGATTAAGAAAAGACAAAAGTGGACTCAATAAATGAAAAAATATATATGAAAGAACTCTAAAAGGATTATTTACATAAGCCCCCCTGCTGAACCCCCTAGACAGCATCCCCCCCATCCCCCTGCTGAACCCCCCTGGACAGCTCCCCAAGACAGAATCCCCCCTACTAGACCCCCCTAGACAGCCCCCCGGGACAGCAGCCCCCACCCCCTGCTGGACCCCCCTGGACAGCAACCCCCCCCCCCCCCCCCGAACAGCCCCCCTGGACAGAAGCCCCCCCAGACAGACCCCCCCTGCTGGAGCTCCCTAGACAGCCCCCCCCCCTACTGGACAGCAGCCCCCCCTGCTGGACGCCCCTGGACAGCCCCCCCTGCTGGACAACACCCCCCCTGGACTGTAGCCCCCCTATATATTAGGATGATCTCCTTGACTTATTGTTGGAACATATCGAATGTTGGGTCGGTTGGGACTGGCTAGTTTGTTGTGGTATTCTGTACATAAATGGAAGAAATTGGAAAGGTACCATGCAATTTTAGGCATGAAGGTAAGCATTTAATGTGTGTCATGACCATTTGAATATGTTAGAGGGCCACGACACATGAACTAGGTTTAAAAAATAATGACATAGTGGCATCCAAAATAAAAAGTAATGACTGAAAATAGAATATGGGGAGGGTGAGGTTATCCTAGGTTTGTGCTAAAGGTCCCTATGCATAAGGATAGTAATCATATTTCCTGTAATCATCATTAAAATTTGACGATCCCATATTTATTATTTAATTTACATGGGATGCAGTCAAATTATAATTCTTTTATCCCGAACTATACATGCTATAATTTTGTATTACATTGATAGTGTGGGGTCGAACCCACAGAGAATGTTTGGTAGAATGGAAAATTGGACTCTTAAACCTTTTTTTAGGAGTCCTCAAAATTTGTATTGGTTTTGGGATATGATTGATGCTATTGAGTTTTGTTTAACATTTAGTAAGAAATAGGGAATCACAGTCTATTTCGGGATTGAGGTAAAAAAGATAACATTGGTCCTAAAATGGATAATCCTAGGGATTAGGCTTCAAAGTGGATTTTGAAACACTATTTTGTCATGGAAAACCCAAAATAGATCTATATAAGAGTTAAATATTCCTTAGTTTTGATATAGCTAAAAAAGATGATTCATTAATCCTAGCTGTAATGGCAGAATGTGGCAAATGTTTATAGTTATAGCCAACTCAACTTTAATCAGGCCAAGTTAAATCATATAAATATAATATGGTAAAGGATTCATAAAATAATTTAATACATAAAATTTATTTTACTTTATTAGTATCATTTGGGTTAGATGGTTTTGATTTAAAAATTCAATAAGATCATATGACGCATACACTCAACCCTTCCCCTTAGTGGTTTAGCCACTCCAGACTGTGATAATTAATATCGAAGAAAAAAACAATTGTTTAGATTTTATTTTGGAGAAAAAAATAAGGGAGAAATGAGAATTTCTCCTTGCCCCCTGCCACCCACCTGCACACCCCCTGCCCCCTCTCCCTGCCCCCTACCCCCACCTGCACCCCCCCGCCCCATCCCCTGCCCCAACCTGCACACCCCCTCCCATACCCCCCCCCCACACCTGTATACCCCCTGGCCCCTCTCCTTGCCCCCTGCCCCCACCTCCACACCCCCCTGCCCCCACCTGCACAACCCCCTCCCCTACCCCCCCACCTGCCCCCTCCCCCACCTACACACACCCCTCCCCCTGCCCCAGCACACCCCCCTAAATGAGATCCTTGAAAATACAACAAGGTTTCATTGATTTCCTATATGGGCCTATGAAACCCATTATGACTATTAATGAAACTAACCAGACCATTGATGAATACCAAGAATTTCACCCAGGTATACTTGTTATGCCACCTTGCTGCCTATTACTTTACGTTGTTTATAAGGCCCATATAGAAGTTTCTTATGATTATACCATTGAGAGAGTTTGGCTTAAACCTGAAAAATTATACATGATTGCCTCATTTGTAGGAATAATTTACACGAAACACTGTATATTGACATTCAAAATGAATCCTAGTATATCTATAAAAAACATTTAGTTGAGGTTAATAAATTCATGTTAGATTTAGACGATATTAATGTTTATGTAGACGATGAGGATATAGAAATTATCATATTAATCACTCTTGAAAATAGATATAGAACACTTGTAATGACCATGATGTATGTTTGAGTCTCTTTAAAATAGGAAGATATCAAATCATCCCATCTGTCTAAGGAATTGCATTATAGAACAAAAATAAAAGGTGAGGATAAGAGTTTTTCACAAGGGGAGACCATAAACTAAAGGTAAGAAAAAAAATTCAGTAGGGACAAAAATAAGATTAATAAATAACCCAAATCTAGGACAAGGTCTATGGATAGAAAAGTAAAATGTTTTCACTATGGTAAACCTGGGCACATTAAGCCCAAGCATAGAAAAGTCATGCGTGAGTTAGAATCCAAACAGCCCACTAACCTCTATTTTCTGGTTGATTCAGGCTATGACATTTGTTTAAATCTTGAATGTGTTCATTTATACACTCAATCAAGAGTGGTTCATAGACTCTATTTGTTCTTTTCATATTTTCCAATAGAGAGATTCATTTTTAGAGATGGTCAAAAAGAGAGAAGTATATGTATTCTTAGGAAAAATTAATAGGTTCAAGGTTGAGAGAATATGATCCATTATTATAGAGTTAGATAATCAATCCATCATCACCTTACTTAATGTATGGTGGGTCCCCATCCTTTAATGAAACATAATATACTATAGCATATAAGATAGTGAATTTCAGCTCCAAAGTCTTAGAGGAACACAAAAACCAAGGGCTATTGAGTAACATCACAACTATAAATCTTTCATTTTCCAGAGATTGTGTGATGGGAAAATCCAAGATGGTGAGTTTCAATAGGTCTTATTTCAATGCTGCCATCCCACTTGAATACATACACTCAGATTTTTGGGGGATACCCAGGACAAGTTCTTGTGTTGGAGGATCCAATTTCATCATATTCATTACTAAAATCTCTAATAATGTTTGTATTTAGATAATAAAAAGAATATGATGCATTCCAAACCATTTAAACCTAAAAAGATTCAATGTAAAATCACACTGTAACGATTATTAAGATCGAAGAATAGATAATGGTCTTGAATATCTTTCTATAGAGTTCATTCAGTTTTGTGAGTCTGATGGGATTACGAGGGACATAACTGTTAGGGAACCCTACTCCCCAATAGAATATCCTAGCAGAGAGGTTGAATAGTACTATTCTAGAAATATTTATATGCATTCATGAATGCTCAAGGGTCTCCAAATATTTTTGGGCTAGTGAAACCAACACTTATGTTTACCTTATGAATATTTGTCCCATATCTTCAAATTAAATTCAAAACACCTAATGAAATGTGGACTTGTAATCCCCCTTCTTACTTCTAATTAAGAGTTTTTGGTTCTACAATATATTCTCGTGTCCAAACTAGAAAATTAGAATCATGTGAACTCAAATACATATTCATTGGTTATCTTGATGGAGTTATGGGATAAAAACTCTGGGTATATAAACCAGGATATGAGAAATGATTCATAAGTAGATATTCGGTCTTTTATGAATAACATTTTCCTATGACCAAGACATCCACCCCTCACAATAATGATCCAGTCCATGATAAGGATGTGGAACATGATCCCTCATATAATTTTTAGGCTGAGGCTTAGCCTATTCCACCACCTCCTTAGCCCACTGATGCCATTAATTATATGTATAGCTCTAGTTCAGATTTAGATTCTAAAAATTATACTACTCATAACGATTATCAATTGACCTATGATAGGAAAATGAGAGTCCCCAAACCTCCTGCCTGATTCTTCTAATATGTTGTGGCTTCATATGCCTTTTTATATGGCCTAAAATCTTATTAATGATGAACCTAAATCACATAGGTAGGCTTTATAATTAAAAGACTCAATGAAGTAGGTATTTCCGATGAATGAAGAAATGTAATAGATAAATAAGAAACATACATGGGATGTTTGTAACAAACTAACTAATTCCAAATTAATTGGTTATAAATGGATATTTGAAAGAAATGAGTACAACACTGTGGGATGTAAATCAAATAAAAACATAGGCTAGTTTCAAAGGGAATCCTTCAAAGAGAGGGAATTGATTACAATGAATTATTTTCCATTTTTTATTAATCATTATTTCATTCATCTTTTGATAGATTTTTCAACTTATAATGACTTTCATATAGAGCAGTTAGTTGTTAAAACAGATTTCTAGCTTGGTGATTTGAATGAAAAGATTTATACATTACCTCTTGATGATTATCCTGATGAGTTCAAACCAAAGAAAGTATGCCATTTAAATAAATCTTCGTCAGGCCTGAAATAATCCTCATGAAAGTTGTGCTTCAATTTTGATACATTTTTTCTACGTAAAAAGTTCATTAGAATTCATTATAATTCCTTATTTTATTTAAACTAAATTAAAACCAACATCATTTACCTACTATTGTATATTTATGACATGCTCATAATTTTAAAAGACATAAATATGATCTCTATTGTTAAATCCCAATTGAAAATTAAGTTTTAAATGAATGAGTTAGGTGTAGATAAGAAAATCTGAGGTGTTTAAATCATTAGGGAGAGAATTCATAAACTACTTTGTCTATCTTAGCATGCTTATATTTTAAGATTTATAAATAGGTAAATGTTGGAATTTCTCAGTCCAGTTAATTTCCTGATTGAACAACATTTTAAATTGTCCTTGAATCAATCACCTACTGCTGAAGTTGTTGTTGAATTTATGTCTAGAATTCCTTATTCTAACATTGTTGGTTGCAAAGTTTATTCTATGATTTTCTCTAGAATTGATTTTTCAGTTTCTATCTACACTCTATGATGGTTCATGGGCACTCCAGGGAAGCTATAATGGTATTCCCTTAAGTGGATCTTGAGGTATATTTCTTTTACTTCTAATATTTCATTATTCTGTGGTACAAATGTGGATACTACTAAAATTATTTGTGGTTTGGTTGATGCTAACTATACTGTTAATGTTCAAAATTGTAAATCCTTAACTATTAATGTGTTTACTGAATTTGGAGGTTTCATTTACTAGAATTGAAATATGTAATCTATTGTTGCACTTTCAGCTACTGAATTTGAATACATAGCATTAAATAAGGTAGTTAAAGAAACTTATTTATTGAGAAGTCATGGCAGTAGGGATATATCTAATACTAGACAGAGTTAGCTTAAGGTAGATCTATTGGTTAGTAGTCATTCTCATTCCCAATAAGATATGGTAAATATTAATGATATTGATCAAAAAAGCAGTGTAATCATATGCATGGAACTCGTCATACATTAACAATCCAAAAATACAATTTACATCAAAAGTGAGTCTCAATATCAGTATCATCAGAATCATGATAACCCTCATCCACACCTCCTATAGAAAAACCATCACCACCTCTCACACCACCAACATCATCATCGGAATCTGCATCCGAACCAGCACCAACACCGGGTCCAGCACTAGGTCCGGCTCCGACTCTGACATAAGAATCTACATTAGCATAATGCATCGACATCAAAAAGGAATCATCCATAGAAGCTGATTCTAGTGGAAGTGTAGATGAAAGTGCAGACATAAATATCATCATATTTGTAGTTATCTCCTGTTCTGATTTTTGACTTTCTTCTTTGATTGCAGCATTCATTTGTTCCACTATTACAAAACCAGAACTGGTACTCAATGAAACGTTAGTAGACCAGTATCAAGATGGTATAATATTATTCCCAGGTCGACAACGCACTCCACCCTGATGTTCATCTCCTAATACTTGATGTAGAAGATCATTTGGCCCCGAATTGTCAGGTTCTTTTTCTTCCAATAGCTCTAAAGCATTCTGTTGATTGATATATAACATAAATTAAAATGATAAAATAATATAAGGAATTAACCCTATACAAATGAGGGTGGATATGGATATGGATATGGCGGTGGGATATATGGGGGCATAGTACCCTGTACAGTGGATGGTGGGAATGGAAAATGAGGGATGGGAGTCTGAGAACTACCATCCAATGTGGGTGCGGGGAAAAAGGGATACAGAAAATGTGGGTATGGATAATATGGAGGTGGAATAATGGGAGGATGGACTCCAAGTGTCTCAAGTGGCGTAGTAGTAGGCTGACCTGTAGAATCAGTACCCCAACCACAATATCATCCATAGTGGCATAATCCAACCGTCTCCTCGATGATGAAACCTAAAATAACATAGATGAGAAAATAAAATGAACGATAACAAGATAAATAATATGAAAGACCATAATATTCAAAAATAATTTATACTTACATTGATTACAGGAGGAGACATACATTGTTCGTTTCTCGGTATTCTTCTACTCCTTCTAGTATCATCATAATCAGACATTTTGACCTGGAAATTTAAAATAATATTCTCAAATAAATAGAAATAATGAAAAATGTTAAATAATACAATTGTATCATAAAACAATGAGATACATTTTCATGTGTGATATTAATATTGATAAAATATCAAGACTTTTTGATGTTCAAGATTTACTAGAGAAGTGGTTAAACATAAATTGGTGAGGCAATTAATAGTTTTATATTCGATAATGGTATAAAATATACTAGTTATTTTGATATCATGTATGGAAGTTAAAAAAACACATACAATATTGTGATAATATCAGGTAAATACTTACAAATGTGTCAACGCTATGTAGGTTCTGTGACAATTTCTGGTTCACAATCTGTTGTAACAATTGCATCATCTATATCATCAAATGCAACATTCGAATAAATACCGACATGTTCATCCACAACATCATTGTCATCCATGACTTCTTCAAAAATATGTCTAGGAATACCATCAACAATAACACCAAATTGTAGTTGTAATGAGTCACTTACATAAAACACATGTTTAGCTTGTGACACAAGAATATAAGGTTCATCGGTATGAAGTTGGCGGTTTATATCAATCACTCTAAGTCCACAGTTATGAATATGCATTTCTTGTCATTTCATTGAATCAAACCACTTGAATTTCATCATTTCAACACGACCATGTGCATAGTAATCTAATAAAATGATTCTTTCAACAACACCGTAATGTGATATATTTTCTGATTGAGGCTACCTGTCCGATTCACTCGCTTAACAATCTGTTGTGGCGCTTATCGTGAAACCATCATGCTGTGTTGTCATTTTTTTCACAACTATTTATAACAAATTTAAATCCATTGACATCCATTGACTTACAATCACGTACCACATCGTTTGGACCAAAGGACAATGCTTTTATTTCATCTGATACTTAAATCATTGGTAGAGTTGAAACATAAAAGATACTAACATAGAATATTAAATAGAGACATGTGATTATGTTATGAGAAGAAGAAAAATAAATCTATTACCTTTGACTTTAACCAGGCATCAAATTCTTTGTTGTGCAACAGTTCCTTTTTCTTAATAGATAGAGAGCGATGTCTCATTTTTATAATTTCTAAATGTTCTCTATAGATATGAAAGCATTAAAATGTCAGAAGATATAAAGAAATCACACAATGAAAAAAATACATATTTATTAGTTTACTTACTTGATATTATCATCAAGCACACCACAGGTGAATAATATTGTGCGATGTGCTACTTCCCACTCTTCCCTTCTTAAATTACACAACGAGTACAATCCAGATATCCCCCCTATTTGGGACAGTGAAGGAAATTCAGGCTCAATGGGATCATATTTCTCATATTCAGTTCTCATTAGTCGATTAGACCTCTAAGTGACGTTATCCAAGTACGATGAACATAATTCCATGCATTCTTGTGCTAAATAGCATTTCACAATAGAGCCTTTAGGATGATACATATTTATCACATAAGATTTCAATGTAAACATCATTATTTCAGTAGAATACATCCACCGACTAGAAACAGGACCACCAAAGTGAACTTCCGAGGGAAGATGCACAGTCAAATTTAACATACAAGTGAAAAAAGGCAGTGGGAAAGTTTTCTCCAAGTCGTAAAGAATAATCGGTGCATCTCTCTTCAATTTCTGAACAACACTTCTACTCAAACTTTTGGCACAAAGATCTTGATAAAATTGACATAACTTAATAACCACAAATCTAACATTATGTGAAAGTAAATGGAGAATGGCAATGGGAATCAACTCATGTAACATAACATGGTAATCATGGGTTTTAAGAGATTTGAGTTTCACATCTTGTGTATTCACCCTTTTCGAAATATTACTTGAATAACCATACAGAACCTTCAAACATTCCACGACCTGAAGAAATTGTTTTTTTTCCACATTTTTCATCGAATAACAGGAAATAGGGACTTTCCACTTATTTTGACCAATTAACTCAGGATGAAGTCTTTCTCTTATACCCCAATCCATCAAATCACGATGACACCGCAAATCGTATTTTGTTTTGCCTTTGACATTTAAAATAGTATCAAGTAACATCTCACAAATGTTTTTCTCGATATACATTACATCCAAACAATGACGCAATAAATTTTATGACCAATACAGAAACTCAAAGAATATGCTTTTATTTCTCCAATTGCAATTGGAATTCGAATTAGCATTCTTTCGCTTTCTAATATTTGATTGAATTTTTCCAAGAACATAATTAAAATCATCAAGTTCATTAACAATATCAGTCCTTGACATTCATTGAGGTGTCTCGTATGTCTCGATGGAATTATCGAACTACCTCTGATTTTTCCTGTATGGATGATCCATTGGTAGAAAACGTCGATGCCCTATGAAACTGAAAGTTCGTTGAAAATTTAATCTTCGGAAACGTGTATTTTCCATACAAATAGGTCATGATAATTTCCCTTTAGTACTCTAACCAGACATCATTCCATAGGTAGGAAAATCATTTATCATCCATAATAAAGTTGCACGAAACATAAAGTACTCCTTTCTGAATGCATCATACGTTTGTGTACCAACAATCCAAAGCTCATTTAACTCCTCTATTAATGGATGCATTTATATATCAATATTTTTTCCAAGATCACTGGGTTCAGATATCAATATACTCAGGATAGTGAACGGCTTATTCATACACATCCTTGAAGGAAAGTTATATATTTGAATGAAAATAGGCAAAGTACTGTGTGTAGTATGCATTTTGAAAAATGGGTTGAAACCATCACACGATAATCCCAATCTAACATTTCGTGGGTCGGTTGCAAAATCAGGATGTAACCTATCAAATTTCTTCTAATCCAACCCATCTGCAGGATGTACTATTTCGTTGTTATCCTTATTTTGTTCATCTTCATGCCATCTCATATTCTTTTCCATTTGTTCTGACATAATTTTTTTTTGAATCCTAGGAATTAAAGGGAAGTGCCACATCACTTTATGTGGTATGAAAGATTGAGATCCATCTTTATTAGTCTTCCACCTTGATGTGCCACACTGTTTGTAGTGTCTCAAGTCTGCATTCTCCTTCCAGAACAAACAACAGTCTTTGAGACAAGAATGAATCTTACTAGATGAAAATCCATATTTGTCAACCAACTTTGATCCCATGTAATCATTTTATGAAATACAGGCATCATCAGGCAGTAAATACTTAATAAATGTAATGAGATAGTTGAATGCAGTATTACTAAATCCATACATTGTTTTCCCATGATATAATCACATTAATAACTCAAGTTTGCTCATTTTTCCACATGCTTGATATACTGGGGTATTTGCATCTTCCATTAGCTTTCTAACACTCTCAATGTCATCATCCTGATTAATAGATGTGAACTATGTTCCAGTATTCATTTCCTCTTGCACTGGTCTACATGAGGAGCTAGCTTCATAAACAAAAGGAAACTGATCAAAAATCATATTTTTCATACCAATATTTTCCATTGAATCGATGTCATTCAACACTTGATATTTTTCTCCATTGTGATACCACACATGATAATTTTTCTGGAAACCACTTTTAGTGATATGGTAACTCACTTCCTCACGAGTTAACCAAGGTCTTCCAACACAATCAAAACACGGGCATCAAATCAATCCGCCATCTGAATCATTAGTGAATGCAATGTCCAAAAAATATTGTAACTCCTTCTGAAATTAATCAGTGATCCAATCAATGTTGCACATCTAGTATCTATCCATTCTGAGGAAGATAAACATACATTAAATAAATAATCTAGAAAATGACTTAACAGTATATTTATTGTTTCATAAGATATTAAGTAATCATCAATAACAAGTTAATAAAAAAATCATAACAAATATATTAAAATTATGGTTTAGGGAATTCATAAATGTTTTAAATTATAAAAATTCACGAATAGTCATATATAAGTTCCAAGAATAAGGATTTATTATAGTAAAAAGAGTTTATATGAAATCTAATAGATTATAATAATCAATTCCTAAAAGTATTTGGGTTAATTCATAACGAGTTGTGATGTTTTGTATTAAATCTACAAAGATTTATTGAAATTTAGAGACATTTTGAAAATATATGTAAGATTGGTATAGAGTAAGAGGTTTCCAACCTCTGATACCAATTGTAGGATCGAAATAGTGATGTAGATGCGCAATATACAAGAGGGGGGGGGGGTGAATTGAATACTTTAAAAATTCCTTTGGAACCTTTAAAGTTAGTTAAGAATAACTATGTTTTCCTTAAGCAAAGGAAAAGGCTAAGTTTAACAAAGTTAAGCTAAGTAAATTCACAACACCTCTTAGCACCGAATGCAAACTAGGAAAGAGATTCCGAATGAGGATTCTGGAAATATGGTTCGGGAAATTGAATCTTAACAAAAGATTACAATATGAGATTCTACCTTAAAGCATATAAAATCTAAATGAAACAGAGTACAAGTAAGGAAGTATAAGAAAGTTATACTTTCCTTATAATAAAAAATGCAGCGGAATAAAAACAAGTAGTAAAACTACTAGTAACAAGATATAAGTCTTTTAACCAAAAGAGAAGGGTATCCAACAACCTTGGATAAAGGTCCCTTGATTTATACTTTCACGCAAGTCTATCTTACCCACACTAGGGTAATCCCTCGATACGAAGATCAGAGTCTCTGTCTTGCTATCCCCTCAAGCCCTCAACTTCAAGGTAGTTGGCATCCTCTGTCTTCCTCAGCAAGGAAGCCCTCGAACTTCAAGGTAGTCGGCACCTCTATCTTCCTATCCCCGGAAGCCCTCGAATGTAATCACCAACATTCGGAGTCGCACGAAGCATTGAGAGTTAATAAGAGCCTCTCTCTCTAGAAATCACTTCAACCAGATTAGTCATCCTTTCAGTACTTTTCTCAGCTATCAGCCACGAGCTCTTTCAAATGAGCTCATATTTATAGGTAAGGTCGGCTCCTTCTCCAATGGTCATATTTTCCTTAATTATCGGAGGGACCTGTAAACGTGTCACTTAGACAACGGTTAGTTTATAACAAAACAGACGACATCGTTTTATAACAAAACAAGTGTAACAGAATTTACCACATCGTTTTAAACTCTAACATAAAAGTTCGGAATGAAAACATCGGAGTGAAGGTTCCAAGTGTAAGGAACAATAATAAAAGTAGAAAAATTTTAAAGAGTAAGTAAAATAAAAGTTCAGAGTCTAACAATGATATTTTTCGAAGTCTGAATTAATTCAGAGTGTATCAAACAATGATACTCAAATTCTGTTTAATAGGTGAATTCGGAATGCGAATTCGGAATAGAAATTCGTCATCAGAAATCGTAATGAGAATTCATCATCAGGATTCATAATAAGAATTTGTCATCAGAATTCGTAATGAGAATTCGTCATCAGAATTCATAATGATAATTCGTCATCAGAATTCGTAATGATAATTCTTCATCAGAATTCGTAATGATAATTCTTCATCAGAATTCGTAATGGGAATTCAGAATGAGATTTCTTCATTAGAATTCGTAATGATAATTCTTCATTGGAATTCGTAATGAGAATTCTTCATTGGAATTCATAATGAGAATTCTTCTTCAGAATTCGTTTTCTAAATCTGGAATAGAACTTAGTCAGAGTTCATATCCAGAATTCGGAATGAATCTTCTTTATAGCTCTTATCCAGAATCCGAATCCTAAAACAGAATTCTTTATATCAAAGTCTCAACGATTCCGAGAAAATATAAATGAATCCGAAT
The DNA here is from genome assembly GCA_963277665.1 of Viscum album. NCBI lineage: Eukaryota > Viridiplantae > Streptophyta > Magnoliopsida > Santalales > Viscaceae > Viscum > Viscum album. The sequence continues at coordinate 939,621,562 of OY728165.1, forward strand.
CTCATGCTTAAGAAAAATATGGATGAAAATAAGATAAGGATCATTTTTCTTATAAAAGCGATTTTGCTTATAAAAGCAATTTTCCTTATAAAAGCAATTTTCCTTATAAAAGCAATTTTCCTTAAGAAATAAATTTTCCTTAAGAAGGCAATTTTCTTAAAGATAGGGTGTTTGTGATTTTCAAAACAAGAAGGAATGGAAAAGTCATAAGGAAAACCTTATTGACTCAACAATCTCCCCCTTTTTGGAAAGCACAAACATCCTTACGAAAAAGAAATTATAAGAAGAAAGAAAAACATTAAGGCTTATCTCCCTTTGCTTTAAGGATATTGATGAATACGACTAACTCCCCCTTAGGCTTTGAAACTCTACGGATCGTATTCAGATTTCCGGAGTGATAAATAAGAAGGTCTTCTTTAATGAAAAATCTCCCCCTTACACAAACTCTTATTAGAGTTTTTCTTTTTCTTAAAGATCATTTTCTTCTCCCCCTTTGATAAACTCTTATTAGAGTTCTTCTTTTTCTTAAGGATCTTTTCCTTCTCCCCCTTTGTGATTTTTAAAAAGAATTGGAGGGAATGGAAAAAAATAACAATGTACCTGAAATATTAGTAATGACAACAAAAGAAACGAGAGGCACAAATTTCATTAGGTTTGAAATCTCGACAACAAAGAAAAAATTACAACAAAAAGATCGGATTTGGTTATTTCGGATCTTTTTCCTTTGAAATGAGCCCCTTTAGAACAGTCTTGATCTTCTTTAGGTCTTTATGATCTTCTTCAGCTTGCTTCTCTAAGACAACTATTCTTTCGGATTGAGCTTCAATTTTTTTCTTCCTGGGCTTTCAGCTTTTCTTCCTGAGCTTTGATCTTTTCTTCCTGAGCCTTCATCCTTTCTTCAAAATCAATCTGATGATCCCTTTCAAACTTCCAGTTTTGATAAACGGAATTGAGCTTCCCATTCAGATCTCTTACTTCTTGAATCTGGAAGTTCTTTTCTTCTGTCAACTTCATTTCAAAGGATGCAATTAACTCATTTATCTTCTTATCCTCGGTCTCAAAAGCATCTTTAACATTGTCTTGAAACTCATCTAATAACCTCTTCTCTTCAACAGTCTTCTTCGAACAGTTTGTCATCCTCTTTCAAGATTTTCTATGAGCTTCGTAGCCAACGAAAAACATTTTGAACTGAGCATCAATTTCAACACACTTGTCCATAACCATAGATACAGAGTCAGTTTTCTGATTCAAAGCATGTTGGAGCATCTGGCATCTTGAATCAATACTTGAGAAGGTCGGAATGGTTCCCACCAACTTCTTCAAAGACTGAACAACAAAGTCATGCCCCACCGAAGATGACTCCGAATCTGAAACTTTGCTTGGCAAAATTTCTTCTTCAACAAGTTCAAGCTTTCTCTTTGAAGAGCTACCAACATCCTTCCTCTTCCTCACTTCTGAGCTCGGAGTATCAACAAGAATTTTCTTTCCCTTGTCTTTTTCCGGAATTGAATCCTGTTCCGGAGTTCTCTTCTCACTATCAGAAACTTGAACAACATTATCTTCTTCATCAGTGACTTCCTGAACACGAACCCCTATGATTTCTTTTTGAGAAACATCAAGTAAAATATGTTCTTCTTCTCCATGATAAGAAACTTCTTCTTCTCCTTTCTCTTCTTCCATTGCTGGAGTAACTAGCTTCGAAGATTCAGCTTCAGATGTTCGGAGTGATAAGTGTTCCGAAGGTGTCCCCTTGTAATCATCTACTTGTTTCAGCACATCTCTGGTTTCACCACTTCCTTCAGCACCCTCTTCTACTTGTTCCACTTGCTCAACCTGCTCTACTTCCTCAGTATTCTTAGCAACAGCTTCTTCCGGAGCAACAAAATTTCTTCCTGGAGTCTCAGGTAGAGATTCCAAGGAGAAAGATCACGGAACTGGAATAGTTGCTGAAAACATTTCATTGAATTTCAACAAAGCCTGAGCTACCTCAGTCTCAGAAATCTTCTTCTTGAGCTTCTTTTGCTTTGCTTGTCTTTCAAGCTCATCAACAGTTTTCACCTTCAAGGCCATAGCCTCCGCAGGGGCCAATCCAAACTGCGGATCCCCTTCTTTCCTTTTTTCTTTATCTGCTCTCCACTTTGTAACAACCTCATCAGGATAGGCTTTCTTGTTCTTTGGTTTTGGAGGTGCGGAATGGACTTCCTTAGACATAGGATTCTCTGCTTGTACATCCACTTCTTTCAGCTTTCTTTTCCTTACTGTCTTAGATGATTCCGGTTCAGCAGCCTTCGGAGCCGCTTCATCTTGATTTGGAAAATCGAAGAACTCACCAGTTTCCTTGTTGAAGGCCACATCCATCCTCTTAAGAGTACCATCGCTGACCAGCATGATCTTGCAAACTCTTGGCTTAGATTTTCAAACCTCCTTGAAAGACTCAAGGCACCGAACAATTAACTTGGAGAGGATTGTTGGATACATAATAATCTGAGCTCTCAGATTTCCTTTCTTGAAATTTTCAATAGTAAGAAGAATGTGCTTCATCAAGTTGAACTTCCTTAGATTTATCAGGAAATATAAGATATTGATATCACTTTTTTTCAAGCAATCTTTATCACCTTTCCTTGGTATGATAAGTCCTTGTACCCATAACTCCAGAATCCGGAAATTTGTAGATAGACTTGCAATCTTCGGAGCCTTGTCATCAGCCAGTCCGAGAGTTTCTAAGGCTTTTTCCTTGTCAAAGCTACCCTTAGAGTCTGGAAACACATGTGAAATAAATTCGGCTTCTCCTTCATAAGTCAGTCCTACCAAGCTTGCAGCCTTGGTGTGAGAAAGCTTGTAGTCTTGCCATAAGACTTAAAAGAGAACTTCTCCCTATTATGTTCCTGGAAGAAGGAAACTGATTCATAGAACTCAACAAGTAAGTCTGAATACACTTCATCTTGGTTCCCGTTTTTTGACACCACAACATCTTCCCAGCCATTCAACTTAATGTTCTTTGAAATAAGGGAATCATAGTTGTTGAAGAAATCCGGATGGACTAACCTTTCTCTGTAAACTAACCATTGCGAAATAGGCTTAGTGGATGACATTTCTTGAGATGCTAACTCCACAGACATTCGGATCTGAAGTCCTCTGAGAAGTTCGGAACGGAGAAAAATGAAGTTCGGAATGGGCTTAAATCAGAGAGGCTGAGATTCGGGACGCAAGAGCTTGAGATTGATGTGGGATGAGTATTTGGGTCCCCTTTATATAGGCAACGAGATGACGGTTCACCTTCCTTAGTTGATCTAACGGTTGGAATAAGCTGAGATCAGATCTGACGGTTGAAGGCTTGAATCCAATCTTTTTGAGGTTTTTCTTAAAACAAGGAATTTAATAAAACTATAATCCAAAAACATAATACAAGAAAATGCCAGCAAGCAAAATATGACTACGAAAACATGAGTAGGGAAATCATACCTTTCAGATTGGATGAGGAGGATTATTAGTAATGGATAATATAAAAAGAAAAAAAACTTTATTATGAGAAGACAGATTTCGCAAAAAACATTACTATAGAAAATAAACTTAGTACGAAAACCTCAAAACAAAAAACACATTACGAAAAAACGGTACAAAAATCTGGTTATGAAACTGCCAGTACCTAATTTTCCATTCCGGAAATATGAACACTTCTATTCCAGAAGTATTCTTTATGAGAATGTTCATTTTGGAAAATTTTAGTTCCGGAAGTTCCATTCCGGAAATCTTCGTTTCGAAAAGTTTGAAAACAAATTTTGAAAAACTTTGTTAAACAAACAATCAAATGTACCCCCCCTATGAAAAGGAGTTTATTACTGTAAGGAGATTTTTTTTTTTCAACATAAAGTTAATTAATAAAGATTACCTTACTGTTATCATTCCTAAAATTCACAAGGTAACCTTCATCACATAACTGACTTATGCTAATGAGGTTGTACTTAAGACCTTTAACAAAAAGAACATTTGAAATCAAGGTTTTACCTAAAAGAACAATATTACCAATACCAACAATCGATCCCTTAGAATTGTCTCCGAAAGTTACCTTTCCTCCTTTCGTTTTGATAATCTTTTCAAAATAACTTTTGTTACCAGTCATGTGCCGGGAACATCCAATATCCATGTACCATGTATTGTTGCTGGTACATTCTTTATTTTCTTGAAATCAAGAAGAAAATTAGACTTTCAGAATCCAAAATTGTTTGGATCCGAGATTTCCAGACAATAAAATTTTAGGAACCCACATCTTCTTAGAAAAGTAAGCTTTGTGAAATCCTAGAGATTGGGTTTTGTTTAAGGAATAATTCTTTGCCCAGTGACCACCACATTGACACTTGGTACAGAATGAGGCACTTTGAGGAACAAAATAATTGTCACTGAAAATAGGTTTTGCATGGGTATAACCAAATCCAGATTTATTTCTTAAAGGTCGTATTTGGGAATACATCTTATCAAAATTTTCTTTACCATGGGTAAAGTTTGATAAACAGTTCTTTTAGGAAAAAATTTCGGACTTGAGTTTTACAACCAAGTTTATATCCTCAAAATCATTAGTTTTAGAACTAGAGTTTGGCTCGAAAACATTTTTCTTAGAATATCTTTTTCTAATTCTTTAGAAAGTTTGTTCTTCTTAGAACTTACTTCCTCAAGATTTTTTGAAATATTTTCAAAATAATCATTTTTCTTATCAAGATCTTTAGGAAGATCTGATATCTCTTTTGTAAGAATAGAATTCCTAGAGTTTTCCTTATCAAGTTTCTTATTGAGTTTGTAATTCTTAATCTCAAGAAGTTCAGCAAACGTAGAGACTTCCTCATAAGTGGGTAAAGTATTTTCTTCATCAGAAGATGATTATTCATCAGAAGAGTTATAATACTTACTATCATTAGCATTTAAAGAAACATTGGTCAAAGATTCAGCATTTCGTACCTTAGCCATTAGACAATGATTATCAATAGGTAATCTGGCTATAAGACCAATATTCTTCTGTCCTGAAGATTCATAATCAGAAGATTCATCTGAAGAGTTACCACCACTGGCACTCCAGGTGTCATTAGCTTTCAGAACATTCTTAGCTTTAGCTTTATAATACTTCTTCCTGTTCCTATCTGAATGTCTTTCCTTCCTTTATTTCTTTTTGAGCATAGGGCAATCTGGTCTAATATGTCCAGCTCTTTTACATTCATAACAAGTAACTTCTCCATCTTTCTTATCTTTCATGTCCTTCTTCTTAAACTTAGATTGAAAATTTCTCTGTCCAGCTATCTTGTTCATCCTTCGAGCAAGATTGGCTAATTCATTTTCAGAGACTTCACTCTCACTAGATTCGGATTGGAAAATAACTTTCTTAGACTTGGATCTGGTTACTCTCTCAGGAGTCTTAGCTTTCATCTGATTTGAAGTTGTAGTAAAAGCAACAGTACCATTTCCATTTTTCTTCTTGATGTTGTCAGCATCTCTCTTCATTCTTGTTTCATGTTGTAGAAGAGTTCCAAAAAGCTCATCAAGAGTAATTTGAGTTACCTTCTTGTTCTCATCTATAGCTGTTCTCTTGGATTCCCACTCTATGGGAGAGTAAGAGGTTTCCAACCTCAGATACCGATTGTAGGATCGAAATAGTGATGTAGATGCTCAATATACAAGAGGGGAAGTGAATTGTATACTTTAAAAATTCCTTTGGAACCTTTAATGTTAGTTAAGAATAACTATGTTTTCCTTAAGCAAAGGAAAAGGCTATGTTTAACAAAGTTAAGCTAAGCAAATTCACAACACCTTTTAACACCGAATGCAAACTAGGAAAGAGATTCCGAATGAGGATTCCGGAAATATGGTTCCGGAAATTGAATCTTAATAAAAGATTACAATATGAGATTCTACCTTAAAGCGTATAGAATCTAAATGAAACAGAGTACAAGTAAGGATGTATAAGAAAGTTATACTTTCCTTATAATACAAAATGCAGCGGAATAAAAACAAGTAGTAAAACTACTAGTAACAAGATATAAGCCTTTTAACCCAAAGAGAAGGGTATCCAACAACCTTGGATAAAGGTCCCTTGATTTATACTTTCAAGCAAGTCTGTCTTACCCACACCAGGGTAAGCCCTCGATACGAAGATCGGAGTCTCTGTCTTGCTATCCCCGCAAGCCCTCAACTTCAAGGTAGTTGGCAACCTCTGTCTTCCTCAGCAAGGAAGCCCTCGAACTTCAAGGTAGTCGGAACCTCTGTCTTCCTATCCCCGGAAGCCCTAGAATGTAATCACCAACATTCGGAGTCGCACGAAGCTTTGAGATTTAATAAGAGCCTCTCTCTCTAGAAATCACTTCAAGCAGATTAGTCAGCCTTTCAGTACTTTTCTCAGCAATCAGTCACGAGCTCTTTCAAATGAGCTTCTATTTATAGGTATGGTCAGCTCCTTCTCCAACGGTAATATTTTCCATTAAGATAGGAGGGACCTATACACGTGTCACTTAGACAACGGTTAGTTTATAACAAAATAGACGACATCGTTTTATAACAAAACAAGTGTAACAGAATGTACGGCATCGTTTTAAACTCTAACATAAAAGTTCGGAATGAAAACTTCAAAGTGAAGGTTCGGAGTGTAAGGAAAAATAATAAAAGTAGACAAATTTTAGAAGAGTAAGTAATATAAAAGATCGGAGTCTAACAAAGATATTGTTCAGAGTCTGAATTAATTCAGAGTGTATAAAACAAAGATACTCAAATTCTGTTTAATAGGTGAATTCGGAATGCGAATTCGGAATAGGAATTCGTCATCAGAAATCGTAATGAGAATTCATCATCAGGATTCATAATAAGAATTCGTCATCAGAATTCATAATGAGAATTCGTCATCAGAATTCGTAATGAGAATTCTTCATCAGAATTCGTAATTAGAATTCTTCATCAGAATTCGTAATGGGAATTCGGAATGAAGTTTCTTCATTAGAATTCGTAATGAGAATTCTTCATTGGAATTCGTAATGAGAATTCTTCATTGGAATTCGTAATGAGAAATCTTCTTCAGAATTTGTATTTTGAATCTGGAATAGAACTTAGTCGGAGTTCATTTCCGGATTTCCGAATGAAACTTCCTTATAGTTCTTATCCAGAATCCGAATCCTAAAACAGAATGCTTTATATCAAAGTCTCAACGATTCCGAGAAAATATAAATGAATCCGAATCTCATGCTTAAGAAAAATATGGATGAAAATAAGATAAGGATAATTTTTCTTATAAAAGCGATTTTGCTTATAAAAGCAATTTTCCTTATAAAAGCAATTTTCCTTATAAAAGCAATTTTCCTTAAGAAAGCAATTTTCCTTAAGAAGGCAATTTTTTTAAAGATAGGGTGTTTGTGTTTTTCAAAACAAGAAGGAATGGAAAAGTCATAAGGAAAACCTTATTGACTCAACAATATAAACCATATCATATACCAAGCATTAATATTAAATAATTGGCTGAGAATTAAAATGGTAAAAAGATGAGAATAATAACTAGTGTCTGAATCTATACATTAATGATGGGGGTCACCTTAGAAAACGGATATCCCATCAACTTGGTTGTTCCCACCCTTGCTCGTATCTATGAACTGTTGGGTCAAATACAAGAATGAAGATCCCCACATCACCTCAGTGGACCATTTCAATTATTGTATGGATGGATGGTGAAGTTCTATCAATGTTATGAGTACTGGTATACCACAATAGTCCCCAACTCTACCTTTCATCCTACCCTACTCTACATTGTTGACATTCTACTAAAATCCTTGGGAATTTCAAGTGTGGATGAGTTGTTTAGTGATTTTTCTCAGTTTTCATTTATGCCTTACCCCGCACTTCATTGAGTAGTGGTAGATGACGGAAAATATAAACAATATCATATACCATAGTGTAAGGATGCGACGTCATTCCATTATTGACTTTTAATCATGGAGTATAACACCACATCATGGTGAATGAGATTTAAAACTCTTTATAATCTTCTTTTATCATACCCAACAACCAAAACAAATCAACTTACCTTTTTCACAGTTGAAGGCACAACCCAAACACCTACATTTTTAGGGATAAAGTAGAACATGTGAACTATTTTTTTCCTAGGTTAGCATAACCAATGCACTACCTTTTGATGGAGGGACAACCATGTGTGAGTTGAGTGATTACAACTCACTTTACACCAGAAAGTAAATTCATTATAATGAATATAGAATAATTAAACCAATCAAAGTTGTTGAGAATTATTACTAGTGTAGAATAACTGGATTTGAACCTTCACACGGTAGATATAGAACAATTTAACTTTTTCATTCTTGCATGAGCAATGAGTAGATAAGAAGCATTAAAACCCATTGGAAAAATGCATTTAACATTGATTATCTAAATAACTGTCATTAATTTTTTTATGTCGATTATAAAATAACTATCATCTAAATGCCAATATGAAATCCTATTTTTCTTTTTGTGTTGGTACTTAAAATAATTCTCCCCCAAATATCCAATCTCTAAGAGGTTATAGCTTTCAATCAACCCAAGACTAGTCAATTCCCAAAACATCCATTGTTAAAAAGGCACTTGAAGTACAAGGCATAAAGTTTCATTCCCAGTAAGGTGTTAATGTAGGGAATAAGAATTTATATACTCAATAGGGAACGAATGACATACCTCAAATCACAAGTGAATAACCAAGTTTAAGTGTGAACATGTATACTAATTAGCATGTTTAAATAAAAAACATTGTTAGGAAAATAACCAAAATAATATTAAAATAATTGTAAATTGGTAGTTGAATGAAAAATACAAGTTATATAAAGTAACTCTCTATACTAGGAAAATGCATATTAGAACTTACCTACGTTTATATTTTTTAATGGGGATCGTTATCAATGCCAATCTAGAGATATAGAAATATTGTATGACATCTTGTGTAGGTTAGGTGTAGGGAAAGCTTATAGGCGATCCCACCCAGGTGTACTTCTAGAGTTAGGTCCTAAGCCCATCCCATGGAATGAGGAAGGATTATACAATGTGGAGGCCTCATCCCATCCCATGGAATAATTAAAGGGGTATACTCATTTATAACTCAAAATCATATCCCATGTAATTTACATGTACATAAATGGATAGAAAACATGCTTAACAATATATAATAAAAAGGAAAAATATAAACATACCCTTTAAAGCATGATAATAATCATATAGAAGGGTATTCTATGAATATGGATGATATAAAAAGGTAAAAATTGGATAAGTAAGGTTCTATACAAAGTGAAAATCCTAACTTTTGGAATTTATGACTAAAATATCCATCTTTTGAATTCTGTAAATTTCAGAAATACAAAGTCTATTACACAAAATACTTAGAAATAGATTAATAATTACATAATAGTAAATAGAAACATAACATTTATAGAATCGTAAATACATGACAGAATAGTAAACAGACTAAACCATGAATACCAGAATACTAGATTAATGATGAGAATTATAATGAAATATAAACCATGAAATACCAGTGAATAACAGTCGATAGAATACCAGTCAACACACAAGAGCCACAAAATAGTTGGAAATAAACACAAACCCCTCCTTGAACTCCTCCTACAAACTGAAAACTTCATAAACATAATAAATACTGCCAACAATATTCAAAGAACCCACAAAACAGAACCCACAAAATAGAAAACGCACCGAAAGGGTGTGGAGGAGGGGAGGAACCCTTCGGCTGATGCACCGAATAGATGAGGAACACCCAAATAAGCGTATAGAGGAGGGGAGTGCCGCACGAGGGATGGGGCAACCCCGAATGGAGAAGACGAGCCACGATTGGAGAATCCATGTTGTGGATGAAGGAACCATGATGAGGAATGGAGGAACCAAAGCTAGCGAGGAAAATGGGAGAGGACAAAAGTAAGTGCAAGAGATGACAGCCACAAGGGAAGAGAGGAGGGTGTGGTGAGAGAGGTCGTCGGGAGGAGGAGAGGTCATCGGGAGGAGGAGAGGTCGTCGGGAGGAGGAGAGGTCATCGGGTGGAGAAGGTGTCGTGATGAGGGTTTCAAATCGTGGAAGGAGGAGCCCACAGGAATCGAAAAAAAAATGAAACGCAAATGTGTAGCCACAGATGAAAATTAAACTGTGGGTATAACCAAGCTATAGCCACAGAATTATAAAACTGTGGCTATAGGTCCGTGGCTATAGCTTAAATTTCTAGTAGTGTATACCAAGCATGTGAATACCATCATTTATCTCTAATATATCATAAGATATATCTTGTTGGTCATATTCCAAACATGTGAACACATTAATCATGAATTCTTTTGAAACATGAATTACCATAGAACCTTAGAAAAAACATGATTGTTGTCAAAAGTTAACTAATTCCACATACCAAAATCCCAAAATATCTATATACTCAAACCATGATATCACTTTGTCCTTATTTCAGTCACGAGCTCATGAATACTATCAAAATTTCATTTTCCCCTTATCCCTTTATTATGTGCTTATCATCTTCATTCCAAAAATATCTGAATAAGCTTTCATGGTTACCGGTACCATTCAATATATACATTCAAATACTTTAGTAAAAACAATAGTGTAACAACCCTTAAGTGTTTCTTTATTGCATAGTACCATTAAATTACCTATACAACATAACTCTTGATAAACATACAATCATTCCACTAACTTCTTAAACCATTGACCAAGATTCAACACTTCTTTCATCTCATATATCATTTGTAGTCTTCTCATCATCATCCACATAAATACTACCCATATGACCATGCTGATTCTCTTCATGAGACTTTCCCTTAGGTAATTGGTTTGCATAATGACCATACATTCCACATTTAAAACATCTAATCATTGTTGATGTCGTAGCAATACGATTATCCTTCTCTATGGTGTTAACTGAACCTTTTCCTTTTCACTTACTGGATTTGTGTCCTTTTTTTCCGCACCCAAAGAATCTTCCAGTTCCTTTGAAACATTCTCCTTGATTCCTCTTCCCACATGATTTACATGAGATAAATTGAACTTTCTTTCCTCTATGATCATCATGAGGCTCCATCTTTCTCTTATTAGCTGAGTCGAGAAATTTACCAAAGTTGAGATTATTGATCATATTATGAGATTGCTGATTAGTCATAATAACAATGTTTGGACTTCGAAATCGCGTTTCATTTGGTTTCTCATGGAGAATATCATTCCATTATCCATCATATCCTCCATTATCAAGAATCTTCCTATTTCCAGCCATTTTCTAAAACCCAAAAAGAATAATTTGAGAGGAAAAAATAATGATAGGGAAAACAACATAATTAAGGGGGAGTACCGTCAATATCTAACATCTTAGGTCAAATTCTAAGTTCGTTACTATAATTCTAGGACTATAACCTATACATATACTTATCCTTAGATACATCCCTAGACATACCATAGAAATACCTCTAGGTATTTCACTAATGTTTTCACATCCTAGTTTCCAAAGGTTAACTAAACCTTCCCTCTGATACCAATTGTAGAGACTCAAAGCTTGACGTACATGGACATTACATTACTTTTGTGGAATACTTAATACATGACAAAAACAGATGCCCAAATACCATGTTAGTTTAGTGTCTTTGGAAACTCGAAACGTAATATTCTAATCATGGTAAATGATCTCCAATATCTCCCATAAAGATCTTCCCATTTTGGTTTTCTTACCTAAAACCTTTATTTATAACCCAGGGGAAAATAAAATATAAAAAGTGTGAGCTCAAATTCTCAGTAAGGTTAAACATAGAGAATATAAAACAATCCATAAACATTTGAATGCAAAAACTTGAACATAAAATCTAAACATAAAAAATCATGGGCAAAGACATAATTCTTGGAAGTACGTAAGGAATATATCATAAGTGAATGTCAATCATGATAAAATAGCATGGTAATAATATATGTAATTGTGGAAAACCATTAAGAACATGATATGATTTTCATAGTAGCCAAGGCATTGCTACCAAGGCCACCTTAGTGGACAAAGTCGCTTTCTGAATCGAGTTCACTCCTCGTTCCAGTCCTGTATAACTGAACTGAATTCACTTACCATTCCACCCATGTTTATCTCATGAGATATAAATCTTTAACCAATGCATTGGAGGGAGATATAGGTCCCACCCATATCATAATGAAATCATTCTTACTTGTGCCACAAAATAATCATAAATCATTCATCATAACCCAAAGAATAAAATGGGTTTCATAAACATCATACCATCTTAACATAATCCATATAAAACAAATGGATATCATTTCATCATAAGAAGAATAAAACCATGTAAATAATAGATACATTATACTTGAAACATAATCATAATTTCATCTTAGATAGAAAATAGTTTTGAAAAAACATTTGAAATGAATTCATGAGGAAAATATCCTTTCTTCTCAAAATCATTTTTCTTTTCACCAAATGCCATGTAATTTTAAATGAAAAGGACTTTTGTTGAAAATAATCATGAAATCTTGTAAAGTAAGATTTATGAAAATTAGGCGTTATGAAACCGTAAAAATCAGTTCGTGCCATATATGTTAAAAAACATTCTTCTCGTACTTTTGCCGGAAAAGTCAAAAAGTTCCCTATGTGGTAAAAGAAAGTAATATTCCTATCATAACATGTGGTAAATTTAAAAAATTGGTAAAAAGGAATTTAAAAATACATGAAAACATTTTTAGAAAACATGGGTGTGGATGATAACAATAAACCCAGTAAATACTTACGAATAATAGTCTCATATAAGAATGAGATTGGAATAGTTATCCCTTACCTCAGGTCTGATATGCTTTGTATGTATCCAAACCTCCTTTATAGTGATTTAAATAATGTCATAAACTTATTACAGAATCATATTCATTGTTATGATATCATATATGGTTCAGTTATAAATTTATATTACCCGTTCTTTTGTAAATTTCATGTTAATGCAGCGTTTTGGGTAAAATCGTTTCATTTATCGTACGTGTTTCGACATGTTGTTCTTGATATTATTACTTATATACTGATTTACATAATTCCAGAATTTAAAACATGATTTATATATAATATATATTCAGTATATAAATATATATGATAGATCGATAAATGGAATGAAATACACCATTCATGGAGACGGTAGGCCGTGCGTATGCATGAATGCTCTTTTCATTTCTGTATTGAATTTAATGGAATTAAGTAAATGAAACATATATGTACATAAATACAGTATCATTATTATGTAATATATTTCATGATTATTTATTATATATACTTTATAATCATACTTGAATGGTTAATCATAGAAAATGAATCTCATCGCGTTCGTGGAGACGGTAGTCTGTACATACGCACGAGCGATGATATCATTCTCATGATCGTGGAATTGTATTGAAGTGTATGTATAATATTTCAGAATCAATATCACTTTAAAATAATCATATATAGTTATTTATTTACACCATTATACCCATCCAAGTAAGGTGGTGGTGGAAAACAGATTACACCACGGCGTATAGACAGTATTCCGTATGTACGCACCCGTGGTGATTTCATTTTCCGTAGGATGGATAGAAGGTGAAATAGGGTTTTTTCATATTTATAATAAAATTTAAGTATATGAGTGGTACTGATGTTATTAATTTATGATTAAACAAATAAGTAAAAATTAGTATAAGAAGAAATAAATTGGAAAGAATCGGTAAAGGATATTACATTTTCTTTGATGCGCCTCTTCTTAACCTTCTCTTAAGGCACTAGGGTTGGTCTTTTGAGAAGAAAAAAACCACTATGATATAACTAGAAAGATTGAGAAGTGAAATTGGTAGGGGCTGGCTGAGCATCAAGGCTCAAAAGGGTGTGAATAGAAGAGGGAGAAGTTCCATTTTTATAAGGGAGGAGAGGGGCACTTTTGGAAACATCAAAAATATTAATTTATAATGTATTAAAACCCCATATAAAAACATCTAAAATGACCCAAATCTGAAATTAGATGATATAGGGTTGTAATCTCATCAACAAATAAAATTTAGACATGTTGGTAATTTATTTTAAACATTATCAACTTGATTTATCCTTACTTAATCTATTTAATTTTATTTGTGGTTATACGATTCTAAAATTTAAATTGTTATAAATAATTACTTATGTGTTGTGAATTGTCCATAAATGGATAATTTATGACATTTTAGACCATATAAATTTAAATTTATAATTTTTAAATATTTTTGTGATTTTTAAACAATTTTATAATATGATATTTTTATAAAATAACAATATTGTCAATTTTGACATTATTGATTTATATTAATTTAACTAAAATCCACACAGAGGATATATTATAATGAAAATATTTAATAGATTTCTGACATTTTAAATTTGTCTAGAAAATTCATGGATCACATTAAATAGTTCATATAATATTTATATTAATATTTTTAAAAAGATTTATTTTGTATATCTCTTAATAAAATAATTAGTACAAAATTGTTGTATAATTATTTATTATACTTATTTTTTTCATAAAAATTAAAAAAAAATCCTATTATGAATATAAATCTATAATATTTTATAATAATAATTTTACTCGAATTTATCATCTTAAAATAACAACATGTAAATTGTTATATTTATTTAATTATGAAGGTGACAACTTTGGAATGATTTAAAATAAAATAATATAAGTGTCATAATTGCCTTAATAAGGATCCAAATGGTCAACAATTCATCCATTGGATGATTAGGGTTTATATATACACTAATAATAAGTTTGGTTCAGATTTCTGGGTCTTTCGATATGTATTACTATTTTAATAAAAACTATATTATTGATTTTTCATTAAATAAATAATTTCTGCATCATTAATGTATAAGATAATAAAGTAATTAAATAACTCTTAAAAATTTCAAATAAATTACCATGATAAAGAAAAACATTTTAGATTTAAAATGAGTATTTATAACTAAATTTATATTTTGTATACCCTTATATTAAAAATACTTTAATTATTAATGTTTGAGTGAGACATATTTCACTTTCCTTTAAATAAAATAAACTAAAGGTCATAATCAAATACAAGTGGGTTCCATTAGATTCAATTTCGACCCAAGTAAAATTTAGGAAAAAATATAATCATCCAATTATATTAAGACAAGTTTTAGGGTAATTTTATAATATTATATTTACCCTTAATTACCCGATTTACCTTTTACTATGGTAAATAAAATTTACCGTAGTTACTATTTATAATGCCTAAAAATAAAAAGTAGCTTATTAACATAATTTGGACCTAAAGATTCCAAATATGGAATCCATTTTTCTTAATTCAAATCACATAAGTTGCAGAAAATAATTAAAAATTAATCCTATTGTTAAGAAAACGAGTTTTAAAAGTTAAAACATTGCAAAAGATTGAAATGATTTTACAAATGAATTCGATGTAAAATCAATGTTAATGACATAAGTTATATTAAATGGTAAAAATATATTATATTTATACTTTAAAACCATTCAATATTATAATTTAACCATATAAATTATTATGATGAAAAAAGTTGTTTTTAATTAAAATATAGTGTGTTTTTACTATTCATTAAAATATGAAAGATATAAGAATAATATGAAAAATTTATCCAAAGAAAATTTTTATATCCTGATTCCAAAGAAGAATTTTATTTTGTTAAATTGATCTTATAAACAATTTAAAAAATAGATTAAATTTTTGTGCGCCATCAAAAGGCGACAAAACTGCATTTTTTGAAAAAGACTTATTTTACCTGAAAAATTTATTTTGTTCTTATTCCATGTTCTAAAAAATGTTTAAGATGAATAATAATGTTATAAAATTCAAAATTTAGTTTATACTATTCATAACGGCTAGTTCATAATTATATTATAATAATATATCGTTGTTTAGTGAAACCTGGTATTGCGTACAACACGCGCTATCGAGGAAGGTCACGATTGTGTGTAATGGAAGCCAAGTCTATGTTGTGTGTAGTGCAAGACTCCTTTGTTGTTGCGTATAACAAAATACAACCATATTTCATTTATACATTTAATATATATATATATATATACTCAATGTTGCATAGAATAAATACTATCAAACAAACTTGAAATTGTGTATAACACGATCCAAGATTTGTGTTGCGTATACTGCAAGCTAATACAGTGTTGCGTATAGTGAAAGATAATCTTGGTGTAGCATAAAATAGAAGATTAAAAATAATATATGTTATAAAATCTCATTTTTTTACACACACTATTATTTGTTCCATACTTTTGGATGTCCAATATATTACTTTTTTAATGACCAAGAAAGATCAAAGTTGGATTTTGGATCCAGGAAATGTATCTTCCAGGGGTACGCTGATGGTGTGAAAGGGGTATTGTAGGGACCCAAAGCTTGACGTCAATGGACATTACATTAATTTTTCGGAATACTTAATACATAACAAAAACAGACACATAAGGAGCGTACTAGTTTAGTGTCTTTGGAAACTCAGAAAATAATCTTCTAATCGTGGTGAAATATCTTCAACATCTCCCATAAAGAACTTCCCCTTTTGTTTTCTTACCTAAAACTGTTCTTTAAAACCTGGGGAAAAGAAAAAATATAAAGGGTGAGCTCAAATGCTCAGTAAGGGTAAGCATAGAGAACATAAAGCAATCCATAAACATTTGAATGCAAAAACTTGAACATAACATCTAAAAATCAAAATAATGAGCAACGAAATAAATCTTGGAAGTACACAAGGCATAGATCATAAAGGAACATTAGTAATGATAAACGAAAATGGTAATAAACTATGTAATTATGGTATCAATTAAGCACATGTTATGATTTCCATAGTAGCCAAGGCATTGCTGCCAAGACCATCTTAGTGGACAATGTCCCATTCTGAATCGAGTTCACTCCTCCTTCCAGTCATGTAACACTGAACCGGATTAACTTACCATTCCAGCCATGTCTATCTCATGAGATATAAATCTTTACCGAATGGATTGGAGGGAGATATAGGTCCCACCCATATCATAATGAAATCATTCTTACTTGTTCCACAACATAAACATAAATCATTCATCATAACCCAAAGAATAAAATGTGTTTCATAAAAATCATCCAATCATGACATAATCCATATAAACAAAATGGACATCATTTCATCATAAGAACAATCACACCATGTAAATAATAGATAAATTATACTTGAAACATAATCATGCTAAATAATGTCATCTTAGATGGAAAATAGTTTTGATAAAACACTTGAAATGAATTCTTGAGGAAAATATCATTTCTTCTTCAAAATCATTTTCTTTTCAAAAAATCCAGGAAATATAAAAGAAAATTATTTTGTTTAAAATAGTCATAAAATATTGTAGAGTGAGCTTCATGAAAATGAGGAGTTATGAAACAGTAAAAATCCATTCACGCCATATGAGTTAAAAATAACATTCTTCTCGTACTTTTGTAGGAAAAGTCAAAAAGTTCCTCGTGGGGTAAACAAAAGTAAGATTCCTTTCATAACATGTGGTAAATTTCAAAAATGGGTAAAAAGGACTTTAAAAATACATGATTTTTTTTAGAAAACATGGGCATGGATGATAACTATAACCCTAGTAAATACTTATGAATAACAATCTCGGATAAGAACGAGATTGGAATAGTTATCCCTTACCTTATGTCTGATATGCTTCGTATGTATCTGAAACTCCTATATAATGATTTAAATAATGTCATTGACTTATTACATAGTCATATTTATTGTTATGATATCATATATGATTTACTTATGACTTTATATTACCCATTCTTTTGTAAATTCGATGTAAAAGCAGCGATTTGGGTAAAATCGTTTCATTTATTGTACGTGTTTTGACTTGTTGTTCTTTATATTATTACTTATATCCCGATTTACTTATTTACAGAATTTAAAACATAATTTATATATAATATATATTCAGAATATACATATATATATATGATTGATCAATAAATGGAATGAAATACACCATTCATGGAGACGGCATGTCGTACGTACGCATGAACGCTGTTTTCGTTTCCCTATTGAATTGAATGGAATTAAGTCGATGAAATACATATATATATAAATAAATAAAGTTTCATTATTATGTCATATATTTCATTATTATTCATTATATATACTTTATAATCATCCATGAATGGTTATCATGGAGAATAAATCTCATCGTGTCGTGAAGACGGTAGTCCGTACGTACGCACGAGTGATGATGTCATTCTCATGGTCATGGAATTGTATTCAGGTGTATGTGTAATATTTAAGAAACAATATAAATTTAAAATAATCATATATAGTTATTTATTTACACCATTATACCCATCCATGTAAGGTGGTGGTTGAAAACAGATTACACCACGGCGTGGAGATGGTATTTCGTACGTACGCACGCGCGGTGATTTCGTTTTCCGTAAGATGGATAGAAGGTGAAATAGGGTTGTTTAATATTTATAATAACATATCATTATATAAGTAATACTTATGTTATTACTTTATAATGAGACAACTAAAGAAGAATAAGTAGAAGAAGAAAGAAACTTGAGAGAATCGGAAGAAGAGATTACCTCTTCTTCGACACACTTCCTTTAAGCTTCCTCTTATGGAAGTAGAGTTGGTCTTTTGAGAAGATCAGAACCTCCAGAATGTCTCTAGGGAAGTTGAGAAGAAAAATGGGTAGGGTTTGTCCGAGCTTCAATCCTCAAAAGGGTGTGAAGAGAAGAGGGAAGCAGTTCTATTTTTATAAGGGAGGAGACGAGCACCTCTAGAAAAACATAAAATATTATTTTAATATAAAGTCATATTTGGTTTATAATAGCTCAAAATAGATTTATATTGAAGATAAAGTGGGTATGGGTCTAAATAATCCCAACCAATAGACTTTAGACAAGTTTAGTTTACAATTTTAACCTTATCATTTAGATTTAAATCTAAGTTAAATAATTTAACTTTTACCGTGTCTTCTTGTTTTCATACACTATATAGTTAATAAACTTACAATAACATGCCAAACGAACCCAAAGTGGTTCATTATTAATATATATATCCTTATATAAGTCATTTGGCCGAACCTTATATTCTTAGGAATAAAATAACAATTAATAATATAATATATGTTTTCAAAACTATTTTATGTCAATTTTGACACTATTTGGTAATTGATTTTTCTGAAAATCATAACAGCATGACTAGTTCGAAAAAACTATATTAAATCAACAATAACATGTCATATTAACCTATAAAATTATTTTAATTCATAAAAAGTCTCAAATTAGATTTATTTTGGTATTTATAATATCAATTATTTTAATATTTCATTATTTGGGTAATTACTGCATCACCATTGTGTCATAAATAACTTATATTATATAATGTCTAAAAATTATAAATAAATTACCATTAGGTATGAAATATTTGTATCTTCCTAATTAATATTTATATTTGAATTTATCTTATTTATAACCCTATATTAAAAATAAATTAGTTATTAAACATTTATGTTAACTATTTTAACCCTTCTTTAAATAAATTAATAATAAATGACCTAATCTAAACCAAGTGGACCTAAATGGTCATATTTTATTCCTAATGTTGTTTGTGGTCGAATTACACTTATCTAATAGAATTATGAAATGGGCTAGGGTAATAATAATATCATTTTTACCCTTAATTAACCTATTTAATTTTAACCATGGTAAATAAAAGTAAAAAGTTACTATTCAGAAAAAACTATTTTCATCTCATTGAACCACATTTTAGTACGTGATATTAACCGTGTCTCTCAGATTTTCGAAATTCCACTCAAAGAAGTGGAAAAATTATGTTTTATGTGAATTTCCAAATTCTCCTAGGAGGTGGGTAAAAGACGGTGAAAAGTTCAGTAAAAATTTTATATATCTAAAATTATTATAAAATGACTCCAATGAATTACATTGACCTTATATAGGTATTATCTATCAATTTTTACCTAAAATAAATTTAAATAAAATAAATAATTATTTAAATAAAAAGTCGGTTTTTATATAGTAACACAGTGTTTTTACTATTCATCAAAAAATGAAAGTTTTCAGAAAAATACCAAAAATTCACCCTAGGATAATTTCGAAATTCCAAATCCAAAAATGAATTCCATTTCGAAAGATAAAATTTATAAAATTTTAAAAAGAGGGTATTACTATTCATAACAGCTAGTTTATATAACAAATCGTTGTTTAGTGAAACTCAGTATTGCGTAAGACACACGCTATCGTGGAAGGTTACGATTGCGAGTATTGCAAGCCAAGTTAGGGATGCATGTAGTGAAAGCTCCTTTTGGTGTAGTGTACAACACAAGACATCAATAAAATTAAAAAGAATATTTTTCATAAAATCTTGGGGTGTTACATTCTACCCCTTAAAAATGAATTTCACCCCCGAAATTCATCGGGGTTATAAATGATTTACTACTCAAAATTTTCTTTAATAGAAACCCACATCGTAAAAAGGAATACCAAAACCAATATTTAAAAAATAAAGTATGAAACGTAACGGTTACCTAAATTAACTAATCACTGGGTTTCCACATAGAAGAAAATATGTGAAAATATGGATATGGAAGAGAAATCCAACCATCATGTTTTGATGGAGAGTGGTAGAGAACATGTCTTTGAAAAATCCGACAATCACAAAGCCATATATTTGTGATGATCTAAGGTACCATCTTATTCATCAGATATAAGGGCACTAGGACTACATTTTTGGTTTTCATGATCATTTCCCTAAAGTTAGAGAAATTGAAATTAGAAGAAATACTTTCTTGATTTTGGTACAGTCTTACCGTTGGTCGTTCCTTGGACAATTTACACTTCATCTTTTAAAGAAATGAAGTTGAATTTGTCATTCGTGAAGTGTTATCATATCATATGATTGAATGATGGGTCATTCCATCTATCTCAAACAAAAGGTTAGAAAAAGTTATCAAAAATACATATGTCCATCTATAGTGAGATTAATCATATATAGTTACTAAAATTGACTTATACTTCATATATCATACTACTTAATATAATAAATCTGGTTTCTACTAAACAGGTACTTCCTGTAGGCTAGTGGTAGGCGATAAAGGCCTGTCGCACTTCATTTGTGGGTTCGATTCCCATAGCCTTGTCCGACGCGATGGGTTGTCGCCCATCCTGTAGGTTGTCCTTTTTCTAAAACTACATTATTATAACATTACATAAATAATATCAAAAAAATTCTAGCCTTAAACAATTCTATCTGATGTCTAACTTAATCTATTCCAACCTTTAAGCTTATCGAAAATACTTATGTCCAATCTCACAGTGTAAAGAAAATGATTACTTGAGAGGTCACATAACAAGTACGTGAATACCATCATTTATCCCCCATATATCATACGATATATCTTTTTGGCCACATTCCAAACATTCAATGGCCTTAATCATGTATTCTCTTGAAAAATTAATACCCATTGAACCTTACTGAAAGCATGAATGCAGTTAAAAGTTAACACTTTCCACATACCAAAATCCCGGAAATTCTATATACTCAAACCATGATATCACTAAGTCATTATATCAATCATGAGCTCATGAATACTATCAAACAATTTATTTTCTCCTTATCCCTTCATTATGGACATATCATCTGCTTTCCAAAATATTTGAATCGCTTTTCATGGTTATCGGTACCATATTCTTCTAGAAAACCACAATGTACCAATACACATATATTTCAAAATTCCACGATACTATAAATGAGATTCCATGATACTATTTTGACATTCCATTACATAAACACTTAATCATTATACAACATCCTTATCATACTCAACATCAAAAATAGTTATCGCATGTGACTTCCCTTTATACTTTTCCTTAAGAGGTTGCTCACATTGATCTTCATTAACCCATGGATTAGGGCATTGATTAGCATAATTCCCCATTTACTTTCATTTGAAGCATTGAAGCGGTGGTGGTGCGTTCTCTGCAGTATTTTCTGTATTCACATCATTAGAAACCCTTTTTCCATTACTTCAACACTCAGCTGCTCGATGAACTTCTTTTCCACACTTAAAACATTTTCTAGTCCCTTTAAGACAATCTCCACCATTCATCTTTACACACTTTGAGCATAAATAAACATTCATCTTTTTTTCACCATTATTCTGAGATTTTTCCTTGAACTCCATCTTTCATTTCTTGTCAAAACCATGAGATGGATATGTTACAACAACTTCCAGTTCTACCTTGATAGCACAACACACAATTTATTCATAGCTACTGAAGTCTCTTATATCAAATGCCCTTTGAAAAATTGGTTTTAAGCCACTGAAAAATTGATCAACTTTGCTTTCAGGTTGGATGATAAAGCCAGATGCATACCTTGAAAGTCTTCTAAAATTTGCATCGTATATACCAACAGATTCATCATTCTTCTGCTTAAGCTCAAGAAACTGCTTTTCCATCTTTGTTCGAAGAATACAAGGGAAGTACTTAATGAAAAACAAGTTCTTGAACTCATCCCATTCCAGGGATTCAATTTCATCTTGGGGCCTTGTATTCTTAATTAGAGTCCACCACTGGTCTGCTTCACCTTCTAAATGGTAAACAAATAAAATGACTTTTTCATGTTCTGAACATTGAAGTATGGAAAATATCTTTTCAATGGTACTGATCCATTGTTCAGTAACAAGTGGATCAGATGACCCCTTGAAAGACTGTGGACGTTGCCTCGTGAAGGACTCAATATAATATTGCTCCCTTATCTGATCATTTTTAAATACAGAATGATTCATAGCTTGTGTAAGTATATCAATAAGATTTTTCACTCCATATCCCATCACATTTAGTTGATCGTGAGGACAATCATTGCAATATCCAATACATTGATCCACACGGTTCCTTCAGGTTCCAGCCATCTTCTAAAACCCAAAAGGAACAGTGTGAGAGGAAAAATCATGCTAGGAAAACAACATAATAAAGGGGGAGTACCTTCAATATATTACATCTTAGGTTCAATTCAAATATCGTTACCATAATTCTATGACAATAACCTATACTTATACTTAACCTTAGGGACATCCCTAGGCATACCTTAGAAATATCTATAGGGATCTCACTAGAGTTTTCGCATCCTAGTTTCCAAAGGTTAACTAAACCTTTCCTATGATACCAACTGTAGAGTCCCAAAGCTTGACGTATATTGAAATTACATTAAATTTGTGGAATAATTATTACATAAAGAAAACAGACACACAAGGACCGTAATAGTTTAGTGTCTTTGGAAACTCAGAAAAATAGTCTTCTAATCGTGGTGAAAGTTCTTCAACATCTCCCATAAAGATCTTCCCCTTTTGTTTTCTTACCTAACACTTTTCTTTAAATCATGGGGAAAAGAAAACATATAAAGGGTGATCTCAAATGAACAGTAAGGGTAATCATAGAGAACATAAAACAATCCATAAACATTTGAATTTAAAAACATGAACATAAAATCTAAACATCAAAATCATGAGCAACGACATAAATCTTGGAAGTACACAAGGCATAGATCATAAAGGAACATTAGTCATGATAAACTAGAATGGTAATAAAACATGAAATTGTGGCCTAAATTAAGCACATGTTATGATTTCCATAGTATCCAAGGCATTTCTGCCAAGACCATCTTAGTGGACAAAGTCCTATTCTAAATCGAGTTCACTCCTCGTTCCAGTCCTGTAACACCGAACCATATTAACATACCATTCCAGCCATGTCTATCTCATTAGATATAAATCATTACCCAATTCATTGGAGGCAGATATAGGTCCCAGCCATCTTATAATGAAATCATTCTTACTTTTACCACAACATAAACATAAATCATTCATCATAACCCAATGAATAAAATGGGATTCATAAAAATCATCCCATCACCACATAATCCATATAAAACAAATGGAAATCATTTCATCATAAGAACAATCACACCATGTAAATAATAGAGATATTATACTTGAAAAATAAACATGCTAAATAATATCATATTAGATGGATAATAGTTTTGATAAAACACTTAAAATGAATTCTTGAGGTAAATATCATTTCTTCTTCAAAATCATTTTCTTTTCAAAAAATGCGACGAAATTTTAAAAGAAAATTATTTTGTTGAAAATAATCATAAAATATTGTATAGTTAGCTTCATGAAAATGAGGGGTTATGAAACTGTAAAAATTTGTTAACGCCATATAAGTTAAAAATAACATTCTTCTCGTAATTTTGTCGAAAAAGTCAAAAAGTTCCTCATGTGGTAAAAAAAATTAAGATTCATTTCATAACATGTGGTAAATTTCAAAAATGGGTAAAAAGGACTTTAAAAATACATGAAAACATTTTTAGAAAACATGGGCATGGATGATAACAATAACCCCAGTAAATACTTACGAATAACAATCTCGGATAAGAACAAAATTAGAATAGTTATCCCTTACCTTATGTCCGATATGCTTCATATGTATCCGAAACACCTGTATAATGATTTAAATAATGTCATTGAATTATTACAAAATCATATTCATTATTATGATATCATATATGGTTTACTTATGACATTATATTACCCATTTTTTTGTAAATTCGATGTAAAAGCAGCGATTTGGGTAAAATCATTTCATTTATTGTACATGTTTCGACTTGTTGTTCTTGATATTATTACTTATACCCTGATTTAAATAATTCCAGAATTTAAAACATGATTTATATATAATATATATTCCAAATATACATATATATATGATAGATCGATAAATGTAATGAAATACACCGTTCATGGAGACGGTAGGCCGTACGTACGCATGAACGTTGTTTTTGTTTCCTTATTGAATTGAATGGAATTAAGTAGATGAAATACATATATATATATATACATAAATCCAGTATCATTATTATGTCATATATTTAATTATTATTCATTATATATACTTTATAATCATTCATGAATGGTTAAAATGGAGAATGAATCTCATCCTGTCGTGGAGACGGTAGTCCATACGTACGCACGAGCGATGATATCATTCTCATGATCGTGGAATTGTATTGAAGTGTATGTATAATATTTCAGAATCAATATCACTTTACAATAATTATATATAGTTATTTATTTACACCATTATACCCATCTAAGTAATGTGGTGGTTGAAAATAGATTACACCACGACGTGGAAACGGTATTCCGTACGTACGCATGCGCGGTGATTGTGTTTTCCTTAGGATGGATAGAAGGTGAAATAGGGTTGTTTCATATTTATAATAACATATAAGTATATAAGTAATACTTATTTTATTACTTTATAATGAGACAACTGAAGAAGAATGCGTAGAAGAAGAAAGAAACTTGAGAGAATCGGAAGAAGAGATTACCTCTTCTTCGACGCACCTCCTTTAAGATTCCTCTTATGGAAGTAGAATTGGTCTTTTGAGGAGACCAGAACCTCCAGAATTTTGATAGGGAAGTGGAGAAGAGAAATGGTCAGGGTTTTTCTGAGCTTCAAGGCTCAAAAGTGTGTGAAGAGAAGAGGGAAGGGGTGATTTTTTTATGAGGGGAGGGGCACCTTTGGAAAAACATAAAATATTATTTTATAATAAAGTCATATTCGGTTTATAATAGCTCCAAATTGATTTCTTTCGAAGCTAAAGTGGGTATGGGTCTAAATACTCTCAAAAAATATATTTTAGACAAGTTCATGTTACAATTTTAACCTTATCATTTAGATTTAACTCTAAGTTAAATAATTTAACTTTTACCGTGTCTTCCTATTTTCTTACACTATATGGTTAATAAACATAATATAATAAGACAAAAGAACCCCAAGTGGTTCATTATTAATATATATATCCTTATTCAAGTATGTTTTCCGAACCTTAGATTTATAGGAATAAAATAAGAATTAATAATATAATATTTGTTTTAAAAATGATTTTATGTCAATTTTGACACTAATTGGTAATTGATTTTAGTGAAAATAATAACAGAATTATTAGTTCTAAAAAGTAAATTAAATCAATAATAACATGTCATATTATCCAATAAAATAAGTGTAATTCATAAAAAGTCTGAGATTACATTTATTTGTGTATTTATAATATCAATTAGTTTAATATTTCATTATTTAGGTAATTACTCCATCACCATTGTGTCATAAATAACTTAACTTATTTAATGTCTAAAAATTATAAATAAATTACCATTAGGTAGGAAATATTTTTATCTTTCTAATGAATATTTATAGTCGAATTTATCTTATGTATTACCATATATTAAAAATGAATTAGTTATTAAACTTTGATTTTAACTATTTCAACCCTTCTTTAAATAAATTAATAATAAATGTCCTAATCTAATCCAAGTGGACCTAAATGGTCATATTTTATTCCTAAGGTTATTTTTGGTCTAATTAAACTTATCCAATAGAATTAGGACAAGTGTTAGGGTAATAATAATATCATTTTTAACTTTAATTACCCTATTTACTTTTAACCGTGGTAAATAAAAGTAAAAAGTTACTATTCACCAAAAATTATTTTCATCTCATTGAACCACATTTTATTCCTTGATATTAACGATTTCTCTCAGATTTTTTAAATTCCACTCACAGAAGCGGTAAAATTAAGTTTTATGTGAATTTCTAAATTCTCCTAGGAGGTGGGTAAAAGACGGTGAAAAGTTCAATAAAAAATTTATATATCTAAAATTATTATAAAATGACTCCAATTAATTACATTGAACTTATATAGGTATTATGTATCAATTTTGACCTAAAATAAATTTAAATAAAATAAATAATTATTTAAATAAAAAGTCGGTTTTAAAATAGTAACCCAGTGTTTTCACTATTCATCAAAAATTGAAAGTTTTCAGAAAAATACCAAAACTTCACCCTAGGCTAATTTCGATATTCCAAATCCAAAAATGAAGTACATTTCTAAAGATAAAATTTATAAAATTTTAAAAAGTGGGTATTACTATTCATAACGGCTAGTTTATATAACATATCGTTGTTTATTGAAACTCAGTATTGTGTACAACACACGGTGTCATGGAAGGTCACGATTTCATGTAATGCAAGCCAATTCAGGGATGCGTGTAGTGCAAGATCCTTTTAGTGTAGCATACAACACAAGACATCAATAAAATTTAAAAGAATATTTTTCATAAAATCTCGGGGTGTTACAGGTATCATTTTTGGGACCCCACTGCCCACAAACTTATCATTTGTAGAGATTCAATTTTTATAGAAGACAAGGATCAAATGAATGTTGATGAAAAAATGGAGAAGGAGAATATAAAAACTATAATAGTCAAAGTATAGGAAAAATTGAAGAAATAACCAGTTTCCTTAGAGGCATTTCTAGAGCATGAAGATCAAGTACTAGTTGATTCTGGACCACGATGGTCAACTCAGGAGAAATGACCACTAATATGTTACTCAAACTATGTGACTGAGATAAATATTGCATGATAATTATTGATAGAGTATGTAGAGTAATCTTCTTTTATGTAGGTGACCTAGAGTCTAGATGTAGCCTCATAAATGGAACTTATGTAGGAGGAACTTGATGCCCTACACAAGAAAAAGACTTGGGATCTTGTTCCATTACCTCATGGAAGAAAAGATATTGGAAACAAATGGGTCTTTATGATCAAGGTGGATGTAAAATACCAGGTGTAAATATATTGTGCATGACTGGTGGTCGAAGGATTTACTCAAATGAAAGGAATTGATTTAAATGAAATATTTTCTCTTATTGTTAGAATGATGATTGTTCGGTTAGTTTTGGAAATGTGTGCTACATATAGCTTACATATATAGCAGGTGGATGTGAAGACTACTTTTCTCCATGGTGATCTTGATGAATAGATCTATATGCTCAAACTAAAAGGTTTTATAGATGAAGGAAAGAGGAACATGGTTTGTAGGCTGAAAAAATTCTCTATATGGTCTCAATTAGGCATCTAGGTGTTGGTACAAGATATTTGATTCCTATATCATGAGTCTTAGATACATCAGACTTCATTCATATCCCTTTTCATATTTTAGTGGTTTACATGGTAATTATTTCATCATTTTTACATTATATGTGGATAACATGTTGGTTGCAGGTCCCAAAAATGACCAGATCTAGGAGATGAAGGCACAGTTGGCTAGGGAGTTTGATATGAAGGATATGAGAACATCATACAAGATTTTTAGGATGCATATTTACTGAGATAGAGATAATGGGATTATTTGGATATCATAGAATAATTACATACAAAAATTCTTTAAATGCTTCAATGTGAAATAGTGTAAGTCAATATATACCCCTCTTCAAGTTAGTTTCATGTTATCCTCAACGATGAGTCCGAATAGTAAAGCTGAGAGGATAGAAATGTCTCGAGTGCCGTATGCCTCAGTAGTGGGTAGTATGATGTTCACGATAGTTTGTACTAGACCTGATGTTTCACATGGAGTGGGAGTAGTTATTCAGTACATGGATAATCTAGGACAAGGGAATTGGAGCACAATGAAGAGGATCCTGAGATACATCAAGGAGACCTCAGATGCTGTATTATGTTATGTAGGATCAGATTTCACTATCAAAGGATATGTTGATTCATATTTTGTAGGTGATTCTGACTGGAGTAAATCCACTACTGGTTATGTTTTTACTCATGTAGGAGGATATGTGAGATAGATTTCTAAGTTATAGTCTGATTTGTCTATATCCACGATAGAGGTAGAGTACATGGTAGCTACACAGGCTTGGAAAGATTCGATTTTGATGAGAAATTTGTTGGAGGAGCTCGGGAAAAAATAGCATCATATTCCATTAATATGTGATAGTCAGAGTTCCTTGGACATTGAAAGGAATCTAAATTTTCATTCCAAGATGAGAGACATTATGGTATAATATCAATTTTTCCAAGACAAAGTGGAGGAAGCAAGTGTGAATATGCATAAAAATCATACTGAAGAAAATTTGGAAGATTTTCTAACAAAGGATGTTGAATATGATATATTCAAATGGTAAAAATCCTCTAGCGGCCTGAAAGAGATGTTGAAAACATGTTTGGAAGATAGAAATTATGTCTAGATATGTGATTGGATCTCAATCAAGTATTCAATTGGGATATGTTTCATCAAAATTTTAATTTGAAGGGTGGCATCGCCCCCCTTGATTATCAAAGGGAGGGCAGGTGTAGTGGTTGGATTGGTGGGTGGCTAACCCTACAAAACTTTGAGATAAGTAAGAGAAGAGAAAAGAGGGGCTAAAAGAGGACTACAAAAGTAGGCACTCTTCTTTGACAGATCTCATCTCAATCAGCTTCATCCTTTCTCATCACCACTAGTAGATCCCATTTTTTACGGTATTTAGTGAGGCTGTTTCTCCACCTATTCAAGAGAGATATTTACAAGGATTTTCTCCTTTTAACAGTGAGGGAGTGTGTACCCACATTTACCCATAGTGATCCTTCTATTTCTCCTTTGTTTTTTTACCCCTTACATTTGGGGGTTTTTTCCCGTTACATCTGTTGTCCTTAATTTATGCATTTTGCACATTATTTTTATCTTGTGATTATTGTTGCACTATTGGCCAATCATATTTCAATCCAAACTTGAGATATATACCATCATTCTTTTTTAGAACTACAATTATCATGTCTTCCTTGCTTGGCATAACTCCGTTAATATGTTTTGAAACAGTTGGACAAGAAATACACAAAGCTTGAATTTCAATAAGAAATGTAATTGAACCTTCTATTATATCAACAAAATCCAACCCAACTAAAAAAATCGAATCTAGTTGTTTATTAGATAAGAAAATTTCACTTGTATTAGAAACACACTGCAACACTATTGGTGTTATTTCAAAAATTACAAGATCATTAATGAAACTAGAATGTTCTCTCATAATTTGGAGTAACTGATAATATGTGTCTTTATATTCTTCCATATATAATACAACTATAATATGTTCCAAAGAACTTGGCCACACAATATAAGTAATTTTTGTCACATGTCCAATCAAATAGATAAGAATATTTCTCTTCTTATCAAAGTAAAGCGATGCTGATGTGCATTCCTTTACCTTATGCAGTTCAGATAGTTTTCATGGAAGAGTTGTTATGCTTTCTTCCTGTAGATTTGGAATGAATTCAAGATGATAAAAAATATTCTGGAAATGCCTTTCTAAACATGAATCTATAGCAAGAGAAACTATTCCTGAAACTCCTAGTAAAAAAAATAATCCCCCTAGTAGTAAGTTTAGGCGTGCCGAAAAACTCTTTCCGGTGTAATGGGGCTTGAAGGAAAACCCTAGTGTCTACAACAATAACAAGAAGTTGGTTATATCGCTCAACAAACCCATCAACCAACACTTTTGGTTCAAAAGGATCAGCATCTGACAAAAAAACTAACTCATATTGATAGGGATATATTCTAGAAATCTTTTTAGGGTTGGAAACAACTTTACATCAAGCAGACACAAGTGTTGAAACCGGTGGAAGTTCCACAGGTAGATCAGGTCAGACAATACAACTGGAAACAAGTGAATTTGTGGTAATATATGTCTTTCTTTTACCAACCTCATCAGGATGTTCTGAAAGGATATCATGTCTCTCTCTATCAACCCCTTCTAGAGAGTTTTTTTATATGTTTTTTTTTTATTTTTTTTGAAAAATATGTGCGAAAGGCGGCAGGCACGCTTCCGCCTTTCACGTAAAAACTATTTTACTATTATAAACATTCTTATATATATATATATATATATTTTGTTTATATATATATATATATAATTTAAGCAGAATTTATCTGCTATTTAATATCCAACAGTACTACGATTACAATAGTCTTGATTCTGATAGAAACCCTCTCTTAGGGATCTCTTTTATAAGAGGGGTTACCTCAGAAATCATTTTGCATTTTCGATGTGGGATTCAAGTTCATCCTTTCCCACACAGAACATTCTGCATTTCTGATGTGAAATTCAGAAATATTTAAAGTACGTGACTTTGAAAGACTATAAAAAATAAACTATAACACAAATATAAATAAAACTTAAAACATAGATTGAACATATAAGAAATAGCTCAAAATAAAAAGAATTTCATAACAAACTTTGATGTAGAATAATTTATAAGGTTTTAAAGCCACCTACATGAAACTAAATGTTTTTCCAAGTATGTGACTTTGAATGCCTATAAAATAGAAACTATAAGATAAATATAAATGAAAATTAAAAAATTGATTAAACATATAAAAATATTTGAAAATAAAAATAATTTTATAGAAAACGTTGATGAAAAATAATTTATAAGCTTTCAAAGCAACCAACTTGAAACATAAAAATGTTTCAGGTATGTGACTTTGATGGCCTATAAAATATAAACTATAAGACCAACATAAATGAAAATTAAAACATGGATTAAATATATAATAAATAGTTAATAATTAATTAGAAATATAATTATTAATTATATAAATATTAATTTTCTAATAACTAATCATTTAATTTGTAATATAATTATTAATTATATAAATAATTAGTTAATTAGTAATATCATTATCAAATATATAATAATTAATTAGTTATATAATTATTGATTACATAATTATTAATTATATAATTATTAATTACTTAATTAGTAATATAATTATTAACTATATTTTAATTAATTAATTAATTAGTAATATAATTTTTAATTACTTAAAAATTAATTAGTAATTTAGTAAAATAATTATTAATTATATAACAGTTAATGAGTAAATTAGTAATATAATTATTAATTATTAATTATTAATACTTAATTTAATAATAATTAATTAGCTAATTTGTAATATAATAATTAATTATATAATAATTAATTAGTCAATAAGTAATATAGTTTTTAATTATAATTATTAATTATATAATAAATAATTATATTACTAATAAAGTAATTAATAATTATATAATTAATAATTAATAATTATAATGATTAATTATAATTAATAATTATATTACTAATTAACTAATTAATAACTAATAATTAATAATTAATAATGAATAATGAATAATTATAATGAATAATTATAAGTAATAATTATATTACTATATAACTAATTAATTATTAATAGTTAATTAGTTAATTAGTAATATAATTATTAATTATAAAAATAGCTAATTAGCTAATTAGTAATATAATTATTCATTATAATTATTCATTATAATTATTAATTTGTAATTATTAATCATTAATTATTCAATTAGTAATATAATTATTAATTATATAATAATTTGTAAAGACACAGAATTTCAATTTAATTTTTTCTGAAAAAATATATGCGAATTTTATGAGTCAGTGAAATCTGACGGCGCGCGATTTCGAGGCTCGAAGTGCCCGGAATGATCCGTCAAAGTTTTGTTAAGCTTGAGTTAATGCACGTAAGCAGTTTTCCTAAAAAAGTGGAATGAATGGTAAATGGTTACTCGAATCAGAAATACGATGGCATCGTTGCGCTCAGGACAACGATTTTACCCTAGGTGCGACTTAAGATTAGTCGATGCGGGCCTCCTATGAGAAAACCCAAAAATGACATAATCGTAAATAAAATAATTAAATAAATAATTTTATTTTTCAAATGCTTATAACTCACAAACGGTAACACGAATTAAAAATCTGAGACCACTGCTGAACTCGTGAGGGTATTCTTTCTTTAAGAAGATACTAACTTTTGCCGGCGTGGGCCACCAGAGAAAGTTAGTTATTCGCTACAAATAAAATAATTAAGTAACAATTATTTTATTTTAAATTTAATAACTTGTAAACTGTAACTCAGATTCAAAATATGAGAGTACCGTTGGGTTTTTTGTGGTGTGTTTCACCTAGATAGAGCCTAACCTCGACCAGCGCGGGTCGACGATGATTGACAATAATTTTTCAAACTTTTTTTCAAGTTCGTGCATTAAACGCGGGAGCGACGTTTTTATAAATTTTGAACTGGTGCTTGGAATTGGAATCTGAGGGCACCATTGAACTCACAATGCCGATATTCTCTTAAAGAGACATTCACCTCGATGAAAGTTGGTCGAGGGTGGAAGATAGTTTTTATGTTTTTCATAGAAATAATAAAATAAAATGACGCATGTTTTATATTATTATAACCACCCAAGTGGAAGTTGGAAGTGGGGACCACCAGGCCCTAACATCTCATGAGAGGTCATGGTGGTGGGGACAACCCAAACCATAACCTCCCATGAGAGGTTATGGTGGTGGGGACCACCCGGATTTTTAAACCTCCTTGAAACCTCCCATTAATTGGGAGAAACCTCTCAAGTCCCTATTAAATGTGTGGCGGGAGCATCTTGGTTAATTATAACCAACACACCTCTTAAATTGCACTGGCATTATGTAATTAGATTGCTCCTTTTAAATTTAAATAACCACATTGTTGGAATTTAGGAAGGTTCCTAATAAATGAACCATCATAAATTTCAACGATCGTTACCTACCTCCATCCATCTTGTTGTATATAGGAAGCTTGGGAGGAGGTTTTGGGACGGCTTCACCAAGAGAAGAAGCGTTGGTAAGTTATGCAACACCCAACACTTGGAGGATTACTCTTCCGCCACAAAGAACACATTCTTCCAATAAAGAACACTGGTGAGGAGCGACTTTGACTTCCTTCCTCGAAACCTACTCTGGCATAGGACGTCTTTGACTATTAGGAGTCGGTGCACAAACCGACGATCGAGGAAAACGACGATGACCCCGACGTCCATCTTTTCCCGATGATCCGTCTTCTTCCCCACGCCAACGTTGATAAACATCGATCAAGGTAGAGGGTTTATTTTCATGTTCATTCTTTCCTTCATTTTCTTTTGCGGATTGGAAATGAATCATTATGAAGAGTGTAGAATTTGAAGTTAATCGTTCTCTTTTCTTGATGGACCAATTGCTATCATCCTAAACGTGTAGGGTGTGGGCCAAACTAACATGGTCAGACTCCCTTAGTCGATATATTTTGTGATGTCCTTCGGCATGGCGACGAAAAGATGAGACGACGAAGGAGGAGAAGACAAAGGTCACGCTTCCCATGGCCTCTATGACCCACACTTCCCCCGCGGCATCCCACAATACAGCCAGCCCGTCCGACCACCACCCGTCCTGCCCGGCCACCACCTGGCCTGCCGTCGGCCTGTCCGGTCGCCACCCGCCCTGCCGGACTGCCTACCGGCCGCCCACCAACCTCCCTGGCCACCTCTCGTCCTGCCCAGCTGTCGTCCGACCCACCCGGCCGCCTACCCGACCACCACCCGACCTGCCTCCGGCCTGTCTGGCCACTACCCGACCTGCCCGGCTGCCTCCCGGCAGCCCTCCAGCCTACCGATGGCCTGCCCGGCCGCCTCTTGGCCTGCCCGGCCACCTCCTGACTGAACTGGTCCCTGACCGTGCCGGCCTCTCGAGACGGCCTACAGACCCCCTCGCGGCGCCCAGGATGAACCGGCCCTGGCTACGCCCTCCTGGCCGAGCCGCGTTGGGCCGCACTCTTGCAGCGCTCCAGGCCAAACCGACCCGGAGCCTGAGCTAGACCGCCGTCGCAGCCTGCTGGGTTGGGCCCAGTGGTCCAGGCCAAACCCAAAGGGTTGTCATTCCGAACAAGTCAGGCTGGACCCAATTGGTGAGACCGGGTCAGCCCAGACAAAGTTGAGTCGGGTCGGTCTGACCGGGTTGGACCAGACTCAGGGAAACTACAGACCCTTGTACTTTCTTTGGCCATATATTTACCACCAGATGTCTATTTGATAAACCGTCAGCGGCGCTGGTAATCTTGGAGATTGGCGGTACCTTATGAGAATACCCCCACTAGAGTATGTGGTATAGTTGAGATACGGTCAGGTTGGATCATGCACAAATCCAACCGGCCCTCTGGGACTAAAAGGCTAATAACTCTCAGACCGGGCGTCCGATTGACGCGATGTCTATTGCATTGAGACCCCTAGGATGAGGTGAAACTTCAAGATATTTCTTCATGGTAATTAGTGGAAATTGATGTATTGAAACTTGGCATGAGGAACAGACCCTCCCAGAATCAAGCGTGCTTTGTGCGGAAACCCTCTGGCTGGATGCGCTCTGACTACTGTTCCTAGATCCTGTGTGGGTTCGATAGTTCTAACTATTGTTCTTGGATCCTATGTGGGTTTGAATGCACTGACTACTTTTCTTGGATCCTATGTGGGTTTGATAGTTCTAACTGTTGTTCCTAGATCCTATGTGGGTTCGACCACACTGACTACTGTTCCCGGATCTTGTGTGGGTTCGACAGTTCTAACTGCTGTTCCTGGATCCTGTGTGGGTTCAACAACACTGACTATTGTTCCTGGATCCTATGTGGGTTCGACAGTTCTAACTATTGTTCATGGATCCTATGTGGGTTCGATAACACTGACTACTGTTCCTAGATCT
Organism: Viscum album; assembly: GCA_963277665.1. Taxonomy (NCBI): domain Eukaryota; kingdom Viridiplantae; phylum Streptophyta; class Magnoliopsida; order Santalales; family Viscaceae; genus Viscum; species Viscum album. The sequence goes on from OY728165.1 coordinate 939,657,114, forward strand.
TGTGTGGGTTCGACAGTTCTGACCGGGGTTCCAAGATCCTGTGTGAGTTCGATAGCTCTGACTACTATTCCTGGATCTTGTGTGAGTTCGACAATTCTGATCGCTGTTCCTGGATCCTGTGTGGGTTTGATAGTTCGGACCGCTGTTTTTGGATCCTATGTGGGTTCGACAGTTCTGATTTCTGTTCCTGGATCCTGTGTGGGTTCAACAGAATAGATGATTTAGTGGCTACATCTAATCATCTCTAACTCTTAACAAAAGTTGTATAGCTATGTGAGATGATTCAGTAAATTTTGTGTTTTCCTCATGATTGAGATGGATTACTTGATAACTTAGGTATATACATGACCATATACCTAAGTGGGGTTATCTATTGATTTCATACTTTGTGATTTATCCTTGTTGGATTTTGTGAGTCCTTGAGGGTCTCAGGGTCTCTATTGAGTATCGTAATACTCACCCCTGCACGGGATATGCCTGCACCTTGTTGTGTTGGATGTAGATGATGGACAACGTTGACTGAGGCTGAGAGTACCAGGACTGGACAATATATTGAGGTGGACCTTACGACAAGTTGGTACACGGAGGAGACCGACAGATGTGGAGTGCTGAGGAGGATATCTGTACCTACCCTTCAGGTAGGAATTACGAAGGATGAAACAACAACCATTTTTTCTTTATTTAGTTGTACTTGTACTTCCAGTTACTTGTACTTTACATTTGGGATTGTATTTCCAGCCCCTTTACTTTTCAACACTCTATTGTTATACAATTTACTTAGTATTTTGTATCCAGCTGGGTGCTCTGATGTGTTATTTTAAATGTTAAAAAGGAAATTCCTTCCCATTTTCAGGTAATTACGCCTTTGGTGCAAGTCTCCAGCCCCTAGCCTATAGAAGGCAGGCTTGGGGTAGTTATGACCTAGCCCCCGGGGAATGGGTCGTGACAAATTGGTATGAGAGGTAGGTTCTACCGTAGAACATAAGACTCTGATATTTCTTTTCTGTGAAGCAATAATCTTAAGAGTAGTGAGTGTGGTTCTTAGTTCAGGGAGTCCAGTGTTGGTGTGGAAGCCGACGTATCCATACACCAGGACCCTGACTTCTGATTTCCGACTCAGTGAAAGAAAACCCTGATTACATGTTTGTTTTGAAAAGTTTTCTTGTGTTTTCTTGAGTCATCTCACCTTTTATAACTAAATGACCATGGAACAACTTTTCCTTATCAGGATGCCTTTACATAGACAACCATCTTGGATTCCCAAGAGAGTATACTATGACTGCCCACAGAGCAACAAGGCTCCGGTGCAGGGCCCTCTTACTATGTTGGTACCTTCGGGTAGTGTACCAGCAGCACGACCAATCATTGGGTAGCAGATACCACCAGCCACACTGGCGGATGGTGCATGCTGACTAAGCATGTTTCATGAGTTATAGCAGCAAGGGCCTATGATGTTTCAAGGCGAGAAAGATTCCCACGTAGTTGAAGGCTGACTGGAGGTGATTTCTAGAGTTTTCCATCTAGTTGTTACACAAGTAGAGCATATGATGATCGTAGCTACTGGTTTTTTTTCAATGAGTGACCATGAGGAGGGTCCTCTTATGGATGAGGCTTCGATACGTGGATCGTTTCCCAAGATAGTACCTTCGAGTAGTGTTCCATCTATATCTCTACCTGTTGGTCAGTAGTTACAACCACCGACACTAGTAGAGGACACATGTAGGCTTAGTGCCTTACATGTGTTTCAGCATCAAATAACCCTCATGTTCTGAGATGAGCCCAACTCATAGGCGGTTGAGGACTATCTCGAGGAGGTGGCTGAGAGTTCTCTATAACCTCTATAGCTTCTACAGGATGGCATGACAGTTGCTGAATATTCATCAAGGCATACCAATCTTTCCTGGTACTCGATTAATAGGATACGATTAGTGCTTTAGGGCTCGAACTTCTAAGCGAGGTGTGTCTAAAGGAAATCCGATCTAGAACTTTTACTCTATGCATTCCTACTTAAGTTAGGGTGCAAGAGGGAACCTTTTTGGTTGATTGTTATTTTGGTGAGCGGATACAACCAATGAATGTTACCAGTGGGAAAGTAGGAAACTAGTGCCAGTATCAGAGACTTGGGCATGTGAAATGTTTTGGGAAGAATAAGTGTTAGGTACATATGAATCTACAGGGGAGTAGATGTGTAAATAGATCTTAGAGAGCAGCATGTGGTGGTGTACTATTCAATATGTTACAACCACCATTTTTTTGTGTGGACCCCTGCAAGATTAGGGAGCTGGAGGACAGTGGAAGAGAGTTGTTGCACGTGGTCAAGGATTGTGACCCAAGGACTCTATCAATGATTAGATGTACAGTCTATGTCTACTACTAGCTTCCATATCAATAGAAATAGGTACCAATCATTTCTTCCTTCCATGAATCTTGTCTAGAACCTAGGGTATCCGATTAAACCGTTGACTTGACCCTCATGTCTGGAGATACCATTGGGAGGAGACTTGATAATCAAACTTACGTCGACTGTGTGATCTGACCCTTGAGGCAATAGTTTCAGTTGAAACCTCTTGGTGGCAGCATCGAGGCCTTACGATGTTAGTTTGGGATTGGACTTGACATCCACAGTTCACACTTAGATTGACTATATTAGGCAAAGAGGTTGTGGTTTATCTACAACATTGGTAGGGGTTTTTCATTGTTCGGTGAAAAAGGAAACACAGGAAGCACAGGATAAAATCATGCATAGGTGGGTGCATCCAATCACTCATGAGTCGGCCAACCTCAGCCTTGTGGCAGCAGAATTTGACTTTGAGATAGTATATATTCATGTGAAGGGGAACATGGTAGCAGATGCACTCAGTCGGAGGTCTGTCCTGCATCTGTTGAGTGAGATGACAGAGTAGCTAGATGCTTTACAGACATCCTTTGTGGATAGAGATGGAGCAGCCTTACTTTATTCTCTTACAGTAACTCCCCCACTTCTTCAGTGAGTTAGGGAGGCACAACATGGGGATGCTGACTGCGAGACACGATGTTCTCAGATATCCACAAGGCATGCACTTGATGTATTTTCATAAGGTGGGGAGTATGTCATCATCTTCATAGGACATACCACGGTACCAGTGTCACTTCAGGAGGAAGTGTTGAGGGAGTTTCCCAAGTCCCCTCCAGTAGTACATCCAAGAGTGGCTAAGATGTATCAGTATCTCCAACGACATCATTGATGGATGAGAATGAAGAAGACAGTAGAAGAGTTTGTCTCTCGGTGCCTCACTTGTCAGCAAGTGAAGGCGAAGCATCACGTACCAGCTGGCTTGGTTCATCCTTTGGAGGTCCCAGAGTGGAAGTGGGATGGGATATACCTGGACTTAGTGAGAGGACATCCACATACATCCATGGGTCATGACTCGATTTGGGTGATCATCGACCGACTCACAAAGTCGGCCCACTTCCTACCGATCAAATAAAAGGGTTCAGTAGAGAGCTTGGGACACCTCTTTGTGCAGAATAATATGCGGATACATGGAGTACCTTCAAATATTGTCTCTGATCATGACTCACGTTTTATTTCCTAGCTATGGAAGGGGTTACATGAAGCTTTCAAGACGCAACTTCATTTGAGCATTTCCTTCCATCCTCAGATAAATGACCAGACTGAGAGGACCATTCAGACCCTTGAGGACATGTTTTTCACTTATGTCCTCTACTTCAGTCATAGTTGGGAGGATCACTTACCTTTGGTAGAGTCTTCATACAACAATATATGTCACTCCACTATAGGTATGGAACCTTTTGAGGCGTTTTATGTGCGAACTTTCATATCACCTTTGTGATGGACTGACCCAGGAGAGTTAGCACTCGTGGGACTAGAGATGGTATTGTCTACCATAGAGAAATTGAAGATCATATAGGAGCAAATAAAGACTGCACAGAGTAGGCAGAAGTCGTATTCCAATAGGAGATAGAGACCTCCAGAGTTCAAGGATGGAAACCACGTCTTTCTTCGGGTCTCATCTCGATGATGTTTGCAGAGATTTGGCCGAGGCAGAAAGTTATCTCCGAGGTTCATCAGACTTTTCTAGGTCCTCAGCAGAGTTGGCGAGGTGGCATACCGCTTATCTCTTCCACCTCAGTTGCACCAGGTGCATGGTGTCTTCCACATATCCCTGTTGAGTAGATACGTGCATGACCCTTCTAACATCAATGACCACGGTGAGTTGGACGTCGACGTTGGGGAAAATTTTACGAAAGTTCTAGTAGAGATTGAGGATTGATAGGAGCGGGTACTTTTTGGATGGTCGATAACTTTGGTGCACGTTCTCTAGTAGCACGAGAACCTCTAGGAGAGCGCATGGGAGCATGAGGCTCAGATGCGTGCTCAGTATCCCCTATTCTTCCCTTAGTTTAAGTTGTGGATTATGGGGACGTAGAGACCTGAGGTGGGGAGAATGTAAAGACAAAGAATTTCCATGTAATTTTTTTTAAAAAAATTATAAGGGAATTTTATGAGTCTGTAAAATCTGACGGCGCGCGATTCCAAGGCCCGGAGTGCCCAGAATGATTCGTCGAAGTTTTGTTAAGCTTAAGTTAACACGCGTAAGCAGTTTTCCTAAAAAATAAGAATAACTCCTAAACGGTTACGTGGATCTGAACTTCGAGGGCACCGTTGCGATCAGGATGGTGAGTTTACCCTAGGCGTGACTTAAGATTAGTCGGCGTGGGCCTCCTGTGAGAAAACCCAAAAATGGAATAATCGTAAATAAAAAAATTAAATAAATTTTTTTATTTTTCAAATTCTTATAACTCACAAATGTTAACACGGATTAAAAATCTGAGACCACCACTGAAATCATGAGGGTATAATTTATTTATGAAGATACTAACATTGGGCAATGCGGGCCACCAAATAAAGTTAGTTCTTCCCCGCAAATAAAATAATTTAGTGAAAATTATTTTACTATAAATTTCATAACTTCTAAACGGTAACTCAGATTGAAAATACGAGAGTACTATTGGGTTCGTTGGGGTGTGTTTCACCATGGCAGAGCATAACCTCGAATAGCATGGGTCGAGGGTGACTGAAAATAATTTTCTGAACATTTTTTTAGTTCGTTCAGTAAATGTGTGAGCGGTGTTTTTATAACTTTTGAACTGGTGCTCGGAATTGAATTCCGAAGGCACCGTTGAACTCACAGTTTCAGTATTCGCTTAAGGAGACTTTCACATCGACGACAGTTGGTTGAGGGTGGAAGATAGTTTTTGGGTTTTTTGTAGAAATAATAAAATAAAATGACGCATATTGTATTTTATTATAACCACCCATGTGGAAGTTGGAAGTGGGGACTACCAAGACATAACCTCTCTTGAGAGGTTACGGTGGTGGGGACCACCCAAACCATAACCTCCCATGAGAGGTTATGGTGGCGGGGACCACCAGGATTTTTAAACCTAATTGAAACCTCCCATTAATTGGGAGAAACATCTCATGTCCCTATTAAATGTTTGTGTGTGTGGGGGGGGGGTGTCTTGGTGTCCTCCCAATAATTATAGCGAACACACCTCTTAAATTGCACCAACATAATTTAATTAGATTGCTTCTTCTAAATTTAAATAACCGCATCGTTGGAATTTAGGAAGGTTCCTAATAAATGAACCGTTATAAATTACAATGATCGTTACCTACCTCCCTCTCTCTTCTATATATACAAAGCTTGGGAGGAGGTTTTGGGATAGCTTCACCAAGCGACGAAGCGCTGGTAAAGTGAAGTGATGCCCAAAACTTGGAGGATTACGCTTCCCTCACGAAGAACGCATTCTTCCAACGAAGAATGCCGGTGAGGAGTGACTTTGACTTCCTTCCTCAAAACCTAATCTGGCGTAGGACGTCTTCAACTACGACAAGACCGCCCAAAAATCGAAGATCGAGGAAAACACCGACGACACTGATGTCCATCTTTTCCCAATGATCCGTCTTCTTCCCAGCTCCAACGTCGAAAAACATCGATCATGGTAGGGTGTTTATTTGCATGTTAATGCATTCTTTGATTTTCTTGTGCGGATTGGAAAAGAATCATTGCAGAGGCTGTAGAATTTGAAGTTCATCGTTCTCTTTTCTTGATGGACCGGTTGCTATCATCCTAAATGTGGAGGGTATGATCCAAACTAACATGGCTCGACTTCCTCCATCGATCTGATTTGTGATGACCTTCGGCATGGCGATGAAACGACGCGGTGACGAAGGCGGAAAAGACAAAGGTTGTGCTTCCCATGGCCTCTGTGACCCATGCTTCCCCCACGGCATCCCACACTGCCATCGGCCTGCCCTGCCCACCCGGTCGCCACCCAGCCTGCCCAGTCACCGCCCGGCCTGCCCGACCACCTCCTGAACGTCCGCCGGCCTGCCACCGCCAGCCTACCCGGCTGCCACCCAGCCTCCCCGGCCGCCACCCCGCCCACCCGGCCGCCTGCCCTGACGCTTCCCTGCCGCCCACCGACCTGTCTGGCTGCCTCTCGGCCGAACCGGCTCCCTGGCCACATTGGCCTCCCGAGTCGGCCAGTGATGCTAGGGCTAAACCGGGCCCAACCGCGCCCTCCTGGCCCAGACTTGCCGGGCCGCGCGCTTGAGGCGCTCCAGGCCGAAACGACCCCGAGCCTGGGATGGACAGCCCTTGCGGCCAGCTAGGGTGGGCCCAGTAGGCCCGACCAAACCCAACAGGCCAGGCCGGACCAAATGGGTCAAACCGGATTGGCCCAGACTAAGTCGGGTCGGGTCGTTCTGACCGGGTTGGACCAGACCTAGGCCTACTACCGACCCTTTTACTGTCATTGGCCATATCATTGGCACTGGACGTCCGTTTGATGAATCGGTAGTGGTGCTGGTAATGTAGGAGCTTGAGGGTCCCTTTTGAGTATACCACACTAGAGTTTGGGGTATAGTTGAGATACAGTTAGGTTGGATCGTGTACGAATCCAACCGGGCCCCCCGGGACTAAAAGGCTAATAACTCTCAGATCGGGCGTCCGATGGACGAACTGTCTATTGCGTTGAGACCACTATAACGAGGCGACCTTCAGAAGTTTTCATCGTGGAACTTCATGGAAATTGATGTATCGAAACCTGGCTTGGGGAGAAGACCCTCTCCAAATCAAACATGCTTTGTGTGGAAACCGTGTGGCTGGCTGCGCTCTGACCAATATTTCTGGATCCAGTTTGGGTTTGACAGTTCTAACTGCTATTCCTGGATCCTGTGTGGGTTCGACAACACTGACTACTGTTCTTGGATCCTGTGTGGGTTTGAAAATTCTAACTGTTGTTCCAAGATCCTATGTGGGTTCGACAGCACTGACTACTATTCCTGGATCTTGTGTGGGTTTGACAGTTCTAACTGTTATTCCTGGATCCGGTGTGTGGTCGACACCACTTACTTCTGTTCCTCAATCCTGTGTGGGTTCGACAGTTCTGACTGCTATTCCTGGATCTTGTGTGGGTTCGATAGCTCTAACTACTGTTCCTGGATCCTGTGTGTGTTCAATAGTTCTGACTGTTATTCCTGGATCCTGTGTGGGTTTGACAGTTTTGACCGCTTTTCCTAGATCTAGTGTGAATTTGACAGTTCTGATTTCTCTTCCTCGATCCTGTGTGGGTTCGACAGAATAGATGATTTAGTTGCTACATCTAATCATCTCTAACTCTCAACAGAACTTGTATACCTGTGTGAGCTGAGTCAGTAACTTTTGTGTTTTCCTCTTGAATGAGATAGATTACTTGATAACTTAGGTATATGTATGGGCATATACCTAAGTGGGGTTATTTTTTGATTTCATACTTTTTGGTTTATCCTTGTTGAATTATGTGAGACCTTGATGGTCTCGGGGTCCCTACTGAGTATCGTTATACTCACCCCTGTACGAGCTACGCCCGCACCTCGTTGTGTTGGATGCAGACGATGGAAAATGTTGATTGAGGCTGAGAGTACCAGGACTAGACAGTACCCAGAGATGGACCATACGATGAGTTGGTAGAAGGAGGAGACCGACAGATGTGGATTGTTGAAGAGGCTATCTGTACCGACCCTTCAGGTATGAATTTCAGAGGATGACCCATCCGTTGTTTTTTTATTCAGTTGTACTTTTACTTCCAGTTCCTTGTACTTTACAGTTGGGCTTGTATTTCCAGCCCCTTTACTTTTCAACACTCCTTTGTATATAGTTTACTTAGTATTTTCTATCCAGCTATGTGCTCTGATGTGTGCATTTACAAGTTATAAAGGCAATGCCTTCCCAGTTTTAGGGAATTATGCCTTTGGTGCTAGTCGCCAGCCCCTAGCCTATGGAAGGTGGGCTTGGGGTAGTCACGAGCCGAGCCCCTGGGAATGGGTCGTGACATAATTAATTCGTTAATTTGTAAAATAATTTTAAATTTTAATTATTAATTATATAATAATTAATTATATTACTAAATCCCAAATTAATAATTAATAATTAACAATTAACAATTAATAATTAATAATTATATTCAATAATTATAATTAATAATTATATTAGTAATTGACTAATTAATTATTATATAATTAATAATTAATAATTATAATTAAAAATTATATTACTAATTAACTAATTAATTATTATACAATTAGTAATTATATTGCTAATTAACTAATTAATTATTATATAATTAATTTCAAATAATTACTATTAATAATTATAATGAATAGTTATAATTTATAATTATAAAACTAATGAACTAATTAACTATTATAAAATTAAGTATTATATTACCAATTAACTAGTTAATTATTATATTATCAATTAATTAATTAATTATCATATAATTATTAATTATATTACTAAATAACTAATTAATTATTATATAATTAATAAATGGTTTTGTATGGTGGAATTGTTTGGTCTGATGAAATGGTTTTGTTTGTTGAAATGTTTTGGTTTCATCTGCTTGGGTCAGAATTTTGACTGGTGTGACTGGATTCTGCGGAGTTGGGTGTGGCATTAACACTGCCTGGAATACCTCGATCTAGATTCTTTGTTACCTTTTGTGGATGTGTTGTTGGACCATCTCACGTCACTGAAAGGTTTCGGTGAACTCTGATCAGAGTTCACCACTAGGTTGGTGGTTTTGGGGCTGATGTCGATGGTCACATCAACGACATTCAAGGAGTCCAGTTCTGAGGTTTGTTCAAGCTCTTCTAATGTTCATGCACCCAGGCTCATGATTTGAATGACTGTGTGGTTTTATTTTTTAGGAGTAATGAGTTGATTTGTTTTATGATGTTTGAACATTGTAAGTCGTGAAGTCATGGTGGGTTTACCACTTTTCCTCAAAAGTGTTTGTTGGTTTCTCACTTTTTCCTCAAAAGTGTTTGGATAATAAAAAATGAATTTTCAGTCAGTCAATTTAACTAATTATTATATAATTAATAATTATATATAATATAATTAATAATCAATAATTATATTACTAATTAACTAATTAATTATTATAAAATTAATAATTACAAAATTAGAAATTATATTTCTAATTAATAATTAATAATTAACTAATTAATACAATTAAAAATTATATTACTAATTAACTAATTATTATATAATTAATAATTAATAATTAATAATTACAAATTACTAAGTAACTAATAAATAACAATATAATTAATAATTCTATAATTAAAAATTATATTACTAATTAATTATTATATAGTTAATAATGATATTAACAATCACCGAGTGAACTATATAATTATATAAATAATAATTAATAATTATATTACTAATTAACTAATTAATTATTAACTAATTAATTATTATCCAATTTATAGTTACATTACTAATTAACCAATTAATTAATAAATATTTCTTATTAGTATAGTCCATGTTTTAAGTTTCATTAATATTCATCTTATAGTTTATATTTTATTGACTTTCAAAGCTATATACTTGAATCATTTTTATGTTTCAAGTTGGTTGTTTTGAAATAATATAAATTACTTTTCATTAACATTTTTTATGATTTTTTTATTTTCAAACTTATCTTATATTTTTAATCCATGTTTTAATTTTTATTTATATTGGTCTTATAGTTTATATTTTATAGGCTTCCAAATTCATAAACTTGAACTATTTTTAAGTTTTAAGTTGGTGGCTTTGAAAGCTTATAAATTATTTTTCATCAATATTTTTTAAAAAATTCTATTTTTTTAACTATTTCTTATAAGTTTAATCCATATTTTAATTTCATTTATAATGGTCTTATAGTTCATATTTCATCAGCTTTCAAACTCACATACTTGAAACATTTTTAAGTTTCAATTAGGTGTCTTTGAAAGAATATAAATCATTTTACATCAATATTTATTTCGAAATTATTTTTATTTTCAACAATTTCTTATATTTTTAATCCATGTTTTATTTTTTATTTATATTGGTCTTATAGTTTATATTCTATAGTCTTCCAAAGAGATTTAGTAGAAAAATTTCTGAATCTCACATTGGAAATGCATAATATTATCTAGGGAAGCCCTCTTATAAAAGGGAGCCCTGGGTGAGGGTTTCTGTCAGAATCCAAATTGCTGTAATGACATTTCTGTTAGATATTAAATAACAGATAAATTCTTCTGAATATATATATAAATATAACAAAACAAAATAAAAATAAAAAATTTAAATATATAAAATATAATATTTAAAATAGTTTTTTTTGTTTTAGGTGAAAGATGGCAGTGCGCTTCCCGCCTTTTGCAGATATTTTTCAATTTTTTTGACCCACACACATTTTAAAAAAATTACGAAAAACACATATAAAATAACCCTCTTCTTGACCATCCAATACCACTACTAATATCACTTCATCTATTTTTATGTCATCAGTTAAAATTTTTATCTGCCACACTTACTGTTTTAAGCATTTTTTCATAACAACATCTTCTTCAGCAGACCAGACCACTACAAAGCTTGATTTTGATTTTTTCAAGACATCATCTGAATTTTACGTCTATTGTGCCTGTTGTTCTAAGGATTTTTTCATAGCCACAACTTCTTCCTCAACCACACTTCCATATTTTCAGAGGATATCTTCCTTGTGTAATGGCCAAGAGAGCTCACGATTTAATGACTGCAATAACATAAACCAATATCCAAACATACCTAGAAAATATATTTACCCGAATGGTCCTAAGGACTTCTTTTCTATGTTTATTATACATAATACCCCTTTTATAGGTAGAAGGGGAACCTGTACATAACCCACTGACCCAGGGCCAAAGGTCTGACATGACCCGTAATACATGACCTGAAGGCCCAGAGGCATACTATGCCCATAGATGACCCGTAGGCCCAACCCACTAGAACTGCCCCTCCCTAGATTCTTCAACATTGGTCTTCTAGCTACTCACCTTGCATTGATGCTCAGCTAGCATTTCCCCATACAAAGTTGAACAATGCCTGGTCCTGATGGCAGTTTCCATAACCTCTCATTTTTCCAATCTGGTTAGCTCTACCTATGGTGAATGTTACTCGTGTTGCTATGATCCTCTTACGGGGCCTGCTCTATGTGAACTGGGCTACTACATGGTCTCTGTGTCCCGAAGTCCCTCTATCCTGAAACCCTTTGATGACACGAAATCCCTTGAAAACTATAGGCCCAAACCGGTGTCCCGAAGTCCCAAATCGAGTGAATAGGTTTAGCTGCTGTAGTACCGAACAGTGACAGCTACAATGCCCGCTACATTACTTCAACAGTACTGCTATAGTAATGCTACAGTGCTACTACAATACTTCTACAGTACCCTAGAAATTCTACTCCACCTGGTTTTGAACCTGGGTCTCTTGGATGCCAAGCACTAGCCCTTACCACTTGGGTACAAGCTCATTGGCCAGGAAAATATATTTGTGTCGTACACATCTTCAAATATTCCATATTTGATAGTTCCAACTATAGTGAACCAATAATCAAAATCATCTCTCGTAAAAATCGAAATCCTTATGATCATCGTTCAGTCCTCCAACCTTTGGGTCAATCCAGCTAGAATCACCCCTGACTCCAGCATCATATCCTTTTTACATGAGGGAATATGGTTTTGAGTTGCAAGTCATCTTCTATTTCTACATGTGTTAGACTCTAATTCTTGGAGTATATTGTTGCTACTTTTGCTACAACATGATGAACCACGATATCTTGCAATCAGGGAACCTGCCAGCTGTGTATTCTTCTTCTAGAATTAATAAAAAGAAAAAACCATAGTATGATAAGAAAAGAGAAGGAATTGTGTTGTTATGTCTGTTACGTCCTCAATAGTGATGTGTTCTACTTTTGTTTTCCCCTCTACAACACATGTGATATGTTGTTCAGCTCCAAGGAACTCTGATCAAGAACCTTCTACTGGTGCAACATGCACCACAGCCATCAAGATTCTATTTCTTGAGTTCCCCTATCAAGACTCTCTCTAGATGATCTCTCAATGAAAACACCAATTGATAGGTATGAGAGATAGAAACAATTAATTTCTATTAATTCTAACAATAGAAACATTCAATAGAAGATTGAGAAGGGAGTAGAAATAAGTAATGGAGGAGAAAATGAGGAACACACAAAAGCCACCCTCGAGGACTAGACACAACCCATGTCCTAATAAACAAAATCCTTCTAAAAAAACTATAAGATCTCCCCAACAACATCCCTTTTATTTAATAATCCTATTCTTACTCCCAAAAACCCCAACAAACCAACTAATTAATTTTACAAAATTTTCCCTCTAATCATCAAACCCTTGAACAACTTTAACCAACTTCTTCTACCCTCATTGGACTGTGATACTATTATCCCCACACACCACGAAGATGATTTATGAGGAAGGAAAAATATAGGAAGGGGACAATGGCTGACAAATGGGGTTTAAGGGAGGAAAATCAGAGGAAAATAACTTTGTAGGGAATGTTTTTTATATAGGTGTAGATGATGCATTCTAGGGCATCGATATCAGAATGATCTATGGATCCATTTTATGGGGTTGAGTGTGGGAGGTCTTGCAATGTGATGATAAAAATTGACTTTGCTGCTGGTGTTTGATAGATAATTGGTTGACCATGATCTGGAGTATGGAGGAATAAAACATATTGGGAGAACCTACGACATAAATGGGGTGTGGATAAGAACATAGGAACTATAGGTGGATTGGTCTAGGCCATGAAGAATTAGGTTTTGTGGGGAACTCTTGAGAGGAGATATATCAGAGTTCACTAATAACAGAAATAATAAACACATACGTCCAAATAACAATAGAAAAAACTACACGATAAGTGTTGATAAATAAAACACAACCCATGTTATATCAAAATGGATGTTATCCAAATGTTCAATAAGTCATGGATCAAACATATCATTCATAGGTAGATCATATAAATCAAAGACAAAAAAAGTTCAAAATTAAAAAATGGGAAAAAACAATAAAAGTTTCATGATTCCTAGCTCGGTCCCAACATATATGGTTAACTTCTGCTAAAAAATCAACCCATAGTCTGAGGGTGTTTCTTATTATACTGACTCACAACCATAATGTCTACTCGAGTACTATAGATGGATTGAGAAGAGTGTAAATATGACTCAGTAGACTGCCACCAACATCATTTATAAATATATATTGTTTGAATACATGTGTATGTTGATTTGCATAATAAATAAAGGAAATCATGATGAGTAAACTATCTTTGATCCATAGGTTCTAAGGTGATTCTCATGGCCGAGCATATAACTTTTTTGACTAGTGATAGATGTCTATGACTATAGTAACCCATATAAAAAACCTTAAGAATAGAAGTCAGATCCAAGTAAATCCTTAATAATCTCATGTAATCAGGTGTATAATAAGATTCTCAAATACTCCTGTGGAAATTGAAGTCTATAGGCACAAGCTGAATCCAATGAGGTCATACAAGTAATTTTGAATCCGTAGGCATCTAGGTGTATCCAAGGAGGTTATGCAAGACATTACAAGTACCAAGGCATTAAGGAAAATCCAATGAGGGAATCCATGTCAACTTAAGTTAATAATCATCAAGTTGAATCCAAGGAGGTCATATAAGGCATTACAAGTCCATAGGCATTATACTGAATTCAAGGAAGTTATACAAGGAATTCAAAAGTCAATAAGAATTATGTTGAATCCAAGGAGTGTGTCCAACGTATTGAAAGTTAATAAGAATATTCATTTATCATCTAGTTTAATTTAATTACTTAAGGTCTTGTATAATAGGTAGAGATAGAAGATTCTAGGATATGAACTTGGAATCCCTATAATGCCCTAACATTACTACTAAATCCTAGGGAATCATAGGTAGTCCCATGACTCACATGGTCACTAGCTCATGTTTCTAAAATGCATGGAATAATAAATGATCAACGATTCACATAAGAATATTAAAAAAAGAAGAAGTACAAGATCTCGATACCTAGGGATTTACATGGTTTGAGAAATGATCCCTACATCCATGAAGATGCATAAATATCACTATGTTTGGGAGCACAATTATAGATCCAAAAGTAGAGTTTCACACACAAAATTCCTACCTCAAACGATCTTATAACAAATATTGTACAATGGTTTCATCCATTATATAGTATCTCCATTGTGTTGTAGTGACCAATGATTGGAATTCTATGGAGCTATAACACCACTAATACAAATTTGGGCTATAGACACATTCCAAAACATTGGGTATATCCCCTAATACCATGGATATAACATATAGATGTGATTAGATGGGTCATCACTACTATTACCATATCAATATGGGTACTTTCACAGTCCTAGATGAATCCTGTACATTGCTCCACAACTACAATCTATGACCATATTGACCCTGAACAAGAGGGATATGGACACAATTTTCATTGATCATGGTCATAGGTATACTACCATGGTATCAAATAGTGGATTAAAATTATGGCCATAATCAGTAGATGTGGTCAAAAATCTGTTTCCATGGTTATTTACTATGGAAATAGGCCACTCTAAATAAAAAATATAAAACCTCTATATTCAACCACAAAATAGATAATTGGTTGGTTCCCATAATAATAATCCATCAGACCGTCGCATTGAAATGATGAAAATGTCTACATATTAAAAAAGATCATAATATTTTTCCGCTATGTTTTCACACCAATCTAAGCATGTTTTCTTGATTTTGACCCACCAACAAGACATAGGTCGTCTTAATTGAATTTTGAAGGTGAAATGTAATTTTAGATTATTTTTTGAATTAGAATGATGTGATGTAAATTACATCACCTTAAAAATGATACCAAGACCATTCTATTACGTTTTCACATCAATCCAAGCATGGTTTCTCAGTTTTTACCCTCTAGTAGTAATATGTCACCATAACAGAATTATATAGGTGAAATCAGGCGTTTCAGAAAATACTAAGAATTTTGAACATCAGATTGACATGAGATCAATTATTAAATAATACAAAAGATTTGAAATGTTTTCCCCTAATTTTTCACATCAATCCAAGTGGGTGTTCTTTATTTTGACACCCATATGTGAAATTGACCATTTTATTTGAATTTTAATGGTGGAATGTCATTTTAGATTATACCAAGAAATATAAGCATCAGATTGATGTGAATTAAATTCCAACATATTAAAAATGATTTGATGACCGTTCACCTATGTTTCTCATCAATTTAAATTGGTTTATCTTGGTTTTGAACCCCTAATAGAAAATACATGGTCTTTATTAAATTTTAAAGGTGGAACCGAGTGTTTCAAATCATACCAAGAAATTCAAGCATTAGATTGATGTTCCATAAATTATTACATATTAAAAATAATTATAAGATAATTATACTAAGTTTTCACCTCAATCTAAGAATGTTTTCCGGAATTCTACCCCTGGTGGGAAACAAGTCACCTTAAATAAATTTTAAAGGTAAAATGTCATTTAAGATTATACCGAGAAATATGAGTATTAGTTTGAAATGTGATCGATTATTACATATTGAAAATAATTCAATGATTTTTCTCTTATGTTTTCACATCAATCCATTTGTTTTTTCTTCATTTTTCCCATTGTCATGAAATAGGTTGCCTTTGTTGAATTTTAATTGTGAAATATCATTTCAGACTACACTGAACAATTTGAAAATTGGATTGGTGTGTGGTCAATTCCTACATGTTACAAATGATTCAATTTTTTTCCTACATTTTGATATCATTACAAGTGTGTTTTATTAGTTTTTATCCTTATCTAGAAATAGGACATCATAATTGAATTTTAATGTTGAGATGTCATTTCAGATCATACCAAAAAAATTGGGAATCATATTGATGTGTGGTAAAGTCATACATATTAAAAATTATTCCAAGGTATTTATCATAATTGTTCACACCAATCCATGTGCATTTTCTCAATTTCCAATCCATGATAGAAAATACATCATATTGATTAGGTTTTAAAGGAATGACCGTGTGTTTTGGATTATACCAAGAAATCTAAGCATTAGCATGACATGCAGTCAATTCCTAAATATTACAATTGATTTAAATATCATTATATTAAATTTTCACATCAATCCAATTGCACTGGCTCATTTTATACACCCTTATAGAAAATATATCGTCTTAATTGATTTTTAAAGGTGAAATGTCATATCAGATTATAACAATCAATCCGAGCATCAAATTGATGTGATGTCAATTCATATATATTAAAAATTATTCTTTGTTCATTGTCATTTTTTTTCAAATAAATACAAAAAGGATTTCTTATTTTTGAACCTTTGATAGGGAATACATAATCTAAATAGAATATTAAAGGTGAAACTGGGCATTTCAGATCATACAAGAAATCCATGCCTCAGATAGACATGTGGTCGATTAATACATAGTAAAAATGATTTGAAAAATTTTTCTCCTAAGTTTTTACATCAGTTGAATTGATTTTTCTTTGTTTTTACACCTAATGGGAAATAGGTCATCTTAATTGAATTTTAATGGTAAAACATCATTTAAGATTATACTATAAAATATTATCATCATATTGACATGAGGTAAATTAATATATATTAAAAATGATTCAACAATAACTATCCAAAGTTTCTACAGGAATCCAAGTGTGTTTTCTCAATTTTGACACCCTGAAAAGAAATACATCGCCTTAATTAATCATTAAAGATAAAAATTGGGAATTTTAGATCATACCAAACAATACTATAATCCTATTGATGTGAGGTTGATTCCTATATATTAAAAATGATTAAATGATAATTGTACTATGTTTTAACAAAAATACAAGTGAATTTGATTAGTTTTGACCATCTGATGGAAACATGTCAGGTTAATTGAATTTATAGGTGAAATGACGCTTGAGATTATACTGAGAAATCTAAGTATCATATTGGCATGCCATCAATTCATACATATTTTAAAAGGATTAAAATATTTTTAACCTATGTTTTCTCATCAATTCAAGTGTATTTTTATATATTTAAAATGAAATTAATATTATTATACTACATTTTCCCTTCAATAAAAGAAAATTTGTTCAGTTCTGACCCACTCATATGAAATAGGTCACCTTAATTGAAATTTAAATGTGAAATTTCATCTTAGATTATACCGATCAATCTGATCATTGAAATGGAATGAGTGTGATTATTATATCATAAAACTTATTTGAATATTTTTTCCTAATTATTCTTATCAATCCAAATGTGTTTGATTAGTTTTGAACCCTAATAAAAAATAGGAAATCTTAATTAAAATTTAAAGGTAAAATGTCATTTTGGATTATACTGAAAAATCTTAGTATCAAACTTACATGTAGTCTATTTATAGAGATTTAAAATGATTTGATAATAATTCTACAAATTCTACTCATCAATCCATGTGTTTTTTCTCTGTTTTAGCACCCTAAAAAATGGTTCATCTTAATGTAATTTTAAAGGTGAAATTTTATTTTGGATCATAGTGAGGAATACAAGAATCCGATTGATGTAAAATTGATTTATATATATTAAAATGGATTAGATGATAATTCTACAAAATTTTGACAACAATAAAAGTTTATATTCTTAGTTTTAACCCCAAAATAGTAAATATGTAAGCTTAACTGAACTTTTAATGTGAAATGTTATTTTGGATTATACCAAGAAATCCGAGAATCAGATTGATGTGTGGTCAATTACTGCATATTAAGTTTTTTAAAGACCTATATTATAACTTTTCACATCAGTAAAAGTGGGTTTTTTTAGTTTTGGCCCCTTGATGTTAAATAGGTAGTCTTAATTGAATTTTAAAGACGAAATTTCATTTTAGATTTTACCAAAAAATATGAGAATCAGATTGACATGTGATCTATTCCAATATTTTAAAAATGAATATATGATTTCTCTCCTATGTTTTCAAATAAATCATAGTGTGTTTTCTTTTTTTTGACCCTTAGTTGAAAAATAGGCTACCTTAATTAAAATTTAATGCTAAAATGTCGATTTTGATTATAAAAAGTAATTCATGCATCAGATTGAACATATATCGATTCCTACATATTAAATTTTTTTACATGTTTTATCCAATTTTTTCACATCAACCCAAATGTTTTTTAGTTATTTTTACCCATTTATGGTTAATAGGTCATCTTAATTGAATTTTGGAGGTGAAACCAGGTGTTTCATATTATACTGAGAAATGTGAGCATCAGATTAACATGTGGTCAATTCCAACGTATTATAAACGATTCAAGGATATTTTTTTAAAAAAATTCACATCAATAAAAGTGTGTTTTCTTGAAGTTTACTCCCGTATGGAAAATGGTTTTACTTAATTGAATTTTCAAGGTGAGATTTTGTTTTATATTATTTTGAGAAATTCGAGCATCGTATTTATGTGTGGTAAATTTCTATATATTATTAATTATTTGATTATTTTTCTCCTAATTTTTCACATCAATACAAGTTCTTTTCCATGGGTTTGACCCCTTTATGGGAAATATGCCATCTTAATTGAGTTTTAAAGTTGAAACATCATTTTAAAATATATTCTGAAATTCGATCATCACATCGACATGAAATTAATTCTTATATATTAAAATTGATTTAAATATTGTTATCTTATGTTTCCATAAGTGCACAAGCATGTTTGCTCAGTTTTGACCCCCTAATGGAAAATAGGTCAACTTAATTGAATTTTAAATGTAAAACTTTATTTTATTTTATATAAAGAAATACAATCATTGGATTAACATAAAACTAATTCTTATATATTAAAAATGATTAGATAACCATTCTCTTAATTTCTCACATCAATCCAAGCGTGTTTAGTTATTTTTGACCCCCGATATGAAATACGTCATCTTAATTGATTTTTAATGTTAATATATCATTTCGATTATACTATGAAATCCCACTATCAATGTAAAAAACCATCCTAGGCCTTTTTATGATATCCCTGAGGGGATTTCATGATCGCCTAGAGTTGGGAAAAGCTGCATGCCATAAAATTATAACAAATGGGGATAGTTTCTCCTAGAAAAAAGAGTTTAAGAAGTAGAAAAAAATAGGCATGACCCATCTGTATGTTAAAACCCTTGATAGGTTAAATAAGTATAAAAAATAATCTATAATGATATAAAAAATAAATCCCTTCATTCATCCCTAGTATATCTCCCTTGACAAGAAAATTATTTCCACCTCTAGTGTCCTCCAGACCTCCCTATAATATAACTTCCCTCCATCTATAGAAAGGAATAAAAGTCATAATTATAAAATGTAGTAAA
Organism: Viscum album; assembly: GCA_963277665.1. Taxonomy (NCBI): domain Eukaryota; kingdom Viridiplantae; phylum Streptophyta; class Magnoliopsida; order Santalales; family Viscaceae; genus Viscum; species Viscum album. Next base: position 939,676,898 of record OY728165.1, read on the forward strand.
AAATTGAAATAAAAAAAACTATAAAAATACCTCCTTATGAATATGAATCTCACTACATATTAATCAATGCTCTAAAAGTATACAGGAATTAGGCCAAGAACTAAAAATGAAATTATTAAGATAGGCATGAGCAAAAAGATCAATTGGCATGCCAGGGAGACTACACCCCATGTTATGTATTTAAATTTATGATCCATTTCTAATAGTTTAAAACACATTATAAACATAAGTTTGTTCCTAGATTTTATTTATAATCTAAATAATTTTTTTTTATTAATTTTGAAAGGTAATATATTTTCAATTCATAGAAGGTCATATATTTTTAAGAAAAAATTTATTTCAATCATTAAATATATGTAAATTTTATTTTGAATTTTTTTTTCACTAAACATATATTAAATGATTTTTTATTTTTTTAAGAAACAAAAAAAGATAAATAAACAAATAAAACATAATGGGAAGCCTCATGTAACTAAGGTTAGGCCTTATAGTCCTTGTTCTCTCTATGATATAACCACATATAACTGTTCCCTTGCATGCGCCACTAGAGAAGATGAAACCAAAGTTCTAGTGGTAACCAATCAATATCATCATCATGTTGTTTAGTTAGTGTTATAGGATAAATATTACCATATAGAGCATACCTTGCCTAATATTATTGTCCTATTCTACCCACTAATGTACCTAGGGTTTTGATGTGATAACCTCTTTCTGTTAATCTATGTACCACATTAATAGGAATGAAAAACGATTCAAATTGTTTAGCACATGAAAACATCCTTCAAAGCACCATATTATAAATAAATATAATTTTAAAAAGACTTGAGAATCAAATAAAACATATTTACTTTATCAATTTTTTTATGAAACCACCTACTTGAAAGAGATAATCATGCCTTGTAATTTAACTTTTGGAAAATTAATTAAAACATTGTCTGAAAACCAAGTTAAGAATAAAACTTTGAATAAATAAAATCCCATATCATTATGATCATATACATTCATACATATGTGTGTGTGTATATATTTATCTATGTGTGTGTGTGTGTTTATTTTTCACATTGAACCAATTTACACACTTTTATGTGAATTGGTACACAGACACATATATGTTTACTCATGTATATTAATATATCCGTTGAGAAGAAAATAATTATTAAAAAACATTATGATTTTATAAAAGGATACAATTAGAAGTAAATCATCATCACTTGAAATTTCAAGAATTACTTGAAATGCCCAGTAAAAATTTAAAATCCAATTGAAAATATAAGTACGAAATGTTCTAGAATTTAAAGACCCAAAGAAAGTGAAAATCTACATAAAATTCAATTTTATTTATAGTAATAGTTGATGAAAATTACCATGGTTGTTGAAGGAAGTTAATATGAAGAAAAAAATTAATTGTATTGGTCAGTAAATGACAAATTTATTGCAGAAAACATTCTATAAAAAATGGTTTTATAAAAAAATATTGATTTGGAAATATATTTAATACTATAATTTTTATAAAAATCTATTGAATAAAAAAATTATGTATTTGAGAGTTTTTATATACCATAAAAATTATTATCAATGTGAAGAATATAATATAAACATACTATTTTGAATTACTATATGCTATAATGCATAATGTAATTAGTATGGAACATACACCATACATTCACTAACATTTAAAGTGAAAAATATATAGATAAAATAGAAAATAATTCATACTGTATTTTCAAATAGATATGAAATAAGAATTTATACAAAAATGTTACAACATATGAAAATATATGTATGGATGTTTCAAAATTTTAAGTATGAAAATTTTAATATGATAAATTTTAACATAGATAAAATAAATTTAATGGAAATCATACAAGAATAATGAACATACAACGTCCAATGTAAAAAACTATAAAACAAATATAAATATTAAATTCACTAATAATATTTAATTTCATATAAAATAGTAAACTCACTATTCCAGTCAAAAATAAAATGATACACATATGTCTAGATTGAATAAATATTTAGATAAAATAAATTTTTTTATTTTGATCATCATATACCCAATCTATTATATGATACCACTTTATGACTCATTAACCCATCAACTATTCAATTTACTAACCATCCACTCATACAATAGTAAAATTATGTCATGATATTTCAGAAACCATTCCAAAATTTAATCACAATCATTAATAATTTTCAAATATTATTTTATAAAATTCAATCAAAATCTGTTGTTTGTTATTGGATGAGGTTCCATAGAACATAATTCCAAGCACTATATTTCAGGTATTCATTATCTTAAATATTAATGAAATTTCTTATCACATCATGATTGATCTTCTATATGAGATTTTTATGTGATAATGTTCTAATAATATATATCTCACTAAAAGGTCATAACAATTCCATGCTATTATGAGAACCAAGAGGTTCTATGATAGTTGTCATGAATGTATGTTATATGTATGGATATATCATTTTATGGGACACAAATGATTTGGGATATTAGGTTTGGGGACTTATAGAACTTTGAGTAACCCTCTCATGGCATAGACCATTGGTAATTTATAGTACATGATATTATGAGAATGAGACATACTAATAGGCAATCCACATTTTCATGTTTCATTGGATGTTTCTATCTACAGACATGTGTATTGATTCTTAAACATTATGATTATCATTAATGGATAGCATGAGTCATGTACTTTGATTTATTTATGAAAATCATGAACATATATGCTCAATGTTAGGTAGGATATGTAGGGTGCATCATCAGTGATGTTGCACTAATAGATAATGTGAGAAAGAATTTATCTCTTATATCCTTTGATAAAAGTTGATATCTTAAGATATTTAATGGGAATGAAACTTCATGTAAAATCAATGAACATAGAATTATATGGTAAATTTCATTTCCAAATAGTAAAAAAAATAGATATCGAGCACATAGTTTGATGGAACTAGTATGAAACATGATTGATTTGAGATATCATGATAAAAGAATTATATTACATGTTAAGTATTTATAGGAGGTTGTATGTCATTATGACATTAACTTCTTTCTCTAGGGGTGTCTTGGTCTTTCCTTAAATGATAAACATAGAATTTAGGTAAGTCTATCTAATTCCATTGATAAAAAGTCCTAGAGGGTCACACACAAAGTGTATATTAAATCTCAATTAAATTCATTATTGAGTTTAACAAGATAAAATAAATATTATATATTCTGGTTTTGGTTTATAAAAAAGTTTTGATCATAAGTTATTTGAATGAATAAGAGAGTTAAATAATTATAATAAATATTTTTTTACAAGTTTTGGAAAATATAATATTTATATATTTATTTAAAAATAATGAAGTGATTTTTATTTATTAAATAAATGGTCATTATTCAAGGACCAATACATGTTATAGAGGAAACATGGATTGAATTTAATGGTCTTATTGAAAATAATATAAATGATATTTATTTATTCTTATTTGATTCACATGTCAAGTGAATTATAATTATACTATTATTATGACATGTGGTTTACTAAGAAATATGGAATTAGAAAGGGTCTCATGTGTAAATTTGAAACCATAGACTTGCCTTTAAAAATATCTAATTACACCACTTTTTTGGGAGACAATTATTGTTTTTTAAAAATATAGAGAGAATATATCTCAAGATCTAGAGATAGTTCTATATATCTATAATGTTCTCTCCCATCTTCTTCTCTGAATCCATTGAGAGAACAACAATAGTTCTTTATCCTCATAAAAGAATATTTTTATGATCATAAATGAACCATGAATGTGATCAGGATCATCCATACTAGCACCCAATAGTTCTGTTATGACATTAGGATATTCTGATGCATATTTGGATCACCTCTAGATAGATTTTTCACTTGGATCCTATAACAAAATGACAGTATGACAATATTGAAACAATTGAATCATTAATAAAGAAAGAATTACATGTTCTGGTAATTCCAGATCTATACATAAATTAATTATAAATCACTTTTGAAGAACCTCCTCTTCTAGTTCTAACATATACTTTAAATACCAAAACTTTTATAAATGAAATTTCGTTTTTTAATGAACAAATTACTTATAGAGTAATCTGGTCATATAAAACACATGCACTACTTTGGTTATTTTGGACAGTTATAGTACATTTGATTTTAAATACCATTTAGAATAATACTTTTTGATAATATAGTCATTATATGGTTACCATTAATATTAGTATATTAAGGGTTATGATAGAGTCTAATTGACAAAAATAGAAGAGATGATGACCTTGACTAGTAGGATTGTAAAGTATGAAGCCCATTTATTGGAGCTTCCAGGGGAGATATAATTACTATAATTTTTCTTTAACAAAGCCCAAACCAAGATTTGATAAATAAATCATGAGTGAAACTGTTTAAAATATAATTTCACGCTCATTAATATCACGGACTAAACCATGTTTTCCGAACCACCTCTAGAAAATCTCACCACCACACACCTTACCCTTAGGGCATTTTTTGGTGTAATAAAGTGCAATGTACCTAGACCCTAATAGTATGAATATATATATATATATATATTACAATAAAAAATTACTATATTTATCCCTTTTTTGTATTACCTTTTTAAATTATCAAATAACGAGTTTCATAAAAATTAGATTTTGATACGATGAAACAAAAATTAAATATTTGGGATATATATAGTTTCAATATTAACACTATTATTAATGAGTTAATTAATATTTTAAATAAATTATATTTGAATAAAATATTTTTAATAAATAATATTTATTAAATATAAATTATAATATAATGTTATGATGTCAAAAATAATTTTTATAAGGGCCAGAAAACTGTTATTATAAAAATCCAATAGTTTTCAGTAAATAGGTATTTTAATTTTAAAATTTAAGTTATAATATTTATATATTTTTTTGATAAAATGAATATTATTTTTGGAATCAACACATCTAAATAATCTAAAAATTATTTTTTCATAATTTTCTGAGATAGTATAATTATTGGGTAAAAATTAAATATGATATAATTATATGGTATGTATTATGACATCATAAAATCCCATAAATGATGTAATAAATACTATAAAGAGTATCCAGGTCCAAAATTTTTATTCACCTTATAAATAATGGGGGTTTTAAGTTATTTTTTTTAATTTTATAAAACTTTATGAATCTCCAAAACCTATTTTAAATTTTTAGTTTTAAAATAAATTCTTTATAAAAAAGACTCACTTCTACATCACCAAGTGTATTATTTTACTGAGTTCGTTCTTATCCTTATAAAATAATAATATCCACTCTTATATGTAAGAAACCATAGTAAACAATCATGTGAATGTTTTTTTGATTACTTTATCATATAGACTCCAAAAACTATGTTTGGAAATTAATAAAGAATTATTATTTCTTTTTCTATATAAACCCACCCAACCTATCATTCATCTTCACTAAAAACCATTAAAGCATGAAATTACTTCATAATTAACTATTTTTATCCCTCAAAAGGTTCCCAAAATCTATTAATTTTACTATCTAAATATGTTAAATGTTTCTTCTCAAGGTAAGGAATCATCTCCTTCTCTTTTTTATTCAAGAACCTTAATAAAATTATACCTATTTTATTCCAACTATTCACGATAGGATAAGTTTGAACACATCCCACTTATGATAACAATTATTCCCAAGTGATGATATACCCCTCAAACTCTCATTTATCCCTTCCATGAATATTTTTGTATCCCAGTTATGTTTCCTAAATCATCTTTTGGTTTTCCATGCCAAACATTTTTATAGTGAATAGTCATTCTCATTTCCACTAAATGGTGTTCACCTACTTGTACTTTTCATTAATTTATTGAGTATTTCCATGTATGTGACCCAAAATAATTAATTTAGGGTTTAAAATTGATGATATAAATTTTTATGTTGTATGATATATTTATCACACATATGCATGTACATGATACAAAAGTGATAGGTGGACCTTGAATTATATATCCCTCCAATGCATTTGGTAATGTTTTTATCTCATGATATGTCATCTATAGTTCATAGGAGATTTTATTATATAGATAATATTTCAATTATTTATCATGTGTATTTCAATGATTTCGACCCTTTTAATTTTCCAATTTGAGCTTAATTGCATTATTTATAGACTTTAAGAATATTTTGAGCATAAAATTAAAAAATTATTAATTCTGTAAATTTAATTATTTTCAACCACTTCTGTATTTAATGAATAAATTCCTCCATATTGATCCAAATGGATAATTTTTTTATATGATTCCAATATTTGTGGGATATATACTTTTAAAATGGTTCAAGTGATAATTTAATGTTCTTAAGGACAAATAAATCAGTCATGGTGGAAGAGTTTTTTGGATGATAGAATAAAAAGCCTACATGAAATGAGCCATAACTCTGGATAAATTCATCTAAATGAAGTTATTATATTTTTATAGGAAATATGAATCAATGGAACACATTTATGTTATATTTCAAGGAAAAAATATCTTAGTAATTTAGTATATTCAAGAGTCGATGTGGATGAAGATAAAGTGTCTCTTCATCTATAGAAAGTTAACTTTAGTACTTAACAAATATTTTTTTTACCATTGACAAAATTAATAGAAATTTTAAAAAATCATCTAAAACTAAATCTATAAATACTCTCTAAAATAACCCTAGTGAAGTTTCAGTCTAAAAGGAGGAGAAAATTGTTCAAACTTTAGATGGAAATAAACTTGATAGAAAATTTCACCCCTACTCCTCTTTATATTCCCAATTACAATTATTTTCAACGGGAGTTGTTAGCTTGAGAGAGAAATGGGAAGGATGTTATAGAGAGGTTGATGATGAATCTATGTATTCATATTATAATAGGGAAGATGGGGGGGTTCTCAAGTATTGAGAGGATAAGAACTAAGTAGTTGTGGGAGACGGTAACTGACGAACACTCTCTCAAGAGTTTTTATATTCATTCATAATATCTTTTAAATATCTCTTAAAAATATGTTTTAATGAAATTAGTAATTTTATTTCTACAATATAGTTTCAACTAGTTTTTTTGGATGGTTTTCCAATCTATGTAGTAAAATTATTGACTTTACTATTTAAATTCATTCACCGAGGTATTGACATTGAGTATAGTGATTTCAATTAAGTTTTATTTCATGGTCATTTTCAAGTAATTAAATAAATTTTATAGGAGTTAAAATAATAATATTGAGGTCTTGATAGGATATAATTTCAAAATAGGGTGTTCATATAGAGGTATCTGGGTGGGAATTGATAAATTCAATTTCAAAATCGTTTTAAACAAGGAAGAGGGGAGTGTGTGTGAGATTTAAGATTACCCACAACTTCTGTTTCAATTATGATTTTAAAAACTTTTTATCTCATATCAATTTTCATTATTTTTCAGGAATTTGCTTCCAATTTAGTTTAAATTTTTTTTATGTATTATTAATTTTAATCAAATCCTAAAATTTTTTCTTCCTGAAAAAACAATAAAGAAAATGTGAATGTTTTGTTACTAATATTGCAACCTCCTTAAGAGATAATCTAGAGAATAATATATTTAATTTATATTGGGGATAAATTCTTGGGGTCTCATTAAAAAAACCTCACATCAATTGGCACTGTTTCTAGGAAGTTTTCTTGAGTTGATTTTTAGAATTTTTTTTGCATGATAGGAAATTATAACCCAAAATTGTAGAAATTTGATTATGAAATTGATTGAACCTATCAATCTTGGGTTAGAGATGTTAGAGATCCCCTTATAACTAGTTTTAAATCTTATAATAACAAAACTAGAAGGAACTTGATTGAACATGAAATTCCAATTGCTCACAAAATAACCTTGAAATAATTTGCTTCAATATATAATAAAAATAAATATAATACTGTGGAATTTTATAATGCACATACTAGGTTTGAAATTAAAATTATTTTTATTCAAAAAATGCCATAATTTAATGAACTAATTGATATATATCTATATAAAAACATTTAATATTTTATTTACCTCTATGTTAACACGAAACCATAAGGAGTTGATGCAAATAAAATTAAATTGATGTTATTTTTTCATTTAGAAGGAATTTCAAAATAACGGGGTTTCTATTCAAATTCAACATTTATTAGAGATTGGAATGAATTAAATAATATTTTACTTGAAAAAAATTTCCCTACTTCTATAACTGTTTCCATTCAAAAGAAGATTTGTGGGATTAGGTAAACTCTTGGTGAAACATTGCATGAGTATTGGAAGTCATTCAACAGACTGTATTTTAGCTACCCCAACCATAAAATTAGTGAAAAAATCTTGGATCAATATTTTTATAAAGGATTGTGTCTAACTAGAGAAATATTGATGATATTTCGGGAGGGGATTTAGTTGACAAAACACTAGATGTTGATAGGACAATAATTGAAAAAATATCCCAAGATGCACAACAATTTGGAATAATAGGACTTCTTTACATGAAACATCCCCATGAATTCCACACTTTTATTTCTAAAAAGCATATTATTATAAGTCAACTTTATGACCTTACCACCGTGGAGAGGTCGACAATGTTTTCAAAAAACCCATCAAACCAACCCAAACTGGATGCAACTTTTCAAATGAAAGTCTATTATGGAATTTGTTCTTCCAATAGACATTTTCGTGACCAATGAACATAAATGAATGAAACTTTTGAGAATATAAATAATATTTTTTCATGGAAATACCTTTCAATAAAAACATTAAATACCTTTTCAATCCAACCAAAATATAAATCTTGTATGTAACAACCACTCCAATGAAAGATTTTGATAGACTGAACAAATAATAATCTTCTTCTAAGATCAATTAATTAATTTTTAACCATGATATTTCAATGATAAATATAATACTCATTCTAGAAGAAACATTTATCTTGACCATACCACTAAAAATTTAGATAGCAACTTTAATGAACCAATGATATGACAACAAGAACCAATATTATAAACACAAGATCAATAAAAAACATGATAAATACCTTGATGAATCAAATGGGTAAAATTTCTAATGATCTTAGTAGAATGAAAATAGAATGGGTAGAGGTTTACGTTTGTTACCCTAAGTGAATCCAAGAGATAAATGGAATTAAAATGACAGTTTTATATAACTGAGGAATGAAACTATATTTAATAACCCAAAAAATGAGAAATTTAATCCTGTTGTTGACACTGTTAATGAGAATTAAACCACTAAAAGAAATGCTAGAAATTCTAAATTTCCTTTGAATGAAAACACAAAGTCAAGAAAAAAAATTTGTTTGAAAAAACCAATATGTATTGGAAGGGGATGCATGATCTTTATGTTTGTCAAAGCATTGCTTAAAATAGACCATAAACTTTCAAACCCCCACTATCTTATCCTATAAGTGAACCACCAGTGAAATCAAGTGGTAAAAAAGAGTTGGTTAAGGAAATTTTAGAAACTTTTAATGATTTTAAAGTCAATATATATTCTATTGATTCTATTCAATAGATTAAATTTTTTTCTATGCTTATGAATGAGATATGTACCCATAAGACGAAATATAAAGGAGGTGACAAAAATAATCTTAGGAGGAATGTTTCATCCATGATTAAAAGTTCTTTTTCTATCAAAAGTAAAGACAAATGAACCTTTACCATTCCTTACACCATTGGGAAATGTGAATTCAAGGATGTTATTCTTTATTTATGAGCTTCCATAAATCTCATTCCACATTATGTTTAATCATGTAAACATGTTGGGGAACTAAAACCCTATGGAATTATTATTCAAATTGACAAATGAAGTACCACCAAGCCTATAAGAATTATAGAGGATGTTCTAGTTCATGTGAGGGACATGAATTTTCCTATGGATTTATATGTTTTTGATGTAGAAGATGATTAGTTTAGTACCCATACACCTCTCATTCTTGGGATACTATTTTTGAAAAATGTGAAATAAATCATCGATGTTTATAAAGGAACCCTTCCAGTTGAATTTTTAGGAAATATTTTTCACTTAAATATTTTTCATTCCATGAAACAGCCTGTTGATGATCATTTACCACCTCATGTAAATAAGATTGATCGATTTTCCACTAATATGTTTTCTGATTTTCCAATAATTAAAAACTGAGTTTTGTTTAAAATGATGGATTATTTTTTAGAATTTGATAAAAAATATAATGAATTGGAATATTTTAATGAGTCTGGGAATGTTGTAATAGATTTCCAAGAGTCTATTGATCTCAGAATTTTTTAAGACAACTTTCTAGAATCCCTTGAAACATTAGTAGTTTCTGTAGAAAAAATTCTAATTTTTTATATGAAACAAATATTGATAAAATGGGAAGTGATAAAAATGGTGTATAAAATGAATGTACTTTAAAATATAGAACTTTGCTGAACAAAACACACATGAGAAGTGTTATTTGATCAATGAGAATACCCCACTTGAGTTAGACCAAAAACCACTACCTGATAACCTCTAATATTATTTTTTAGTTGAGAATGAAAAATTCCCTATCATCATTTCAAAAGATATATAAAGGGACTAATAGAAAAAAATATTAGAAGTCATCAAAACCCATAATAAATCCATTATATGAACTCCATAAAATTTAACTATAATTAGTCCCTGAGTTTTCATGTATAGAATGTTTTTGGAAGAAAATTCTAAACCAGTGAGACAATTTTAAAGGAGATTGAATCCCAAACTTATAGAGTTTGTTAATAAATAATTTACCATTCCATTGTCTGCTAGAATTATTTTTCCCTTCATTGATAGTAAATCTGTAAGTCCTATCCATGCTATTTCAAAAAATATGGGTTTAAAATCTCAGGAAATGAATTTGGTGAGATAGTCTCCTTTAGGCTTCCAAATAATTGGAGAATGTGCATTGATTACTGGAAACTGAATTTGACTGCAACGAAAGACCACTTACCACTTCAATTTGATTAGAAAATGAATAAGGAAAATTTTTATTTTTAATATATATATTATTCATGTGCTTCATTATTCATAAACAACATTTTAGTACATTTTACACTGTGAACATCATTTCACATTATGATTGTAAGTCCTTAAAATAAACTATTACATGGTACAATTTTGAACACCATATAAAATACCCAATGATCTTGATTTTATTTTCATATTTAATTTTTAGGTTTCTCATTACATTTGGAACAACTCATTATTTTGGAGTAATTGAAGATTAACATCAGAAGATCACCAATGTGGTGTAGGACCCCGTGACACCCTGAGAGGGGAGGGGTGAATTAGGGTGGGAACTTTTTCTTCTTTTAGTTGTGGATCTTGTTCCCACGTTGGTAGGAACTACTTAAACCTATATGATAGATATGATAAGCAATTAAACATTCACATGCAGAGAGATGACACAACTATTTTTACTTGGTTCACCATTAAGGGCTACGTCCAAGGAGCATACGCCGACAGGTTGTCGGTCGTACCTAAATCCACTATGCTTCACTAGCTGTAGATTACAAAGGTTCGGGTATAGTCACTCTGTCCCAGGCTCACTGCCTTTACAATTGTTCAGGGATAGCTCACTGCGTCCTTCAGGACAATCCCGTTGACTCCCCCTGGCTCACTGCCGTTGGTGAAGTCCCACTCAGTTTATAGACATGAAGGTCTCTTCAATAAATGTGCATTGATATTCTTTGTCTCCTGTTCAGCATGATACTTTTCTTGCATCAGGGTTCAGAGTTGATGCTCTTTATAGTTCAATCTTTCTTCTTTAGTGCAATGACTGAATGCACTAGATCCCCTTGTCTTCGTTTTCCTAAATCACAATCACTTATGTGATTGCTCAATAAATGATGTTCAACTTACTCAGCATTCGTGAGAGTCAATTCACCATGTATGCATGAGATCATGCATGTATCATTTAGATTTCTTCTGCAATCTCGCTTTGCACCGAAATTATCAGGAAATCTTTAGCTCTTTTACAGCTCCAGAAAGGCGGGCGTGCTTCAACAATATTTGGCTCTCCTTTTCAAGCTCGGCGCGCAAGTCTCCATCTGGCGCGCAAGTCTTAGGTGCGCAAGTATAACCTGGCGTGCAAGTGTCTCCAAAGCACCAGTGCGACTCTGCCTTTTTGAACATCAAACCTACGCGACTCACTTTCTTCCTTGCCCAAATCACCAGGGGCGCTCAACCATCAGTCGGCGCGCAACCTCTACTTGCGCGACCAAACTACCACTTGCGCGGTTCAACCACCTGCGTGATGAGAGCTCGAACAATCTCAAAGTCTTGAGCTCTATTAGAAATGAGGAGGGGTGGTCCAGTATTTATAGGCAAACTGGACCCCCTGCGCGGCGGCGCGCAAGTCATCCATCAGCGCGCAAGTCTCGACCCCTGCTAGGCACGTGCGCGATCAGCATCCAAACTTGCATGAACATCTTGCCTTTGCCAAATTTGGATCTTCTAATCTCGAAAAACTATAGGCGGTCAAGGTATAATGCATTCAAGGCGTCGGCGCGCAAGTCTCTTCCCGACACATAATTCACCTGCGCGACCTCACCAAAACTTGCGCGACCCCTATCCCTTTGCCATATTTTGATGCTCTGATCTTCAAAAACATATGGCGCGCAAGTTTCCTATCCTCCAAGAGTATGGCGCGCAAGTCCCTTTTCCAAAATCACTCTTCTTCATTTGTTGATTTTGAGGCCCTGAAATTTGGCAAACACTGGAAAACGGCACCACCTTGTATCTGCTCTTTTTGTACCGCCTCCAGATCATCCATTCTTCTGTCGATGTTCTTGAATCAAACATAGATCGTTGACCACAACTCTTGAACTCGACATGTCACCATGGAGTCTCCTTTGTCAACAAATTTGTATGTCGTTTGTTTTCTTTGTAGACAAGCATGATCACTTCAACATCACTTCTACTTGGTGATCTGTATCCTTAAGCAACTATTTTTCTTTTATCACAAACTCCACTATTGTGATATGTATTCTTTGAAGGAACAACTTTAGTACCATCATCTTCTATGACAATGTGGTGTGCATGGCCATTTCATAAGTCAACTCATTGGCACATTGCCTCCTTCATGAACCATCATGATCAACTTCATGCAAACCATGTGATTCAATCCGTCAAGAAGTCTCTAGCATGGTTCTCACGCAATCATGAGTAATTGCATGGTCTTCATCAAAACCCATTGTTCTCATGCGATAATGAGGAATTGCATGGTCTTCATCCAAAAACACCATCCTGCTTTAATCATCCTTGGATGGATTACTCCTCACATTCTTCATTGTTGTAAACAATGTATCACCTTTGACACATGTTCTTTGAACTTACGATCTGCACAACAATCGTCTGAATCACTACTCCTCTACTTCATCAGAGTACTTCATGATCTCTTTCATTGTGATCTTCCATTCCTCCATTTTATTGGAGTACTTCTTGATCTCTTTCATTTTGATATTCCATTGACAACTATTGACAACAAATACAAACCTATACACAAAGTGGTTCCAACAATCTCCCCCTTTGTATTTTGTTGTCAATACCTTATACATCTTCTGAAATGAATTTGTCAATGTCAAAATGAGAATATTCTATTCAATCAAATTTTCTTTTCAAACATTCATTTCACTTTCTCTACCCCTTTATTGACAAGAAATACAAAGCACATGGTAGGGAGGGTATCAATACACACTTAAGAAATGTTTCAATAATCATTTCACTCTAAGTCTACTTGAGCAATGCTCGATGTAGAAAACAAGAGGATTTGATTAAGTCAATAAGGTTGTCCATTATCCACAGATCATGATACCAAGATGAGATGATAACTCATGTATCTTGTCTTCAAGGGTTTACCACTTTAATTCCAGGTAGAAGAAGATCAACTATGATAGGGAATAATCAACCTGAAACTCCTACACACACATTAGCAAATAGATGAAAAACATTCAAGTGCAATCGGCAGGATAAGTGACCTTGGGGCACTTCCATTCTCTTTATGTCACTGATCAATTCAGTTACTCCCCCTTTGTAAAATAATCTTTGATATGAGTAACCAAGGGATAGTTATTGATAAATGACATACCTTCTCCATTGACGTGTTCTTCAAGAAATTTACAGAGTAACTGCTTTTGAGTCCAGCTGGAGTTGATATTGATTGAAACAGTGATTATGGAAGCTTCTTCATTCTTCTCCCCCTTAAGGGAAACACTCCTCATCATCTTCATCAAGAGTGATCCTTCATCATCATAATCTTTTAATATCAATTGATGAATCTACTATGGATGGAAACTTTTTCATATTGGCTATCAAGAGTTGACAGCATTCACTACTTCTCAGGTTCTCCCCCTGAGAGCATGCTTCACATTCAATTCCCTGCATTATTAGCACAAATACAATACACAAATGATTACGGGAATAAGGTGGTTCCTTCTTGCTTCATCAAGAAGACTTTCTTGGTTGAGGTTCTTTTCTCAACCATGTTCCTCTGTTCACCCCAGTCTTCATGCCTGCACATTTGAACATATGTTCTGACATATGTCGGTGTGGCATGACTCTATTCACATTCTCTTCTGCTTTGTGTAGAGAATTGTTCTGCTTAGCATCCAAAATGAATGATACATTCTTACTCCTCTTAAGGACTGCTTCTTGCTCTGGTATTATGGTTAGGAAACCTTTTACAATGTGACCATACTTCTTTCATCTCTCACACAGAACTTCTTTGACACATGTGTTTCTCTTTGTTTGCAATCTCTCCGGCACTGTGTCTACATCATGTGAAAGTTTTTCTTTTCCTTTGTCACCAGCCATGGCCTTCTCATCTTCAAGTTTCCTTATTCTGTTCAAATCTTCTGGCCAGATGACAAATATATCATTTGGAACTTTTGCAGCTGGTTTAGGTCTTCCACATGGGCTTATCCGAGATTCATCCCACTTAGTGTTTCTTTTGGATGAATGACCCTTCAATTTGATGGATCTAAAATCTTGAGTCTTCTCAGCTTCCCTACTTGAGATCTTCTTGGGGAAATGTGTGTTCACAACATTCTTCTGGTTTCTACCCAAGGTAGCTGCTTCATTATTTGACGGCATCAGAGGTCTTCTTTTCTTTTTAACAGTGAAAGCATGTTGATATGGACATGTGCCTGCATTGTGACTGCTGCCGTTGCATACATCACAGATGTTATCAAGAATTCCAAATCTGTTTGCAGTAAACAGATGCTTCTGGACCTGCTGATGTTGCACATTTTTCTCTGGCTTCTTTCTCTTTGATATAGGCATTCTCTGTGATTTTCCATGTAAGGGATAACAAGGACAATCTAGTGCACAATGCCCAAATCTGTTGCAGCACCAACATTGACCCACAAATCTTTTCTTCTTTGTGTCTTCTGTGTTATGTTGATGGGCCATTTGCTTAATCTTTTGTGCTCTATTTGAGGAATCCACTTCCTCCTTTTTCTTCCCATCCACCCTAGCAATGGTGGTAGGTTTCTTCTTCTCACCTTTCCTTATCCATACTTGTTTATAACTTTTCTTCCCACCTGCACTGATTGTAGGAGTGTATTTAGAAATATGAGTACAAGATGGTTTTGATGGTACCTTCACTTTCTCAGTTGCTTGTGATAGATCAAAGAGTGAAGTCATGACCTTCTTATCACATGTTGGAGGCCTTTTGACAATAGAATCCTCCAGTGAGCATTGAGTACCAGCAGCAACTGATTCTTGATGTGGATAATCAAGAGTTGTCATAATATTCTTATCACATGTTGGAGGCATTTCAGCTTTAGACTCCTCCAACGAACATTGAGTGCAAGAATAACTCATTTCATTCATTTGTGAAGTCTCAATATGTGTGTTCTCAATCTTGGTCAACTGAGCTTCCAATTTTTGACCCACAATATTAAGGATGATCTTCTGATCTTCAATTGTGATCATCTTCTCTTCACAAGTCTTATTCAACCTTTCAACCTCATCTTCATGCATCTTAACTTTGTTTTGTAACAAAGAGTCAAGTTCCCTGAATTTAATGGAAGTTTCTTCCAAACAAAAATTCATGACTTCATTGCTCTTCTTCAGCTCAACTTCAAGTGCATGGATCCTTTCTTTTAAAGTCTTATTTATTTCCTCTTCTTCTTCAAAGACTTTCACCTGTTTGATGAGCTTCATACTTTCCCTAACTTTTCTTTCCAACCCATTTTCCATATTGTCAGCTTTCCTTTCTAATCGATTGATCTCAACCTGCATAGATTGGAATAGGATAAAAATAATAGCCACCCTTTCTTCTGAAATATCATGCAGATATGTTCTGAGTTTTTCTTGAAAGCTTGAATTATGGGTATCATCCTTTCCTCTGGATGAGTTCTGAGCCACCTGCTTGATACTTTCTAAGCCTAATGTTTCATCATTATTGGAATGGCATGGAGAACAAGACACTGCATCTTCTTTGGATGTGGGGGACATCTTCATCATCATCTTCTCTTTCTTTTTCAATTTGTCAAAGTCTTGGTGGATATAGATTTCTACTCAGAAATGACTGCGTCATTATCAAGACTGCTCTTCTTTGTTGACTCTAAGAAAGAAATTCAAATCCTCTTCTCAATAGAATTACTGGAGAATATCCAACATACGTTAACCTTTCCCTCTGATACCACTTGTAGGACCCCAGGACACCCTGAGAGGGGAGGGGTGAATCAGGGTGGAAACTTTTTCTTCTTTTAGTTGTGGATCTTGTTCCCACGTTGGTAGGAACTACCTAAACCTGTATGATGAATATGATCAGCAATTAAACATTGACATGCATAGAGATGACACAGCTATTTTTACTTGGTTCACCACTAAGGGCTACGTCCAAGGATCATACGCCGATAGGTTTTCGGTCGTACCTAAATCCACTATGCTTCACTAGCTGTAGATTACAAAGGTTCAGGTACAGTCAATATGTCCCAGGCTCACTGCCTTTACAATTGTTCAGGGATAGCTCACTGCGTCCCTCGGGACACTCCCATTGACTCCCCCTGGCTCACTGCCGTTGGTGAAGTCCCACTCAGTTTATAGACGTGAAGGTCTCTTCAATAAATGAGCATTAATGTTCTTTGTCTCCTGTTCAGCATGATACTTTTCTTACATCAGGGTTCAGAGTTGATGCTCTTTATAGTTCAATCTTTCTTCTTTAGTGCAATGACCTAATGCACTACATCCCCTTGTCTTCATTCGCCTGAATCACAATCACTTATGTTATTGCTCAATAAATGATGTTCAGCTTACTCAGCATTCATCAGAATCAATTCACCATGTATGCATGAGATCATGCATGTATCATTTAGATTTCTTCTACAATCTCTCTTTGCACCGAAAGTATCAGAAAATCTTTAGCTCTTTTACAGCTCTAGAAAGGCGGGCGTGCTTCAACAATATTTGGCTCTCCTTTTCAAGCCCGGCGTGCAAGTCTCCATCTGGCGCACAAGTCTTAGGCACACAAGTATAACCTGGCGTGCAAGTGTCTCCAAAGCACCAGTGCGACTCTGCCTTTTTGAACATCAAACCTACGCGACTCACTTTCTTCCTTGCCCAAATCACCAGGGGGGCTCAACCATCAGTCGGCGCGCAACCTCTACTTGCGCGACCAAACTACCACTTGCGCGGTTCAACCACCTGCGTGATGAGAGCTCGAAAAATCTCAAAGTCTTGAGCTCTATTAGAAATGAGGAGGGGTGGTCCAGTATTTATAGGCAAACTGGACCCCCTGCGCGGCGGCGCGCAAGTCATCCATCAGCGCGCAAGTCTCGACCCCTGCTAGGCACGTGCGCGATCAGCATCCAAACTTGCATGAACATCTTGCCTTTGCCAAATTTGGATCTTCTAATCTCGAAAAACTATAGGCGGTCAAGTTATAATGCATTCAAGGCGTCGGCGCGCAAGTCTCTTCCCGCCACATAATTCACCTGCGCGACCTCACCAAAACTTGCGCGACCCCTATCCCTTTGCCATATTTTGATGCTCTGATCTTCAAAAACATATGGCGCGCAAGTTTCCTATCCTCCAAGAGTATGGCGCGCAAGTCCCTTTTCCAAAATCACTCTTCTTCATTTGTTGATTTTGAGGCCCTGAAATTTGGCAAACACTGGAAAACGGCACCACCTTGTATCTGCTCTTTTTGTACCGCCTCCAGATCATCCATTCTTCTGTCGATGTTCTTGAATCAAACATAGATCGTTGACCACAACTCTTGAACTCGACATGTCACCATGGAGTCTCCTTTGTCAACAAATTTGTATGTCGTTTGTTTTCTTTGTAGACAAGCATGATCACTTCAACATCACTTCTACTTGGTGATCTGTATCCTTAAGCAACTATTTTTCTTTTATCACAAACTCCACTATTGTGATATGTATTCTTTGAAGGAACAACTTTAGTACCATCATCTTCTATGACAATGTGGTGTGCATGGCCATTTCATAAGTCAACTCATTGGCACATTGCCTCCTTCATCAACCGTCATGATCAACTTCATGTAAACCATGTGAGTCAATCCGTCAAGAAGTCTCTAGCATGGTTCTCACGCAATCATGAGTAATTGCACGGTCTTCATCAAAACCCATTGTTCTCATGCAATAATGAGGAATTGCATGGTCTTCATCCAAAAACACAATCCTTCTTTAATCATCCTTGGATGGATTACTCCTCACATTCTTTATTGTTGTAAACAACGTATCACCTTTGACACATGTTCTTTGAACTTACGATCAGCACAACAATCGTCTGAATCACTACTCCTCTACTTCATCAGATTACTTCATGATCTCCTTCATTGTGATATTCCATTCCTACATTTTATTGGAGTACTTATTGATCTCTTTCATTTTGATATTCCATTGAAAACTATTGACAACAAATACAAACCTATACACAATGTGGTTCCAACATGTGGGATATAAACAAATAACATTTTGGGTGAAGTGAACTAGGAAACAACCCAATAAGACTACTATAAATTCCAAGATAAAAGTTAAAAAATTCTGAAAATTGGACTAAGGATAAATGAAATCAAGGGGAACATTTCAAATGGAGTTCTAGGTGCCCAATGTTGAAGATGAAATTATGGGCCAGATTCTGCAGCCTTGAAAAAAATCCAACCATTTCAGTAATATCTGGCAAACCAAAATTCCATTTGGTCTTAAATTTTA
Source organism: Viscum album (assembly GCA_963277665.1). Taxonomy (NCBI): domain Eukaryota; kingdom Viridiplantae; phylum Streptophyta; class Magnoliopsida; order Santalales; family Viscaceae; genus Viscum; species Viscum album. The sequence goes on from OY728165.1 coordinate 939,696,123, forward strand.
CAAGATATTATAAGACACTCATATATCCATTTTCTTCATCTATGGATCACTAAAATTAAGTCATCTGGAAGGTCATTTCGGCACCATGGTTCGGTGGATACAAGTTGGATGCCACTTCGAGTCAAGGGTGAAAAAGTTCACTCTCCCTTACTTTACACCACCATAGGCCTACCATAATCAAGTGGAATACTTTGTATTATTGGGAGTTTGACCCAAGGATTCAAAAATTCCTATTTAAGGTAGTGGTGGGGAAGGATTTAGGAAGGACTTTTTTTATTTTCAATTGTATTGTTATGTTGCCATTTTGTATTGTCAGGTTTGTGCTTTCACATGTATGTTGTTCTAATTTACCTTAGTTTCTTTATAAAACATCTTGTTCTTCTCATTTTCTGGTATTTTTCATTTCACGTTGATACTGTTATCTCCTGGTGTGATGTTTTTCACACCAGAACCTATGAAATACTTCACACAATGTTGAAGTGATCATTATTTCACTTTTTTATTTCTTCTTCAATTCCTCCCACATGAGTCTACATCCTACTTCCATTGAAACCATAACATCAATAGAGGGAGCACACATTTTTTGGGTTGATCCAAGGGAGTAGAAATGGGATTGGATCGGATGTTATTTCTCAGTCCATTAATGTCGAATCACTTTTTTTGGTAGATAATTTTGTTTGATGATCTTTAAACTCCTTCATCCTTGTTGAATTTAAGGCCACAGACTTCAAGTGATAAACAAACCTTTGCCATAGAGTGCTCAAAACATTGATCCTATAAGTGTATACATGATTAGTATTAGGGTGTGTAGCTATTAAACCAATAAGTGATGAAGTTTTTTCATCTTCTTAAATGAACACATCTCAAATATAAGAAATTGAAATACTTACAAAAGGAATGAAATCAATCCACCCCAAGTGATAACTGAGGATCAAGTCATTATTTTAAATTTAATTCCCTCAATCCTATTATAATTATTTTAAAAATCTTAAAACAAACCCATATTTTCCACTTTATATAAAAAAATCCAACTCTTTAGATAGTGCGTCTATAGGTTCTTCTTAGGTCTCTGAGGACTCGACAACCCAAGATACATTTCATGTGACTGTTTAACACTTGGAACTTGGGTAAATTTTGGAAAGTCCAAATTTTGGCATTGTTGACGAGGACCAAGTAAGTTCATTAGGCTAAAAAACATATTTCTTCACCCTCATTATTCTATTCTCACCCAAATTCTTTTATCTTTTCCCTTTCTTTTTTTTTCTTTTGGCGCACGTCTGCATACACCTGAAATAGCTCAAACGGATTAGTTAGGGTGGAATGTCCTGGGGTTGGGGAGTCAATTAAACAAAAAGAACAATTTCCCTTATATCATAATATCCCAAATATTCCAAATTCAAAAAATTGGGCCCATTTCAATGGAGGGACTTCATAGAAACCAACTTATAAACCCGAGTGGGAACCAAAATGGAAATCCTAATGAGGTAGCCCCAAACTTGGGGAATGTAATCGATCAAACCATGAATGAATACCTTAAACCTTCTAGAAAAAACGTACAGTCATGCATTAGAAAACATTCACCAGGATATTTCAACTACATCTTTAAACCCCATGTCCTAAACCACCTTCCCACATTCTATGGAATGGAGTCTGAGATGCCCTACCTTCACATTAAGGAGTTCAATGAAATTGTAGAAACCATGTGTTCCCCACATCAAATAGAATCAAGTAAGATACAAATCTTTCTTATTTATTTAAAGGATTAGTCAAAAATTTGGATAAACAATTTGATACAATCATCTATTAACTATTGGGACTAATTACAAAAATAATTATACAAAAATACTTTCCCCACCACAAAACAATAGCACTTAAAAAGAGAATCCAAATCTTTTTTGAAAAATAGGGATAATCATTCTATGAAACATGGGATAGGTTCAAAGACACCCTAAACATGGTTTCACACCATGGTTTTTCTATTGCTAAAATATTGAAAATTTTCTATGAAGGGTTGTGTATGGGGAACAAACAATTCAATGATATGATGTGTAGTGGGACCTTTAAAAACAAAGCCCCAAATGATGCTTATGTGTATCAATAAAGCCTTTCTGAACAAAACCAAACACTGGGAACATCACCTTATTAAAAAAATCTACAAATTACTACTGGAATGCATACGCTTAGAGATGAGGAAAGCCTTAGGGTTAAACTCGCAACACTCACTAGGGAGGTTGAAGAGATTGAACTTAGGAAAATCCATGAAATCCAAAATGTTGACCCTATTTTCAATATTTGTGAAAAAAATGTCCAAAAAACAGACAAATTCCCAACTATTCAATCCATCAAGGATGTTATTATAGGAGGAACACCTACTGAATTCAATTCCCTAAACTTCAAAAATCCCAAATACGAAAATACATTCAACCAAAGGTATAATTACTACCCAGGCTTCCACTATAAAGATAACCAACAACCAAGCCAACCATAAGTACCAAACCCCTACCCTACACAAAATTTTCAAAACCATAACCAATTATAACCAAAATTGGTTCAATAATAAAATCCTTCTATCCAATACCAACAACCCATACAACAACTAAAGTATCCTCATTGAATAAACCAACCAACATAAGCCCCCTCCCAATCTATCCCTCTCCCAATCCTTGAACAGTTATGTAAAAAATGGAGAAAATGAACTCAAAAGTCACTTCCCTTAAACAAGAACATAAAACCATCAAAACTATAAAGGAACCCATGCATACATAGGCTATTACACAACCAAAATCAAGGGGTGTGTCAAGTTTCACTAAAATAACTCATGAAAAAACTAAAGGATGTGAGAGTTTTAATAAGTGGGAAATCAATTGAGAAACTTGAAAAAATAATTAAAAAACCATTGGAAGAATAAAAATCTAATGAAAATTCAAATAAACCACATGATTAGACTGAAAAATTTGATAACAATGTTAATGAAACAACTCTTCAACAAAAAATACTGCAACTTGCACCATTTCCTCAATGCAAGAGGGTTAAAATCAATCCTGAATTGAGTGAAACATTGAGGGAAATATTATCACAATTCAAGTTGAAAATTTCAATCCTAGATGCTATTCAAACCAATCCTGCATACTCAAAATACCTAAAGGACCTCAACATATTTAAAAGTAAATTCTCACATAATAACCAAGTCCTTCTGGCAGAAAATGTTGGCACAAATATCCATGGAACCTTTCCACTAAAGATAAAAGACCCCAGATGCCCTTACATCAATGCTAAAATAGGATAGAACAAAATTGTCAAATCCTTGTGTGACCTAGGTTCCCATTTCAATCTCATTCCCTATGTTGTGTATTCCTAGTTAGGCCTAGAATAGCTCTGACCCACATTTGTCATACTTCAACTTGCTGATCATAGAATTAGGGTTCCAAAGGGAATTTTTGTAACACCCTGACCCTAGTTACCCAAATTTAGTGCATTATTAAATAATATTGGCATGATCATAGGAGATCAAATCTCGAAATACTGATTAGTTTAGTAGCCTTGGAAGTACTAGATACATAAATAAGTTTTATATTATTTCCTGAAAGGAAAAAACAACATAATTTTATCCCCTTTGAACACACTCATATACCTTATCCTATTCCTACAGGTTAATCATACAATACTTATTCACATCCTGGGAAAAATAAAACATAGAAAGGGGTGAGATCAGATGCTTAGTAAGGATAACAATATAGCAGAAACTATCATAATAAGCATAAACGTTTAAGGAAATGTATAAAACTAAAAAAAGCCTTTTAAACTTAAACATCAGCATAATATGGAAAGATAAATCAAATAATTACATTTACATATTCACATGGATATTCTACTAGTAGAATAATCACATGAAATATCAATAGACAATTTCATAATGATGGAATGCATAATGCCAGACATCATAACCACATAGTCAAGGCCTCGTGCCAAGACTAAAAATAAGATTTTTTCAAGGCCTTGTTCCAAGACACTAGTTTGTCTTGTGCGACCTACCAATGCATCTAGGATCTATAGTGGTCTCCACCCTTCACTTACTAAGTTCAATGCATTCCTCATATGAAAAGGTGGAAACAGAATATAAGCATTCATATTAATACTAGAATACGAAATGTCACTACTTTAACCATAAATCATGAATGGTATAAAAATAGCACATCCACAGAAAAAAAAGTCACAAAACCTTCAATATAATATAGAATATTGTATCATAACAAATAAACTTCAAATAAGTGTAAAATCCATCAAATGATATTAACATAGATGAAATCAAAACTATTTGAGAAAAATATCTCCTTCTATTTTGAAATCATTAAAAAGTCACGTAATTATAAAAGAAAGAATTTATTTTGAAAATATTATTATAATCTTGTATGTGAAGCTTAGATGGTTTTATAATGGTGGAAAATAGTTTCACCCTCCGTATAAGTTAAAAAAAAAATTCTTACATTAATTTGTTGAAAAGGTCATAAAGTACCTTATTTGGAAAACAGTGGAAAGATTCCTTTCAAAACATTTTATAAAAGGTCAAACAAGGTTATAAATGAATTTAAACCATGTTCTAAAAAATAGTGAATTTTTTGAAATACATTTTTATGAAACATGGATGTGGATGATAAAGAATTCCTGGTAGATACTTACATATAAATAACCTTGGATAATGAAAAGATTGTAAAATTAACCATTAACTTGTACTTTTACTTTGTCGAGGGTATGTCAAAATATTTCATAATTGTTAAATAATTGTTATTAAATTATACAAGAACCACATACATAAATATGATATCATATATAATCTTCTAATATTGATTTGTTAATAATATTTAAGCAGTATCATTTTTTCAGGTGTTAACTGATTCATTTTTCATTATATGTTTTTTATGTAAGTCATGTTTGTAATAGATAGGATTTATTTTATTCATATCTAGAATGATATTAAGTTATTAAACATTATTTTTAATCATAAAATTGAAATTATTCTTGACTTATTACGATGGGGAATGAATCTCATTGCGTTCGTGGAGATGGTAATCTGTACGTATGCACGAGCGACAATACCATTCTATTGATGGTGGAATCGTAATTAATTGGATGGTATATCATATATAAAGAATCAATAAAATTTTATATATTATTATTTACATCAATTATACTCATTATTATACCCATCCAAATAATGAAGTGTTGAATAACCAACTACACCACGACGTGGAGACGGTAAGCTGTACATATGGACGTATAGTGACTTTTTTATTCATCGGATGGATAGAATAATGAATATGGGTGTACCATATTTATAATAACATCACAGTATGTATAAGGTACTGTATTTATTATTTTGGTATTGAAAAAACAAAGAGTAAGTTGAAGAAGAAAATAACTTTGAAAGAGGTGATGAAGTAATTACCTCTTCTTGAGGTGCTTCCTTTTGATTTGATCAAAAATAATTATTAGGTTGGATTTATGATCAAATTAAGGTATATAGGATGAATTTAGGGATGTTGGGAGGATATATTTGCAGGGATTGGCTGAGCCAAATGGCTTTGGAGGTGTGATTTTGAGAGAAGGAGAATTACCCTTTTATAAGAATGGTGAGTGTCACTTTAGGAAAAGCATGAAATATTATTTTATAATAAAATAATTTTCGGTTTATAATGGATAAAAGGGATTTAGTTAGAGGGTAAGGTGGGTGTGGGTCGAAAAACTCTAAATAAATAGGTTTTAGACAGGTTTAAGTCACCATATTAACCTTATCTTTTAGTTTTAACACTTAGTTAAATAGTTTTACTTTTACCATGTCTTCTTGTATTATTATAATAAATGGTTAATAAAATTACTATAAAATGCCAAGAGAACCTCAAGTGGTTCATTAATGAAAAATATATCATTATATAAGTCTTTTGGATGATATTTATACTTTTTTGAATATTATATCAATTAATAATATAGAATTTGTTTTGAAAACTCATTTATTTCAAATTTGTCACTATTTGATATTTTGTTTTTATGAAAGTCATAAAAACTTTATCACTTAGAAAAATATTTATTTAATCAACTCCAAAATGTCATATTAACCTATAAAATTAGTGAAATTAATTAAAATTCTCAATATACATTTATTTGGATATTTATAATATCAATTTTTTTAATATTTCCTTAATAAGGTAATTCATGCATTATCGTTGTGTCATAATTAAATTTAATTATTTAATTTTTAAAAATTATAAATAAAACACCATTATATAAGAAATATTTTTATATTTCTAATGAATATTTATATTTTAATTTATCTTATGTGTAACCCTATCTTAAAATTTTTTTAGTTATTAATCTTTTATATAATACTTTTAACTCTTCTTTAAATAAAATAATAATAAATGTCCTAATCTAATCTAAGTTGACCAAAAGGATCATATTTTATTCTTAAGGTTGATTTTGGTCGAAATAAACTTATCCAATAGAATTAGGACATGTGTTAGGGTGATTATAATATCATTTTTACCTTTAATTACCGTATTTACTTTTAATCGTGGTAAATAAAATTCAAAAGTTACTATTCACCAAAAATTATTTTCACCCCGTTGAACAAAATTTTACTTACTGATGTCAACTATGTCTCCTAAAATTTTGAAATTGAATTCCCAGAAGTGGTAAAATTACGTTTTCTTCAAATTTTCTAACATGCCTAGAAGGTGGGTAAATGACGGTAAAAAATGTATAAAATTTTATACATTTAATTTTATTACACAATGACTCCAATGAATTAAATTGAACTAATATAGGTATTATGTATCTATTTTGAATTACAATAAATTTAAATAAAATAAATAATTTTTTAAATAAAAATTCATTTTCAAAGAAAAACAAAGTATTTTTCACTATTCAGCAAAAATGAAAGTTTTAAGAAAAATACCAAAAATTCACCCTATGCTAATTTTGATATTATGAATCAAAAAATGAAGTCCAATTTGAAAAATAAAATTTATAACATTATAAAAAGCGTGTATTAGTATTCATAATGACTTGTTTGATTGGTCATGGTGCGCTAGAACTTGAAATTGCATATAGCGCAAGCTATTGAATTATTCAAAGAGAAACATACCGTGGAAGCTTGGGGTGTTAAATTTTCCCTCCTTCAAATAATTTATTCCTCAAAATTTTTAGAATACTACTGCATAAAAATATTCGGATAGTTCATCATCATAAGTTTGTAAGGTTCCCATGTTGCCTCTTCAATCTTATGGTTTCTCTATAGAATTATTACCAGGTGAGTCGTCCAGTTTCTCAGCACTTGTTCTTTGGTATCAAGAATCTTGAAAGGCTCTTCACAATAAGATAAATGGGGTTATAGTTCTATTTTTTCATAGGAGAGTACATGTGTTTGGTCCAACATGTACTCTCTCAATAGTGATGCATGGAAAACATTATGAACATTGAAATGACTTGGTGGCATTGCCAAACGTTAAGCTACAACTCCACTTTGTTCTAGAATTTCGAAAGGTCAGATGTTCATGGGACTTAATTTACCCTTCTTACCAAATTGTACAAAACCCTTCCATGGAGATAACTTAAAGAAAAAATGATCTCCTAATTGGAATTCCAAATCCTTCCTTCAGTTATCAACATAACACTTTTACATACTTGGAGCTGCATTTATGTGGGTTTGGATAATCTTCGCCTTTTCCATTGTTTCCTCAACAAGTTCTGGGCCTACAAGTTTTCTTTCACCAAAATTATCCCAAAAAGTTGGTGTGCAACATATCATTCCAAATAACGCTTTATAGGGTGCCATGTGAATACTTTAATGGAATCTAATGATATAGAAAAATTCTACGAGAGGTCAATATTGATCCCACAAACCTTGAAAGTCATGTGAGAAAGATCTCAACATGTCTTCTAAGGTTTGAATAGTCCGTTCTGATTGTCCATCAGTTTTAGGGTGGTATGCAGTGCTCAAATGAAGTTTAGTATCTAGGGCCTCTTGAAGACTTTTCCAGAATCTTGATGTAAAATGGGGATCACTGTCAGAAACAATCAATATGGGTACTCCATGAAGTCTTACAAATTCATTAATATATAGTCTTGCTAAACGTTCAAGTGTTAAATCTTCTACTATAACAAGAAAATGTGTTGACTTGGTAAGATGATCAATAATGACCCATACTGCATCATTCCTTCTAAGTGTCTTAGGTAGCCCCATGACAAAGTCTATCACAATATCATCCCATTTCCACTCACGTATGGGAAGAGGTTGCATGACTCCTCTAGGATGTTTTCTTCCAGCCTTCACCTGTTGAAAAACTATACATCTTGACACATAATCAACAATCTCTCTCTTCATGTTGTCCCACTAAAAATGTTCTTTCAAATCTCTATACATCGTAGTGCTATTAAGGTGTATAAAGAAATTGGAGCTATGAGCATTGTCCAAAAATTCTCTTTTTAGATCAGGTATATCGGGAACACAATGTCACTTCCAAAATTTCAAAATTCCATCTTCATATATGAAGTCGATCATTCTCCCATCATTCATAGAAATAATTTTCTTTTGAAACTCCTCATCATCAGTCTATGAACTTTTTATCCTTTCTAGTAAATATGGATTAACATCCATTTGAAAAAGTACCAATGTTTCAACTTCCATGATTATTCCCATATCCATTTTTACTTGATCCATAGACATAGGATCCCTTTCAACTCTCATCTTATTCAGAACTCCGTGATCATTTCTTCTCAAAGCATCTTCTACCTTATTTGCCTTCCCCAGGTGGTAGTGTATAGTGCATTAATAATATTTGAGTAGTTAAAGCCATCTTCTTTGCCTCATGTTGAGTTCTTTCAGTGAGAAAATATACATCAAACTCTTGTGATCAGTATATATCTCAAATTTTCACCATAGAGACAGTGTCTCCATATCTTCAAAGAAAATATTAAAATTGTTAACTCAAGATTATGAGTGAGATAGTTTTTTTCATGAATTTTTAGCTGTCACGATACATAGGTAATAACTCTAACATTCTACATAAGGGCACAACCAAGTACATTCTTTGAAGCATCACTATAAATAAAAACCCCATCATTCCCCAATAGTAGAGTCAAGATAGGATCTTTGACTAATATTATCTTCATTTCTTCAAAACATTCTTCACACTCTTTTTTCTAAACAAATTTAATACCTTTACTTGTGAGGTTGGTTAATGGGTTATCCAACTGGGAAAAATTTTGTATGAAACACCGATAATAACCTACTAAACCAATAAAACTGCGTACCTCAGTTATACTCATCAGTGTTTTCTATTCTTGGATTGCCTTGGTATTTGAATGATCAATAGAGATTCCATCCATAGAGACAATATGGCCATGAAAAGAAATCTACATAAGACAGAATTCACACTTTTTAAACTTCCCATACAATTCATTTCTTCTGATGGTTTTCAGAATAGTGCGCAAGGGATTTTCATTATCTTCATAGCTTTTGGAGTATACCAATATATAATAGATAAACACTACTACAAAGTCATCAAGATATTCCTTGAAAACTCTATCCATTAGATCAATTAAAACAGTGGGTTGAATTCATCATTCCAAAAAAAAAATCCTATAAACTTGTAATGCCTATACCTATTTCGAAATTCTGTCTTTGGAATGTGTTATTTTTTCATGCAAAACTGATGGTATCCAGATCGAAGGTCAATTTTTGAAAAATATTGAACTCCATGAAGTTGATGGAATAAATCATCAATGCGAGGTAGGAGATACTTGTTCTTTATTTTTATATCATTGATCTCCCTATAGTCAATGCCCAACCTCATAGATCCATCTTTCTATTTAACAAAAATAATTGGGGTTCCTGATTGAGAAACCCAAGGGGGAATAAATCATTTATTACTCAATTAATCTATTTGTTTATTTAGTTCCACTTATTCCATAGTGTCAATTCTATAAGGGGTATTCGATACGGGCCTTGAACCAGGAATTAAATAAATAGAAAACTCAATTTGTCATTCTGGAGGATGTCCAGGTAAATCCTATGGAAACACATCAACATATTCCTCCACAATAAGAATATTCTATATTTGAAAATTAATTTCCTCACCCAGAGTTATTTCAATCTCTTCCACCCCAATAATTGAGTTTAGTAGAGCTACTGGGGGTGGATCTAGATAAGAATCAGATGGTGACATTTCTGCTCTAAAGATAAGGTACTCTTTACCATCATCGAAAATTGTAACCTCCTTCTTCTTGAAATATATTCTCACATCATGGTCCGAAAGAAAATTCATACCGAGGATTATATCAAATTCAATAATGGGTATGACAATGAGATTAACAGATAAAGTAAGTTTATATTCCCTAATGGGAACTGATTCACAAAACTTTTTTCCAATGATACTTCCCTTATGAGTTTTTAATGAAAACTCCCTTGTTAAATAGAATTGGAAATATATAATTTTCATAGAAAAATTGGAATATATGAAACAATGAAATGATACATAATGAAATAAAGCATTGGATAAATTTGAGGAAACCATTAAATTACCTTCCCAATGTCATTCAGAGCTTCAACCTCAGTAGTAGTGACCGCATAAGCTTGGCCTTGCTCCCTTGTCATTTTCTGAGGTAAGTTTCCATGATTCTTATTATATTTATTTTCATAATGTCCCATTTCTCTACAATTGTAGCAATCAACATTGATAGACTTTTTCTTTCCATTGAAATCGTGAGCTTGGTGGCCTTTTTCAACACACTTGTAACAGACTCTCATTCCCTTCAAGCAAGTACCGGGGTGTTTCTTCCCATATTTACTACAGGATGGAAATTAATGTTTTCCATTCTTTGCCTTATTTACATTTCTAGAGTGGTTAGAAGATCTCTTCCTCTCTTATTTTTCCATAAAGTCATAATAATTAGAGAAAACCTTTTCTGCCTTGATAGCACATGGGAAAATATCTTCTTATGATGAGAAGGATTGTTAGACTAATGCTCGATAGAGAAATGGGTTTTACCCATTAAAGAATCGATCAATCTTAATCCTTGGGTTCTGTATATAATCTACTATATGCCTTGCTAACCTTGTAAAGTTAGCCTCATACTTGGTGACATTCTCATCCTCCTTTTTCCTCATACTTATAAATTGTCTTTCTATATCCGCTCGATGGTCACGAGGAAAGTATTTTTCAAAGAAAATCTCTTTAAACTCCCTCTATTACATATTTGATACTTCTTTATCATCCATTGTGTTTTGAATTAATGACCACCATTGATCTACATCTCCCATGAGGCGATAAACTTCCATGAAAACTTTTTCTCTTTCACTACTCCCCAAAGCATAAAATATTTTCTCTAAGGAACTTATCCATTTATCCACTAAAAATGTATTTGTAGTCCCATTGAATGTTGGTGTTTATTGCCTCATGAAGTATTATAACATTGATCATCCACGTTGTGGATCAGAGTGCTCCATACGAGTAAGGTTATCATATATAACCTGAGTGAGTTGTCCCAGTATGGTGATAAGATGATCAACACTAGTTTCATCACCAGATTCACTATAGTTATCTTGAGTAGGATGGAAATCCCTACATGAATTAATTGCGTTGATTCGTTTTCCATTCCTTCCACTAGGTTCCATTTCTAAATAATGGAATACACTAGATTAGTTTATGAATCACACTAAATAATTCCAAACTCGTAAAATATCTAACATAAATTGAACAGTTTATGCATATAATCCCAAATCATAAAAAAATGTTTTCTATGAGAATGTATATACTCATAAATCCTTCATAATGGTTTATAAAGAAAATTTAAATCATCCTAATCATATCCCTCAGGAGTGTCGTAACCAAGAGTGAAATAATGCCCTTTTTTTTACAAGGATACCCCGAGTTAAGCCTGAAACTACTTGTCAGAGTTTTCACTCCTTAGTATATTGGTTCTAGATCCACCTTTACCTGCTTGTATCCAGACCGGGATGTATTTCTTGGAAAATACACTAAATATCTACATTACCAGAATTCTAGGAAGTTCATCTATACTAATCCCCAATGTATATCATAGGGTAATGTTATCTAATTAGAGTTTTTCTAAATCTAGTTTCCATCATTTGTACTAAACTTCCTATGACACCAACTATAACTCCCCAACCATAGTTACCCAGAGTCGGTGCATTATTAAATTACATTGGCATGATTACAAGATATCAAGCCTCATAATACTGTTTAGTTTAGTAGCCTTATATGTACTAGATACATACATTAGTTTTATAGTACACCATTAAAATAGAAAAATAAATACATTGTGTCCCCTTTAAACAGACTCATATACCTTAGCATATTCCTACAGGTTAATCATAATATAATTCTTCTCATCCTGGGAAAAATAAAACATAGAAAGGGGTTAGCTCAGATGCTTAGTAAGGATAACAATATAGAAGAAACTATCATAAACAATAATAAACATTTAACAAAACATATAAGACTAAAAAAGCATTTTAAACTTAAACTTCATCACAATATGGAATGATAAATCAAATAATTCCATTTAATAATTCACATGGATATTCTACTAGTCGAATAATCAACTGCAATATCAATAGACAATTTCATAATGATGGAATGCACAATGCTAGAAATCATAACCACATAGTCAAGGCCTCGTGCCAAGACTACAAATAAGATTCTGTCAAGGAGTTGTGCTAGGACACTAGTTTTTCTCATGAGACCTACCGATGCATTGAGGAGCTATAGAGGGCTCCACCCATCACTTATTAAGTCCAATGCATTCCTCATATAAAAAGGTTGAAACATAATATAAACATTCGTATCAAAACTAGCATACGAAATGTCAATACTTTAACCATAAACCATAAATGGTATAAAAATAGAACATCCATAGTCTAACATATCACAAAACCATTAATATAATATGGAATATTGTATAATAAAAAATCAACTTCAGACAAGTGTAGAATCCATGAAAGGATGTTGACATAGATGAAATCAAAACTATTTTGAGATAAATGTCTCTTTCTATTTTTGAATTATTTAAAAGTAACGTAATTATAAAAAAACTTATTTTTTAAATATTCTTATAAGATTTTAAAAGAAGCTTTTATGGTGTTATAATGGCAGAAAATAGATGCACCCACCGTATAAGTTAAACAACATTCTTACCATAATTTCTCAAAAAGGCCATAAAGTACCTTGTTTGGAAAATGACAGAATGATTCCTTTCAAAACATTTTATAAAAATTCATAAAAGGGTATAGATGACTTTACACCATGTTTTATGAAATAGTAAAAATGTTTTTAAATACATTTTTTAAGAAACATGGATGTGGATGATAAAGAAGTCTCAGTAGATACTTACGTATAAACAACCTCGGATAATGAAGATATTGTAAAATTAACCCTTACTCTGTAATTTTCCTTGGTCGAGGGTATGATAAACTCTTATATAGTATTTAAATAATTTTCATTAAATTATACAAGAACCAAATACATAAATATGATATCATATATGATCTTATAATATGTTTTTGTTAATAATATTTCAGAAGTATCATTTTTTTAGGTGTTAACTGATTCGTTTTCCTTTATATGTTTTGTTAAGTAAGTCATGTTTATAATGGATTGGATCTATTTTATTCATATCAAGAATTATATTAAATTATATTAAATTATTTTTAATAATAAAATAAAAATTATTCTTGAATGATTACAATAGGGAGTGAATCTCATCGCGTTCGTGGAGATGGTAATCTATATGTATGCACAAGTGAAAATACCATTCTATTGATAGTGGAATCGTATGTAATTGGATGGTATATCAAATATAAAGAATAATTAATGTGTTATATTTATTATTTACATCAATTATACTCATTATTATACCCATCCAAATAATTAAGTGTCGAATAACAAACTACACCACAACGTGGAGATGGTAAACTGTACGTACGAAAGTATGGTAAATTTTTCATTCATAAGATGGATAGAATAATGAATATAGTTTTATCATATTTATAATAACATCACAGTATGTATAAGGTACTGTAGTTATTATTTTTTTTATGGAAACAACAAATAAATAGGAAGTGGAAGAAGAAAAGAACATTGAAAGATATGATGAAGTAATTACCTCTTCTTCGGGTGCCTCCTTTTTATTTGATCAAAAGAGATCCATAGATTGGCTATATGATCAAATTAAGGCCTCTAGGATTATGTGAGGGAAGTTGGGAGGATGTTTGATCATGATTTGGAAAAGCCAAATGGCTTTGGAGGTGTGATTTTGAGAGAAGGGGAAATACCTTTTTATAAGAGAGGTGATGGTCACTTTAGGAAACGATTGAAATATTATTTTATAATAAAATCATATTTAGTTTCTAATGGATATAAAAGGATTTATTTATAAGGTAAGGTGGGTATGGGTATAAATATTCTCAATCAGTAGGTTTTAGAAAGGATTAGGTCACCATATTAACCTTATCATTTAGTTTTAACTCTTAGTTAAATAGTTTAACTTTTACCACGTCTTCTTGTATTATTATAATAAATGGTTAATGAACATACTATAAAATTCCAGAAGAATATAAAGTGTTTAATTAATGAAATAAATATATTTATATAATTTCTTTTTCTGAAACATAGATTTTTATGAATGTTATATCAATTAATAAAATAGTATTTGTTTTTAAAACTCATTTCTGTCAATTTTGACACTATTTGTTAGTTTGTTTTTCTTAAAGTCATAACAACTTTTTCACTTCGAACAAAATATATTTAGTAAATCCTAACATGCCATATTAACCTGTAAAATTAGTTTAATGCATCAAAATTCTCAATTTACACTTATTAGGATATTTATAATATCTTTTTTTAATATTTCATTAATAAGGTAATCATTATATCATCATTGTGTCGTAAATAAATTTAGTTATTTATTGTCTAAAAATTATGAATAAAATACCATTATATAGGATATTTTTTAGCTTTATAATTAATATTTATAGTTTAATTTATCTTATATGTAAATCTATATTAAAAACAACTTAGTTATTAAACTTTGAATTTAATACTTTTAAATCTTCTTTAAATAAAATAATTATAAATGTCCTAATCAAATCCATGTGGAGAAAAAGGATCATATTTTATTTCTAAGGTTTATTTTGGTCGAAATACACTTATCCAATATAATTCGTACATGTGTTAGGGTAATTATAATATCATTTTTACCTTTAATTACCGTATTTACTTTTAATCTTGGTAAATAAAATTAAAAAATTACTATTCACCGAAAATTATTTTCATCCAGTTGAACGAAATTTAACTCACTAAGGTCAACTATGTCTCTCGAATTTTTGAAATTAAATTCATAGAAGTGTTAAAATTATTTTTTATGCAAATTTGCTAAAGTTCCTAGAAGGTGGGTAAAAGACGTTATAAAATTCAATAAAATTTTATACATCTAATTTTATTACAAAATGAATCTGATGAATTAAATTGTAATAATATAGGTAATATGTATCTATTTTGAATTAAAATAAATTTCAAATAAATAAATAATTATTTAAACAAAATATTAATTTTAAATAATAATGCAGTATTTTTCACTGTTCATCAAAAAATGAATGTTTTTAGAAAAATACAAAAAATCACCCTAAGCTAAATTTGATATTCAGAATCCAAAAATGAAGTCCATTTTGAAAAATAAAATTTATAAAATTTTAAAAGCAGGTTTTACTTTTCAAAATGGCTAGTTTTATTGGTTTTGGTGTGCTAGAACTCGGAGTTACGTACAACGCAAGTTATTGCATTATTCAAAGAGAAACATACCGTGGAAGCTTGGGGTGTTACAATTTTAAAAGATTTTTTTGGTAAAAGTAGAAAACTTCATCTACCCTGTTATCTTCATTTTCCTTGACAATAATCCAAACTTAGGTAATAAGGAACAAACCCCAACCATCCTTGGTCGTTCTATCATTGCCACAATCAACTCTGTTATCCGAGTTTGAAATGGAAACATGACCATAACATTTGGAAACATGATTCAAGACTTGAACATCTATAATGAAAGCTCACAAATTGGGTATGATGAGGAAATTTAGGAAGTTAACATGATAGGAAGCATTTATAATGAATCTATATATCATCAAGGAATATTTGAGAAATGTTTAAGTCAAGATGAGATTAATTTCCTTTGTTCACATGAAGGAAGTTTATCTCCTTGGCTAGAATCACATTCATATTTCTCCTATGATGAAATCATAAGACCAAAAATCAGTGAAATATTTCTGAAAATTACATTCATTGAGACCACTCCAACTCCCTTCCATAACACCAATCAAACAAACCTAGTAGCTGAAACTTCTTACGCATGGGGAATAAATTGTATCTAAAACTCTATAAAAAAAATTGATCTTGATCCAATGTACCAATATTCTACTAAAATTTTGAACCAAACTGATCTTGAATTGAAAGAACTTGATACTACACTTATGTATTCCTTCCTAGGAGAAAATAGAACACATCTTATTGTCACTTCTTCGTCTCTTAAACCCAATCATGAGAGGATGCTTCTAGATGTACTTTAAAGGAATAAGAAATACATTGTATGGACCATGTTTGATATTCATGTAATTATCCCACTTATTGGTACTCATATGATTATTCTATAATATGATTCAAAGCCGCGTCATCAACCTTAGCAGTGTCTCATTCCTAATATCATGGAAGTAGTGAGAAAATAAATTTGGAAATTTTTAAAATATGGTATCATCTATCACATAACTCAGAGTGAGTGGGTCATCCTAATCCATGTGGTTCCAAAGAAGGCCATAATAATAGTGATAACTAATAAGGATGGAGAGATTACTACAACTAGGGTGAGTAATGGCTAGAGAGTATGAATCTACTATAGGAAGCTAAACTCATTTACCATGATGGACCACATCCCATTACCATTCATTAACCAAGTCTTCCAGAGAGTGGAAGGTTATACCATCTACTGTTTCTTATATGGGTACTCAGGGTACAATCAGATTGTGGTCTCCCTAGAGGATGAATGGAATACTACATTCACCTGTCCATTCGACACCTTTTACTTCAAATATATAACCTTTGGTCTAGGAAATTCCCCTAGAACCATCTATCAATGCAAGATGAGAATATTCTCGTACATGGTAGGGAATTTTCTAGAGGTCTTCATGGATTAATTCTCTATTTTTTGGGATACATTCGAGGTATGTATTTGGAATGTGGAGAGAGTTTTTTCAATATGTTAAGAAAAGAATCTAGTCCTAAAATGGAAAAAATTCTATTTCATGGTTAAATAGGGACTAGTCCCTGTTCATCTAGTCTCAAGTAGGGGGATTGAAGTTGATATATCCAAGGTTTACATATTTCATCACCTTCCATTACCCAAAAGTATCAAGGAAGTGAGTTATTTCTTAGGACATGATGATTTATATAGATGATTCATTAGGAACATTAGTTCAATTTCTCATCCCCTTTGTGGTTTTCTTATAAATGACGGTCCATTTATTTGGATAGAAAGCTATGTGGGTTCATTCTCAACTCTAAAATAATATATCACCTCTCCTCACATCATGAAATCCCCATATTGTAACCTTACAATCAAACTGATGTGTAATGCCAATGACTTTGCTTTAAGAGCAGTCCTAGGAAAACATTGTGATATAACTCCTTATGTAATTTCTTATGAAAGAAAATCCTTAAGTGATGCCCAAATCCACTACACCACCACTGAGAAGGAGTTACTCGATATTGTATTTTCCTTAGAAAAGTTTAGGTTCTACCAATTAGGATCCCCCATCATTGTGTTCACTGACTATTCTGTACTGAAACACCTCTTCCAGAAACAAGATGCTAAGGCTAGACTAATTAGGTGGGTCCTTCTATTACAAGAATTTAACCTCAAAATCAAGGGAAAAAGGGTATTTGAAAATTTTTTATCTGATCATCTCTATCAGATATAATTTAATGACTAATTATATCACCATTATGTGTCTGATTCATTCCCTGATGAGCAACTATACTCAGTGAGTGACTTCCCTTGGTATACTGACATAGCCAAATTCATAGTTAAAAGAGTAATTCCAAAATTATTGGGGACTCAATCTAGAATGAAATTCCTTTTCTGATGTTAGCAACTATGTGTTTGATGATCCATACCTCAATAACTTCTTCCATAACCAAGTAATTTGGAGGTGTGTCCCAGAATCTGAACAAGCGTCCATCCTTAAAATCTATCATAGTGAGGCGCATGGAGGTCAGTTTTCCTCTAAGAAAAATTATGCTAAGGTTCTTCAGTACAGTCTCTTATGGACCACCCTCTCAAGGGACTCCTACACATTTTTCAAAGCTATCTTAGGTGTCATCATGTAGGGTCCATCACAAAAAGTAATCAAATTCCACTCACTCCCATCTTAGTGATTGAAATCTTTGACTGTCTGGGAATCGATTTCTTGGTTCCCTCCCCAAACTCTAGGGGATATCAATTCAATATTTTAGCTATTGATTATGCATCAATATGTGTTGAGTAAATTCCTAAAAAATCAAATTATCATCAAACTTTGATGATATTTCTCAAGTAAAACATCCTATTTAGATTTGGAATTCCTATGGCAATCTTTAGTGATCATGGAACACATTTTTAAAATCTTCTATTCTTACCTTTCATAAAAAGTATAGAATTTCTAAAAAAAGTTTCCACTACTTACCACCCATATAAAAATGGTCAAAATGAGTTATCCAATCGAGAAATCAAACAAATTCTTGAGAAAAATGTTAATCTATCTAGGAAATATTGGTTGAGGAAGCTCTTAGACACTCTTTGTGCCTTTCAACCCGTATTTAAAACCATTTTAGTAATTTACCCATATAGATTTTTTTATAGTAAAGAATTCCATATTCCTATGAATATTGAATAAAAGGAATTTTTGAAAATTAATAAAATTAATTATGACCTCCCATTGGTAAAGAAAAGAAAGATATCAATAAATATGAGGAACTTAGGATGGAGGCTTATGAAAATTCAAGGTTAAATAAATCTAAAGTACAAGCTTACCAATCTCTAAATATTTAAACCAAAGACATTGTATGGGGTAAAAATATTCTTTTGTATAGTTATAAACAACATTTACACCACAAAAAGTAGAAGTCTATATGGTCAGGTCCATTCATAGTTCATAAGGTGTGCCCCCATGATGCTGTAGAAATTCAAGATCCCACCAATGGTAAAACCCTTAATGTTAATGGTTATAGAGTCAACCCATTCATAGAACCATTCCAAAAATGTGATGTTGATGAAGACTTGTCTGAACCAACCTTAGATGAGGAAAATACTTAAACAATTAGGAGTCTACATCATGCTAGAGACGTTAAGAAAAGCACTACATGGGAGGCCACATGTGGTTTTCATGTTTCCAATAATTGCGAATCATATTTATTTTTCAAATAGTATTAATGAATCATTTTAATTTTTAAAAAATCATTAATCAATAAAATATGAATTTGATATTACCGTATACTGTTGGATTTTTCTTCTATTACAAGTATGGATGGGTATGAAAGGGAAGCACTGTATTCATCCGTGTCACGTGGTGTGATCTATGAGTAATACTTTAACCAAAATATTAAAAATAAGATAATATATCATTATTTTATTTTGTTTTTATGTTTTTATAGCTTAAAAAAAATAAAAACAATAAAAACAATAAAAAATAAAGAAATTAAAAGGACATGTCGTAGGTTATGGGGAAAACCCTATCAAAACCGATGAAGTTGCAAGGACTCAAACCCAGGATCGAAGGGAGACTGGGGAAATCACCTTCCACTTACCTATGGCTTATAGTGATTCTTTCTTCTATATATTTATTGTATATATACTTATATTATACATTTTTTATATATTTATTGTTTTTTTGTTTGTTTGTTTTTCCTTGTTCCACTATGGAACTCTACGAGTTACATGGATATCAAAGGATTAAATTGGAGTTGCACGAACGCCAACATCCCCCACCAGGAAACTTCATTCCATGATTCTCATTTTCAATGTAATTCTTAAACTTCTCTCCAATACCCCCTTTTATGTTTTGTTTGATTTAAACACCCGGGACAATGTTATTCTATGTTTGGGGGGGGGAGGTGAAAAGAAAGAAAGAAAATCCTTGTGAAATAAAAACTGTGTGTAAATGGAAAGAAAAATTTCTTTTACTTTGAACATGATAATACACATTAAAAACTTTTAAAATTAATATAAAATGATTTAGAATTTTCTAATTCTAATTTTAATCCATGTAAAATTTCATGAGCATAGATTTTGGAAAGTGTTGCTGTCTAATGTGATATTTCATCGTTTATATTTTCATCAAAATAATAAAAATCCACAATGCATGTCCTTTGGATAGTGGGTTATTATTTTGAGTTCATGGGTTCCCCCAAATAAATATCCTAGGTTCGGTTATCATTTTAGTTCTAATGTGAGTATTAAAGAAGAAAAAAACAAATCAAAAAAAATTTAATAAAAAGAAATGGATTTGTGCGTAGAGAAATGAAATGACCTAATGCGTGACTTTAGGAACTTGGGGATCATGACTCTATATTTTTCTAGACTTGAGTTAGTAATTTTATCTCTCTTTGTGGCAATTTGACTTTTTTATTGTCTAATTTAACTTGAGATAATGCCTCAGTATGTGGGCTTCATTTGGTACCATAAGGTCTTCGAGCCTGAGATTCATCGGCAAAGTCTCACTTAATGGGTTGACTCTCTTGAGTTCAATTTCAATTACCATGGAAAAATTGAAAAAAAAATTGAATAATCATCTTAATATTGAAATGTGATTACACTTAACACTTCCATTAGTTCCCCTTTAAATAAAGATGAACCCCATGTCTATTGCGATACACAACACATCATCATGCTTAATTGACATTGGATGAAATATGCTGACGAATTTGAATAAAAGAATAAGCTTGGGATTGGGATATTCTTATGAAACTATATTGTATTAATATATTTTTAGGGGATTCATGATTGTTTGGTATAAGGGTTTTTTGTGAACATTGTGTATTAAAATGTTTTTGGAAAAGGGAATTCCAATTTCATATTTTTGAGATATATTTTTCTTGGATCTAGAAACAATAAAGTTGGGGGTGTGATTATACACTGAATGAGGATAAAATTCACTTTTAATATATTTAATATTAAGGTTCTTCATTATTCGTAAACACCATTTTAGTGCATTTTACACTTTGAACATCATTTCACATTTTGATTGTAAGTCCTTAAAATACACTATTAAATAGTAAATTTTTGAACACCGTATAAATTCCCAATGATATTGATTTTATTTTCATATTTAATTTTCATGTTTCTAATTATATTTGGGATAATTCATAATTTTGGAGTACTTGAAGAATCACATTGGGAGACCACCAAAGTGGGCCTTGAACTAACAACATTTTGGGAAAAGTGAACTAAATAACATCCCAATAAAACAACTGTAGTAGCCAATATCCAAGCCTAATAATTATAAAAATTGAACTGAAGATAGAGGAAATAAAGGGGAAAATTCCAATAAATAGTGAAAAGACATAATTTGGATGTTTTAATGGATTTAAAGTCATCTTAAGTTGAATATGAAATTCTACGAAAGATTCTATGGCCGAGAAAAACATACCACCATTTTGATAATATCTCGAAAAAATAAATTCCCTTTTCGATAAAATTTTATATTCTATTAGAAAACATCCGAGGCTACATTTTATTCTCCTATTGCCCACCCAAATTCTTCCATCTAGAAGTCCATTTAGGCTCCTTTGATCAGTGAATGCAAGATGGATGCCACTTTGGGTCAAGGGTGAAGAAGTCCACTCTCACTTATTTTCCACCACCCTAGGCCTACCATAATCAAGTGGGATGATTTTTACTATTTGGAGTTTGACACTAGGATTCAAAATTTTCTATTTAAGGTAGTTTTGGTGAAGGATTTAGGAATTCCTTGTTTTGTTTTCATGTGTAATGTTATGCTGCCATTTTGTAATGTCATGGTTGTGCTTTCACATGTATGTTGTTCTAATTCAACTTAGTTTATTTATAAAACTTCTTCTTCATCTAATTTTCCAGTATTTTTCATGTCAAATTTATATCGTTATCTAATTGTGTGAACTTTTTCACAACAAAACCTATGAAATTATTCACACGACGGTGGAGTGATCATTATTTCACTTTTGTTTATTTCTTCTTCAGTTACTCCCTCATCAGTCTACTTCCTACTTCCATTGAAACCAAATAATAAATTAAGGGCCAACCCACTTATGGGTTAATACAATGGATTATCAATGGGATTTATTGGATGTTATTTCTCACTTCATTAATGTCTAATAACATCTTTTAATTGAGAACTTTGGTTGAGGATCTTTAAACACCTTTTTCCTTGTTGAATTCAAGGCCACACACTTCAACTGATAATATGGAACATTACCTTGGAGTGATCAAAACATTTATCCTCCATGTGTATAGGTGATTAGTATTAGGGTTTTAGGTATTAAACCAGTTTTTCATGATGTTGTTTGATATTCTTAAATGAACCCGTCTCAAATATAAGAAATTCAAATAGTTGAAAAATTGATGCATTCAATCCACCCCAAGTGATAACCTTTGATCAAATAATTCTTTTTAATTAAATTCACATAAGTCTATTAGAATTAAATTAATCCATCTTAAAACAAACCCATGTTTTCCAATTTATATCCAATAATCCATCTCTTTAAATTGTGTGTCTATAAGTTATTCGTAGGTGTATGAGAATTCGATAACCGAAGCTACACTACAAGCAACCACTTAACCCTTAGAAAATGGGTAAATTTGGGTGATACCACCATTTCATGATCATGTAATTGAAATATTATATAAAAAAACCCCATATTTGTTTCTTGATGGATTCTCTGGTTATTTCCAATTTCATATTTCACAATAGGATCAAGAGAGAAAAACATTCACAAGGCCCTTTGGAACCTTTTCTTATAGAATAATTCCCTTAGGTTGATGTAATGCTCCTAGAACATTTCAAAGGTGTATGATGATAATTTTATATAAATTTATAGAAACTTTTTTGGATGTTTTTATGGACAACTTCACTATATATGTCTCATCATTTGAAATATGTTTGAAAAATTTGTCTCATGTACTAGAAACTTGCATTGATAAGAATATTGATCTCAATTATGAAAAATTCAAAACCATGGTTGATAAGGGGATATTTTATGGTCAACTTGTGTAACTAGATAAAATTAATGTTTATAAATTCAATTTTTTTAGGTAATTCATTCATTTTAATATGAAAAAAAGTGAGAGATTTGAGATCCTTCCCTAGTTATGCTAGTTTTGTAGGAGATTCAGAAATGATATTTGTATGTTTTCACTTTCATTATATATATTTCTTCAAAAATATTATCCAATTTTCATTTATGAGATTTATAAACATAAATTTAGGTAGATTAAAAAAATTGATAACCCATCCCATTGTTCAACTGACCTAATGGGACATACGACATGAAATCAATACTGTTGCATCTGAATTTTCTCTTGAGAAGTTTTGTGTCAAAGGCTAGAAAAGAAATATCATGGTATTTATTATTCTTCTAGAAATTTATATCAGGCCCAATCAAACTACACAATAACTAAGAAATAACTTTGGGGTATTGTCTTTTCTCTATACAAATTTAGATGTTATCTTTTGGGATCCAATGTGATTGTTTTCACGAACCATTCTATAATCTAATTTATGATGAAGAAACATGTTGAAAAACCTAGAATTTGGAGACAAATAATATTTTTATAAAATTTTTATTTAAAAAAAAGGATAAAAAAGGAATTTATGACTTTTTTTATAATCATTTAAGTAGGATACCATATTTTTTTAATGGAAACTTTAGATCGGTCCCCCAATTAAATAAGCCTTTAATAATGAGGATTTGTATTATTTTAAGAGTGAAAGACCATGGGTTGATAATGTCATAAATTATATTTTTTCTGATTAAGTTCCTCATGGGTTTTACAATCAACAGTTTACTAAAAAATTTTGCATATCAAGAATTACATTTGGGATGATCCTTACCTGTGGTATGTTAGTAGTGATCAAATGATCACGAGATTCATTCAAAATTCATAATTTCAATATGTCCTATATTTTTTTCCTGAATTTATGTTGTGGACGAAACTTTGGGTCACAAATAACTATAAGAAAAGTGATTTATTCTAGATTTTATTGGATCCCCATTTTTATATATTCTTTTCAATTTTATAGATCATGTAAAAATTTCCAATCTTAAGGTAACATTGCAAAAAGGAAAGAAATGCCACAACAACCAATTTTGTTTTGTGATGCATTTTATGCACGAGGAATTAATTTTATGGGAAATTTTCCTAATTATTTTATAAATATTAACAAATTTCATATTTTTGATTATGTGTAAAATTGGGTGAAGGTGATTCCCTTGAAAGATGATGATGCTAAAACTGTATCCAAGTTTATGAAAGGAATTTTGTTTTCTTGATTTGGATCGAAAAACTTTATGATCACTTATCAAAGAACCCAAATTTGTAGTAGGACATTGGAATATATTTTGAATAAATATATAATTAATAATAGGGTCTCTATGACCTATCACCCTTAGACAAGTGGAATGGCTTGGTTATCAAATAGAGAAATCAAATAAAATCTAGAAAAACTATAAACCCAAATAGAAATAATTGGATTTTGAGACTAGATGATGCACTCTGGTCCTATAGAACTATTTTCAAAACCTCAACAAGAATTTCACATTTTATATTAATATATATAATTGTTTCTCACCTACTAGTTGAGTCAGAATACAAATATTTTTGGGTTTTTAAAACATGTAACATGAATATGTTTTTTCTAGAAAATGAATAAAATTTTGTTTATAAGAGATAGAGGAGATATAAAATAATTAATATAAAAGCTTCATGTTATAAAATAAGAGAACTAAATATTTTCATAATGGTGTTACTTTTCAATGAGAACTTCAGGGAAAGAGATTAAGTGTTTCTGTTTGATTATAGATTGAAGTTATTCCCATGTAAATATCTTTCCAAATGTTATAGTCCTTCCATTGTTACTCATATTTTTACTTTTAGTAAAATCAAAATAAAAGAACCTGAAAAAGGGAAAACATTCAATGTTTTAGGTTAAACCTATTTAGAGATAATTTTCAAGAGCCTCTATGGGAGGATATCCATCTTCATGAAGCTTAATAAAATTGAATCCTGGTTGTGTATTTTATTCTCAGTTATTTTATTATGTATTTACTTTATAGAATTTTACTTTCACACATAAAACTATTGTAGAATGAGGAAATTTCAAAAAATAATTTTTGGGGGAGGAACATGAAGGGTACATTAGAATTATATGTTATTTCTTTTCATTTTTTTATTTTCATTCACTCTTTTAATTTTTGGCATGTTTATTCTTTTCGTTTTTTTTTGTTTTTTCAGTCTTTATGTTTTTTACTTTAATATTTGTGACTGTTTGTAAAAATTGTGAGCTCAAAAGATTATATTTGTCATGATTGAAACCCATTTCAATAAGTTAACCAATTTAACCCATGAAACCAAACATAAATGAATGCTTAAAATAATTTTTTTTCGAAATCAAAACATTGGAAATTTTTCGAAAATGACACTAATTTTTAAATCTTATGCCACATATATATGTAATTATATTTAAAATACCTTACCACTAGGATTCAGAACCCTTTTTCATATATTCTTTACATTAAACTCATTTATTGAGATAAAAAGTACATGATTTCTATAACCAAAACATGGTTTATTTATATCAAAACATGATGGTTGAGGTACTTATGTTTTAAATGATTCAGGTAATTTTTTGTATTTTAAAGCCCCCTTTTTTGTGATAATACTTTTTATTCTATATTTCCCAATACATATGAACTTTTTGAACCCTTTTTATCCATGATATTCCAATTATGTTAGCCACATTATAGGGAAATTATCCATTTCCAACCTAGTCTAGAATTAAAAATTCATGATTTAATTGAACTTATGTGTACGGGGAAGTTGTACTGTGGTGTACTAAATCATTTAGTGCTTCATTGGGAGGAAAATAAAACTCAATATATATATGTTTTATATTCAAAAAAATATTTCTATTTGAAAACTGTTCCCTTATAGAGCATTAATTAAAAAGGAATTTGTGCCCTTATGGCACTCCCAATGAAAGAAAGTTGCGCTTATCTGGAGATTTCAAAAAACAAAAGAGAATAAAAATTTCATTTTTATGCAATAATATTTATGGAATGGGATGGAAAATATATTTTCAAAGACATATAGATCTGGTTTTCTTCTAAGGGGAGAGATGAGGAGGCCATACTTGAGTAAAAATTAGAATCGTGCATTTTTTCTTCAGAATGAGCCAAACCCTTCTTATTCGTCCTTAGAATTGTTGAAATTAAAAACCTTCCAACCTAAATCCATAGAATATACTTGAAAATTACTCATTATAATCACATTTTCTTCTATCACATTGGGTGTATATGTATATATTTATGAGGTATATGGTGATTATTATATGATTTTGGATGAGAAAATCCTTGTTGAAAAATCCATATTTGTGCATTGAGAGAAAATTAATGTGATGTAATTGTATTGTTTGAATGGGATTATAAAATAAGTGGAAATGGATTAATAAGAAAAATATATAACTTGAAATGTTTTTTTGAGTAGGCATGATACCTTCGGTTTCTTCTTGATAAATTCGTGGATCTAATGGTTATATGTTTGGAATTTGATTTGATTTGATTTTGATGATTACTTCTACAAGACTCTAAGTGATAAGTGTGAGAGAATTGAAATATATAGTATTTAAATTATTTATCATGTTTATTTCAATGATTTTATCACAGAAAATTTTCCAATTAGATTTTAATTGCATTTTTTTATTTTAATACTGTCTTGAGCTTAAAATAAAAAAATTATTAATTATTTAAATTTAACTCTTTTAATCACTTGTATATTTAGAGAATAACATCTTCTATATTAATCTAAATTGGGTAATTATTGTTTTCTAGGATTCAAATTTTTATGGGATGCACACTTTTCAACTATTCCATTTGATAATTCAAACATCTTTAGGCCCAAATCAATCAGTTAACATAGAAACATTTTTAGAAAAAATAATTATTAAAAAATCACTAAATAATCTATAAATGTAGATAAATTTCTTAAAATTAATTTATTTTAACGGGAGAGAAAATAATGTTCAATTTAATGAATTAATGTTAAATTTTATGGAAAAAATTGCTCAATAATTCAGTCTATATATGAGTCAAAGGGAGGAAGATGAAGTGTCCATTCATCTAGAAAAATTTAAAGTCATTAAGTAATGAATATATTTTTCTCCACATTTTGCAATTATTTGATCTTTTAAGGGAAGATAGAAAAATAAATTCCATAAAACTCTCTAGAATAACCCTATTGGATATTCAACTAGTAAGGAGGATAAAATCAAGAAAACACTGATTATATATAAATTAAAAATCATACTTCCACCCCTCCTCCTCTTTATATTTCTATATATACATCTTTTAAAAGGGGTTTTTTCGACTTGAGAGAGTAAGGGTATGGATGATAAAGAAAGTTTTATTAAGATGTTGCTCATTCATGATGGATTGGAGAAGATCGGAGCTACTCAAGTGAAATTAGGATAATCACCAAGTGGTTTTAGATGGCAGCAGCTGAAAAACACTATCTTCTATGTATTTATGTTCTTTCCTAATATCTTTTGAATCTCTCTAGAAATTATATTTTTTCAACAAAAGTGGTCATTTTATTTTTTGAATACATTTTCAACTAGTATTTCTTGGTGGTTTTCCAATCTATGGAGTAAAATAATTGAGTTCACTATTTAAATTTCTTCAGTGAGGTTTTGATGTTGAGCATAATGGTTTCAATAAGGTTTGATTTGATAGAGGATTTCAAGTAACTGAATCAATTATATAGGAGGGAAAAATCATATTGAGTACTTGATATGATGTACTTGAAAACTAGGGTGTTCATCTATAGGTATTTTTGTGGGCATTGAGAAATTTAATTGGGAAATAATTTTAAGCAGAAAATAGGGGAGTGTCTGAGAGGTTTAAGCTTGTCCATAACTATAGTTTCAATTATAATTTAAAACACATTAAATTTCCTATAAATTTGTTGTCTTTATATTGAATTTTACTTCACTTTAGTTTATATTTAATTTATTTATTACAAATTTTAATCAAATACCGATATTTTTTCTTCATTCAAAAATGAATAAAGAGAAAGTGATAGTTTTCTAACTCAAATTTCATAATCCTCAAGAGACAATCCAGAGACAACTATATTTCATTTAACTTGGGAATAAATTCATTTATTGGTGTTTTTAGAGACCCCCACATAATTATCTTAACAACACCATGTTATGTTGTCTTGGAAATTATCCTTGACTTATGTCAATGATGTCATGTTTTTTTGTTGTTTCAACATTATCATGTTTCCTTTATACTATCATGTTATATATTTCCTCATTGTTCATGATTATGAATATAAAAACTCTTATATTACCTTAAAATGAATGTTGGATCAAATGTTCTACTTTACATTATACTATGATTTTTTTATTTCCTTAATGAGATTTATATCTCACCCCTTTATTATATACATCCCCAGGTTATCCCATGCAGTTTTATAACTTCCATGGAAAACAAGGACATGTTTCATAGTTTTTCGTATATGATGTTGTATTTCTTTTTAAAGTAGTTGTTTCATACACCTAATTTCCCAAATAAACTACGAATCATGATATTTTAGATATTTACAAAGTGTATCTTCATGAAATAAACCATAAAATATCGTGAAATAAAATATAGGTTATCATAGTTGGTATCTAATTGAAGCCTAGTTATTTTGGGGATTATGATTCAAAAACTATAGAGAAATCCATAAGGATAATACTAAATATATTAAAATATCCCTATATTTTGGAAAAGTTCGAATTAAGTGGTTTCTAATAAAAGAAATATATTTCTAGATACTATTAGTGGATATGGATCTGACACAGAGGTACCTAGTGGTAATAACCTTGAAAAGGGAGCATTGAGATGGATTCGATCCTCACCTGGTGCACAAAAAATGGGTCATGCTACACACCTAGTTTGAAACCCCTGGGGGATATGTCCTTATAAATTCTTAATCACTTAATGAATCATTATTAATTGAATAAATATTCACAAAAGATTTTATGTTAGGAAATAAATCATGTATAAATTAGATTGAAACCTATAAATTCATAGTTTAAAGAATATATGTCATTTATGAGTCAACCCTTAAATTTTCCTAGTTTCCATTTTATGTCATTATTAGTTATAAAATTATCAGACTAAAGTTTATTTTGGATCAAGTAAATGCTTTGAACTGGAATAAAATAGTGATAGGAAGTATTATCGTCTATGGTTTTACACATTCTTTCATATCACACAAGTTTAATGGAACAATCCAAATACCACCTCAAAAAACGAAATTCAAGTTGTCAGTGAAGATGAAAAATGAGTCAATTTATGCATCCCATGAATATAACTCATCCCCTATCCAAATTTGTGGGATTAATTTACTAGAAAACCATTCAATACTCTCTATTGTAGAATTCGATGCTATTTTTTTTCATAGATCAACTTTCCTTATGTAGATCAAAAAAATTACTAAGAGAAATAAATCACCCCCATATAAAAAATTTCCCTCTAATTTTATAAAAATTCTAGTGGAAGGAAGAATCTTATTTGGTAAAAACATATCAAGTGTAGATATTATTTCCTTGCGAGAAACAATATCTTGCTAAAATTATTGTGACTAAAGAAAAATCATCCTTGATGACATTCCCATTGTAGGGCAATTTTATGATGTGTTTCATACATAATTGTCTGTTATTTCACCTCGACAAGAGGTTTATTTATTGACCAAAATTATACCTAGATATTTTCTAATATACAAGACTCCATATAGAATGATCATTTTTGAACTTGGGGAGATGAAGAAAAATTACTGGAGAAGTTGTATAAAGGGTTTATACACCCAAGTGCTTCACCATGGGGTGAACCGATCCTCTTCATCAAGAATTAATATCGGTTATTGTGCCTCTTAATTGATTATCTTAAAATCAACACGATTAAAATAAATAACAATTATCTATTTTCACAGATTGATGACTTTTTATATTAGCTAGGTGGACCCTAGTACTTCTCTAAGGTGGATATTCAGTCGGGTAATTATCAAGTAAAGGTGAAGAAGAATGATATCCCAAAGACGACTTCTCATATATGTACGAGAACTATTTGTTCATAGTGAATCTATTTGGACTCACTAATACACAAACAATCTTCATGGGCATAATGAATGTTGTATTTAGGGATTACCATGATTGTTTTTGTAGTACTTATAAATGATATCCTAATATACACAAAAAGTAAGTAGGAACATAAAGAGAATTTAAATACTATACGGATGTCCTTGATGAAGGAAAATCTATATGAAAATTATAGTAAATGTTATTTTTGGTCGTATCAATTGACGTTATTAAGGCATGATATCACCAACAAACATATATCGATTAATTTTTCAAAAAAAAGAGGTAATCTAAGGATAACACAAAAGAAACATATGTGATGAAAAACCTATAGTTTCCTCGGATTATCTATGTAATATAATCAATTTTTGAAAAAATTATCATGATTTTAAATCCCACTAACCAAGACTACTTGGAAGGGAGTTATGTTTTTAAGGACTGATTAATGCAAAGAAAATTTTAAAGATCTGAAGAAGAGGATAATAACTGATCTTATGCTCACATTACATTCTAGTGGAGAATGATTTTTGATCTATAGTGATGTTTCCAAAAAGGTATTGGGTTGTGTACTCATGAAATATGAAAACGTGATAACCTATTCCTCCCACTAATTAAATAACCATGAGAGAAAATACCCAACACATGATCTAAAATTGGAAGTAATGATATTCTCATTGAGGATTTGGAAACATTACCTCTATAGATAAAAATGTGACATATATAATGATCTTAAAATCCTCATGTATATATTTAAAAAAATGAGAATAATATAATCCAAAAAAGTTGGTTAGAGATGATCATGGGTTTTGATTGTTTAATCAATTCCTATCATGGGAAAAGACAACGCTATAGATGCTCCGAGTAGAGAGGATCCCACAACGCTATCCATTATAAGGATTGTAATGGATCAAATATTTTTTGACATGCAATGGGTAGAAATGGGAATCATAAAAGGATATTCATCCTAACTTGATCAAATAACTTCTCAACCATCCACTCTCAATAAGATCAAAGAGTCTAAAAAAGATGACGAGTTTCTACAAAATAAGGTTGTGTATATTTTGAAGTTCAACTTTATTGGATATGGATTTATGTGGTTTGGAACCCAGATACAATTTCCCTAAAAATAATAACTAAAGAAGAAACTTCTTGATGATCCATATAATTCATCCTTCTCAATTAATTCAGGAAGCACTAAGATGTATATATATTTTAAGGAAAAATTATAGTGGGATAACATTAAAAGGTAGATTATAGAGTTTTTATCTCAATGATTAGTATACCAACATGTAAAGTTAGAAGAATATAATTATATGGGTATGAGGTAATAAATGACCATACCGATATTAAAATTGGAAAACACAACCATGTATTTTATCATAGGACTCTCTAGGACACCTAAAGGAAATAAATCCAATAATGTGGTAGTCGATTTACTTACCAAATTTTCACATTTCATAGCTATCAAAGAAGATTTATATCTTGACCAACTCGCTAATATATCAATAAGGTAAGTGGTATTACTGTAGGGAGTTCCACTCTCTGTTGTATCGAATCGAGTTATGATTTTTACCTTAAGGCTTTGGATAATCCTTTAGTAAGCATTGGATATAGAACTGATCTTAAATACTTCTTATCTCCCTCATATGGATGGTTAATCTGAAAGAATCATTCAAAATATATAGGATATTCTAATATCATATTCAATGGATTTCCAAGGATGTTGGAATAAACACCTTCCCCTAGTGGAGTTCTCATATAATAATAGTTTCCATTATAAATGACACCTTATGATACTTTTTATGGGAAGAGGTGTAAGACTACAAAATTCTAGGATGATGTTGGAGAGTGGAAGTTTATGGGACTTGATCTTATCCAAGAAATGATATAGAAGGTTTAAACTATAAGCGTTGTGTGAAATTCACACAAAGTTGACAAAAAAGATATTCATAAAATCATCGATGAGACCTGGTATTTGAGGTTGGAGATAACGTGTTCCTTTATATATCACCCTGGAATAAATTCATGAGGTTTTTTGATGAATGAAAATCTTACTGTGAGATACATGAAGCCCTTTGAAATCCTTCATCACATCGAAGCAGTGGCATATCAACTAAAATTCATATCTATCTTTTCTCAAGTATATGATGTGTTCCATTTATCCCTTTAAAGAAAGTAAATACCAAACCCCTAATATGTAATTAACTTAGATGTGGTACCATCTAAGAATAACCATTCATATGAGGGGCATACACTGAAGATCATATATTGTAGAGACAGAGTTCTTTAAAACACGAAAACTCAGCCGATAAATATGTTGGAGAAGTACCTAAATTTTGAGAAAAAACATGGGAAACAGAATAGGATATGAAATATAAGTTCCGTCAACTATTTTCGTGTATGAAATGAAATTTTGGGGGGAAAATTTTCTAACGGGGGGTATAATTTATGGCCTGAAATTTTATAAATTTAATTCCCTTTTTGGATGAATAAATTTTTTATCAAGTAATGTAGTTGTAGAAAACACATGCAATAATTTGGTTATTTTATAAATATATAGTATGTTGGATTTAAAATACCATTAAACATCATAACCATGTATAATATAGTCATTATATAGTGACCATTAAGATTAGCATATTAAGGGTTATGATAAAGAACAACTGATAGGGATAGAAGAACCGATGGCCTCGACTAGTAGGATTAAACCATTTGAATCCCATTTATCAAATCTTATGAGGGAGATAAAATCACTATTCATTACCCTTGGTTAATCCCAAGATGAGGTTCAACAAATAAATCATGAGAAAAAATACTTTCAAGAGAAGTTCAAGCTCATTGAGATCACAACCCAAACCATGTTCTCCAAACAACCTCAAGAAAATATCACCATCGCATACCTTACCCTTAGGTAATTTACTTTTTTAATTAATGGATGTGTATATAGACCATAAAAATACGATTCTTTATACGTTATTTATCATAAAATAATGATAATATCTATTTCCTTTTAATATGATCTTTTTAAATTATTAAATGATGATTTTTTTTAGAAATTATATTTCGATATGATGAAACAAAAATTGTATTTTTAGGAAGTATATAGTTTCAATCAGAAAAATATTATAAATGAATTCAATAATTTTTTAAATAAATGAATTTTTAGAAATTATTAATATTAAATAATAATTATTAAATATAAATTATAATATAATTTTATAATGTCAATAATAATTGTTATAAGGGTCAGAAAACTATTAATGTCAAAAAAACATTACATTTTTTAGTAAATGAGTAATTTAATTTAAAATTATAAATTTTAATATGTAGAGAATTATTTTGATAAAATTATTATTATTTTTCAAATCATTACATCTATATTAACCAACAATGTTTTTTTCATAATTTTTTGAGACACTCAAATTTTTGGGTAAAAATTATATACAATACTGTTATACGGTATGTAATATGACATCATAAAATCACAAAAGTGTTGTAATAAATATTATAAATAGTATACATGAAAAAAATTAGGTTTACCCTTTAAAATAATGTGTTTTTAATTTATTTTATTAATTTTATAAACCCTTAATGAATCCTCCAAAACCTATATTATATTTTAAGGATTTAAAATCAATTTTTTTATAAACATGACTCACTCACTCATCACCAAGGATATTATTTTAATGATTTCGTTTCTTAGAATTATAAAATAAATAAAAAAATTATCTTTAGCAGAAATCCTGAGAAAAAATATGAGAAGGTTGGTGGTTTTTATTACTTTATCATATAGATTCCAAAACCTCTGTTTGGAAAATAATAAAGAACCATTATATTGTTTTCCATATAAACCCACCCAAAATATCATTAATAATCACAAAAACCCCTTGGATCATGAAATTACTCTATCATACCCTATCTATAGACCTACCAAGGTTCCCCCAACTCTTAAGAAGATCCTCCCAATATTTTAGAAGCATCCTGCCATGGTAAGGGATTTTATCCTTATACTCTTTATTCAGGAACCTTCTTAAAACTGTTACAATAAAACTTACCATCCACCCAAATGATATAAAAACCATGAAGGTATAACACATATAACATATAAATGGGAATGAAAAGGATATCATACCTCAAATAAACTATCTAATACCGTTTCACACTGTAGGGAAAAGAAGAAACAACTCATAAACCATAACCGTAAAAGAAAACCCCAGATCAACCCGAACTACAAAAAAAGGTTCATAAAAACATAGAAAATACTCACCCCATACCTAAAAAAATTAAATAGTGAATCCATATAAAATTTAGAATAACTTAGCATGGATATCTAATAATATACCATTAGAATCGAAGGATCATGGTGAGGTAAGAAGGGTTAGAAAGCCACTCAAAATCACTTAGGGTTTACCACAACCAAGAGAAAGAGAGACAATCGACTAAATGATAAAGTAATTATCTGAATAAGAGATATACAAAACATATAAATCACCCTATTTATGAGGTAAATTAAAATTTTACACTATAAATTCCACGATCCCAAAAAACATACACCATAAAACAACTTTTTAGGCTATAAACCCCTTTCTTTCGACAAACATGCCACATCGTGCTATATTAAATTACACCATAGGTCATTATATTATAATGTAAAACCTTTTTTAATGACTATAACCTCACCATATACTGTTCATAATCTAGTCGGCCTTAAAAGCTGTAAAACACAAACTTATGGTGTAACCCCTATTTTATAGTGTAAAAACTATGTTGCAGTTCTATTGTAGCTCCAACCGTCACCAAAACTCCTCTAACATCCTTTGAGAACTCTCCATCCACAAAACCATAAATTTAATGGGATAGGTAGGCATAATTTTTTACAAAACACCTTTTAAAATCCCTTCCAAATAATGAAGGATCAATGGAAAGACAATGGAATAATATGTTTTCTATTTCACATGTGGTAAGACGTGCCACTAGAAGAAAAACTACAAATAGTAAAATAATAAAGGGGAACCCTCGTGTTCTTTTTTTATATATTGTTATTTATCTATTTCTATAAATATGGTATTAGATAAAATATGTGGTGGTCAAATATGTATTCAAATATAGGAACCAAGTAGATTATAAAAGATTTCATGGGGTGAGGTAGATCTACAAGAAGTCAATTAAGCCAAACTTATTGCCATGGCTATTTTGGATTACCACCTCATTTTTATAATGAGAATGATCGTGGTATTAACAGGTTTTTATTATGTGCCATCTATTACCCAAAATAGTATTTATTTATCTAGACTTGATGTAGAAATATTTATTTTTTAATTTGATAATAAATATCATTTATTTTATAAAGATAACATTTTTATTGTAAGACACATTAAATGGTAATATTTATGTGTTATATTTACACAAATAATGTAATAGAAAACGATAATGCAAATAGTTTGCATGACTCATATCACATACAACTATGGCATCACTGGATAGGCCATGTAAGTGAAACATGTTTGACTAAATTAAACGAAGATGGATATTTGAATTATTTTGAACTAAAACCATTTGGTGTATGTCAAAAAATTTTATAAGGAAAAATGACTAAATAACTTTTTAGTGGAAAATGTGAAATGGCTAAGAATATATTTGAATTAGCTCATACTGATGTGTGTGGACCATTTCTTGTGGAACTAATGGGTGGGTACTCATACTTTATTAATATATTGATCATGTATGAATATATGGATATATATAATTGATGAGGTATAAGTTATATTACATTGATAAATTTAAATAATACAAGAATGAAGTTGAGAACAATGTTGGTAAGAAGATAAAGAAACTTCACATATACTAAGGTGAATAATATCTTAATCAAGTCTTCATTGATTACTTTTAGGAGTTTTGGATTGTTTCATAAATCACTTATTTTTATACACCTTGGTGGAATAATTTATGTGAAAGGAGGTACCATGTTTTGTTAGAAATGGTGAGATTAATTATGAGTCATGTGAGTCTTCCATTATCCTTTTGTGGATACATGTTAGGGAAAACAACACAAATACCAAACCAAGTTCCATCTAAAGTGGTAGATAGTATTCCATACCAAATTTGGAGTGTAAAGAAACATGTATTGTCATACTTACATGTGTGGGGTATGAATCATTTGTTAATTCCTCTTTAGGTAACAAACTTCAACCTCAATGCACAAATTGTAACTTTATAGGATACGCTAAGGAAATAAAGAGATATTACTTATACTAATGCTTAGATAAAAAAGGTAATAGTGGAAAGACATGAAATTTTCCTTGAAAGTGAGGAAATCTATAAAATAGATAGTGGGACAAATATATAATTTTAGAATTTTAGGTTCAAGGTATAAATTAATTGGCATTGGAATAAATCCCAAAAATACCAATAAAAGATGATGTTCTGTAGACCCATGTACCATGTAAGAGTAAAAGAGTGATTATAGAACCTGAAAGGTATAGTTTTCTAGTAACTAACGATGAAGACTCATTATTAGCTGATAATAATGATCATGTACCCTATAATGAAGCATTAAGTGGAACATATGTTAGAAAATGGAAATAATCTATAAATTCTGAAATGGATTCCATATACCAAACCAAGTCTATATGTTGGTAGATCCTCCAGTAGATATAAATCCTATTAGTTTTAAATGGGTATTCAAGATGAAAATGGACAAGGATGGATAATTTAGTACATAAAAGGGATGAATGGTAGAAAAAGGGTTCAAAAAACATTGAGGAATATCCTACAAAAAAACTTTTAACCAGTTTCTATACTAAAATACATCATAAATATACTTTCCATTACATATTACCATGACTATGATATTTTGAAAATTTATGCCAGAATAGTCTTCCTTAATGAGAATCTTTATAAAGATATTGATATGAGACAACCAAAATTGTTTGTGACCCCAAAGGATTCCAAAAGGGTTTGAAAATTGCATTGGTACATTTATGGATTAAATTAAGCATCTAGGTCATGGAATATTCAGTTTTATGAAGACATAATGAAATTTTGTTTCATTAAAAAATAATGTAATCCTTGTGTATATAAATGGTTTAATGGGATCTTTGTTTTTTAAGAATAGTTATGTTGATGACATACTACTTATTTGAAATGAAATACCAATCTTATAGTTAGTTAAATCATAGTTAAACACATGATTCTATGTAAATGACTTTAGTGAAGCAACATATATTATTGGGATGATGATCCACAATGATAGATCCAATAGGTTTCCTGAATTAAGTAAAAGTATATATATTGACAGGATACTAAATAGGTTTAGTATGGAATAGTCCAAGATGTGTTTTTACTAGATTAATGTAGAATTAATCTTTCTAAAAAAGTTAATCCTAAGATAAATGAGGAAATACATATTATAGATAGGAATCTACATGAAATCTATTGCATTAGTCTTGTATGTTATGCTATGTACTAGGTTAGATACTTCCTATGACTTATGTTTGTTAGGAAGATGTCAAGCTAACGCAAGTACATAGTATTGGATGATATATAAGACCATACTTAAGTATCTAATGTGAACTAAGGATATGTTCTTAGTTCGTGGAGGAGATGAAGAATTAGTCATCAAAGGATACACACATTATAGTTTCTGAATAGTTTAAGACACATGAAATCATAATTAGAATATATCTTAACTCTAAATGAAATTATTGTGAGTTGGAATAGGATAAATCATAGAATGGTAGAAGATTTCATACTAGATTTAAATTATAGTGTGGCCTTTAAAGTAGATAAAGAAGCAGTTTAGATATAAAACATTATCCCAGAGCTTGAGGTGGTTTCTAGCAGTAATGACCATATCACACTTTATTGTGAGAATTCTATAATGGTGGATCTTTCAAAAGATCCATGGTCTCATAAGTGGATAAATAAAATAATTAAAAAGTCTCATCTCTTGAGGGATTTTTTCAAATATGTGACCTCACAGTGAGCATAATATCCATGGAAGACAATAAGGTGGGCCCCTTGACTAAATCCCTAACTCAGTAAAAAGACGATCAACATGTGAGGTCTAGTGAACTGAAAGTCATAGGTAGTTTCCTCTAGTACAAGTAGATGTTTGGTGGAATTGGTATTCTAGAATTAACTATTTATACATTGGATTTCATGTATATTCTAATGTTTAAATATTAATGGAACCTACTATTACATATTGTTCAATTCACTTCATGAATTTAATTTAATAATGTTCTAGAGTATCTATTGAATTGATGATATCATAGTAGTCCCCCACAATGATGAGAACCATGAAATTTCATGATGAATATTTTTAATATATTTATGTGGTTGAGTAAAATAATATGATGAGACATATAGAATATTATATGTTAGGTGCGAGTACTCATAATCTGATAATAATTCTTCTCATGAAGTATACACTGAGTAATTTTAATGATTGGGGATTAGGAGAATATATTTTCCTGTAGGAATTCTCCATGTTTATGTGTCCTTGTATATTGTTATCAATGAGTGTGTGTAATTTTCCTTGGACTTTATAATTATTATTAATTATATTCATGAATTGTGTACTTTGATGTACTAACTAAATCATTGTTGTCATATGTTCACGGGAAGTAGGGTACGTTAGGTGCATCATGGATTACATATTATTAATAAATAATTCAATGAAGGATTTCTCCCTTCTATATCCTGAACCAATTATTGAAATGGAACCGTCGTATTAAATTCCATTGTTATGGTGTAACAAAAAATTTATTTTGGATAGTCCAAGAAAGACATATCAAGCACACGGGTTGATGAAATATGTGGGTGAACTTCTTGATGAGATATTGTGACAAAGAAATCATATTTTACAATAAGTATTCGTGTTTGGTTTTCAACCTTGGGATATTTACTTCTCTCTCTTATGCGTCTTGAACCATTTTTAGATAGTAATCTTGAAATTTAGGTAAGTCTACTTATTGAAATTGAGAAATAATCTTAGAGGGTGAAACATTAAGATTTTTTGTTGACCTAAATTAAATTCAATGTGAATTCATTTATTAGAATAAATATAATTATCAAAGATGAAGAATAATTTTATTTAGGATTTATTGTTTGAAAATATTTACAATATAATAATTATTTATTCATTAATAAATAATTTATTTAATTACTTAAATATTTAATAAATATATATTTCCAGATTTTGAATAGAATATTTATTTTATTTATTTAATATTTATTCATTATACTATGAAAAAAAAAATTATTTATGAATAAAAAATTTAATTAAATATTTTATTAGCATTTGTTAAATGCCAAGGAGGATGAGTGGACCAAGACTATGTCCAATGATAAATTTTAATTTCAATCTTGTCAAATAATATTTATCATTTTTCCAGTTATTACACACCCTAAAAATAATAATACTATTATTATGTGGAATTGGGATAGTTAAGGTTTGTTATATTATTTAAGGACCATTCTGAAATTAAATAATATTTTATCATACACTCTAACTCTATAAATAAATTTCTACATATATTGTGTAGGGTTAATCATGAATTGATAATCCTTATAAATAACACATTCCTCTCAATATTCATCCTCCTATTATGCTCTCAGGAAAGAGAAAATCAAGATAGAATCCTTCAAGACTGAAAGAATTTAAAATATATATATATGAACAACACAATATGATCATTTTTCCATGCTAGCACCCAATATTCCATCTGTGTTATTTGAATATCAAAGGACCAAATGTGGATCATTGTTATAGGGGCGCCACTCTAGGTCCTCCCTATATAGAGATGATAATATGAAATTTGGTTTCAGTTGATCATCAATATCATCATAGAATGATCCTAAGATGATGTATTCTTTCTTATAATATATTTAAATTGATTATAAATATAAATTGAAAAGATCACATTCAAATTTCAAGCTTTCTACGTTAATGTTTGATGAAAAAAATTCATTGGTCATGATATTTAAGCCTTAAACCAATGGAGATTTATTTATCATATCTAAAAAACCTTAATGGTTATTCACCTATAAAGTGCCTCCACTATATCCTCAATATTCAATATGTTCATCATAGCACTTCAAACACATTCTAGGTCTCGATCCATATCAAAAAAATATCTTCATGATATATTTTAACTCCAAAAATCCAAACCCAAACCACAATTCTCCAAAAATCCCCTATTGTGAGACCAAAATTTTAAATCCCCTCTTAATTTCATGGCCTGTTAGAACACAATATTTAATTAGTTATATCCCACTTGGAGTATTTTTATGTGATTCACGGTCCTTGAAAAACAATGTGCCATTATTTAGAGAAGAATGTATTCCTTAATAGGTCACTCAATTTAAGAATAATTTTTTTAGAATCCTATGTTTGATAGGGAATTTCAATAACTTTTGGTAACATATAATTCATGAGAAAAATTAGTTTTGTAATGCTTGTGTTGATGCATCTATTTCCAGCATTCAAATAATATTTTTTCAGTATGCTAATAATGTTGTAAATTTTGTTCAACTGATATTTAATATCTTCTTTTCACAATTCTTTGACTTCTTAGATAACTTCAGACAATCATAAAAGACATCATTAACTATCTTTGTCATTTCATTTGTATGATCTCTATCATCATTTACAGATTTACTCATAATAGATGATTTTTAAATTGTACTGTTATCTATGTTAGTACATGAATTCATTTCTTCCCCATGTTTGGACCAAAATCAATAACTTTGGCCTACTTTGTGATAGATCATGTGTCCTTCTAACTCATTTAGAAAAATCCATCTTGAATAAAAAATCATAAACATAGAAAAATATTTTGAGAATGGTTACTTTTTATGCTAAGTTATAAACTTGAAAAAATCTTTAACGAAGTCCTCACACCATTTTTTTTCATTTGATGGAAATTAATATCTTTTCAATTAATATTCATCCTATTTAGTTCAAAATTACTCATATTCAAATAAGAAATAAATATCCATAAGGTGGTATACACTTTACAATTTCTACATGTATTACTATCCATGGTTTTCACTATTTTCATATATAAATTTAAAAACATATAATTAAAAAATATAACACACAGATACATATAAAGTATATAAAAGAATAGTTATAATGTCAAAAATTTATAAAAATATTCCTAATAAATTTTCTAGGAACATTTACCCTAAATTTATGTGTTCATGAAACATTTTAAAATATATAATATATTAAATGTTATATACATTGATTTCTCAGAACATAAGTAACTATTTTTTGAAAAACATAATTATAATTAAAGTATATTTAAATATATAAATATAAATATAAAAAATTCCTAAAATTAATTAAAAAAAATGAATAAAAAATTAGTGTTAAAAAGTATGAATATATAAAAATTGTTCTCCTTCTTTTAAAAAACACGTATAAATTAAATCTTATTAAAAACTATATATTTAAACAAAAATAATCCACAAAATATTTTTTTTATTAAAACACATTCAAAATTTTTAACACTCATATAAAATAATAAAATACTAAATTTTCTTTACTAGAAACATAAATAACTATTTTTTTATAAGAACCATGTAACAAAGGAAAAATCAAAAACTCAATCTTTGAGAACTTTAAAGACATTTTCATTGAACTA
This sequence comes from Viscum album, assembly GCA_963277665.1. Lineage (NCBI taxonomy): Eukaryota > Viridiplantae > Streptophyta > Magnoliopsida > Santalales > Viscaceae > Viscum > Viscum album. Next base: position 939,738,246 of record OY728165.1, read on the forward strand.
CAATGAAATATATGTGAAAAAATGAAAGAGAATTAAATAAAAAATGAATACCAAAATTTTCCTCCCATTCCAAAATTAGAAAATTGATATCAAAATTAATAACTACCCTTTTATCAAACTATTTTTAAAAATAAAATAAATACCCTTGGATCAATAATGATCTGTTTAAAAAAATACATGTTTAATGAAATACTAAAATTAAATCAAGCATACAACACCTTGTAATTAATCAATAAGATTATTCCTATAGGTTTCATACTATATTTAAATACACAATGTTATATAAATAACTATTATCCCCCATCATCAATTTTCATGAGGCATAATAGCATCTAAAATAAATAAAAATAAGCTTTTTTATAAAACAACATATTCAAATCTAATATAGAATAAATAAAATTCTATAATATATATTGAATAAATAAAAAGTAACATATATCATCAAGTTTGAATTATGAAATTAGTAAGAGTTAAAATATGGATATTTAATATGTATGTATTTCAAATGAAATATTCATATATCTCATATTCTATATACATATATATTGTATATGGAATACATGTAACCCAAATATACTCTATGAATTAATAATATTCATATAATAATGGCTATGTAAAATGAAAAATGAAATATAGGTATACGGGAAGAAGAAAAAGGAATGAACATGTTCCCTACAAATTATTATGTTGGTGATATTTATTAAAGGAAGAGGAAATTTGGATTAATGTTTCACAGTAGATAGGGTACCCAATTGGGTAACATGACCAATGAATTTTTAAATCTAATCACAAGGAATGCCCTTCATAGTTTTTAAAATATAAATAATTAAAAATTAAAATTTAATAGGAATGTGAAGTGTATACTATAAGATTGAATATGAACAGTTTCAAAAAAATAGATAAAAGTAACAAAATAATATTGGTCTAGAATATATGTTAATTGTGGTTTTTTATAATTTTCTTGTGAATGTTTTTTAGTATAGTAGGATGAATTTGAATTTCTCACACACAAAAAAACATGGGGAAATAGTAAGAGGCTGAGAAACCCTTAGTTTCCTGATAGATAGAATACTTACTATGGAGAAATCCCACTCACAAAGAGAATTTGAAGTGCCTAGTGGATCAGTGTAGTCACACATATAGAGGGGATGAATCGGATGTGAGACGTTTTTACTGAATTTCTTTCACTTAGTGTTATTATCTCTTTAAAAAGTCAAACATCTGTTACTTATTAGCATGAATAGATCTCATAAACACACAAACATAAATATAACACATTAAAGACTGAAATTATAAAAATCTTTAAAAATTATATTTTTAAAAGGTTTTCCCCAAAGATGGGTGACTATGTCCATACTATGTTCAGAATGAGTCTAAGATAAAAATTGTCCACAAAAATTATTTTAATCAATTACAAGTTGGTCATACATGTATCATCCTTAAAATATAGTGTATCCCAAACCTTCACAACATTCAACTAATGTGGAATTTAACTCATTTGATTTACCATATCTTTTATTTATTTTTTTTATCATTTAATTAATTATTTTTTTCCTCTTTTTGTTAAATAATTTCACTTTTTGTAAATTTATAATTTAATTTTTAAACAGTCATTTTCTCTATTATTTTTTTTATTTTTTTATTTTAATGTTATTTTAATTTTGTTACTTAATTTTAGGTGTGTTAATTCCCTAAATAATTTTTGAAAGTTTAATTCTTCTTAATCTTTTAAATTTATGTATTGAATGTTTTTAATAATTAAGCAATTATTCCATTTATTTTTATTTAATTAATTGAACCTTTAATTTTTTTAATTATGTATTATTTATATAATTTAATTTTTATTATCAATTTAATTGTCTAATTTGATCTCAATAATGTATTTAATTGTTTTATGTTAAATTTTTTATTTCAATTTAATTTTTGAGTTTCAAATTATTTAATTGCTCCACATTTTTATTGTTTTAATCTTAGTTTTAATACAGGTATAGTATTTAAATTTATACAATACTAATTTTAATTTAATCAATTAATCAATTGTTTTAAAATTATGTTAATTCAGTATTTTATTCTAGTTTCATTTATTTGATTGATTTATTTAGATTTTAATGTTTGTTTTCAGTAATTTTTAAATGTTTCAATTTATTTATTTTTAACTGATTATTCCATTTAATTTTGTACGTAAAATTGATTCACCATCATATTTCTCACCGTTGGAACCTTTCTAATGATGGCACATTTTCACTTTGTCATTATTTCTCTTCACCCACCATTAGATTTCCAACGATTTATCTTCCTTTGTTGAATTCCCTGTCCCGTGAGTCATCATTTTGGTAGTTCCTCTGCCACACCTCCTGCTTCAAGACACCATCATATCTACCTTACATGAAACAATGCCACCACTAGATCAATGATGACTCCACCATAATGAGACACCATGACGAAAAAAAATCTCAGCTCTATCATGGCCACATTCCATAACACACCATTATACTTCTCCTCCATAAGTCATCGCTAGAGATAAGGAGCCACCATTGTAGATCAACTTCTACAAGAACTGATTCTACACACCGTCAGAATCTTCCCTCTGTCCTCTGTTTACTCACCCTCACAGCTTTCACCACTCGACCCATCATCATCAACTGAACCTGAAACCCTACTAGATATGAAGCCACCTCAGTTTAAGCTCATGCCTCCACCATTGAATTCCTTTTCTAGTCGAGATCCACCATGCACCACCTACAATGACCGACCATCATCCACTCCCACCAAATCATAGAGTCAAGGTCTTCAAGAAGATGAATACTCCGGTCACCAGAGCAGCTGAAAACCCCCAAACACCCATGGTCGTCCTTACTGTAGAGGGTAGAGTCAAGCCCCCAAGATTCTTGAGGATGGAGACAACCCCAATCCCTGAGCCTATGATCTCTTTGAGATGGTTTAAAAAATAGAAAAAGAAAACAATAAAAATAATAAATAAAATTACATAACGAAATTAATAACAACAATCAAAATATAATAATTAATAATTAATTAAATTAATATAATAAAATAATCAAATAATTAATAACAATTGAATATTTATATAAATATAATTAGTTATAATATATAAACTTAATAAATAAATTAATAACTTTAACAATAATAATACGATTAAAAAAATAATTAACATAATTGAATAATAACATTTCATTATCTTAAAAGTTAATTAAATTGACTATCTTTTGAAAAATTATAAAAATATTAACTTTAATAATGTTAATTAAATTATTTAATAATAATAAAAATTAACAAAAGTTTTAGATAAAATAAAATAATTAAAATAGTCAATTATAATAATAAATAAAAAGTAATTATAATAAAAAATAATTTTAAATAAATATAAATTAATTAAGATAATAATTTAATATTTTATTTAATATAATAAAAATAATAATTAATTAATTAATTAAATCAATAATTTTTTATTTATTAAAGTTAAATCTTTGTAATTATGTTAAATATTATTTGTTTTTGTTGTATAGAATCTAGCCCATTTCACGTCCAAGTTCATTTTTTACAACCACTAGTAGTAGGCAGTTACGAGGGAGTTGCTAAAGTGTAAAAGATGTCAGAGGATTAAGCCACATGTTCGGACATGGAGGAAGATAGAGAAAAGTTGATGTTGGCATGGGTGGTTAATAGAGGGATGATAGAGAACTTTAAAAATTCAAAGGAATACATCATCCAGAAATCATCATTCATCCATACATTCCCACATTTTCGAAGACCCACCAAATGGGAATAAGAGATAGATAATGATCCCATAGTTGGAGAGCATGAGAAGTAATGGGGAATTTCTCAACCAGAATCACCAAAGACTTGTAGACCTAGGAGAGGAGGAGAGAATCAATATGAGATTTGAGAGGGATATTTCATTCTCTGTATTTCAATTTCCTTTGTTTTTTGATTTTTTCAAATTACTATTTTGAATATGATCATTGGTTAAATTTATTTTTTCATTGATTATCAATAATGCTGGATAGTTTTATTTGTCTCTTATGAATTATTTTCTATGAATTTCAGAATCAATCAGTGAGATAGATTCTCATTTTAATTTTAAATTGGTTGGTGCCTTTTATTTTAAAATTAAAAATTTCAAGATCAATTTTCAATATTGGTCATGATTTATTTTCATCAAATTTAAATTTGAAGACATTGGAATATTATATTGAGTTTTATTTCATTGTCATTTCTTTTATATTTTCATTGTTGTTCGATGAATCTCACAGTGAATAACTCCAAGATTTCATCCTTTTTTGTGTTTGATCTCCCGGTGAGTGAGAGTGAACCAATCTTATTTCAAGGTTGTGAATTTAATTAATATTATGTGAAGATGATTTCATTTCTTAGCTAGTACTATTATAATTCTCAAGCATTATTCTTAATCAGTTTAATCTCATTTACTCTTCCATTATTCATCCCTTGTTTACCTTGTTCAAACATTACCCTAGTTGAATAGAGTTCTTTTACCAAAAAACATTGGGTCTTCATTACTATCATTCTTCAAAATAAAAAAATTATTATACCCACTTTTTATAGTGTTTACAATTTTGAAAATTTGGTCACTCAAACAGATTTTTTTGGACTTCCCTTGGGTACAACCCTGCTCACCACATTGCAATAGTTTATATGAGTTTATACATTTTTAAACATTATAATGGTTTAACAATGATTGTTACACCAACTATGGTTCAAAAAAGTTTTATTATACCAAAATCCCACCAATTTATAATGCATTGGAAAATTTTATACTAATAGCCTTTAGCATTCAATGTTTCTCCTTATGAAGAACTCAAGAGAAAAAATCTTATTTCTATAATAATATGGATCTATATCCCCTAAAATATTATACCCCACAACATTATATCCTTTACTGCTATTAAGTAAAAAATTAAACTATTAGTGATATTCATCCCAATACCCTTCAAAATAATTAGTAGACATCACTTCTTCTTCAACTCAAAGTAATATTTGAATGAATAACTTAGAAACATTCAACAAACTGAAAGCTATCATATTTCTCTAATGTCTGGATAAAAAAAAGATATAACTTACAAATCCACTCACTCGATGTTATATCATATTCTTTAAATAATATTTATAAATATCCAATATCAAATCTACTTCTATTTTATCATATTTAAATACTCTCATGGTATTTTAATAATTCCATGAATACATGTACATTCTTAGTGTTTTATTCACTTAAAATTTAATGTATAGCATATTATCATAAGAATACTTTCAACATGACACTATTCTGTATTCACAACACAGTTCACTTGAAAATACCATTGCGTTTATATCACCTGAAGCTTCACATAAGTACTTTGGTATGAAAGCAGTACACGAGGATTTATTTACTTCATGCAACTAATAGTGCATAGATCCTTCATGAAACATCATATTATCACATGGATATCTTAAATTATTCATGTAATTATGAATATGTAGTGTCACCTCTTTATTATCAATGATTGTTATTATAAGTATAAATAATTCATCTATAAAGACTGTAAAAAGCAAGAATATCCAACATTATATCTTATTCTCCATGAAAGTGAACAACCATAGAATGAAATCTTCTTAAATGATAATCCCCACACATATAATGCATGGGTTTGATTGTTGGGTTTTCATGATATAAACGACTGAAGAGAGACCCTTGATATCTATCTCTCAACACAAGTGGGCTTCTATAAGAGCATGAAGAAGATTGGTTGGAAGAGTGGAAAATATATGTTTCATTTTTTTTATAAAGAAGGCAATTCTTTAATAAGTTAGTTAAAAAAATGATGATAAAATTGATCTTTATCGGCACTGATAAAAAATAAAAAATTCCATAAATCATTCTAAAGAATTTATTATCCATATATATTAAAAAAATATTATTTCATTATATATAAATTTTTAAATATTTATATTGAAATATATTTATATGTAAATTATTACAGTGAATATATTATAATAAAATCACACACATTCATACTATTTAAATATTGTTAAGTATATTTAAAATAATTATATATATTTAGTTATATATAAAAATAATTATTAGTATACATTATATCTTCAAAATATTACTAATTATATAAATATATAAATATTTTTTATAATATATTATCAATTTTAAAAATGTAAAATTAAAATAATATAAAAATATTTATAATAAAATTATAATATATAGATGTATATATTCTTCTTTATATATTAAAAATATTAACTTTTTATTCATATTATTAGTTATATGAAAATAATATTATTAATTTTATAAATAAAAAAAATATTATTTATAGTATATAAAATAGTATGATTAAATGTAATAGTATAAATAATTTTATATAAAAATAATTTGAGTAATTATTAATTTTGTGAATGTATATATTACTAATTACATCTAAAAAATATTATTAATTAGTAATTATATTTTAAAATACTATTATTAACTATATGAATGAATTAATAATTTCTAAAATATATCTTCAATTAGATAAATATATAATTATATAAAAAATTAAAAAAAATTATAATTACTAAAAAATATTTACAATATATATTAATATTTAATTAAATATAAATATTAAATTTATTATCAGGTTTACTATATATATATAATATTTGATATTATTTATATTCAATTTTATTATTTATGTTTTTGAATATTTATTAATTATATATATAAGAAAATGTAATATCATAATTATATGAATAATATTTCATATTTCAAAAAATCACCAATTACAAAATGTAATTTTTTATATAATATTAATTATATTATAATTTCAATACATAATAATGTTAATTAAATTTGAGTAATACTAAATTAATTACATTATAATTATTATATATATAATTAAATCCATCACGAACCATTGATTTGGAAACCCAAATCCATAGCCCCAATTTTTTTAAGAAAACACACACAGACATAAAAGTATATAAGATTCAATAGTATAAGAAACATGATGAAAAGGGAACTAACAAAGTTATAAAGAAATATACATCATGAAAAATAGATAAGTGATCCTTCACTATCAACTTTACCATGATAAAATACTTGAGATTATGCAGATTCCTAATGAAGGTTTCAAGCAAAATAAAATAAACTGTTGGGCATAAGGAAATAGGATTTTCTTCTATAATTGATGAATAATATGAGATGTACATGATGATGAACATCATGAGTAACATATTCAAATCAAATATTAATTGACTTATGAATACTAAAACCAAAATTTAGGATCATTACATAAAATTTATAAATAATTTATAGATAGTTTGACAGTTACATAATCTTGTAATTATTTCTTCATTAATGAATAAGTAAATTGATCTTGTGATACAATCATTATGTTATATAATACAAGGGTAGAATTCATCTACTATTAATCCACAATTTTTTTAAATCTCAGACTGTCTATAGAATTGTTGAGTTCTAGGACAATTGATTTTGATCAATTCCATCGTTCATCATTGATCATAATAAGAATATGTTCATGGAAAAAATATTACTTTCATTCTGTTGAATTATCGAGAGAAAGGAGGGCGTGGGAACACTAGTTCGTGATAATATTCTTGAGTGGATTTTATCATAGGATGGAAATAATTAGTTCTAGGTTTGTTGTAAATAACAAGTGTCTTACCATGTAAAAAGATATAATCAAGTACATATAAAGATAGGTTAGGGTTTGGTAATTGAAAAAAATCCCCTTAGGCAATTGTCTATTCCTTAAAGATCCTCATGTATAATAGAATATAAATATTATTATTATCTGATTACCATGTGAAAAAAATAGGGATAAATAAATATCATCTGTTAAATAAATAATTATCCATCCATTTAAATTATATTTTATACATTTATTCCTATTATACTATTAAAAAACATCCATCAATCCACATTAGTATTTACCTACCTTTTATAATGACTATTTAATAAATAAATAAATTTTACTATGTTATCCACTGATAAATATAATAACTATTATATTTAATAAATCTTGTGAATACATATATTTCTTATTTTAACTCATATATTTTTTCTTCTAAATAACTTTTGATTTAATCTTGGAAATTGATTAATTATGAATAATTATTATACCATAAATCAGGATTAATATTTATTCTAACTTGTTAAAATAAAACTAGAATTTTATTGAGATTTCCGATAAAATTTTTGTTTCCCCTCTAGGCCCCTTTCTTAGTGGCATTAGTAAAAACAATACAAATTCAAATACTAGAATTTTTCAACTTGCCAAGATGTCCATAGATAAAGATTATAATATCACAATGACATAAAACCTTAAATGAATTATCACTCTATAATATAATCCATTTTATCATGATATCTTTAATCAAACAGGATGCATGCTAGTGTCATCAACATATGTGCTCAGTGTTTCTTTCTTTGACTTTCTAGAAATGGACACGCCCATGGGACATCGAGTTCATAGATTTATATATGAAGTTCCATTCCTTTAAAAGGGCTTGATATATCAACTTACATTAAATAAAAAAATGAAAAAACCTTTCTCATATTATCCATTAATGCGATATCACTCATGACACACCCAATGTATCATAATTCACCACAAGCATATATTGTCAAAGTTTTCATCAATACTTTGATGTATGTGCGTATTCATATTCATTAATAATAATATTAAATACTAAATATCAATACATGTGTACATATATATTAATATCTAATGACATATATAAATTTATATTTCCAACTATCGGGCCTTGTTATTATAATCTGTTACTCTAGAAATTACAAATGGAGCACACCATGAGAAAGATCCTAAAAGTCCTATGAGCCTCCACCCCTAATATCTTGTATGATTTTCATCCTTTCAAATGATATCATCTAGCTATAAAACATATATTTATGAATACTATTGTTGAAATTCTAGGTTCTCATCATAAAATGGAACTGTTATAACCTTTTGGAATGATAATTATTCTTTGGACATCATCACATATTGTAACACACATAATAACAATAAGGATGTGATAAGAAGATTATTAATATTAAATAAATTAATACACATAATCATAATGAACATAGATTACGGTTCCATAAAATCCACTCCAATAGACTTCCACTTTCACTAGTTCCAACTGAAAACAATATTATATCTACTAGCGCTCACATGATACTCATGATTATACCGAGATAAAGATTTATTAAAGGGGAATTTAATGTTATCTTATATAGAAAATCTTATCGCCACAACTTCAAACCGTTGAGAAAATCCCTCATGAAACAACACATTCAGATTATGTGCTATATCCATTTGTGTGACTTTGGCTACATTAAGAGATCCACTACTATAATATTATCACAATATAATGTGATTTGGTATTTATTACTGGGAACCAAACCATTATCTTGGTAAATGTTGCAAATAAAAACTATTTTTAATGCATTATAATATTCTATATACTCAGAATACACTATATAATTAGTAACAAATGTATTCTTTGAACTCTTTCAGATCACAGATCCTCCATTGAGACTGAATTCAATAATGACTTCATATTTAGATTATTATAATATCCTTAAAAGATAAAATCAGTTTGAAACAAAATGAGTAGCTCCACATCTCCTCCTTTTATTAGTAATAGATCTTAGTTCAACACAGATACTTAAAGATAAGCTTAATAGAATAAAGCAATTATTCACCAACAACCGATTAATATATGCATACCATAATCAACATCAACCAACAGATTGACCAGAACTCAAACATGGGTTTGATACATGGAATCTATCTCAGAATTATTAGAATACTTCTGATCATGTTGTTTTTGAGATTTCTATTACAACCATAAAAGAAATTGGCCATTATTGTCAACTAATAACGAGTCACCATGATTTTTGAAAGAAACCCATATCTCTTTGGTTCACTTATATATTCATTGCTTCTACACAGTACAAATATTTCATGAGAAGAATATTCCACGGGTAAATGCGGAATCTATCCAGGTAGCAACTCTTTTTATCTTGGGCCTTAACTTCATCAAATTCAATCACACTCACACCATCCTTCTTGAAGATGTTCTCCCTCTAAAAAATGGGTTGTATTTTGATAATCACCTTCATGTGTAAGGATTTGTATAGATAATATCCCTTGATTGCTTTGGATACCCAAAAAATATACACTTCATGCCTCATGGTTCTAGTTTGTTTCTTAATTGGGCCATAATAAATGTCGCTCAACCACATGAATGAGTATGTTGAAACACATATTTCATTCCATTCATTAATTCATATGGTAGTCCATTTACTACCTCAGTTGGTACATGATTTAGCATGTGCTCTGTAATATGTAATTCATATATCTTGATGGATAATGGATGATATGCATGACTCATCACTGACCTTACCATGTCAACTAGGGTTCAATTCCTCCTCTCACTGACACCATTCTAATGTGATGTATAATTTTTTGGGAGTTAATATCAAATCTCATAATTCTATAGAAGGTCGATCAATTTTTGGTTAACATATTCTTCACCTTGAGTAGATTAAATATTATTTATCTTCTTACCAATTTAATTTTATACCTCATTCATGAACTCTTTAATTTTCTCAAAGGACTCAGACTCATACCTCATCAAGTAAATATAATTATATCCACTGAAGTCATCAGTAAAATTTATGATGTAAGAATACACTACCCTAAGATCCACAAAAATCAGTGTGTAACAAATCTATATGCTTTGTAACCCTTTTACCTTGTCCACTGAATGGTGGTTTTTCCATCTTTCCCTATAAATAAGCATGTCATAATTTAAGTGTTTTATCTCAAAAGAGTCTAAATAACCATCTTGATAGAGCATTTTGAGATGTTTATTATTTACAAGAATGAAATGGTGAATCTACAACTAGGTGTTAAATGAGTCATATGAACTTGATTTGTCATCTATTTTCAATATTTGGTTATCGTAATTTAATACATAAATACCATTATTTAAATGATTCATACCATACAATATGATGTCTTGGTAAAAGAATATGTTTTTTTGAACTTGAAAATAAATCCACCTGTATCTTTGTGGGTTAGATAAATTATTTTATTGCTAACATTAGGTACATAATAACTATATTTTTAAACCAAAATCATCTCCATTGGTAATGAATGGTGGTGCTCTCCTATATCCAAAGTGATAATTTTCCCTCCATTGGCTACTTGAAGATTTACTTATCCTTCGAAAAACATCTAGGATATACTCGGTACTAACATTTGAATAAAAATGGGATCACTAAAATCTATATCTAATACCTAACTTATAGATATGGAAAGAATTCAATCGATAATGAACACACCTAAATCTTCCTCATGCTTCTTTTGGGTATAGTTCTTATTCTAATGGTCGTGATTTCCATATTAAAATAGTCATTGTTTTGTTCCATTTCTTCTTGTTAGAGATTTTTATTTTTGGAGGGACCACTACTACAAATTTAACTTTTAGGGATAGTCAAAATTGGTCACTAATGGTCCTTAGAGACTGCTATGTAAGCACTTTTGGTAGACACAGTTACCTTGTCACAAAAAGATTCCATAGAAGACTTCATTGGTGGTCTATAGGAAGGGATTTATCGACCTTAATATGCCTCCACTAACGCTTAATACCATAGTGATGGCCATAGGCATTTGTTAATGCTAAAAAAATAAATAGTCACCACCATAGGTGGTCACTACTCTGTATTTTTTTAAAAAAAAATTACATTTAAAAAGAATTCTAAAATTACAAAAATAAAAAACCAGTGATCCAAATAATGATCAAGCCATCTACAGACCCTTCTAATATTCTTTTCATATGGAGCTATAGACACGATACAAAAATCAATTTAACAAATAAAATTGAAATTAATTTTTACATTAAAGTAAAATTTATTCAATTAATATATATAGAATAATCATAACAGTTTATATAGTGCTACATACATAAAGCATTATGAATATAGTTTCAATGTAATGATAATATGAAATAGTTAATTATGGTATATTATTATCTACTGAGAAATGTATATTAAAGTTAAAAACCATGTTTACTGAATACCAACAAATCCAGACATCAAATTGAAACCCCATTGATTAAAATAGATTGAAAATGATTTGAGGCCCCAAGATTCAAATGTCAATCTAAAATCATTTTTTCATTTTGACCCCCATGTGGAAGATATGACATTTTAATAAAATTATACCATGTTACCTATCATTTTACAACATACAGAGCCCCTACGGAATATAATGGGTGCGATATTAATTCCTACAAATTAGAAAATGATTCATTTATTTTCCTCCCAAGATTTCATGTTAATCCATGTATTTTTTCTTAGTACTGACCACTTTTAAGTGATTTTTTACTTAACTCCAAAAATGAGGGACATAATGCACTTTCGATCATACCAAAAAAATTTCATATTTGATCGATGTGAAATGATTCATATAGATTTTAAATGAATTAAATATCATTATCCTACGATTTAATGTCAATCAGAGCCCATTTGGTCACTTTTGATCCATACACACATGATTTTCCTTTCATTTCATAAATGTTAATAATGTAAAATCATATATTATGCCATAATGATCAATTTGGGAACTGTATTGACATGAATCAAATTTCAATAGATCAAAAATGATTCAAGGAATGTTATCCAAGATTTGAACATTAATATGTTTCCGTTTTCTCATTTTGGATACCAAGATAAGATATATGTCATTTTAATAAAACTATATAATGTTACCTATCATTTACATTATACCAAGAGACATGGGAATCCCATTGATACGATGTTAATTAATATAGATAAAAAATAACTCAGTGATTATCTCCCATTATTTCATGCCAATACAAGTTTGATTTTCTGGCATTGAACCGCTTAACATAATGGGCCACATAACTCCAATTCTGAAGTACAGACACCACATTAGACCATACCTGCCAATTTCTGTATCTAATCAATGTTTCAATGATTCCTATATATTGTAAATGACTGAAAGATAATTTTCTTGTGATTTTATGTCATTAAAATATGGTTTGGTCAATTTTGACCCCTACATACATGATTTTTACATTATAACCTAAATATTAATAATTTCAAATCATACCTTAATCCATACCAATAAATATGGGCATCATATTGATGTGTAGATAATTATAATAGATAAAAAATGATTCAAGGAATTTTTCCTAGATTTTCACATCAATCCAAATTAACTTCCTCATTTTTAACATCCTAATGGGAGATATGTCATTTTAATGAAACTATAAATTGTTACCCAACATTTTTCATCACAGTGAGTGACATAAGCAACCAATTGATATAGAGTTGATTCTCAAAGAAAAAAATGACCTGGTTATCATTCGCCCATGATTTCATGTCTATATATGTGTGTCTTATTGGTATTGAACTCTTTTATATGATTTTCCACATATCTACAAATTTAAGGGAAAAATACCACTTTCGATCATACAAGGTAATTTGGGTATCTTATCGATGTTTCTAAGATTCCAAGAGATTGTAAATGAATTAAAGGTACATGTCCAAATAATTCATGTCAATCGGAGCTTGTTTGGTCAATTTTGACCCCTACACACATGATTTACCATTATCACAATATTGTTAATAATATTAAATCATACCTTAAGACATAGTATTAAATTCAAACATCATACTGAAAAATGGTTGATTTTAATAGATGAAAAAATGATTTAAGGAATGTTCCCCTATCATTTCACATAAATCTGAAGACATTTTATCACTTTTGACCCTTTGACTACAAATATTCCACTTTAATATAAAATATATAACATTACCTAGTGTTTTCCATCATACCCAGATAAAAGAGAATCTGATGGTTTTTTGTTGATTCATACAGATAAAAAATGACCAGGTGACCATTATACCATGATTTTAGGACAATAAAAGTGTGTTTTCTTTGTATTGACATATTTTAAGTGATTTTTCACTTAACTCTATGTCTGAGGGAGAAAAACTTCTTTAGATCATACTGATCAATTTGGTATTCAATAAATGTGTCAATGATTACTAAAATTTATAAATTACTTAAAGATAATTATCATGATATTTCATGTCTTTTGGAGCTCATTTAGTTTGTTTTGACCCTTACACACATGATTTTTCTATTATTACAAAATTTTAAAAATGTCAATTTATAAGATAATCCATGTTGATGAATTTAGAAATCATATTGATTCATGGTTGATTATAATAAATCAAAAATTATTCAAGGAATGTTCTCATAGATTTTCACATCAATCCTAAGTTGTTTACTTTTTTAACCCTATTAACAAGAGATATGTCATTTGATAAAACTATATAATTTTACCGATTATTTCCCATCATATTGAGAGATATGAAAATTCTATTGATGAAATATTGAGTTATATAGAAAAAAAATTTCTTGGAGATAATTCTACCATGATTTCATGTCAATCCAAGTGGTTTTTTCACAGTGTTGCCCCTTTTATGTGATTTTTCACTGAACTGAAAATATGAGGGACAAATTCCATTTTTGAACATATCACGAAATGTAGGTATCCAATTGACATGCCAATGATTCTTATTGATTTTAAAATAAATAAAGACATTTTTTATACGATTTCATGTTAATCAGGTTTTTTGTTCTGGTTTTGACCTGAACACACATGATTTTACCATTATTAGAATTTTTTAATAATTTCCCATCATACCTTAAGCCATACTGATCAATCTGGGTATCATATGAATGAAAAATTGATTTAAATAAGTGACAAATTAATAGAGGATAATTATCCAAGATTTTCATTTAAATAAGAGTCTATTTTATCATTTTTGACCCCCTAAAAATAGATATTTCATTTTAATAAAAATGAAAATTCTTACCATTATTTTCCATCATTATAAGAGACATGAGCATCTAGTTGATGAAACATTGATTCCTACTTATAAAAAATGGGCCAATAATCATTGTACCATTATTTTATGTTAATAGAAGTATTTTTTCTTATTATTTACCCATTTTATATGATTTTTAGTTAACTAAAAATGCGAGGGACAAACGTTTCTTTCGAACATACAAAGAAATTTGGGTGTATGATCGATATGATGAAGATTCCTATTGGTTGTAAATGACATAAAGATCATTTTTAATATAACTCATGTCAATTGGAGATCATTTGGATAGTTTTAACCCTCGCACACATGATTTTATCCTTATTATAAAAATGTTAATAAAGTCAAATCATACCTTAAGATATACCAATCAATACAAGAATCATATTAGCACACAATTTATTTTAATAGATGAAAAATTATTCAAGGATTTTTATCCTAGAATTTATCACCAATCCAAAAACAATTTTTCAATTTTGACCCCTTGAGAGGAGATGTGTAATTTTCATAAAACTATACGAACATACACATAATTTTCCATTATAATGAGGGACATGAGCATCCAATGGATTTTCCATTGATCACTAATAATAAAAAAACTCAGTGATCATGGTCCCACAATTTCATATCAATCCAGGTTTGTTTTCTTGGTATTGAATCCATTTATGTGATTTATCACTTAACTTGAAGTTTGAGGGACAAATTTCACTTTCGATTATAAATAGAAATTATTGTATCTGATTGATGTGATGATGATTGAAATATATTTTAAATGATTTTAAAATAATTATGATAAGATTTCATGTTAATCAGATCTCATTTGGGTAGTTTTGACCCCAAAAAATATGATTTTACTATTATGAATTTTTTTAGTAATATAAAATCATACCATAAGACATACCGATCAATACTAGTATTAGATTGACATTTTTTTGATTCCAATTAATTAAAAATATTTCAATTAATTTTCTCCAAAATTTTCACGTCAATTTAATGTTGTTTCCTCATTTTTTTCCCTGTGTGAAGATGTGTAATTTTAATAAAACTATACAACATTACCCATAATTTTCCATCATACTGAGTAACTCGAGTATTTAATGGATGCATAGTTGATTCCAAAATATCAAAAATTAATTGGTTATCATTATCCCATGATTTCGTGTCAATCTAAGTCTGTTTTCTTGGTATTGACCTCTTTTATGTGATTTTTCACTTAACTCCATATTTGAGGGACAAACACCGATTTCAATCATACTAGGAAAATTGGGTATAAAATTAATGTGATAATGATTCCTATTTGTTTTAAATGATTTAAAGACAATTTTACTAATATTTCATGTCAATTAGAGTTTGTTTGGTCTGTTTTTGACCCCTACACACATGATTTTACCATTGTTACAAAAACATAAAAAATGTTAAAGAATGAATTAAGATATATTGATCAATATGGGAATTCGATTAACACAAATTTGATTAAAATAAATCAGAAAATATTCATGGAATTTTTCTTTGTATTTTTAGATCAATGAATTTTTTTTTTCATTTTGACCCCATGATAGGAGATATTTCATTTTAATAAAACTATAAAACATTATCTCTCATTTCTCATCATTCTGAGTGATATGAGAATCTGATTGATGTGAAATTGAATATTATAGATCAAAATATACATGTTGTTTAGTATTACTTGATTACGTGTCATTTAAATTGTATTTGTTTTGGTATAGATCCATTTTATGTGATTGGTTACTTTACTCCAAATTTGAGGGACAAATGTGACTTTTTATCACATTGAGAAATCAGGGTTTCCGATTGCCATACTGATGATTCCTACAGATTTTAAATTATTTATAGATAATTATCATAATATTTCATGTCAATTAGAGATCATTTGGTCAGTTTTTACGTCTACTAACATGATTTTTCCATTATACAAAAATGTTAATAATGTCAAATCATACCTATAGCCATACCGATCAATCCGGGAATTAGATCCACATTATAATATATCAAAAATAATTCAAGTAATTTTCTCATATAATTTCACATCAATAAAAATTCATTTGATCAATTTTAACACCATAATGAGAGATATGTCATTTTAATAAATCTATATAATATTATATCAAGAGATACTAGCATCCAATGGATGCAGAGTCAATTCCTAAAAATAAAAAATTCCTTAATGATCATTATCCCATGATTTCAGGTTAATCTATGTTTTTTTTCTATGTATTGATCCATTTTAGGTAATTTTTCACTTAACTCCAAATCTGAGGGATAAACATCACTTTCAATCCTATTGTGAAATTTGGGCATCCAATCGATGTGAGTATGATTCATATATATTTTAAACAACTAAAATAAAATTTTCATAATATTTAATTTTAATTAGATCTCATTTATCTAGTTTTAATCCCTAAAAACATGATTTTATAAATATTAAAAAAATGTTAATAATGCCAAATCATAACTTTAGGCATAATGATCAATATAGTCATTAAATTGATGCACAATTCATTCTAATAGATTAAAAATGAATTGAGGAATTTTCTATAATATTTTCACATAAATATAATATTGTTTTTGATTTTGACCCCTTGATGGGTGATATGTCATTTTAATAAAACTATACAACATTACACATCATTTTTCATTATACCGAGTGTTTAGAGCATCTGATGAATGAAAATTTGGTTTCTACGGACCATAAGTAACTTAGTGACTATTCTAAAATGATTTCATATTAATAAAAGTGTTTTTTTCTTGATTTTTATCCCTTCTACACGATTTTTCACTCAACTCCAAATTTAAGGGATAAACACTACTTTCGATGATACCATGCAATGATGGTTTCCAATCAATGTGCCGATGATTCCTATATATTGAAAACGACTTAAAGATAATTTCACTAAGATTATATGTCAATTAGAGTTCATTTGGTCAGTTTTGACCCCTACACACATGATTATACCATTATTATAAAAATGCTAATAATGTCAATTCATAACATAAGCCATATCAATCAATCATGCAATCATATTGACATGTGTTTCATTCCAATGGATTACAATTTATTTGAGGAAATTTATCAAATCTTTTCACATCAATCTGATATATATTTTTCATTTTCAACCCCTGGTTGGTGATATGTAATTTTAATAAATCTATATAGCATTAACTATTGTTTTTCATCACATTGAGCGATACAAGTAACCGATTGATGCGACATTAATTCGTATACATAAAAAATTACTCAATGATCATTTTTACATGATTTATTGTCAATAAAGGTATGTTTTTCTGGTATTAATCCATTTTAGATGACCTTTTACTTAACAAAAAATCTAATGGACAAACAAAACTTGTTATAATTCTAAGTAATTCGAGTATCTAATTGAGGTGACGATGATTCTTACAGATTGTAAATGACTTCAAGATAATTTTCCTAAGATTTCATGTCAATCATAGCCTGTTTGGTCTATTTTGACACATATACACATGATTTTACCATTATTACCAAATTTTAAAAATTTCAAATTATACCTTTAGACATACCAACTAGTATAATCATAAAATTGACACATGGTTTATTTTAATAGATTTAAAATTATTTGAAGAATTTTCTCCCACCTTTTTATTTCAATATAAAGTCATATAATCATTTTTTTCATACCTTAATCCACTTTTTTCCACATTTTGAATCATAAATAGGTAATATGTAATTTTAAGAATATAATAAATTTGAAAATTTTTATTTAAATTGTACCAACCATTCTCATAATATATATGAAATTTGGTTGAAATTTAAAGATAAAAAATCACTTAATTATTATTTTCCTCTGTTTTCTCATCAATCTAAATGTATTCCATTGGTATTAAATCCCTAATTGGTGAAATTTTATTTTAATGAAATTGAAAATGTTATTTGTTGCATTACTAAACATAAGAAAACAAAACGAGACATTAAATTTGAATGATAGACCAAAAAGATAAAATGAAACACACCTCATAGATTTGATGCATCATATAGGACCATGGATCCTACTTATGTCTAGTGCGGTAGAGGCCTAAAAAAGATAAAATTATGTAGATATTAATAATAAATTTAATAAAAATAAATAAAAAAATCATGTATAAGAATATGTTGTAGGATCCCTTTCCCCATCACCTCTATTCATATACTCCCATAGTGCTCTAACCTCAGATAACATATGTGCATTTACCTTTCAGAAGCACACATCTGTGCCTCCAAATCTATCACATATTGTGTCATACAAATAAAAATAAGATTGGAATCCTTATCATGTGAAACTATATAAAAATAAATCTCCATGACATATGTTAAGATATATCCATGTCCATCACAACCTATAATGTGATGAAATATCTCATCTATTTGCATAACAAGTTGCCACTTGTCCTTTAGAAGCTGTTCTAACTCAACCTAAAATTGATCCTTTATAACATTTAAATAAAAATAAAAATATATATGGATATATGGATATATGTTATTATTTATAATTAGTATAAGAACTTACTATAAGAGCCAAAACCTTAAGATAAATTTGATCACAAGCCATCATCCACATCAATATTCTATCAGTTGATGCACCTTGTTCCGGTAACTATATACCAATAACATATCACTGTAGAAGAAAAACCCTATTAAATAATAAATATAAAATTTTAATAATAAACAAATAATATTCAATTTAGTACATGTGATGATTCCCTAACCTGTGAGGAAATACTTGCAACATGTGATTCTCATAAAGACATACTACCACCGTCTATATTCAATTAATTCAAATTTAAAACATGATAAAAATCTATTTTTTTGAAATATGTAAATGAAATTGGCTCACTGACGTATCCTCATTAGACCAATATAAAACCATGTCATGCCACTGAGACGAGATAACATATATTGGGACTCGGTTCAGAATGTTTGGGACACCCACATTTGGTACCCATTACTCTTTATTCACTCTAAATTTTTAATCTTTCTACATTTATGAAATTTATAAAAAACCAATTGGTAAAAACTCATTAGGACATACTCTATGATTTTATTTATTTAAGAAAAATGTTATCATAAATATATGTTCTTTTTAAACATATTTATGAAAGTAAAATGATCCTCTTTCATGAACTTACCACCATAGCCGATCTAATGTATCATGAGAGAATGCAACCTAGTCATGTGCAATAAATAGAAATATCTTTGTTTAACACATGATATGAACTAATTAGTGAATAAATACAGGGGAAACCACTCACACAGGATAGAATGTCTCACCAAAGTATATATCAAGACTTGTGTTAGAATTCTATGATGAAATATCATGATTAAGGCCTCTACTACAAGAGAAAAAAGTGGTTGAGTCAGTTACTATTGATTTTCTAAAAAATAACTAGATAGATGTGAATAAATATGTCTAAATATTATTTTAAAAAAATTAAAACAAATTTACATTCATTCATACCTCATACCATAGATACAGATGCCTCTACAGAATGATGTTGATCCATTGCTTATTTCCATTACATGTTTGCAGTCATAGAAAGAATTATTAGTTAAACACACATAGACTATATATCAAATAAATAATTAGAAAATATAAAAAATCATTTAAATATTTCATAATGAGTTAACGAATTAAAAAACAAGTTTTAAACTGAAGATATAGAAAAATTAAACTTTACATTGAACATGAAAATATTCTATTTCTTTTTCAGTGGTCTATCTAACCCATTAGATATCTTCTTCGTGATGAGGTATAGTGTGATAATCATGTTCTTTCACAAAAAAAGAAAATAGTTTTGGGTTGGTATAGTTAAATTAAAAACACTCCTCACCTTGATTTTTTATAGAAACTTTTCAATTAAGATTATATGTAAAGATAATGAAGAAAACTTGTTCTTTTTGCGATGCCAAAATAAAAGGTTCTTAAAAAATCATTCATTTCTATATAACATAACATTAAATTTCACCAATTTAAAATAATATTGATCAAATTTTGTCACATAAACTATATCAACACAATTTCAAAAAAACTATGTATTTCAACTCATGTGTTTATAAAAATTCCACGATGTATTCCAATTGACCATAAACATAACTAGAATTTACATATAGACAACTAATCCCAATATTTTGGGTTTTTTATTTTCATCATAATTTTTAATGAGAAACTAAAATTCAGTATTATATAAAGCATTATAATGATGAGAAATTATAGATAAACCCTTGTTTTGTTGGATAAATTATTTAATTAGTGTAAGATCACCTAACCCCTATAGTTATAGAACTATATATTTCAAATAATTCAATAAAAATTATTTAGAATTAAATTAATAATATACTTCAATTATAAGGAAAATCCATTTATCTATAGAAAATCCTTGATACTATCTTGAAATTATGCATAATTGGATAGTTAAATTACATAATCAATCACATAAGGGTTCTCTTATTTTAGATCATTAATTTGTTTCATGTAAATGATAAAACCATTTTTAAATGATCAACTTATATATTTAAAAACCCATATAAAACTTAAATAGTGAACATTATAAGACACTAAGTACAATAATATTGAAAGTAATGGAGCATTGAAAAAAATGTATTGATGATAAGTCACCCACTTGATGTTATCAATATCAAATATATTTCCTTCTCCAATAGTCCCATCATGAATTTGCGAGAGGATATCTAATTTTGTTATAACTTTCATAAGATATTCCACAAAAAATTAGTATAATCATCAATCAAATAACCATTAGATAATTATTCCTCTGAATAAGTTCTATTATGTATTAATAATTTCAAATTATTATCAAACCACTCAGTAGGATACATCCACCTAGATTACGTTGGACCAAGGACTATTACTTCATCAGTTAGGTGCACTATCAAGTAACCCATAACTTTGAAACATGAGGGTGGAAATAGTCTCTCTGAGTGAAAAATCATAGGTACCAATCTACCCTATAATATTTTTAAATCACATATTTTTTTATTTCATAATCAAATATTCCTAAAAAAATTACTCATCTCAATCAATGATTTAACAACATTGGGTTATAAATAATCACAAATTTCAATTAAATTCAACTACTAAAGTATTATATGATTTTCATGACTTTTCAACACTTGCTATGTTATGATCATCACATTCACAAACATCAAAATATTAGAAGAGTAACCATCATACACCATGAGAATATTAAAAACATAAAGAAATGTTACTTTCTCGTTTCTTACTCATCTTATATTGTACCATTGGAATGTATGCGTTGTTCACTCACTCAAATGTGTACAGAATTGGTTCCTTAAACCCATTTATTCTAAATCACATAATGAATTGACATGATCCATTTAATTTCCACTGACACAAAAAATGGTCCACAATATATTTTCACTAATATTTTCAATGTACATAAAATCTAGATTATGCCTTAGTATGTTAGTTTTCCATTAAGATACATTAAAAAAATACATTTCTTCTTCTAATTGTGATTGTAATGTCTAGCCACACCCTGAATAGAGGGTAATAGATAAGCCAAAAAATATTGAAATTCTTATACAGTGGGGATGTTTTCCTCCTCAATCTGTGATAACAGTTTTACTCCTATAATGATATTTAATGATAGGTCGAACACTTTATAAACATCTAATGTCACTCTATCCTTATTAAACTTATTTTTAGGGGAAATAAAATTTATATAACTCATGAATACCCATTGTTTATCATATTTAAGATATATATAATTTTTTTTTATTGTAGAATGGGGAAAAAATTCCACATTTGTACACCAACATAATAAATTTTCTTAATTAGCGAATTAAATAATTGACCATAAAAAAGAATCCTATAGTTTAAAAATTTCATTCATTTCATAATCATATGTTATCACAACATTGAAAAAAAATTCATTCAATTCATCAATCAGTGGATGAAAATAAATATCAATATTATCCCCAGGCTTCTGGGTCCCCTAATAATATTGGAAAGTAATAGAAATTGTTGTTTAATATAAATCCATAGAAGAAGATGATTCAAAAACAACACCATAATACATGTGCTATTAGTTTCACTAACTATAGACCTAAATGGATTGAAATAGTATATTTCCAACCCTATTCAGAAAATACGACTATATTTAGAAAATTTGGAGTGACTCTGATCAATCTTCATCCATGAAAGAGAGTATGTCATATGGGTTAGAATATCACATTACTTATTTCATTCCACATGTCATAACATTGTTTTAGAAGAATTAGATGACATAAATAATCTTTTTAACATCAAATTAAGAATAAAGAAACACATTATCTTTATGAATATTATCTTTCCCTATTTCATGGTCTTATAAAGACGAATATGATTTCACTTATTATTTTTTCAACTGGAAATTCATAGATCTTAAAACAATCTGAATGAAAAATTTCCCTTATAAACAACATAAACTTGTTTGAAATGGAATCTTTGGTCTCATATGTAAAACCTAATATCTCTTTAAATTTAAGAGCATAGATATACGAATTAGTAATCTCTGTGGCAACATGAAATACTTTTTTCAATAACACCGACATCATGTTGAATGACGTGTATAACCATTGATTGAAGGATTTAAAGTGTAAAACATAAAAAATAAATTATTATTTACTATAATAAGTACAACCAAAATATAATAAAGTTTGTGCATCATCAAGTATATCATAAAACCCAAAAAATTCATTTTATTCCCTAAAGTGTAGATTTATCCCATTGGTATCAACATTCAATATGTTAATGGCTTTAGGATCCAACCCAGATACCATTTAGTAAGAATTGCATGCATCTGATCATTCATCCTCACATCAGTATCCATATGAATAGTTTATTTTCTCATGATAAAAAATACATTCTTCCCCATGATGAGATCATCTCTTATAATTTCTAAAAAAATAATTCAAGAATAGGTTTTCCCTCATGCTATCTCAAGTGAATTGATATCTGTTTTCACATTATATTCTCATAAAACTAATTAGTCACTTTGAAATCATATTGAAATAAAAAAAATGAATAATTCAATTAAAATATTCTCTATAGGTTCTATTTGGATGATCAATCCAACTCTTATCCATATTCATATCTATACAACAAGTTGTAACAATTACACAAGACTTCATATTGCATGCATTTTTATAATTTTTGATCACAAAATTTATTTAAAATGAAGACTAACCAATTTCATGTGTACATAGATTAATACTCATCCCAAATAAGAAAACAATTCAAAAAATGTATCGATCATCAAATTTTTGGTTATATTTAATTATTTATACCTATTATTTTTTAAAAATTTCTTTTGTGGATGAGTAAATATTTTTTATAGATTAACTTATAAAGAAATGAATGAAAAGAATATTTAAAAAGTGAAAAAAATAAAACATATATATATATATATATATTAGTATATGGACAATGGTTATTTTATAAATTAAGTTATCAAAACACTAAACTATAGGAAATTATTATGTTATCTAACTATCACTGATTTTTTATTGCCAAATGATTTATGAATATTTATTTTCTAGGAGTAGGAAATTAATGTGAACACTCAATTATATTTTTCAATAACTAAAAATGATGTAACTAATATTATTATTCACTATATATAATTAAAATGGTCAATAATGTGGAATTAATTTGATTTAAATATTCTTCTAAATAACAATCTAACTAATTTTAACAATGAATAAACTATGTCACACCATTATAAATTCGCATCACTCACAAGAAGATACAGTTTAACATTAATAAATCTACCATGACATTGAGAAAAAAAAGTCAACAACACTAGTTTTTACAATGGAAAATATGATATATATATATATATATATATTATGAATCCTTAGAATATTATCTTAGACACCACAATAGAAACATGAAAGAAAAATTAAATACTATATGAAAATTTATCCAAAAAAAATTAGAATGAATGTAATGAATAAAATTATCAAAACTTAATCGGATCAAACACGGGATTTCAAACTTCCACAATCAAAATTAGAATATTTTTCATCAAAATATGAATAAAATAAAAATATGGGCTAATGAAAATATAAAATCTGAAACAATGAAAATATAAAACAAGATCAAAATTATATTTTAATTAAAATTCAACTAAATAAATCAATTTTTTTAAAGAAATATATGGAATTTAAAATATATAAAATCAAATATTTGAGGTCCAAAATTCAAATTTATAATTAGAACATAAAATGAATTGTATTTTGAGGATAAAATAATTAGAATATAATTATTTTACCATTAATGAATACATTGACTATAAAATAAAAATTTCATAAAATAAATGTGTCAATTATGTATCAAATATTGAATCCAGATAATCCCTACATGGTGATTAAAATAAAAACACTAAATTAGACGTTTTATTCAATGAATCAGGAATAATATGATTTATATTATGAAATTAGTTTTACCTCTAAGAGAAAAACAAACTAAAAAACTAACTGAGAGATAGGGAATGTAGAGGTGGAGCTATTTGAGACAACCTCAGCCAGAGGTGATGGTGGAAAAAGGAGTAAAAGAATGTGGATGTGTTGAGGGAGGTGATAGAGAGGGGTAGAGGTGGTTAATAGGATAAAAGGCAGTAATGATGAAAATAGGAGGAGGTGGCGATGACTTTGCTTGAGGGTGTGGTGTGGGTAAGGGAGAGGATGCGCGGATGGAAAATAGTGATGGAAGCTTTGATAGAGAGTGTGGTGAGGGTGAGTGAGATATAAAGGAGGTGGTTCTATGAGGTGAGGGTGATCATATATTGGTGGGTGGGGGTGTGATTGATTAGGGTTTTTGTTGGGTTTTCCATCCACCACTGGTGGTCACTGATACTCACCAACAGTGACCACCATAGGTAGCTGCCTATTTCTGAAGATACAAATGCCTATATTTCTAGTAGTGGATGATGTTTTGGAGTGTTAGAATTATAATGAGTCTTATGTCCCTTTTTCTTGTTCTTCCTTTTCTTATTCACCATAAAGATCATAGTATTTTTGTGCTCTATTCCCTTTAATGGTTCTCCATTAGAATAATTATTGAACAAAACAATCATTCAATACTAAGATGTATCAGCAACCAATAAAAGATACTTCTCATTAATATTATCTCTTTGACTACCACTGAGTAAACAAAAAAACTATTTATACAAGTAAGTCTTATACTCATCTCAATTAGAATAAAATTTGACTTCTACTTCCGCTCACTATAATAACAGAATGAAAAACTCAATGACATTAAATACACTGAAGGATGTCTTATGTCTCTCTTTCCTAAATAAATGTAAGATATAAATTCCAAATCCATTCACTCGATTTTATGTATTATTCTTCTCAAAATATCTTGAAATATCTCATATCAAATTCTACTTTCATTTTAGGACATTCAAAATTTTCTAATTATATTTTAATCTTTTCTTACATGCATGTAAACTAATAGTGTTTTTTTTCTCATAACATTTCATGAATGGAATATTACCACTATTCATTTTCGGATAATAATTTTCTATGTAAAACTATTCATTTCTCGCAATATTTTTCACATAAAAATATTATTTCCGGTATCTCACATAAATATTCATTTAAGTATTATGGTATACAAGCACAACAAGGTTCTTTACTTAACACAATTACAAGTGTATACTATCTTCATGAAATATCATATCATCTGGGTCAGCCAACGAGTAATCCCCATGAGACCGTTGGAATGGAAAATTCCCTTGAATAGGGTAACAAAATAAAAACCCCATCCCTACTCCTACCCCAAACCCTATCATAGCATTTATCTCTATTGTTGTGGACAATCGTCCATCACACTCTCTTAGTGGTCTTTCTAGAATCTTCCTTTCTCCTAATCTCTTGCACACTTTTAGTCTCACTTGAAACCCCCACACTTTTCTATTGGAGCCTCTCCTACATACTCCTACCAATATTTTTCTATTCTCCTCCCTCTACCACTCATCATATTCTACCTCAATTCACTTATCATTACCCAAATTAGTATTTCTTTCCATTGTCTCGCATATGCATAGTCTGACATGCCAACTAATAACCATGTCCCACCATCCCCTCCCTTACCGCTGGCCAGTGGCCCCACGATGAAAGTGTGGGGTTTTTTATAATTATTTTTTATATTAAATGATTATTTCTATTAATTATTTTGTTTAATTTTAAGAAATTATGTGAATGAATAGAAAATTAACTAGTGTATTGACCATCTAAATTGTAATCTGACAGTGTCAATTGAAATTTGTGATCCATCAATAGTAAAATAGTTTTTAAATAATAATTTCAATTACCATTTTTATTTTCATATTTTTAAAAGTTTTTTTGTTCAATTTTTAAAAATAATATTAATTCTGTATTCATTGGTTCCTTGCCCATCTCAATTGAAAATTTTCCATCTCAAATGCGATTTGTCTATAGGTAATTAGTGGTTTTATAATTATTTTTAATTACCAATTTTATTTTATTTAATTTTAATAACTATTTAGTTTATTTTATAGAAATTTTATGAATTTTTGATTCACTATTGTCTTTCCCATCTCATTTTTAATTTTTGATTGCCAATAGTTGATTAGTTTCATATTTATATTTCATTTATTTTATGATTAATTAATTTTAAGATCAAATTAGTTGATTGGTTTATTAGTTTTAAAAATAATCAATTTTGACCTACACACTATTTTATCTTCCTAATCATCAATAAAATTTTTATATTTTGTCAAACCATTCATTAACCATGTATTAAAAATATATTATGTTATATAAATAGAAAACAATTTTTCATGAAATGAAAATTCAAATGGAATAGTTTTAAAATGAAATAAAACAAAAATAAATTTGGTTTTGGAGAATACATTTTTCATTAATTTTTTTAAAAAATATTAGAAATTATGTTAGGTTATATTTTTTTAACACCTTGAGACTTCATGGTTTATTTCATTTTAAATAAATTCAATCTCTTCAATGGCTTGTAATGTATTCCACACCGGGTTTAAACAAAACATGATACCTTGTTAAAATATTATTTAAACATGACTATTATAACCTATATGGTATATTATAAGATTTGAATAAGACAGAATAAATTAAAAAAATTTATATCTTATTAATTTCCATTTTTTATCTATTTATTATAAATAAAAATAAGAATAATTAAAAAGAAAATAAATGTCTTCTAAAAAACATTATTTTTTCAACAAAAATGGTTTCATCTCTTCTTACACACTTAGGATACAATTAATTATTGAACCTTCAATAAAATTTATTTTATAAAATTAACTTCATTTTTTAAATCAACATATCAAAATTATCTAAGGGTGATTTTTTTATAATTATTTGAAAATTTCAATTTTTCGAAAAATAGTGAAAAATAATAAATTTTATTGACAATTACCTTTTCATTTAAATTATTTACAATGTTCACTTTTATTTTAAATTTTTTTAAAATAAAAATTAGATTAATTATATTATAAGTTTACTAATTTAGGTCATTACTATCAATTTTTTGTTAAATATAAATATAAATATTTTCCATACTTATGAGAATTTTCCATTTGGAAATTGGCTTTTCATCGCATCAACGTGTACAACTTTTAATTAGATTCTTCCACTTTTGTAAAATTAATTTGGAAAAAATGGTACCCATTTTTTAAATAATAATAATTTATATTGTCTAATATTTTCAACATAATGTTTTACCATTATTAATAGTTAATGTAGAAAAAATTATTTTAAACTGTTAATGTAAAAACTGTTTCACTGATGGGTTAAACTAAGAAGACTAGGGTTAAAATAACCTACAAACTTCTAAAACACCGATTTACTGGAAATATTCAGAAAATAACACATATAAGGGTGTAAATTGTTATTTTTCCTGTGGCATGATAAAAACATTGTTGTAATTGATTATTTTAAAAAAGTCTATGTTTGTATTCTCCCCCTCTTATAAGAGGCCACCACTGTCCTCTCCTATTAGAAATTAAAAATCCCTTTAGTTAATAAAATACTTATTCAAGGAACTTCCTTAATACCATAAAAATATCATAGATCTATTGGTTTTATCATAAATTGGTCCTAGGAATTATTTTGGTGGAATGTGAAAGAGGTGGTTCGAAGAAGAGGTAAAGTTCTTAAATGATCATTTTTATTTTATTTCTTCTTCCACCTCCTTAAAATGTTATTCAATAATGATAGTATAATAAAACCATTATCTATAATATTATAATATCTTATTATTTTAATTTAATAACCTATATCAATCACTACTTTCATCAAGTGGAAAATGAAATCGTTGATTGTGTGTACGACAGAATACCACATCAGGAAGATATGTAACTCATTTTCCATCAACATATCACACAATAAAATTCAAAAAAGGATTATATAATTATATATAATATATATTATATTATTATTCCTTTTTAATTATAATATCACATATAAATTCTTACTTTCAATTTCATTTAAAATATGATAATGTCGCTCGTGTGTATGGTGGATTACCGCCTCCCGAAGCAATGTTATTCGTTTCTCACTTATTCTTTTCATGGAAGGTAATAAGAATAAATTTAATGAATATATGTGATTTTTTTAAAATCATATACACTATTTAAAATAAATATATCGTACTCTCTCTTACCCTCTCATCCCTTAAGGGAATGATATCGTCGTTCGTGTATACGTTCGACATACCGTCTCCATGATGCGATGCGACTCATTTTCCATGGAAAATATTCAAGAATAGTTACAATAATGCCTATAATGAGTAAATATGGTATTTATAACATTATTATAATTCTTTAGATGATTGATTTATATCATATTCACAATAATCAAAAATTTCAGGACAAAAACACATGAAAAAGGAAATTAATAATCGAAACAAAGAAAATAGTGAAATATTATTAATAAACGAGTGGTAAAATATTATAAGAGGATCATATATGATATTATTAATATGAGTAGAGTTTTTTAATAAATTAATAATATTAATAAAACCATTATAAAAGAGGTTTAATCATGTTTATCTAAAGGAAAGGAAAGATATTTTGACTCAATTTGAATTTCATTGAGACATATTTTTTAATCTGTACCTATTAACTTTTATGTGGTGTATATACTACCCATTTGATGAATTTATCAAGAATAAAAATATATTCATAATGATTAATGTTTTTATTCATGTTTATTCTTAACTGGGTTATAATTTAGAAGTTACTAAAGAGGTAAAAATTATTGTATAATCACACTTTCTTTTGTGATTATTTTATTTCTTTTAAAATAATGAATTTTATGTGATTATTTTTCATTGGATATTAAATTTATCCTAAATATCCATATTCTTATATGATATATACGATTAATTATTTAAATATATGATTTTTATATATATTGTTTACTTTAAATGTTATTTGATTTACTAAGGAAATATTGATAAATCTGTATCAATAACTCAATACAAATATTTGATGATAAGAAATATAGATTCATGAATTAAATCAATTTTTCGATATAAGAGGAATGCTTTTGACCTATAGTTATAGGTATTTCTTGGTTATAAATATCCCCTCAATTCATTAATAGGTCTTGTGCGACAAATTAGTTATCCAAATCAGATTGGTTTTTACCAGTAATTTTAAACTATCTAGTGAAATGCCTGGATGGTAGAGGTATCATGATGCCTCCAATATTGAATTTTAATAATTAAGAATTTCATTCACTAATAATTTAGTTATTATTATTTCCAATGAGTTTGTTGTGTTAATATTATACTTTTATGAATATCATTCTCAGTTTATTGATTAAATGGAATAAGTGGTTAGTTATTTAGCTTTCCATATTAATTATTCTTTATTGATTCATGGTAGCTTCCACTGTATGAAAATATAATTGATTATTTGAGATCACCTATATGTGTTTCTTTTCCCTATATTATGAAGTAGAATTCTTGGAATGAGTTCAAGGATTCCAAATGTTTTACATTACTATGCTTAATATTTTATTTTCCTATATAAAATGGAAATCATATATGTATCTATTTTTTTGAAACTACTAAAATGATCATTCCTTCTGAATTTTACCACTAGTATCACTTCCAATGTAATAAAGAAGGTACTGACTCTAGGTTATTAGATTTGGGGTCGTTCTAAATGGTATGAAGGTCAGGTTTAGTAGAAACATTGGGAAGTTGATTAATGAAAACCTAGATTAGGGAAATTATACTATGATAGAATTTTAGGATTAGTATATAAGAAAATCATAATGTTTTGGTGATGAAGATAATTTGTGTTTTTTCCTAAAACTAAATCCCATTTTGGAAACTGTAAGTAAATGTGGTCCTGGAACAAATGTACCTAGAGTTACTACCTCCAAAAAGATTTATCATTCTTCACTCAATAAATAACTCATACCTGAAAACATGACTTCATTCACACATATTTTGACACTCCCATTTAATATTATTAATATTAATCACATTTTTTATAGAAACCATTACAAAGGATTTTAAATTTATGATATCCCCAAAGAAACCATGTTTATGATTCTGAGATTAACATGTCATAGATTTTTTTTATTTTACATCAGTCATTACACAATATTTATAATTAGACATTATTGTTTAAAATTCATAATTTTATAATATAATC
Source organism: Viscum album (assembly GCA_963277665.1). Taxonomy (NCBI): domain Eukaryota; kingdom Viridiplantae; phylum Streptophyta; class Magnoliopsida; order Santalales; family Viscaceae; genus Viscum; species Viscum album. The sequence goes on from OY728165.1 coordinate 939,769,924, forward strand.
TCATATATAATTTTTTTAGAAATGATGTATATAAAGAAGAATGATATCAATACTCATAGACAATGTGGAGATTTACATATTGGGAAAGGCAACACATCTACTCTTGGAGTTGATTAGATCATGGAAATATTATAGTAGATCAATTAGGTTGTGATAAATAACCTTTCCTAGATGGATAAACCAATTCTAAAATGTGGTTATCTCATTTTGGATCCCATTATACAATAGAATACCCCATCATTTGGTGGGAAAACTAATCTAATGGTTGATGAAAAATGGATTAAATCTATTGAGAATATATTTATGGCCTTGGGATACAATAAAAAGTAAATGGTTACACATATAGTGTATTTCCTAAAAGGTGATACCAATTAATAATGGCCACTAATAAATAATACTATAGAGGAAGAGGAAATATATCTACCAGATTGTAATGATTTTAAAGAGACATTCGTGGAAAAATATTTTCCTCTCAACCAATAAACTAAAATGAAAAGAATATTTATTATATTAAATAAAATGAAATAATAATGTGTTTATAAGTACGAGGATACCTTTATAGGGTTATACAGGTATGCTAAGAATTACATACACAACAAAAAGAGAAAGATTGACCATTTCTTTGATAAGATTAATCTAGGTCTCTGAAGGGAACATGTCTCTATATATTTTTCATCACATGATTAAATAATTTTATGTGCCATAAAATGGAGAATTAATTCACTAGAAACTATATGTTCAACATAAACTAATAAAATAATAACTTAAATCATCACTAATAAAAAGGGAATGTGTCAAATAATAAGTAGAAAATGAATCAATTTCCATCTTGTGATAAATGTGGAAATAATCATCCCTAGAAATGCAGAAATGGATTGAAAGTTTGTTATAAGTGTGGAAATAAGGGTCATTAGGATAAATAATGAAAATGGATGAAATAAAACACTATTATAAAGTATTTTTCTATAGGTATATGGGTAAATATGAAAATAAACGCCTTAAGAATCAACAAGATCAACCATATAAGAGGCAAAGGGGAGAAAGCCAAGATTATGTGATCACTATAGATGACTTGGATGTAAACAATGATGTTGTGGTGGGTACTTTAATCATATATTCAAATTTATATAATTATTTATTTGATTATAAATCATACCACTCTTTCATATCTTCCATGTTCTCCTATAAAATTAGATATTTCCCTAGCACTTTAAGAAGGGAGTTGTTAGTAAAAACTCGTAGTTGAAGTCTAACTACAACAAAGATGTGTTAGAAAGTCCCAATTATGAAAAATAAAGAGGATTTATTTTTTACCTTATTCTCATAACTACGGTTGAATTTGATATAATCTTTGGTATGGATTTGATTTCAAAATATGATGAAAATATTTAATTCAAGAAGAATTAAATTTGGATTCGTGATGAAGTTATAGAATTCCTTATCTTTAAAGAAGATACATCATCATTCGAGACATGTCTAGATCCACCACTAGTATATCTTCTAATTGAGATTATTTGGCTAGAATAGAAAAAAAAATATAGGGATCGAGATGGAAATAATAAAATTGAGGATGTACCTATTTTACAAGAACACAATAATGTATTTCTTATTGAATTAACATGATATACGCTAAAACCTGAATTTGAATTTTTCCATTGACTTAATCCCCAATTTAAGATCAATATCAAAGACTTATATATTTAATAGACACTGTGGAATTAGTGGATTTGAATAAAAAACTAGATGAGTTATTAGATATGGGATTTATTCCCACTAGTGCTTCACTATGGTGATCTTGTTCTCTTGATTATGAAGAAATATAGATCAATGATGTTGTGTATTTGATATAGGTAAAAAGTGATATTATGATAGAGAAAAATTATCATATGAATCACATTGATAACTTAGTTGATCAAATTCATGGAGCCTCATATATTTCAAAGATTTACCTTCATTTTCGGTATCATAAATTGTGAGTAAAGAAGGAATACATTCTAATTATATTTTTATGAATGAGGTATGAATGTTATAGGTTTATATAAATTCCATTTGGATTGACAAATGAACCCTTTATTTGTATGGATCTAATGAATAGAGTATTCAAGTAATATATTGAAATTTTTTGTGTTGTATTTATTTATGTTATCTTGGTGTATTAATAAATATTAGAGGACTATAGAAATAAGTTTCAGATATTTCTTGAGACTCTTTTAAGGAAATAAATAAATGGGAAATTTAGTAAGTGTGATTTCTCGCATTAAGATGTTTCTTTTCTTATCTGTATTTTCTCTAAGGATAAAATCTAAATTGATCCTATAAAGAAAAACCTAGTAATAGAATGAACTACAATAATAAACATAACCATGGTACATAGTTTCATTTGTTTTGTAGGTCACTTTTTGAGATTAATTCTTAATTTTTACCAACTTGGTAACCTATTAACCAATATTACATGTAAAGAGGTTTTTCTTGTCTAGAAAAATAAATGTGAAGAATTTTTTTCTTAATAGAAAAGGATATTGTTAAATGCTTCTATTTTGACACTACTAAGAGGAAAGGATGAGTTTGTGATATATAGTGATTCATCAAAGTAGGTACATGGTTGTGTCCTAATGAAAAATGATGATGTTATTTCATATGCATCAATAAACTTGAAGAATTATCCATAATCGTGATTTGGAAGTTGTAATATTTTCTTTGACGATATAGAGACATTATCTCCATGGTGAAAAAGGTAATATATACATGGATCATAAAAGCCTAAAATACATATTTTTTATAGAAATATATAAAAATTAGACATAGGATATGTCTTAATATAATCATGTATTATTATTTCTTGATACACCAGCGCTTAGGGAAATCAAATATGGTAGAAGATGCATCGAGTGGGAAATATCATGGATTTATAACCCAAATGAGGATTGAGAGGCGGCATATGTTAATTGATATAGTAAACATGGATATGAGAATTATTAAGGAAGAAGAGGTTTTCCTTATTTTAAAATTTATTTCAAAACCAACATTATTAGAAAAGATAAAAATTTATTAATCTAATGATTAAAACTTTTAGAGGAAAATTAATGTTAATAATGATCATAAAATATAAAACTTCATTTGTTAAGATGGTGTTCTAACATTTGGAAATAGATTTTTTGTTCTATATATACTTGAGAAAAAAATGGAATTATGGGATGATGCTCGTAGCTCTAATTTATCTATATACCATGGTAGTAAAAAGATGGATATGGACTTGAGGGAACAATTTTGTGGGATTACATGAAGTAGGAAATTGAGGACTATGTATCAAGATGCTTGGTTTGTTAATAGGTCATTTATGACAGATAAAACCATAGAGTATTCATGAAACCTCTTTCTACTTCTATATTGAAATGGGATTTCATTTCTATGGAATTTTTCAAAGTATGATTAAAGACTCATATAAATAATGATGAAATATGGATTATTATTGATCACCATAGAAAATATTTACATTTACTCTCTAGAATAGAAGATTTACCTCTTGAGTGCCTCACAAGTCTATATATGAATTATGTTTTAGGACTTCATTGTGCACCTATATTGATCATGTCTTATTGTGATCCCCATTTTATATTAAAATTATAGAAGATTCTTATGTAGGATCTTGATTATAATCTTTATTTGAGCAATATCTATCATCGTCAATCTAATGGAAAGTCTAAAAGTAGTATTTTAACATTGTAAGAACTGTTTAGGTCATATTCTCTTTCCTTTCAAGGTATATGGGATCAGTCTTTACATTTGATAGAGTTTTCCTACAAAAATAGTGTCTATTCAAGTATTAAAATGTCCATTTATAAATAATTACATGGAAAGAGGTTTCGTACTCCAACTTGTGGGGATGAGATTTAGGAAATGAAACTTGTAGGTCAAAATACATTTGAAGATACAAAAACAATGGTAAAGACTATTCAGGATAATATTGAAGTACCTCAAAGTAGGAAAAATAGTTATGTTGAAAATTAGAGGAAGGATTTGTAATTTTGAGTGGGAGATTATGTTTTCTTGAGATATATCCATAGAAGAGATTCATAAGATTTTTTATGAAAGGTAAATTGAGCCCCTGGTACATCAGACCCTTTGAAATCCTTAAAATAATTGGGGTTGTTTCATACCACATGGAAATGAAACCATGTCTCTCAAAATTAGATAATGTGTTCCATACAACATTGTTAAGACATTACATACTAGAACTAAAACATGTGCTCAACTCTGAAGAATTAGAATTGGAACATGATCTATCTTACTATAATGAGCCTACTCTGATTTATTATATTATAGGTCTAGTTTTGAGGAGTTGGATGAATCGATTGGTAAATGTACTTTATAGAAATTACAAAATGGAGTAAGTAATATGGGAACCAGAGGTTGTTATGAAGAAGAAATACCATGATTTATTAAGAAGGTAATATACATGAAATTTTAAGTGAGAAAGTTTTGTAGGTGGGAATAATTTAACAAACAAAAATTTATGATTTATTTACTTTTCAATAAATTCAATCTCGCTGATGGCTTGTGATACATGCAACATTGGATTTAAATAAAACACAATACTCTATTAAAAATATTTTTAAACATGACCATTATAATATAGAAATTAAATTGAAAAGTATTAATATGAAAAATTAAATTATGAAAATATATTTTTAAAAAAATTTAATTTGTTATCTATTGATTATAAGTAAAAACAATATCTATTTAAATTAAAATAAATGTTTTCAGAAAAGCTATATTTTTTCAAAGTAAATAGTTTTGTCACATCTTTAGAACTTCTAATAAAATTAATTTTTGAAACTTTCTGAAATTTTATTGGATAAATTATATTTTATTTTTGAAATCATAACATCAAAGTTAATATATGGTGAATTTTTTATATTTCTCTGAAAAGTTTCATTTTTCAATGAATAGTGAAAAATACTATTTTTTATTTAAAACTAAATTTTTATTTAAATTATTTACAGAGTTAAATTATATTGTAAATTGGATTTAATATAAAATTATATAAATTATATTTCAATTTAACTAAAAGTTTTCCTTTTAAATAATTTTATGTTCAATTTCAATTTGAAAACATTCCATTCTTATAAGAATTTTATCTTTGGAATCCTGCTTTTTCATCGCATATGGGGGTATAATTTTAAATTATATTATTCCAATTCTATGAATTGAATTTAGAGAAATAGATTCAATATTTTTAATTCGAATTATAAATATAATCTAATAAATTAAACATAATTTTTGACCATTATGAATAGTATAAGCAATAAAAATTAATTTTTGTGGTTAAGTTAAAAACTTTTTTAATGGGGGTTAAACTATGAAGATAAGGGTTAAAATGCCCTACCAACTTTTAAAAAACCCATTTTATGGAAACTTGTCATCTTTATCAGCTATAAAGGACTATAATGACACATTTTTAGGCATTTTTAAATATAAAAACATTTGGGTAATTGATTCCTTTTAGAAATTTTATGTGTGTCCTCCCCCCACTTATAAAAGGCAACCCCCTCTACACAACTATCCACACTTAAAAATTAATTTGGTCAAGAAACAAAATTCATAAATAGAGGACTTATTAAATTATAAAAATTTTATATCCATTTTTTTAACATAAATTCATCCTAGGAAGACCTTTGGTCCAAACTTAAAGTGGTCGTTTGAAGAAGAGGTAACGTTCTTCAACAATAATTTTATCTTATTTCTTCTTCCACATCCTTAAAATATTTTTTATTCATTATAGTATAATAACTGGAGTATATACCATATAATAATATTTTATTATTTTAATTTAATAACCTATTCCCATCCACACTTCCATAAAATGGGAAATGAAATCGTCGGTCGTTTATACGATGAACTACCTCCATACGAACTGATGTCACTAATATTCCATCAAAACCTCTCACAATCAGATATAATGATGTATTGAATATTTATATATAATATTTATTATATAATTAACCTATTTAATTGTAATATCACACATAAATTTTTACTTTACATTCTGTTTAGAATATGCTATTTTCGCTCGTGTGTATGATGGACTACGACCTTGTGAAGTGATGTGATTTATTATTCACTTAAACATTACATTAAATGAAATATAGATTAATTTAATGAATATATGTTATATATATTACATGAAATAAATTATTGAAAATAAATATATGATACTCTCCCTTACCCTCTTACCTGTAAGGGGAATGATATCGTCGCCCATGCCTACGTATGACCTATCGTCTCCACAAAGCTGTGCGACTCATTTTCCATGACCAACATTCAAGAATGCTTCAAATAATGTATATGATGAGTAAATGTGATATTTATAACATTATTATCATCATTTAGACAATTTATTTTTATCCTATTTACAAGCAACACAACTTTCATGACAAAAAAATGCATGAGAAAATAAGGCAATTAACACCCGAAAAATGAATATAATGAAATTTTATTTACAAAAGAGTGGAAAATTGTTATAATAGGGTCATATATTATATTATTAAAAAATTTATGGTTCTATTATAAATTAATAACATGATAAAAACCAGTAAACAATTTTTTATATCACATTCAACCAAATGAATGCGTGAGCTAAGGGATTTTATCTCAATTTACATTTCATTGAGACATATTTGCTAATATGAAAATATTCACTTTTATGAGGTGTATATACTACCCATTTGATGTATTTTAAATTAATAAAATTTTTATTCATTCGGATTAATGTTTCATTTTATTTTTATTTTTAAAGGTTTTATAATTTAAAAGTTACCCAGGAGATAAAAAATATTTTAAAATCTCAATTTATTTTGTGATTAATTAATTTCTCTTGAAACAATCAATTTCTTATAATCCATTTTCATTATAAATTAATTTTATATTAAATACCCTTATTATTTTATTATGGATATAATTATTTCTTAAATTTCATACCAATTTTATAAACAATGATTACTTGAATATTATTTGATTATTTGAAGAAATATTGATAAATATGTATCCTTTACTCAATATGGATATTTTATGATAAGGAATATTGATTCATGAATTAAATATATTATTATATATATGATTAATACTTTTTTATTGTAGTTTAATGTGGGTTAGGGTTATAGATATCCCCTTGATTTATCGAGATGTCTCATGAGAAAAATTAGTTGGCCAAATCAAATGAGTTTTTACCTAGTAGTTTTAAACTGTTTTGTGAAAGGTATTTATAGTAGGGGTATCATGATGCCTATGACCATGACATAAAGTAATTAATAATTTAATTAATTTATAATTTATTAATTACTATTATCTATGAGATTTTTCCATTTATATTATCTCTGGATTCATTTCATTCTCAGTTTATTGATTAAATAAAATGCTTGTTCAATTATTTAACTTTATATAGTTATTATGATTTAATTTTTTATTGATAGATTCAAATTAATTTAATCCTTATTAATAATTTGATATCACCCTTATTCATTTTTCGTTACATAGGATATGAGTGATAATTATTTGAATGAGTTCAAGGATTCCAAATGTTTTCCATTACTATGCTTTGTATTTTATTACCCTATGTAAAATGGCCATCACGTATGCATTGAGCTCTCAAAAATTGCTAAACTATTGGTCACATTTTTATTTGACCAACATATCTATTCCAATGTAATAAATTATGCATATGATCATGGTTATTAGATTTGGGATAATTAAAATTTTCATTACATATTGACATCTAAAAATATGAAAACAAGAATCAATTTTCAAAATCAACTTTGAATTTACAATTTAATGTCTCAATGTAAGATTGTTTACTTTTAAATAACCAAAATTTAGGTTTCTTAATAAATTTTATATAAATTTGTGTTTATATTTTTCTTAATTTAGTTGTGAAATGCATTAATTGATTAATATTTGTTGTTTAATTTACCTATATAAATATTCAAAACAATTTTTGAATATATTATTATAATAATTTAGTTGGAAGATATGTTTTTTTGAAATATGACTATTTAATTTTAATATGTTAGAGTTTCAAATTAATTATAGCTATTTTAATAATAATTTATAACTTTTAGATACTATAATTAGGAGAATTTAAAATTATAGATATGAAAACTAAAAAACCATGAAAAGAAAGAATGAAATGGAAAAATCACTAATGAGTTTTATTTCAAAATTTTTAGCTGCTAGAAGATAAAAAAGAGAGATAATCTATTCAATTTAATGATAAAACTTTTGGTGAAAATGTTTGGGGATTGAATGAATAAATATTTATAGGAACCTATGAATAAAAATCTTGATATAATAAATACTAGTGTGAATATTGATTAAAAGGTTTATGGGAATAAATACATTACTTATGCGATTCATGATCTGGGATATTAAATCATGCTTCAATTTGAAATATATGTGGATGTGAATAGTGATATGAGATTATGGGGAATTTTAAATGATGTCAAGATATTTTTGTTGGTTCAACATGGACAGAATAAAATATTTACAGAAAATGATGAATTTTCCAAGGAAGTTAGTCATGGGAGACACTTTACTTATAATATTTTTATCCCCTTTCTAATGGTGGAAAATATGAGAGGAAGTGTATTTTAAATTATAATGATTTTGAAAAGATATTTTTTACTTTAAATTGGGTAATTTGAAATTGATGAAATGTGATTTAACCAAAGGAGGATATAGTTATTAAAAAAATTCAAATAAGGATTAGGGAGAATGAAAGAAATTAGGAATGCATTTCCAATGTTGTTAGGTGGGTGGAGCTACATGATAGACTTTAAAATATACCAAAAATTGAAAAAAAATATTGAATGTATCACTGATAAATAAAGGGTTAAATATAATATGGAACGTACTTGAATCGTTGGACTTTTGGAGGAACTTGCACAAAACAACTTACGATTTCATGGAACAAATGAGAAGATTTATGAGAAGGATAATGAAATTTTTATAAAAATATTTTATTTTTTGTTGAATTTTATCGAGTTATGCATGATCATGCTCATATTTTTTTTAATAATGAAATTAAAAATCATAATCTTAGTAAAAAAAATTAATATGAATTGATTATATTGTCGGGGAATGTGATTAAAGAAGTAATGTTAAATAAAATCATAATGGATTAATATATTTCAATTGTCCATGATTTTACTCTCCATATAAGTCATAAAGATTATATTTTAAATATTATAATAGGTGTGTATGTTGAGGAATAATTTAAAGTTAATGTGGATATGTTTTTTTGGGCTTTAAAAATATTGATTGAATATCCGATCATGATATTTTCAAGTCACTTGAAGATTCTCTGGTTGATATTAAACTCAAAATTCATGACATAATTGTAAAAATTTATGATTACGGATCAAACATGAAAGGCAAACATCAAGGTTTATAATAAATAATTCTTAATGTAAATCCAATAACAGTTTACATTTAACAGCCCGAGATTTTATGAAAAATATTCTTTTTAATTTTATTAATGTCTTGTGTTGTACGCTACACCAAAAGGAGCTTACACAACACGCATCCTTGACTTGCCTTGCATTACACGCAATCGCAACCTTCCTCGACAGCTTGTGTAGTACGCAATACTGAGTTTCACGAAACAACGATATGCTATTAAAATATTATTAAAACTAGCCATTATGAATAGTAATAACCACTTTTTAAAATTTTAGAAATTTTAGCTCTCAAAATGGACTTCATTTTTGGATTCGGAGTATCGAATTTAGCCTAAGGTGAAATTTTGGTACTTTTCGGATAACTTTCATATTCTGATGAATAGTGAAAATTACTAAATTATAATTAAAAACAACTTTTTTAATCGAAATAATTAATAATGATAAATTATTAATTTGAGTGGTTTTAAATTATATTTAGAATATATTTTTACAATTTAATACAATGTTGGTCATTGAATGTAATTTCACATTTAAACCAGACATAATCAAGTGTCAATCTTTTGATAGATATTGTTTCTTAAAAACACGCTATTTGTTTTAACAGCGGGATTTAATTATAAAATTAATTAATGCAACTTCTATGTTATGAATTTGGTAAAATAGACTTCATTTTTGAATTCGGAATATGAAATATAACTTAGGATGAAATTTTGGCATTTTTCTGAAAAACATCAATTTTTGATGAATAGTGAAACTACTAAGTGGTAGTTAAAAACTGAATTTTTCATAAAACTTAATTTTACCGCTTCTGTGAATGGAATTTCAAAAATCCTAGAGACACGGTTGATTTCAGTAAGTAAAATGTGGTTCAATGAGATGAAAATAATTTTTGGAGAATAGTAACTTTTTACTTTTTTTACCACGGTTAATAGTAAATAGGGTAACTAAGGGTAAATATGATATTAATATTACCCTAACACATGTCATAATTCTATTGTACAAGTGTATCTCGACCAAAAACAACCTTAAGTGTAAAATATTATCATTTAGGCCCACTTGGATTAGATTAGGACATTTATTATTATTTAATTCAAAGAAGAGTGAAAAGAGTTAAAATCAAAGTATATTTATTAAAACATTTTTAATATAGGGTTGTACATAAGATAAATTCGATTGTAAATATTCATTAGAAAGCTAAAAATATTTCCTACATAATGATATTTTATTTAAAATTTTTAGACTTTATATAACTTAATTTATTTATGACACAACGATGATGCAATATTTACCCTTTTAAGAAAATATTAACATAATTGATGTTATAAATTCTCAAATGAATGTAATTTGAGACTTGTTATAAATTCCACTACTTTTATAGGTTACTATGATATATTAGTGTTGATTTAATCAACTTGGTTCGAAAATATAATTCTGTTATGACTTTCACAAAAATCATATATCAAATAGTGTCAAAATTGACACAAAATAGTTTTTAAATCAAATATTATATTATTAATTGTTATTTTATTCCTAAAAATCTAAGGTTCGGCCAAATGACATAAATAAGGATATATATATTAATAATAAACAATTTGGGGTTCGTTTGGCATGTTATAGTAAGTGTATTAACCATATAGTGAAAGAAAACAAAAAGACACGGTAAAAGTTAAATTATTTTACTTAGAGTTAAATATAATTGATAAGGTTAAAATAATACCCTAAACTTGTCTAAATCCTATTGGATGATAGGATTTCGACCCATCCCCACATTAGCTTCGAAATAAGACCCTTTGGAACCATTATAAACCGATTTTGACTTTAATATAAAATAATATTTTGAGATATTCCTAAGGTGCCCCTCTCATCCCTTATAAAAGGACACTTCCTTCCCCCTCCTCCTCACACCAATTTGAGCACTCAAGCTCGGCCAACCCCTGCCAAAATCTCTTCTCCACTTCCCTATCAACATCCTAGAGGTTCTGGTCTTCCTCAAAGACCAATTTTAGTGCCCTAAGAGGAGGTCTCAAAGAGGCGCTTCAAAGAAGAGGTAATTACCGTTACCAATTCTTTCATCTTTATTTCTTCTTCCACTTCTTCTTCTTAGGTTGTTTCATTATGAAGTAATAACATAAGTATCACTCATATACTGATATGTTATTATAAGTATGAAACAACCCTATTTCACCATCTATCCATCCTACGGAAAAAGAAATCACCGCGCGTGCGTACGTACGGAATACCGTCTCCACGCCGTGGTGTAATCTATTTTCCACCACCACCTTACATGGATGGGTATAATGGTGTAAAGAATAACTATACATAGTTATTACAACATCATATTGATTCTGATATATTGTATAATCCACTCCAATTCAATTCAATATTTATGGAAATGATATCATCGCTCGTGCGTACGTACGGAATACCGTCTCCACGACGCGATGAGATTCATTCTCAATGATTAACCATTCATGAATGATTATAAAGTATATATAATAAGTACTAATGAAATATATGACCTAATAATGATACTGGAATTATTTATATTTATATGTATGTCATCTACTTAATTCCATTCAATTCAATAAGAAAACGAAAACAGCGTTCATGCGTACGTACGGACTACCGTCTCCATGAACGGTGTATTTCTTTCCATTTATTGATTTATTATATATGTATATTATGAATATATATATATAAATCATGTTTTGTATTCTAGAATTATGTAATCATGATCTAAGTAACCATATGAATAATTACAAGTTAAAAACACGGACGACAAATGAGACGATTTTACCCAAAACGCTTCTTTAACATGGAATTTACAAAAGAACGGGTAATATAATGTCACAAGTGAACCATATATGATATCATAACAATGAATATAATTCTGTAATAAGTCAATGACATTATTTAAATCATTATACAGGAGTTTCGGACACATACGAAGCAAATCGGACCTAAGGTAAGGGAAATATCACAATCTCATTTTTATCCGAGATTGTTTATTCGTAAGTAATTACTGGGGTGTATTTTATCATCCAAATCCATGTTTCATCAATATGTAATATTATTTCCATCCACCTACAATATTTTAAATCCATTTTTACCCTTCGGTGAGTTTTTATTAAAAGAAATGAAAGGAATGTTTTGTCGTTTTTCGTACGAGGTACTTTTTGACTTTTCCGACAAAAGTACGAGAAGAATGTTATTTTTAACTTATACGGCATGAATGGATTTCTAAAACATTATTTCCAAGAAGCTTCCTTTACAAGTATTCAAGTTTATTTTTAATCAACTTCTTTTAGTTTATAATTGTACGACATGTTAAGAAAGGAAAAGTATTTTTGAAGCAGAAAGGATATTTTCCTCAAGAATGAAGTTCAAGTATTTTATCAAAATTATTTTCCATCTAAGATAATAAGAGGGTTCTGTTTTTATCCCTATTATTACATTGGTTTGATTATGTTGTGATGGAAATATTTTTATGAATTCCTTTATCTTATATGAATTGATTTATGATGTCATGATGTTTCAAGAATCCCATTTTTGTTACATGTGTTATGCGATGATGTATGATTATGTGGCACACATAAGAAAGGATTCATTATAAGATGGGTGGGACCTATATCTCCCTCCAATGCATTGGGTAAAGATTTTATATCTCATGAGATAGACATGGCTGGAATGGTAGGTTATACCGGTTCAGTGAAACAGGACTGGAACGAGGGTTACTCGATTCAGAAAGGGACTTTGTCCACTAAGATAGTCTTGGCAACGAGTCTTGACTAACAAGAAATGATTCTCTTTGATTATGTGTGTATGCCACAAAGTTTCATGTTTTAAGTTATGATTATTGGGATTACATTTCACTTCTATGATTTACCCCATGATATGATATTATGAGCTCTTTTGCAGGTTAAGATTTCCAAAAGCTATGTTCTTATGTATATGATGTGATTGATATTTCTTTTGTTTACCCTTACTGAGCATTTGAGCTCACCCTTTTATGTTTTCTTTTCCCCAGGATATAAAGAAGGGTTTTAGGTAAAAAAAAGGAAGATCTTTATGGGAGATGTTGAAGATCTTTCACCACGATTAGAAGATTACGTTCCGAGTTTCCAAAGACACTAAACTATTACTGTCCTTGTGTGGGTATTTTTGTAATGTACTAAGTATTCCGCAAAAGTAATGTAATGTCAATGTACGTCAAGATTCGGGTCTCTACAGTTGGTATCAGAGGAAAGGTTTAGTCAACCTTTGGAAACTAGGATGTGAAAACGTTAGTGATATCCCTAGAGAAATTTCTAAGGTATGTCTAGGGATGTCTCTAAGGTTAAGTATACGTATAGGTTATAGTACTAGAACTACGCTAACGATCATAGAATTAAACCTAAGATGTTAGATATTGAAGTTACTCCCCCTTTATTATGATTTTTTCCTCTAACACTATTCTTTTTGGGTTTTAGAAAATGGCTGGAAAGAAGACGATTCACGATAATGGAGGATATGATGGACAATGGAATGATATTATTCATAATGAAATGGGATTTGGAAGTCCAAACATAATTATTATGCCGAATCAACAATCTCATAATATGATCAATAAAGTAAAATTTGGTAAGTTTCCTGACTCGGCTAATAAGAGAAAGATGGAGTTTCATGATGATCATAGAGGAAAGAAAGTTCAATTTCCCCTATGTAATTCATGTGGGAAGAGGCATCAAGGAGAATGTTTCAAAGGAACTGGAAGATGCTTTGGGTGTGGAAAAGAAGGACACAAAGCCAGTAAGTGCAAAGGAAAAGGTTCAGTTAACACCAGGGATGAGGATAATGGTATTGCTACGACATCAACAATGGTTAAATGTTTTAAATGTGGAATGTACGGGCATTATGCAAACCAATGCCCTAAGGGAAAGTCTCATGAAGAGAATCAGTATGGTCGTATGGGAAGTATTTATGTTGATGATGATGAAGAGACTACAAATGATATGTGAGATGAAAGAATTGTTGAATCTTGGAAAATGGTTTAAGAATGTAGTGGAATGATTACATGTTTATCATGTGTAATGTTGGAATAACGAGACATCTAAGGATTGTTACACTATTGTCTTTCCTTGAGTTTTGAAAGTGTAAGATTAATGTTACCAGTATCCATGGAAGGTTATTCAGATATTTTTGGAATGTAGATGATATGCGCATAATGTAGGGATAAGGAGAAAATTAAATGTTTGATAGTATTCATGAGCTCATGACTAATATAAGGAGAAGGTTATATTATGGTTTGAGTATATAGAGTTTTTGGATTTTGGTATGTGGAAAGTGTTAACTTTTAACAGTATTCATGATTTCACTAAGGTTCAATGGGTATTCATTCTTCAATAGAATACATGATTAAGGCCTTTGAATGTTTGGAATGTGACCAACAAGACATATCTTATGATATATGGGGATCAACGACAGTATTAAATCTCTGGTAATCGTTTTCACTATATTATGAGAGTGGACTGCAGTATTATGGATAAGCCTAAAGATTACAATGGATTATGTTGGACATAAGTTAGTATTGTTTAAGGATAGAAGTTTTTTTTTCGATATTATTGATGGGATGTTAAAGTAATATAGTTTTAGAAAAAGGACAACCTGCAGGACGGGCGACAACCCATCACGTCAGACAAAGCTGTGGGAATCGAACCCACAGCCGAAGTGCGACTGGCCTTTATCGCCTACCACTGGCCTACAGGAAGTCCCTGTTTAGTAGAAACTAGTTTTATTATATTAAGAAGTATTATATATGAAGTATAAGTCCATTTTAGGAACCATATGTGATTAATCTCACTATAGATCGACTTATGTATATAATTTTTGCTAACCTTTTGTTTGAGACATATGGAATGACCCGTCATTCTATCACATGATCTGCTAACACTTCACGAATAACAAATTCAACTTCATTTATTTAAGAGATGAAGTGGAAATTGTTAAAGGCACGAACAATAGTGAGGTTGTACCAACATAAAGTAAGTATTTATTCTAATTCTAATTCTTTATCTTTAGGGAAATGATCTTGAAAACCAAAAATGTTGTCCTAGTGATCTTATATCTGATTAATCAGATGGTACCTTAGATCGTCACAAATTTATGGCTTTGTGATTACTGGGTTTTCTATAGCCATGTTCTCTACCACTCTCCATCAGAACATGATGGTTAGATTTCTCTTCCATATCCATATTTTCACCTATGTGGAAACCCAGTGATTAGTTTATTTGGGAAACCGTTACGTTTCATACTTTTGTTTTTAAAGATTGGTTTTGATATTCCTTTTTACGATGTGGGTTTCTATTAAATAAACTTTCGAATAGTAAACCATTTATAACCCCGACGAATTTCGAGGGCGAAATTCATTTTAAGTGGGGTAGAATGTAACAGCCCGAGATTTTATGAAAAATATTCTTTTTAATTTTATTAATGTCTTGTGTTGTACGCTACACCAAAAGGAGCTTACACAACACGCATCCTTTACTTGCCTTGCATTACACGCAATCACAACCTTCCTCGATAGCGTGTGTAGTACGCAATACTAAGTTTCACGAAACAACGATATGCTATTAAAATATTATTGAAACTAGCCGTTATGAATAGTAATAACCACTTTTTAAAATTTTAGAAATTTTAGCTCTCAAAATGGACTTCATTTTTGGATTCGGAGTATCGAATTTAGCCTAAAGTGAAATTTTGGTACTTTTCGGATAACTTTCATATTCTGATGAATAGTGAAAATTACTAAATTATAATTAAAAACAACTTTTTTAATCGAAATAATTAATAGTGATAAATTATTAATTTGAGTGGTTTTAATGTATATTTAGAATATATTTTTACAATTTAATACAATGTTGGTCATTGAATGTAATTTCACATTTAAACCAGACACAATCAAGTGTCAATCTTTTGATAGATATTATTTCTTAAAAACACGCTATTTGTTTTAACAGCGGGATTTAGTTATAAAATTAATTAATGCAACTTCTATGTTATGAATTTGGTAAAATAGACTTCATTTTTGAATTCGGAATATGAAATATAGCTTAGGATGAAATTTTGCCTTTTTTGTGAAAAAACATCAATTTTTGATGAATAGTGAAACTACTAAGTGGTAGTTAAAAACTCAATTTTTCATAAAACTTAATTTTACCGCTTTTGTGAATGGAATTTCAAAAATCCGAGAGACACGGTTGATGTCAGTATGTAAAATGTGGTTCAAGGAGATGAAAATAATTTTTGGTGAATAGTAACTTTTTACTTTTTTTACCACGGTTAATAGTAAATAGGGTAACTAAGGGTAAATATGATATTAATATTACCCTAACACATGTCCTAATTCTATTGGACAAGTGTATCTCTACCAAAAACAACCTTAAGTGTAAAATATTATCATTTAGGCCCACTTGGATTAGATTAGGACATTTATTATTATTTAATTCAAAGAAGAGTTAAAAGAGTTAAAATCAAAGTATATTTACTAAAACATTTTTAATATAGGGTTTTACATAAGATAAATTCGATTGTAAATATTAATTAGAAAGATAAAAAGATTTCCTACATAATGATATTTTATTTATAATTTTTAGACTTTAAATAAATTAATTTATTTATGACACAACAATGATGCAGTAATTACCCTTTTGAGGAAATATTAACATAATTGATGTTATAAATTCTCAAATGAATGTAATTTGAGACTTTTTATGAATTCCACAAATTTTCTCGATTACTATGATATATTAGTGTGGATTTAATCAACTTGGTTCGAACATATAATTCTGTTATGACTTTCACAAAAATCATATATCAAATAGTGTCAAAATTGACACAAAATAGTTTTTAAATCAAATATTATATTATTAATTGTTATTTTATTCCTAAAAATCTAAGGTTCGGCCAAATGACTTAAATAAGGATATATATATTAATAATAAACAATTTGGGGTTCGTTTGGCATGTTATAGTAAGTGTATTAACCATATAGTGAAAGAAAACAAAAAGACACGGTAAAAGTTAAATTATTTTACTTAGAGTTAAATATAATTGATAAGGTTAAAATAATACCCTAAACTTGTCTAAATCCTATTGGATGATAGGATTTAGACCCATCCCCACTTTAGCTTCGAAATAAGACCCTTTGGAACCATTATAAACCGATTTTGACTTTAATATAAAATAATATTTTGAGATATTCCTAAGGTGCCCCTCTCCTCCCTTATAAAAGGACACCTCCTTCCCCCTCCTCCTCACACCAATTTGAGCACTCATGCTCGGCCAACCCCTGACAAAATCTCTTCTCCACTTCCCTAGCAACATCCTAGAGGTTCTGGTCTTCCTCAAAGACCAATTTTAGGGCCCTAAGAGGAGGTCTCAAAGAGGCGCTTCAAAGAAGAGGTAATTACCGTTACCAATTATTTCATCTTTATTTCTTCTTCCACTTCTTATTCTTAGGTTGTTTCATTATGAAGTAATAACATCAGTATCACTCATATACTGATATGTTATTATAAGTATGAAACAACCCTATTTCACCATCTATCCATCCTACGGAAAAAGAAATCACTGCGCGTGCGTACGTACGGAATACCGTCTCCACGCCGTGGTGTAATCTATTTTCCACCACCACCTTACATGGATGGGTATAATGGTGTAAAGAATAACTATACATAGTTATTACAACATCATATTGATTCTGATATATTGTATAATCCACTCCAATTCAATTCAATATTTATGGAAATGATATCATCGCTCGTGCGTACGTACGGAATACCGTCTCCACGACGCGATGAGATTCATTATCAATGATTAACCATTCATGAATGATTATAAAGTATATATAATAAGTACTAATGAAATATATGACCTAATAATGATACTGGAATTATTTATATTTATATGTATGTCATCTACTTAATTCCATTCAATTCAATAAGGAAACGAAAACAGCGTTCATGCGTACGTACGGACTACCGTCTCCATGAACGGTGTATTTCTTTCCATTTACTGATTTATTATATATGTATATTCTGAATATATATATATAAATCATGTTTTATATTCTAGAATTAAGTAATCATTATCTAAGTAATCATATGAATAATTACAAGTTAAAAACACGAACGACAAATGAGACGATTTTACCCAAAACGCTTCTTTAACATGGAATTTACAAAAGAACGGGTAATATAATGTCACAAGTGAACCATATATGATATCATAACAATGAATATGATTCTTTAATAAGTCAATGACATTATTTAAATCATTATACAGGAGGTTCGAACACATACGAAGCAAATCGGACCTAAGGTAAGGGAAATATCACAATCTCATTTTTATCTGAGATTGTTTATTCATATGTAATTACTGGGGTGTATTTTGTCACCCACATCCATGTTTCATCAATATGTAATATTATTTCCATCCACCTAAAATTGTTTAAATCCATTTTTACCCTTCGGTGAGTTTTTATTAAAAGAAATGAAAGGAATCTTTTGTCGTTTTTCGTACGAGGTACTTTTTGACTTTTCCGACAAAAGTACGAGAAGAATGTTTTTTTAACTTATACGACATGAATGGATTTCTAAAACATTATTTCCAAGAAGCTTCCTTTACAAGTATTCAAGGTTATTTTTAATCAACTTCTTTTAGTTTATAATTGTACGACATGTTAAGAAAGGAAAAGTATTTTTGAAGCAGAAAGGATATTTTCCTCAAGAATGAAGTTCAAGTATTTTATCAAAATTATTTTCCATCTAAGATAATAAGAGGGTTCTGTTTTTATCCCTATTATTACATTGGTTTGATTATGTTGTGATGGAAATATTTTAATGAATTCCTTTATCTTATATGAATTGATTTATGATGTCATGATGTTTCAAGAATCCCATTTTTGTTACATGTGTTATGCGATGATGTATGATTATGTGGCACACATAAGAAAGGATTCATTATAAGATGGGTGGGACCTATATCTCCCTCCAATGCATTGGGTAAAGATTTTATATCTCATGAGATTGACATGGCTGGAATGGTAGGTTATACCGGTTCAGTGAAACAGGACTGGAACGAGGGTTACTCGATTCAGAAAGGGACTTTGTCCACTAAGATAGTCTTGGAAACGAGTCTTGACTAACAAGATATGATTCTATATGATTATGTGTGTATGCCACAAATTTTCATGTTTTATGTTATGATTATTGGGATTACATTTCACTTCTATGATTTACCCCATGATATGATATTATGAGCTCTTTTGCAGGTTAAGATTTCCAAAAGCTATGTTCTTATGTATATGATGTGATTGATATTTCTCTTGTTTACCCTTACTGAGCATTTGAGCTCACCCTTTTATGTTTTCTTTTCCCCAGGATATAAAGAAAGGTTTTAGGTAAAAAAAAGGAAGATCTTTATGGGAGATGTTGAAGATCTTTCACCACGATTAGAAGATTACGTTCCGAGTTTCCAAAGACACTAAACTATTACGTTCCTTGTGTGTGTGTTTTTGTAATGTACTAAGTATTCCGCAAAAGTAATGTAATGTCAATGTACGTCAAGCTTCGGGTCTCTACATTACACTTATTCTGAATGTCATCTCTTGAATCATACTATATGTGACATAGAAAAATCTAGTGTGAAAGATAGAATTTTCTTGATGTGTGAAAAATATTTATACATTGTTTGTAGGTGCACCACATAAATGGTATATTATAATAAATTACATGAATCTTTTAAAACTAAAACCATTATCAATAAAACTATGTGAATGTAACGTCAAGAGTATTATAGCTATAATAAGACAATCAATAGTGTCTAGAAATTCATTGGTCGAAATTTTAATCATTTTAAACATGATAATGTTATGATGTTGGATGAAAAAGGATTGTATTCCAATGAATTAGATGATTTTGAATTCATTATTATCATATTTATTTGGCATAAAATTTTAGATAAATTCAATTATATCAATAACATTTATAAAAGGATATATATGTACATTGAAGATGCAAGTAAAAACAATAAAAGAGTTGATTTTTTTCATTGAAAAAAATTGAATAGAGGGGTCTGAAGGTCTATTGAATGAAGTGAAATCAGTTAAACTCAAATTTGGTATTAATAAAATATTTGAATAAAAAAGTGTTGATCACAAGAAGAAACAATTTTATGAGTATGTGGAAGATGGATCTAATAGAAATTTTTATATAGAGGAAAAAATTATAATAAATTATTTCTTTAAAATTATTTATTAATCTATGATATAATTGGGGGAACATTTTTTAAAACTTGAAAACATTGAAACAACATTTGGATTTTTTTAGAGGAAAGTTTTGGAAATATTTTATATTAACAATTAATAGAATATATCACCAAATTTTAAAAAATTTAAAACATATTTAACATGATGATATTTGTAAAGTTGAATTATTTCAAGAGCTCAGACATTTGATGTAACAAACTTGACTCCAATAGAAAAAAATAGGTGGTTATTTTATTAAAATGTAATATATATAATAGATCACATCACCAAGGATCATCCAGTTTAGTAGTCTTGAAGAACTAGATACATACATGTTTCCCTTATTATATTTTTAATTAAACATAGAACATAACAAAGGAAAAATAAACCGATTCCTTAAAACTTATTTAAATATTTAATCTTCATAACCAGGGGAAGGAAAAAAATAAAAGGGTGAGCTAAAATTCTCAATAAAGGTTACATGAATCAATAATAATTGAAACAAGTTAAATAAGGAATTATCATTATCGAAAGGTAAATAACTGAAAACATATTCCATCAATAAACTGAGAATTAAAAATCATCCATTGGTTTTATCATAGTGAAAATATCATGGAAATTAATAACAAATATTGAATGAATAAAAGGATTAATTATTTAATGTAGTGTATCTAGGACATGAACCATTATAACATCATGATGGTTTATGTTAGTGTGTAGAAACATATCTGATTCTTCTTGGAAATAATCACGAACGGTTTTTTTGAAATTTTTTTATCTCATGAGACCTATCAATGCATTGATGGGATATATATAACTAGGTCCCACCCATTAATATGTTTTCTAATCATTATTCATATATAAATTTAATTCATGAATAATTTGACTTATCAAAATATCCATATTGGGTAGAAAATATGGATTTATGAATATTTCCACTGTTAAAACAACATTTCAAGAAAACACTGTATATAAAAATGGTATACGACAAAGAAATAAAATCATATTCATAACACAATAAATATATATATTTAATTTAATATTCCATTAATTATGATCATAAATAAATGTGAAGTATACATACACTACACAGAAAGAATAAGTGGTGAATAAGGCATAACCAAAGGGAATAACATAATGATATCCACGAATTAATGGATTTAAATCATAATAATATTATTATAATGGAAAATAGGCATATATCATGATAAATGATGTCCAAATGAAGTGAAAACATGTAATAATAGTGTTTAAGAAACTTAGGAAATTAGCCACTTTAGTGCAGTTTAAGGGAAAATATTAAAGAGTCTTAAAAGGGATCAAAAGAATAATTGTTTCCATAAGAATATAAATGACAAAGATAGTTTTTCATGATAAAAAGTGTGAGTTTAGAAAAATATTTTTGGCTTAAAACATAATATGTACTGTACATGAAAATGGGTAATAAATTGGGAAGTATCATTAAAATGGGATTCCTTATCAGAGGGAATTGAAAATGAACCCCTATAAAAAATGTATTTCCCCATCAATGAAAGAATAATTGAGATAGGTATATATGTTTCTAGAATACACACAAAATTTATGAGGATTACATAATAATAATTAATAATTAAAATGGGTTAAAGAGGTAGAAAGAATAACCCAATGAAAAAATGGAGTTTGAGAGAGTATATGTTACCTTATGTTTGAAAGTGTTCTACATTGGAACTTACAGTCCTAGATAATAAAATTAGATTAATTAATAATTTAATTAAAAACATATTAATTTTTTTTGATTCATTATTTCTTTATTAAGTTTATTTATAGATTTTTTGATGAGTTATAAAATTCAATTTCTTCTTTTGAGAGTGTATGTTTCCTTGGTTTTCATCATTGGTTCACTTCTATACATGTATGAAATATCATGTAAAAATATGAATAGTTTTTCAAAATTTAAATTATATGTTATTAAGGATATTAGATAATATTAAATGGTCATATATATTATTTTCATTCCATATATGTGGATAATTCATTAGATAAAACATTAATGATAACCATTTAGACTATTTTGATATTTTCTCAATCATCACAAAATTGTTTTGTTTTGTTAATTAATATTTTATATATATTAGTTAAAAAATGCTAAATAAGTTGTAATATATATATTAAAAAACTGTTCAACCAATATAATGTTTCATTGACCAGCCTTGAAGGAAGTATTATAAAACAGAAAATCATAATCCATGAAGGTGGTGAATCGACACCTCTCAGATGATGTATTCATTTTTAGAACAAAAATGAGTGGCAGGAGAGAATTGATGATGGATATTTCATTAATATAATAAATGTTTTGTATATTTATATATTATAATTGATTTATCATGTTTCTTTCAACTGGGGATGTGAGGGAAGGATATGAAAAGAAATAAAATTGGAAGAGATAGAGAGAGAGAAGGTTTTACCTCTTGAGTGTCATCTCCTAGAGTACCTCCTTAAGGGACTTGGAAATGGTCTTTTGGTGAGAACAGTAAGACCAAAACATTGGGAATAGGTTTTTCAGAGTAATTGGAAATAATATATCATGATCCATGGATTATGAGGTGTGAGTAGAAGAGGTGGTGAGGGGTGGTTTTTATAGTTGGGGGAGAGGGGTGTTTTGGTTATTTTATTCATTAGTTTATTATTTTCTCTCAAGACTATCAATAGTTTTGATTACTGTGAGTAAATAATGTAGCTAGAACATGTTATTTTGATATAGTGTCCAATTAAATCATCCAAGACTCAACCATGAATCCAAAATTCATGCATTTGACTAAAATGTAAAATACCATAATTTAACGTGTTTCACTATTCACCAAAAGTCATCTATTTTAGAAAAATCGCAAAATTTACCTTAACCATTTTTTGACATGTAGAATTCCAAAATGGACTTTATTTTATAAAAATAATTTTCTAAATATGAGAAATTTAATCTTTTATTAAAATAATCATTTATTAAAAAAATACAGATTTTAAAATTAAGAATGATTTTATGAAATTATTAAAAATTAACTAAGGTCTTATTAAATTATCTTGTTTTAATGAGACAAAAAATTACTAAGTTATGAATCTATTTTGTGAAAATAATTTTTTTAAATATTATATTAACTATAAATTTATAAATAAACATTTAGGCTTTTAAAAATATGCTAACACTTAATTTATCATTTATAAAACATTTATTTACATACTATATGATATAAATATATCATATTTTCATTTAGTAGGTACCTTAAATTTTTTATAATTTCATAGGTGAGGATATTATTGTAATGGAAACATTACTATTCATTATAGAAACATTTTGATTCCAATGGTCTTGTTAATATTTAATAGAATGTCACGATTCATTTGTCCAATATAAACTATTTAATAAATTTAATTTATTTAAGAAGATACATACCATAAAATAATGGCGTGTTATATTATTCCCTCCATCATAAATTTCATCCTAAATGTTTTTTATTAATATTTCATTTGAAATGGATGTTGGTGGTTCTTCTTCAAAACATCCTCGGGTTCCTATGATGATTCTTTCCATTTAATGGTTTCTCCAAATAAATATTACTATTTGGGTTGTCTGATTTCTCAATACTTGCTCTCTTGTATCAAGAATCTCGATAGGCTCTTCACAATAAGACAAATAGGTTCCAATTCTATTTCTTCAAAGGGGAGTACATGCATTGGGTCTAGCATGTACTTCTTTAACAATGATATGTGGAACACATCATGACCTTTGGAGAGATTTTGTGTTATTTATAATTGTTACGATACAAATCCAATTATTTTCATAATTTAAAATGGTCTGATGTAATTGGGGATTAGTTTCCCTTTACAATTGAACCTTATGAAACCCTTCAATAGTGATACTTTCATAAATACATGATATCACACATAAAATTATAAATACTTTATTCATTTGTTAATATAACTCCTTTGACTACTTTGAGATGCTTTAATATGATCATGAATTGTATTTACCTTTGTCATTGACTCTTCAATAAGTTCTTGGCCTATAATTTTACTCTCACCAAATTCATCCCAACAAGTTTGAGTATGACATCTCTTTCCATATATTGCTCATATGGCTCTATTTGAATACAAGAATCGAAAATATTATTGTAGTAAAACTCTAATAAAGGTAAATACTGATCCCACGTACCCTGAATGTCAAGTGAGAATGATCGTAACATCTATTATAATGTTTTAATAGTCCTTTAAAACTACTTTTTGGTTTTAGGGGGATAAACAATACTCAAATAAAGCTCAATATCCAAAGACTTCTGAAGACTCTAACAACATTTTGATGTAAAATAGGGATCTTGATCAGATAAAACTAATAGAGGTGCACCATGAATTCTTATAACTTCTTTAATATAGAGTTTTTCTATGTGCTCAAGAGGTAAATGTTCCCTTATAGTAAGAAATTTTTCCAATTTTTAAATATATCATCAATAACTCATATCATATCATTCTTTATAGGGGTATTTGGTAATCTAGTGAAGAATTACATAGTAATTTTATACAACTTCTATATATGTATAGGTATAGGATTCAGGTGGTGGTGGTGGTAGGGGGTTTGGGGTTTGGGGCGTTGGTCCTGGGGTTGAGTCCTCAGGCTAGTTTTCTTCCAT
Source organism: Viscum album (assembly GCA_963277665.1). Classification (NCBI taxonomy): domain Eukaryota; kingdom Viridiplantae; phylum Streptophyta; class Magnoliopsida; order Santalales; family Viscaceae; genus Viscum; species Viscum album. Next base: position 939,795,315 of record OY728165.1, read on the forward strand.
GCATGTGTTGTATATAAAACAAGTTTTAAGAATAGGTAGAGGTTTCATTACTCCACAAGGATGATGTCTCTCAGCCTTCACTTATTTAAAAAATAGACATCTTGATACATAATTAGCAATTTAAAACTTCATATTATCCAACAAAAAATGTTCCCTCATATCTCTATACATCTTGGTACTACCAGGATGTATAAATACATTTATGATATGAATATCATCTAATAGTTACCTTTTAATATGATGTGTTGATGGAACATATAACCTCTTTCCAAATTTCAGAAATTTATTCACATAAATGAAGTCTTGTAATCTTATATCCTTAACAAATTTACTTTTCCTTTAAAAATTCTCATCATCGGATTGACAGATATTTACCTTATGCAGTAAATATGGTTTAACAATAATTGGAAAAAGGGGTGATGTTTCCCATTAATTAAATATTATAATAACCATATTTACAAAATATATGAACATAATATCTTTCTCATTTATTATTTGGGTAATATTGCCATGATCATTAATACTTAATGCATCTGCTACCTTATTTGATTTTCTCGGGTGATACTGTATTGAGAAATCGTAATCTTTTAGTAACTATATCCATCATCTTTACCTCATGTTTGTGATATATATATATATATATATATATATATATATCCCAAATATTTCACTATAGAGATAGTGTCTCCATATCTTCAGAGAAAAGATTACGGATAATAAATCAAAATCATTAGTTGGAATTTTTTTTCATGAATCCTTAGCTGCATAGATGAATATATAGTTATGCTAACATTTTTTATAAGGACATGACCCATTCGGCCCTTCAATACAACAATATATATTACAAACCTGTTATTTTCTGATGGTAAGGTCAAAATTTGAGCATTGACTAATCTTCTCTTGAATTCTTCAAAAAAATTGCACATTATTTTGTCTATATAAAAATAACCACTTTATGTGTGATCTTGGTTAACATGTTCTTCAATCTAAAGAAATTTTAAATGAAACACGAATAGTAACCTACTAATCCAAAAAAATTATGAACCATGGTTATGTTTGTTTGTGCATTACATTCTTGGATTACCTTCGTCTTTACAGGATCAATTGAGACTCCATCCTTAGATACAACATGGCTATGAAAATAAATTTCATAAATCTGGAATTCACACTTTCTATATTTACTATATGATTATTTCCTTCTAAGAGTCTCAAGAATAATCCTAAATTTATTCTCATTATTATCATATCTTTTAAAATACACTAAAATATCATTAATGAATATTAAAAAAATAATCAAGATATTCTTTGAAAAATAAGTTCATTATATTCATGAAACAAGAGGGTGTGTTATTTAATCGAAATGAAATTAATGTAAACTCATAATATCTATATATTATTTGAAAAGCTATATTTGAAGAATCTTCCTTCTTTTCTTGCAATTGATGATACCCAAAATAATGGTTAATATTTGGAAAATATTGAAATCTTAAAAGTTGATCAAATAAATCATAAATTTTAGATAGAGGATACATGTTCATTAATGTAATATCATTTATTTCTCTATAGTCAATTTACAACCTCAAGTACCCATCATTATTCGTAACAAATAGAATAGGGGATTCCCACAGAGAAACATAGGGGTGAAAAAATCCTTTATTACTAAACTCCTATAGTTATTTCTTTAACTCCACTTATTCCATAGTGCCCATTCTATAAGGATTATTTGATATTAGTCTTTCATTTGGGATTTAATTAATAGTAAACTCAAATTCACACTATAGGTATTTTCTGGGTAATTCCTCAAGAAATATATAATTGTAATCCCATATAATTGGTATATACTCAATTTTAAGATTACTTTGCTCATCTCTAGATTATGTTTTATTATCCTCCTAAAGAATTTAATTCAGTAGAGATACTAGGAGTGTATCTTGAAAATAATCAGATTATTAAGTTTATACTCTAAATATAAGGGATTCTATATCTTCCTCACAAATCATAATTTTCTTTCATACAATAAATTTTCACATCATATTTTGAAATCTATTACATATAATGGATTATATAAAATTAAGCCATAGGTATTATGATAAGGTTAGAAACTAAATCATGTTTATGTGTCATAATGGGTACTAACCAATGCATTTTTGTTACAATGAGACTCCCCATAAGAGTTTTGACTGAGAACTCTCTTATTTTATCAAAAGGGAAATGTCTAATTTTCTTAGAAAATTGGGAAGATAAAAAAGTGGGTGATGATACATAATAAAAAAAATTATTTTCTAAATTGTAGGATAAGATTAATTTACCTACCCCCACATCATTGAGTACTTCTACTTCAGTTGTGGTGATCATAGAATCGTGTCCATATCTCATTGGCCTCTTCTGTGGTATATTCCCCTATGATTGGGACAATGATTTTATTAATGCCCCATTTTGTTACAGTTGAAGTATTGAACATCATTGATTTGTTTCTTCCACTTATATTCATTATCTTGATGACCCTTTTCTCCATATGAATAACAAATTCTTATGAATTTCATAAATTTCCTAGGATGATTCTTTCAGTAATTTTTACATAATGGGAATTTCTTTATTCATACATTCTTCATTGTCACTTCACCTTTTCCATGGTTATTAGGAAACCACTTATTCACTTGATTTACATTATACATATAGGATCTAGAAAATTCCTTCTCTATTTTGATGGAACTTAATACCTTTTCATCAAATGATGAAATTTTTTGAGAAGCCAGTGCCCCTCAGAGAAATGGATTACGACATTCAATGAAATGATCAATATTTTTTTATGAATAATTTATTTAAAATATAGAATACCAGGATAGTCTTATAAAGGTATCATCATACTCTACAAAACTCACTTCTTCATTTTTCTTTAAGATAAATAATGTTCTATTAATTTTAGTTTGTTTCTCATTAGGGAAATAGATTTTGAATAATGTTTCTTTAAAATGTCTCTATTACATGTCTTTTATTTCATCTTCCTCCTTAGTATTTGGTATCAATGATTACAATTGATCAACATCTCAATCGATACAATATACATCTAGTACTACCTTTTCATTTTCACTATATCCAAATGATATAAATATCTTTTCAAGGGACTTGATCCACTGATCATATACCACTAGATTACTACTCTCTCTAAAATATGGTGGCTAATTCAATATGAAATGATCCAATATAGGTGTATTATGGTTATTAATAAAATCTAGAGTAATATATACTAATATGGTCATGATGTGCTTAGATACAACACTAAATGTACTGAATTTATCAGTGGGGAAATTCCTACATTGTCAATGGCTATTTATTCTCATTATTCCACTAGACTCCATCACTAAACAATAAAACACACTACGTTATCTCATAATAATCATGACTATTGTGACAAAAATTCACTATAGGTAATTATTATATTTATCATGTTAATTTAATATCTAGTTCATATGGTTTATACTAAAATTTCTCTCATACCAACTATAACAACCATGAACATAGTATCTCAGATTCAGTGGTTATTTTATTAAAATGGAATAGATATAAGAGATCAAATCACCATGGATCGATCAGTTTAGTAGTCTTGAAGAACTACATAGATATGTGGTTCCTTTTTTACACTAGTAATTAAACATAGAACATAAAAAATTAAAATAAAATGCTTCATTGATACCTATTCAATTATTTCATCTTCATAGCCTGGGGATCGGAAAAAAATAAAATGGTGAGCTCAAATTCTTATTATTTATTACATGAATGAATAATAAGTGAAGAAATTATAACAAGTCATGATCATTAAATCAGGGTTAATAACATAAAGACACATGCTATCCATAAACTAATAATTAAAATGCATCCAGAGATTTTTTTATAGTGAAAATATCATGGAATGAAATAACTTAATTCTGATTAAATAAAATTATTAATTATTGGACATCATGTATCTAGAACATGAACCAATATACCATCAATATGGTTTAAGTATGTAGGTGGAAACTTGTCTAATTCTTCTTGTTAATAAACATGAAGGGGTTTTCACAATCTATTTTTTCTCAAAGGACATATTGGTTCATCATTAGGATCTCTATTACTTGTCCCCACTCGTTACTATAATTTCAAATCATTATTTACAAAGAGATTTATTTTTTGAACAATATGAGTTATTAATTTTTTTATATTGAGTAGAAAATATATATTTATCAAAATTTACCCAGTTAAAACAACATTAAAAGAAAACAACATATGTAAAAATGGTATACAACTTTGAAAAAAATCATATCTATGATATAATAAATATGGATATTCAGTGAAATCATTAATTAATGATTATTATAGATAAAATGGAAGTATACATACACCACACAAAAGTAATGAGTGATGAATAAGGCATAACGAAAGGAAATATCATAGTGGTGTCTAAGAAAGAATGTATTTAAAGTATATTTGGACATTTATAATGGAAAATAGGTATATATCATGATAAATGATGTCCAATTTAAGTGAAAACATGTAAAAAGAGGGTTTAAGAAACTTTAGAAATGAGCCACATTAGTGGGGTTTAAGGGAAAATATAAAAGATTCATTAAAGAGGGAAAACCGTAATTGTTTTCATAAAATGAGAAATGATAAAAGATAGTTTTTCATGATAAAAAATAAATGTTAGAAAAATATTTTTGGCTTAAACTAAATTTTGGAGTTTACTTTAAAATTAATTAGTAAATGGGAAGTTCCCATAAATTGGGATTGGTTATCTGGTAGAATTGAAAAGGGACCACTATAAAACATATATTTAAACATCAATGAAAGATGAATTGATCTAGATAAATATGTTTTGTGAATACATATATAATATATGAGGAGTAAATGACAATAATTAATAATTATATTATGGTAAAAGGAGAGAAAACATAACCTGAAGAAAAAATAGAGGTTCAGAGAGAATCCCTTACTATATGTTTGAAAGTGTTCTTCACCTTATCTTAATATATTGGATAAAAAAATTTGATTCATTAATAATTTAATTTATAACCCATTTAACATTTATTTTATTTATTATAAAATTTTAAGTTTATTTATGGCCTTTTTGACGACCTATAAGATTCAATTTTATCGTTCCAGAGTGTTTGTTTCCTTGGTTTACATGATTGGTTAGCTTATATACATGTATAAAAGATTAGGAAAAGTTGGAATAGTTATCTAGAATTGAAATTATATATTATTAATAGATATATATAATATTAAATGTTCATATATTTAATTTTTTTTATATATGTGGATGATTCATTAGATATAATGTTAATTATAACCCTTTAGATTATTTTTTCATTTTTTTGATCCTCACAACTAGTTTTGTTTTATTAATTAATATTATGTGTATATACTAGTTCTAGAACACTAAATAAGTTTTAATATAAATTCTAAATTCTAGTTTCACCATTATAATGGACCAACCATGAAGATGGTATTAGAAAACAAAAAATCCTCATCAACAAAGGAAGTGAATCGACACCTCTCAGATGGTCATTTTAATTTTAGAACAAAAGGGGGAGAGAAGAGAATTGACAGCGGGTATAACATTAAAATAATAAAATTATATATATATATATATGATTCTGTAGTAATCAATTTACTTTGTACATGGGAGGTGAGGTAAGTATATGAAAATAAAATAAATTGAAATAGAGAGAGAAGGTTTTACCGCTTGAGCATCGTCTCCTTGAGAACATCCTTAAATGACTTGAAAATAGAATTTTGGTGAGATCAGAAGTACTAGAATGTGGGTAAGTGGTTTGGTAGAGTAATTGGGTATAATATTATCATGTTCCATGTCTTATAATGTCTGGGGAGAATAGGTGGCGTGGGGTGAAATTTATAGTGGGAGAAGAGGGGTGTTTTTGATTATTCGATTAATTAGTTTATTTATTTGGATCAAGACTACCAGTAGTGTTGATTATTATCACTAATATAAAAATTAGAGGATGTGAGTTTGAGATAGTGACCACTTACATCATCTGTGACTCAAATATGACCAAAAAAGTTATGTATTTGGCTAAAATGTTGAATTCTATAAAATTTCATATTTAAATATTTACGGAAAATATAACAATTTTAGATAAATCTAAAAACAACACCCTAACCATATTCTGATATGATAAATTTAAAATTGGAATCTATTTTATGAAATTTTTTAATAAATATGATGAAGTTAATTATTATTTAAAATCATCATTTATTCGAAAAATACCAATTTTAAAATTATAAATTATATTGGGATAGTTTGGAAAATTAATCAACGTCTCATAAAATTATCTTATAATCACAATAAAAAAATATTAATTTATGAATCTATATGGGGAAAATAAATTTTTGTCTAAAACATTATAATGATTATAAAATTATAAAAATAAATTTAAGCTTTATAAAAAATGTTGACACATAATTTATCATTTTTAAAACATTTATTTGATTATTATATGATATAAATATATCATATTTCAATTTATGAGATACCAAAATTTTATTTATAATTTCATAGGAGATTTTATAATTATAATGTCCATATTATTATTATTAACCTTTAAATTTCTATTCGAAAAGTCATATTAATATTTAGTAGTTTATCACAATTAATTTGTGCAATAGAAACTATAAAATTAATTAAATTTTTTTATGAAGATACATACCATAACATATTGTGGCGTTATATTTAAGGATAATATTTTCTATTGAACTCATAAAATAAATTGATATCCTTGACTTTATCTAGCCTTAGTAGAAATATTGACGGGTTTAAATGACATAGGTGGCATATCAATTTTATTGAATACACTCATTTCAACTCCATCACTGAGGAGAAGTTTTTCAATTCTAGTGTTGATAAAAACATATCATCAAACTAAGACATCTCAAGAGAGAATATGTTCACTAGAAATGATTTCAATTGAGAAATAATTTTTGGATAGTTTTTATTATTATTAGTTTATTGAAACATTTTCAACAAGATTTGAAAGCATATGTGTTTTCCTTGGAATTGTGTTATAAATTACTATAATTAGGTTTGTGAAGTGCTGAAGCTTGATCTGGTAAGTCATGCTCTATTTCTTTCTAATTTTTGATATTCTTTGAAATGTATTATTTGAAATTTTTTATTATGAATCTAGATTAAAACCACATCATATTAATCAACTTTTATAATTGGACGAAATGTATTAAACAAATATAGGTATCACATTCTTCCAGAAAAAAACATTTCTTAATTTTTAAATGAAGGTGGAATTATGGTATTAAACATGATGATAATGTTTTTATCCATTTATAATTGTGTTTTTGAAATCATATATTATGGTATTCTAAATTTTTTGGTTCAAATTTTAATATTTTTAGATTAAGAAGTGAGAGATGATGATGTAGATGATGATTATTCGGGGAATTATTCAAACAATATTTGAATAGTTCTACAAAAATTAGGTAAATTTTAATTTTATTCATACATATATGATATTATTAAAATGAAAATAATAATTCATATAAAATTCATATGCTATGATATATTATTTGGTCTTTTCTTCCTTTTCCCCTTTTAGAGTTTTGGATAAATCATATAAAGTGTTTCGAATTTACTTTAATATACATGTTAGTTAACTTTTTCATGTGCTATTTTAAAATTCATGTGGGTGATGATAATTTTGAATTTATTCAGTTTCAATATTGGTTACACTTGTTTAATATTATTTTATATTATGTATAAAAATGTATAAAGTAATTGGACTTTACATTGTGAGGCTAACCTGGGTTAAGTGGATTCTCTAAGGTGTTAAAAGCTGTATTTTTTAACCCTGCATGTTTATTTGGGTTGGATATAATTTTTTTAAGGTTTTGTTGGTGTAAATAAAATTTTAAATTTGTTAATGTATTTATTTTATTTTTCTTGTTTAATTTTTAAAATTGTACAAATCTGTTTTTAAATTATTTTTTCGATGTTTTAACAATTTCTTTTCTTTATTTTTCTATCATGGGTAAAAAAGGGAATAATTTTTTTATATAACACACTATTTGTCTATGCTTAGAACTTAATTTCCACAAATGAATTAGGGAAAAATTTAATTATTTAAATCACTATTTGACACTTTTATTTTATACTTAATCATGTATTAATTTTAGATGATTTAGTTATAATTCTAGACTTCTTTTTATGATATTATTAAAAGGCTTAATAGACCAATTTTTATGAACTTTAATGATTTTTTGATTGGTTCTGAAGTGGGATAAAAGGTTGAAAAGTTTGTAGTTTTTTCTTTTAGAAAAAAGGTTCTTTGGCATTGTTTAATATTAATTTACATACATAGAAGAATTCATTTTTTATATCATATAAAGAGTTTCTTGACATTATTTTTTATCAATTGTTCAAGAAATAAGGATAAAATTTAAATTATATATATTTTATAGTACTTTTTAACTTTTTAATACTATTTAGTCCAATATGTAGATTTTTTCACATGCGGACTAAACCTATTTATTGAAGCCTACATGTAATGTGGGTTTAAATAAATTTATAATTTTAGGTTTTCAATGTACGGGCCCAAATCCGATTCACTCTAGTCTAATCCTTTATGTGATCATATATAAAGGGAATCATTTTCATACTTTTTCTTGGAAATCATGATTTCTGGGGCTAGTACTAATCATAACCCATGCCACCATCATCATGGGGGCTTTGTAGATATGACTGGTATCAATCTCCATGTGGCTCCCTAGGTGGATGTGATCCTTGGTTGGACATCTAGCCATGACTGGGTTGCGAATGGTTCTGTTGACCATAGGATATTTCATTATTGAAACCTCTAATGTTTTTTCGATTTCATTATTTATTTTCTTGATTTTTCTATTTATAGATATATAATTTTTATATTTTCAATTATAGTAGACACACATTATAAATTATAATTCAAATAATTATAATTCATTTGGAACTATAATATATTAAAATTAAGTATTCGTGTTTCAAAAATAAAAATATATATTCTAAATAATTGATCTTTTTATTTAATATTTAATAATTGTATTGAATATTTATTTACAAATATAAAAAAACAAATATAAATCAATTAATACATTTTAGAACTAAAATTAGACAAAAATAAAATCAAATTGGTATCAACTATATCAAAAATTTTAAATGTAGATATTTAAAAGTAAAAAAATTAACATTAAAACACTAAATTATAAAGTTATAGTTGATTTTGAAAATTGATTCTTTTTTTCATTTTTTAGTAATCAAAATGTAATAAAAATTTTAAAATAACCTCATTTTTATCATTTTTTAAATTAATGAAAAAAATACTCTTTAAAACCAAATTCATTTTAGTTTTATTTTATTTTAAAATAATATCATTAAAATTTTCATTTAAGTTTTTTTGTAGATTTAAATAATATAATATATATTTTAATACATGGTTAAAGCATTATCATATAAAATATGAAAATTTAATGGATGGGGAGGAAGATAAAATACTACGTAAATCAAAACTTATTATTTGTAAAACTCATAAGCCAAACATCTAATGTGATATTTAAATTAATTAATCATAAAATAAATGAAATATAAATGTGAAACTAATCAAATATTAAAAGATCATAAATTGAAAATGATACAAGCAAGACAATGATGGATATATAATTTATAAAATATCCAAAAAACGAAAATAATTATTAAAAATAGAAAATAAGAATGTTAATTAAAAAATGATTATAAAAAACATGAATTATCTTTGAAAAAATAACAAATCATCAATGAGATAGAAAAATTCCAATTTATACAAGAAAAGAACCTATCAATATGAAATTAATATAATTTCTAGAAAGTAATCCAAATATATAATAAAAATAAAAAAATTTTAATTATAATTAAAAATTTATTTAAAAAAAACCATATTTACCTATGGAAAATTTTCAATTTTTAATTGAGACATGAAAATTTCAATTGAGACGAGAAAGGCATTGATGAATCTGTAATCCATTCAAATAATTTCTGAATATTAAAAAAAACTAATAAAAATAAAAAATATAAAAAATTATTAAAAAACTGACACTTTCTCAAGGTGTTATTTAGATTGTACAAAGGGATGTGAGATGGGTAACGATCATAGGTTAGTTAGAAAGGCCAGATGCATGGAAGAGACACTAATAAGAAAGCCTCCTCTTGGATGAGATTAGTTAACTAAGGTGGTTGATAATGCATAAGGGGTGGAGAGTAGGGAAGTGTGGGTAGGGGCAGGAAGGGAAGTGTGTAATAGGAGAGTGTGGGGGAATCATTTGAGACCAAGAGTGCATGTGCACCTAGGGTAATAGTATATTTGGGTGATTCCACTAAGAGATCACATGGGAGGAGTGCTAACAATATTGTAGAGAATTGTAGGGGTTAGGGATAGAAGTGGGGGTGGGGTGCATTCTATTTCACTAATCAGGGGCATTTACCAATACCATGGGCTCTAAGGGATTACATGTAGGTCATCCCTATCAAACATGATTTATCCCAACATCTAATTGATCGAATAAACAAAATTATCCATATAAAAATTTATTAGAATTATGAAACAATGCCAATCCAAGAAATACAGGGTCATGAAGGCAACATAGGGGAGGAATAAGGGAGATGTTGTGGAGATAATCTTCAACAATGCCTAAAACATTGTGGTAAATTGAACCATCTACAACCTAATTATGGATAGAATCCCACCAAAGGATCACAACCAGCTGAGGAACCATAGAGAGATTGATGTCATCTGGATCTGCAGAGCCCCAATGAAGAAGGTGTCATGGGCTTTGATTGGGACCAACCCAAGAAATATTGTTTTCAGAGACAAATTATAAAAATTTACCCTTTAAATATAGGGTTTTAAAGTATTAGACCAGATCAAACTAGATCAGAGACCACACTTCGTAGACATTAAATTATAAATACATTTAAACCCACATTACATGTACTCTTTAAAAAACAAGTTCAATCTACATGAAAAAAAATCCAAATGTTTCCCCATATAATCTTAAATATTAAAAAGGATTACCAAAAATATATATGTTTAAAACATCACCCATAATTCCTAACAAAATATTATAAAAATGTCAAATAAGGCTTTAAATTTTTTAAAAATGTAATTATTCTATATATGTAAATTTAACTTAAACAAACATTTCTTTTTCTAAAAGAAAAAATGTGTATACATTTTAACCATTTTAACCACTTCAAAACCAATCATAAAAGGAATTGAAGTTTATAAAAATAAGACTTTTAATATTTTGAAAAATAGGATGAAAAGAAATCGAAACATAGAACTAAATCATCTGAAATTAATACATGGTTAATTATATAATTTATACTTAAATAAGTATAAATAATGATATAAATAATTAAATTTCACACTCTTTCATTAGTAAAATGTGATAAACATATCCAAACAATTTAACATAAAAAATAAAAATTGTTCCCCTTCCACCCATAATAAAAAAATATAAAAGAATGGAAAAAAAATTGTTATAACATCTAAAAAAACTACTTAAAAACTACTTTGTACCATTTTAAAAATTAAACCAAAAAAATATAATAATTAAATTAACAAAATTCAAAGCCTATTTTTACTATTAAAACCTTAAACCACTAATAAATCTTATAGGTTCTAGGTGCAGTGGAACCGTCATTTGAAAATATGATGAACTTTGATATTAGTAAAAAACATGTAATCATTGAGTTAAATGATCAAAAGTCCACTCCCAATGAAAATAGTATATTACATGACAACATTAAAACATCAAAACCATGGGAAAATGTTATTCACATGTAATTCATAGTTATTTTATAAGAAGATATAGAATTACATTAACTCATAATTATCTCTTCATTGATGATCGTTGAAATATATCTCATTTCACCATCATTGTGTTATAGAATCCAGGTGAAAAATACCTCTACCAGTGATCCACACATACCACACAATATTTAAAAAATTTTGAACCATTGGGTGATAGCACTATTAATCATGATCGCTTGCGTTGTTCATTATTGATAGTAGAAAACTTAATCTTGAGAGAGTCATAACTCGTGATAACATCTCTTTTCCTTGAGAGAGGACGTAAGATAGAACTTTATATCTTTTGATCTCTCTTTAGGGATTGATATATTCTCTCTTTATCCATTTTCTCAAAAATTTTGTTTTAGGAAAGATATATAATTAGATATTTATTATGGAATGATTATGGTTGGAAAATTACTCACAAAACCCTTTCCGTCTTTATAATTCGTAATTGACCCCATATACAATAATAATAACAATAATAATAATAACAATAATAACTTGAAATGTGAAGAAAAGTTATAAAATATAAATAAATATCATTTATATTATTTCCAAACAAATCAGTAAACCCGACCCATTTTCCCACATCGATATTTACATATCCTTAAATAATGACTATTTATTTAATAAATAAATATCACTACATTATTCCATGATAAATATTGAAAATATTCTATCCATTAAAATTTAATATAAATATTTTTTATTATTATTTAACTCAATTATTATTTTGAATAATTTTATATTAAATTTTTGTGATCAACCAAACCCAAACAATATTATTTATTCTAACTTGTTAAATTCAATACTATAATTTATCTGAGACCATATAAACACTTACCGTGTGAACCTCTAGGACTATTTTCTGAAGACATTAGGCATAACCACCAAAAGTTCATTGATAAAATCTATAAATATCATAATTCATCCATAGAGAAATAAGTTAATGTCATAATAATGTTCAACCTCATATGAATGTTTACCAAGAAATATAATTATTTTATCACAATATCTCAAATCAAGAAGGTTTTATTCTAGTTCTGTCAACCTATATGATTAATGTTTCTTTATTTGAGTTTTTGGAAATAAAAACTCCTATAGAACACTATGGACATAGATTTATTCATGCAGTTCCATTCCCATCAATCAGATTTATATATTAACTTTCATCAGGATACAAAAGTGATAAATCCTTTCTCACATTATACATAAATGATATATCATTTGTGATGCACCCAACATTTCCTACTTTACTAAGAATAAATGTTTTTATTCTTTTCAATACTTCAAGGAGAAAAAGTCATGATATCTAGTAATTATAATATTAATGTATAAAGATCAATACACATGTCAGATAATAAGATCATCCAACAAAAAATGGAAATGTGGATTTCCTATTAATGGGTCTATTCTCATAAAATATTGTGTTGGAGATTACCAAGGGAGAATACCATGAGAAGATGTATCCATGCATCATGATCCTCTTAACATTAATGGTATTTATTGTCTGTTCCCTATTAGAAAATATCTTTTAGCCATATAATAAGTTTCATTAATAATGTCATGACACCTCTTGATTCACATCGTAGTGGGGAACTGCAATGAGCTTTCAATAGGACATATATTCTAATAAAATTATTAGATACAAATATTATATAGATGAATAATAATGATGTGACATGAAAATTTATTTAATAATAAAAAAATGTAATCAAGTACTAAACAAATTAGTTCTAGGGCACCAACTCCAATAGAATCCCACTTACACTAGATCCAACTGACAACAACTTTTAGTCCATTAGCTATAACATTATATACATGATTCTACTAAGATAATTATTTTGTTACGGGGTTCATCATGTCTTAATTTATGGATACTATAATAACCTAAAATTAACCTCATTGAGAGAAATATTTCAAGAGATGAAAATTTCAAAGTATATGTTTTGGTGTAACCTTGAATCTTTAGAGGGATCCACAACTATAGTGTTATAGTAGTAAACTATAACATGATCCTTATTTCTAAGTACCACATTAATAAATTGGATAGAATTTCGAATCCAAACTGGTTATTTGGATTTATTAGAAGCTATAATATACTCAAACTCTACATTAGAAGCACCGAAAACTAGTTGATTTGAAACCTTATAGATTATAGATACTCTGTTAAGAAAACATACATATCCAAACTCAAACTTCATATCATTATGATGATATCTAAAAAATTGAATCTGTATAACCCCTAATAACTAGTTCTTCATGTCCTCCATACACTAGGAACATTCCTTAGAACACCTCAGATACTTAAGGATATCATTAATATCCATCCAATGATGTTAACCAGGATCTTCATGATATCCACCTACCATTCTCAAAGAATAGGAAACATCAAGCCTCCAGAATAATGTGGAATACTTGATAGATCATATCGTATAAGCGTATGGGATATTACTCATTCTATAACTTTCCACTTGTGTTTAAGGACAGATTTAATTAAAAAAATGTATATAAAGTAATAATTGAACTAATAATCTCTTGGATTGTTCCATACTAAACCTATTTAGTATCTGGTTAATGTTTTTACCTCAACTTAGTACAAGAAGCCTCTTTAATCTATCATGCATGATCTTGATCCCCAGAATATAAGCTTATTCATCTAAACCCGTCATGGAGAAGAACAATATCAAACATTCCTTAAACACTTGTTTGGATTTTATTTCATTTTTACTTACTAATATTTCATTACTATATACTATTATGAAAAATGTTTTACTCTCCTTAAACAACTTGTAAACTGATGGCTCACATTCTTTCTTAAAGAAGCCAAATTTTTAATGGATCGATTTAATTAAATATTCCTTGATCTAGACGAATTATTTAATCCATAAATGTATATATAAAAATTTCATACCATTTTAAAATTTACTAGAGTCATAAACCCTTCAATTCTTATCATATATACACCATATTGATGGTCACAATTAAGGAATTTAGTTTTGATATCCATTTACTAAATTTAATAATTATGGAATGATACTATGGAAAAAAAATTCCAATGAATTAAAACATCTAAATTAGAGAAAATGTTTCCTTATATGCAATGAAATGACATTTTACAAACCCTTTTACAACTAACCGTGCTTTATAACAATTTACTTTAGCTTCCATTTCCAGTTTTCTCTTGAATACCCACCTATACCTAATAGATTTTACATCAATTCATAGATCGATCAGCCAAAAAACATGATTTTGATAAATGAAATCAATATCATAATTAATGGATTCTTTCCACCATACAGCCTTTCATATCTCTCCTTCCTCATTATAGAATATATGATTATTATTGTTAACCAATAATGAGTTACCATCATTCATGAAAAAAAACCATATCTCTCTGGCTCCCATACGTCTCTTGTACTCCAATGAAACACTTGTGTTTTAGGAACAAATTCTTCCATGAGGACCTATATAATTAGTTTTTATACCAATTATTATGTATATTTAGCATTTACTTCATAGAATTCAATATTTCTCCTACTATCCTCCTAAATGATGTTCTCCCTCTCAAGAAAAACAGCATATCATGCAACATTTACATTATTGTATGAAGGGTTTTATGGGATGTATCCCTTTGTTTCATTAGGATATCCTATACATATACATTTCATTCCTCGGGTTTCTAGTTTTTTTGTTGAGTTATCCTTAATAAATGCATCAAAACTCCATGCATGAATATGTGACAAAATCGGTTTCTTTCCACTCCATAATTCAAAGGGAATACCATTTATATCTTTAGTTAGTATACAATTTTTATGTATAATTCTTTTTATAATACATATACCTAAAAGGAAAATCCAATTATTTTTTGAATAATCATCAATCATACCATTTATAATGGGGTAAAAATCCTCCTTTAACTAACACCATTTTACTATGGTTTATAAAGTCTTGTGAGTTGAGGTAAAATACCATACTACCGTAGATATTAGATAAATTCTTGGTTAAGATATTCATCACATTGAACTTATTAAAGTTTATTTATCTTTTTACCAATCTAATTCTCAACCACATTCATGAAATATAGGAATTTCTCAAAGGATTTAAGCTTATACCTTACTAATTAGATATTACCAAACCCCATCAAGTCATTAGTAAAAGTAATAAATTATGAGTATCCACCTCTAGCCATTATTTGCAAACATCTACACACAATAGTGTGTAGCAAATATAGAATATATATGGCCCTTTCACCTTATCCATTGAATGATAGTTTGGTAATATTTAATTTTGAATAAGAATTCCATATTTGTAGTTGATTAATCTTAAAATATTATAAGTATCCATCTTGATAATGCTTTGTCAAACACATCTCATTTAGGTGACTTGAATGATGATGCCACAAATGGTTGTTATATGAATCATTTTTGTTTTCTTCATTATCAATTGACTATATTTTTATTTGTAATTTAATACATAATGTCAATTTTTAAATTATTCCATATCATAAGCACACGAGCCTCAGCCTAGTTGGTGAGGTATCTTTAAGTGCATCCACAAGACCCAGGTTCAAAACCAGGTAGAGGAAAATTTCTGGGGTATTGTAGCAGTATTGTACCATGTGCGGTACTATAGAAAACTGCACACTATACAGGTACTGTAGCAGAACAGTACACTATACAGGTACTATAGCAGAACTGTACACTGTGCAGTACTGTAGTAGGTACTGTAGTAGTTACTGTAGCAGGTACTATTCGGTATTGTAGCAGCTGGAAATATCACCTTGGGCCATTGATTTGGGCTTAGAGTCCTTAAAGATTTCGGGCCACCCAGGCCTTCAGGTCAGTAGGAATTTCGGGCCACCTTTAAGGCGCTCAGGCCACCTCAAGGCCTTCGGGCCACATGAAGTTTCCCTAGACACACTACAGAAAAAGAGCAGCCCCGGAAGAGGATTCAGAGGAGGTTCACTCACTAGAGAAGAACCAAATAGATTTTCAGAATGAGAGGGTATGTATATCCCATTGGTACCATCCTTTTCATACATGGGAATCCTAGCAAAATGACCATCCAAAGGTGTAGAGCTACTATCATGACGAATGCAGATTATGGGGTGGGGCAGTTCCCTGTAGATAGTCTGGTTTAATTCCCTAAGACCTTCAGGTCATGTAATCTCTTAGACTATGAGCCTTGTAATCTCTGAGCCTACGGTCCTTGTAAGTGTTCCTTGTCATCCCTTGAAATAGGGGTTATAAAAAATCAATAAAAAAATGAAGGCCTTCGTGCCATTCAAGAAGGCAGGCATACCATAACATATGCTATCATTATAAAAGTATCAACTATTATTTCGAAAACTAAAAATAAATATATCTATATCCAAGAAGGAAATATAAATAGAAATAAAACTATGAATATTATAATAGTTATTTAGAACCAAAATAAATAATGTAGATAATGTGTTATGGTAGTCTTTAATAGCTATAGAAGCTCTCCTCACTCGATTGGATTCTCATTAATCCACCACATCTCTGGTAATATTTTGAAATATAATTTATTCTACTATTTTGATACAAATTTGTTCACCACACACAATATATAATACCTTACTTGTAGATATAAATATATTACACTCGATAAAGAATACACTTTAAGCGTCCCCTTGCATCATTGGGAGGGTAAAATTCATATTTCAGTATCCCTTTTTTCCACATGAAAAACACACCACATGTCACACCTAGTTTTCAGGCCTTGGGTTTAATCCAGTGTATTGTAAATAACAATGTTTTTAATGGGTTTTTGGTGAGAATAATTATGAGGTTTGTTCTTCCATCCATGTCTAATCATCTTACCATAGTTTCCCCATAGATTTATTTGGAGTGTTTGGAGAAAATGGTGGTTACTTCAAGATTTGGGCCAACCGTGAGCCCATTTCCATATTTAAAAAGCAATTTTGTTTCCTCTATAACTCCATAGTTTTTCAACATTTTTCACTCATTATACTTCCGAATTGGTCTCCCCTAACCAATTCAAACCAACTTATCCATTTGGATCCCTTAGGAATTCATAATCTTGGTGGATTTGGGATATTTATTCAGGTAATGGGCCAGCTCATGAGCACATTTCCATTTTTTAAAAAATAATTTGTTTATTTTATATATTAATAATTTTATAATAATTTTAGTGATTATACATCTCTCTTGAGTCCAAAACCCCTAGCCGCACCCCCATGGTCCATTTTACTTCTTTGTATGTCATCTAATTAGTAGATTCAGGCTAAATTTCCCAAGGCTTCTCAAATCGTCTAGATTTGGTAATGAAATTTGATCATTTTATGAATCATTAATTTTTTAGATTTTCCACCCAATTATACATTCCCTACTTCATCCATACATAAATAGCCTCTAAATTGGGTCCTAATCCATTACCTCTCCATTAAGGGTGTGGATATACGGGAAGATGACAATTTCTCTAGTTTTAAAGTTGAGTTTCTTTCTCCTTTATCCAACTTAATCCCCCTCCTTCTATTATTTCTTGGTTCAATATTCTCCCTTGGTCATGCACAACCTTGGTTTCTATTATCCCATAATTTTTTATGGTGGTTTTTTTGTTTTGGGATGGTTTTCATAGGTTTATGGTTTATAAACCCCCAGATGGTGATATCAAGTGTGGGTTTCCATTCCACAAAGGATTTAAGGTAGGTTCCCCATTGAAAATGTACTTTTTATTTAAGATTCATCATTTTCATGGTATTTTATCCTTCTACACATTCTTAGTGTTATTGTATAATCCTTCAATAATTTTATTTGGTGTGCAATGTAGTGTTTACGCCTTGTTTTGTGAAAAGTAGTGTTGTTTTGTAATAAAAGTTCTCACCATGTGTTTGTTTAAATGTTCCATTATCTTTTACACATGTTTTGTGATTTTTAGAACTTGGTTTATTCATTTTAAAAAAATTGGCATGAAAATTTTCTTTTATTATATTTTTAGTGTCAAATAAAACTTGTTTTATTAAATGTTGCATGCCTCGTTTTCGAGAAAATGTCTGGTTAGATTTTGTGTGCTCAAGGCGGTATAAAATGATTGATTTGTCTTATGAAAAATACTGGAAGAATTTGATTCAATGTTTTTGGGTTCCTTATGTGGGTTCCAATATAGTTTTGGGTTTTATAATGTAATGAGTATGGTTTTTTCGGGTGTTTTGGCATGTGTTCCTAATAAATAGCCCATTTGGCATCGTTATAGAAATGGATGGGTTTTGAATGTGTAACATGAATTTTCAAAGGGGTTTATGTAAATGTTTTATTTCTGAAAAAGGTGTGTTTACACCTCATAATGAATAGTGAAATTGGTTTTTTTTGATAAATTTCATTTTTATGAAGAATGCTTAAAAGCCTATTTGGCAATTCTCTTGTAAAAATGGTCTTCACGTGTATTACTAGTTGTATCATTTGGGGTCATATTATGAATTAGAAAACTGATTTATTAAACGGTGTTGGGGCTACCAAATCTAGAATGATATGGTATTGGTGGCCATTTATCCAAAAAAAAGAATTTTTTTAAAGGATTTTATGTGCACAACCTCATTATACTTCTTGAAATTGTTTAAGAAATTTTTAAGTGGTTTACTGATCTGAGAAAGAAATGTGAAACTTTTTTGCAGGCGGTTTGGTGTGTGTATGATTTGGATATGGAATTTTTATCTACGAAGTGTATTTCATAATGTGTGGAATCTAACTAAGCATAAAGTGGGAAACTTAGGTATCTAGGTGGGTGAATGTATACTAGTATTCTAGTTATATAGAGTGGTTTGGTATCTATTTCATGAAGGAATTATGATGAGTAAAACACTAAATAAACTATGAAGATGATGTTAGGGTCCACTAGTTTATGAGTATTTTTTTCCTACTAGTGGATCATGCATGTGAACTAATATTTTCTACGGTTACATTTCACTAATATATGAGGTACTTGGTCCCACATCTAGCTAGTACCTAGGGGAGTTTCTAAGACTAGTAATCATTGGCTATTTTTTACTCACTATCGACATACAATGTGTTTGGTTCAAAAATTCAGTAGTGTGTGTGTTTTATTTTAATGTTTTCATTATTTAAAGTACCCCTCTTGAAAAATGTTTATATTTTGAAGTTGGATCTCTTTGAAACTGGTAACTAGAATTTATTAGTTTTAAAAACATGCAACCATTTTATTTTGTAATGATTATAGCATGTAACTAATTTCAAAATCATACTTTTATATATTTTATTTCAAACATGAAATTGATATTCCTTTTATTTTAAAATAATTGCATTTGGAGTAGAGTATTGGGCTAGCCTACTGAGTTTTAATACTCATGCCTATAGTTTTAATCTATTTTTATCCATTTCATAGGTTTTAGCTTGAGTTCAGTCACCTTGAATGACATGTGATCATTGTGTTTGAGAGTGACCAGAGATTTCACATGGTGTTAGTTGGTCATTAGTTCTGGTCAATTTAGATGTATCATTTAATTTTACTTTCAATTTTGTTGTATAAATCATGTCAGTTTGATTTTTATATAAATATTTATTGGGAATTCCATTCTTTATGTTGTTTACCTTTTTGTTTAAATTTGGGAGAAATAATTCCCTTGTATATTCTATTGATTCCCTAGGTGCTCGTCACCATCCCAGAAGAATCAAGAATTCCTTTGAGGACTTATTGTTGAGTAGCTCGAGTGACTGGTTAAGGGTTGACTTGGGCTGGTTCATGACAAAATGGTATCAGAGGAGGTCGGATCCTAGTGGACCATTCTTTTTAGAGAACCCCTGTTATTTGGGTGATGTCAAGGTAGATGGAGTAGGATTTTCAGAACCTGAGGGGTACGTTCGGGAAGAGAATCACAAATTATTGCTCATCCCAATCCCCAGGTGTCCATCAGAAGTCTGGTTTTATTAGTTTCTTTGGTTCTTAAGGATTGTTTAGGGATTGGGATACAATAAGGGGAGTTGGACTAATGGCCTCCACGAGATTATAGAGCCTAGAATTCCATGTAGAGTCGGTTTATGGTCTTAAGAAGTCTCTCCGTGTTGATGGTATGTTTTTTATATCACCACCGACCATATGGTCAAGTCACCAATGGACACTAGTTCCCTTTTTTGGGTCTCTTAGACCATTATTGAATTATAATTTTTTTAAATCCTTGTCTGTGAATTTTGGAAGATGCTTTTCAAAGTGTAATATAGGAAGGTTTTTTATATTTTTATAGTTTTTGTGAAACAATTTTTTAGGGAAGTGGAATGATTTAACAGGATCGAATTTCTTTAATATAAACTAATGGTTTATTGAAATAAAATGGTTGGAAGGCCTGAATTATTTTAAGATGATTCTGAAAATTTGTTTAAAATTGGATATTTTGGGTTGTTAAAGAGTATTTGAATCTGATGAATTGGTTTTGGGAATTTGTTTTTAGAAGTTGGTGTTTTCCTAAAAATGGTTTTATTCTTTGTGGCTGTGAGATTAAGAAAAGTGTCCTAATTGAATTTTTAAAAATGGGAACAGAATGATTGAATTTCATTCTTTATTTTTATATATTTTTTTAAAATAAATGAAATGGATTCTAAATAAAATGGTTCTTGAAAAAGTGTGGTTTGCTGAGATGTTGAAAATTGTTTTGAATAAAGGGCGAAAATATTGATGGAGACCAATGGGGTTTCAATTTCAACCATGGTAAAATGGTTTTTTGAGTGAAAATATAAAAATGGTTTTTGACTTGGTGGTTAGTGTGCCTATGGAAGGTAAACAATTTTTGAAATTGGTTGAATTTTCTTTTGGATTGTAAAATGTAGATGTTTGTTCTAGCCTTTGGTGTTCTCATGGATTCTCACATGCATGGTTTTTTATAGATATGTTGATGGATCCCTGGTATGGAATAGTGGATTGGTGCATGGGGTAGCACGAGAATGTGCGTGTGAGTGATAATTGATGAAACACCATAGGTGATTGTGAAGATCTACAAAGTTGGTTTGTTTTTCAAATGTGCTTTAAGCTGAAAATTTGTTGTGTTTTTGGTAAACCAATGTTTATGTGGCTTTTTTTGGATGTTTTAGAAGTGTGGTTTATTTGGTATGTTTCATCATGATCTGGAAGTGATACTCTTGGTGTGTCTTGATATGGGATCATATTTGTGATTTAGTTTTTGGGTAATGCTCAGTGGGTTTCAAAGGATATGTTGGATGATGTGATGTGGCCACAGATGGTTCTCTGTTATCAAGAATTCTAGTTGATCAGCCTAAATATTTGTTTGAAACATTAAATACAACTCTTTTGGTGATACCTTAACTCATTTGTTGGAATAGAGAGTAGTTTGGTCTTTATTTAAAGTGGTTTCCTATTGTGATAATTCTTTTGGATATAGCAGTTATGTTTGGTGATGTTGATGTGTTACACCATATTCCTTGTCCATTTTTCCTCCTTGTTCGGAGTGAGAGATAATAGTGATTTGTATCTTTGAGCTCATATTTATATGAAGGTTTGTTGTTGAGAATGTGAGTTTCATGGGGTTTTGTGATCCATTTCTCCTATTTGCGGAGTAGCAGGTGCTTCAAACATCAGGGCTCTAGCCATAGGCCTCAGAGTGAAGCTTTTCACGATGTTAGGAAATCGCTAGAGGTTTGGGGAGCTCGACTAAGCTCCTAACTTAACTATTATTGTAAGGAAGTTTCTATGTTTTTATTTTGGTTTATCATCACTATTATTTTTCTTTTTTTCAAAAAGATCATGATGGACTTAACCCTCACACAATGTCTATGGTTATGCCTTCTCAGATGTGGGTTTCCAATCAAAGTTCCTGTGTGGACCGCCAATGTGAGTCAACTGCAGTCTTGGTTTTACCTATTCATACGTGGAGAGATTTGGGTTATTCCTATATTTATATTTTAGTTTTAGTGGCCCAATGATTGGGTCCCCTTCCCTCCCAGCCCAAGTGGTGGGGGTTTTATTCCATGCTAAAAGTGTTAGCCCTATTATTGTCCCCTCCATTTGGGAGTGGGAGTTTTAAATGTTCATGTTGTACCCATTTTAACTTTGGATTTTATGTTTTTGTGGGAGAGTCTTGGTGGGCCTATGTGGGTGAGGCCCGATTCAAGTTCATTTTGAATTCTTGTTTGTTCATTTCTAGTTGGTCTATAGTGGTGGGGGGACCCACTACGGGTCTCAAAGATCTTTTATTTAAGGATTTTTCAGATGGTAAATTTGATTTAATGGTGGGGAGACCATCCTGCCCCCAAAATCGTTGTCCTTCATGAGTTCACTTTGGTTTCAGTGGTCGTTGGGTTAATTGGGAGAAGGCCCAACAATTTGGTTATTGGCTTTGTTGTAGAGGTGGTGGCTTGAACATTAAATTGATTCTCAGGAAGTAGGTCATGAGTTGGTGTTTTGTTTGAGAAAGGGGCTTAAGTTTCATTGATGTTGGATGATATGTCCTTCTATTTGAAAGCTGGACCATGTTGATAATTAATCCTTAGGTCATGATCTTTCAACTGGAAAATGTTAAGGCTTTCCGGGGGCAGAAAGCTTTGATGGTGGGAAGAATTGTCACACCTTGTTTTTATTTTTTTGGTTTTGATCTGGTGTGTTGAAAATACTGATCATATTTTTTGGTTTTAGGTGAGATTAATGTTAATTTTTGAACTTCCATCTAGGTCTAATCATCCTACCTTGGGTTCCGCATAGTTTGTTTTGGAGTTTTTTAGAGAAAAGTGTGGGTAATTCAATTTTTGGGCAAACTCTGAGCCCATTTCCAGATTTAAAAAGAAAATTGTTTCCTTTATAAATCCATCTTTTTCAACATTTTTTCTATAATTCAACTTCCAACTTGGTCTCGCTTGACCTATTCAAATCTTAATATCCACTCGAAACCCTTTGGAATTTATAATCATGGTGGATTTGGGTTATTTATTTAGGTATTGGGCCACCCTGTGATCCCATTTCTAGTTTTAAAAAAATAATTTGTTTCTTTTATATATTATTAATTTTTTAATTTTTTTTTTGGGATTATACCTCTCACTCAAGTAAAAAACCATAGTCTCACCTCCATGTTCCATTTCCCACCTTTGGAGATCATATTAGTTGTAGATTAGAGAGAAATTTCTTGAGGATTCTCAAATCATCTAGATTTGGAAATTTGTTTTCCTTTCATGAATCATTAAATTTTTATATTTCCCCCCAAATATAATTTCCCTAGTTTTTATATACCTAATGATCCAGAACATTTATTTCCAAGCCATTCCCTCTCCTCTAAGGGTGTGGATATAAGGGATGATGAAGATTCCTCTAGTTTTCAAGGTGAGTTTCCTTCTCCTCTCTTCTTCCTCCATTATATCTCGGTTCTATCTTCTCCCCTGGTCATGAAAGACCTATTGTTATTCTATACCATGATTTTTATGGGTTTTTTCTTTTGGTTTTGGTCTTCATAGTTTTAGGGTTTATAAACCCTCGGATGGTGATATAGGGTGTGAATTTTTGTTATTCTATGAATTTGAGGTAGGTTCTCCTTTTCAAATGTCAATTTTTTTATGATTAATTTTTTTAATGGTATTTTAAAACTCTATATATTTTTATAAATGTTTTAAAAGCCTTAAATAATTTTATTTTGTGTGCAAAGTTGTATTTATGCCATGTTTTGTTAAAAGTTGTTTTGTTTTTTAATAAAAGTGCAGACCAAGTGTTTTTTAATGTTTCATTATCTTTTACACATTTAGAGATTTTTAGAACCTATTTTAGCCATTTAAATAAATTTTTTCCATGAAAATTCTGTTTTAAGACCTTTTTAGTGATAAATAGAATTTATTTTATTAAATGTTTCTTGCCTCATTTTTTAGAAATTGCTCTGTTGGATTTTATATGCTCAAGGTGAAATAAAATGATTGATTTGTCTTATGAAAAATATGTACAACATGTGAATGAATGTTCTCGGGTTCCTTATGTTGGTTCTAATCTAGTTTTGGGTTTTATAATGAAATGAGTATGGGTTTTTTTCGGTGTTTTGTCATGTGTTCTTGATAAATGGCTCGTTTGGAATATTTATAGAAATGGATGGGTTTTGATTGTGTAAGCTGAATTTTTAAGGGGTTTAAGTAAATTTTTTCTTCCAATTATGTGTTTAAACATCTTAAGGAATTTTGAAACTAGTTTTTTTGATAAATTTCATTTTTGTGAAGAATTCTTAAAGTACTGTTTGGAAATTCTCTTATGAAAATGGTTTTCATGTGTATTCCATTTTGTATCATTTGGGTTCATTTTATGATTCATGAAATTGATTTACTAAATGGTGTTGGGGATAAAATATCTATATTTATATGGTATTGGTAGGAGTTTGGAAAAAATGGCATTGTTTTGAATAGATTTTATGTGTACAACCTCGTTATACTTCTTGTAATTATTTTATGAAAATTTTAAGTGGATTATTGATCTGTGATAGAAAAGTGAAACATGTTTGCGAGATGTTTTGTGTTTATAATTTTAATATGTAATTTTCTTATGAAAAGTTTATTTGATAATTTGTAGAACATTATTGTTAAAAAAATGGAAACTCGGGTATCTAGGTGGGAAGATGTGTACTAGTGTGCCAGTAATCTAGAGTGGTTTCGTCCCTATTTTATGTTTCATGTTTGATGATTACAACACTAACTAAACTATGATGATGATGTTGGGGACCACTGGGTTAGGGGTATTTTTCCCTACTAGTGGCTCTTTCATGAGAACACATATTTTTTATGGTTACCTTTCATCGAGATATAAGGTACATGGGGCACACAACTATTTAGTACATATGGGTGTTCCTGTGACCAGTGCTCATTGGCGATTTTGTACTCACTATCAGTATACACCGTGTTTGGTCCATAAATTCAGATGCATGTGTGTTTTATTTAAAATTATACATTATTCAAAGTATCTGTCTTGAAAACTGTTTTTATTTTGATATATCATATCATTGAAATTGTTTACTAGCGTTTCCTGGTTATGAAAACTTGCAACCATTTTATTTTGTGATGATTATTGCATTGATATTTTTTTAAACATAATTTAATATATTTTATTTAAAAATTGAAATTTATGTTTTATTTATTTTAATGTAAGTGCATTGGGAATAGAATATAGAGCTAGCATAATGAGTATTAATACTCACGCATATATTAATCTACTGTTTTTAGCCATTGCACAGGTTTCATCTTGAGTTTGGGCACCATGAGTGAAATGGGATCATTGTGTTGTATAGTGACTAGAGAGGTCACATGGAGTTAGTTTGTCATTAGGTCTGGTTATTTTAGTTTTATCATTCAATTGTACTTTCAGTTTTGTCGTATAAATGATATCAGTTCATTTTTTATATAAATGTGTATTGAGCAGTCCATTCTTGCAGTTGTTTGCATTATTGTTTATATTTGGGTGAAATATTTACCTTGTATACTCTATTGATATCATAGGTGCTTGTCCCCATCTCGGGAGGATCAGTAACGCCTTTAGGAAGTTTTTGCGAAGAGATCTGTGTGACTGGTTTAGGGTCGACTCGAGATAGTTTGTGACACCACATCATGTTGCTTTTCTTACCTCTAGATCTTCTTCTTCTTAGAGGAATGGTGCTCCAGATCTGTTGACCTGTAATGAGTCTTTATCCCTTTTCCTTGTTACACTTCTTCTTATTAAATATTAGTATAATGGGTTTCTCATAAACCATGTCTTAATCAACTTGGAAGATAATATTATGACGTTATGATAATATATTCTCTTTATTGCTCATATTATAATTCACAATAAAATTGGAGATATTTTTGGGTAGTAAGGATATAACTTGATCTATTTGAATCTCATATGGGTTCTTAAAACCCAATAGGAACATGATATCAATGTATCCTATCACCTTAACTACATGTTCACAAGATGACACAGACTCTCCATGATTTCATGTGTAAAGTGCATTGATATATCATATCTATTTGATCTCACATTCTATTAATAGATATTTCAAAGGTGAGAATCTATTTTTTATGTATTCATATACTCATATTTATTTAAAATATAATTGAAAATTAATGATAACATAAAACAGTGTACATACATCGCATTTTCAACATTGTTTACATAGATTGATTCTTCTTCCCAACTAGCCACTTTGGAAAGAGACTCAAAAAGTGGGGTTTCCAACACATAAAATTTCCATTTATGGAATAGTATAATGTAAAAGCACCTATACTATTTATTGAAATTTGTACTGATGAGATGGATATCCTTATCTTCTATGGATCATAGTGATACTATCAATTTTTATTTATTTTCCATTTCATACAGATTAAGAGCATATAATTATAACTTATTTTGATTACAAAAATATATTAATAAATTTTAAATTTATTAAATTTATTTTATTATTCCACTATTTTTTGTTACCTAATAGTCACGATCAACATTTTAAGAATATATTATCACTTAGATACTCTAGTGATGTGATTCATATTCACTGATCATAACCCAAACATGCCACTAAAAATACATTTGAAGGGTTTTAGGCTATAATAACTTTCCAACTATAAAAACTCATATTTTCTTGATCTATTTTGTGCACTCCCCAATCATGAATTAATTTTGTAAGATATCCTCAACCATTTCCTCTTAGTTACACTAATTACTACAAGGATAGTCAACCCTTGATGTAAACAAGTTAAGTCAACCCAAAACCTCAATCTACAATTTCCACAAAAATTGAAAACACCCCAACCTGGGTTGGTAATGAACTTTAAACTATGAGGTAGATTCTAACTTAAGTAGTGGAATTCTATGATGATGTGATATTTTAGTTTGTGGGATTTTTTCCTTATGAGTAATTCTTATTTTTATCTTTTCACATTCCTTGTTAATTTTAAGTGTACTTTACTTAAGTGGTTTACCATTTATCATAAAACAATTACACATAATTCGATTATTTTTATTCCATTTTACATGATTTTTAATTAATTCAGTAAGTGGTTACAAAACATTCACAAATATAAATAATTAACCATGGAAATGATAAAAATAATGCATAACTGGAATGATCATGATGTTCTCAAATTGATATTTTATCTAGTCACTGATTAACTAATCCTAAAACCTAGGATAAAACACATTGAATTGTAGATTGGTTAGTGTTGTATTATTCTCTCTCGGCTTATATGCATTGCCTCGATTGGTTTCACCTTAGTTTCTTGACTCTGACTGCCTCCACTTGCTTGGGAGCTCCTTCCATTCATAAGTTTTTAATCACACGTAGGATAGGGGATCTAATGGATTAGATAAAGGGGTATTAGATAAAATAAATTGTGGTCATATAAGTCCTTACATAATAAGGGGAAGGGGATGAGTCACATGCCATCAATAATAATTTAACCATAATAAAATAAAAGGTATAAATCACAGATAAGGGCTAGTCACATCTCATGATCATCCATAAATCAATTAATGAGTATATATTTTCTATCTTGTTTATCAATTAATTTGATTCATTCTTTAATTAAGATAATTCATCATTAATTAATCCAATAAATTAATTTTATCATAATTCCATCCATCCGTCATGAACTAATCCTCGTCTATAATTTTAAGAAAAATTAATTTCATTCAAAAACAATATATTACACAAGAGTACTTAGAGGAAACATCATGTGTTCGTTAAAAGTTTAACATGAAAATTAATTTAATATATAATTATTAATCCTATTATATAGTATGTACAGTCAAATAAATTACAGACACAACACATAAATGATCAGTTTAATTATACATTTAATTATTATTTATTATAAAATTTAAGCGCATTTCCAGATGCATACCACACTGCCTTTAATTTTATTCAATTAATCTACACAATACATTAATTAGGTATATCTGTGTTTCATGACATGTAAATGTTTTAGGTACACAATATATATTAGGAATACATGGGGTGTGACCTTGGATTTCACAACATGTTTGTCCCTATGTCTTCTATCAAATACCCGACATGCCTGGGACACCCCGTGTACTCAGATGCAAGATAATGGGGAATAAATGTTGTGTCTAGGGGTCACACAATGTGTAGTTCTTCATGTCAGGTTCCAGACCATCGGGATATACATGTCGATCATAACTATTTGGATCTTCGATCCATTTTTTCAAATTTGACCTAATAGAGAAAGACATAGATGCAAAAACAGAAGTACACAATGGTATAATAAAATTATACACAATGTATTCTTGTTCTTCTAGGTCGATCCTTTATCACCTATATATGGTGTGATTTGAATCATTCTACATTTTTTATTCTTAACTATTTATTGGTATTATTATTGAGGATGAAAAACATAAGATTTGAAAAAGGAAAATATTAAAATGAATTGTTTTAAGTAAAGGAAAATAAAACCACATGGAATCAATAAATGAATAATAAATGATAGTAAATAAAACATGTGAACACTTTTATATGACTTATAGGTTCTAGGAATAGTAGAAACATCCTTTGTTGGTATGAGAAACTCATATTTTTGTTGAAAATCATGTGTAATTGTTTCTTTACATGATAAAAAGTATATATACAATAAAAATAGTAGATTAATGGATTGATTTAAATGATAGAACCGCGATAAAATGATCCTCACATGTAATTTATAATTAATTTATAAGAAGATATATAATTACTTTAACTAATAATTTTCTTTTCATTGATGATTGATAGAATTGATCTCATCACATTTTCGTTTTTCTATAATATCCAAGTAAAGAATCCATCATGTAGTGATTCACACATGCACTAAAATATCTTAATGAATTCATTTAACCACTGAGTTTTAGAAGAACAAATCCTAGTCACTTTCATTGTTCGTGTTTGATCGTAGCATAATTATTATCAAGGGAGAAATAACTCTTGATGATATCTCTTGGATTTAGAGAGGAGTGGAGAAGAGCGCTCTAGATATATTAATCTCTCTCTATGGATTGACAGAGTCTCCTATATCTATTGCTCACACCAATTATGTTTTAGGAAATATAAATAATTAGATATTTATTATAGAAGGTTTAGGGTTTGAAAATTGCTCACTAAACTTTTTACATCTTTATAATTCTTAATTGAACCCATTTCCAATAATAATTATAACATTGTTATTAATCACTTGACATGTAAAACACCATTATGAATATATAAATAAATATCATTTACATTATTTCTAATCAGACTATTAAACCCAACTCTATTTCCCTTGTGGACATTTACCGATCCTTAAATAATGACAATTAATTTAATAAATAAACATCACCACATTATTCTATGATAAATATAATAATTATTTTACTCACTAAACGTAAAAATAAATAGATTTATTATTATTTAACACAGTTATTATTTTTGAATATTTTTTAAATAAATTATGGAAATCAAGAAAATATGAATAAATATTATTTATTCTAACTTATTAAATTCAATACTAGAATTTAAGTGATACTAAAGATACTCCTAATGTGTGATCCTTTTAGAGTCTTTCTTAGTAGAATTTTTCATAACCACCACAATTCTAATGATAGAGTTTAGCAACATGCTAAGCATATATAGATAAATAAGTTAACATCATAATGACATCGAAACTCTTATGAACGTTTACCATGTAATATAATCATTTGATCATAATATCTCAAATCAAATAGGTTGTATGCCAGTGATATCAACTTATATGATTGATGTCATTTTTTTGACTTTTTAGAAATAAAAATTCCCATCAAACACCATGGCCATAGATGTATTCACGCTATTCCATTCCCATCAAAGGGAATGAGATAATAACATTCACTAAAAGACAAAAGGGAAAAATATTTTCTAGCATTATCCATTAATATTGTATCTTTTGTGAAACACTCAACATATCCTACATCCATGTGATGGTATTTCATCACAGTTTTCATCAATACATAAAAGCACATAGGTCATGATATATATATTAATGATACTATTAAATTCTAAGGATCAATAAAAAATTCGTAGATAGGAACATCCAATAAAACATGGAAATATAGTTTTCCTATTAATTGTTATTCTCTCATAACCACCTATATTAGATATTACCAAGGGAGAATGCCATGAGAATATGTCTCAATGTATTATAAGCCTCAAACCCTTGATAGATTTTATTGAATGTATCCTTTTAGAAAATATCACCCAATAATGGCATATGGTTTTATAATAATGTCATGGAACTTCTAAATTCTCATCATAGTGAGGAACTGCTGTGAACTTTGAACGTGAAGTATATTCTATGGAAATTATCACATAAAAACACTATAAAAAATAAAAATGATGTTGTGATAATAAAGGATATTTAATATGGAAAAAATGTTGTCAAGTACTAATCAAGTCAGTTCTAGGGAACCGATACAGAAAAATCCAACATAAAAAAAATAATAGGATAGAAAAATATCATTCAACACCCTAGATAATCCACTTTAACCTTTCCAGACTCACAATATAAGTACCAATTCCTTTATCAATTTATATAACAAATAAATAATATGAAAAAAGTGAAAAAAAATTGAGACTCAATAAATTCAAAATTTTCATCACATACATGAATTTCAAAAAATCACATTAAAATATTAACTATCATGTATACTAAAGTAAATTCAAAACACTTTATATGAGTTGTCAAAAACTCTGAAATTGGAAAATGATGGAAATCCTAAACAATAAATCATATCATATGAATATAAAATGAATTTATGCTTTCATTTAAATTTAATCATAAATGTTTGAATAAAATTATAATTTATGAATGTCGGGTAGAATAATTCAAATATCATTTGAATTATTCACCGAATCATCCTCATCTTTATCTTCATCTCCCACTTCTAAACCTATAAAAATTTTGAAATAAAAAATTTAAAATAACATAATAGATGAGGTAAAAAGAACACATAAATATAATTAAAATCAATACCAGTGAGTGTAAAACCATAAATCCCCTTTTATATACAAATCAAAGATAGGTTTTTTGGAAGAATGTGAAACTCATATTTGTTTTGAACAAGTACTAGAATGATGAAATTTGATTAAGATGTTTTAATTGTCATAGAGATGCCTAATAAAACATTTAAAATAATCCATTTTAATGAATGTATAAAATTTCTAAGAAATAGAGCATGACATACTAGAAAATGGTTCATCACTTCACAAACTTGATTATGGTACTTTAAAATCCAAATCAAACAAAAACACTTGTCATTTCATTTTTTTTAAAAAAATTCTTCAATATACTCATCATAATTCAAACTATCCAAAAATTAATTTTTAATTGAAATAATTGTCGATGCACATACTCTCTCTTGTGGCATGGTAGTTTGAAGATAATTTTTGATCAAATTTAGCTTAGAAAAACCATTCTCTATTGATGCAACTGTAATGAGTATAGTAAAAAAATTCAATATTCCTCCTTTGTCATTTATAACCCTCCACATTTCCAATAAGTCTCAATAAAATCAATGACATCAATTTATTTTATCAATTCACATAGAAATGTTGAATTTAAATTTCTCAGCTCTTAAAATAAGTTATCTCCACAAATATATCATATTTATGATGTTTCAAATAACTTTTAAATTAAGCTAAATTTTTCATTGATTGTTTCATTCAAAAAATACTAAATAATTCTTATAAGTGTTAAAATTGTATAAAACATTCACTAAATGAAATAATTTCTTGATAAAAAATTTTAAGGAAATAATTTTCTCTATAATTTTTTCAACAGAAAAAATTCTAATAGCACAGACTTCCACATCCTCATCAAATTATTTATTCTAGTAAATAAATTTTTTTTCTTAAAATATTAGATCAAAACCAAATTTTGGTGAAACTTATTTCTCTTCATTAATTGGGACTTCAAACCATCCACAAAAAGTTTTTCAAAGTAGAAATTCAACTTTCTTATTTTTATAATCGCATATTTGATAGCTGTCTCTTCCATTTGAATAATTTTACGGATATAGTTTCATTAATATAAAATGTTCCACAAAATTCATAAGAAAAATATTAATTCTAAATTATCTAATTAATTGGATCATATTCCACTAAAATCCATCATCACAACATCATCATGTTTATAAATATTGTAAATTTCAGCTAATTCATTTCTTATCCTAGGTGTATGTAGTCTTAGAAACTAATTACTCTTGATGTGACTTTCCCAAAAAGTTATGGATAACGGTTTTAGTGTCAAACCATTCACATAAGTCCATATGAAAACTCATCAAAGTGGTGGACATGCAAATAATGTATAGAACATTGCAGACATGAAAAAAATCTCTTTTTCACAAAATATTTTTCCTTGTCACATATAGCTATATTTAGGCTATGACATCCACATGGAGTGTAAAATGCTCAAGGATTTACATCAAGAAGTATTTTTCGGAGAATTTTATGTTTACCTTTAATTTTTTATCCATTATCATAATATTTTCTACTTATATAATCAATTTTGATTTTAAGATCAACTAATGAATCTTCAAGGGACTTGAAAATCGCACGATCAAATGTGTCATCAAAACGTACGAATAAATGAAAAAACCTCCACCTAAAATTTAAATTATCCATTAACACCCACACATATTATGATAATTTAAATCTATTATCTTTTAATTTTATCTATAGTGAAATTGGGGATAATTGAAAAATATTTTTATTTCATAATATAATTCGTGATTTTTTATTTAATTTCAGTCCCCAACAAAATTATCATTTGATTTTTAATTTTATAACTAAGATAATTATTTTTAATTTCATTATTAACAACATGATGAGCATGATATTACATAAATGGATCAAATTCACAAAAAATCAATAATTTTACAAAATGTTCACTATATTTCTCAAAAATCCTCTCATTCGATCATGAAATGGTAAGTGGTTTTGTGAAAGTAACCTCAAAACTCCATTGATTCTAATAAGTACCATATTAAAAAAATATTTATTTATCAAAGATACATTCAATGTTTTTTCCAATTGTTTTTTTGTTGTCAAGTCCTCTGTGCAGGTCCATGTACCTCACAAATTAGAAATGTGATAAAAATATCTTTAACCTTGTAACATTAGTAATGTATTCAAAATTTCTTTCATTCTTACTATGTTTTTTTGGAAATTTATTCCAATCATTAGTTACTCATTCAGTAAAATATGTTTTCATTGATTTCGACATAAATAATTAAAAAAAACAAAATACCTTGTCTGACTAATTATTATACTCAAGTCACTTCCTCTCATGCTTCTAACCATTAGAATGTATGTAACGCCCCGACCCCAGTTACCCAGAGTCGGTGCATTATTACATAACATTGTCATGATCATAAGAAAGATCAAATCTTGAAAGGCCGATTGGTTTAGTAGCCTTGGAAACACTAGATATATTCATAAAGTTTTACATTACATTATAAAGTGAAAAACTACTACAACAACATAATGTCTTCATAGTCCACACTATTATACCCTCATAATATCCTTGCAGGTCATTCATAACTTACTTCTTCACATCCTGGGAAAAATAAAATATAGAAAAGGGGTGAGCTCAAATGCCCAGTAAGGATAGCAATATAGCGGAAACTTTCAAAAATAAGCATAAACATTTAAGGCAATGTATAACTAAAACAAAAGCCTTTTAAACTTGAACCTCAATATAGTATGGCAAAAGTAAAATGAAATAATTCCATTTACTTTTTCACATGGATATTCTACTCATCGAATAATCACATGCAATATCAATAACCACTTTCATAATGATGGAATGTATAATTCCAGACTATCATAACCACATAGCCAAGGCCTCGTGCCAAGACTACAAATAAGATATTGTCAAGGCCTTGTGCCAAGACACTAGTTTGTCTCATGAGACCTACCGATGCTTCGAGGAGCTATAACGGGCTCCACCCATCACTTACTAAGTCCAATGCATTCCCATATGAAAAGGTTTAAACATAACATAAACATTCGTATTAAAACTAGCATATGAAATGTCAATACTTTCTCCATAAACCATGAATGGTATAAAAATAACACATCCACAGTCAAACATATCACAAAACCTTCAATACAATATGGAAGTTTTGTATCATAATAAATCAACTTCATATAATCATAAAATCCATCAAAGGATGCTGACATAGATGAAATGAAAACTATTTGAGAGAAATATCTCCTTTTTTGAAATCATTTAAAAGTCACACATTTATAAAGGAAGTAATTAAAAAGAGGTTTTTGAATCAAAGTGTCCCATAACACTTTGAAACATTTGAAAGGAATTAACATTTTAAAAACATTCATGTCCATATAAATTAATCCTTAAAACCCACTTTGAAGACATGGACATTAATTAAAAAGATTTAGAAAGATAAATCTTTAAAACATTTAAAATTCTGATTTTGATAAAGAGTATCTTTCCGAAATTCTTAAAATATTCATTTTGAAATCATTTAAAAGTCACATAATTATAAAATAAAACATTTACATTGAAAATGTCCTTGTAAGCTTGTAAGGGAAGCTTTGAAAATTTTATAACGGCGTTAAATAGCCGCACCTGCTGTATAAGTTAAAAAAAACATTCTTACCTTAATTTTGTCGAAAAGGTTAAAAAGCACCTTATTTGGAAAATGACGGAAAGATTCCTTTATAAACCCCTTATGAAAAGTCAAACAAGGGTATAAATTACTTTAACCCATATTCTATTAAATAGTAAAAATGTTTTGAAATTCATTTTTAAGAAACATGGATGTGGATGATAAAGAGATCCCAGTAGATTATTACGTATAAACAACCTCGAATAATGAAGAGATTGCGAAATAAACCCTTACCTTGTACTTTTCCTTGGTTGGGGTAGTTTAACCTCCTGTATAATGGTGAAATATTTTTTATTAAATTATACAAGAATCATATACATTAATATGATATCATATTTGATCTATTAACATTGATTTGTTAATAATATCTTAGTATTATCGTTGTTTCGGCTATTAACTTACTCGTTTTCTTTTATATGTTTCATTACGTAAGACATGTTTGTAATGAATAGGTTGAATCTTAATCATATACAGAATGATATGAAGTCCTTAAACATTATTTTTAAATCATGAAATGATAATTATACTTGAATGGATACGATGGAGAATGAATCTCATCGCGTTCGTAGAGACGGTAGTCCGTACGTACGCACGAGCGACAATATCATTCTTTTGATATTAAAATAATATATAATTAGATAGTATATCATATATAAAGAATCATTAACATGTTATATTTATTATTAAATGAGTTACACATCATTATTATAACCATCCAAATAATAATATATTGAATAACAATTACACCACGACGTGGAGACGGTAAGCCGTACGTACGCAGGTATTGTGACATGTTATTCAAAGGGTGGATAGAATACTGAATATGGTTGTACCATATTTATAATAACATCACAGTATATATAAGATACTGGAGTTATTATTTTAGAATGGTAATAACAAAGAAAGAAGAAGTGGAAGATGAAAGGAACTTGGAAAAGGGTGGTGAAATCATTACCTCTTCTTCGGGTTCTTCCTTTTGATTTGATCAAAAGGGCTCCATAGGTTGGCTTTCTGATCAAACTAAGGCCTCTGGGTTGTAGTGAGGGAAGTTGGGAGATTATTTGTGTAGAGTCTTGCCGAACCAAAAGGCTTTGAAGGTGTGAAGAAATGAGAAGGAGGAGTGCCCTTTTATAAGAGGGGTAAGGGGATCCTTTGGAAAAGCTAGAAATATTAATTTATAATAAATTCATATTCGGTTTTTAATTGCTCAAAAGTTGATTATTTAAATTTTAAGGTGTGTATGGGTCGAAAACAACTCAACCAATAGAATTTAGACAGGTTTGAGTACTTATATTAACCTTATCTTTAAGTATTAACTCTAAGTTAATTAGTTTCAGTTTTACAATGTCTCTTTGTATTTTTATATTATATGGTTAATAAACTTACCATATACATACAAGCGACCAGAAAGTGGTCCATTAATTATGAACCTATCCTTATATAAGTCTTTTGGCAGAAAATTAGATTTTTAGGAATTTACTATCAATTAATAATATAATATTTGTTTTAAAAACTCTTTTTTGTCAATTTTGACACTATTCAATAGTTGATTATTGTGAAACTCATAACAGATTGATTACATCGAAAAAAGTTAATTAAATCAATCATAATATGTCATATTATCCTAGAAAATTATTTTAATTCATTAAAAGTATAAAATTATATTTATTTGGGTATTTATAATATCAATTATTTTAATTGTTCACTATTATGGTAATTAATGCATCATTATTGTGTCATAAATAAATTAAATTATTTAATCTCTAAAAATTATAAATAAAATATCATCATGTAGGAAATCGTTTTATCTTTCTAATGAATATTTATAGTCGAAACTCCAACATATATAACCCTATGTAAAAATTGTTTTTCTGAAAGATATATACTTATGTCATTTTTGTACTTATTTTAACTTAATTAAAATAAAGTGTCCCTATCACCTACAAGTGGCTCCATGGGGTCCCAAAATCGACCAAAAGATTCCTATGGCCGAAAATGTATCAACCAATAAGTCTAGGACACGTTTTAGGGTAATTCAGTATTATTATAATATTATTTTTTAACCATTATTTACCGGATTTACCCTTAACCATGGTAAATAAAATATTTACCGCAGTAATTATTCAAAATGTCTAAAAATAAAAGTTACCTATTTAAACAATTTCAAAATCCTGATTCCAAATAGGGAATCCATTTTTCCAAATTCACAACATAGAATTGGCAGAAATTAATTTAAAATTAATTTCCGTTCTTAAAACAAAAAACGTGTTTTTAAGAGATAATAACTATCAAAAGATTGACACATGTTTATGTCCGAATTAATTGTAAAATTATGTCCAATGACCAAAATTATATTAAATGGTAAAAATATATTCTATGTATACTTTAAAACCACTCAAATTCATAATTTATCACTATTAATTATTTTGATTAAAAAAGTTGTTTGTAATTAAAATTTAGTAATTTTCACTATTCATCAAAATATTAAAGTTATCCGAAATGTACCAAAATTTGACCTTAGGCTAAATTTGATATTAAAAATCCAAAAATGAAGTCCATTTTAAAAAATAAAATATATATAATTCCGAAAAGTAGGTATTACTATTCATAACGGCTCGTTTGATTGGTTGCGATGAGTGTTAGAACTCGAAGTTTCGTACAACACACACTACTGTATTATTCAAAGTAAAGCGTACCGTGGAAGCTTGGGATGTTTCTTTTTAAATTTTTGACGTCCCCATTTAGTCAAAAAGTTTAAAATATTGTATTTAAAAAGGGTTCACTATTAAAAGTTGATAAAAGTACAATACTGAAAATGAATTTGTTCTTACATTATGTCTAAGAAACTCATAATATGGATTCTAAAATTATAAGGATTATATAAAGTTTATTATTTAGTTAATACTATTCATAACAACTTTTGAACGACTTGTTTGGTAAGTCATGGTGCGATTGAACTCGGTGTTGCGTGTAGTGCAAGTTATTGAATTATTTTGAAGAAATAACACACTATGAAATCTTGGGGTGTTACATTCTCTTCTCCTTCAATAAATTGCGTCCTTGCAATTTGAAATTGTTCTTAGAAAATAAAAGGTTGAAAATAGAAAATATCTTTGTGGGAAAACCCACATCGGAAATTAGGTTACTAAAATTTAGTCTTAATATGAGGAAAAGATAAATGAAAGGGTCACCAC
The DNA here is from genome assembly GCA_963277665.1 of Viscum album. NCBI lineage: Eukaryota > Viridiplantae > Streptophyta > Magnoliopsida > Santalales > Viscaceae > Viscum > Viscum album. The sequence continues at coordinate 939,834,004 of OY728165.1, forward strand.
CAAATTAGTATCTCTATTAGGAGAACATTGCTGGCAATTAGAGACATATAATTGGTAGAAAAATGTAAATATTTATAGGTAGTGATTGAGGTCATCAATCACAAACAAGTGTAAAATTGAGGTTCTTAAATTCATTAATCTATGATGATTTGAAATAACATCGGTTCAACAAAACATAGGGTATTAGGATAACACATTTTTGGTTTTAGGATTCCTTAAATAAAGTATAAGAATTAATTTCTTCATAGTATAAGAGAAGAAGAAAAATATATTCTTGACAAGTAGAGTTCCATCCTTTAACTAACTTCTACCACAAACTCATCTTTCACTCTAAAAGATAATAGAACGAAAAAAATATATTCTATTTATCCTATTCATATAGGGTTCCAAAAAAACAAATTTATAATTCATCTACCAGATCTTTTAAAAAAAACTACATTATTTAATCTCGAACATCACGTGGGTCAGTGGTAGGTGATACACCCTTGTCACCCTTCAGTTGTGGGTTCAAGTCTCGCGGCCTTGCCGGTCACGACGGGTTGCCGCCTGACCTCCGGGTTGTCCTTTTATGGCAATCCAAAATTAATCTCAAACTAGAATTTATCCAAAATACTTCTGTCCAAACTCACAGTCCAACATTTATAAGCAAGGTAAACATAATGTAGATCCTTTTTACCCCGTAATAGCATATTAATACCTTCATCATGTATTCTTTTAAAACAGTGAAACATCCTGAATTACCATAATCCTTATTGATTACATTCATGCTCCCTTATTCAATATAGAATGCTGGATATACTTCATCAATCCAAAAAAAATTTAAACCCCAACAATGATGGAATATACAAATCAATAATCATCTTCAAGGTAGTCAAGAATATCCAATATAATTTATCCAAATCAATCATGTTTTATTCTAAAATCAGTACCTTGGTATCAGAACCATATTATAGTTTATCTTTCTCTCAACCATATATTTTCCAAAAATTTAACCTTCTATTGAGTCACTTTTCTTTGTTCCACACAAACTCAAGTCCTTAATGAAATAGTACTGCAGTACAATCCTTATATACTCCATAATTATTATAACAAGTACATTATTGATACAACACTCAAATGACATAATCAACATAAGAACTCTAATCATTTCTCTTCATCTGTGGTAGTATCATAACTTGATTATTATCTAATAGCATCATTTGCGGCATAGTCTGATGACTGGGAAATAGGTTCGCGTAGTGTCCAAACTCCTTGCAAATGAAGCATTGTACATTTGAAACCATTTTCTTACCCTTGCAGTCACGTAATTTTTGCCCTTTTCCTCTACACTTATAAAAAACTCCTATTCCTTTCAGGCAATTTCCAGGGTGTTTCTTTCCACAGTTATCACATATGGGAAAATTCTTCTTTTCCCTCTTCCCTTTATCCATCTTTCTCTCTTCCATACTTTTCTTCTCTTGCTTCCCTTCAAAGCCATAGGACTCAGTAAACTCTTTACTTATCTTATCAACACATGATATCATTTCTTCATATGATGATAATACATGTGAGGCCATTTCTATTATAAATTCTGGCTTAAGACAATGAAATATATGATCCTTTTTGTATCATGTGCATTGCTGGAGTTCTCATTTCTCCTACTGGGCGCCATTTCTAAACAATGGCATACACTAGATTAGTTTATGAATAACAATACCTAATTGCAAACTTGTAAAACACATAACATAAATTAAATAGTTTATGGATATAATCCATAATCATAAAAATTTATCCTTCGAAGAAGTATATACTCATAAACCCTTCATAATGGTTCGTAAGGAAAATGAGAATTATCCTAAGCATATCCCCCGGGAGTGTTGTAACCAAGAGTGTAGAAAGGCCCATTGTCGTGCACCAGTTCCCGTTCGAGTCTAGCTCAAAGTGGTGTTTTTGGGTTTTACCCCTAGGTACAACAGTTCCAGAGCCGCCTCTACCTGCATGTATCCAGACAGGGATGTATTGCTCAGAAAACTCACAAAATCTCTACAATACCAATATTCTAGGAATTTATTCTATACTAATCCTCAAAATTCATCTTAAATCTATGTGCTCTAATCAGAGTTTATCTAAATCTAGCTTCCAAGGTTTGTACTAAACCTCCCTCTGATACCAACTGTAACGCCCCGACCCCAGTTACCGAGAGTCGGTGCATTATTACATAACATTGGCATGATCACAAAAAAGATCAAATCTCGAAAGACTGATTGGTTTAGTAGCCTTGGAAACACTAGATATATTCATAAAGTTTTACATTACATCATAAAGTGAAAAACTACTACAACAACATAATGTCTCCATAGTCCACACTATTATCCCCTCATAATATCCTTGCAGGTCATTCATAACTTACTTCTTCACATCCTGGGAAAAATAAAACAAAGAAAAGCGGTGAGCTCAAATGCCCAGTAAGGATAACAATATAGTGGAAACTTTCAAAAATAAGCATAAACTTTTAAGGCAATGTTTAACTAAAACAATAGCCTTTTAAACTTGAACCTCAACATAGTATGGAAAAAGTAAAATGAAATAATGTCATTTACTTATTCACATGGATATTCTACTAATCAAATAATCACATGCAATATCAATAACCACTTTCATAATGATGGAATGCATAATGCCAGACTATCATAACCACATAGCCAAGGCCTCGTGCTAAGACTACAAATAAGATTTTGTCAAGGCCTTGTGCCAAGACACTAGTTTGTCTCATGAGACATACCGATGCATCGAGGAGCTATAGCGGGATCGACCCGTCACTTACTAAGTCTAATTCATTCCCATATGAATAGGTTTAAACATAACATAAACATTCTTATTAAAACTAGCATATGAAATGTCAATACTTTCTCCATAAACCATGAATGGTATAAAAATAACTCATCCATAGTCAAACATATCACAAAACCATCAATACATTATGGAAGTTCTGTATCATAATAAATCAACTTCATATAATCATAAAATCCATCAAAGGATGTTTACATAGATGAAATAAAAACTATTTGAGAGAAATATCTCCTTTTTTGAAATCATTTAAAAGTCATACATTTATAAAGGAAGTAATTAAAAAGAGATTTTTGAATCAAAGTGTCCCATACAAATTTGAAACTTTTGAAAGGAGTTAACATTTTAAAAACATTCATGTCCATATAAATAAATAATTAAAAACCATTTTGTAGACATGGACATTAATTAAAAATATTTAGAAAGATAAATCTTTAAAACATTTAAAATTCTGATTTTGATAAAGAGTACCTTTCCGAAATTCTTAAAATATTCATTTTGAAATCATTTAAAAGTCAGATAATTATAAAATAAAACATTTACATTGAAAATTTCCTTTTGATCTTGTAAGGGAAGCTTTGAAAATTTTATTACGGTGTTAAATAGCCGCACCCTCCATATAAGTTAAAAAAACATTCTTACCATAATTTTGTCGAAAAGGTTAAAAAGCACCTTGTTTGGAAAATGACAGAAAGATTCCTTAATAAACCTCTTATAAAAAGTCAAACAAGGGTATAAATGACTTTAACCCATATTATAGTAAATAGTAAAAATGTTTTGAAATTCATTTTGATGAAACATGGATGTGGATGATAAAGAGATCCCAGTAGATTATTAAGTATAAACAACCTCGGATAATGAAGAGATTGGGAAATAAACCCTTACCTTGTACTTTTCCTTGGTTGGGGTAGGTTATCCTACTTTATAATGGTGAAATAATTGTTATTAAATTATACAAGAATCATATACATTAATATGATATCATATATGATCTTTTAACATTGATTTGTTAATAATATCTTAGTATTATCGTTGTTTCGGGTGTTAACTTACTCGTTTTCTTTTATATGTTTTGTTATGTAAGCCATGTTTGTAATGGATAGGTTGTATCTTAATAATAGACAGAATGATATCAAGTCCTTAGACATTATTTTTAAATCATGAAATGATAATTATACTTGAATGGATACGATGGAGAATGAATCTCATCGCGTTCGTGGAGACGGTAGTCCGTACGTAGGCACGAGCGACAATATCATTCTTTTGATATTAAAATAATATATAATTGGATAGTATATCATATATACAGAATCATTAACATGTTATATTTATTATTTACATGAGTTACACATCATTATTATAACCATCCAAATAATAATATATTGAATAACAATTACACCATGACGTGGAGACGGTAAGCCGTACGTACGCATGTATGGTGACATGTTATTCAAACGGTGGATAGAATACTGAATATAGTTGTACCATATTTAAAATAACATCACAGTATATATAAGATACTAGAGTTATTATTTTAGAATGGTAATAACAAATAAATAAGAAGTGGAAGAAGAAAGGAACTTGGAAAAGGGTGGTGAAATCATTACCTCTTCTTTGGATTCTTCCTTTTGATTTGATCAAAAGGGCTCCTTAGGTTGGCTTTCTGATCAAACTAAGGCCTCTGGGTTGTAGTGAGGGATGTAGGGAGATTATTTGGGCTGATTTTGGCCGAACTAAAAGGCTTTTAAGGTGTGAAGAAATGAGAAGGAGGAGTGCCCTTTTATAAGAGGGGTGAGGGGCACCTTTGGAAAAGCTAGAAATATTAATTTATAATAAATTCATATTCGGTTTCTAATGGCTCAAAAGTTTATTATTTAAATGTTAAGGTGGGGATGGGTCGAAAAAAACTCAACCAATAGAATTTAGACTGGTTTGGGTACTTATATTAACCTAATCCTTAAGTATTAACTCTAAGTTAATTAGTTTCACTTTTACAATGTCTCTTTCTATTTTTATATTATATGGTTAATAAACATATCATATACATCCAAGCGACCAGAAAGTGGTCCATTAATGATGAACCTATCATGATATAGGTCTCTTGGCAGAACATTAGATTTTTTGGAATTTAATATCAATTAATAATATAATATTTGTTTTAAAAACTCTTTTATGTCAATTTTGACACTATTCAATAGTTGATTTTTGTGAAACTCATAACAGAAATATTACTTCGAAAAAAGTTAATTAAATAAATCCTAATATGTCATATTATCCTAGAAAATTATTTTAATTCATTAAAAGTCTCAAATTATATTTATTTGGGTATTTATAATATCAATTATTTTAATTTTTCTCTATTATGGTAATTACTACATCATCATTGTGCCATAAATAAATTAAATTATTTAATCTCTAAAAATTATAAATAAAATATAATCATGGAGTAAATATTTTTATATTTCTAATGAATATTTATAGTCAAAACTACAACATATATAACCCTATGTAAAAATTGTTTTTCTAAAAGATATATACTTATGTCATTTTTGTACTTATTTTAACATAATTAAAATAAAGTGTCCCTATCACCTACAAGTGGCTCCATGGGGTCCCAAAATCGACCCTAAGATGCCTATGTCCGAACATGTATCAAACAATAAGGCTAGAACACGTTTTAGGGTAATTATGTATTATTATAATATTATTTTTTAACCCTTATTTACCGGATTTTCCCTTAACCATGGTAAATAAAATATTTACCGCAGTAATTATTCAAAATGTCTAAAAATAAAAGTTACCTATTTACACAATTTGAATATCCTGAATCCGAATATAGAATCCATTTTTCCAAATTCAGAACACAGAAGTGGCAGAAATTAATTTAAAATTAATTCCCGTTGTTAAAATAAAAAGCGTTTTTTTAAGAGATAATAACTATCAAAAGATTGACACTTGTTTATGTCCGGTTTAATTGTAAAATTATGTCCAATGACCAACATTATATTAAATAGTAAAAATATATTCTAATTATACTTTAAAACCACTCAAATTCATAATTTATCACTATTAATTATTTTGATTAAAAAAGTTGTTTTTAATTAAAATTTAGTAATTTTCACTATTCATCAAAATATTAAAGTTATCCGAAAAGTACCAAAATTTCACCTTAGGCTAAATTCGATATTACGAATCCAAAAATGAAGTCCATTTTAAAAAATAGAATATATATAATTTCAAAAAGTAGGTATTACTATTCACAACGGCTCGTTTGATTGGTTGTGGTGTGTGTTAGAACTCGAAGTTGCATAAAACACACGCTACTGTATTATTCAAAGGAAAGCGTATCGTGGAAGCATGTGATGTTTCTTTTTAAATTTTTGACGTCCCCATTTAGTCAAAAAGTTTAAAATATTGTATTTAAAAAGGGTTCACTATTAAAACTTGATAAAAGTGCAATACTGAAAATGAATTTGTTCTTACATTATGTCTAAGACACTCATAATATGGATTCTAAAATTATAAGGATTATATAAAGTTTAAAATTTAGTTAATACTATTCATAACCGCTTTTGAATGGCTTGTTTGGTAAGTCATGGTGCAATTGAACTCAGTGTTGCATGTAGTGCAAGTTATTGAATTATTTTGAGGAAATAACACACTATGAAATCTTGGGGTGTTACAATGTATAAGAACAAAATATTAAAAGTAAAGTGTCTCCAATTACTAACTTCCTTTGGAAATACAAAATTTTATTTTTATATTTTAATTAGGAAAGGATTAATCAACAAAATTATCTTGAAAACATTGATATTTTAACATAATATCTGATCACAATTCACATACAAAAAATTTTCAAAGTCAATAATGATTTGATCTCCATGTTCAAGAATCATATAGATAACATTTTTATTTTCATACTCCTTATAATCCACATCCACACCATCAGTTATCTTATCAATACTTTGAGCCATAAGTTCCTCTATAGATTTTTTATTCACTCTAAAAACTTTTTCACATAGAGGTTGCTCATTTAATCGAACTAATGAACTCCCATTTTCACTTATTGAGAAATATATTTTAAAAATAGAAATAACTAGGGATTTTTACATTTCATTCATTCTATGATTAATTTTCATGTTTTGAGATATAATATTTTAAAATATATTCATAGAAGTTCTTACATGTTATAAATTATAGTTCAAATAATTATAATAAATTTGGAATTATAAAATATTTAAAACATGATGTATTATATAAAAAATCATATATTACAAATAATTTATTATTAATATAATATTCAATATTTTTATTTAATATTCCTATAAGAAAATATAACAAAACATATAAATCAATTAATAAATTTCACAAATTAAATTAGACAAATATAAACCCAAATTTCTATAAACTATATTAATTTTTTTAATGAAATTATTTAAAATTTAAAATTTTGACATTAAAACACTAAATTGTAAAGTTAGAGTTAATTTTGAAATATTAATCTTATATTCATTTTTTTTATTTATCAAAATTTAATGAAAAATGTAAACTAACATAATTTCTACCATATTTATAAAACAATTAAATAATGAAAACATTCTCTAAAACCAAATGCAATTTAGTTTTATTTTATTTGTAAATTATATCATTTTTATTTACATTTCTTAAAAAATATTGATTCATGTAATCCAATATATTTTTTAATACATGGTTAGAGCATGTTTTGACATAATATATAAATTTTATTAATGATTAGGTAGATAAACTAGTGTTTAAATAAAAATTTATTGTTTGTAAAACTGGTAAACCAATAAAGTAATATGCTATTAAAATTAAATAATAATAAAATAGATGAAATATAAATGAAAAACTAATCAACTATCAAAAAATTATAAATTGAAATTAAGATAAGTAAGACAATAGTGAATCCAAAATTTATATAATTTATAAAAATTATAGATTTTTTTTTGTAAAATAAAAATAAAAAAATAATAATTATAAAATGATTATAAAATAACTCTAATTAACTATAGAAAATAGAAAACTAAAATTGAGATGAAAAATTTAAATCATAGATAGATAAGTCATCAGTGCATCCATAATACCGATAATTTCTAAAAATAAAAACAAAAAATTAATTGAAAATTGATAGCTAAAAATTGATTATAAAAAACTATAATTACCTATGGAAAAATAAAAAATTGTTTTTGAGTTGGGAAAATTACAATTGAGAATTGGAAAACCTCACTGAATCATTAAATCATTCATTTTTTTTTCAAATTATAAAAAGAAATTAATAAATATAAAAAATAAAATGATAAAATATTTATATAGAAACCCCTCACATTAAACCGGGGGGCGTCACATGATAGCATGAGAGGGTAGGGGTCTCGATCATTGGTTGGAAAGCAAGGTCAAGTATTCATGAGACCCTAGAAATAATGCCTCTTCCTAGTCAAGATTAAAATACCAATGCAGCTAATGGTTAATAGGGTAAATAGGAGAGTAGGGTAGCATGGGTTTGGGGAGGGTGAGTGAGTTTGTAGTATGAGAGTGTGGGAGAATCAGGTGAGAATGGAAGCACGTGGGAGCTTGGGATAATAGGAGATTCAAGAGAGAACACCGAGAGAGATTGTGGGAGTTCCCGTAGTGAAATAGTGAAATGTTATTTTAGGGTTAGGGAGGGAGCGGAGGGTGGGGATCTATGTTTTATTTTCCCAATTGGGGGTGTTTCCCAAAAGCCCATGGGCCTACGGGGATCACCCATGGTTCGACCCTGATTCTGATAAACATAATATTTATAAAAAAAATCTATGAAATATTTCTAAATAACTTCCAACCTTTTTAATAATCCCCCATTGTCAACAAAAAACAAAAACTTACTAAGTAATTAATTTTACAGCATTACCCCTAGAAATTATTCACCCTTTAAAAGCTACAACCAACCCATGCTAACTTCACTGGATTATGCTACTATCATCCCAACGATGATACACAGATATCCCCAGTACCCCTCCATAGAAACACCCAAGAATCCTCTTTAGCCTAAGATTTAGAATACCAGAAACGAAACAAAAATAAAAATCTTGAAACCTCATGTTCCTATGAAAACATACCCCTTAAAAATCTACTTTTTCCTTAACAAGAATTTTTTTTGGAGATTTGGGGGTTGATATTACTGCTTTTGAAGTTAAAAATGATATTTCTATCTTTTTAAATGGATTTGAAACTACTAGAACAATTGTTCAATGATGAATATATCTCTGATAATCACTAAAAATTTTAACATCTACAAATTTACCACCAGGAAGATAACAATGCTTCATAAAAACTATAACCTGGAAAAATTAATACACTAGTATTACCCAGTGTGCTAGTGGATCCTTTTCGATTGAAATCATATCAACATAATACATTTAGTATGCAATGTCTACCCACTCAAGTGTAAAATTGATCTTTTAAAAAAATATTTATAGTGTTTGATAACTGAGAAGATGTTTCAGTACTCTAGATTTATAACCATACCTTATAGGGGATGGGTAATTACAAGTGACAACCTCAAATTGCTGTAACTACCATAGATTCCCTGGTATCCCCAAAAAACGTTTCCCTACATAAAATATTTAGAGAATCATTTTGTAATGAACCAACCCATTATACCCTCACAAACTAGAACCAAACCCAATTAGGCACATACACGAAGGGTATTCTCAATCCCCACATACTAGCGACTAGCACCTAGGCATCAACATAAACATGAGAAATTTTTTTCTGAAAATTGAATAGAAAAAATTGAATACATATTCATAATAGAAGGAAATAATAGAATAGAAACAAGAAATATATACAATAACAAAAATGATGTGTTAAAAATGATAAAACTCAAAAGAAGCTAAAAAACACCAAGATACAAATCCAACAATAAAGGATAAAGCCCAAAATGAGAAATAGCTACCCTATGTGATAAGAAGATGTTGTCCCACCATCTCACCACTAGCTACTAAGGACCTACTGAGTAGAACCTCACCACCTTACTACGATTCCTTTTCTTTCCCTACATCAAAAGACATAACTAGGTCTACACAGTGATGATAAGGTGTGCAGGGTGTGAGTTAAATAGGCTTATAAGGATCCCATATAGGTATTCCATAATAGGTCTCTTTATAAAAATTCATAAAAGAAAAAAATTAAAGAAAAAAAGGAATGATAACTAGTTAAAAAAATTATATCAAAATCATGGTAAAGCATTTCCCTGTATTCCATAGTTCAGAATAATATATGTAAAAAAAATTCAAAGCATATCACATATATGAAAATAGGTAATCGAAGCCAAATGATATAAACAAAAGCACATGTACATCACACTAATGATCACTATTAGTCAGGATACCTAGAATAGTCATACCCAAACATAGAAAACCATGTTCATCACGCCTCTAGACATATCCATCAAATCTAGAGATCATAAGAACACCCCAGAAAGTGAACCTCCCAATAATGTCTAAATATTATCTAGGTCACTTGGACTAAGGACTAGAGGAACACTCCATGAGTGAAACCCCTAATAGTAAAAATGAATGGGGACTATTTCTATACAATCCACCTAAGCACCCAAGGTTTACCATGTGCTACATTTTCAAATAATTTCAACAAAATCATTATTTAAAAAACATTCCAAAAATCCACATCACAATACGTTGAAAATAAATTTTCTTTCACCAAAAAAGGGGATCCATTCTTTTCTCAAAAACCAATTTTCACACACAAGAAAATAAATAAATAATTCCAATTTATTTATAAATTAATTAATAAAACTAGAGCATTGAATGATCACCCAACACATTTTAGATATGGAATTACCTACCTCATACATTGGTTGCACATGCCCAAAATAGGGCCCACCAACACATGGAAGAATGAAAAGACATCAACAAAGGCCCTGGAATTGATCCCCACATCTTAGAATCAATTCAAAATTCTAATAGGACAATAGAGAAGATAAAACAACACATACATCAAAGAACATGCATGCCATATGACAGCCAACATGAGGGTCATCCTCTAGGAGAGTATCATATTATGGATCTATAAAGGATAAAAAACATCATCATAGGGTTGAAAAATTAGAAACATAGTGCCACACCTCTACCATGAACAATGAAAGTGAAGAAGTAGAAATACGGCTTACCAGGAAGAACCCATTAAACCGATATTGAGATCAAACATTGAAAAAGGAACATGAGAGGATATGAGGAAACTAAACATTACTAGAGAAACACAAGGGTCAAAGAAGATACATACACATTGAATGATAGAAGAGTCCCCCAAGAAGTATAAAAAAACTAATAGGTGGAAGGGTTTTTAATATAAACATCATTTTTATCGCATAAATATCCCATAAATCATTTACAATGAAAAAACTATTTCCTAATATTAAATTTATCTTGAGTGATTATCTTATCGTGTAAAAGAGGTTATTACGACCTAAAAGTAATTTACAACATAATGGTGATTTTACAGCTTGAAAGATTATTGTGCTATAAAAAATTCCATGTCTTGTACCCAAGGAAACATTTACACCATAAGTTATACATCTATGACATAAAATGGTCAGATAGGTAGTACCCATCCTAGGTTCAGAAGAAACATAAAAAAACTGTTAATCTCCCCAAACCTAAAAAGATGCTCATAAAAATTAAAATGAGCATACCTTTTTATAAAAGATTCAAAAATCTCCCCAACAAAAGAAATTAAATCCCTGTAAATTCATGTTTAAGAATGATGATTTAAAAAGGGGTGATACCAATGCTCCCTCATTGATGATTCACACTACTAAGTCCCATGAAAATCTGCTGCATGTTTCCAAAAAACTATGAATAGTAGGATAAACTTCCACTCCTTGAATTTCACCTAAGATTCAATGATATACATTTGATGATCTACAAACAAAATTTCTGGATCCAGATAAATATTAACCTAAGTAAAAACATGAAAGGGACAAAGATAGTACTCCCTAAGCTGAGATATGTGGAATACATCATGAATACACTTCAATAATGTAGGTAATGATAACTAATATGAAATATAACAAATTAAATTAGTGATAAAAATGGACCAACATATCTGGGATCCAAATTTATTGATTCCCAACCCGACTGTGAACCAACTGATGATAAACCCTAAAGAGAACTCAGTCACCAATGGAAAACACCAAATGATGATGTTGATGATCCACATACAATTTCTGGTGTCACTATGATGTAACTAGACACCTATGTATATCTTGAATCCTCACTGAAATCATATCAATGATACTTGGTCTTATAATATATGTCTCACCTATATCATACCCCAAAACGGTGATCTACACAGGTGACCTTACAAAGCATTTAAGGGATCTATTCTGATTGAGTACTGATAACTATTATTGTACGAAAACTTTACCATTCTAAGATGGTTATCCCACGATCCACCAAAATACAATAATTAGGAAAAAATAATATCCTCCAAGATCTTAATAACATGATCTGTCAAACCATCTATATATCGATGGTATGTTTTACTCAACTTGATTCAGGTACCCATCAATACATGGAGAATTTTCTAGAATCGGGAGGTAATCTCTAGATCCTTACTGGGATGATAGAAAATGAACCCCAATTAACCTAATGATCTTATAAACATAAATATTACTAATATATTGAAATTTATTGGTGTCCCTAATTATAATAAAATGAAAATATTTTATAAAATGATAAATCACCACCAAAATTGAGTTATTCCCTTTTAGAGTTTATGGTAATCCAAAAACAAAATCCATGGACACCTCATCCAATTTCCAAAACAACATCAAAAGAATGTTGAGAAAACTAGAAGATTTTAGATACTATACCTTTATCTGTTGGTAGGATTAATGATAAAAAAAATATCTCAATTCATACCCAACCATTAGTAACATCATCTAATGGCATAATACATATTAATAGTTCTTTGATGAATGGACCACAAAGAACTATGAAAGTAAAAAAAACTAAAATTCTCATAAATGATGGGATGAAAAAAAACCTAAAATATAGAATACCATCCGAAGGGAGAGACCAACTAGATATAGTCTCCCCACCATAATGAGCTTCATGAATTCCCATAAATTCATTATCCTACTGCTGATCCTATAGAATAGGCTCAAGGTGAGATGGTGATAACCGAGCATTAGTCATAACCATACATGAAATATTCACCAAATATTCCAGATGTAACTAATTTAAGATCCTGATAAGGTTACACTATTTAATTCTAAAAACAACATATAATAAGACATTCCCACTTATATTATTTGCAATCACATTACCCTTCCTTGTGGTGTAGGTGATGTAAAAGCCAAACATCTGAGGTATTTCACCCACTACCTTTTTCCGAGATTCAAATATTTTTAAGAATTTTTTTATATTAGACTCTTATGATTAGAAGATACTTTGAAGCTCTTACCAATGAGAACATTCTACCAACATTGGAGCACATTCATAATTATGATCAGCTTCAAATCATGAGTGGGGAAATTCTTCTCATGTGGTTGAAGCTGAAGAGATCCACATGGCGCAACTGGATCATCCAACATAATCAAACAACCTAGAACAACACTAGAAGAATAATAGTATACCATATACCCCTTATAAGGATTAGGTAATATTATAATAGGATATGATTCCATAATCCATTTCAGTTCATTGAAATAAGATTAACATATTTCATCCCATTTTAATTTCACCCATTTACTGGTAAGAGTAGTCAAAGATGATTCGAAATTTGATAAATCCATAATGAAACAAAAATAGTATCTTGTACGAACAATGAATCACCAAATCTTGAATACATTCCATAGATCTTCACATTAAAAAAATATCATTTATCTTCTTAGGATCAACTAATAATCCATATTCAGAAATCATATGCCCCAAAAATTTCTCTTCTTGTATCTAGGAATTACATTTTGATATCTTTTCATAACAATGGAGAATATTATATATTTCCAAAAACAAAATCATATGGTTCTCATTTTAAATATTAGACCTCAAATAAACTAAAATATTATCCATGAAGACTATAAAGAAAGTGTCAATATATTGATGGAATATATGGTTAATCAAATCCATGAAAACTACAGGAGTGTTAGTAAGACCAATATGACTTTCTAGAAATTCATAATAACCATAACTACTTATGAAAACTATATTTGGTATATTAGAATGTCGAACCCTGAGATGATGACAACCAGATTCAAGATCGATCTTTGAAAACCATTTTACCCCATTTAATTTGAAAAAAGATCCTCTACATAGAGAAAATGATACATATTCTTAACCATATCTTGGATAAAATTATGATATACCACAAAAACATTAATTGAACCATTATACTTCTTGGAATAGAGATTTGTCGATTCCTATAGTGAAATACTAGGGTGAAAAAACATTCTCCGTCATATCAAACAATTGAATAATGAGCTCTTTCATATCCACTGGTTCCACATGATAAGATGGTATCGTGATTAATTATGTACCTGACACTAGATCAGTTTTAAACTCTACCTACCTATTTGATGGAAGACCATAGAATTCATTTTAGAAGACATCAAAAAAATCTATGAAAAACAAGGGAAGATTGAAAAAATAATAAATTTTATCAAGGCCAATTGAAATAGTAGATGAAAAACTATAAATCATGGGTCAAAAAGGAATTACACTACTAGAACTCAGATCCCACTATACCTGAAATACATTAGAGCTTCCATCAGCAATATGAAACGAGACATGAGAATAATAACAGAAATTTTTAACAGGATGACCGATAAGACAATCTGTCTTGATTATGACTTAATACAGGTCCATTTTGAGAACGATTGAATACTACACTTACTTAATGTCAGCTATCGATAGAGAACAGTGAGGACATTGAAACCCCTATTCTTTCCTCGTTTCAAGAGGTGTTTCTAACTCCATAAAATGGGACATGAGGTCTGTTAGATGTTTAAAAATATAAAAAATAGGTAGATATAAATGATTGGGAATCAATAATATCAAATAAAAGTATTTTTTATAAAATATACAACAAGGACGATACCTATCACTATCACTAGACTAGATGTAACCTCCACTAGAAAAATATCAACTACGTAAAGGTTCTTTACTCTTATAGCCTCTACCTAGAGCCCTACGTACTTTTAAGCATCTGGCTATATTTTAGTTGTCACACCCTGACCTCAGATACTTAATCATTTTATTTATTAACCAATGTTGGATCTTTTGGTGGAGGTTCGGGATAGGTATCCAACAAAATTCCTTGTTTTTTGAGGTATTTGTTTCTTTCTAGACCTATTCATGTTTATTGTGATTGTTTTGGGAAGAATGTGGCATGTTGGGGAGTTTGAGATGCCATATGTGTCTCTATTTTGTGTTTAAAACATTCAGGGATCATTGGGTGGGTTTCCCTAGTGTTTGTGGTGTAATTTGGGGGGTTTTGGAAAATTTTCATTGTCTCACAATTTGATCATGGTTTCCCCAAACCACGAAACATAACCTTGAAATTTTATATAATCTTTCCAGTAGCTCTCGCACGGTTTCCGCATGGACTTCAAAAACGTGCAGCAAAATCGTACATCCCATTATGGGATTAATAAATATTGACATAGAAATCTGTTTAGGGTGATTATACCTCCAAAATGAGGACACACCTATTGGGTATCAAACATATGAGACTCCCCTTTAATCCTCGATTGTTTTGGGGCCCTTTTGGGGAGATTTATCAAGGAAGGTTGGTGATTCTTCATGTTCGCTTCATTAAATATCTTCTCTTTCCATTTACCTCCTTGTTTTTTTGGAGTTTTCTTGGGGGTTTCCTCCCTTGTACAAACCCTATGGATTGGGTTGGATCATGTGGTTTTTTTATTGTGGATAGGTTATGTGATTGTTTTTGGGGCCTAGATCTCCCTCTTTGTGTAGTTATATTCAATTCGCATAAGGCTAAGGTAGGTGAATTAAACTTTTCCTTTCCGGAATAATCCTTTGGCACTTGCTTATTTTCATATGATTATTCAATGATATTTTCACCTATATTATACCTATGGATATATTTATATAAATGATGATATGGTGTTTTTTGTTTTTTTAAATAGTTTCTTAATGAAATTTGTGTGAAATGTTTCAGTTTTATGGCACATATGGTTCTTGGTTTTAATGACCTAGTTTTTAAAGTGGAATTAGATCTTTTATGAAATTATTAACTCTTATGTTGTGTGATAGAGCTTATTTGGTTTTGAAATTGTTTTTATTTTGTAATTTGGAAATGGTGTTGTTAGATATGTGGGTTTAATGGTCTTTGAAAGGGGTTTTATGGGAAAAATGGGATGGTTGTGTTATTCTAAATAATGAATGGTTAGATTTTGTTTTCAAATGGTTTCTTAGATAAAAGGGGTAACATTGGATGTTGGAACATATACGGGTGAACTATGAGCACACATGGATGTTCCCTCAAATGAAGATGACACTTGAAAAATGGTATTCTTAAAAAATCCTAATTTCTTAAATGAATATTGGTTTTCAAATAGTTTCGGTTCCCTTGGGAGACACCTAAAGATAGTTTTAAATAGGTTTTTGATAAAGGGTATCTTTAAGTGTTTTGGTAAAGCTTGGTATTAAATGTATTCCACAAGTGTTGGTCTGTTTGGCCTTGGAACATGCTTTGTGTGAGTTCGGAATGGTAAAGGCCTAATTGCCATATAATACATGAAGATGGTTTTAGAAATGATTTGGAAATGACATGGTAAATGTATTTGTGTGTGTAAATATAATGTCATGTTTGGAATGTTTATAGTGTTGCATGTTTTTACTAAAATGTTGAAAGTCATGTTTAAGAAATTCTCAGGGAAGTGGTGTTCCTCATGGTTTTATATGTGATTTGTAAATGTTTCAATCGACATAAGTTTTCAAAAATGGTTCTGTAATGTGAAACTAGTGGGTTATGAAATGTGGTGCTTGGTTTGGTTGATTAATTGTATATATGTAATCATGTGATGCAGAACCTTTTTGAGCACAAAAGGGAAACACAAGTATCTAGGTGGGCAGACACGTACTAGTATGTTAGTGATCAGGTGGGGTTTGGCCCCAGTTTCACGTATCAAGTTTGACGATGACAACAAGAAATAAACTATGATTATGATGTTAGGGAACACTAGGTTATGGGTATGTTCCCAACTAGTGGATCATCCATGAGAAAGGATATTGTTATGGTTACTTTTCACTGAGATATGGGTACCTGGGGCCCACAACTAGCTAGTGCCTAGGGGTGTTCCCGTGACTAATGCTCAATGACTATATCGCACCTCCCATCAGCATACGGTAGTTTAGGATAGTAATTTTGAAAGTAATTAGTTTGTTTTTAAAGTGTAATTTTATGAATCTTTATTCCATTTAATTTAGTTTCATTGAAAATTGTTACTAGTATCATTTGTTTTTGGCTTTTGGTTTTAAAATGGCATCTAGTTTTGTAAATGATTAGTATCGTGTGTTGGATTTTGATACAGGAAAGAAATTTTGTTTTATTTAAAATGTAAAAACCATAATTTTGTAACTGTATTTCAAACTTGTGTTAATGGTTTGTTTTTGGAAAATAAACTCTTGGATTAAATGGTTATCTTTGGCATCCCTACAAAGTGTTTCGGTGGTCACACCTATCCTATCTTTTCAGTTGTAGGTCCATCTTTTGATCTGGCTTTTGGGTAGGTTCTCATTGTATAGCATGTTCGGTTTTGTAGATGGAGGTGACCAAGAAGTCACATGTGGATTTTGGTAGTGTGGCTTCATTTCCAGTTTATTCCTATTAGTTTCCACTTTTTCAATTGTATCATGTATTTGGACCAATTATTTATTTTTCCATGTTAAGTTTTTGGTTCTCTTTGCTTGTTAGATATTATTTATTACTTCTGTCATGGTAGGTTTATTTTGGTCTTAAATCATTCCCAATTGTACATTTTGATGCCCGATACTAGTTTCCAGCCCATGGGGATCGAGAACACCCTTTAGGACATGTTGCAGACCATCTTGGGTGACCAGTTTAGGGTCGACCTGGGTTGGATTGTGACAAAATGGCATCAAAGGAGGCCCTTGTTATTTAGGTATTATGGTATATGGAGAATAAGGTTGTTGGGGGATTAGATGGTAGGTCATGGGTAAGTTCCTGATCACCACCACTCATGACGAGACCTGAGTTACTAGAGGTAGTTGAGGAGTGAGTCGTTTTTTTGGGTTGTTTTGGGATGAGGAATGAAAATGGAGGTGGACCGATGTTATGTTGTGACCTCACATGGAGTGGTGGACCATGTGGATTCAAAGTTACTAGTTCAAGGTCCTCTTAGTTTTATGCCTTTCTTGGTTCATGGAAACCACCATGTTTCTAGGTTTGGCATAAACATGATTTCCTTATTCCTGTAGTTCGTTGTTGTTTGTGGTTTATTTTGGTCTTGGTTTTTGTGAGTGTGTGTTCAAAATGAAAATGGATTTTCGAAATGGAAATGGTTTTAAAGTGAAAGTGGTTTTGAAATGGATATGGTTTTCTCTCAAATTGTTTTGGAAATTGGTGAAATGGGTTTTAAATAAGGGATTATTTTGGTTTGGGAAAAAATTGATGTATATTTGGAATTGACAAGGAAATTTTTCTTAACCCTTGGTGTCCCTTATGAAGGGTAACATGTGTGGGGTGTAAACCGAAGGTGCATGTGGGAACTTGTTCATTGATGAAGTGGGAGGAATTGGGTGGACATATATGTGACAGTTCATAGGATTCCATGGGTGTGGTCATTGAATTTAAGGGTTTTCTTGATTTTTCATAAATGGGTTTGAATGGAAAGGTGATTTTGGGACTTGGTTTTTTTAGAATGTGGGTTTTTGGTATTTGGAAAAAGGCCTTGGATAATGAAGCTTCATAATTTTAATGAAATGGATGTTTTTGGAAATTGGTGTTTTTGTGTTTGTATACGTTTGGTTTGTATGATCTTTTCCATTGGATTGGGATTTTTCTTTTGATTGAGTTTAGATTGATGCTAGTTTCATATGTGTTTTTTTGTATTGTTCAAAGCATTATACCAAGGAATGTCTCCAGTTTTTATAGTGAGTCATGACCAGTTCTCAGTTCTTCTCAGGTTTTTTTGTCTTTTGGAGTGGCAGAGGCCAGTTAGAGGTAGTCAAGTGGTATAAAGAGGTAGAGTGTGCTTTCAGTTGGTTGGGAACTCCTGAGTTTGATGATGTTTGTTCTATCTTGTGTTTGTTTAAGGGTTTGATTATGGACCAACATAGGTTGAATATTTCTTTTTTGCTGGGGTTCAGGGTGTAGATGTAGTTGTTGGGAAAAATCCCTCAAGGAATACACTTGGTATGTTTTGGGTGTGGTTGTGTTTGTTGACAATGCTATATGACTGCAAATGAGTATGGTTGGTGTTTTCCAAATACAAGTTTTTAAGGTGGCGCAGTCACCCAATGTTTGCAACATTTTTGGGCCTTAAAATCAGGAATTTGATTTTAGAAAAGGAAGGATTTCTTCATAGTAGTGAATTGTATGAAGAACATTGATGAAAATCAGCAAAGGATGAGAACCGCATACGATTATTCGCAGGCCACGTACCATGTTCCGGGAATGGTACACAGAGCGGCAAGAATGGTACGCCGAGCAGTTCATGAAACCAAAAATGGTTCATGGCTGAGTGGTGGTGTGGTACGCAAATTTCTTGATGTTATCAGAGAAAATTGACCATGTAAAATAAAATACAGTACATGTATGGTGTAGAAAAATGGTTCACGAGTGGCTTGCAGTTCATGACAGTAGAAGGATCGGTAATCGGTGAAGGTTGAATCAAATATTTGATAAATCTTGGATTAACAAATTTTGTGGATATATTTGCCTATATAAGAATCACTAATCATACCGATTAATATGGAGATTGAATATAATTAGAGAACACATTTTTTTCTTCAGTAATTCAGAAAAGTTCGAAAGTGGTTCACATTGAAGGTGTTTGCATGGATTCATAACCATAAAAGGAAGTCTGATATGTAGAGAGGGAAGTCCGGTAGGTAGAAAGAGTTGTATTAGTATGCGGATGAGAAATCTCTAGTACATGAGAGGGAGAATTCTTCAAGTGGTATTTTGAGGGGGAGCTCCGATATGCGGAAGAGAAGACAGTCCGCAAAAAAGGAACAACTCATGGATAGAGGGTGATTCACAGTAGAGGTTCGTGGGATCGGTAGGTGATGGTGGTATGCGATAGCGAAGGTGGAGGTAGTCCACAGAAGAATGGAAGTTCACATTAGTGGCATCAGTATGGATAAGAGATGGACTTCATACCAAACCTAGTACTTAGTACATGAGAGAAGGAGGTGGTTCACGGTTTGCTCAAGGAACCTTGAAAAAAGCTTCAATTTAGTTTGAGAAAGTATTTTCTGTTACCTAACAATACCTGAGAAGGTGGACTATATCTGCGGGTAACTTCAATAGAGCATCTACCTATAGTTTAGGATGAATGAATTTATGAAAATGATGGGACTACATGTCTATAAACTGTGTTTGAACTACACATACATAAACTGTGATCGGATTTCTTTCCATGAGCAGTGACTGAAGAAAGAAGAAGACGATGACCCTTTCCACTGGCAGTGAGCTAGAGAAAGAGGCATAGTAAGTAACCCTTGGGAATGCAGTGAGAAGACCCTAAACCTTGTAAAGGCAGTGAGCCTAGGCATAAAATATCTAACCTAAACATCATAATAAGTATTGTAATTGATCCTTAGTGAATTTATTGCATCAACACATTGTCGTTGTATGCTCCTTAGACGTAGCCCAGTGAGGGTGAACCAAGTAAAAATCATTGTGTCTTGTGAATGATTTCATATCTATTAAAATATTGGTATAGGAGGAAGAGATAATTGATTTTTTTCTGACATATAAACAAGATCTGAATGGCAGAGAGTTTTAATCTATCATACCATGATTCCCCCCCCCCCTCTCAGGGTATTCGACCTAGTGGACCTAACAATTGGTATTAGAGGGAAAGGATGAAAGTCAATGGTTTTGTCTCAAGAAGAATAAATGGAGGTAGTCAATCACAATGGAATTCCAATATTTGATGCAAATAATTTTCAACTATGGAAGAATCGAATGCAACACTACATCCGATCAGTAGGGATGGATGTCTTCACAGAAGCTATGCATGGAATATTAGCTAATATTAATAGTGTTACTTTATCAAAAGCGGAAATAAGTGAATTGGATGATGATTATAAATGGTACAATGATTTAGGGGGATCCCTATCAATTTAAATTTATACAAATGTGATTCTCTTCAAAACATCACATGCAATGTGGGGGAAATTATTAAACATCTATGAGGGAAACACAAAAGTTAGAGAAGAAAAGCTGTAGGTTCTATTGAACAAGTATAAGGATATCAGAATGAATACTAATGATACTATGAATGTATTCTATAATAGGATAAATATTATTATGGAAGACATGCAGGGTCTTGGAGAAGTCATTGACGATATAAACATTGTGAAACGTATCTTGAGGAAACATCCACCGCGGTTCAATCTGAAGGTTTCAGGGTCGGAAGACAAAGACCTGAAAGAGATGACACTAGATAACCTACATAGTACCCTTGTAGCATATGAAATGAGAGACAATGATAATGATGCAGTGGAAAAAGGGAAGTCTAAGGAAGTTGCATTCAAGTCCATGAATAATCTCTCGATTTAAGACAGTCCTGGGGAGGATAATATGGATGAGGTCATGTCATTTAAATCCTCTAATCTGCAAAGGGGAAAAGGGAAGTTCAAAGGTAAAATTCCAATTGAATGCTTCCATTGTGGAAGGATATGGAATATTGAAGAGAAGATTCATAAGAGGTTTGATAATGAAAGTGATGAAAATGATGAAATTACACATAAGAAGTATTCATCAAATGAGAAAGGGAGGATTAGTACCAGGAGAAAGTTATTCAAAAATAAGAATATGCTTTCAAAAGAGGATGAAAGTTAAGAATAATCTGAGGCAGAAGAGATGGACGGATGTAAGGATCATAAAATATATGCTTTGGTGGCAGTTGATGGAATTTAATTAACAAGAGAGGAAAGTGAAAATAAAGAAAGAGAAATTGAAGGAATAATCGATCATCAACATGAATTAGAAGATTCCCTTAAAGAGGTAGATATTCTAAGATCCAAAACAAAGAAATTTAAAAAAGTTATTTGTGATGCCAAACTATTTATGTAGTATTAGGTAGAAGGGAATTTTGAACTAAATTCTGAATTTGAAAAGCTATGTTCTTCAATGCCCGAATACTTAGAAAAGGTGGTTGAGTAAAAAATAAAAATTAAAGAACAAAAAATATAAATTGATAGTTTGAATGAAATTAGAAAATATCAAATCAAACATATGAAACCACTAGAATAAGAAGTTGTTAATCTGTGAAAAAATTGAAAATCAAGAGAAATTGATTACTCTTGGTTCGACATTATTAAATAATATCATAAAAGAAACAAATAAGATGAGATTTGAATAGAGTGGTCCCTTATAATAGAAGAAATAATCAATTATTAATAATAAGGCTGGTATGAGGCTTGATCTTAAACAAAAATCTGTTGTGGTTCATGTCAAACCAAAAGCACCCACTCCAAGATTGAAGATTGATTTGGGTATGAACCAGAATCAGAATATTCATAGGACCCAAGGTGCAACTAGTGGTGCATCATTGCCACATAAGAATGTATATTACATAAAATACAATTGTTGTGCTAAGATGAGACACTCTCAAAATGTATGTTCCATAAAAAATAGGTACTGAAGGCAACAAGACCAACATAGGTGGTCGTACAGAGCTCAAAATTAATGATAATTATTTGATTGTCATTGTTTCAGGTGTAATGGAATTATAAATATGGAAAGATATTGCAGATCGACAATGTAGAAGAATACCCCAAGTCAGACTGAATTTGTTCATAAGAGGTATCCAAATATATCTTGAAGAGAGATGAAAATTCAAAATCAACATTAATCTCTATAGGATGAAGATGGTCTATCATATGCTGAGGAAGATCAATATGATCATTCAATGGTAGGTATGAATTCAGATACTTGGGTCAAAAGGATAAGGGTCAAGCAATTGGTTGTTGCATAAATTGCATTCAAGGCATCAGATCGCATTGGGATACTGATCATTGACAGTGGATGCACATCCAACATGATTGGAAATAAGGATTTAGTGAAAAGAATCAGGTATGATAAAGATAGTATTGTAAGATTCAGTAATGATGAAGGATTGAAAATTATTGGTTCAGGAAAATCCATGCTTGGAGTAAAAGACATGAGATGAGAAGATGTCTTGGTTTTTGAAGGTCTTAGTCACAACGTGCTTATTGTCAGAAAATTGTGTGAATTAGGGCATGCCATAAGATTCTCCAAGAAATTATGTATCATCAAGGCAAAGGATGATGTTGTTGTGTTGCAAGGAAAGAGTACAAAAGGGAATCTCTACCTTTCAGCGGAGAAGAAGACATGTGCTTTCTATTCAAGGATGAATAAAACAAGTTATGGAATAAGCGTCTTGGACACATCAACGAAGTTTCCTTGGAAGATCTGGTAAAATATGATGCATCTAGAAATCTCCATAGATTATCATGTGATCGTACTCATACGTGTGATTCCTGCCAACAGGGGAAGATCATTCAAAAGACATATAATCAAAATGAGCAAAAGTCAACAATATTTCTTGAGATGGTTCATATTGATGTGTGTGGGACAATTTCTCCAAGTGCTATTGATGAGAGGAGATATTATATTATCTTTATTGATGACTATAGTATAATTTCATGGTTATCAACTATCACCTACAAGTATAAAGTGTTCAGTTGTATTACAAGATATCAAAGGGAATGGGGAAATATTCTTGGACAGAAAATCCAAACAATTTGAACAAATAATGGAACATAATTCACAAATATCCAAGTGGATTATTATCTTGAGAAACATGGGATAAGGCCTCAAGTTTTAGTTGTAAGAACTTTACAGTAGAATAGTGTAGTTGATAGAAGAAATCGAATTGTGAACAGCATGGATAGAAAAATGCTAATTGAAAAAGACCTTCTAGAGATATTTTGGAAAGAATCATTAATGGAAGCAACATACACTTTGAATAGAGATTTACTTTGTCCAAAACAAAAGAAGACACCATACGAGTTATGGTATGGAAAGAATATTTCATTGAAGTACTTTCTAATATTGAGAAGAAAAAGTTTCATTCTCAATAAGTAGAAACACAGTAAGTTTGAATCCCGTGGGGATGAAGGGATATTTCATGGATACTATAAGAAAATTAAAGTGTATAAATGCTTCAACAAGAGGCTTGGAAAGATTGTTGGATGTCATAATGTGAGTATAGTATAAAATTAATAGAATCATCAACAAATACGTGATCATACTTAGGAGGATAATAATGAAGAGATGAGAAGACAAGAAGATGCTCCAGATCAAGAGGTTGATTTAGAATAAGACTTAGATTATGAGAACAAATCAGTGTCTTCTCAAAGACGAGTAAGAAGAGCTGAAATATATAGGCATAACATAATTGGTGATCAAACAACACCATTATAGACAATAAGGTTGAATTCTCTACAATAAGAATAATAATTATCCCAAGTGGATCCTAAATGCTTTGATGAAGCAGCTAGAGATGAGAATTTGGTTCAATATATTAATAAAGTGCTTGACCCAATTGAGAAGAATGAAACATAGAAAATTGTTTCGAGACCAGAATATAAGAATGTCATTGGGAAAAAATAGGTCTTTTGCAATTAAATGAATAAATATGGTGTTGTGATTCGAAATAAACAATGACTTGTGTTCAAAGGGTACTCCCAGATAGAGGGTATTGATGTTGATGAGACATTTTCCCCTATTGTAAGGTTAGAGATAAACAGATTATTCTGGGACATAACAGCTAAAATAAAGTTTAAGGTTTTTCATATAGATGTCAAGTCAACATTTCTAAATGGAGTTATAGAAGAATAAGTTTACATTGAGAAACAAGATTGTTTTCTCATCCGTGAAGATGAGAACATTTTTTTTCAGATGAAGAAAGAATTATATGGCTTGAATAAAGCACCAAGAGCATCTCATAAAATAAATGATTGATTTCTAAAGAATCTCAGTTTTTAGAAAGGTGTAGTTGATTACATTATTTATTTTAACAATGGAAACAGTCAAAGGTTGATAGTATATGTTTATGTTGATGACAAAATATTTTGTGGATTAGATGAATCCCAAGGTAGAAAATTTTATGAATTAATGAAAAGTGAGTTTGAAATGTTGATGATTGGTTTGATATCATTTTTCCTTGTCTTAAATTTAATTAATGAAAGAAATGAAACATTTATTTCTCAATCTAAATATATTAGTGTGGTTTTAAGACGGGTTGGAAAGGATAATTACAAAGAAATGACTACTCCAGTTGCAACCTGGATGAAACTGTCAAAGGATGATGAAGTTAAGATAGTTAATATCATGGAATATAAGCAAATCATTGGATTTCTGTTGTACCTGATAGTGACAAGCCTGATATTGTATTTTCCAGATGCCAAGTTGTGAGGTATCAAAGTAATACCTAGGAAAGAAACATGATTGCAGTAAAAAGAATTATTTGGTATATCAAGGGAACAATTTATTTTGGCCTAATGTAAGTGAAAAATCTCAACCAGAGTTATTGGGATATACTGATGTGGATTGGGCTAGTTTAGTAGATGATAGGAAATCAATGTCATGAAGTTCATTTTATCTTGGAGGTTTGATTATTTCTTGGTTAAGAAAAAGACAAGATTTCATTTCATTAAGCACTGCAAAAGCTAAAAACAATATGGCTACTCAATCTTCCACACAGCTATTGTGGATGAAGCAACAACTAGAAGATATGGGCATTAAAGTGACACCTCCGATCAGAATCCACTATGATAATTCAAGTTCTATAAATTTGATAAAAAATCCAGCACATCATTCAAAGACAAATAACATTGAAATAAAATATCATTTTATCAAGTAGAAAGTAGATACAGGGCTTGTGAATTTGGAGTACGTGCCTACAGAACCAAAAGTTGAATATATTCATACAAAGTCCATACCCACAGAAGTGTTTGAAAGTAATAAACTGGATATGAGGGTCTATTAGACTCCCTGAACTTGAAAATGTGTGGATGTGGAACCCACCTCTCCCCAAGGATTAATGTCTCTTTCCATAATGTGGTGATATGTGTTCTTTACACTATTTCAGACACCCTTGAAGTGCCCTCTAGGTTTGTTGAAAAAGGGGGATAAAATGTGACTATTCTAGGGGGAGAAAAGACACAGAGAGAAGTCGTTAAGTGGAGTAGCGAGATATGGAGTGTTAGAGGTGAGATGAAGCTATTAGAGTAGTTGTAACATAGGGGGACCATTAAATATGATGATGCTAGAAGTGATCAATAAATGAATAGATATCATGACAGCTGTGGATCGTGATAAAAGCAGAAGAGTGGCATTGGAATGGTGTTAGAAGGATTCCAATGGTTAGTAATTGGTACCAGTTTGGTATCAAGAATTGGTGTCTGAAATAAAGTTATTATTTAATGAAATTTTCATTTACTCTTTTTTCTCACACCGAGCATTACTCACGTGGGATTAAAGTATGTGTTGAGTAAATACTTTATTTCTATCTTAATTGCTCCAAGTGAATGGTGGTTGAAGATGGAAGTAGATTTAATGGGATATCAAAATGCAGAGAATTTTTTTGAAAAGTGTTGTCAACAAACCTAAAGGGGGATATTGTTGGGAAAAAATCATAGAAGGCATACAGTCAGTATGTTTTGGCTGTGTTGGTGTTTGTTGAAAAATCTAGATAAATGAAGATGAGTATGGATGGTGTTTTCTAAAGATAGGTTTTTAAGGTGGTGCATTTTCCCAGTGTTTCCCAAATTTTTAGGCCTTAAAATGGGGAATTTTATGTTTGAGAAGGAATTATTTCTTCATAGGAGTGAACTATATGAATAACGTTGAAGAAAATTGGAAAAGGATGAGAACCACATACCAATATTCATGGGCCGCGTACCATGTTATAGGAATGGTACGTGGAGTGGTAGGAATAGTACGCTGACTAGATCATGAAACAAAAAATGGTTCACGGATTAGTGGCAGTGTGGTGCGCAGATGGATTGATTTTGACAGAGGAAATTGACCGTGTAGGACAAAGGTAAGTATGAAAACAGTGTGGAAAAATGGTTCATAGGTGGCATGCAGTTCGCAGTGGTAGATGGATCGATATGTGGTGAAGGTTGAATCAAATATTTGATAAATCTAAAATTAGAAGATTTTACAGATATCTTAGCCTATATAATTATCTCTAATTCCACCAATTACTGTGAAGATTGAATGTCAGTAGAGAACACTTTTTTTCTCTGGGAATTTGGAAAATTCCGAAAGTAGTTTGCGGTGAAGGTGTTTGATGGGATTATTAACCTGAAAAGGAACTTTGGTACGAAGAGAGGGAAGTCCAGTACATAAAAGGAGTTTTCTCGGTTTGCGAAGGAGAAATCTTTGGTACACAAGAAAGAAAATTCTGAAAGTGGTACACAGAGGGGGAGCTCTTGTGTGTGGAAGTGAAGACAATACATTAACAGATAATAGTTCATGGACCGAGGGTGATTCACATCAGATGTTTGTGGGATCTGTACGTGGTGCCGATACGTGATAGTGAAGGTGGAGACAGTCTGTGGATGAACAACGGTTCGTAGTAGCAGAAGTAGTAAATGGAGGAGGTGGTCCATGTACTAAACCCGGCACTCAATACGCGGGAGGAGGAGGGGGTTTGTGGATTTCTCAAGGATGATTGAAAAAGATTCAATTCAGTTTTCAAAAGAATGTTCTGGTACCTAACAGTACTCAGGAAGATGGACTTCATCTATGGGGGAAAAAGGAACTTCAATAGAGCATCTACCTATAGTTGAGGATGCATGAATTCATGAAAATGAAGGGAACTACATTTCTATAAACTACGTTTGACCTATACATTGATAAACTGTTTGTGGATTCCTTTCCAAGAGTTGTGAGAAAATGAATAAGAAGACGGTGACCCTTTCCACCGATAGTGAGATAGGGAAAGAGGCATAAAGAGTGACCCTTCGGAATGCATTGAGTAGACCCTAAACCTTGTAAAGGTAGTTAGCCTAGGAATAGAAGATCTAGTCTGAACATTGTACACATTATTGGTATTGAGCCTTAGTGAATTAGGTAAATCGACACATTTTCATTGTATTCTCCTTGGATGTATCCTAGTGATGGTGAATAAAGTAAAAATCATTGTGTCCTCCACATGATTTCATATATGTTAATATATTTCTATAGAAGGAAGAGAGTATTGAATTTTTTCAAACAACGAAACAAGATCCAAATGAGAGTATGTTTTAATCTATCATACCCGGATTCACCCCCCTGCTCTCAAGTTATTTGACATAGTGGACTTAATAATGGTGGTAATATTTCTTGATATTTTTCTATATGGAGGGTGGGGTGTGCTAGAGAAACCTATTTTTGATGAATCTTGTCTATCAGTGCTGGCTTCGATATCATCGAACTATATTTTTACGTGCGACTAATGTGACTGGTTTAGGTATTCTATACTTTTTTTCCGCATCCCTCTGAGGTCTTGTTATCATGGTGACTGTTTGGGTCACCGAGGAATGTTCTAAATGTAGTTCCACCTGTGTTAGGAGTGTTGGTCGGGGGATGCAAGTTCTTGACTGTGAGGCGTATGATGCTCTATCCATATGAGCCCTAGCCTTTGGTCTTAGGGTGAATCTCCCGCATAGTCATAGGTTTCCAAGGGTGGGAGGAATCTCAACAAGGTCCATGCATTATTGTATTAGAAACTTCTAAACTTCCCTAGATTTTGTTTCTCAATAGGGTTGTTTTCATAGTCCTAGTGTGAGGGCGATATGGACTTGTTCTGTTATGATGTGAATATTTTAGTTCAAAGAGTGTGACTTTTGGAATTCCTCGCCTCTCTTAGGGTGTGTTTGGTTTGGTTTGGGAGGGGATTTCACTTTAGAGGTACTTGTTTGGTAATAACAGGGCATGGGATTGGTGGAGGTTTTGGGTTGAGCTCTTCTCAAGATTTCCCTTAGTGGTATGATTCCCAAATGGCTTAGAGGATTTTAACTCCAACAATGTTTTTTATCACACTTTTATGGATTGTTTTTGGATCTTGTTGGGGTATCCATGTTCAGGTGGCCAATATGCTGGGTTGCTCCGTAGGAGGTTCTCTATCTGAGTCCTTGGGGTAGAGTTGTTTTTTTCATTATAGAAGTTATGTAAATTTTAGTTAGATATTCCCATGTTCCCCCCCATAGGGGAGGTGTGTTGGGGTTGACATTTTCAAGGTAGTTGTGTTTTTTGGCGGGTATAACCCTATCATGTTCTCCCTTAGTCATGAACATTCATTTCTTCTTGAATTTGTCAGGTGTGACCTATAGAGAGTGAGGTCATCCTGGGATTTCCATTTTTATGTTGTTTTTTTGGGAATGGACTCGAATCTTGACTGGATTTTGACTTGGAGGCTTTCTGGTGGTAGAAAGTGTTTATGGTGGGTAGAATTGTCACACCCCGACCTCATATACTCCTTCAATTGATTTATTACCCAATGTTTGATATTTTGGTTGAGGTTCGAGATGGGTGTCCAATAAAATTCATTGTTTTTTGTGCTATTTGTTACCTTCTAGACCTATTCATGGTTATGGTAAATTTTGTGGGGATAATGTGGCATGTTGGAGCGTTTTTGATACCATCAGTGTCTCTATTTGGTGTTTAAAACATTCAGGGATCATTGGGTGGACTTACCTAGTGTTTGGGGTGTAATTTGGGGGTTTTGGAGAATTATTATGGTTGCACAATTTGAGAAAAGTTTCACCACACCTTTCCATATAACCCTGCATGTTTCCATAATCTTTCTAGTAACTCTCTCACGATTTGCGCATGGTTTGAAAAACCGTGAAACAAAACCATACAACCCATTAGGAGTTTAAAATGATTACCATGGAAACCTTTTTTGGGTGATTCAACCTCCAAAATGAGTGAATAACTATTGGATATCGACCATAGGATCATCCTCCATCATCCTCCATCGTTTTAGGTCACTTTTGGGTCGATTTAACATGGAAGGTTGGTGATTATTCATGTTCCCTTCATTAAATCTCTAATATTTCCCCTTCCCTCCTTGTTTTTGGGGTTTCCTCCCTTAGATGAACTCTAGGGTTAGGGTTGGAAAATGGGGTTATTTTCTCTTGTGGACAGGGTATGATTATTGTTTTTTGGGCTTAGATATCCTTCTCCATGAAGTTATATTCCATTCGCACAAGGCTAAGGTAGGTGAATTCGACTTTTCTTTTCCAGAATACTACTTTGGCACTTTCCTATCTTCATTTTCTTCTTAAATTCTATTCTTAACTCTATAATACCCATGTATAGATATATACGATGATTTGGTATTGATTTATTTTGTTAAAAATAGTTGTCTAAAGAAATTTTTGTGAAATATTTCGGTAGAAGGAAAATATTGTGCTTGTTTTGAAATTCCTTTTTCTTTTAAAGTGGAATTAGGTATTTTATGAAATTATTAACTCTTATTTTCTGTGATAGAGAATATTTTTTTGTGATATTAGTTTTGTTTGTGTAATTTAGAAATGGTTTGGATTTATAGGTTGGGTTAATGGTCTTTGATAGGGGTTTTATAGAAAACATGTGATGGTTGTGTTCTTCTAAATAATGAATGGTTGGATATAGTTTTCAAATGATTTATTTGATGAAAGGGGTACCATTGGATGTTGGAAAATATATGGGTGCACTATGAGCACACATGGATATTTCCTCAAATGAAGATGACACTTGAAAAATTGTATTCTTACAAAATCCAGATTTCTCAAATGACTATTGATTTTCAAACAATGTTGGTTCCCTTGGGAGACTTCTAAAAAAAGTTTTAAATGGGTTATTGATA
The DNA here is from genome assembly GCA_963277665.1 of Viscum album. Lineage (NCBI taxonomy): Eukaryota > Viridiplantae > Streptophyta > Magnoliopsida > Santalales > Viscaceae > Viscum > Viscum album. The sequence goes on from OY728165.1 coordinate 939,864,938, forward strand.
AAGGGTTGTTTAAATTGTTTTGGGAAATATTTATTTTAAATGTATTCCTCATTTTTTGGTCCATTTGGCCTTGGAACATGCTTTGTGTGAGTTTGTAATGATAAAAGACTATTTGGCATTTCAAACTTGAATATGGTTTTAGAAATGATTTCGAAATGACATGGTAAATGTATTAGTCTGTGTAAACATAAAGGCCTGTTTGGCATATTTATAGAGTTTCATGTTTTTACTAAAATCTTGAAAGGTTTGTTTAGAAAATTCTTAGGGAAGTGGTTTTCCTCATGGTTTTATAAGTGATTTGTAAATGTTTCAATGTTCATAAGCTTTCAATAATTGGTTTTTGATGTGAAAATTGGGTGTTATGAAATGTGATGCCTGTTTTGGTTGATGAATTGTATAAGTGGCAGCATGTGATGAAGAACTTGTTTGAGCACTAAAGGGAATCCTGAGAATCTAGGTGGGCAGACGTGTACTAGTTTGTTAGTGATCTGGTTGGGTTCGGCCCCAGTTTCACATAGTAAGATTGATGATTAAAACAATAACTAATCTATAATGATAATGATGGGGACTACTTGGTTATGGGTTTGTTCCCTACTAGTTTCTCATTCATGAGAAAGGATATTGTTATGGTTACTTTTCACTGAGAGACAGGGTATGTGGGGCCCACATCCTGTAAGTGCCTAGGGGTGTTCCTGTGACTAATCCTCAATTACTATATTACACCTACCTTTGGCATACGGTATGTTGGGATGGTAAATTTAAAATTAAGTGTTTTGTTTTTAAAGTGGAATTCTTTGAAACTATATTCAATTTTAAGTTGTTGCATTGAAAATTGTTACTAGTATCATTTGGTTAGGGTGTTTGGTTATAAAATGGCATCTGGTTTTGGAAATGATTGATATCATGTGTTAGATTTTGATAAGGTAAAGAAATGTTGTTTTATTTAAAAAGTGAAAACAATAATTTTGTAACTATATTTAAAACTTGTGTTAATAATTTGTTTTGTGAAAAGAAAACTCTTGGATTTTGTGCTTATATTTGGCATCCCTACTGAGCGTTTATGTACTCATGCCTATCCTATATTTTCAGTTGCAGGTCACGCATTTGTTCAGGCTTCCAGGTAGGTTCTAGTTTTGGAGCATGTTTGGTTTAGTGGTTGGAGGTGACCAAGATGTCACATTGATATTTTGCAAATGTGGATTCATTTTTTGTTTGTTCCTCTTAGTTTCTGCTTGTTCAATTGTATCATGTTTTTGGACCAACTATTTATTTTTCTATGTTAAGTTATTGGTTCTCGTGGCTTGTTCAATTATGTTTATTATTTATGTACTAGTTGGTATATTTTGGGATTAAATCTATCTCAAGTGTATGTTTTGATGCCCAACATTAGTTGCCAGCCTGTGGTGATAGGGAATGCCCTTCAGGACACGTTGCGGACTAGCTCAGGTAACCAGTTCAGGGTCAACCTGGGTTAGTTCATGACCATAGTGGACTTTGAAGTTGACAATCCTTATAACACTATGATAATTTATGATATATTTATCTTTTAATAAATTCAATATATTTGATATCTTGTGACACATGCAACACTATGTTTAAATGAAAGATGATAGTCCATTCAAATGTTATCATTTAAACATTAACATTTTAAATTAGCCCATAAATTGGTGGGTATGAATAGGAATAAATAAATTATTAAACTTATATTAGAATCCATTATAAAATGAATTAAATGGTTATATATTTATTAGGAATTAAATATGAAAAAATTGAAATAGAACAACTTTTTTTGAAAGATAATATTTTTTTTTCTAAAAGTCAGATAAGGCGCGCTTTGTGCACATAATTTAAAATTATTTTTTACTACTTTTAGAAATTTTATTTAAAAAAATTAAATTCATTTTTTAACCATCATATCAAAAAAAATATTAGGGTAAATATTTTTTATTTTTCTGAAAGGATTAATTTTTTGGTGAATATTGAAGAATGTTCATTTTTATTAAATATTTTTTTTTCATTTTAAGATACAAAACCCATTTTATTTTAATACAGTTTTAAAATTAAAATTAGTTAAATTTAATATTATTTAATCCAAAATAATTCATTTGGATAAATTTCATATGGAATTTTTATGTAATTTTTTTATCTTTTAAAAGGTTTTCTTTTCGAAAAGTGTTTTTCGACACATATGCTGGTTTAATTTTAAATTAAAATCCCCTAATTATATGAGTATAGTTTGTAACAATAGATTACATATTGGTAATCATCATAAATTATTTTATCTAATATGTTTAATGTACTTTATAACCATAATGAATAGTTAAAATAACAAAACTTATTTATCACAGTTATGGAAAAAACAGGTTTACCCAGGGGAAGGGGTTAAAATAAAAAGACAAGGTTTAACAATGACCCAAAACCTATATAAATCCAATATTATGGTCATATTTAGAAATTATATATTCTAAAATTTTAAAATGGTCCATTTTTTATCCATTTTCTTGAGAAAAACATGGGTTGAATTCATTCTTTTAAAAATTCCTAGTGTGTCCACTCCCCCACTTATAAAAGACCACCCCATATCCTATATTAAAAAACATGCAAAAAACATTATTTTAGAGAATACCTACCCAAAAAAATTACCTATTTCTATCCCTTCATTCTATAAAACTTTTTTTGGTGATAAGGGAAACTATGTAAGGCTTTTTTGTTTAAACCAAAAGTGGTTGTCTGAAGAAGGGGTAACGTCCTTAACCGAACATTTTATTTTAATTATTCATTAAACAACATTAAATATTATTAAAAAATTTTGATTTCATAACCTCATGATATTTAATATACTGATACATTTTCATGTTATGGTCATGACCTACAACCATATCCTCCTCCCTCAATTGGGAAAAGGCTGTTGATCATGTGTTTGGCGGACTACCGCTTCACAAACCAATGTAATTAGTTCCCTATCAAAACATATAAAGACTAAATATAATTATGGTTACAATATTTAAATATTATATTTATGAAATAATTATACTTATTTAATTATAATATTATACATACCTTCTTACTTTCCATTCGGTAGAGAGTACGATAACATTGCTCATTTTTATAGTGGACTACTGCCTTGCAAATCGATGTGATCCATTTTTTTCTTATTCTTTACGTAGAAGGTAATAAGAAATTATTTTATGTTTATGTATGATAATTTTGACATATTACCATTATAGTAAATTTCTATATAATATAACTTCTTACATTTTCATCCATTGAATAAATGATAACGTCATTCTCATGTAAAGAGGACTACGATCTCACGAAGCGATGTGATTCATTTTTATCACCAGATCACATGGATGGTATGTGTAAGGGTATTTAAAGAAATAATATTATTTTTATTATATAATTATAATCTTTTAGATCACCCATTTCTTTATGTTTTCCCCAGGTTATCCCATGTAGTTTTAGGATACCAAATTTATTTTAGGGGATAACTATGGAGAATAAAATAAATATACCATGTTTAAGTTTAATTTTATGTAATATACACCTAGTCTTACAAATATACTAGGACATTAACCTAATTATGTCGAATTAATGAAATTTATGATTAAGAATCATATATAAATATTTTTAAAATTATTAGGTCACCGTAATCCCTTAACATAATTATGTGTAGACATATCGTGATAGAATCATTGAAAACGGCCCTAGTGGCTAAAACCATTTCACATCTTCATAGGCGTGGAACAATAATGCAGAGTGTTCATAACCTTAACATACTAATTGTAAGTTAGTGGAAAAATACTAGCTATAATTTATGGTACATAGTAGGCCCACTAATGAGAACCACCTCCACCACTCATGGGATTCTCATGAAACTACATTTTCTTTCCCTACACGCCACTAAAGATCCTACTAAGTTGAAGAGAGTGGGTATAATGACCAATATTTCCCACTATCTCTATATTTTATATCATATACATGTCTAATATCTCTATATATGTATAAATATTAAGCAATAATACCCATGATATCATATCTGATAGTAAAACCTATAAGTACTTTTGATCCTTTAGCTGATCATTCTTTACTACCTCCGGATTAAAACAAACCATCTTTGTGAATCAATTGTTATAAACCAACACTGAATGATCTATTTTCTGTAAATAGAGGAACCATAGATACTTTTCCATCATTATATGCTATAGAAAAAAATACTAGAAGAATAGGTTCATGAAACCATTATAGTCCAATCCCACATTCCCATCTTCTTATACCATGGAATCCCACCATCGCTTATTGGGACCCTCAAGTTTGAACACTACACACTTTATATTGATAGCCTCAGGTTCATCCCAAATGTCAATATTTAATAAATCTTGTTTCGGTTGTCATCCACCTCTTGGTTTTCATTGATACCCTTAAAGGATAGGGGATTCTAATGTAAGAATTCCCAATATTGATCACTTTCTCCTATATGTCATGGATATACCTCAAAAGTATGTTTCTGACTTGCATTATGTTTTGGTCTACAACATGCACTACTATTAATGAATCCTCTATAAGATTTTGATCCAAAGGTGGATTCCAATGAGGAAAATCCACTACATCCTCCAATAGAACCCTTGAATGATATCTCGAATTCATATAACTGCACACTAAAGAAAGGAGAAATAACAAGAAAAAAAATACTCAGTTCAAGCCTAAAAACCAAAACATAAAACCAGGATTAAGATCAAGAACTCAACAAAGGAGAAAAATATCCCAACAATCCATGTTAACCTGAGTCTTTTCACAGAAATATCTAACTGAACACTTAATGAATTCTACCTCTGAAGTCCTAATAATACCATCTCTAGTACAACATATATCCCAAGGTTGTGGAAAAGAATATGCTGATTCAAAATTTATAACAAACCGACCCAAGATACCCTCAAAAACAGGAACTCGACTCGATTCACTATATACATATAGAGAATTCCCATTCCGCAAGGGAAGGTAACTAGAACTTGGGCATAAATAACAACCACAGTGAATGATTTCACCCAACATAAAGAGATAACATGACATACATATACATAATAGAATGAAACAACATAAGAGAAACATGAAATATATTCCATAACAAAAAGGAATAACCTATATTGATACAACTCAAAATTAAATAAACAACTCCATGTAATAATCCCATCATCAAAAGAAAAAACTAAAAAATAGAAATAAATACCCCATGTGACAAGTGGATGGCGTCCCATTATCTCACCCCAAACTACCCAAGACCAAATAACTAGAACCCTTCCACCACACTGTGGGGAATAACCTTTCCCTTTTTAAAAACACATAACCTGGTCTACACATCAAATAAGAGGTGTGCAGGGTGTGAGCTAAACAAGATTAGTTGGATCTCAACTAGGTGTTCCATATAAATTCTCTGTATATTAATACAAACATCCTCAACTTTAAAGAAAACAATCCTTGGTAATAAATTGAATAGTTTTTATACCAAAATTATGGTAAAATAGTCCCCTTTTTTCCAAATTTATAAATAATACAGGTAAAAAAGATTAAATTTATATCACATATATCAAAATAAGTAATTAAATCCATGCGATACAAACTAAATCATAGTTACATCACACCATGGAACACTACAGGTTAGGATTTATTGAACACTCATACCTAAACATTATAAAATCATGCACATCAAGCCCCTAGACATATGCATTTAATTTAGGTTGCATAGAAACACCCTAGAATGTGATCCTACTAATTGTTTCTAAAAATTATTGAGGACAGTTGGGCTAGGGAGTTTAAGAATACCCCATGAGTGATACCCCTAAAAGTAAAAATTGATGATGCATATTTCAATAGCTTCCACCTAATTATCCAAGACTTTCCTTGTGCTACATTTTCCAAATCATTTCATTAAAAACATGATATTAAAACTATTTCCTAAATCCACTTCACAATGAATTTAGAATCCCTTTTCTTTCCCCAAAACCGGGGGAAACCCATCTTTTCTCAAAAACTAGTTTAAACCCATATGAAAATCATTAAATAATGCCAATTTATTTATAAAACAATTTATAATACCAGAGGATTCAAGGTTTATTAAAAATAATCTAGAGACAGAATGACCTATGTCTACCTCAGGTCACACACTTCCACAATGAGATCCCTTAATATAGAAAAAAATGAAGAAAAAAACAACACAGGTCCTAAAATTGATTCCCACATCTTAGAACCAATTCAATAAGAAAAGTAGTATGTGGGGGAGATAAAATGTCACATAACTCAAAGAACATGCATGCTACACCACAACCAATATGAGCGTCAGACTCCAGTATATGATCATAAAAAAATCTATAAAGGATCAAAAAAACATCACCACATGGTCGACGAACCCACAATACAGTGCCACTCCACTACTATGACCAATGGAAACAAAATGATGAAATACTTCCAGCTAGGATGAAGAAACATAACCACTATAGTGATCAAAATTTGAAATGAGGTACTTAGAATGATATGAGACACCCAAATGTAGATGGATAAACCCTATGGTTGAGGAATATACGTATGCATTGAATGGGAGAAGAGTCTACCAATGGACAAATAAAAATATATCGAGCAGAAGGGTTTACAACATGGACAATAGTTTTATACTCTAAATATCCCATAGCTCATGTAAATCGATAACACATGGCGTCATATTAAGTTTATCTTGAGTGATGATATTACAATGTAAAAATGGTTCTTATGGTGTAAACTTAATTTATCATGTAAAAGATATTTTATGGTTTTTAGGATTCTTGATCTATAAAACATTTCATGGTATGTTCCTAATGAGACATTGACTCCATAAACTACACATTTATGACTTAAAGTGGTCATGTAGGTAGTACCTAACCCTAGTTATTTAGAAACTCCCAAAAAAAGCACTTGAGAACACTAAAATAGAAAACACACTCATACACATTAAAAATAGAATACCTTTTTTTGTATAGGATATCACATATTCTGTTGGAGATATAGACCGACATCCTTTGTTAGAAATGTAATTATCATATCTATAATTCTTGGTAGAACTCCATTAATATTTTTGACAACTATTTTACATAATTCCTGAATTTCAATAATAAATTCCATTAATCCTTCCATTATTATAAAAAAATCCACCCCAACTAAAACCGTTGAATTTAGTTATTACTCAAATAAGATAATTTTTCTTGCATTGGAAACATATTTCAACACTATTGGGGTTATTTCACAAATTCCAAGATCATAAGTAAAAATAAAATGTTTTTTCTTAGATTAGAGTAGCTAATGATATGTGTCTTTTAGAACATCCATATATAATATAGAAACTATGATATGTTCCAAGGCATGTAGTCCCATAATATCAACTTGTTTTTTTCACTTGGAAAATAAAATAGAAAGAAATATATGTATTCTAATTGAATTTAAACAATGATAATGTTAATTCCTTTACCTTATGCAACTCAGTTAGTTTACACAAAACTACTATTGTGATTTTTTTCCAATAGATTTGGAAATAAATCAGGATGCTGAAAAATATTTTAAAAATTCATTTCTATACCAGATTCTATAGTAAGATACACTGTTACTAAAACTACCAATAAATTCTTAATCCTACCAATAGAAATTTATTTTATGAATCAAAACGCCTTCTGGTGTAATGGTTCTTGAAAATGAACCATGGTGTCTAGAACAATAACAACCACCTGTTTATACAAACCACCAACTCCATCTACTAATACTTTTGGTTTATAGGGTTTAATGTATACTAAAATTACTAACTAATCTTACTTGAAAATGGTATGGAAATACTCATAGAGGTTTGTATCATATTTACATTAGGATTCTACAAATGGAGAAACTGGTGGAAGTTTTAGAGGCATCTCATGTCTAACAACACATCTAGAACTAAGCGAAGGTGTAGAATCTTTACCTTTCCATACACACAATAATAATGATTTTTTAGAATAATATTATACTATTACTTATAAAATATTATTGACAATCACATAAAAATACCAAGATTACCAAAATATTTTTCAATTCATTGACTACATTTTTCACAGATACTTCTATTGTTCTAATGACTTTTTCATAGATATAGTTTAATCTTCAGCTATAGTTTCATATTTTAGGAGAATGTCTTATTTCAGTTGTGACCAAGAGATATCATGATTATATAACACAAACCAATATCTAAATGTACCAATAATATTTATTCATATAGATAAAATCTTAAAATTTTCTCTTATTTGATGGTAAGAAAAATTATTCATAGATTTGTTGAACCAAGTTGAAATATCTTATCCAGTAAAAATCGACATCCTTGGGATTTACATCCACTCCTCTAGAATTTGATAAATTCTTTATAGAATCACCCCTTACTCCATCATCTAATACTCCTTCCTAAAGGGAATATGGAAGTTGTGTTGTGAGTCATATGCCATTGATTTATGCATTAGACATCACTTCATAGAGTACATTATTATTGTGTCATCTATGATGTCATGACCTGTGATCTCTTGCAACTAGTATTCCTTAAAATTCATATTAATCATACAAAATTTGAAGAAGAAAAAAGAATAATAAAATATTAAAGAATAATGAATTTTGTTGCTTCGCCTTTTATGAACATGACTGTATCCTCTATAGTGGTCGGTGGCTTGACGTATTTGGAACTACATCACCTTTACTAGAAATTTGGGCATAACCATGGTATAGAACCATAGAGATATCTTTGAATACCATGGATATAACTTTTATACATATTAGTATTGGTCACCAACCCGATTACCATATAATTAGGGGTATTTATAGAGTCCCAAACCAACAAGGAAATATCTTCATAGCCGCAGTCTATGACCGTTGCTTTATAAATACTACCACAGACATTAAACATGAGGGCTATGAATATAATTTTTATTTACTATGGATATAGGTATAATAACATGGTCTTAAAGCATGGATTAAAATTATGGCCATGATTAGTGACCATGGTCGAAACTCTATTTCCAGAGTCAGTACTCTGACAATAAACCACTTTAAAAAATATAAAACATCTATATTCAACCACTGAACAAATAGTAGGTTTCTTCACAAAATAACAAGAAATACAACCTTCAAATTTTTCATAAAAAAATTCATAATCATTAAAAACTATCCAAAGATTGTTTTCATAATTTTTCACATCAATCCAAGTGTTTTTTCTCGATTTTGACCCCTAGATAGTAAATACATCATCTTAACTGAATTTTAAAGGTGATATGTAGTTTAGGATTATACTGAGAATTGTATTAATGAATGAATGATTATTAAATATTAAAAATGACCCCAATTTTTTTCTATAATGTTTTCACATAAATCTAATTGTGTTTTCTTAGTTTTGACCATTTGGAAGCAATAAATCTCATTAATGGAATTATAGAGGTGAAATAATGAATTTTAAACTATACCAAGAAATCCGAGCATTAAATTGAATTTCGGTAATTTCCACAATATTAAAAATGATTTGATAATTTTTATACTATGTTTTCACATCAGTAAAAGTGATTTTGCTTGATTTTTACCCCATGATAGGAAATATTTCATCTTAATCGATTTTTAAGGGTGAAATGTCATTTCAGATTATACCGAGCAATCCAACTATCAAATTCATATAAAGTCTATTAATAAATATTAAAAATTATTCAAATATCATTCTTATATGTATTAAAAATCAATTAATGTGCGTTTTATTAGTTTTAAATCCCTGATAAGAAATACACCATCTTAATTAAATTTTAAAGGTGATTCTTGGTGTTTTAGATTATACTGAGAAATTCAATAATCAGATTGATATGAAATAAATTACTATATATGTCAAATGACTTTATTATTTTTATCATAAGTTTTCATATAAATACAAGTGTGTTTTATTATTTTGGAGCCCTAATAATATATAGGTCTTATTATATAAATTTTAATGGTGAAATTTTATTTCAGATTATACCAAAAAATTCGAGTATCAAATCAATATACGGTAGATTATTACATATTAAAAATGATTTTAATACTATTCTACTTAGTTTTCAAATAAATCCAATTAATTTTTCTTGCTTTTGAACCCCTAGTGGGAAATAGGTCATCATAATTTAATTTTAATGGTGAAATATCATTTTAGATTATATTAATCAATCTGGGAATCTTATTGATGTGTATTCAATTCCTAAATATTACAAATGATTCAAATTTATTCTCCTTAGTTTAAAAATCAATATATGTTTTTTTATTAGTTTTAACCACTCCATGAGATATAGGTCATATTAACTGAACTTTAATGGTGAAACATTGTTTCAGATCATACTAAAGAGTCTGAGCATCAGATTGATGTGTGGTCAATTACATAATACTAAAAATGTTTCTATAATAATTATACAAATTTTTCACATCAATCAAAGTCATTTTTCTCAATTTTGACTCCCAAAAATTTAATAAATATTTTTAAATGAATTTTAAGGGTGAAACAAGGTTTTTCAAATCACATTGAGAAGTCCATGCATCATATTGGTTTATTGATGATTAAAAAAAATTAAAAATGATTCAAATATTGTTCTCCTATTTATTCTGATCAATACAAGTGTGCTTTATTAGTTTTCACCCCTTTATAAGAAATAGGATGTCTTAATTGAATTTTAAATGTGAGATGTCATTTTGGATTATATTAAGCTATTCGAGCATCACATTGATGTATGGTGAATTTATACATATTAAAAAGTATTCTATGATTGTTCTATAATTATTTCATACAAATAAAGGTGTGTCTTCTTAGTTTTTATAGTGTGATATGAAATACATCATTTTAATTGAATTTTTGAGAGGAAACCTAGTGTTTCTGATCACACCAAACAATCTGAGCAACAGTTGGACATGCAGTCAGTTATCACATATTCAAAAAGATTTAAATATTTTTATATTGAGTTTTCACAAAAAACCAAGTGTAATTTTTCAATTATAAGACCCTAATGGGAAATAGGTCGCCTTAATGGGATTTTAAAAGAAAAATTTCATTTTAGATTATATAGAAAAATATGAGAATTTCATTGACATAAGTTCTATTGTTATATATTAAAATTGACTCAAAAATAATCATCCCATGTTTTTACATCAATATAAGTGTATTTTCTCAATTTTTACCCCCTAACAGGAAATATATCTCCTTAATTTAATTTAATGGTGAAATCAGGCATTCCAGGTCAGACCAAGAAATCAAAGTACCAGATTGATGTGTGGTTTATTACAGTATATTATAAATAATTTTATGATTTCCCCTATGATTTAACATCAATAAAAATTTGTTTGCTCAGTTTTGACCCCTAATAGAAAATGGTTTATCTTTATTGAATTTTAAAGGGGAATTTTCTTTTTATATTATACAGAGAAATATGATCATCAGATTGATGTGTGGTGAATTCCTACATATTAAATAGTATTTTAAATTTATTATATTAATTATTAACCTTAATCCATGTTTATTTTATCAATTTTAATCCCCTGAGGATAAATAGGTTGCCTAAATTGAATTTTAAAGGTGAAATTTCATTTCATATTATACCAAGAATTCTAATAATCAAATTGCGTGTGGTTTATTCCTAAATATTAAAAATTATTCAATGGAATTTATCTAAATTTTTAACAACAATCAAAGTATATTTTCTTGGTCTTGAACCCCTAATAAGAAATATGTTTCCTTAATGGAATTTTAAAGGTGAAACCAGGTGTTTTTAATCATATCAGGAAATCCAAGAATTAAATTGATGTGAGGTAGATTAAAAAATGTTAAAAATTATTCAAAAACTATTCTCCAATGTTTTAAAATCAATATAAGTGAGTTTGATTTCTTTTACACTTTATGGGAAATAGGATATATTAATTGAATTTTAATGGTGAAATGTTGTTCGGATTATAGCGATCAATATGAAGAGAAGATTGACATATAGTCTATTCTAAAATATTTAAAATAATTTAACAATATTTCTTAAATGGTTTCACATGAATACAATTTAATTTTCTTGGTTTTGACCCCTAATAAGAAATAAGTTAACTTAATTAAATTTTAAAGGTGAAATTTCATTTCAGATTATATCATGCAATTCAAGAAACATACTAATTTATAATCAATTTAATCATATAAAAAATTATTTTATTATTTTTATCTTATTATTTCACATCAATCCAAGATTTTTTTCTTAATTTTAACCCACTGATGAAAAATTGGTCAACTTAATTGAATTTTAAAGGTGAAACTAGGCGTTTCAAATTTTATTCAGAAATTAGAGTGTCAAATTAATGTGAAATCTATTACAATATATTAAAAATGCTTCAAATATTTTTCTCATAATTTTTCACATCAATACAATTGAATTTTCACAATTTTAACTCCATAATGGTAGATTTTTTTTCTATAATTGAAACTTAAAGGTGAAATGTCATTTCGAATTATGCTGACAATTTGAGCATCATATTTATGTGTGGTAAATTATCATATATTAAAAATTATTCAATGATTGTTATAATATGTTTTCATATAAATCCATGTGAATTTTATTAGTTTTTACCCCTAACAGGAAATGCGTAATCTTAATTGAATTTTAAAGGTCAAATTTCATTTAGGATTATAACAAGAAATCTAAGCATCACATTTATGTGATATTGATTCCCACAAATTAGAAACGATTCAATTATTTTTCTCCTAAGTATTCAAATCAATAAAAATGTGTTTTTTTGTTTTGACCCCTTGATGGGAAATAAGTCATCTTAATTAAATTTTAAAGGTGAAATTCTATTTCAAACAATATCGGTAAATATGAGTGTTGGGTCAACATGTGGTTGATTACTGTATATTAATAATGATTCGATGATTGTTATCCTATATTTCCAAATCAATATAATGGTGTTTGATTGGTTTTGACCCCCTGATATTAAAAATGTCATCTTAATTGAATTTTAAAGGTGAAATGCCATTTTTAGATTATACTGAGAAATCCCACCATCAGTTTTATGAACCAATTTGGGAGATTCTGTGATATCCCTGAGGTGTGTTCCTAATTTAAATGTGTGGAAACAAGAAATGTTACGTAAAAGGATAACCAGTGAGAATATTTTTCCCTAAAAACATTATTCAAGAAGTAGTGGAAAAATGGGTATGATATATTTGAATATCAGGAACCCATTATAAATAAAATAGATATAAAAAACTATAAACCATTAAACAAGAAACCCTAATATCACCCCCAGTCTCTATCCCTTATAAAGAAAATTATAACCACCTCTATTTTCCTCCTAATTTCTTACTGATATTGCAATCCTCTATCCGTATAAATAAATAAAAGGATGACATCAAAAATATTTTCAATTATTTAACATTTACTTTATATTTTATAATCCCTCAAATGAGTTATTTTTGGGTATATTGTCATGTATTATGGATTTAGTAGCATTTTGAGCTTAATTAGAAAAATGAAATAATTTTGAATTTTAACTAATTTATCATTATTATTTATTTTCGCCATAACATTTAATACACCAAATTAAATTGTTGAATTGTTTTTCTATACCCTTAAATCAATCATTTTTCATTACATTTATCTAGAAAAAAAAGAAAAATTCACTATTTGGAGGCTTAAAACAAGGTCACTAGATGGACCTTAAAAAATGTTCAAATATTTTGACATTTTTTTATGACGGGTCTATATATCCTAAATTGGTGATAAAAATGATCATAAATTCATGATAAATAAATATAATATTTGGAGTAACAAGTTTCATATAGTTTTACATGCCCTATTACTACATTTTCGAGGTCATAATGGCATTGGAACATGGTGCATTTGTATTCGTACAGTTATCCATGGTGGACTAAAGTTACAGAGTAAATTAGAAATAACTCTCTCCACACATGGAACATAAATATGAAATTATTTAAGTAGGCATGTGAGACATAATGGAACAACATTATATAAGTATATAATCCAAAATTATGTCATTTAATTGGTATAACATGAAGACATTTTTGATGGACATATTTGGATCCAAAAAATTCACCTCTTTTTCATCTATAAATGTACGTCAAATTCATTTCATAGGGTTTGATCTATAGTGGTCCATTTTCAGTATATTTCTCGAGTCTTATTTTTATATAATAATATTATGCATTTTTATTATATCTTAATCTTCTTATTCTTGTCATTATCATATTTTTATCTTTTCTATTTTCCACTTAGTTATTTTATCCACTATGATCTCTAATACACATGATCATGAGTAACTAACTTGAGAAAGTTCTCGTGGGATAGATAAAGTGTTGAACCCAAATTTTTGAGCTATAATTCATAATTTTTATTATTTTATTAGAGTTTGTATGAGTGAGATATTAGTGGTAAAGTCTTCATTTTGTCTCTACTTACCACTCGAGTCTTAGATTTCAATTCTGTAATATTCTCCCTCCATAAATGAGGTGGATGTAAAGTCTCTCAGTGAACATTGAGTTCAATATATATTAAATATAGGGTAAGAAAAGGATATTCAAACATAATTTATAGTGTGTTCATTAAATAAATTTTCAACTAATAATAAAATAATGAAGGTTCACTCGAGGTGATTCTCTCTAGAATATGTCATTTCTTCATAATTTCATCCTATTTTCATTCAATGTGTTTGAATTTCATCTGAATGTTAAATTTATAATTGAATTAATATTTATCAAAACTCAATTTATTTTTGTTTTATTTCATAAAAATATACATATACAATGTGAATTATAAGTAGTGAGTGATTGACTGCAACATACCCTCATGATAATGACCTAGGAATCCTCTATATTTTACTTAGTTAATATATTTTGAGAGAATTAATGGAAAAATTTCATCAAATTGGAACTTTTTTAGGGAAAAAAGTAATATTCACTTTCTATTTTTCATCACATTCATTAAATAAGTTCAATTATTAAATCATAAATTTCAGAAGCTAAAAAAATCTTATTTGTTCATAATTTGTTTCAATTCAAATTATTATGCAGGGAATAATGAATATTGGGGTCAAGAATAAGTTAAATGTGATCTTGATTATTGGGTATAAAAAATTATTGATGGGATAAAAGATCTGGAGAGAAAAATAGAGTGGATAAATGAATATATATGCACATCCTAGGATAAACCCAAACATGAGTCAAAACCTAAAGAAGAATGAGTTGTGGAAGAGATTTCACCAATAATTTTTAATGTTAAAGAACTTGAGGTGATTGAGAAGGACTATTAATGGAATTAATGACATCATCCCACACTCAAAAATTTCAAAAGATGGTACTGAATGAAAACATGTATGATGATATTATTATTAGAGATTAACATTTTTTATCAGAATCCAAAAATTTATTTTTTAAAGCTAACCTAAAACATAACATTCCCATTTTTGATAATGAAAAAAAACCTTTACACATCTCACATTCTTTAAGATAAAATTATGAAGATGAACTTATTTAGACTGAGTTTCAAATGGTCATTTCAAAAGAGATCAATTTTCAAGATGAATTACTTGAAAGGGAAGTTTTTTTATTAATCATTCATGTATTAATATTATTTAAGTTAAATTTTTTTCTAACTTTTCTCTATTTTTTTGAGTTTACTGATACCAAAAAAATTTAGAACCCCTTGTATTTTAAGGAATACACAAACCAATTGGTGGTGTATGAAGAAGAAGAGTTGTTAAATCATGTTGTGATTTGAAAACCTCATTTAACTCAATATTCATACCATATGGAGGAGGAAATCACATAAGTCAATAGGGATAACCCCTATCTTATCTTCCCTCACACTTTGGACCTCAAGATCTATCTTTATTATTTCATGGGTTTTATAATTTTATTATATATATTTTGGGTTCTCTATTATAGGTGTTTACTCATGGAAATTGAGTAAATTCCCATGTAGAGGATCATCTCAAGGAAACCACACCCACCTTATGATTTGGGAAAACCCACTACAACTACTTGACTAGGGGCTGAAAAAACCAAGAACCCATTTGGGGGACTAAACCAAAAATTACCCATTTTTTCATTCCCCTTTATATTTAATTTATTATTATTATTTTTTTTATTCATTTTAGTTTTAACGTGGTATTAACTATAATAATAATTTAAGCCTTCCATCAAAACATAAATCAGGTTGTGTCTTTCATTTTATTTATTTTATTTATTTCCCAATTTAGATTATGTGTGAAATTTCGCTTTATCTTGTTTAAACTAAAAAGGTAGTAAATGGAATATGTGAGGGGGAGGTATTTCAATATATATTTAGCAATTTTTCATGTTCTCCAATTTAATTTCTCATATCATTTTCTGAAATTCTCACGTTTTATTTTATTTTTTTGAGTTTTTATGTTTCTTAAGATGAATCAAATGCTTTGGAAAATAAAATAGACCTTGGTATTTTTGTTAGGTTTCTTGATATTAATATTTTAGGATTTAAATTATTGATGAATGGATTTTGTTTAATAATTTTTTATCTTTTCATTTGATTAAATCTGATTGAATGTGAATCTTATGTGCGTAAGTACTGTCCAAATTGGAAAGCATGTCGAACCCGACATGTTTATAAACCAATTTTTCATATTATTTACATTTATATTTTTAATGATAGTCCTAATACATGTTTTTGATCCATAACATATGGGTTTTCTCTTTTTCAAATCTTTTAGAGTTCATGAAATTTGTCAAGTATGATTGAGGCACCATTTTGAAATCCCTTTTTTCATTCAACTCTTATTTTAACCCACCTTTTCATATAACCATTATTAAGACCTTTTTATCCAGGAAATGAATTATTTTGAATCCAAATTACAACCATTTTTTCCTTTGAAAAATTATTTAAAATTTAAATACTCTATTATTATTGAGCTCAGGTGTGTGGGGAGAGAGATGGTGAGATGTATTTTTCTTTCTTAAAGAATCTATTTGACTTGAAATTTAAAAAGATATTTCCATATTTATTACTTATTTTGTGGAATAAATTTTATGATGTAAATATGGATGGGTGTCTTAAAATATCATTATAAATATGTTTTGGATGTTTACTAATATATGAAGACCAAAAGATGCCTCTCTTTTCTGGAAAGATATAATTCTGAAGAGAAATCCATATTTGAATGGAAGTCGAAACAATGATACAAATTGAGGAAAAAGGGATGAAATTTATCATTGATTATAAAATTAAAACTGTTATCTTTTAAAATAAATAAATATGTGTATGGGGTTGATTCATTTTTATGCTGATTGAGGAGTACACCATTCTTGAGGAAACCCTTTTTCATGCATTTACTTCAGTTGAAGGCATAACCCTCCTCATTATGCCTCAAAGGTTTTTTAAATTTAAAGCATACCTAAAATTTTCCTCATAATAGCCTATGAAGAATACCACATTATTTTAATATTTACGACCCTTCTAACTGTAGATACTAGGAGTATAAAAAGCCTATCAAAATCACATATTTTCTTGAGAATGAGAAAAACACTACAAAAAATCCTCGAGTGAAGTGAGAAATATTTCTCCAATAAGGTAGGTTTGACATGAAGGTGATGATTAACATGATATTGAATATATTATTAATATTATTTAGGATTTATAAAATTTTAATAAATGTAGGAGGAATAATATTTTCTTTGATATGATAATTGAGTTGTGTTGTCGTTTATGTTTTGAGAAGTTTGTTTTGACCTTGGTATAGGATGATTGACCAGGAGTGTGATGATTAAGTGTGGGGTGATTGATAGATAAAATATTTTAAAATATTTTATATTTAATTTCAATTATTTTAATCCCATATATTATATATTTTAATGTAATTTGTCATGTTTAATGGTTTTAGTACCATTTTGAGCTTAATTAGAAAAAATGGTATAGTTTTGGATTTTACCTAATTAATTTTAATTCTATATTTAGATCATAAAAATTTATAATCTTAACAAAATTGTGATATTACTTTTTTTAGTCATAAAAAAATATCATTCTTCTTTTCATTTATTCGGACCCAAATCTCAACCCACTTTTTAGAGGATCAAAACCAGCTCACAAGTTGGGCATAAAAAACTGTACACTAATCTGTAAATTTTTTATGATGGGTCTATATCTCATAAATGTATTATCCAAATGAGATTAAATTAAACATAAAGAAATATGAAATCCAAAGGAAAAACATTCATAAATGTGGGGAATCCTGATTCCTTCTTTTTTGATGTCATAATTGCAGGAGTACTCGGTGCATTGGAAGACGTATAATCATCCTAGAAAAAATAATGGTATGGAGTAAATTTGGTATAAATCTCTCAAAAATGGAAAATAAAGCTTATTTTTTTGCATTAACATATGATACAATATTTGAAAACATTAATGAATGAACTATTCCAATATTCTCCCATTTAATGGGTATAACATGTGGAAAGATTTGTTGAATAGATTTGGAGAAAAGAAATTCACCTCTTTTTCCTATAATAATGTACTTCATATTCATTTCAAAGGGGTGACACTCTAGGTGAAACTTTTTTGTATATTTCTTGTGTTATCTTTTCATTTAATAATATTCTGACTTTTTTATTTAATTTTAGTCTTCTTATTACCCTCATTCTCATATTTTTATCATTTGTATTTTCCACTTCGTTATTTTTTATACTATAATCTCTAATATTCATGATCATGATTAAATAACCCGAGGAAGTTCCTGATGGAGAAATATAGATTTGAACCAATATTTTTGAGCTATCATTATTAATTTTTATTATTTTATTATAGTTATTACATGGGAGATCTTAGTGGGAATGGTTCCTTTGCATCTCCACTATCTACCCGAGTCTTAGCTTTCACTTCTGCAACATTCTCCCTCAATCGAGGAGGTGGATGTGTGGTCTTTTAGCGATCATTGAGTCCAATGTAAATTCAAAAAATGTTAAGAATAATATTTTCACTTGTAAAATAGAGTCTATTCATTAGGTAATTTTGAAACTAATAAAAATACAAAGATGGTTCATTTGGGGTGATTCTCTCGAGAATTAGTCCTTTCTTAATTACTTCATTCAGTTTTCATTCAATGTGTCTGCATTTCATCTGCATGTTTTATTTTATTATGGAATTATCATTTCTCAATAATTAATTTATTTTAGTTTTATTTCATAAATATAAATATATTTATATATAATATAATTAAATGTAGTGAGTTCTTTACTGCAACATATCCCCAAGGGAACATCCTAGTTCATACTTTATGCTACACTTAGTAAAAATATTTAGAGATCGCACACAAAAATTATTAATCAAATTCTTGATTGGCCAATAAAATAAAATAAACTGAAATAAAAAAGCAACAAACAGACCTCCTTATGACTATGCATGTAACCATCCACTAATCAATGCTTAATGAGAGGTTAGGAACAAAAATATAAACAAGAATTGAAATGATAAACATTGGCTTCAGTAAAAATCTTAGTAGGCATGCCACGAACAAAATCCCATGATTTAAATTGAAGATCCCTTTATTCAATATGTAACAATTTTTAAAAATATATTTTTACCAATTTTTATTTAGAAACAAATTAAATGTTTTTTATTCATTTTAAACGGTAATATATTTTCAAAATATAGAGGGCCATGCATTTTTTAGAAAACAATCATTTAAAACAATAAATGAAATGAAGCATTAGTTTTTAAGAGACTTTTCACTAAACATATATTAAGAAATATATTTATTTTGGAAATAAAGAAAAGAAATATAAATAAACAATGGGAATCCTTTAGTCACTAAGGAGATTCCATATGATCATCTTTCTCTTGGTAATCGAACTACATATTACTAATCATGTGCACGAGCTGCCAGAGAGGATGAAACCAATTTTCTAGTGGTAAAAAATACATATCATCAACATATAGTTTAGTTATTATTGATATGTAAATCCTATTGTGTAGGGAGTACCTTTCCTGGTGTTCTTTTCCTTTTTTACCCATATAACAACTCGATGTTACCTTGTGCTAACCTCTTTCCATTATGCCAGGTACCACTTTCATATAGATGAGATAGTATTAAAACTGTCAAGGAGGTACAAGTACCCCTCAAAAGACCACTTTATAAATTAATATAATTATAGAAATACACGAGAAAAAAATAAAACATATTCAAATAATGAAACAACTGTGTGTTATAAAACCACCTAAATGAAACTTATAAATGGGCCACATAATTTAACTTTTGTAAGATTATTCAAATATTTTTTTGAAAACCAAGTTAAGAATCAACATTCAAATTTTAAAAACTCCCATTCACTATGATCATATAAAATTATACATATGTATATATGTGGTTTTCAAATTACACCAATTTAAACACTTCCATGTGAATTGGTACACACACAAAAACACACACAAACAGACACACACACAAATATATATATATAAATATCTCTGTGTGTGTGTGTGTTTACTCATGTAAATTCATATAAACATTGAGGTAAAAAGTGTAATTATGAAACCATAGGCTTTTATATAAATTAATTATTGAAGTAAATCTACAGCACTTGGTATTTCAAGCATTACATGAAATGAAAGTAAAAATTGAAAATCCAATTGAAAATATAATTTATAAATGTTTTATAATTTAATGACAAAAATCAATGGATACCTATCTAGAATTTTCTACCTTTGATCATAATATTTTAGGGAATCCTCTATGGTTATTAAAGGAGGTGACTATGAATAAAAAAATTAATAGAACAGGTCAATAAAAAAAGTATTAAAAAAAATCGAGAAAAATTTGTTTTTATAAAAAAAATATTGGTTTTTATATATAAGTAATAACCCTGAAGCTAGTAACACATATCCAATAGTTTCTTTATTAAATTAGCATAGATAAAAGGGGTCATATCTAAAGGAAAAAATTAGTTTAGTAGTATTTTAGAGTTAGATATATAGATGATACCCATTTTACATTTGGGATAAAATATAAAATATAATAATGGAAAACATTTGGAATCCTTGAAAGAATTCAATTAATTATTCTTCACATTAAAGGGAAAGGAAAAACAATAAGGGTGAACTCAAATGCTCATTAAGGGTCACATACAGTGGAAGATGTAAAGACAACAACCTCAGTAGCACGGAGTTGGTGGTTACTATATCACATTTGTATAAGATACAAGGAATCACATCCCAATGGATATAATATATTATTAGTCTTGATAAATTAGGTACATCATTGAAATTTAAATTACTATTTAACATAAAATATGAAAAGATATTTCTTTGAGAATTCCATTATTCCTCATATTGTATCCCTGCATATCGATCACAAAACACTTTTTAGTATCCTAGGGAAAATAAAAAATAATAAAGGGGTGATATTATATGCTTATTAAGTGTAAGAATACAATAGAAGATATCATAAATAAATAAGTATCATCAATATGGAATGATAAATAATTTGAACACATTTCATTAAATCAATAAACTGAGCATCATATGGTAAAAGTAAATGTTAATCAAATAAAGTCTTATAAATAATCACATAAGCTTCAAAATTATCCATAGATATTATAACTAATTAAATACTCACATGGACATTAAAAATGATCTTGTAAGTAGGAAATGAATAATTTTGTACATCTGAAACATACTGTCAAGACCTTTCACAAGACAATTTAAATCATTGGGTATAAACCCATCTACTTTTTCTAACTAATTTGGCCCGTGTGACCCGTTGATGAATCTAGGGGATATATATAATAGGTCCCCACAAATCACTTACTAATTTAAATAAATTATTCATATGAAAGGGGTGAAAAATATTTAAAACAAAAATTTTTATTGAAAAATTGACATATGAAATGTTAATACTTACCCCAATCAAATAAACATAATCATAAACCATCGAGAGTAATATACTTCATTGTAATAAAATTGTTTATACTCTAAAAAATTGATCATAAACCATCAAAATAATAATAATAATGATATAAATAAATATTTACCCTAGTGGATCCTTATTACAATAAAGGTTTATCACATTGAATAATACAAATAATATAAAAATGTTATTAATAACATTTTTGATGAAAATAACCATCTCACTTTGAAAATTCATTTTAAAAAAAGATCACAAAAAAATTTGAAAAGAATTTTCTTTAAAAGAATCCTTTCAAAAACAAGAAATTAGGATTCAAAACAATTAGTTTTCATGATGGCAGAAAATTCAATTCATGTCATACACATTAATATATTTATTCCATTATGTTTTCTGGTAAAATCCATAATGGGCATTGTTTTAAAAATGACAGGAAAATTCATTTTATGTTTTTTATATAGTGAAAATGTGTAAAAATATATTTAATAAATAATTTTTAAATGGGTAAAAATACTTTTTAATATATTTTTAGAAAATAAGGATTTTGATGAAAAGGGATTTTCGATCAAAGATAAAATTAAGGATTGATTTTATTTAAAACATTTTTTCAATCATATTAAGAACCCAAGAGTTGGAAAATGGTATTATTACATGAAAAAGTTCATGAATAACCATATTAGAATAAACTATATTGGTTTTAATATAGAAATATAAAATAATTCCAATAAGGGATAAATAAATAAAAATAATTCTTAATAAAGATGAAATTGTGAAATAAACTATTCCAACATTGGTAAATTTTGAATCATAAGCCCTATGAATTAATTAAACTGAATTTTAAATTTAAATACCCTAAATAAATATATATTAATGATATAAAAATAAAAAAAGTGCAGTATATGCACTACTGAAAGGAATAAGTGGTGAATATGGAATATGTCTCATGGAAGTAAAAAGTGAGATGAGAAACCCTTACCTCTGATGTTAATTACTTTGTATGTGTATGAAAAAAAAATATAATAAATATAGGTTTATTTTAAATACATTAAATAACCATGATAATATATCTAAAACCATATATGATTTACTTATTGTATTTTATCACGAGTTTATTAAAACTTCATTGTTAAAATCAGAATTTCAGGTGATAATTACTTCATTTTTCTAACATGTTTTAGTTCATTAATTTTGGTATTTTAAATTTGATTATGATTTAAAAATATTCATAATGTTTAAAGTTATATAAATATAATATATATATTCATTATATATGTATTTATATCAATCTATTAAATTTAGAGATATAAAATGGATTATACCGTCTATGGAGATGATTTTCTGTACGTGCGTATGAGCATTATTTTCATTTATCTCGAAGGATAGAAGGAAAGGAAAATAAATTTAATTCATATTTATTGAATAATTATTTTTTCATATATATAATTTTTATTAATCAAATACATACATATTACCATCTATGTAAAAATTAAATGAAAAACATTTTCCATCTCTACTTGGAGGCGGTTGTCCACAAGTATGCACGAGCGATGTTATTATTTTCCAATATATTTGAAGGTAAGTGGTTATATGTGAGGTAATATTTATATAATTATTTTTAGATAATAAATATCACATATATTCCTTATCTTTAACATTAGTACCTTTTATGTAATGTGTAAGTGAAAAATGAATCACATCAATTTGTGAGGTGGTCAACCATAGTTCATAAGAGCAACATTATCATATCCCCCATAGAATATAAACTAAGAAGTTATATATTATATAATAATTAAATAAGTATAATAATTTAATATATATAATATTAATATGTTAAATCTATCATTATTTCTTAGATTTAAATGAGGTTATGGAAAACAAATTGTATCGGTTCGTGAGGTGGTATTCCACCATACACACAATCAAAAATCTAATTTCCCATTTAATGGTGTTGGAGATATATTTGGTTTACTAAATTAAAATAATAACATATAAATATATATTTGTTACTATTTTTATCATATTATCATAGTTTAATAAGGTTTTAAGGTGGTGGAATAAGAAATAAAAAATATGCACGTTTAAAAATTTTACCTATTCTTAGGAGAGACTCTATAGGTTTACACATAAAACCTTATTAAAAGGGATTAATAATCTAAATAATTACTATATTATATGTTTAGGTATGTATTTAATTAATTTGGTTAGGTATTGTTCTAAAAAAGATTTTAATTTTTGAAAAAGGGAGGAGAGGGGTGTCTTTTAAAAAGTGGGGGAGAGGACACACATGAGGGTTTTGGAAATATAATGGGATCCCACAGTTTTATCATGAAAAAGAATATTTATTTCATTGTATATAATATATATTATAGAGTTTCAAAATAGCCATTAAATTTTTGTTGAATAATTGTCTTGATTATTTTTAACCCTTATATTCTTAGTTTAACCCCTCAGTAAAACCATTTTACCATAACCACTATAATTAATTTTTAATGTTTTCAATATTAATTATGTTCAAAAATTAATTTTAATTTATTATATAATATAACATATGATGATTCTAAACATGGAATCCATTTTTCTAAATAAAACTCATCAATGTGGAATAATTCAATTTAAAATTAAATCGTAGAAACGACAAAAGAGCAGTTTTCCAAAGAGAAAAAATTTTATGTATAGAATCTTTTAATGTCAAAATTCAATATGAAAATGATTTAAATCACCTAAATTATTTAAACTATAATATATTTTAACCAATTTAACTTTTAATACAATTTAAACTATAATTTATAATTTATAAATAATTTAAATAGAAAGCCATTTTTCATTAAAAAGTTGTTTTTGTCTCTATTTATCAAAATCATAATATTTTCAAAAAAATCTATAAAAAATAACACAAATATAATTTTGACATACAGATTTCAAAAATTATGTTTATTTTGGAAAATTAATTTTCAAAACGGTGTAAAATTAATTTTAAATTATTTGCACAAAGTGTGACTAGATCACCTTTTATAGAATTACATCTTTAATATATCATTTATTTTTATTTAAAATGGTTATTATTTTTTCTGATAAATATACAACTATTTAATTTTTTATACTTGTGTAAACCATTTAATTTTCATAATTTTTTAGTACTATTCATACCCACCAAATTAATGGCTATGTTATAATGTACATGTTTAAATAATAATATTTTAATAAAGTATCATGTTTCTCTAAAATATGGTGTTGTGTGAATTGAAATATATTGAAGAGATTGAATTTATCTAAAAAATATATCTTAAATTATAAGGGTGTTAAATTATCTTCTAAGCATGGTGTTTCATGTAATATACCCTACCGAATATGATGTTCTTCTTTTAAAATTTTTAGGTGTTACATTCTACTCCCACAAATTAATTGTGTCTTTGTAATTTAATATTGATCACAACAATCAAGGCTTCGACATTTGAAAATACCTTTCATAAAATCCCATAACGTGATAAGGGTTAATAAAACATCCCTTAATAAGAGAGAAAATGATGTACACTGGTCATCTTGAACAATAACATAACTAGGTTTCAAATAAGGACAACATTAATGGGAAGGGAATTTATGAAAATTAAAGAAAAATCATAAACAATTATGGAGTGTGATAGAGATCATTGATCACAAAAAGTGAATGAATTAGATATGGTCAATGAAAAAAACCTTAAATCCGTAATGGGTGAAAAGACCATCAGTTTTTAATGTCTTCAATCTAGATGCCACTACACTGGTTCCCCATACCCAGTTGGCCAGATGTCCTCAATCACATTTCCCCAAATTCCAAAAGGCTACCGACTAGCAATGAGGTCCTAGGGTGTGTTAATGGCTAACCTCATTGGTGGAGTGTGACAAAACATAATAAATTATAATACAATAGAAAAAATAGTAAACATCATAGAACTGAAATAAACAGTGGAAGAATAATAAGATAAATAATAAAGCACCATTCAATACAAAAGATGATGCAACATGTCACATGTTCTTGGAATGTAGCCAAAATAGGATATAGTATATTCATATACAATATAAAATACGATGGTACAAAAAAACAAAATAAAACTCAAAAGCATCACAATCCTTGGATTGGACCCTTTCTCTCCTACTCCAATCAACAATCAAGTACCTGCGGAAGGGTGATTTCCAATATCGACACATGAAAAAATATTACATGTTAGGGCCCAAAATCCTGACACAAACTGTGTGTGAGAAATAAATCCCAGTCGACAACCACCCAAGATCTGTGCCAATATATCAGTGAATATTTATAATAGCAGTGTACAATAAGGAAAGCAGTATTCTATGAAGCACTTAAAAGTAAACACACATACAAGTACTGGTTTCCATTTATACTCATTGAAGTGTTTATTAATAATTAAAGTACATCGAATTATATAGGTATATGTATTCAACCTAATCCTGATAATCCCCATGTGAAAGTTAGCATAAGATATACGTCAGAAGGCCATCTAATTAAGTATTATGACGTCTAAATCCATGCTTGTGCTTTATCATGGAAGAATCCTCACATGTCATTCTATTTCAATATTCAATTCAACACCTCGCCCGTAGGGACAACCAATTCTCACTCACAGGCATAGTTGTCAATCAGGGTTGAGCCCAATATATTAACATTACAATATGTTCTAGCGTAAAACCCAGTATATAAGCATTCCAACATGTTTCAGGTTGAAGACTAGTGTATAAGAACTTCCGCATGTTTTAGGGCCAACCCTGGTGTATAAGCATTTCATCATGTTTCAGGTCGAAGCCCGATGTATAATAATTTTAGAATGTTTCATGGGCAATACCAGTGTATAAGAATTTCAACATAAAAAAAATTCATGTAATTTACACTATTACATGGTTAACATAAAAACAACTCATGTGGGCATCATACACAATAAGAAACAAGTGAATTAATCTATCACATGGCTTAAACAAATATACTAACATGGTAAATTCATATCACAAACCCAATTTGTAATCTAAAAATTACATGACTTAAACAATTATATGCATAACATGGGAAAAAGTGAAAAAAATAATCCCAATCCCTTAATAAATCAAATTTAAAATAAACCCAATTGAAATCCCATTGTAATTTATTTCATTGTTAACAACCCAAATTGGAAAAAACAAGGATTACCTCATTGAAAACCTAGGAAAAACTTTCATAAATGACAATTCAAGCGAAACACAACTATATTGTGGTGGTAATTCAAGCAAATCAATATTACACTTATAAAATAACACATATTCAGCTAACTAAACATCAATAGGAAATAACATGGATTAAAAATAAAACAATGTGACACCCAAAAATGTGTGCATGACACTTTGGCACATATAAACAACTCAACATTGAGCGAAAGGCACAAGACCAACTTCCTTGTCATAGTTCGACTCTCCTCATCTAGCCTTAACCTCCAATTGAAGCTTGAAAGATGTAGATCTACAAAATGAAGATAAAATCTCAACCTCAAATAACGTATTCAGTAATATAAATAAGGAATAATGTCTCAAGATTAATCAAAATCTTACCGGTTGGGGTCAAATGCCACCGACGACGAAGGAATCAGGGTGCAGATGATCAATCGAGAAGGGGTTGAAGGTCTGGACCACTTGTTCATCAACCCAAGAGAGCCTCTCTCCAAAATGATATAATACAATGATACTACCCATTTTAACACATTTTTAATAAATACATAGTGTGTAAGTGGAACTACATGCTATGTATGTTCTTTAAATATTCAAATTTCTGCCGAATTACTTTTGACGTCCTGCACCGACTTAGAAACATGATTATATGGCGTGTAGAAGAAAATACACAGTGTGTAATAAATAATTCTTTCTATGTAAACTTTTCAGCTAGAGATTTTACACCTTTGATACATATTACTCAAGTATAAACCAAAAGGAAAGATTTGAACCAAAAAAAGATCCGGGTTATTACAAACTTCCCACTTAAAGTAATTCATCTCTGAATTTCCCTTCTATGGGTGGTGAAGAAATATCTGCGAAAAACTTCAGCAACTATGACCACACATTAGTCTCTCTCTCCCAGGTCTCATCCTACACTGAGTCGTGCTACCATAACACCCATACTAGTGGACCATACCCACCTTAGAGAACCTTTAGGCTACGATCCACAATATGAATCAGATTCTCCTAGAAAGACGCATCAACCAAAAGCACAACCTCCTCTGGAAAACAAATATGAGACAAGTCTGAATGATAGTTTCACAGTTGTGATACATGAAAGACGTCATGCCTAGATTGGTATCTCTGAGGTATCTACCACCAATAGGCCACCGGCCAAACCATTTATAGAATCTGAAATGGCCCAACATATCTCGATGGAAGCTTACCCCATTTCCTGATACTCTAGTACCCTATCCTCGGTGGAACACACATGAAAACTTGATCCCCAAACGTGAACTCTAGATTTCATCTATGGAAATAAACATAATATTTATGATGAGACTATGTAGTATCCACCCACTTCCAAATCAAGTGACCATGCTCAGTGGTCTCTAAGACAAGATGAGGTCCCAACATAGCTACCTCTCCTGCTTCTAGAAAACACTGGGGTGATCGACATTTTCTACTGTATAAAGTCTTATAAGGAACCATATGAATAGTATCATGAAATATATTGTTATAGGTGAACTCAACCAAGGGTATGTGTCTCTCCCAAGAACCTTAGAAATCTAGGATGCATTCCCGAATCATTTCCTCCAGCTCTTAAATTGTGCACTCTGATTAGCTATCTATATGAGGGTCATATACCATGCTCAGAAGCATTTGTGTACCCAACACCCTCTACATCCCTTTCTAGAAATGCGAAGTAAAATGGGAGTCCCTATCTAAAATGATAGAATGAGGAACCCCATGTAGTCACACAATCTCCTGAATGTACATCCTCCCAAGCTCATCAACATTGATGGTTTCCTTCATCGGCAGGAAATGTGAAACCTTCGTGAACCTGTCAACAACAACACATAAAACATAATTACCTCAAGGATTCCATGGTAACCCTATCAAAAAATCCATCATTACATCATTCAATTGCCACTCAGAAATATGTAACTTCTTTAAAATTCATGCTAGCCACTGATGTTCTTCCCTCACATGCTGACAGGTGGAACACCTCATAAAATAACTAGCGCTCTATCTCTTCATAACTGACCATCAGTTCTGACAATGTAAGTCACAGTACATCTTGGTAACTCCAGGATGCACTACCTAAGATAAAGCATGAAACTCCTACATCAAATATTCATCTATGTCCACTAACACCCAGACATGTCCATGGATATGAAAGATCTAATAATCCCCTATCGTCCAACCTATAGGCGGATCCCACCCTCCTACACTCTCCCATAAGACTAGGCCCTTAAAATCGGATAGCTTTCATATCCTCACTCTTCCCCAGAGGGTATAAGTCACAACTAAAGAAGAAACAAAATTTTATCCTTGACTGTCGTGCACCTCCAAATTCATCTCAGATAACAAGGACATAAGTTCCCACTCACCAATATCCTTATACACCACATTTATCTGAGTCCTCCAACTCAATGCATCAGCAAATGCATTGCCTTTCCCTGGTTTGTAGGGAAGATCAAATTCGAATGACTGAAGGTATTCCACCAACCTTCACTATCTCAAATTCAGGTCACCCTGAGTAAAGATTTATTAGAGGATTTTGTGGTTTGTATACAAAAAAATTCTCTCCATGTAAATAGTGTCTCCAACAGCACAACACATGTACAAAACCAGTTAACTCCAAATCGTGTTTATGGGAATTAATCTTGTGAGGCCTTAACTACCAAGACATGTACACCACAACTCAATGTCACTGCATTAGCACTACCCCCAGCCCAATACCTAAAGCATCACAATAGACTGTATAACTATTTCACTACTATGGTAGTATAATGACTAGTGTTAATTTCAGTATCCCGTTCAGCTCCTATAAGTCTATATCACTTGAATATTACATGAAAACTCCACACCCTTCTTAGTAAATCCTTTCAACTAAGATTCTATGTGTGAGAAGTTCTATATGAAATTCCTATAGTACTCAAAGAGCCCAAAGAAACTATGTATGTCAAACACATTCTTGGGATGTTCCCAGAGATCTATTTTCCTCACCTTATCTTGGTCCACTGACACTTCTGTCTCCAAGATAATGTGACCCAGGAATTGAATCTTGTCCATAAAAAAGTGGAACTTTATTAGATTAAAATATAAATGATGCTCTCTCAGTGTATTCATATAGATCTCACGATTGTTGTCATAGTTTTTTCAATTGTCCGAATACACAAAGATATTTTTTATGAAACCAGCATAAAAGAATCCATGTAAGGTTGGAACACTCAATTCATCAGCACAACGAAAACTACTAGAATGTTAATGAGACCAAAAAACATAACCAAATACTCATATAGACTATAGCTACTACCAAATGTGGTGCATAGTATGTCATCAAGTCAAACATGTACCTGGTGATAATGGGATCTCAAATAAATATTAGAGAAAACCTAATATCCTTAGAGATGAATGGATAGATCATCTATTCACGGATAAGGATACTAGTTCTTAACCATCAACTGGTTCAATATTCGATAATCCATGAATATCCTGAGGGTATCATTTATCTTTTTCACAAAAGGACCAGTGAACCCCATAGAGAATTACTGGGTCGGATAAACCCCTTTGCTACAAAATCCTATAGCTGCCTCTTGAGATCTTGCATCTCCGTTATAACCATCATTTTAGGAGGAATGGATACCGATGCAGCTCCTAGAAATATATCGATAGAGTACTCTACCTCTATCACCAGTGGTAGGCCTGAAAAGTCATCCAGTATGACATCTATGAAATGATAAACGAAAGGAGGAAAATCTGTCTGACAATTCCCCTGGTCATCCAAATATATACTCACAATCTGGGTGGTCACTCCACCCAAACCATGACTCTAGGGTCCATCTTTGGATTCCAATACATCCCATTCTTATTTTTGTAGAAACAATATTCCCTCTATTGATGTGGAACTCAACCTACAATGATAATAATCAATAAAGGCTCATAAAGGAACCAACCAGTCTATTATGAGAATGAAATCAAAGCCTGTCATCTCTAAGACATATCTATCTCATAAGAAGTGACACCCACCAAACTTATAAGGGCACTCCTTACATTGATGCACACTTTCTATTATTATCCCTAACAGAGTTTCTAGAGTCCTAAAATCATCAGAAGAGAGAAAAATATCCCAAGGCTCTGTACAAGGGGCACAAATATAAAACTATGTGAATCCCATGTATCAAAGAGTGCAGAAGATAAAATGAAGGTGAATAGAATAGTACCTATAACAGTAGATGGTTTAGGAACCTGTTACTACTGGGTCTATTTCACTACATATGTGTGACCTGTACTGTGGCCCAATGACATTGCCTGGCTACCCTGAGGTGACCCGCCCTACTGTCTCTGATATCCTAAGGTCTAGATACTATGAATATGACCACCACCGCACCCTGAACAGCCAGACGTATTCCAAGTCCCTGACTGGTGAGAAGCTATTGACCTTTCTATTGAATGTTGAGTTGGTTCATACCCTCTCTCAAAAGATTCTGGAGGAAACGTCCTACATAAAGGCTGTAAGTGGCCCTTATTTATGAAAGATCGACACTAGACTTGGACGATCATACACTAAGGTTTAGTATGACCAGCCTTTCTGTACTGGTATCACCTCACATAGAAACAAAAAGAAATATTCTGACTACTCATATCATCGTGAAAAATCTCAATAGAATGATTCCTAACCCCGTTCGAGATAGTACCAGATCTCTGTGTCTAACCTCCTCGGTTCGTACCTCCAACATCCCACTTATTACACTAGGTAATCAGTTCCTGATTGACGATGGCATATATAAAATCCAACTTAAAAATGTTTACCTATGATCAGATGTCGAACTTAAGACCATCCTTAA
Organism: Viscum album; assembly: GCA_963277665.1. Lineage (NCBI taxonomy): Eukaryota > Viridiplantae > Streptophyta > Magnoliopsida > Santalales > Viscaceae > Viscum > Viscum album. Next base: position 939,896,911 of record OY728165.1, read on the forward strand.
ATCACCTAGCCCTAGATGTCTCGTCACCCATCAGAATATGAGCGAATCTTTGAAGATCAGTGAAATAGGAAGATTAGTCCATCACTCACATAGTTCCCTACTCTAAATGCATGAACTACTGGGCTTTATCGGCCCTCAGTGTGTCGATAAAAAAAATTCATAGAAAACCCTATGAAAATATCCCCATGCCACATCCCGAAGACACTTTGTATGAGTGGTAACATCCCACCACCTCCTGGCTGAATCACGTAGCATATAAGTCGTGAGAAAGGCCCTCCTCTTAAGAGGTGTATTCAGATGGTTGAAGATAGAAATCATGGATTCCAACCATGACCCTGTAGCCTTTGGTCCACCATTCCCTAAAAATGTTAGCGGATGCTACTTCTAGAACACTCGTGTCAGTTATACTATAGATGTGACAGGACGAGGTACCTCCTAGAAGGTCTGTATAAACCTCATGAAGCCTTCATAGAACTTTTCATCTATACCTACATCTGGTATAACAGTTGGTTCCACAATAGGTACATCTGGATTATAAAAACTAATATCACATGGCCTACCACCTCTGAGGTATGACCATCACCACTTTCCTGGTGTACAACTTGAGGTCATCATGGTGGAAGGACACTACATGTTCAATCATACAACTCAATTCGATTTCTGGTCAAGGTTTTCAATTTAAATGTGAATGAACTAAACAAGAGCATAAATCCCTGAAATTTTATTAAAAGATAAGTACACGACGTGTAGGTACTATACACAGAGTGTAAAATTAATCTCTTATATGGTCGTGTACTTCCACCGAACTGCTCGTGTAACACACCAGGAACACAACATGGTATTGGGGTACATGACGTGTACACATGTCTCCCCTCTTGTCCATCTACTTGTACATGACCAAATTCACATGGGGACTGACTGAATAATTTCACACAGCGTGTACCAAAAGTACACAGTCGTGTACTTGTGGAACCCACCATACCATGTTCCTTATCACACGGTCATACACCTAGTAACTTACCACACAATGTGTAATATAGGTACATGATATGTAACCATGAAAATAAATATTCATTCCCCAAATAAGAATAACACACAGTGCATTAGGCTAACTACACGCCGTGTAAACTGTGTTTTTTCATGTTAGAAACATCAGATTTTCCAAAAAACCTCTATTCTGCAAAAAACACCATCTATTGATATTCTAAGTTCCAAACCATGAGGTCCCGTGCTCCCCTATAGTAAATTTTTGGCACTAAATCATATCATATCAAAATAAAATTCTATAAAAAAGGCTGAAACATGATCCACCAAATTCCAATCTAAGAGGTCCCATACTTCTGAAAGACCAAATTTATGTGTCCATCCAATTAAACCATAGCATATACCAATAAGACTATCACAAAAACATGAATATATATCAGGGTATATATCAAAATAACATGAAAATCTAGCCCTACATCTTTCATAACTGTATGAAATCAGTAACGCTCTTAAATAGCATCGAAACAATGCATGGCATGTGATTTCTAACGAGTCCCTATATGATTTCTGACATGGAATAACCTCATATCATCATGTTTTAACAAGATAGATACCAAAACAATATCAATAATAACAACACAAAAATTATGTCACCCAATGGTGAAATCAAATCAACTATAACAATGAAAAATCCAAATATCACAAGTCAATTAGAGGTAATTTGGATTTTACCTATACATGGGGTAGTTACTCCCGAACATATCTAATTAAAAAATCCCATTTCCTTCCTTCCCCTGTCTAATGTTTCCAAATAGTAAGACAAACCATAAAAATAAAACTCCTTTGATACCACTTTGTTATGTCCCAGGTTTGAATGCCACTCAATTGGTGCCCTATACCTAGTTGGCCACCTAGCCTCAAGCACATTACCCCAAATGACATTGGATATTGACTAACAATGAGGGCCTAAAATCTTTTAGTGGGGAATTTTTTCTCTCATTGGAAATGTGTAACACAATAGAATCAATTATAATATAATAGCAGAAATATTAAACATCAGGCAACTTAAATAAATAGTGTAGGAATGATAAGATAAATAACCGAGCATAATTCAATACAAAAGATGATTCATCATGTCAGTTGTTCAGGGAAGTCAACCAAAATAGAAAACACAAAAGTTAGATACAATATAGAATACCATGGTATAGATAAACAAAAAAAACTCAGAAAAATATCAAGCCTTGGATTGGTCTCATGCCTTACTGCTTCCAACAACAATCAAGTATCTGTGGAAGGGTGCTTTCCCTTATTGATAGCTACAACAATATAATCTATTTGGGACCAAAAGCATGACCCAAATACGGCATGAGAAATAAATCTCAGTAGTAAACCACAAAAGAAATGTTCTAATTTATCAATGAATATGTATATCAACAGTGTAAAATAAAGAATGCAGTATGCAAGGAAGTACTCAAAAGTAAACAGTTCAACAAGTTCTGGTTTCCATTTATACTCATTTAAGTTTTTATTAACAATTAAAATACATAGTATTATATAGGTCTCGGGATCCAACCTAAGCCCTACAATACCTATGTGTAAGTGAGCACAACATATACCTGAGAAGTCCATCTAAAAAAGTAAAGTGAAGACTGAAACCAATCTTGTTATTGGACATAGAATACACGTCATAATTCATTATCTTTAAATATTCAATTCAACACCTCACCCATAAACATAACCAATCATCACCCTTAGGCATAACATTCAATTAGGGTCGAGCCTAGTAAATCAGTATTACAACATGTTTTAGGGTAAAACCCAGTATATAAGTATTTCAGCATATTTGATGTCCAAGACCAATGTATAGACATTTCATCATGTTTCTGGGCAAATCCCGGTGTATAATCATTTCATCATGTTTCCGGGACATGCCTGGTGTATAAGCATTACAGTATGTGTTAGGTGAAATCCCAGTGTATAAGTATTTATGCATAAAAACAACACATGTAATTTACATTATTACATGGTTAACATAATAACAACTCATGTGGGTATAATATATAACCAGGAATAAGTGAATTAAACTATCATAATGATTAAAAAATTATACTAGCATGGGAAATTCATATCACAAGATTAATTTGTAATCATACAATTACAAGGCTTAATCAATTATAGGCATAACATGGGAAAAAAGGGAGAACACTAATCTCAAGTCCTTAATCCATCCAATTTCATTTTTACCCAACTTAATTCCCATTATAATTTAATTCATTTTCAATAATCCAAATTGGAAAAAACAAGTCTTGACTCATAGATAACTTAGGTCAAACAGCCATAAACGATATTTCAAGGGAAACACACCCATGGGGTGGCCCTAATTCAAGGTAATCAACATTACACATGAATAATAAAACATATTATATTTCCTAAACATCACTAGGAAATAACATGGGTCAAAAATAAATCAACCAGACATTCGAAAATGGGTGTACGACACTTCAAAAGATATAAAAAACTCGACATTGAGTGAAAGTCATAGACCACTTAACTCATCGTAGTACGACTCTCCTCATCCATCTATAACCTCTAATTCAAGCTAAAACAACGTAGATCTACAAAATGATGGTAAAAAATCAACCGTAATTAACATCATCAAGAGTATAAATCATGAATAACATCTCAAGAGTAATCAAGATCTTACTAATTGTGTTCAAATGCAACTTATAGTGAATGAATCAGGTTTTAGATGTTCAATGAGGATTGGATTGAAGGTATGGAGCTTCTTGTTTTTCAACCAAGGAGAGCCTCTATCCAAAATGACAGAAAGCAAGGCTACTTCCCATTTCAACACATTTCTAAAAAATAAACAACATGTAAGTAGAACTACACATCATGCTGGTTATTTTACAATTCATATTTCTGCTGACTAACTTTACAAGTCCTACACTGACCTACCAACATGATTACATGGCCCGTAAAAGAAAATACACAAGTGTAATAACTAATTCTCGCTATGTAAATTTTGCTGCTAGAAATTTGACCCCTTTGATTCATATTACTGAAGTATAAGCCAAAATGAATGATTCATACCTTAAAATAACTAGGTTTTTACATAGTTTATTAGAAATTAAGGTATTGTGAAAATATTTTGGTTTTAAGATCCTTTTCCTAGAGTTATTGAATTATTTTACTTTTAAGACTAAAAAATTGGGCTATTGTCGTAGTTTGAAACTATTGAACTAGGACCAAACACTATGACCCCAATTTTCATGGAAATGGGGTCCATTTATAGCCTATGTTTAAACCAAAAAAATATCTAGATATATCCATAGTTAAACTATGGTATTTTCCTATCTATTTCCATGGTTTAAACCCTATTAGTAGGACATCTAGTGCCAGAATTTAATCTACTCTAATATGTTACCTGAAATTCTAGTCAACAAAACCCCTGTAGAATACCAACTACACCACATGAAACATCTAATCTACACCAAAATCCAAATCCAAATAAATGAAAATAATACATATAATATTTAAATTCTATAAAAAAATGATAAATATAATAATACTATAACTATAAATAATTTTTCTCAACAATGTCATCAGATTCCTAATCCTCATCGACACTGATATCAACACCATTCACATTTGTGAGAACACCACCAATATCCTATCCATCCTCATAAAAATCTCTACCAACATAATTATCATCATCACCAACATCATTACCATCCTCGTAAATTGAGCACTGACTCGATAAACATCCATCAACTATTATTGCAATGTCCTCACCTATAATCTGATGTAAATGTTCATTTGGTCCAAATGTTCCTGGTTCCTTCACAACCTGATCTTGAATAGAATACTATAAAATAGTGTTACCATTTTATTAGATAATAAAAAAATAAATAATATAAAACATAAATGTAACTTATAAAATAATAAAACTAAAAATATAAACAAACTAAAAATTTAATTGATTGAAACCAATTCAAAGTTATTACTTGAGTATGAGACTTATGAATGAGTAGACTACTTTTATTATTTTTGATAACTCTTTTGGTATGGGTCTATATGTTTATATATCAATTTCACATTCTTACATAGGTTATGTGGACATGGTAATCCTTTGGGTTATTTTGATGAAATCTTATTGTGTACTATAATATCCCTTGTATGTAAATATCAGTTCCCATAAATGTTTTTTTGTTCCAATTGATTTCGAGTTATAGGTATTTTGGGTTTTGAAATGGTTTCTATGATTATTTATCCACCATTTATAACTGTGAATACATGTAGAGGATGATTCAATTGTTCTTATTTATTTGTATTGATGTTATGCTACCATTGTGAACTGATTGGCTGGTGATTTGTATATATATTATTAGTTGTATATATATTGTATGGTATGCCATATATTTATTACATTCTTGGTTTACAATCCATTTCATTTACATTCATTTTATTAATAAGGGTAAACCATCCCCTCATGGTGTTAGTGTAATCCTTGACCCTAGATTCCATCCATTGGTGATAGAAGGATTTGCATATGACCATGTAACATACTATCTTGAATTTTTTTGGGTTTTAGAATATAGTTCCTGTTGGGGAATTACAGTAGATATGCCTATGTTGATAAAATCATCCAATGATTTTTAACAACCATCATTGTATCTAATTGTGTGGATTCTATCGATAATTTAAATCCGTTTTGGTAGATAGAATTCATTCTATCTGTCCTCAACAAGAATCATCTACATAAATTAAAAGGTTTTTATTTTTACCCATTAAGGTTTTAAATCTCTATAATATAAACTTACAATGATCTATCCATCCATGATAAAATTGTATAGTAGGATCCTTTACCAATTAGATTTTTGGGGAAATCATGCAGGCTATCTTGGGGATTAATAGTGATACCAATCACTAGAGGATATAAATAAATGATCTGATGATAGATTTTATGGACTAGAACAATCCAATATTCATTGGGATTGTGGGGATGAAAAATAATTATGAATTTTTGATGAAAATATTCTATATCTTAATGATCCTATAGATCCTAGTGACCTCCCAAAATGGATTTGGTTTTTTCTTATTATAGTCCCAAATAGATTGTGGTGAAAAGTGATTGAGGATGAATAAATGGATAAGGACACTAATAAAAGTGAATCTGTTTGATCATTGATTACCATCAATTCATAGATGATATCAATCAATCATGATGTTGAGATATCAATGATTTTTATGAGAAAAAATTATTAGTGATTGAATATGAATCTACATTCACTGAGTTGGTATGTATGTTTCAAATCAAAAAATTAATATAAGTCTTAATAAATAATGATTTTTTATGAGTATATAACTAATGATGTGTTCATGAATCATTCTTATAATGTTTCCATCCAATATATTTTTGGTTATTATGATGTCTTTAAAAAATAACGATTTTATAAGAACATATAAGGATAGTTCATTACTTCATCATTCTAATGGGGGGAAGACTTCATTAAGAAGGTAAAAAATGTAGTAAAAGAATCTCCATGGGAAATTGTTTGAGGTGTGATCATAGGATTCTAACGGGGGATTATCACATTAGTGTATTAAGTGTAGGGATTTGGTACACCCAATTTTTTCCCCAAGTACCCAGTGAACATGTACAAGATGTGGGAATATTGGATATATTATGAAATATTGAGAGCCATTCACATGTGTAAGTGATAGTGGTGCATTTGAATAAGTGAAGGGATCGAAATTTAAGATAAGTGTGCTAAGATAAGCTTATTTAGGGTCACATGGTTGAGTGATAATATATTTTTAGAAATATAGGTTAATATATGAGAGGAGTCAGTGGAATCTCGTTACTATTAATAAGGTAGGAATGGAAATTGATGTGGATATTGATCCATCAATGGTGTGTGGTAAGATATTGATATGTAATACTATTATTTTTGAATAATTGGATATGTAGTATTTCATTTGTTAATAAATTCATGTTTAGAATATCTTTAAGGGATTTATAATAAGTTTATTAGTTTTTTATATAATTTTTTTCTACTGGTTTGGAAAAATAAAACCGGGTTCCAATAACATTCTTAATAGATCTTGATATGTTTTATAGAAATGGTAATTATTTATTTTTGAGAGATATTTATATTATTATATTTTTGGAAATGATTTAATTTTTTAATTTAATGATAAAATTGATTTCTATTGTTGAAGGGTTTTTCCAGTACTTGATGGGAGTATCGACAATTTCAGGGAAGAGTGGGACATTTAGAAATCTATTATGGGTTTGATGGTGAGAGATAATATATGATTATCTTGTTAGTATATAGTCTGAGTACTTGTTTATATGGAATGAAGTTATCCACATCTACATTTTAGGGTAGTGGATAGGTATCTAGATGTTTTTCTGAAGGAATTTTTCAAAATACCACCAAGGTGGGACATAAAGTTTTCTATTACTTTTGTTCCATGGATGAAACCTATATTTCTTATCACATCACATGGAACCATTATAGATCTTGGATGTAACGTGGTAGTATGATGATATTTTGTAGAATGTGTATATTCAACAATGAGTTCCTTATAGACAACACCAGTTATACTTTTAATGAAACCCAATGTTTGATTGAGATTTTGTAATAAATATAATATGTTAAACCATTTGTGTAAAGATTAAATATCCTTACACACAGATTTATTATATACTCTACTAGTTATAGGGATACAATTAGATTTCTAAAATCATCCTTTGGTATATTTATCATCAGAAATTGTTGAAGTAAGAGGGTGACTTTAAGAAGAATTTGTTATAATATATATGACCATTATAAGTGTTTACTCATTCTTTTCAATGTTAGTAACACACATATGGATTTAAAGTACATGAAGAATATTATTTTCTACATTTATTTTGACTATTTTAGAATATTTGAAAGATGATATTATTTTTTCATCAAGGATTGAATAAAATTATAATATATATATATATATATATATGGAGATTGTTTTAGGAATTTTTCAAGATAATATAATATTTTTCTAGATAATACATGTTTATAAGAGTCAGGAGGGGTGAAATTAAATCAAAAATATACTCTCATTTTCTACCCACTCAAAAGTGTAAGATGTTTTGGTGTTAGAAAAAAATAGAAAAGAAGATTACAACATAGTAGAAAATGATAAAGCCATATAAGAAATTAACTGTTGGATGTTAAAAATTTTAACTAAAGTAAAAATATGATAATGATAAAAAACTAAAAATGTAAACATAGTGCATATAGATTAACATACAAATATGAAAAGTCTAGAAAAGGATTTTATAACATACCATTTCTAAATAATAATAAATCTAAACTTTTTTAAAAAAGTGGTAGAAAGATCAGTACGAAACCAACAATGCCTCCCAACCTAGTAGTCAAATACTAGAAGTATCTATTAAGATGTATAACCATTCTAATAAATAATTTTTTTAAATATTCAATATTAAGAATGCATGGAAATGATATCTCCATGTAACAAGTATATTTATCAAAAAATGTATTATATAAAACCCTATACTAAGAGGATCTATACCTAAACTCACATAACTACACTTATTTGTGGAATAATAGATGTCAATATCATGTTTGAAGTTGCTCAATATTTTATTCTATCCCATCGAAGCTGTTGATTATTATATTGAATCCTATCCAACCCAGGTGAAATTATAATGTATGTCCATAATCATACTACATGTAAAGGGGAAGGTATATATAAAATAAGGGTTAAGAACCATCTCGTGGACTAGGGCAAGATGTGTAATCAATTAGGTATAAAAACTATACTATATAATGTACTAGTATTTATGAATTTGACAAACCTATTTGACAGAGATAATATTTAAACTATTTTTCATGTCTATTTGAATGATTTCAAACTCACAGATTTACCAATTTGATCTTATTTTTAACAATTTTTGATTTAGAGTGTGTTTTGGGATAAAATGTTTAAATTTCATAATTCTATATTTTTAACATATTTTTATCACAAGGGTATTTTGGTCATTTATCATAAAATATATTTCAAAATTTTTTATTATAATTTATTTTGAATCACTATTTTACTTCCTTCAACATTGTCTTCTGAAGTTGGTGCTGATTTGAGAATCTTGGAGCCTAAAAATCAATGAATTTGAAGATTTTCTGAGCGGACTGCATGGACCCCACCTTCGTAATGGAAAGAAAATTATGCATACACACCTCCAAATTAGGTGATTATACTTGGATATTCAAGAGGAATCCATGGAACATTTAGAAATATAATTTCATGTCATTTGGAATCCATTATGATGGCTATTGAATGACATATTTTTTGAAGGAAGCTTCTGAAAACCTGCACCCAGAAAAATAAACTACCAATGAAAAATTCTTAACTCAATCATACGAGACCAATTAATATGAAATTTTGATGGTAAATGTAAAATATATTTATGAATGAAATTAATTAAGTGGTACACGCATGAATCACCCAATTAATGGGTCAAAAACGTGACAACCATTGGAAAATGAAATCTGCCTATAAAAGGAGAGAACTCTTACCTCTCAAATCATACCATTCATCACCACAACATAAATCAAAAAGGGAGTTGGCTTGAGAGATAAAATAGGAAGGTGGATATTGAAATCCTTAAGAATTTTAAATTATTTGAGGATTCAATAGGGATGATGAAGGCTTATCAAGTGATGCAAGGCTAAGGTGCAAGCGGTTGCAGACGACGACACCCGACATACACTCTGTTCCGAGATTCGATCTTAATGTGTAATATTCTTTTCAATTTCTCTTGAACCTATATTTTTTAATTAATCTGGTTGTTTTATTTCTTAAATATAATTTCAAAAAACTTTTTTGGATCATTCTTCCATCTACAATGTTGATCAATTGATTTCTCTATTTAAAATTCTTTGGTGAGTTCCTGTCATTTAGAATAGAGAATTCAATTAAGATCAATTACATAAAGGTTTTTAAGTAATTTATTCAATTCTATAGGTGGGACCACAACCATATTGAAATATTAATATGATATCTATTCAAATTTTAGTGTATATCTTTGGGTCCTTGGGAGTACTTTTTGGAATTTATATTAATGGATATTTTTATATACAAGGAAGATGGATGTTTATGAGAGCATGAAGCTTGTCCAAGAATGATGATTTAATCCTTATTTAAAAACCAATTTATATTTCATTTAAAAATATTTCACATTATTATTTAATTAAAATTTTATTTTCAAACTGTTAATCAAATCCCCATTTTCATTTCTGCAAAAATAACAATAGTGATAGTTTTGTAACTCGATTTGAAACCTCCTCGTGAGAATACCCTGTGGTCACGACTGTGCTACATTATATGAGAAAAAATATTGATTGAGGTTTTTGTGAATGAAAAATACTCACATCAACTGGCCTCGTTTCCGGGGAGGTTGCTTGAGTTGTTTTTTCTTTTTTTTCTTGCATGACTAGAACTTCTGACCCGAAATTGTTACCTTTGAATCCTGAAATCGATTGAACTTTTAAAACTAGGGGTAGAGCTTCTAATCCCCCAGTTTCATGTCATAAATATTCCACCATCACACCTAAGAGGGACATATTTGAATCTAAAATCCAAACGGCTGAATATAGAACTTTGTAAAAATTGGCTTCGTCATATGAAGAAAATAAAGAGAATCTTGTAAAATACCTTGATGACCCTACTGGATTTTAAATCAAGTCTGGTTTCATCCACAAGCTTCCCAAATTTAATGGGTTCCCTGGTGAAGACCCACACAAACACCTCCAATAATTCAAATACCTATGTGCCAACATGAATCCTCGTGAAGTTGATGCTAATAAAATGAATCTGAGGTCATTTCCTATTTCTCTAGAAAGAGTATCTAAGGAATGTTTTTTTATTCCCACTAAAACATATTTAAAAATTGGAATGAGTTAAAAAAAATTCCTTGAAATTCTTTTCCCAACACCAAGAACTGCCTCCATTCGAAAAGTGATTTGTGGAATTAGGCAGAATCAAGGAGAAACACTGCATGAATACTAGGAATAGTTCAGACGTCTTGATTTTAGCTGCCTCCATCATCAAATTATTTACTATATTCTCATTCAACACTTTTATGAAGCATTATTTCTCACTAATAAAATTATGATTGATGCTACTGTGGGAGGAGATTTAGTTGTTAAGACACCAGCTACCGCAAGGATTCTAATCGCATACATGGCCTAGAATGCCCTACAATTTGGAACAAGAGGCCTTCATCATTTCAAATCTACACAAGAATTACCTACTAATGGTCCTAAAAAAAACAAAATTTCAGGTCAACTATCTGATCATACCACCATGTTATGGTCAATGATGTTGTCTAACACCCCACCAACCTAACCCAAACCTGAGGCAGCATTCCAACTACAAGTCTATTATGGGATTTGTTCTTCGAATAAACATTTTAGAGACCAATGAATGAAAGTGAAAGAGCCTACTAAGAAATACAATGCAATTTTTACTAGAATACCATTTCAATCAAACCAACAAAAGACATTTCAAAACAACCAAAATTTCAATCAGGGATGGAACAACAACTCAAATGAATGATTTCGTTAGCCTGAAAAACCAATAGGCTTCTTCCAAGGACAATTAATTAATTCTCAACCAAGATATTTCAATGTCCAATATAATTCTCATTATGGAAGAAACATTCATCCTACCCCTCCCACTCAAAACTCTGATAGGAACCTTGAAGAATAAATGAGGAAACAATAAGTGGAAATTATGGAACTAAAATAATTCTCAAAACAATAAGAGAGAAAAATGAATACCTTGATGAATCAAGTGGGTCAAATTTCTTCTAGTATTAATTGCATAACAAATCAAATGAGTGGTGGTTTACCCTTATAGCCACAAGTAAATCCGAGGAATAATGGGAAGTAAAATGTGAGTGAAATTTAACATAGGAGTGGAGAGAAATTGAACAATCCTCAAATTGAGAAAATCAAGCCTGCTGCCTAAACTATTGAAGAAAATTCAACCCTTGACAAATTTTTAAAAAAATATGAAGTTGATAGAAATACAAAGTATAGAGATAAAATCATATTTGAAAGAAAAAATAATGATTGGAAGAGTATGTCTGGACCTTATGTTTCTCCAATCCATACATAGAATACCCCAGAAACATTTAAACCCCCACTACGTTATCCAAGGTGTGAACCACCACCGAAGTCAAGTGATGAAAAATAAATGGATAAGGATGTGTTGGAAACCAAAAAGAAAGTCCAAGTTAATATTTCTTTTCTCAATGATGTGAAACAAATTCCAAGTTTAGGTATCTTTCTGAAAGACATGTGTACCAATAAGAGGATGTTCAAAGGTGGTGAAAAGGTAAACATATGATGGAATGTTTTATCCATGATTCAACATGTGCTGCCTATCAATTCTAAATACCCAGAGACATTTACCATTACCTATTCCATTAGTAAATTTGAATTCAAATATGTGATTTTTGATCTAGGGGACTCTATGAATTTCATATCACATTCATTCTTCTCATCTCTTTAGGTTGGAGACTTGAATCCCTCTGGAATTATCATTCAACTATCCAACCAATGTACCACCAAACTAGCTGAAGTTATAGAGGATGTTATTGTTCATGTGAGAGACATGATTTTTCCTTTTGACTTCTGTGTTTTGTATATGGAAGATGATCAGTTCAGCACATATACTCCCATCATCCAGGGGATACCATTTCTAAAAATGGTGAAAGTATTCATCAATGATCACAAGGGAACACTTTCAAATTTTTTTGGAAGATATGTTATTCATTTCCACATTTTTCATTCAATGAAACACCCAGTTGAGGATAATTTAAATACCTAAGTAAACATTACTGATTGGGTTTCTTCTAACATGTTACCTTAATTTTTTTCTGTGATAAAATACTAACTGATGTGGAAAAATATGAAAAGTTTTCTTATACTTAATAAGATAAAAAAAAGGTTGAAGTTGAACAATGTGAAGAGTCTTGGGATGTTGAGGCTGAATATTCGAGTATTAATGAAGAAGAATTTCTAGAAACCATTGAACCTGTTAGTGGTATCCCTGGAGAGGTTTACAATTTTTTACATGAAACAAGTCTTGAGATCATGGATGGAGATCACCATGATGAACATGGAGATTTGTTGAACAATATAACTTCTGAGCAGTTCCCTGCGATCAATGAAATCACACCACGTGAGAGAGAATTAAAACAACTTCTCGAGAACCTCAAGTATGACTTCTTAGGTCATATTGAACATTTCCCTATAATTATCTCAAAATATTTGTCCAAAGTATAGGAAAACCAATTACTGGAATTTCTCAAGTCCCATAAGGAAGCCATAGGATTGAATCTCTCTGATCTAACATGAATCATTCCCTCAGTTTGCATGCATATAATTTTACTGTAGGATAATGCTAGATCGGTGAGACAATTTCAATAAAGACTGAACCCAACACTTCGAGAGGTTGTGAAGAAATAACTCCCCACCCTTTTGGCTGTTGGAATTATTTTTCCCATATATGATAGTCAATGGTTAATTCCAGTCCCTCTTTTTCCTAAAAAAGAGGCTTTACAATCCCAATGAATGAATTTGGTGAGCTTTCCCTTATGAGGCTTTCAAATAAATGGAGATTGTGGATTCATTATAGGAAAATCAATTTGGTTACAAGGAAAGACCACTTCCCATTAACATTCGTTGATCAATTCCTTGAAAGGATTTCTGGGAAAACCCTCTATTGTTTCCTTGATAGAATCTTTGGATATTTTCAAATTCACATTTTACCAGAGGATAGAGAGAACGACCTTCACATTACCCTTTGGAAATTTTTCATACAGAAGGATGCACATTGGTTTATGTAATGCCCTTGGAACTTTTCAAATGTGTATGAGAAGCATCTTCTCTTAATGTTTGGAAACATGCATGGATGTTTTTATGGATGACATCACTATGTATGGATCATCTCTTGAAAGTTTTTTGAAAACCATCGAACGTGTCCTTGAAACATGCTTCGAAAAGAACCTTATTCTAAATTATGAAAAATTCCATATTATGGTTTGTAAATGAATCGTTCTTGGACATGTTGTGTCCTATGATGGTATTGAAGTTGATCTATCCAAAGTTGAGGTCATTTCTTCATTACCATACCCAAAAACACTAAGAGATATGAGATCCTTCCTTGGGCATACTGGCTTTTATAATAGATCCATTAAATATTTCATTAGGATTTTAGTTCAATTATCTAGATATATCCAAAATGATTCCCCTTTTGTCTTTGATGAGAATTGTATGAACACATTTCATGAGCTAATGTAAATATTTATAACCCATAACATTGTTCAACCACCTAAATGGGATATTCCCCTTATAATCATGACTGATTCATATGAATTTTCTCTTGCGGTAGTGTTGAGTCAACGAACAGAAAAGAAATATCATATCATTGCCTATGAATTCCTAACTATACATTAAGACCAATAAAAATACATAAAAACTGAGACAGAACTGATGGATGTTATCTTTGATCAATAAAAATTTAGAAGATATCTGCTGGGGTCTAAGGTGATAATTTTCACCGATCATTCTGAAATCAGATTCTTGATGAAGGAACATAATGAAAAACCAAGACTTATGATATGGATCTTGTTGTTACAGGAGTTTGAAGTTGAAATAAAATATAAGAAAGGATATTAGAACCTTGTTTCTGATCATTTGATAAGGATACCATCTATTGATAATAGAAAACATTAGATCTATCCACTAATTAAGGAAACCTTTGATGATGATGAGTTATTTACTACTAAAAGTGAAATTATATGGTTTGCTAATCTTGTGTACTATTTGGATTATTATGAACTTCCCAACTAGTTTTCAAGAAAAGAGATAAACTTGGGAGTGATTCAAATAAATACATTTGGGATGATCCTTACTTATGGCACATTGGTAGTGATCAAATGATACGATGATGTGTTCTGAACTCTAAATTTCAATCCATCCTCCATTTTTTCCATACATTATATTGTGGAGGAAACTTTGGTCTATAGAGAAAAACAACAAATTTTCTTGATTCTGGATTATATTGTACCACCATTTTTTGAGATTCTTTTGAATTCTATAGATCCTGTAAAAATTTTGAATTCTAAGGAAACATTTTCGAGAGGAATAATATTCCACAAAAATAACTTTGGTTTTGTTATGTATTTGATGTATGAGTAATGGATTTTATGGGACATTTTCAAAAATCCATTGGCTATCTACACATCATGGTGGGTGTTGATTATGTGTCCAAATAGGTAGAGGCTATCCCCACCTAAACTGATGACGCAAAGATAGTGTAAAAATTTTTGAAAGGAAATTTGTTTCCAAGGTTTGGATTTCGAAGGTTTCTGATTACAGATCATGTTACCTATTTTTTTAATTTTAATTTGAAATATCTTTTGAAGAAATATTGTGTTCATCATAGGGTCTCCACACCCTATCATCCTCAAACAAATGGCTTGGCTGAATTGTCCAATGTGGAGATGAAACAAAATCTAGAAAAACCGTGAACCCAAACAGAAACGATTAGAGTTTGAGACTTGATGATGCTCTTTGGGACTATTTAACTATTTTAAAAACCCCAATTAGAATGTCACCATTTAGATAAATCTATGGAAAATCTTATCATCTACCAGTTGAGTTAGAACACAATTCCTTTTGGGTTGTAAATACATGTATCCTGAACCTATTTTCTACTGGGAAAGAAAGATAATATTATTTGCAGGAGCTGGAGGAGATCATAAAAAATGCATAATAAAGATCCTGGTTATACAAAAAGTGAACCAAATACTTTCTATATGGGAGGATTCTTAACAAAAACTTCAACGAGGTAGAAAAATTTCTATTTTTCGATGCCAGATTAAAACTCATCCCATATAAATTTGATTCCAAATGGTTTAGCCCATTCATCGTTACTCATGTCTTTACTTTTGGTGTAATATGGATAAAAGAACCAGACAAAGGGACCCCATTCATAGTCAATGGGAATATGATGAAGCTGTTTAGAGAGAACATTCAAGATCCTCTAGGGGAGGAGACACAACTTCATGATGTAGAATACAATTAATACCAGGTCTTGTATTTTTTTCTCATTTATTTTTTTTGTATTTCATTTAATGAATTTCATGTTAAAATAAATTTTATAAAAAATGAATAAATTTCATTGAATAATCATGGGGTTTGGCACAATGTTGGTTAGATTATGATTTTATGAGCATTTGTTTGAAATTTTTTATTTTCAAATATTATTTCCATTTTTTGGGTGTGTTTAGAATTTAAGGCATTTTATTTTCAAATTTATTGTTTTTTAAAAACTGTTTTTTAATTTATTGATTTATTTTGAAACTCAAACCAAATAATGAACCAATTGATCCTTTGAAAATGAACATAAATGAATGATGACAATGTCATTGATTCAAGTTAAAAAATTTGAAAAATTCATGAAATGACCACTGATTTGTAAATCTCATGGCACATATCACTGACTTTGTAATTGAAATTATCATTCCTCTGAGGCCCTTAAACCCATTTTTACATCTTCTTTAGATTCACCTCTTTCTTGATAGAACTAATTTGTTCCTGTTTAAAACAGAACATGATTTATTTCTATCAAAACTTAAGGGCTAAGATACATGTTATTAAAATGATTGAGGAATTTGTTGGTATATTGGAGCCTCCTTTTTAATGATTATACTTTTTATTTCAGCTAGCCTTTATCATTTTATATTTCTCAATCCCTTATGTATCCATGTATACCATGTTAGGATATCCACATAACAAGCCAAATTTCCCTTTCCAACCTTATCTGTATGTATAAATGCATGATCTAGTTGAAATTTATTGTGTGGGGGAAGACGACTCTTAATGTGCTACCTCATTTGGTGTTTCTTTGGGAGGACATTTTAACATTTAAGACATATTTTTGATACTGGAACATATTTTTCTAAGATCCGTGCCTATCTGAAGCTCTCAAATGATATGGAGTTGTGCTTGCCTGGAGCTCATAATGGTAGGAAGCTATGCCATATCTGATGTTTTTTTTAAAAAAGAGCATATGAAAATGTCATATCTAGTGCTGAAATATAGATGAAATGGTATGGAAAAAAGACGATCAAAGACAATTATGTTATTTAGAGGATAATACGAATGTGACCATAGATGATTGAAAATTATAATCATGCATTTCTACTTTAAAAAGAGAAAACCCCTCTGTATTCAGCCCCAAAATTTTTCACAATTGAATCATACCAACCCTAAGCCATAGAAAAACCTTGTAACATCCTCATGATAATCACATGTTATTGTCTCACATTGGATGGAGATGTAGAAATTTATCAAGCTTATGGTAATTCTTGCATGAGTTGAATGAGAAAAGACTTATTGTAAACCTATATTTTGTGCTAAGAGAAAATGAATGTGAGTTATTTGTGTTGTGTGATGGGGAAGAGAAAAGAAGTGGAAATGTATTGAATGATCTGAATTGAAATATTTAAATATTTATTTTTCATGAGGTAGGATATAGTTTTTATTATTTTTGGTAAATTGGTAAACACTATTGGTATGTTTTTAGAAATTTCCTTGATTCAGTGCTCACCTATCCAAGAGTCCAAGTGCCATGTGTGGGGGAATTTATAGAGCTAATATTTCCACTATTTTAATGTCTATTTAAATGATTTAAACCTCAATTTTTTTTTAATTTGATCTTATTTGTAACAATTTTGGATATAGAGTGTGTTCTGGGAAAAAAATTTTAAATTTAATAATTCTGGATTTTTAACATACATTTATCACAGGGCTATTTTGGTCATTTCTCATAAAATATATTTTTAAATTTTGTGATTATAATTTTTTTGGAATTATTATTTTATTCCTTTCTACTTTTTCTACTGAACTAGTAGATGATTGGAGAATCTAGGGGCCTAAAAATCATTGAAGTTGAATATTTTTCCAGGCAGACTGCATGGACCTGACCTTCGTAACAGAAACAAAATTTAGCCTAAACACCTAAACATGAGTTGATTACACTTGGAGATTGAATAAGACTACATGGGTCATTAAAAAACTTAATTTTATAGCTTTTGGAATCCATTATGGTGTCCATTCAATGAAATATTGTTGAATAAAGCTTCCTAGAACCAGTGCCTAAAAAACAAACCACCAATGAAAAATTCATAACTCCAACATAAGGTGACCAATTAATCTAAAATCTTGAGGGTATACAGCCAACACATTTATTAAAAACAATAATAAAGGGGTCCACATGTTAATAATATAATTAATGGGTCACAAATTTTAAAATTTTTGGGGGATGAAATTTTTCTATAAAAGGATAGGAACTCCTACCTCTCATATCATTCCATTCATCACCACATCATCCATCACAAAGGGAGTTCTCTAAAGAGAGAAAAGATGAAGGTGGAGATTGAAATACATAAGAATATGAAATTATTTGATGATTGAATAGAGGTTATTAAGTCTTCTCAAGTGATGTAAGGATAAGCAGAAAGTTTTTACGGACAACGACACCTGACATACACTATATTCCATGTTTTGATCTTAATGTCTTATCTCTTTTTGAATTTATATTGATCCTATATTTTTGAATGAGTATGGTAGTTTTCTATATTAAATATATTTTTATAAAACTTTTTTGGATCGTTGTTCAATCTATAAAGTAGATCAATTGATTTCTCTATTTAAAATTCTTCGTTGAGGTCTTGCCATTGATCATAGGGAATTCAATTATTTTCAATTACTTGGAGGTCATTACGTAATTGATTAGATTCTATAAGTGGGACCACAATCATATTTAAGTCTTAATATTATTTCTATTTAAATTTGAGTGTACACCAGGGGGTCCTTGGGGGTACATTTCGTAATTTAAATTAATGGATATTTTTATATACAAAGTAGAGGGGAGTGTCTGAGAGGGTGAATCTTATCTGCAGCTACTGTTTTAATCCTAATTTCAAACCCACTTTATCTTAAATTTAAAATTATTTCACTTTTTTATTTAATTCAAATTCTATTTTCAAACTGTTAATAAAATCCTCATTTTTATTTCTTTAAAAAATAAAAAAGTGAAAATTTTGCAACTCGACCTATAACCTCCTTGTGAGACAACCCTGTTGTCACCACTATGCAATATTATAAGGTAAAACATTGATTAAGTTTTTCATGACAATAAAATGATCACATAACTATTTTAAATAATAATAATAATAATAATAATAGATACACACGTACCCCTTCTATCTTGATCATGTATTATCAATGGTTTTTCATTATTTATCTATAAATCTTGTATTCCAGTAATTGTTCTTATCGAAATAAAAAATATGGAAATTTATCTCAATGATATACTATACATCATATAAACATGTCATAAAGCATGAACATTTCAAGAATTCCAAAACATTAATTCCAAAAAAATATAATATCTACAAGTTCAGCATAGAGAGAAAAAGTAAACACTATCCAGGTGTTACAAATACCAATCATAATCTATAATTGGATCACCATTCAATATCTCATTTCATGTTTTCCAAATTAGAATATGGTTATATTAATAATGTTATATGTTTCTACAAGGGATTACTTTGATACTCAAAGTCATTTTAAAAATGATGGTGCATTTGAATATGGCATGATAAAATATCACTAATATATCATTAAATTAGATAATATTCATTTCAATACAACTCTATTAGATCTTCCACCACAAAACTAAACTTTACCAACATAATCTAGTGGGTGATGTCAAATAGTTGAATAGTGATAGTTGATTTTTTCTTCAAAAATACTTTTTTAATTCTCATCATAATGAACAAATAAATGTATTTCTCTATAAATGAACCAAACATTAATTCTAATAATATATAAATAGTAGAAATCAAAGAAAAATCACTCATCAATATCATTAAATCTATTTGTTTGATCATTATGTTCTTGTTATTGGAGGATTTAATTCTTAAAAATCTATTCATATGAATGTTATTTTTAAAATAATTGTAAATGATTTTAATTTGTATACATTTATAATAAATTACAGCAAAACATATCTCAAAATAATAACTAACACCATTATTCATATTTTTAGTAACATCATATCGTTCAGAATAATATTAATACATAGAACATTGCTATATTTACATTTCATCAATAATTTTATTTTTTGAACTTAAAATCATGGTTTGATGTTTGTAACTATTGAGCTATATTGTAATAACCTTAATATATATCTTATATTCATTTCATTCCAATTTCATCATAGTCATAATTTTGAAATAAATACTATATCTAAATTTAATGACATAACTAAAATCAAAATGAAAAATGTAAGAGGAGGATTAGTAGGTAATTACATATTATAAAAAATGAGTGTAAAATCAATGAACCATAACTATTTATCTATTTATTCAAATAACGTGGAATAATTATTAATCTATGATGGATTCCATATTTAAGACCATTATTATTAGGTCAAAAACAGTTAAATAAAAATCTATGTTATATTTCAACCCCAAATATCATAGATATTTATAAAAAAATTTGTTTTTTAGTCATAATATTTTACAAATTGACTTAGAGAATATACAATTATAATATTATTATGAATATGATGATCATTTTCACCCTACCGTCACTTTTGAAAGAAACATCTCTTTTAAAATACACAATTGAAAATCCATTTACTTTACTTTGAATGTATCGAAATGTTAATTACAAATTTCAAATATCATAACAATTAAATACATAAAATCACTATTTCAACTAAATTTAAATAATTATAATAATACATTGATTGAATGAAAATTCATATTTAACTTTAGAAAATAAAAAAAATAATGTATCAATTCAGTCGAATACCTTAAAATAGTAATTATTCCAATATGTAATGAACACTCTGTAAATTTAAACTAAATCCTTGATGATGTATATAAATAATAAAAAATAAATTTTTAATGTTCATACATATTCACTTGAAAAATATTGTACTCATAGGAGAAATCATATTAGTAGTATTTCTTAATTTTCTTATACAATAATCATTTTCCACTATATGGGTTCTACGAAAATCTATGTAAGAGTATTTTGACAAACATTAATTTACTATAGAATATTAAGGAAAGGGTGACTATTTTTATAAGTCATTAATAAGTGTTCCTAGAAATAAAATTACGATTGAATTAAGGGAACATAAAGTGATGAATATTTTATTCATTGGCATTAAACTGTAATTAATCATTTATTTATAAACAAATATGGATTTCATCTATGATTCGTATTAAAAAAATATATCAATAATCTTAATTCTACAATATTTTAAAATTTTGGTTTATTTGAATGGTATGAATTTTAATAAATGTGAATTAATGAATGAAATTTGAAAATTGAAAAAAAAAACATTTTATAGAATTTATTAAAACTATTAATGAAAGAGTTAAATCCATATAAGTTTCATTTGTATCAATTTATTCAATAATAAAAAACAATACAATCATCAACAATGAAATTTGTGTTTTTATGATTCAAAAACACCTTACCCATGAAAATTAAAAAATAATCGAAAAGTAAAAGAAGAAACATTTTTACAAGTATTAAAACCACACAAAAGATATCTAACATTTTATATATTTGGCATAAATAGAATTAATACAGTAGGATACATGCACAAAATTTTAAAGGATTTATAAGTTAAAGCGGTCCTCGAATAATATCTATTATATATAACTAAAATAATTAGCTTATATACTTAATAAATATGACTAGATAGAGTGTGTGTTTTGATTACAAAAAAACATAAATATATGAAAATTTCACTTTCAACTATAATTTATTAAGACATTGGGTTTATATTTTATTTCAATTATACTTGATAATTTTTTTCTCTTAATCAAAATCAAACAAAAAATAACAACTATCTACGAAATATTTGTCAACATAAATCATTCAATATGTTTTTATGTTCAATGAAAACTAAATTTTATGAATTAATAATTTTTGGGTCAGTATCAATTTGAAATACAAAAATAAACACAGCCTAGTTATATAGT
This sequence comes from Viscum album, assembly GCA_963277665.1. Taxonomy (NCBI): domain Eukaryota; kingdom Viridiplantae; phylum Streptophyta; class Magnoliopsida; order Santalales; family Viscaceae; genus Viscum; species Viscum album. Next base: position 939,919,055 of record OY728165.1, read on the forward strand.
AGAATATAAAGAAAAATTAGGTTGACTCAAAATGGTGGAACATTATTTCTAGAGGAAAATAGTACCATAGATTTGATGACACTTCCATTGATGAATGAATCCATAAAATGAAAGAGTTTCTCAATCCAAATAATCTAAAATATACACAAGAAAATAATTTTTTTACTTCATTCAAAGTCAAAGAATGGCCTAAAATAATTTTTAGTCCATAAAATTAGCAACTTTTTTTATAAAATAAATTTGGTTACATGTGTGAATGGGTGAATCATAATTGTAGGGAGCTAAAAGGTTCATTCCCTTGTCTGATAGGGTTTATCCATGAGATCAGGGAGTAGGTACGTTTCTTTGACAGATTCTATAGTATAATTTCAGGACAAGATGGAGTATGTATTTTTCCTTTTCGTGAGCTGATGTCTTCTAGAGGAGAGAACCGATCAGGTTTTTCCAAGAGAGAAGGTAGGGAAGGGTGGTTCATGCGGGAGTTTGGGGAATGAGATAAGGTAGGTCAGGGAAGTTTGTGTGGGTATTTGGATAAGGGGATTAGATATGGAAGGTCAATGGGTGAGTTCAACCGATATGGGTTTGGTTGATTTCCATGGTTTGATGTAATCATCAACAATAAGTTTCTATACTACCACAATTAATCATAAAAATTGAAATATAAGTGTGGAGGTAACCTAGTTTTGTAGTTCTATGTTGAATTATATATGGAAATATAATTACTTGGTATATTTTGATTTCATAATAAAAATTTCATCCTTTGGTTGTGATTTAATCAATATTCACTTCATATATTACTCCATGAAATAAATATCCAAAAATGAATTTTTTATGCTAGAAGTAGTAAAATTAACTTTTAGCAGGACATAATATTCAAAAATAGTAACACGATATTCCTCTTGACTTTAATAAAACAAAAATGGTTTGAAAAAGTCATCCAATACCATCAAAATTTCAACTTCATCCATTCCATATTTAGTTAACCTTAAGGCTCATCCAAAGTATGTTTGACCAATTTAAGAAAGATGGTCACTAAATCAACATTATATTCCCCAGACAATATAAAGTGGCTCTTAATGTAACATTACAAATATTTTAATACCTTGACCACCATAAAAACGTAATGAAAACATGCATGATTTCTAAAATAAATTATCAAGTTGTAAAATATATTCTATAAATCTAAACATGCAGTAAACACCAGCAATGATAACATGCACCATCAAATCACTAACCAATTTCATGGTCACTAATACTATCCCATAAACATCTCTTAATCATAATTATATTAACATTTAGAAAATAATAAAAGTTATCTTCCTTAAATGATGTGTTTTTAAAAAAATCCAATTTCCACAGAAACACTTTTCTTGGTCCTTGATACCCCTTAACATATTCTATTAAATCCATAATGAAAAAGAACTGAAGTAAAATCCTTATACATTTCATTTTTCTTTTAAATGTAATTTCATTAAAAAAATAATCCTATAATATAATTCTTGAATCGAATCCCAAGAACATTAATCATTACACATAGTCCTTAAACCATCCAATATTATTCATTATCTTATTATTTAATACTTCCTTTCTTTCATATGTAATTTATTGACTCTTCATAAATCCAAATATAAACATTACTCATAAACCTTTTCAAATTCTCCCCATGAGATTCCCTCCTAATAAATCCACTTGCATAATTCCCACACTCTTCACATTTATGTCATTCAACCATTGATAATAACTTAGGGAGACCATTATTTTCATCCTTTAAATTAATAAATTTTTTCAATTTCCTAATAAATTTCCCTCCTTGTGTCTTAATTTTCCACACATAATACATTTTACAATTCATTTAAGACAATCTTCTATGTGTTTATTTCCACATTTCATATATTAATGAAATCAAGTCTTCTTTCCTCTATATTCTCTACTATTGAAGATCATAATTGACACCATCCTTATCTTTTTTGGAGAGTCTGAGAGTTGGTTAATGTGCATGTTGTTAATCATATATCATGATAACTGATTAGGAATAATCAAAATATCCTTCTCCCTTGTCATCAACCCATTTGGTTTCACATCAGCACATTTTCCATCACATTCAATGTTAACCAAGTTCCTTCTAGTTCTATCTATCAACTAATACCAGAAAGCATAGTGTGAGAAACACTAATCATAGTGTAAAATCACATAGTCATGAAGAATCATTTATAGAATGTAAAAATCCTGAAACCATCTTATCAATGTGTGACACCGTAGTTTTAAAAATGTTATTTATGGTTATAATCTATTTAAATCCATTATGATGGTTTGTAAATAATTTTTTTATTAATAAAAGAATATCCAATAGGGGTGTCAAACTAGGTGCATTGTAATGACCATTTCCATGTACTAGGTAATGTTCAATTCAATCTTGACATCCATTTTTTGGAGTTATTACCCCTATATACATCTTTTCTAGAACCACGTCAACTTGTATTATCCATACATGGATGTATTGCTATAAAAAACCACATAATATATACCTTACTAAAAATTTAGGATGTTATTCGATACATATTCTAAATTTATATCATAGGGTTATTTTCATAAATATTGTTTTTCAAAATATAGTTCCCAATGTTTCTACTGAACCCCCATTGGATAATAACTGTAAAGTCCCTGAACCCATTATCCCAAAGATGGTGATTTCGTTATTACATTGGAATATCATACAAGTAATCTCATCCTGAAGGACTAAAAATTTTATTAGACTTCGTACACTACATACATAAATAATGTTTATATTAAAATTGAAAACATAAAATTAATGAACTATTTTATTGGATAACACCAAAATTCCTTATAGTGTATCCCTATGTATCAATCAAAAAACACTTCCTGATATCATGTGGAAAATAAAACCTAATAAAGGGGTTATCTCAAATGCCCAGTAAGGTTAAGAATACCTATAAATATATCATGAATAAATAACCATAATCAAAATGGAAAGGTAAATAACTAAAACACATGTAATTTAATCAATGAAATGTGAATAATATTATAGATATAAATGAAGATCAAATAAATCCATATAAAAAAACATAAAATTGAATCCTATAAATTGATATTATAATATATCTAATAATCACATGTATATAAATAATTGATCTTACAAAGAGGGAATATATAATTATGAGCATCTAAAACTTATTATGAAGAGCTTTCACAAGAAAATTTAAATATCTGTGTAGAAAATTGTATAATTTGGATAACTAATTTGTCTCATCAGACTAATCGATGCATCAAGGGGTTTACTATAACTGGTCCCCACCAATCATATAATAATTCCAATGAATTCTTCATATGAAATGGGAAAATGATAATCAATATAAACATTCATATTGAAAAACTAATATATTAATATTTAATACTTACCTCTTTCAAATTAACATAATTATAAACCATTCAGAGTAATATGGTGAATGGTAAAAAATTTGTACATCCTCAGTAAAACTAATCATAAACCATACATATAACTAATAATAATGTTATAAATACAACATATCCTTAATGGATCATATGTAAAATTATGGTTTGATGTCATTGATGAATATAAATGCCATAAAAATGTCATTAAAAACATTTTTAAGGAAAATGAACTTTTCAATTTGGAAATATTTTTCAATCAAAAAGATCAAAAAATATTGTTAAAATAACATTTTAAAAATTGAAAAACAAATCATTAATGTACAGAGTGTCCATGAAAGTGTAAAATTTCATTTATGTCATACACTTTATATTAAATATTCCTTTCAATTTTTTTTGTAAAACCCAAAAGGGAATTATTTTGAAAATGACATGAGTATTCCATTAAAAAATTCTGCCAAAGGTGAAAATGGTTAAAAATTTTATTTTTTTTTATTATTTTATAAAACATGTATTTTATGAAAAATTATTTTCAACCAAATATGGATATAATGTCGTTTTTTCTTAAAATAATTATCTCAATCACATCAAGTACCATAGATTGGAAGAATGACACTATTACCTAAACAAGTTCATTAATAACCATATTATAATAAAATATATATTTTTATAAATTTAAATTTCAAATAATTCCACCAAAGGAGACTTCAAAAAACAATATTGAATAATAATGAGATTGTGCAATAAACCCTTACCACTTTAGTAAATTTTGAATCATAAGCTCCATGAATGAACTAAATTCAAGTGAAACTTTAAATACCATGAAGTTAAGTTGGTTCATGATATAATATTTTAAATTTTATAGTATATACATCACATAAAGGAATAAGTGGTGAATATGGCGAATGTCACACAAAAGTAAAAGCAAGAAGAGAAACCCTTACCTCAATTTTAACATCCTTCAAATGTGTTTGAATATCCTACATAATAATTATAGGTTTGTTATAAGTCTATTAAATAACCATAAAAATATATATTATACAAGATCAGATTTACTTATATTATTTCATCACATGTTAATTAACAATTCATTGTTAAAATCATCAATTTAGGTGATAATTGCTTTGTTTTTCATGTTTGTTGTAGTTTGGTAAACTTTTTCCTTTTTATTTGATCATGGTTACATAATATAAATAATTTAAAAAATTATATTAATATCATATATATATTCATTATATATGTATTTATATTAATCTTTTTTAAGTTATAGATTGAAAATGGATTACATCGTTTATGGAGAGGGTTGGTTGTACGTACACACATATAATTTTTCCATTTTTATCGATGGATAGAATAAATGAAAAATAAATAATAATTAATAATTTAAAGATAATAATTATTTAATATATATAATTTATAAAAATAAAATGCATCCTCATCACCATCCATATAAAAATAAAATGAAAAACATTTCACATCGCTACGTGGAGACAGTAGTATACATGTACACACCAACGACATTATTGTTTTCCAATGGATTGGAAAGTAAGAGGTTAGATATGATTTTATATTTCCATAAGTATGGTTATATCATAAATATGACATACATTCATTAAATTTTACCTTACTACCTTTCATGTAAAGTGTAAGTGAAAAACGAATCACATTTCATCTTGAGGTGGTTGTCCACCGTACACATGAGAAAAATTATCGTATTCCCCAAAAAATGGAAAGTCAAAATATATATATGATATAATAATTAAAAAAGTACAGTAATTTTATAAATATCATATACACATGTTGAATCCAATATTATATCTATCTTTGAAATGAGGTCATGGAAAACGAATTACATCGATTCGCGAGGAAATAGATGTATTGTATAATATTTTTTATGTAATTTTTTTATTAAATTATATGGAATTATTTTGAGACTACACGCTCTAACGACACATTATTCCAAGGCCCGGTGAGCCCGGAATCACATTTTGAACATTTTGTTAAGGTTCATTTAGTAAATGTACATGTGAGGTTTTCTAACTTTTTAACAGATGCTCGAATCAAAAATATGAGGGCACCGTTGAACTCGGAACACCAAGATTTGCATAAAAATGAACTATCTTGGACCAAAAAGGGTCGTATAGAAAAGTTAATTTTAAGACCTTTTGTAAAAAAATAAAATAACTTTAAAAAATATATTTTATTTCTTTTCCTCCACTATCAAGTGGCGACATGGTGATATAGCGATGCGGCGGAGAGACGATGATGAGGAACATTAATGGATCACACCCAAAATGTAACGCTGCATTAGATGTTGCGTAACATCTATGATGTTTCATAAATGAAACAATGTAATGATGTGGCATCGTAGTGTAACTAAAACATTGTGACATTTTTTCCTTTTATTTGTTTGGAGCATTGGAGGAATAAGAATTAAACCTTAGCAATTGTATGAAGAACCATCTGTGGGTTTCCTCTCTAATAATGAATTAATTATTCCAGCGATGAATGATGAAGAATGGCATCAACGAATGATGACGAATGCCATTGATAAATTATGATGAACGCTAACAGATTGGGAATCGATGACAGCTCGGAGCTCCGCCCCTCGTTAGCGACATATCCTCAATCCAGGTAGGAGTTGTGGTTGTGTTTTTTTCCCTATTCTAAAATTCAACGATGGATGTGGATAAACCCACAAACAGGTTGATCTGAGGATTGTGCATTCTTGGAGGAGGGTGGTTTTTTGGGATTTCTTTATTTGGGTTTAGACTATCACTTGTTTGATTGAACTACAATCCCCAAGCCTCCTCATGTTTTAAACCACTAACACAGAGGGTTTGGGCCAACATGAACAAATCAAGAGTCCCTCCGCACATGTGTTCTTTGTTTCTGTATGCTCAAGTGGTGGAAAGAATAATCAGAGGCCAGGGTAGGGATGGTGGTAACCCGAGAGGCCCAGAGGCACAGACGGATCGAAGATCGGACCACCAGAGAGGACCCAATGGCCCACAAAAGGTGTCGTCAATGCGGCACCATAAAAGTGGCGACACAGAAAACATGATATGTGGAGGAGGAGAAACTACCCTAGGATCTGTGTGCTTGAAGAGGTTGATTTCCCTTACTCTACATTCTAGAAGAGGCAGCACACTCATGCACGCCATAGTGGAGGAGGCCATGACCCATCAACCACAGAAGACGCAAAACTAGCCTGGCATCGCATGGAGGTGGAGACAACATCTGGGCCACCTTGTGAATCTTCATTCACTCGAATATGGCAGATGGAGGCTGTTCAAAAGATCTTCAGGGTATGGAGGGGAAGCGAGGGCGGCTACCGCGTCTCAAGCGCACACCACTAGTCTTCCCCGGGCAGATCAAAATCCTGTTGGCAGGCCATGACCCCATCCAACGTGGTGGGCCAGACCTACGCCAGAAGGCCGAACCCAGGCCCAGCGGTTCAGACCCACCTAGGAAGGCTGGACATGCACCCTTCGGGCCGGGCCAGATGAGACCGGGTCACCATGCGACCCGGTAGGCTGGACCCTCGGCCAAACTGGGAATGGTATCATGCGGCCCATTGGGCCTGACCCATTGGTTAGGCTGGACTGAACCTACCTTGACCTGAACCAGGTCATGTTAGGTCTGTCAAATCAAACTCGAGTATATGGGACCCCAGACCTGGTTGGTCGCGTCAGTCTGACTGGGTCAGACCAGGCCCAGATGCAACTGTCCCCTATTTACTATAAGGCTAATAACTTGAAAACAAAGAATCCAATTAATGAGACATTTGTGATTCTTGAACCCTCTCGACAAGGTAGATATTTTAGTATGCACTAAGGTGACTTTCACAAAAGTTGATATGCAACGAATGGTTGAGGAGTGGTTTTCCCATCCGCGCTATGTACGGAACCCTGTGGTTGGATGAGACTTAAAGACTAATGACAAGATACTTTGTGTGACTCAACTATCTTATAGAGGGCAGAACCACAATGTGAATTTTCATGATGATAGTGGGAGTGAGACTGTGTGACTCGGTAGACCCACGGTATGTGACGGGGAGGAGTACCTTAGTTGGCCAATGTGGGAAGTACCTTTATGTGACTTTGTAGGCCCACAGTGGGAGAGAGACTATGTGACTCAGCATACCCATGGTACACAATTGGGATGAGTACCAAAACACTCCAAGGTTAATGGGAAGAAGCTTCTGTGTGACCCGGCATGCCCACTGTTCTCATAGCGGAGGAGTTCTCCATCAGTTGAGGTGTTTGATGATATGACTGATGATTCTTCTATTACTATGCTATATGTATACGTGTTGTGAGATATATTCTTCTTTAGGATTATTATTTGTGCTTTTCATTAAGGGTTATCTTTTGGTCTTTCCATTGTGTTTTGGGGTCCCCTACAGAGTATTTTGTTACTCACCCTTGCACGGGCTTCACCCGCACATGTTGTGTCTGGTGCAGACAATCGACGCTTCGATGGAGGAAATAGTAGCCTAGGACCCGGTAGGGCCTTGTAGGATCAGGTAGACATTTTTACTAATTAGTCTTCTAGTAGCTAAAATACGCTTACCATCATGTGGGGTTTTCCACAGATGACTATCCAGAGTCCCTTTGTACTTTGTGGTTTTCAGTTCTTCTATTGGGTTTGTATTATAGGCCACTTGTTTTCAGTTATACTTATACTTAGCACTTATTTAATTATAATTTTTTCCCATCTCAGTTTGTGGGATGTGGTGTGGTGTGTGTTCACGTACAGGTACTCATGAAAATGCATCTCACTTGTAGGTTGATGTTGTTAACGCTAGTCGCCAGCCCCTCGTCTCTAAAAGGTGGGCTTGGGGTAGTCATAGAACTCTCCATTGGGGATGGGTCGTGACAAAGTGGAATAAAAGGTGGTCGATTCTACCTCAGAGATTGGGAGACTGTTTTTTTGTTTTAAGGAAACAATATTAAATGTTTCGAGTTCGACTTTTAGATCCAGGGAGTCTAGTGTTGGTGAGGCGACCGACGTATCTATACACCAGGACCCTGAATTCTTCTTTTTGGCACTATACATGAAAAATATGATTGCATAAGTGTCTCCTTATGTTATTTTTGAATAAGATTCTACTGACTAGGTATAAACTTCTAACTGTGGTATATCTTGATCAATATCAGGATGCCTCCACGTGGATGACCACCAAGGAACCCGATACGTTACCATGTGGGGAACTCGCCTAATGATGTGGCATCTATTCAAGGACCAATTCTAGAGATGGCCTCGTCGAGTGGTGAACTAGTGTTTCCACCACCTGTTGATTAGCAGTAACTATTGTTGGTACTAGTAGAGGATGTTTGCAGGCTCATGGACTTGAACAACATCCAGATAAAGAGACCTCATAGTTTCAGGGGAGAGACAGATCCTCAGGTTGTTGAGGACTAGTTGAAGGAAGTTATGCGGGTCTTCTACATAGTGAGGAATTTTCTTGACCATATAGTGATTGTATCTACGAGACTTCTTTATGGATCAATAGGGAGATGGAAGAGCTTGACAATTCAGACTCATGATGAGGCGATCCTCAATTTGACAGACTTCGAGCAGCTTTTCTGGGAGGATTTTTTCCCGTGACCTTGCACTATGTGCGCATAAAAAAGCTGTTTCACCTTCCACTGGGTAGTATGATGGTGTATGAGTACTCATAGAGGTTCACAGCGCTTTCTCTCTACTCCACAAACATGGTTCGAGACCCTTTATTTAGAGCTCGAGCCTTGGATTAGGGACTCAAGCGGGAGACCAAGGCATCGATGGTGTTTCCCAGCATCTCTACCCTATCTGGGGTGCTGGAGAGATCCCTTCTTGTGGAGAGATTCCTAGAGGATCAAGAGACAATATATAGAGCTATCAGTAAACCCCAGGTAGCAGAGTCTTTAGTAGGAAGGAGACAGCTGACACAAGGGCCCAAGTAGGCCAGGTCTTTCAGGGGCCGACCCCAGGACACTAGGTCGATAGTATGGGGCTCCCAGACCAGAGGGAGGCAGCCAGGTGCCAGAATTTTCTTTGCATGTGGCGGGAAGGGACACATGGCATGTGACTGCCCAACCCTCCATACATATGACCAGCAGATGGTCAAGGGACCACTGAAACAGAAGTAAATGTTTGAGCGAGGAGGCCCGCAGGGTGACATATGTGGCAGGGGAGTAGGCTGAGAAGCAGGTGGTGGGTGATATTTTGAGGTACTACCGCTACCACCTCAAGGTGGTCCAACCCAACCTCAGGGAGTAGGCAGAGAGTGGCAATCTTAGATTCAGGTAGTGGAGGATTATAACCAAAGAGTTTTGGAGATGATTCATGATATGCTCTATGTTTTCTCTACACTAGCTGCAGTTCATATAGACACATGTGATAGTTACTCTTTACATTCCATGGCTCTCATTCAGAGATTGGATATTCTTATGGAGCCTTTGGCTCAATACGTATGGATAGACTTCAATGGTATGGGATTTGACAATTACAGACTAGTGTCGGCAGTGTGAGATTACTCTAGGGGGTGAGAGCATCAATTGGGATCTCTTAGTTGCGACAAGAATGATTTCCAATTTCATCTTGGGTATGGAATGGTTATCTACAATCAATGCTCATACTCATTGTTTTAGTCATACAGTGTGGTGTGTCTACAGAGATGGCACTAGGTTTTCCTTCACTAATGAGAAGGAAACCCTTATAGCATAGGACATACTTTCTCGGAGGAGGTTGCACCCGATCACTCACCAGTAGGATAGCCTCAACCTCAGTGTAGTGGATGAGAGTGGTCCATGATTTCTTGTAGTGGTAGATGATTACAAGGATGTTTTTCTGGAGGATGTTCCAGGACTACCTCCTTGCATAGAGGTATAATTTTTGATCGACATGTACCCCGAGACGATATTGATATCCACACCGGCATATCGGATGGGTCTTACAGAGCTTTTAAAGCTGAGGGTACAGGTGGAGGACTTGCAGGAGAAGGGGTTCGTAAATCCCATCATTTCACCATGGGCATCCATAGTGTTTTTTTTTCAAGAAGAAACATGGGAGTTTGTGGACTTCTGGTGCCTGAACCATGTGACCATGAAGAAAAAGTATCCATTACTAAGAATTGATGATATCATTGATCAAATCAAGGGAGAGATGTGGTTCTACAAGATAGACCTCAGGTTAGGCTATCACCATCTTTGGGTATGGGATGAGGACATAATGAAGAAGGCCTTCAAGTGCGGGTATAGCCACAATGAGTTCTTGGTGAAGCCTTTCAGCATGACCGACACCCTAGTAGTGTTCATTAGATTCATGATCAATATTTTCTATCCTTTACTTTCCTTTTTTTCATGGCATTCATTGAAAAAATCTTTCAGTACTCGGCATTGGAGGAGGAGCATGCTAAAACCCTGTGTATAGTCATAGATAAACTATGAGAGCACCTACTTTATTGTAATCACTATAAGTGGAATTTATGGATACGTAATGTAAAATTTTTGGGACACGTGATCTCAAAGGCTGGAGTTATAGAGGATATAGTGAACATATAGGCGATGCTCACTTGGAAGCCACCCAAGAGCGTGATTGAGGTGTGGAGCTTCATAGGGTTTGATGGTTACAATCAGTGGTTTGTGTGTGACTTTTCTAGAGTATAATCACCGTTAACTTCTTTGACATAGAAGGGATATCCCATCATGTGGATGGAGAAATGCCAGTACAGTTCCAAGGAGCTGAGATGGAGACAGAGTAGTACCCCCATCTTGAGACTACTGGAGGTGGGTGTTGAGTACGTAGTCTCCTGCGACAGGTCAGGGACCGAACTAGGTTGTAACCTGATACAATAGCAATCAGTGATCACATACGGCTCATGAATGTTGAGGAAGCATGAGCATAACTACATGACCCATGACCCAGAGATAGCAGTGGTGGTATTTTCCATGAAGATGTGGTGGTGCTACTTGATGGGTGAATGGTTTACAGTTTACTCCATCCACAAGAGTCTTAGGTATATCTTCTCCTATAAGGAACTTAACATGAGACACCAACGATGGATATAGTTCCTCCAGGACTATGACTTTGAGATAGACAATACTCCTATTATGGGGAATATGGTAGTAGACACGCTTACCAGGAGGACTGGTTTGCAGCTGCTGAGTGAGGAGACAGAGCAACTAGCCATGATGCAGATATCCTTTGTTGATGATGATAGATCAGCTTACCTTTAGTCGATGACTATTACTCCCTTCTTACAGCGATTTAGGGAGGCACAACTAGTGGATGTTGACTATGAGGCCTAACATGTTCAATATACTCAAGGCATGATCCTCATAGATTTTCGATAGGTGGGGAGCACATCATCATTTTTAGAGGGCACACCATAGTACCAGTGGCATTGAGGGGGGTGGAGTGTTTATGGTGTTCCATACACCCCCTTTGGTGGTATATCATAGAGTGGTGAATAAGTACGAAGACCTATGACGTATGTATTGGTCGCAAGCAATGAAGAATGTAGTGGCTAAGTTCAGATCATGATGCTTCACTAATCAGCAAGTGAAGGCCGAGAATTAGGTTCTAGTAGGCTTGGCCTAACCACTTGAGGTACTATAGTGGAAATGGGATGTTATCTCAATGAACATCATGATAAGGTTTCCACGTACATCTAGAGGACATGATTTTATTTGGGTGATCGTTGGACGACTCACCATGTTATCTCAATTACTACCATCAGGGAGCATGGAATGATAGAGGGCTTATGACGCCTCTATATCCCGGAGACAGTTCAGCTTCACGGGGTTCCTTTGATGATCATCTCAGATAGCGATGAACGCTTTACATCCCCATTGTGGAAGAGATTATAAGAAGCATTTGGGACTCAACTGCACTTGAGAACATCTTTTCATCCCTAGATGGATGGTCAGATGGAACAAAACATACAAACCCTAGAGGACATTCTTCGTGATTGTGTCCTTGATTTTGGTCATAATTGAGTGGACCACCTACCACTTCTATATTTTTTATAAAATAACAGCTATTAATCCACAGTTGGAATGAAACCATTTGAAGCCTTGTACGAGCGGCCTTACAGATCACCCCTATGCGGGATAGACCCAGTGGATTCAGCACTCATCGACCCAGAGTTGGTATGGGATATCAATGATAATGTGGAGATAATCTAGGAGAATATGAGGATTGGGCATAGCAGGTATAAGTATTATGCCGACAAGAGATGTAGACCCTTGTAGTTTGAGGAGGGAGACCATGTGTTCCTTCGGGTCTCACCTTGATGAGGATTGTAGAGATTTGGCCGGGGTGAAAAGCTATCTCTGAGGTTCGTCAGATATTTTTAGATCCTGAGAAGAGTTGGAAAGGTGGAATACCACCTAGATCATCCCCCATAGATTCATCAAATGAATGATGTTTTCAACATGTTGCAACTGAGGAGATTCATGCATGATCCATCGCATGTCATTGACTAGGGTAAGCTAGACATTGACGGTGGAGTGAAATTTGAAAAGTTCCCTGTGAAGATAGATGATCGGTTGTAGTAAGTCCTACATGGGTGGTTGATTCCTCTTGTGTGTGTTCATTGGAAACATGAAAATATTCAGGAGAGCATGTAGGAGTGGGAGGCTCATATTCGCACATAGTACCCCCATTTGATTGATAATCCCTTATTTTGGATTTCAGGAACATAAATCCCCATGGTGGGAAGAATGTAATATCTCAATATTCTTTTGTAATTTTTTTAAATTATATGGAACTATTTTAAGACCACACACTCGGATAGAACATGATTCTAAGGCCCAATGATCCTAGAATAGAATTTTGATCTTTTTTTATGGTACGTTTAGTAAATGTGTGAGGGGGTTTTTTATAACTTTTGAACTGATGCTCTGATCAAAAATATAAGGGAACCATTGAACATGGAATTCCAGGATTTTCCTAGAAAGGACTTAACTTCAACCTCCATGGGTTAGACAGAAATGTTAATTTTTAGACCTTTCGAAAAATATAAAATAACTTTAAAAAAATATATTTTATTTCTTTTCCCCCACCTACACATGATGACAATGTGACACTACGATGAAATGAAGAGGTGATGATGAGGAACATTAATGGAACTCATTAATTTCTCGTAAACCCACAGCATAGCAACACATTAAATGGCATGTAACAACTATGGTATTTCATAAATGAAATAGCTTAATGAAACAGAATAATAGCTTAACCTAAAAACTGCGACGTGTTTTATTTTTATTTGTTTAGAATGTTAGAGGAATGGGAATTAAACCTTAGAAATTCTTTGATGAACCACCAGTGGGTTTGCTCTCCAAAGAAAAATGATGAACTCCATCAATGAATGGCGGTGAACGCCATCGACAAATGGTGACGAACATCATAAAAAATAGATATGAACACTAACAGATTGAGGATTAACGATGGTTCAGAGTTCCATCCCTCATAAGTGACAGATCATCAATCCAAGTATGGGTTGTGTTTAATTTTGTTTTTCGCCATTCATAAATTCAACGGGGAACACAGATCCACCCATGAACAGGTTGATCTGCCGATTGTGCTTTCTTGCTTGAGAGGTTATTTTGGGGATTTATTTATCTGGGTTTAGACTATCACTTGTTTGATATAGCTACAATCCCCGAGCCTCCCCAGGTTTTAAACCACTAATATGGAGGGCGCGGTCCGACATGACCAAGGCCCGGGTCCCTTCGAATGTGAGTTTTTGTGGCTGTATCCCCTAGTGGGGGAAGAGGAATCTAGGTCCAAGGTATGGATGGTGGTGACCCGAAGTTGTAGACGGATCGATGATCAGACCACCGGAGCAGACTTGGTGGCCCGTGGAAGCTGTCGTCGGTACAGCAACAGCAGTGACTGGCGGCGGTGGTGACCCTCATTGGATGACTAGAGGAGGTGACACCACACTGGGTGCCGTGTATTGGATGAGGATGTCGGCCCTCACAGGCTGCACAGGATAAGGCAGCCAGACCGTGCACACCATAGCGGAGGAGAACATGGATCATCGACTGCGGGAGAGGCGGCGCCATCCTATCACAACGTGGAGGTAGTGACTTACGTCTGAGATGCCCTAGCGAGATATGGGTTCCTGAGCACAGCAGATAGAGGCCCTATAGATGAGCTGTGGGGCAGGGAGGGGACGCGACGACGGCTACCATGTCCTGGGTTCACATCACCAGTCCACCCATGATGGACCGGGCTCCTACTGGCAGGCCATGACCATAGATAGTGGGTTGGGCTAGAACCATGTTGGTTGGCCAAACCCAATCCTAGCAGGATGGACTCGCGCCACTACACCGAACTTGCGCCCATTTGGTCTTGGCTGGATAAGACTGGTTCACTGGGCGACTCGACAGGTTGGACCCTTGACGAAACTAGGCTAGGTCCATCAAGGCCCATGGGGCCTAGCCTGCTAGCCCAGCCATACCAGACCTACCCTGACCCAAACCAGGTCATTTCTGGTCAGTCAAATCAAACTGAGTAATGTGGGACCCCCGATCTAGGTTTGTCTGACCAGGTCGGACTGGGCCCAGATGCAATATGCCCCTATTTACTAAATTGCTAATAATTTACAAACCATAAGTCATATTGAGGAATTGTTTGCGGCATTGGCACCCTATCGTTGATGAAGATATTTTGGTATGCACAAGAATACTTTTAAGGAAGTTTAGATGTGACGAATGTCTTGAGGAGTGGTTCTCCGAAGTGCGATACCTACAGGACCCTGTAGTTGGATGATACCTAAAAACTAATGGCAAGAAACTCTGTGTGACTCAACTATGGACCTATGGAAAGCTCCTCTATGTGAATTTGATGGTCGATGGTGGGAGAGAGACTATGTGACTCGATAGACCCATGATACGTGATGGGGAGGAGTACCTCAGTTGGCCAAGGTGGAAAAAACCTCTATGTGACTTTCCACACCCATAATGATAGAGGGATTGTGTGACTCAGCATACCCATGGTACTCATCAGGGATGAGTACCACAACAGTTCAAGGTTAGTGGGATGTGGCTTCTATGTTACCTGACATTCCCATCGTACTCATAGTGTTGGAGTCATCCAATAGACGAGGTGTTTGATGATGTGGATGATGATTCATCTATTAGTACCCCAGATGTATACTTGGTGTGAGATATATAGTGCTTCGTGCCTGTGATTCATTCTTATGCTTCATACATTGCATTGAGGATTAATTTGTGGTATTTCTTTTGTCTTTTGGGGTCCCATACTAAGTATTTCATTACTCACCCCTACACAGGTTTTTCCTCCACATGTTGTGTCTAGTGCAGACAATCAATGCTTTGATGAAGCACTTGGTGGCCTAGGACCAGGCAGATATGAAGTACTACTTTGGATTCCAGTAGCTTTACTACTCTTACGATTAGGTGGGGTTTTCCACAGATGGATATCCAAAGTCCCTTTTTTAGTTTCCTGTTTTCAGTATTTTTGTTGGGTTTATATTATGGCCCACGTGTTTTCAGTTGTACTTGTACTCAGCACATGTTTTCGTATACTTGTTCTCCCTTTTCATTTTGTGGGATGTATTTGGGCATGTGTGTACATACATGTACCCAGTAAAATGCCTCCCACTTGTAGTTTGACACCTTTGGCGCAAATAGCCACCCCCTGGCCTTCAGGAGGTGGACTTGGGTTAGTCACGACATGAGCCCCAGGGGACGGGTCGTTACAGTAGTCCACTATACACATGATCGACTATTTCCTTTCCCATTTAATGGATGTGGAGATGGATCTAGGTTACTCCATTACAATAATAACATCTAACTATATATGAAATAATGGTGTTATTATATTATCATATTTTAATAAGTTGTGAAGGAGGTGGATGAAGAAATAAAATAAATACGCACATTTAATAATTTTACCTCTTCTTTAGAGATCCTCATTATATTTCTACATAATGTCCTCTTAAGAGAAATTCATAATCCAAATAAGGCCTTGATGATGTAGGTAGAGATATAAATACTATATTTGAGTAAGTATTAGAGGAACCAAATATTTTTGGACGTTTGAAAAAGGCAATAGAGGGGGTGGCCATTTATAAGTGGGGGAGAGAACAAGCAAGGAATTTTTGAAAAGATAAAGTGATACCCACATTTTTATCAAAATCATTTTTTTACAAAATCAATCATTATAGAAATTTATAGTTTATAGAGTCAAAACATTTCCATAAATGGGTTTTGTATAAGTTTTAAGTGATTTTTAACCATTATCTTCTCAGTTTTTCCCCCAAGTAAATAATTTTTACCTCAACTATGTTAATTAATTTTTAATTTTTCACTATTAGTTATGGTAAAGAATTGTGTTTAACTTTTTAAATGACATAAATTATTTGCATTCCAAATATTGAATCCATTTTTCTAAATAAAACTCACATAAGTGGAAAAATTCTGTTTATAATTAAACCAGAGATGTGATGAAAGTGCAATTTTCCAAAGAGAAAATTCTCACAAGTATATGATGTTTTAATTTCAAAAGTAAATAAAAAATTGAATCCAATAACCTAAATTATTTATATTTTAATAAAATTAATGTAATTTTACTTTAAAACCAATTTAAAATGTTATCTAACTTTTAAATAAATTAAATGAAAAGATAGTTTTCTATAAAAAATTATATTTTCACTATTCATCAAAAAATTAATATTTTCATAATATTTTCAAAAATTCTCACAAAAATTAATTTTGACATTTATATTTCAAAAATTAAGTTTATTTTTTAAAATATTTTTTTAAAATTGTTTTAAAATATTTTAAATAATGTGCATAATGTAAGACTAGACCAAATTTTAAAATGTTTTTTAGAAAACTTTTATTTTTCATTAAAATGGTATTATTTTATTTATAATCAATAGATAACCATTGAATTTATTTTGTACAATTTTGTAATATATAATTTTTATAATGTGCTTATTTTTATACATACCCTCAAACTTAACAGCTAGGTTATAATGGTCATGTTTAAATAATAATATTTTAATAATCTATCACATTTTATTCAAACCTAGTGTTGTTTGGATTGAAAGATATAAAAAAGATTGAATTTATTAAAAAATAAATACATCATAATTTCTTAGGGTGTTACATTATCTTCTAATATTTCTGTTTTGAGACATATATGCTATAAAATATCATTCTCCACTTTTAATGCCTTAGGGTTTTACTGAAACTATTAGGAATAATGAATAATAATAAATATATAGAGGTAAATAACTAAAAAATTTAATTTAATCAATAAATTGTGGTGGAAATTAATATGGAAAGGTAACTAATGGAAAAAACATGCTATATAATCAAAAAATTAATCAAAAATTCATCCATGGATAATATCAATAATATAATCACATGGATGATAATTAACGAATTCTTGATGATGTAAATTATTAATATTTGATGACATGATTTCTTACATTATTATATCTATACATTCTATACCTTACTCCAAAACATTTTAAAACTATGGGTAAAAACTTATTTAATTTGACCAAAAATATTTCTTATGAGACCTATTGATGCATTGAGGGTTAATATAATATTTATCCCCACCCATCACTTCATGTAAAAAGTATTCCTCAAATATAAATGATTTATTTAATTCATGACTGATATGCCTTATCAATAAATACCTATATTGTGTAAAGAATGTATATTTTATAATATTTCCCCTATCGATCAAATTGCTTTCAAAGTAAAACACCAAATATTAAATGATATATGATTTATTAAATAATCATATCGTTAATAAATAAAATAATTATTTAAGGAAAATTTAATGTCCAATGAAGTCATAAATTGGAAATTTGAACAGAATGTTAACTACCACAAAATCAATGAGGTAGAAAATATATTTTGAGATAAAATCAGGTATTTGGAAGAATAAAGGTAATGGAATAGGAATATTAAAATAATATTTCAAAAAATAGTTTTCTTTGTAAAACCATTTAGAATGTGTAGAATAAGCTAAATTTCATAAAATGGTTACGGTGGAGGAGAAGTCGGTTATCACTATATCCGTTAAAAAAATCATTTTCAATTTTTATAAAGATGGTATAAAACATAACATTTATAAAAATTTATTAATATTCTTTCAAAAACATTTATATGATTAAAATATTACATAAATAGTCCTTATTAAATGATTTGAGTAAATAAAATGACTTTTTTAAAACAATTTTGAAAAAACATGGATGTGAAAGAAAAATATGTTCGATTAAAAGAGAAATAAATTCCGTTTTTATTTCCAAAAAATTCATCAGTTGAATCAATTAATCAAATAGAGTAAAATTTGGAATAAAATATTAAAACTTAAATATCCAAATCATATAAAATTTATGGAGTTCCATAAGGATTTATTATAACATTTCTTTAATTAAAACAAGAGAAACCCCCAAAAAATGAGATTATAAATTAAATTATATCCTTTTGGTAACATTCAAATTATATCCAATTGAAATAAAAGACTTTAATTTAAACATTAATCACCATGAATTAATATAAATTCTTGTTTAATACAATATAAAGATATTCTATACACCATATAATAGTGAATAGGTTTATAATAACAAATATTTCTCAATGGAATGTAAACTGAGACAAGATCCCTAGCCTTATGATTCCATTTAGTTGAACATGATTTAACCTAATGTATAATTGTTTTAATATTTTTTTATTCTATACCAAAACCATATTAAGATTTATAATATGAAATAAGGTACTCTTATAATATAGTATCACCCGTCTTTTATAGTAATTCATTGTTTTCATTATTTAGGTGTTAACTATATCACTTTCTCATGCCTGTTTTGTCATCGAAATTCTATTTATTTTGAATTAGAAATAGAAAAATCATAAAAATAATTATATTATTGATATAAATGTCATATTTAGTCAATATATAACTTATTAGAACCATTTTTTTAATGTTGGACATGGAATATGAATTGAATCGCTTTATGGAGACGTTAGGTCGTACGTACGCACGAGCAGTGATACTATTCACTTAATCAGTGAAAAGGTATAGAATTAGTTGGTATAAAAATTTTAAATAATAAATATCATGTAATAAGTATCATATATATTCATTATTTTTCTAATAATGATTATTTGTTTGAGTCAGTGATGATAAAAAAATTACATTGGTTCGTGAGGTAGTAGTCCATTGTACACATGACTGATGTCTTTATTTTCCATTTGATCGATGAGAAGATGGATAAATACTATACCATAAACATTATAACATATTAATATATTGGATATACTAGTTTAATTATATTTTATGTTTTATAAAATATTTTATGTTTGTAAAAGAAGAAATAAAAAGAAAAGTATTTGTTAAGACAATTACCTTCTCTTAGGGAAAACTTCTTTGAATCTGTTTTTGATGACCCTAGTCATTGTATTTTTGGAGTTAAAAAACCTCCAGAATGTGGAGAATAATATTTGGAATATATTTCTATAGGGTTAATTATATATAAATGTATTTATATGTGTTAATATGTAAGGGGATGGGGTTTTTATTTATAATTGAAGAAGAGTGACATTTTTGTTAATAACCAAAACTATTCAATAATAGGAAGTCAATATAACCCCAAGTATCTGAAAAATTGGTAAATAATAGGGATAATGGAATATAAGGTCTATTGAAACCTCAAAAAATGAAAAATAATTATGTTTTAAACATGTTATTTACTTTACCTCCGAGGCTACTCACTTTTTCCAATTTAGTTTTCACAACGGTAACTAGTTTTCTAAACTACGTAATTTATTAATTAATACTAAAATAAAATGATATTATTATATAATTAGGAACCAAGGATTATAAAAATGAAATATAATTTATCAAATAAAAATATATTGTTTTTGGTAAATTAATTTTAACACAAGTTCATGTAAGGTCTTAAACCCCTTTTTAACCATAACTGTGATAATTATATATTACAATTCATTATGAATAAAATTATGTTAAAGATATTAAATAATATTAATTACGATGATTCATAATATGGATCATATTTTTTCAAATTAAAATCACAAAATTTTAATAATATCGTATTAAATCAAAACTGTAGATTGTATCAAAAAATAAGTTTTCAAGAAATGTATTTTTCAAGCATAAGATGATATATTGTTAGCTATATGATTAGCAACAACATTTATATGGATTTAAATTAATATAGTTAGATATATAATATATAAATTTTATTTAAAGAATTAATTATTTAAAATTATTTTAATTAATTATAATGGATAAATATTAATCCTTAAAAACAATTTGCTGAAAAAAAACATTTTTAGAAAAATATAAATTTTTACCTCCTAAGGATCTTATCTATATTTGTATAAAATTTATAGCCAATAAATTCACAATTTAAAAAATTATGGTATATTATTATATAAAAATTAATGAATATTTAGATATTACACTTTCAAACATTCATAAAATCTTATTTTTATGGGAAATTTTAAAAACTCATCCTAAGCTTATTTTGACCAAGTAAGTTCGAAATCCATATTCATCCCTAAATATTTGAATTTTTTTTTCCATGTGATATTAAAATGTGTATTATTTTAATGTTTTAATTAAATAATATATCCACTTAAAAGAATTTAGGCTCAGGTGTTACATTATTCTCTCTTACAAATTTTCATCCTTGAATATTTCAGGGATATTACCTTCTGAAAAAATGAGGGTGGTTCTTCTTCACAACATCCAATGGTACACATTTTTGTTCCTTTATTTTATTATTTCTCAAAAGTAACTTTAGTATTCAATTCATATGATTCCTCAATAACTTCTCTCTTGTTTATTGAATCCGGATGGGATCTTTACAGTAAGATAGATCAGGTTCCAAATTTATTTATTCTGAAGTAAACATATGTGTTGGATATAACATGCCCTTTCTTAACAATGATATATGGAGCACATCATGTAATTTAGAGAGTATTGGTGGAATTTATAATTAATAGTACACAACTCAAATTTTTCATAGAATTTAAAAAGGTTCGATGTTGTAACACCCAGAGATTTTATGGCATGTCTCTTTTTAAATTTAATTTCTTTGACAATATAGGTTCCAGAAAACACCAATATTAAATGACCAATGATATAAAATTAAATATCATTAGTTTAAAATGACCATTATAACATAACCGTTAAATTGGTGGAAATAAATATTATTATTTTTTTATAAATTTAAATATTATATATTTAATCATGTTTTTTACATTCATCCAAATGATTTTTGGGCATAAGATAAAAATGAATACATATTTACGCATTAGAATGCCATATTTTTTTCAAGTCAATTTTACTGACTTTTAATGGTTCACTTTTTTTAAAACCAAAGTCTGAAAATTTTATAAATTCAATTGACCTACTTAATATTCATTATTAAAATTTGAATATCAAAATTATCTTACGGTGAAATTTTTGTATTTTTATGAAAATATTTATTTTCCAATGAATAGTTAAAAATAAAGTTTTTATAAAACTGTTAATTTCATTATATTAAAATTCTATATATGATTTGAATTTTATATCACCAATGAAATTAAAAATAAAATTTATTTATCTCTTAAACGAAAATATAAAATATAAATATCAGGGAATAAGTAAATAATTTTTTTAAAATGATAAATTATGTATTTGTATTTTTGTGAGATGTAAATGTTTATTTACAATTTTATATTTAATTTAATGATTTAAAGGAAATTTATTTTCACCAAATATTTCAATAAATTAATATTTTTTTTCCTATGATTAAAAGATAATTTTATATAACCTTAATTAATTTTTTTAAGTGTCATAAAATCAGTTATAATTTTAAAATTTATATTTTCGAATAAATGATGAATTTATTTAAAAGTTATATTTCCCATATTTATAAAATTATTTTGATAAAATTGTTTCAATTTTTGATATCAAAATGTATAAAATGGTTGTGGTGAATTTTTTGTATTTTTCTAAAACAGTTGAATTTTTGGTGAATTGTGAAATACAATAATTTTCAATATTTAACATTCTAAGTAAATAAATGAATTATTGAGTCATGGATGATGTAGGGATGAGAAAAACACTAAGTATTTAGAAACAAAATTCCATGTTTATTTTATTTAGTCAGAAGAATTAAAAATATTTATAGTCTTTATCCAAAATAATAAATTAATGAATAAAATAATCAAAAAACACCCCTCTCTTCCACTATAAACACTACACCTTACAACCACTTCTCCACACACCTAAAAAGCCTTGAATATTGTACAACGTTTTCCCAATCCATCTCCTAAACCAATACTACATATTTAGGTCTTGTTTTTCTCACCCAAAATACAATTTCAAATTTTCTTTAATGAGGTTCTCAAGGAGAGGAATTTAAGAGGTAAAAATAGCTTTTGTTCTTTTAATTTTCTTTTAATTTCATTTATTTTCTTATCCTTTCACTATCTACTATATGAAAACATTAATTTTTAATCCTTAATATTATATGTACTATAATTTTATTATGTTAATTTGATATTAATCATCAATATTCTTCTCCTCTCCCTTTAATTCTAAAAAATGAAAACATCATCCATGATGTGTCCATATATCATCATCGTGGATGATTTGTTTTCATTAACACCATAAACGATTGTCATAAAAACATTATTATAATTAAAGTAGATTAACATAAGTTTATTAAAACTTATTTATTATTATAGAACTAGTTTATACACATAATATTAATTAATAATACAAAAAAACTTCCGGATGATAAAAAAACACAAAAACAATCTCGACGGTTATCATTAACTCTTTAACTAATGAATAAAACTAATATATGAAGAAATTATATAAAGGAACATTAAATAGTTTTTAATTTCATTAATAACATATAATTTCAATTCTGGATAACTATTCCCATTTTATGTGATGTTTCATACATTGACACAAGTTAACTAACCATGAAAAACAAGGAAAAGAACACTCCTGAATGAAGAAATTGAATCTTATAACTCATCAAAAATTCAATAAATGACCATAATAAAATTATAATAATGAAAAAAATGTTTATTATGTTACTAATTAAAATATTAATGAATCTAATTTTATTATCCAGGACATTAAGTTCATGTGAAGAACACTTTCAGAAATAAGATAAGTGTTTTCTCATCTCAACTTTATTTCTATGAAATATGCCTTATTCACCCCCAGTTTTTGCATGTGGTTTATGTATAATACCCTTTTATGTGTAATATCATGAATATCTTTATATTTGTTGTATTAAATGTAACATTTTATAATTATTAATTTTATGGTGCATACAGTTCGACTAGTTGAAAAGTGGTAAGGGATGCTCCCCAAACCTCCATTTATTCCACCGAGTTATGATTTCACTATCTTTAACCCAATGTAATCCATAGTTCTTATTATCTAATACTCTAAAATTCTAGTTTTATGTTCCAAAAATATGTACCTATCTAAATTATTTTTTATTTAATGGGAAAATACATGTTTTATACGGATCATTTTTTCAATTCCTCCTGATAAGCAAGCCCAATTAAAGGGAATATCCCAATATCATACCCATTTCAAGTATACATAATAATTAGTTTTAGAATACCATTACATTTATAAATTCAATAATTTAATCATAAATAATATCTTTGTTTATTTATTCTTTTTTACAAACAATCATACCTTTTCCACTTTAAATACTCTTTTATATTTCCCCTTAAACTACACCAAGGTGGATTATTGTTCTATTTCATTTCATAAGGATCATTTTTAGCAGCCTTGCATATAATTTTTTTTCACTGAATGTGGAAAAACATGTTTTATAAAAGTCTTAATATTAAATACATGTTGAATGGATCAAGTTAGAATTTGGAAATTATTATTTTTTGATAACATATCACACTTTTTTAAAAGTTTTTATTTTATTTTCAAATTTTAGTATGAGTATTATTTTAATATTACTCAAATATATTTCAATTATTATTCCCTTTTTCTTCTAGGATATACATGTTTATAATATTATTTTATAATAGATAAAAAATATTTTCCAAAATAAATATTCTTTCCAAAGTAAAGGGGTATTTTCCTCAAGAAATTATCGATGATTTTTAGAGTAATTTTATCTATTTCAAAAACATTTATTAAATATTAAGTTTAATTTATATTGATCTGTTATGTTACCATCTAACATATTTTATTGAATGGTTTATGAATATTTTTGGGGATGTCTTATCTTGATACTATTATCTATATTACTGCGGATGGTTTATGATTATGTTTGAGGAAAGTTATTAATATGAATGTATATGTTAATTATGTTCTACCCCATTCATATTAAGAATTCATTGGACTTAGTAAGTGATGTATGGAGCCCTCTATATTCCCTCGATTCATCAACAGGTTTCATGACACAAATTAGGCTCTTTTAACCCATTTATGTATCGTTTCATGGATGAAGCTTTGATGTGTTTTTTATGATGTCTTGTATTATGTATTCCCCCATTTTGATAGTAGTAATTTATAATCAATGAAATTATTTGACTATTATAATATCCATGGATAAGTTTCATTCTCATGTTATTATTTACAAGGCATTATTTATTAATCTTTTCCCCCTCATATTATTCTCAAGGTTATATTATAATGGAATGTGTGTTTTTAGTAATTCAACTTGACTTATTGTTTATGTTTATGATAACTTCCACTGTATTTATTTCCCTCAAAATTTATATGAGATCATCCGTTTCTTATGTTTTATATTTTCCTTAGGATGCAAATATGATAATTATAAATGACTTGCATGGATAATCAAGGTTTCTATGTGTTTTCTAAGGTATTTTCAATGTTTTTATTCTTTTAAAGTTGTAATTTAAAACATCTATTTGTATATGTTTTTCCAATACTAATAAACTATTTTGTTATTTAGGAAATAATAACCTTTTCTTAGTACCAATGTAATAAATTAAGGAACTGGATCTGATCTACTAGGGTCAGAGTCTTTTCAGATGTACCTAGGGATGAGTCTCCATTTCTATCCAAACCTTATAACACCCTTAAATATAGATTCTTTAAAGAAATCATTATCTACCACTTGAAATTCAAAATCATTCCTTTAGTTATCTACAAAAAATTTCCCTACTTTGATCTACATTAATAAGATTTCAAATAGACTTTATCTTTATCATTTTATCCATGACATGTTTCATTCATAAAAATTTCCTTTTACTAACATCATCCCAACAAGTTAGATTACGAAATATCTTTCCACATAATGATTCATAAAACACCATCTGAATAGTTGAATTGAAAATTTTATTATAATAAAACTATACCATAAGTAAATATTGATGCCACAGAACATGAATGTCAATTGATAATGACCTCAAAAATCATTAAAAATTTTTAATTTCCTTTTTGGTCTTTCCATAAGTTTTAAGATGCTAGAAAATTATCAAATGAATCTCAATATTATGTGCCTTATAAAGACCCTTCCTATATTTCAATGTAAATCAGGGATCATGATTATAAAAAATTAAAATAGGTGCCCCACAATGTCTTATAACTTAATTAATATATAGATTTGTGAGGAATTAAAGAGGTAAATCTTCTATTATAATGAAGAAATGTGTAGATTTGTTGAGGTGATCAATAATAACCCATTTTAAATCATATTTCTATGATCCTTTTAATCCTATTAATAATTCCATAGTAATTTTATCCAATTTCTATTTAATAATATGAAGAGGTTTTATGAATCTATAGGATGCTATCACTTAACATTTAACTATTTGAAATATAATAATCTTGATACATAATCATCAATTCCCTACTTCATGTTATCCCACAAATTGTTTCCCTCATATACATATACATATTAGTGCTACTAGGGTGACTAGAGAATTTAAATCTATGATAAGTATCCAAAAATTTCATTTTTAGATCAGTATAGATGAAATACGTAGTCTCCTTTCAAATTTTATTACTTCATCCTCATAAATAATGTATATCAATTTCCCATCATTTAGGGATTTATATTTCATATGAATATTCTCATCATCATATTATGAAATTTTTATCTTTTCCAAAAAATAAGGATTGGAAATAATTGGGAAAATAAGTGGTGTCTCCGATTACATAATAATTCCCATATTGATATCTTATTGATCCATGAACATAGGATCTTATTCAATCCTCATTTGGTTCATAAAACCTTGATCATTCCTACTGAATGTATCTGATATAATATTTTCTTACCCTGGGTGGATGTTTATTAGGAAATCATAATCTTTGAGTAGCTCAAGACATTGCCTTTTCCTCATATTGAGAATGTTATTTGAAAATAAGTATTTTATAATTTTATGGTTTATGTATATCCCACATGTTTCACCATACATATAATTTCTTAATATCTTCAATAAAAATATTATGAATGCGAATATAATATCATGAGATAAGGAGTTTTTTCCATGAATCTTTAAGTACCTTGATGAATAGGTAATAACATTATTGTTTTTCATAAGGATACAACCATGTCATTTCATTGATGCATCACTATATAACAAAAGTCCATCATTTTTTGAGGGTAGAGTCAAAATTGGATCATTGAAAAATATCATCTTCATTTGTTCAAATCAGCATTTAAATTCATTTATCCATAACCCATTTTCATGTAATATTGGTTAGTGGGTTAGCCAATTAGGTAAAATTATAAGAAAATCCCCAATAGTAACCTACCAAACCAATGAAACTACATACCTTAATTATGTTCATTGGTGTAGGAAATTATTTGGCTACCTTCTCCTTCATTGGATCAAATGATATTATATCATTGGACACAATATATCTAGGAAAAGAATATTTTTAAATCCTAAATTCACACTTGAAAAATTTCCCATATAACTCCTTTCTTCTAAAAATATAAAGAGTGATCTTAATGTTATTGTAATGGTCCCTGTAACTCTTAATATACTACAAGGTATAAATAATGAATACCATAATGAAATTATCAATATATTACATAAATAATATATTCATTATATTGAAAAAACTATTGGTGCATTAGTAAATAAAAATGGAATTACTATAAATTAGTAACTTCCATACCTCATTTAGAATACTGTATTTGGAATTTATTTCATACTTACTTGTAATTAGTGATACCCAGAATAAAGTTCAATCAATGAAAAATATTGGTATTTGTGATGTTTACTGAATAATTAATCAATTAGTGGTAGAGGATAGTTTTTTTATATCGTTATGGCATTGATTTATCTATAATAATTAGAAAACATCATGGGTCAACATTTCTTCATAATGAAGGGAACAAGGGATCCCCATGGCAAACACTAGGGAGAATAAATCCTTTATCATAAAAATACTCTAGTTGTTTCCATATCTATACGAATTACACAATGGCCATTCTATAGGTATTATTAGATATTGGACATGCATCACGGATTAATGTAATGTAAAACTCAACTCCACACTCTGATTTATATTTTGGTAATCCCTTAGGAAATAAATTAGAGTTATCATGTATAATATGAAAATATTAAATTTAGAGATTATGTTTTCCTTATATGTATATTTTTTTTATTCTTCTCCAAGAATATCATTTAAATAGTTACTGGGGGTAGACATATACATGAATCGAATGATGAGGTCTCCACACTAACGATAAGGAATTTCAAATCTTCATCATGAATCATAATTTCCATATCATTTAAATAAATGTTTGAATCATATTTTGAATGTCAGTTTATACCATGTATTATATCAATGTCAACCATTATTATGATATAAATTCAGTAAATATGACATATTTAAATGTTAGAATGGGAACTTACTAACACTTTCTTGTCGTAGTGGTATTTTCACTAGGAGTTCTGACTAATAAATCTATTCTTTACATGCTAGGGAAATATCTAATTTTCATGGGAAACAGGGATGCTATAAAAGGGTGAGAGGATAAAAAGTAAAATAAATAATTATCTAAATCTGAATACATGATTGAAGTACCTACTACCATATCCTTGGGAACTTCAACCTTGACCATAGTGATCACATAAGCTTGGTATTCTACCCTTAGCTCCTTTTTGTATGATTATTTGATGTTTGGTAATTGGTATTAATAGTTCCACATTTCTCTAGATTTGTAGCACTAAAAATCATTTTTTTGTTTGTTCCCCTTACATTAGTTATCCAAATGACCCTTTTCATTGAATTAGCAAAAAAATCCCATTCTATTCAAACATTTTATTGGATGTTTCTTCCCATAATATTCACATGATGAAAATGGATTCATTTTATTCTACTTTTTCAATAAATTCCCTTTTTATTAGTGTTCATATGATCTCTTATTATTTTGATTCATCTTGAATGTATAGGATCTCGAAAATTGATTCTATGTTTTGATCCTGTATATGTTGATTTCATCACATGGTGAAATTAATTTAGAAACCATCACTCCTCAGATAATTATCTTAAACCATTCGAATAAATGTTTAATATTGCATTATGTATTGCGTATGTAATCTAGAGCATACCTAGTTAGTCTTGTCAAGGTAGTCCCATGCACAAAAACACTTTATTATTCATTTTTCAATAATCTAATGAATTTTCTCTTCATTTTAAGTAATTTCTCAAGAGTGAAATATTTTTCAAATAATTTTTCCTTAAAATATATCTACTCTATGTGATATATTTCTCCTTTATATGATGGGAATGACCATTTGAGAGGTGGATGGAATCTTCTTCAAGAGTTTTGGTGGTCGTGGATGTGAGAGTGAGGGTGGTGCTTCCATTTCATTAGGAAAGGTCAAACTAGGGGAAACATTCCTCTTAGAAAACACTGAATATTCCTCAAATCCATATTTCATTGATTTTCTTGATATTTTTCTATTTATATCTAGTATTCTACCTTTATCCCTTGGAATATAATGAAATGACCAATCTTTATTCATAGGCACTAGTCGATATGTTTGGTAGAGATCACCCACCTTTATATTTTTTCAAGTGTTCCATAAATTATTCATGGGGATAAAGTAAACCTGATATGATTTGGATTCTTAATAACCGACACTTCAGTATTTTCCTTTCACTAAAGGAAGATATTTTACATACATAGTCATTTGAGGATTTTTTGTGTGATAACCATCATTTACATATTTTTTGGGGGATGTTAGGTTTTAACAATGGTCATGAAAGTAGCTGAGAAGCATTGTGGATCCAGATTCCAAGGAATCCCCTCCCTTTTAGATACATTATATTTTTTGTAGTAATTGGAAACTTGGTTAGTTTTTCCCTACATATAGATGATGTAACTCTCTACTTAAAAAATCTCTACTATACCCAGGCAAGCATTGATATAGAGATTTCATAACCATTTCCTAATATTATTCAATTTTTTTGAGAACATGGGTTTCTATAAATATATCTTATACAAATAAAGGATATACTATTGTGTTACCTATCACCTTCAAGGAAATTGGTCTTACTCCTACAATCGCAGCGAATAGAGGGGTCAATCCCATATGCACGAAAAGAAGCTAGATGTTTCAATGACCCTAACACCAACCAGGTCAAGAAATTATGTGTCTCATGATTAGATTATGTGTTCTACCTTGTTTTCTCATGTTCAAGCATTTTAATAAGAAGATACTTTAAGGCACTATCCCCTTATTTTATTCTCTGGCATGGCTAGGGTACTTTCAAGGGAAAGCATTGTATGCCTTATATTGTTACTATTGTACCTTATCTTATGGTTTCCATGAGGACCATTTTAGGACTTGTCACATCCCAAGGGAACTGTGTAGTTCATGGTTTGACTTCTATAGAATGGTCTGGTGGGGCGGATGATCTTGTAAAGAAGAGTCTTCCTCAATATCCCCCCTAAGTCTAAGAGGTATCAACTCAATGGATAAAAAGGTCCTATGTGGTTTTGAAGCAAGATATCTAGTCTTATGTGGAAAATAAATTGTCAGTAGATATATCACTTGGTTCTCAGGGTCTAGATGTACAACTATCATCAGTTCCAATGCATCATGAAGCCATTTTCATGATACATATTAACAATATAGATATCAGTTGGATTCCTCATCAAGATCATCATGTTCTATTCAGAACTAATGCTTTAATAGTTCATGATTTTAATTTGAAGAAGGTTAAGAAACTAATTATTGGGGGGAAATTATTCACTCTTTATTAAGGGAGAAATTTAAATTTAAATATTACTTTTCATTAGAGGGAGGTAAGATTGTTTTCTATGGGGAATAACCAAAAAGTGAACAAGATAGATCCCATGTTGATCAGAGTAGGGATTTTACTTTTCATTTAATTGGTTATAGTAGTTGGTCTCCATTATGTGATCTCAATCCAAATTCCTCTAACTTCATCCCCCCTTTCACATTGTCCATAATCCAAGGACGTTGAAAATGTTATATGAGTGTGAATTCAAATTGGTCATTAATGGATGATCCAGAAATGATGTTATCCTCAATTAAATGATTATTTTATAGGGTAAAGGATTCCAACTCCTATTTTCATAGATTTTTTTGGTGATACATTATATAGTCGGATGTTTGGTGTTGTCTTAAATTTTTTAAGGGTTCCCAATTTTTCTATAAATGTTTTTTTGAAATAAAATTTTCAATTTTCAGTTAGTCTATTTCTTCTTCCTCTCTAGTATTATAGATCAAAACCCAATATCGATCTATATCTCCTTGAATAAAATATACATATAGTATAACCTTTTTCTATTCACAACATCCCAATGCCAATAATATATTTCCAAGGCACTTAATCCATTTCTTAGCTACCACAAGATTAATAATTCTACTAAATAACTAGGGATTCTATCACCTGAAGAAATTCAACATAGGAGAACCACACTATGCAACAACATGTTTATACCTTTGATAATGGTTATTCATCATTAACTAAGTAATTTTCCATAATATATCCATGATTTTATCAGATTCAATTCTATAGGTATTGGATTGCTCAGCAGAGAAATTTTTATATTAACCACAGGTGTTGATTCTGTTTGTTATTCTAGGAACTATTAATAAAAAATTAAATATACCTGATTAAATTATAAAAATTATGAATTTCAATTTATTTAACAGTTACCATAAATTGGAAAATTATTCATTTTTAATCTCTTTATCGTAAATTTTTGTTTCATTGTTAATTTTTTTAAAGCATAAAATATTTTCAAATAATATATAATGGTTTGTAATAGAATTGTGAAATATTGTAATAATTTCCCTAAAGAGTGTAAAAATAGGTGTATAGAAAGGCATATTTTCATATACCATGTGACAATCAAGTCAAATACCAAAGCCCCCTTTTCATAGTTATTACCAATTGGAACAACTATGCTAGAACCGCACCCACTTTTATTATCCATACATGGTTGTATTGCTAGGAAAAACCAAAAAATATCCTCCTTACTAAAAACATTAGATATTATTATTTAATTTTACATATCCTCAAATACTATAATAGGTTTATTTTTATTAATTTATTTATTTTCCTTATTCTATTTCCTATGGTTTCTACTAATCTTCCACTGATACCAACTCTAACAACCCCAACTCCAGTATCCCAGAATTGGTGGTAACTTTATTACATTAACTTATATATAAAGGGTATAATACAAAGGGACCAATCATTATAGAAGTCTCATGGAAAAATATACATAAATGATACCCATTTTGAAATTGGGATAAAATATAAAATATCATAATTGAAAAAATTTGATATCCTCGAACTCATTGGAAGGATCCTTCTTCATATCCAAGGGAAAGGAAATAAAATAAGTGTGAGCTAAAATGATCAGTAAGGGTTACACATGGTGGTATATATCATCAGTAATAAGTATTGATAAATATGATATGGTAAATAACTAAAAACACATTCCACATAATCAATAACTAGGGAATGAAATTAATATGGAAAGGTAAATAACAGAAAACACATTCCATTTAATCAATAACTTTTGCATGAAATGGATCCAAGGATACTATTAATTAAATAATATCTTTGATAATAATAACACAATTCTCAATGAATGAAATTATTAATATTTTATGGAATGATCTTAGACATCTTGATGACTATACCTTCAAAACCTTTTTCCAAGACACTTTAAAAAATGGGTAAAAACCCATTTAATTTGGCCAACTAATTTATCTCATGAGACATATCGATGAATCAAGGGGAAATATAAGTCTATAACCCCACCATAACTATATTTCCAAATCATTCCTCGTATATTAAATGATCTATTTAATTCATAAACAATATTACTTATCAATAACATTCCGTATTTTGTAAAGAATACAATTTTAACAAGATTTCCATAGTCAATCGAATAAATTTAAATATAAAACACAGTATATATAAGAGATATAATTTTTATGTAATAATCATATCCATGATAATGAATATTTATATTTAAGTGAAATTTAATTTCGAATGATCTCATGCAAGTGGGTCATCGAAGATAAAATCAACTACCACAAAATCAATGAGAGATTAGATAGATTTTTTTCTAAATTCATTTCTTTTGAAAGAATAAATGGAATATAAGTTTAATATTAAAATTATATTTAATAAAATATTTTTCTTTGTGAAACCACAGAAAATGTTTATATGAATTTAAATTTCATGAATGGTTATGGCAGTGGGGAAGTCGGTTATCGTTGAATATGTTAAAAGCATTCCTTTTTAATTTATTAAAGAAATTCAAATATGAACCTTTATGAAAGAATTAGAAATATTCCTTTCAAAATATTTTCAAAAGTAAAGTATGAAAAAATTCATTATTAAATAATTTTAGGGAATAAAATAACATTTTTAAAACAATTTTGACAAAATATGGTCATGGAAGAAAAATATATTTGATTAAAAGAAAAATAAAATCATTTTTTAAAGATTATTTTCTTGAATTAGGTGACAAAGTGAAAAATTTATTCAATAAAATATCGAAACTCCTTAAATATATAAATTATAGTAAAAAGTATGGATTTTAAAAAGAATATATTATAATATTTCTTCAAGGAAGAGAAGAGAAGCCCCAAAAAAAGAGATTGTAAAGTAAATTCATACCTCTTTAGTAACATTCAAATTAAAACCCCATGAAAGAATAGACATTAATTGAAACATTAATTATCATGAATAAAAATTTATTCATGTAAAATTCATCAAATGGGAGTTGTATACACCACATAAAAGTTAATAGGATCATAATGACAATTATGTCTCAATGGAGTGTAAATTGATATGAAATCCCATACTTTACACTTTCCTTTATTTGAACATCCTTTATTCTCCTCGAAGATTTTTTATGCATGTTAATAATTTATACCATAACCTTATTAATATTTATAATATTATATATGATCCTCTTATAATATATTACTATATATTCATTAATAATATTTCAATATTACCATTATTCGGGTGTTAGTTGCTTCATTTTATTGTGCATGTTTTGTCGTGGAAGTTACGGTTCTAGTGCATAGGATATAGATACCCCATATAAATAATAAAATTATATATATATATATATATATCAAATTTAATTATTGTATACCTTTGTATAACCATTCATGAAAGTTGGATATAAATAACTTAATCACATCGCTTCATGGAGATAGTTGGTCATACATACACACGAGCAGTGATATAATTCCATTAATGGGTGAATATGTAAATAAGTGTATGATATATTAATATTATAGAAACATTACCATTTAATAATTATAATATATATTAATTATTTCTGTCATTATTACAATCCATGTGAGTTATTGATGAAAAAAATTACATTGGTTTGCGAGGCAACAGTACTCCATACACATGGAAATAGATTTTCTTTCCATTTAATGGATGAGGAGATGGATAAATATTTTTCCATAAATATAATAAAATATAATTAAATTTTATAAATTTTTTTATTATATTTTATGTGTTAAGACATAATTGAAGGTTGTAAAATAAGAAATAAAATGAAAGAGCTACATTAGGATGATTACCTTCTCTCAAACAAACATCCTTTGGATCTATTCATAAGGATCCTTGGGTTGGTATTATTGGGAAGAACAAAAAATATATTATGTATATAATGATTTATGTCAGATATTTTTGTATGGGTTTTTTGAGATAATTTTCTTTATCGGTGTGAATACGTGAATGTAGGCGGTTCCCTTTTATAATTGAGTAGGAGTGACATTTTTTGTAAGTACCCAAACAAAATTCAATAATGGGATGTCCCTCACTCCCCAAGAGCCTCCAAAATTTATAAATAATAGTGTAAATATAAGACTAGGTCGATCCAAACCTCCAACACTAATAAACATGTTTAGAACATTTTTTTCCTTTACTTCTCACGTTACTCACTTTTACCATTTTAGTTTTCCCTATTGTAATTAGTTTTTTAAAATAGGAAATTTATCCATTATCCCTAAAATAAAATGAGCCATATTAGATAATTTTTATGGAATTATTATAAATATTAATTCTAATTTATAAAATAAAAATAATATGTTTTTGGTAAATAAATTTTAACACAAGCTTATGTAAAGAAAAAACCCCATTTTAACATTGACTTTTATAATTGTATTTAATAGTCTTCTCTATCCATTATTACCAAAAAATAAGTTGAAATTACTAAATATTATTAATTAAACTAATTGAAAATATTTAATCCATTTTATCGAATTCAAATCACGAAATCTTTAGAGGTTATTATAAAAAAAATCAATAAATCGTGTCAAAATGGCTTTTCAAGTACTATATTTTTAAAGCATAAAATGATCTTATATTAACTATATGAATAGTAATTATCATTAGATGGATTTAAATTCATATAGTTTGATATATAATATATGAATTTCATTAAATTATTAATCATTAAAAAAATTCATTAATTAAAATTGGTATACATTATTATTTTTTAAACAAAATAGTTTTATGAAAAAAATATTTTTTTGATAAATATCCCTTTTTACCTAAAAATTATCTGATAATTATTTATATCAAAATTAAAGTAAATAAATTTTTACATACACATATTTTTAAATTATTCTTAAAAAATTATGAATATTTAAAAACTATATTTTCTATTATTCAAAAAATCATATTTCTAATGAAAAATTTTAATAATTGTTCTTGGATTATTTTGGAAAAGTTAATTCAAAATTGATATTAATCCCATAAAATTATAATTTTTATGCCATGAAATACTAAAATTTTCATTATTTTATAGTTTTATTAAAATAGGTTTTTCAATTTCTATAATTAAAACTCGGTTGTTACATTTTTCTCTCCAATAATAATTTTATCCTTAAAATTTTTATGGATATTACCTTCTAAAAAATGAGGGTGGTTCTTCTTCATACTATCCTATTGTTCCCACATTGAGTCCTTATTTTTATTATATATTTAAATTACATTTACTAGTTAGGTAATCATATTCTTAAATAGTTTAAATCTAGTAAAAATAATCTGGATGGCCTCTTCATAGTAAGATAGATCAACTTCTAATTATATTTCTCAAGGGGAGATCACAAGCATTGGGACATGCAAGCATATCCATAACAAAGATATATAGAAAAATCATTTACCTTAGATAGGATTGATGTAATTTCTAATTTATAATCTATAGATCTAATAAATTATATAATTTTCAACGTTTTGATATAACTGTGGCTTAGTATTCCTTTATTACCAAACCTTATTACACACTTCCATGGATATACATTTTAGAAAGCATGATCTCCCACTTTAATTTCCAAATCATTTCTACTATTATTGGAATAAATATTTTTCCTACTTCGATTTTATTTAATATGAGTCTGAATAGTATTTACCATTTTCATTGTCTCCTCAATAAGTTCTATTTCTATATGATACCTTTCACCATCTTCATCACAACAAGTTGGAGTACTAAATATCTTTCCATATAATGCTTTATATGACACCATTTGAATACTTGAATTCAAACTATTATTATTTAAAAACTCAACAAAATATAAATACTAATCCCATATAAATTGAAATTCATATGAGAAAAACCTAAAAATGGTTTAAATTTTTTGAATATCCCTTTCATTTAGTCCATCAGTTTGAGGATGGGAGGCTATAATCAAATGAAGATTATTATAAAGAACCTTCTGAATAATCTTCTAGAATTTTGATGTTTATTGAGGATGAATATCATACAAAATTGAAATAGGTGCACTATGAAATATTAAAACTTCAATAAAATAGATCATTGTGAGGCTCTCAAGTGGTAAATATTATCTTATTGTGTGGAAATGTGCAGATTTGGTGAGTCGATAAACAAAAACCAATAGAGAATCATTCTTTATAGGAGTCTTTGGTAATGCTTTGAAAAATTACACAGTAATGTTATCCCATTTCCACATAGGAATATAAATACATTTCATGACTCCTCTAGGATGTAGTTTCTTAGAAGATACCTATTTTCATGTCAAGAAACTTGAAATATAATCAACAATGTCTATCTTCATGTTATCCCACCAAAAATGTTCCCTCAAATCACAATACATCTTGATGCTACCAGGGTGTATAGAAAAATTAGATCGATGGGAATCATCCAATAATATCCCTTTTAGATCAATTATTGACGGAATACATATTCTCATTCCAAATTTTATAATTCCATATTCAGAAATGAAGTTTATAAATTTATCATTATACATGGATTTAATTTTCTTCTAAAAAATTTCATTATTAGATTAATTTTTTTATATATTCTAGTAAATAAGTTTCAGAAATCATTTGAAAAAGGTGTGATGTATCCTCTTCTTTAATAATTCCCATATCAATATTTAGTACATCTGTGAATATAGGATATCTAAAAGTTCTCATTTGGTTTCGAAATCCATGATCATTTATTATTACACTACCATATTTTACAATCCGTGGTGGTAGTGTATTGAAAATCATAATCCTTTACTAAATGAAGACATCAAATTTTCCTCAAAATGAGATCCTTTTTTGAAAATATTTATTTTAGTCTCTTATAGTATGGGTATATATCACATATTTTACCCTAGAGACAATGTATCAATATCTTCGATGAAAATATTATAGTTTCTATCTCAAAAATAATAGTTGAATTGTTTCCCTCACGATTCATTAATTACATTAATGCATATGCAATAATGTTATCTCTTTTCATAAGGAAACAACCAATTCATTTCTTGGATGAATATTTATATATCAAAAATCCATCATTTCTTCTTGGTATAGTCAAAATTAGAACATTGACCAATATATTCTTCAATTATTCTAAACAATCTTCACATTTGTTTATCCATATTAATTTAACCCCTTTATGGGTAAGCTTGGTTAATGGATTATACAATCGGGAAAAATTCTAAATGAATCACCATTAATAATATACCAAACTAAGGAAATTACATACCTTAGTTATGTTCATTGGTGAAGGATATTCTTTGAATATCATTGTATTCAAAATATGAAGTGATATTCCATACCTATAGATAAAATGGCTTAGAAAATAAACATTATAAAATGCAAAATTCACATTTTCAAAATTTAACATATAAGTATTTTATTCTATGATTCTCTTGAATGATCCACATGTGCTTCTTATGTTCCTCATGGATCTTATAATATGAAAAGGTGTCATCAAGGAATACCACAATGATGTTATCAAAATATTTCATGAAAACTCTATTCACTAGATCCATAAATATTTACTGTTAATTAGTGAGTCAAAATTGAATTATTGTAAATATGTAATGTCTGTACCTCATTCAAAATGATGTATATGAGATTTATTCCTTTTTAATCACAATTGGCGATACCCATAATAAAGTTCAATATTTGAAAAATAATGAGCATGGTGAAGTTGATTGAACAAGTCACCAATATGAGTTAGAAGAAACATGTTCATTATCATAATGTCATTTATTTCCCTATAATAAATTTATATCCTCATAGATCCATATATTTTATTAATAAATAGAACAAGGTATCCCCATGGTGAAACCCTAGGGTGAATAAATCTCTTATCACACAACTCCTATAGTTTTTTCTTTTACTACACAAATTAAATAGTGACAATTTTATAGGGAGTCTTTGATATAAGTGTTGCATCATGGATTAAATCAATGGAAAAATAAAATTCACACTATAGTGGATGTCCATATAATTACTCATGAAATACATCAATGTATTATTGTACAACAAGTATATCTTCAATTTAAAGATTTCCCTTTCTATCCATAGATAGTGTTTTCTAATCTCCCCCACGACTCTCATTTAGAAGAGCTGTAGGGGGGTGGATCTAGATATGATTCAGATGATGCGGTATCCTCTCTAAAGATAAGGAATTTCATATCTTAAACATGAATCATCATTTCCTTCTCCATATAATAATTTTTTTATAATATTTTGAAATCCAACCCATACCAAGAATTATATAAAAATAAACTATAGAAAGGATAATAAATATGGAAATTAAACCATGTTTAGGTGTCATAATGAGAACTATCCAAAATATCCTTATCATAGTGAGATTACCATAATGAGTTTTGAATTAACACTCCCTTACTAATAGGATAAGGATATATCTAATTTTTATGGAAAAAAGGAAGATATATAAAAGTTTTATACTCCAGTGTCAAATAAATAATTATCTAAATTTGATGATATGATTTTAGTATATTCCATCACATCATTCATAACATCAACGTCATTTGTAGTGATCTAATAATCTAAGCCTTATCCCGTTGTCCTCTTCTATTGTATATTAATTTGAATCCTAGGTCAATGGTGTTAATAATTACCCATTTATATATAGTTGAAGCAATGTAAATCTTTGATTTGTTTCTTAAATTTTCATTCATTATCAAGATGACTCTTATTTATTAACTTCTAAAAAAATCATATGCCCTTCAAACATTTTATATGATTCTTTATCCCCTATTTTTCACATGATAGAAATTGATTTATTATATTCTTCATCATTGATGCATTCCATTTTTCATGGTGTTAATAGAAACACATATTCTATTACTTCCCCATGAATATATAGGTTCTAGAAAAGTCCTCCACTATTTTTATGTCATGTAAAACTATTTAATGGTATAATGATTTTTTTGAGAAAATAGTTCCCTTAAAAGAGTTGGTTTAATCCCTTCAAAGAAATTTTCATTCATGAATTCCATATTATATAAGTAGTTTGTATCATACATGTATAGTCTTGTAAAAGTATCCTCATATTCTGAAATACTTACTTATTTATTTTTCATTAATCTTTGAAAAATTCCATTCATTTTAGTTCATTTCTCACGAAGGAAATATTTTCCAAATAATGTTTCTTGAAAAACTATCTATTTCATTTTTTATCTTAATTCATCTTCCTTAGTATTATATAAAAAAACAACCGTTGATCTAAATATCCCTTGAGAAAATATTATACTATTATAACCATTTTTTCTACCACATTTGAGGGCCAAAAATATGTTTTCCATAGACTTAATACTTTCCTCAGCAACCATAGGACAAGTAATCTAACTATATGATGGAGGCTATTGTGGAATAAAGCAATCCAACATAAGATAATCACATAGTGTAGCAATATTTATCTCTATTTGAGAAAGTTTATTCATCATAACCTTAGTATTATACCCAAATATAGCCATGGTCAACTTAAATTCAATATCATCTATATTGGCTTTCTCCGTAGAGAAATTTCTATATTTTCCATGAGTTTTGATATCATTATTTAATCTAGGAACCATTTTTAAAAAATTTAATATAAATGATTATGTCATAAAATTATGAATTTTAAATCACAATGTATAATTATAAATCTGGTGCAACGATTAACATAAATTGATAATTTATGCATTGTTAATCATTAAATCATAAATTCGGTTTCTTTTGGAATATATATAAATAATAGAAATATTTTCTAATCGTCCATAATGGTATATAAAGAACATTGGAATTATCCTAATCATATTACCTATGAGTGTAAAACAGTGTGTGCAGTAAAGTCCATTTTCATGCACTGAGTGACAATAATGTTAAATCCCGAATAAACCATTTTCAATTTTATTACCCCTAGGTATAAATGTGATATAACCATGCCATGTTGTAATATCCAAAAAGGAGGTATTTTTATGAAAAACCAAATAATATCTACCTTACCAAGAATTTTGGATATTATTCCATAATTTGGAATATCCTAAAATTCCATAATAGGGTTATGTTACCTAATCTATGTTTTCATTAGTCTAGTTCCGATGGTCTCAATTAAACTTACCTTGATACTAACTGTAACAACCCTGATTAAAGTAACCCAGAGTCGGTGGTTACTTTATTACATTGTCATATATATAATGGTTAAAATCCGACGGGACCAATCTGTTTAGTAGTATTGGAGAGATAGATACAAGAACTATTACCATTTTTCATTGGGGACAAAATATAAAATATAGTAATGGAAAACATTTTACAAAATTTAACCCATTTAAGGGATTCTTCTTCATATTTTAGGGAATGGAAAAAAAATATGGGTGAGAATAAAAACTTAGAAAGGGTTATGTATAATAGAAGATATCTGGAGTAATGTGAAATAATCAATATGGTAACGAAAATAATTGAAAACACATTCCATTTAATAATTAACTTGAGCATAAAATCAATATGTAAAGGTAAATAACTGAAAACAAATTCCATTTAATCAATAACTTGGGTAATAAATGAATCAATGGATAGTATCAATACAAAGATCTCATGGATAATATAACTAAATTATCAATGAATGAAATTTTTAATATTGGATGTCATGATCTTTGATATCATGATATATATATCATTAAGGACTTACAATAAGACAATTTAGAACTATGGGTAAAAACAAAATGAATTTTGATAACTAATATTTACCATGAATCCCAAAGATGAATTAGAGAGATATATAATTTTTATACTCATCCATAACTTCATTTACAAATCATTCCTTATATATCCAATGATTTAATCTATTAATGAACAATATTCCATATTAATAAATATTAATATTGAGTAATGTATAAGGATTTAAAAATATTTCCCTAGCCATTCAAATTACATTCAAATTAATGTACTCTATACAGAAATGATATAAATTTTAGGAAATAAGTATATCCATTTTAAATAATATATATTTAAGTTAAATATAATTTCCAACAATCTCATGAAAGTGGATGTTTCAGTAGAAATTTAACTACTACACAAATAAATGAGGGATAATTTTAAATTTGAAGGAAAAATATATACGACTAAACAGACATGAAAGAAAAATATGTACGATTAAAATAGAAATAAATTTAGGTTTTCTTTTAAAATTTATATTAATTGAATCAAATACAAAATATATTAAAATTTGGAATAAAATATAGAAAATCCTTAATATACATAGTATAGAAAAATATAAGGATTTTAATAAGGATATATTGTAATATTCTTTTAGTGAAAAAAGAGAAACCCCCAAAAAATGAGAATAAAAGTAAGTTCATACCTCTTTGTTAATAGTCAAATTATATCCCCTTGAAAGAATAAAATTTAATTAAAACATTAATAATCATGAATAAATAGGTATTCATGTTAAATTCATGAAAAGTGTATCATATACACCATGTAAATGTGAATAGGTGCATAATAACAAATATGCCTCAAGGGAGTCTAAATTGAGACGAAATCCATTACATCGCACTTCGATTTAAATTAAATGTAATTTAACCTCATGAATAATGATTTTAATAATTTTATTAATTTATACCAGAAATATATTCATATTTATAATATCATATATGATCCCTTAATAACATCACACCACTCATTCATTAATAATTTATAATTATTGTCGTTGTCCGTGTGTTAACTACTTTATTTTATCATGAAAATTTTGTCATGAAATTTATAGTTATTATAGATAATATATAGATCCATCATCTATAAAATTATATAAATGATATAAATATCACATTTATTCATTATATACCTCTTTATAACCATTCTTGAAATTTGAATATGGAAAATGAGTCATATTTCATCATGGAGACGGTAGGGTGTACATATGCATGAGAAAAGATATCATTACATTAATGGGAGAAAGGATAAGAGAATGAAATTATATATTAATTTTATATAATCAATTACATGTCATAAGTATCATATATATTAATTATTTCCATCATTGTGAATGTCCATGTGAGTTGGTGATGGAAATTAAATTACATCAGTTCGTGAGCCCATAGTTTTTTACACACAACGAGCGATGAATTTGCTTCTAATTTGATGGAGGAGATGGATATATATTTTTCAATAAACTTAATAACATGTAAATATATAGGATATAATGGTTTTATTATATTGTATGTGTTAATATGTAATTGAATGTTGAAAAATAAGAAAGAAATATAAAGAGCTTATTTCAGATGATTACATTTTTTAGAGAAAAATCCTATTGATATATTCTTAATGACCATACGGTTAGTAATTTGGGATAGAAAATTCCTATATAATGTGTATCATGATTTTAGGGAGATATTATTTTAGTGCTTTCAAGATAAATAGCTTGATATGTGTGAAGACGTGAGGGGATGTGGTGCCCTTTAATAATTAACGTGGAGTGACAGTTTTGTATATACTCAAAACTATTCAATAACGAGAAGTCAATATCATCCCAAGAGCCTCCAAAATTGAAAAATAATTGGTTTGGGTCAATATAGGATCATGAAACATCTCCAAATCTATAAATAAACATGTTATTAACTTTACCTCCATAGTGACCCACTTTTACCATTTTAGTTTTCACCTTGGAAACTAGTTTTTTAACCGAGGTAATTTATCCATTAAACCTAAAATAAAATGAGGCTTATTGTATAGTTTGTTCCCAATTATTGATAATATGAACTATAAATTATCAAATAAAAATAATATGTGTGTGGAAAAATAATTTTAACTCAAACTCATGTAACATGTAAAACAATATTTAACCTTTACTATGGTAAATAATATTTTTTGTTTTTACTATTACTTATGACCAAAACATAAGTTGAAATAATTAAATTATATAAATTATTATGATTCAAAATATGGAATCTATTTTAAAATATTAAAATAAAAAACTGGTAGAATTTTGTTTAAAAAAACTGAAAATCATATTGAATAATGATTTTTCATGGAATGTATTTTTTCATACATAAGATGATCAAATATTAACTATATGATTTGTAATCATAATTAGATGGATTTAAAATAATATATTTAAATATATAATATATAAATTTAATTTAAATTATTAATTATTAATTATAATTTTAATCAATTAAATTGGATAGATATTATGCCTTTATAAATAAAACAATTTTATAAAAAGAACAATTTTATGAAAAATATCTATTTTTATTCAAAATGATCTTACCATTAATTATATCAAATTTATTTTCAATAAATTTTTATTTAAAAATATTTTCATAAATTATTATAAAAAAATGATGGATAGTTAAATACTATATTTTTAATTATTCATAAAATCTTATTTTGATAGAAAATTTAAAAAATTAATTCTAGGATTATTTGACCAAGTATTTTCAAAATTGATATTCATCCAATAAAATTATAATTTTTTTCCAAGAAATATTAAAACTTTCACTGTTTTATAAATTAATTTAAATAAGATATTCACGTAATTTAAATGATACTTGAGTGTTATATTCTTCCCCCCTAAAAAATTTCATCCTTGAAATTTAATGGATATTACCATATAAATAAATGATGGTGGTTACTCTAAATAACATATTATGTTACCCATGTCAATTCCTTAATTTTTTGATTTTTACAAAGTATATTTACCAATTGGTTTATCTGATTCCTGAATAATTTTCCCTATCATAAATAATCTAGATGATCTCTTCATAATAAGACTGATCATTCTATTTATTTGAATGTGAGCACATGTGATGGTTATGACATTTACATCCTTTACAATGATTTATGGAACATATAATGTTATTCATAGATACTTTTTTTTAATTTCCAATTGATAACTCACATATCAAATTCTTTCGAAAATTTCAAAAGGACTTATGTACTTGGGGCTCACTTTCCCTTCTAATAGAATCTTATAACACCATTCAATGGATATAATGTCAAGAAATATTGATCTACCACATGAAATTACAAGTCAATAATCTAGTTATTTCTATAACTATTTTTCCTGATTTTATATACATTAATATGAGTCTTAATAGTCTTTTCATTTGTAATTGTACCTATAAGGACCCGACTTT
The DNA here is from genome assembly GCA_963277665.1 of Viscum album. Lineage (NCBI taxonomy): Eukaryota > Viridiplantae > Streptophyta > Magnoliopsida > Santalales > Viscaceae > Viscum > Viscum album. Next base: position 939,963,859 of record OY728165.1, read on the forward strand.
AAACACAACTTATTCTAGTGACTTTTGACTAGAATTTATTTTCATTCATTCCTAGAGAATTTTTAGGTCTATAGTTTTTTAGAATTATGAAAAAATCATACATAAAATTTTAATATTACAAAGTAGATAAGTCTACACGCCATTCATTTTTTCATAAAGCAAAAAACTATTAAAACGAAACATGGTTTCATTTTAAGACAATTCATTAAATACATTCATCATAGAATCTTCTTTGTCCTTACAAATATTAAGACCTATGATAAACATTTAAAGAATTTTGATGAGCTCAAAAATCTCTTTAAGGGAAAACAAGGGAAACATTTTACATGTGATCTTGAGGAATATAAATAAATACACGAGGGATTTCATAAAGGCATGAGAAAGAGGGATATCATAACAATAAGAACATGGACCATAACTTGAAAATGTGGCTACCAAATTTAATTTAGATATTCATAATCATATCACCAATGTCCATCCCCAGGGTTTCATATCACCATGGTCCTTCCCTAATGTTTCATAAAATTTACCAAGGTTATTCTCCATGGTATCGTAAAACTTTTCATCTCTAGAGATTAATTTTTTACCAAATGCATTAGAGAGCAATTAGGGAACACCCTTAGTATGTATTTATTTTCATTTTATCCACATAATTCATAATCAAACATTTCATAAATAACCGATATAGAATAAAATAAATGGGTTTTGTATCAAATTCATGGCGTTTTAAAACATGCATAAAAACATGATAATTATGTCATTTATAACCCACATAAAGGTAATTAGGGTTTTATGTATGTAAATTCCAATATAAATTAAGTCATTTTTTATAAATTGATGAGTATCCCTAGAAACTAAAGAGTAATGTGTAATCACATAATGAAAATAAAAGAATTTCTTAAAAGAGAGAGATTTTGGGATGAAAATTATACTTCGTAACGTCTATGAAAAATGGTTTTAGAAAACATTAAATAATAGGGTAAAAGGGTATCCCATTCATATTTTACTCAAAATACAGTATAGGTAGAGAATAAAATTTAATTAATAACATGGTATGGAAATTTGATATAAATACAACATAAAAAAACTATAAAGGAAAAGAGAAGTTAGGAATTCCCTTATGAAATTTCAGCAGCCTAACAACGTCACTTAAAAATTCATAAAATTATTTGATGAGAGAAAAGTGGGTATATACTCATTTTTAAATAATATTTATAATAATAATTATCTAGAATATGATCCCCAACATAAGAAAATGGAAATTAAAAGACATAACATAAAAGAAGTCTTTATCTAAAAGAGGAGGGTGAAAGGTTCCCTTACAAAATAAAAAACACTTGAATACATATCATTAAGGAATTACATTATAAAAAAATTAAATATCATGAGAATATAATAATTCATTTTATAATTAGTCAAAGTGTTGTATATACACCTTATAGGGGAATAAAAGTTCATTACATGAAGATATTCCCCAAAGAAAGGAGATTGAGATAAAGTCCCTTACCTTGAGTCTGAGTTGTCTTGTTCATTCATTATCTTCATGAATAAAAACTCATGTTAATTTAAACTTGTTTTAGAAACATTTTCATGTTTTCCCCTTTTATATCATTTATTACAATGTTATAACAGTTACATAATGGTTTAAGTTCATATTAGATGTTTTGTCGGTATTTGGTACTTGAGTCAAAAATGAACTTGTTATGGTAACAAATTGTCCATAAGGTCATGTGTCCATAATATAAAAAGTAATAACATATATATATATAATATATATATATATATATATATTTATAATAATCCATAATATTTGGAGATAATGAAATAAATTCATTATCTATGGAGATGATAGGTTGTACGTACGAATGAGTGCAACATTTATTTCATTGTCATGTTAAAAGAATGATAAAAAATAGACACACACACACACAGAGAGATATATATATATATCAATTACATAATAATATAAATTTTATTTATTTATACATAGTTTCATTAAATCCAACCTTTATACATTCCATGTATATCATGAACGAGTCATATCACTTTGAGGGGCCAGTAGTCCGCACTTGCTCAAATGAAGTTATCGTATTTATGCAACAAGAAAAGCATAAAAGTATGCTATAAATGAAAATTAAATAATAATAGAAATAATTTTAATATCATATATATCATAAATAAATATGGTTCTATAATAATGGCCACCATGATAGGTGGTTGGAGAAAATTGAACAATCATCATTTCGTGAGGCAGTAGTTTTCCGTACACAGAAATAGTATGTTCTAAATCCATTAGATAAAGGGTAGTGTAAGTATAGGTTTAAATAATATCATAAAGACATCATAGTATATTTATAATAATGTTTTTGTTATAATATAATGTAATAAAGAGAGTTTATGGGGTTATAGAAGGAAAATAAAGGAAAGGATCTTGAGAGAAGATGTTACCTCAAAATTGGGTAACACCTTTTGATTTGAGACAAAAGGCTTCTTAGATTTGCCTTATTCCCAAGGTAAGGATTATTATAGAAAGGGAGGTATGTTGGGATATTATTTCATAAGAACATGGACAAACCAAATGGCTTGAGATGTTTGAGTAATTGGGTAGAGGAGGTGGCCTTTTATAGGAGAGAGGAGGGGCACTTATGAAAGTCTAGAAATATTATTTTATTAAAAATTTATTTTCAAATTATAATAGCTCCAAGGTGATATATTAAGATGATAATATGTGTATGGGTCTAAATCCTCTCGACCAATAAGTTTTAGACATGTTTATGTCACAAAATTAACCTTATATTTTAGCTGTAACCCTTAGTTAAAAACATTAACTCTTACCAGGTCTTCTTGTATTTTCATAATATATGGTTACTATAGTTACTATAAAACACCAAGAGAACCAAAAGTTGATCAATAATGAAATTTTTAACATTATTGTAATTAGGCCAAATATTGATAATTATGACTATCATATATTTTAATAAAATAGTATGTGCTTTAAAAACTCATTATTGTCAATATTGACACTATTTAGAAATTGATACATGTTAAAGTCATAACAACCTGATTCCTTTGAACTAAAAGATTAATTAAAATATAATATTCCATATTTATCCATAAAAATAATGTGTGGAATAAATATTTTCAAATTAAATTTATTTTAATATTAACAATAACATTTATTATGATATTTCATTAATAAGGCAATCAATGCATCATCATTGTGTCATAAATTAATTAATTTATATAAGTATATAAATTATAAATTCAATAAAATGATGTATTAAATATTTTTAGATTTATAATTAATATTTATAGTGAATATATCATTTATATAAACCAAATTAATTTTTTTTAGTTAGGAGATACATGTTTATGTTATATTTCACTTTTTTTAAATTAAATATTATAAAAGGTCATTATCAAACCCAAGTTACTCCATGGGGCCGTAAAATCAATAACATGTTTCTCATGGTCAGTAATATATCATCCAATAGTTTTAGGAAATGTTTTAGTCTAGTTTTATATTGTTTTAATATTAGTTTATTACCCTTATTTACCGGATTTACCCTTTAACCAAGGTAAAATAAATAATTACTAAAGTTAATATTCAAAATATTCAAAAATAAAGGGAAACTATTTAAACAATTTGGGACTTCTAATTCCAAATTTAGAATGAATTTTTCAATATCCAAAACACATAATTAGATGAAATTAATTTAAAATTAATTTCTGTTTCCAAAACGAGGAAACATGTTTTTAAGAACTAAAAACTATCAAACTATTGACATGTTTTTATATCTGACTTCATTGTGAAATTACTTCCAATTAACAAAATCAGATTATATTATAAAATAATAATACAAGTAAACTTTATAACCAATTAAAATCGCAACTATATAAATAAATTATATGAAAAGGCAGTTTGGAATTAAAATGCAGTATTTTTCACTATTTATTAAAATATGAATTTTGTCATAAAAATACCAAAATTTCAACCAAAGTAAATTTTGATGTCCCTATTATAAATTATAAGTTAATGTGGTTATATATAACTTATAAATGTGAAAAAAATAAATTTAAAAAGGGTTCACCATCAAAAGGATGTAAAACAACCGTTTACAAATCTTAGAGTATTTTCTACTTAAAATTGGATTCATTCTCATTTTAAGCCTCTAAAATTTTATGGATAAATGTAAAAACATTTAAAGAACATGTATAATAATATTTTAGATAGTAATAATCATTATCTTCAATACAAATACTAGGAATTAACTAAATTTAAAATAATAATAAAATTAATGTATTATTTTTCAGTATAACTCATTGTTGTGTGCAACGTAAGATTTTGAAGAAACCAATTGTTACATGTTGAATACGCTATCGAAAAAATCATCCTCATTAATGTAAAATTATCATATTATTCATAAATTTTATTAGATATGAAAATGTATTATTTTATAAACATCTGGTATGTTACATCTTTATCCCCTTTTGGAAATTGCACCCTCAAAATTTTAAAATAAGAAATGGTAAATTCATTGAAAATTACACATTGGAAAAAGAGTCAATAAAACAACCAATTTAAGGGATATAAAGAGAAGTAAAAAGGTCACCTGAGATAACATATACAAGTATTCAGTGTTGGAAAACCTGGTTAGGGAAGAAAAACTAACCATCTTGTTATAATGGATAGTGATAGAAAACATGATCAGGAGAACGTTAACAACCAGAAAACCCTAAACATGTGATTGGTTAAATGTTCTTTAATTTTACAATAGTAAAAGAAAAAATCAATTTTTTATTATATGGTTTTCATAATGTTGAGAAATTTATTTATGATCTTGACGAAGAACATAAGGAAACATACTTACTTGTCAACTAGAGTTTCATCCTTTAATAAATTTCATCTACATACTCATATTTTCTCCAAACAATGAGTATTCAAGATGACTGGGTCACAATTGAACAACTAGAATCAACTTATTAAGAATCACATATTCTAAAATGATTAAATATATATTCATTTTATCTTGAAACATTAACCATAACCAAAATGGTTAGTGAAAGATCAGATAAACCCCCCAAAAGAATAATCCATTATAAAAAAATACTTTTAATCTCAAAAACTAAATAGTAATTCCCAAAGTCCAATAGCTACCATTTAAAAAATAGTTTCCATATAATTACTAAAAAATAATCAAAACAATGCTTGAAACAAAAAATTCATAAGTATTTTATCACATAATATTCCAAGATAAATTTTAACATTTATCTCTAAATAAAATCAACCACTCTTAATGTCTCATACCAAAAATTAATTAACATAATCACATGTTCTCCTTGGTAGGATAATAATTTCCTAATTCAAATAAGTCCACAATTAAATAATTCGACAATTAACCATCAAATAAAACTCCATAGTTTTTTATTTAACTTAATCATATACAGTCCACAAAATAGTGAACATATTACAAAATAACGTTTATCACATAATCACTAAATCAACATTCCAATACCATGGAAATATATTTGTCTATAATAAACTTATTCTTATGTAATCAATTCTTTTAAGTAAAATGAATGATGTCATACTAATTAGAGACTTCACATTGGTCATTGGTAGGAAATAAAGGCCTACCACACTTCAGTTGTGGGTTCAATTCCTGCATCCTTGTACGACGCGATGAGTTGTCACACGGTCTGCATGTTGTTCTTTTTTCTAAAACTATATAATTCCTATAACATTACCAAAATATGACAACATCCTCAAAAACCATATGATGTTTTGACCATAATTTGTATCTAATACATTTCATTTAAAATTAAAAAAGTAATAACTCAAAACTAGAGCGACCCAGCCTTTTCATACATTAATATTAAATAATTTCAAAGTTAAACAACATAATAGTATTACACATAGAGGATACAAAGGTTTAGTGTCTTGGGAATACTAGGACAATACATAACAAATAAATCATTGACCAAAAACATTTATTTAATTTCTTATTCTCTAGCTTCTATGTGGCACTTGTCCTCTCCTTAGTACATGTAGCAACCTGAGGATATACATCAAAAGGGGTGAGATAGAAGCCCAGTAAGAGGATAGATAAATACAATATATCATGGGGTGAGAATAATCATAACATAGGCAAAAGACCATGAACATGAGAGGAGCTTAAATAAAAGACTTGAAGTGTGGCAATGCATATAAATGAAACATCATGTCTTAGTGGTTAACTAACACACATACTTGTAAACCAAGCTAGAATCTTGTTCCCACATAATTTCACATTTACTCATGAGATTCATCACTTTACCCAATGCATTGGAGTTTTGTATAATTCCGAGTGCACCCATCACATTTAAACAATCATATTATGCTATATAATTCCAGGCGCACCCGTCACATCATAACATTATCATTTATCATGATTGTCACAATGAACATATAACATAAATTAACATAATCATCCCATGAAAAGGAATGGGTTTCATCTCATAATAACATATTCATAAGGTTTGGGTTCCCAAAAGGAAGAGGGAATAACATACATGTTACAAGAACCGTTCACTTTGTGTGGGAAGTAAAAGGGGTGTTCTTAAAAGAAGAGTTCTTTTGGAAAAAAATTTGGTGGACATAAAAACCAGTGAAAAACATTTATATCCTAGAAAAGTAAAGTAAATGTTGAACAAATGATCTTTGAGGAGTAACCATATCAAAAATGGACTGAAAGTGGGAGAACCCGAAGGAAGAAAATTGGGTTCGAGATTTCACCTTACCTTGTACCCGAATGCTTCCGTCTCTTTAATGTCCTGTAGAATGACATTATATTAATTAATTAGAAATAAAGAACCATGTTTACATTAATAGGGTTAATTCTGGTTTCATTATTTCATATAATCTTCTTTTGGATGATATATATAGTTTAAAAAACATTGTTCGGGGATTTTCGTTTTTATGGTTTTTCTTGGGTGGTTCACTTGTATTCTTAAATTGAAGTTCGTGTAGATCATGGGTAAAAATCCAGAAATGTTATTACATGTTATTAGTGAAATTACAGGAGCTTGAATTATTTTATAATGAATTATATTAGATCCATGTGGGTGAATACTAGATAATAATTAAATGATTATTATTTGGGTTAACATGAGCGGTTTTTGGATCACAACAAACTTTTTTTAACTTTTCACTTAGTAATATGGAAATCGGTTATTTACAGAACTTAAAATAGAACATAATACATATAAAATATTCTGTTTCAACCATAAAAATTGTTTTATGTCTATATTTGAAGGTAGAAATGGAAGAAGAGAGCATGTCGTTTTTGAAGGTGATAAATTAACACCTCATGGACAACGTTCTCTTTAATAAAATAAATGGAAGAGGGAAAGGGTGTGGGGTGATATAATATACCATTAGAATCATAAAATTACATAATATTTATAATAATGGACTTACAAAACAATTTTGATGAATATAGGTGGGGAGAGATCAAGAAAGGAACTTGAACTTGAAACGAAATTAAAGGAGAAGTTGGAGGGAAATTACCTCTTGAATCCTTCACTTGAGAACCTCATTAAGGGCCTAAGCTTGGTCTTTTGATGAGACCAGAAGCTCCTGGATGTGGGGGAGGGGCTAAGGGAGATTATTGGGAAGATCTTAGACAATTCGTGAAGCTTGAGAGGAGTGGTTTGTCAAGAGGAGGGGAAGGGCTTATTTATACCTGAGGAGGGAGGTGTTTTTGGTATAAAATATTAAATAAAATAATATAACAGGGGTTAGACTTAAAATAGTAGTTTTTTGACATCCTAAATCATATATTAATATAATATAATTCTTTTTAGGTTTTAATTCTTCTTTATAATTCTAATTCATTAATTTATTAAAAGGAAAGTGAAAGAAAGAGAAAAAGACACTTTAAGAAATCACCTTTTGACTTTAGGGTTTGGAAAGTTCTTTTTAGGTTTGAGAAATGGATTTATTATATTTTAAGGAACCATTTATGAAATTTAATATAATTTGGCCGAAACTAAAGTTCTAGAATGTTTATTTCATCATTACATCATTAATGATGGAATTTAGTATACACCGATTATGCGAAAAACTTTATTTTTTTTACTATTCACCCGAAAATTGTTGTATTTCAGAAAAAACCCAAATATTTACCCATACCATTTTTAGACATGTAGAATAAAAAAATGAATCCCATTTATAAAAAACAATTTTATAAATATTATGAAATAAATATTTAATTAAAATCATAATTTACTTAAAAAACAGTTTTTAAGATTAAAACTAATTTTATAGTGCTTCCAAAAATTACGTAGGGTCTTTTAAAATTATATAAAAACTATAATACATTTATTCAATAATTTATGAATAAATTATATGGAAATAAATATTATTATAATTTAATTAATTAATTATAATTAATTATTTATGACTTAGAAAATACCAAAATGTTTACTAAGGTCAAATTGTCACTTTCTAAGATGACTAAATTTTATTTAATTATTTATAGGTAATGTTACTCTTATATTAGATGATTTACTATTCATAAGGTTCATATTACTATTCATAAGGGTATGTTACTATTCATAAGTGTAGGTCTCTATTCATCAAAAATTATTATTTTTTCATTAGACTCCAAAAATCATCTTAAACATAACTGTGTATGTCTGATTTTCAAAATTCTAAACACAGAAGTGACAAACTTTTGTTTAATGGTCACTTATCTCTTAGTAGTTCATTATTTTGTGATCTCATGTTAATTTATGAAATATTTATAAGAAGGTAATTTCCATTTAAAAACATTGGGTCGTTACATTCTTCCCCCCTTAAGAAATTTCGCCCCCAAGATTTCACTTTACAAAAACGGGTGAGGGTACTTATCCTTCATTGTCTCTTATGGTTCCCAAGTTGCTTCCTCAAACTTATGGTTCCTCCACAACACTTTGAAAAGATAGGCTGTCTTGTTGTGTAGAACCTTATTTCTATGATCCAGAATCTTTACTGGTTTCTCCTCATATGAGAGATCATCTTCCAGCTCCACCACCTTTGAGTTTATTACATGTCAGGGGTCTGGTAGGTACTTCCTCAGTAGTGATACATGAAACACATCATTAACTTGATCCATATTTAGTGTAAGTTCTAGATGATAGGCCACGACTCCTATACGGTCAAGGATCTCAAAGGGGCCAATATACCTTGGGCTTAGCTTCCCTTTCTTCCTGAATCACATGACTCTCTTCCATGGAGATATTTGAAGGAAGACTTTATCTCCAACATCGAACTCCAAGTCTCTTTGACGGTTGTCAGCATAGCTCGTTTTCCGACTTTGAGTAGCTCTGATGTGTTTCCAGATGACTTGAACCTTCTCTATCATCTCTTGAACAAGATCGGGTCCATGCGGCTTTCTTTCTACAACTTCATCCCAACAGGTTGGAGTTCTACATCGCTTCCCATAAAGATCTTCCTTTGAGCCATTTGAATACTATAGTGGAAGCTATTGTTGTATGATAACTCAACCAATGGGAGATGCTGATCCCATGCACCTTTTAATTCTAGAGAACAAGTTCTTAGCATATCTTAATGCATCTGAATAGTCCTTTAAGACTGGCCATTAGTTTGGGGTTGATAGGCCATGCTGAAATTTAATTCAGTACTCAAAGTGTGTTGAAGGAACCTCCAGAACAAGGATGTGAACCTTGGATCACGGTCAGACACAATTGAGAGTGGAACATTGTGCAGTCTCAGCACTTCCTTTACATATATCCTTGCAAGTTGTTGAAGCGAGAGGTCTTCCTGAATAGAGATAAAATGGGCAGTCTTGGTGAGTAGGTCAACCACAAACCATATCACATTATTTCCCTTTGATGTATTTGGGAGGCCTGTGACAAAGTCCATAGTAACATTTTCCCATTTCCACATTGGTATAGGCAATGGCTGCATCATACCTTTGGACTTTTGTCGCTCAGCTTTAACTTGATGACATACCCAGAACCTTGATAAATATTTTGCAATCTCTTTCTTCATGTTATCCCACCAGAAGTGTTCTCGAAGATCACGGTACATCTTGGTAATCCCAAGATGGTTATAGAATTTGAGCTATGTGCATTATCCAATAGCTCCTTCTTTATCCTGGGTGATGAAGGCACACAAATCCACATTCCAAACCAAATCACACCATCATCATCGATATGGAACTCTTGTAGCTTCCTTTCCTTTACTACATTCACCATATTTTTTATCTCTACATCATCCCTTTGTGCTTCCTTAATCTTCTCTTGGATGGATGGTTTCGTAATCCTTTGGGCATGGTAGGATGTACCCCCTGCCCTTACGATTCCGAAATCCATCCTTTGCACATCCATGAAGATTGGGTCTTTCTCAATCTGCAACATGGATAGAGTAGCAGGTTCTTTTCTGCTTAGAGAATCAGCTACCTTGTTTGCCTTTCCAGGATGATAGTTATTAGATCAATAATAATCCTTGATAAGCTCTAACCATCTCCTTTGAAACATGTTGAGCTCCTTTTGTGTGAATATATACTTTAGGCTCTTTCGGTCAGTGTATGTGTCAAACATCTCTCCATAAAGGTAGTGCCACCATATTTTCAAGGAATAAATCACGGCTTCCAGATCTAGATCATGCGTCGGGTAGTTCTGCTGATGGATCTTCAACTGTCGTGAGGAGTAGGTTTTCACATTATCATTTTTCATGAGTACACAACCCAATCCTTTCTTTTAAGCATCACTATATATCACAAAACATTATCCACTTTTCGGTAGTGTGAGTACAGGTGCAGTTATCAGCCTTCTCTTTAGCTCCTTAATGCTTCCCTCACTTTCTTCCGTCCAGACATACTTTACCCCTTTCCTTGTTAACTTAGTTAGCGGGCATGACAATCTTGAGAAGTTTCTCACAAAACATCGGTAGTACCCAGCTAATCTATGAAAACTACGGATTTCTGTGACACTAGAGGGCCCGGTCCATTCCTCAATCACCTTTGTCTTTGAAGGATACACATAAATTCCCTCACTTTTGATCACATGCTCCAAAAGCGTGACTTGATTCATCCAAAAGTCACACTTTCTGAACATGGTGTACAACTTCTAATTTCTCAATTTCGCCAAAACAAGTCTTAGATGTTCTTAATGTTCCTCCTTGCTCTTGGAGGAGATGAGAATATCATCGATAAACACTACCACATATTTGTCGAGGTAATGTCTAAAGAATCTATTCATCAAATCCATGAAGATTTCAGGGGAATTAGTAAGTTCAAAGGGCATCACCAAAAACACATAGTGCCCATACCTTGTACGGAAGGCAGTCTTCTTAATATCTTCCATCTTCACATTTACCTGATGATATCCAGAACAAAGATCCACCTTTGAGAAGTATTGAGCTCCTATTAACTGATCGAACGAGCCATAAATCCTTGGGAGATGATACTTGTTCTTTATGGTGATCTTGTTGAGTTCCCAATAATCGATACACAACCGCATTGTTCCATCCTTCTTCTTCACAAAGAGCACTGGTGCACCCCAACGTGATGCACTAGGGTGTATGAACCGTTTGTCCAGATGCTCTTGAAACTACTTCTTTAACTCCTCCACTTCGATAGGAGCCATCCTATAGGGTCACTTCAAGATAGGATTAGCTCTGGGTATGAGTTCAATTGAGAACTCTACCTCATGATCCAAGGGAATTCCGGGTAACTCGTCGGGAAATAAATCGATGTATTCCCTCAAGATGGGCATTTCCTCAAGGTAGGAACTTTCCTTTGACTCAACCATTTGGGCGAGGTATGCTTATTCATAGGGAATCAACACCCACACCATTGAAGGATTTTTCAAAGGATATTCATGATCTTCCTTGCATTTGTAGAGGAGCATGGGATGGTTCTGAATATGAACAGATATTTCCTTTTCCTGACAATTGATATGTGCTCTATATAACGAGAGCCAGTCCATTCCCATTATAGTGTCAAATTCCACCAAGGGAAGTATTACGAGATTTTCCAGAAGAATATTCCCACATAAGTCAATAGGAGAAGAGTCAATCACTTGGGTTGCAATGATTTCACCACTTGGTGTTTTTACAGATATCTCTACTTCAGGGATTTGGGGCTATGATTCTATAGTTCTAGCAAACTTGCAAGATATAAAGAAATGTGTAGCACCCAAATCAAATAAGACTTTTTCCATTCTTGAGTGAATAGGATGTGTACCTTGTACGACTTCATTATCATGCTCCACCTCCGCAGTAGGGATGGCATAAGCCTTCCCTTGTTCCTTGGGATTTGGTGACTGCTGATGCTGATTACCCTTGAGATCTCGAGGTTTAGTGCACTGGTTTGCATAGTTCCCTAGCTCCTTACAATTGTAGCATTGAACCATGAGTGGTTATATCCTTTCATCAGCTACATTATTCTTCCTTTTTGTGTCTTATCGACACTCTACAGCATTGTTCCCTTCTTTTCCACACTTGAAGAATTTCCCCGTCCCTTTGAGGTAGTTCCCATCATGAAACTTCCCACATTTTTGGCATGTGGGTCATTGATTTTTCTTCCCAGCTTTGTCACTAGATCCACTGGCTTGAAACTCCATATTTCGTTTCATATCCCCATAGCCATGGGACAATTCTCCAAAATCCATCTCTACATTGAGAGCACACCGAACAACTTCTTCATAACTCCCATAGTCTCTAATTGCAATATCCTTTCGAAGGTGTGGTTTTAATCCACTAATGAATCTATCACTTTTCCTATTATTGTTTATAACAAAACCTGAAGCATACATTGCGAGCCTTGGGACATTCGCTTACTAGGTTGTGACAGATTCTTCTTCTTTTTTCTTGAGCTCTATGAATTATCTCTCTATCTTCATGCGAAGAGTTGTTGGGAAATACTTGTTAAGAAACATTATCATAAAGTCTTCCCATTACATCTCTTCAATTTCCTCCCTTGGCTTGGTGTTCTTAATCAAAGACCACCATTGATCAGCTTCTCCATCTAGATGACAAACGGCTAGAGTCACCTTCTCCGTCTCAGAATAGTGAAGCATGAAAAATATCTTCTCCATGGAGTTGACCCACTGTTCCGTAACTAGTGTATCGGAAGATCCGCAAAACGCCGGTGGTCGTTGCCGCATAAAACATTCAATAGCCATTTTCTCTCTCTTTGGTGAAGGAGGACATTCCCCATTTTTATGGTTATTATTCCTAACCTGAGATAATTGTGTAAGAATCACCATGAATTTTTGAACTCCACCTCCTAATTCATTAGGGATGTCATTCGAGCAATCGTTGCATTGTCCCTCGCATGAGTTGTTGGCCTGATTTCTCCTGCTTCCCACCATTTTCATAAATAGAAAAGGGTAGAAAAAAAACATAAGTAGAAAAGTCATGAATAACTTATTCATCTATACCATTAATACAAAAAAACATAACATATGGGATCCCAAGGTGAATTTTTTTACTTAGTCTCATGCTATAGGTTTCCTCTAGGGTCCACTAATCCTAATTCCCAATTTAACTAAACATTGCCTCTGATACCAACTATAGAAACCCTTACTTTTCATACATTAATATTGCATCATTTCAAAGATAAAAAATATAATATTATTTCATGTAGAGGATCCAAAGGTTTAGTGTCTTGGGAAAACTAGGACTATTCATAACAAATACATCATCGCCCATAAACGTTTTTTTTAATTTCTTCTTCTCTAGCTTCTAAGTGGCAATTGTCCTCTCCATAGTAAATGTAGCCACCTGAGGATATACATTGAAAAGGGATGAGATATATTCCAAGTAAGAGGATAGATAAAAACAATATATCATGGGTTTACCATAATTATAACATAGGCAAAATATCATGAACATGAGAGGATCATAAATAAAAGACTTGAAATGTGGAAATGCATAAAAATGAAACATCATGTATTAGTGGTTAACTACCACACATACTTGTGAACTAAGATATAATCTTGTTCACAAATCATTTCATATTTACTCATTAGATTCATCACTTTACCCAATCCATTGGAGTGCTGTATAATTCCGGGTGCACCATCACATTTAAACATTCATATTGCGCTATATAATTCTGGGCACACCCGTCACATCATAACATTATCATTTATCATGCTTGCCACAATAAACATATAAAATAAATTAACATAATGAACCCATGAAAAGGAATGGGTTTCATCTCATAATAACATATTCATAAGCTTTGGGTTCCCAAAAGAAACAGGGAATAACATACATGTTAAAAGAACCATTCACTTTGAGTGAGAAGTAAAAGGGGTGTTCTTAAAAGAAGAGTTCTTTTGAAAAACATTTTGTATGACATAAAAAATAGTGAAAAACATGTATATCCCAGAAAAGTAATGTAAATGATGAAAAAATGATCTTTGAGGAGTAACCATATCAAAAATGGAGTGAAAGAGGGAGAACCCGAAGGAAGAAAATTGGGTTCGAGATTTCCCCTTACCTTGTACCTAAATGCCTCCTTCTATTTAATGTCCTGTATAATGACATTATATTCATTAATTAGAAATCCAGAACCATGTTTACATTAATAGGGTTCATTCTGGTTTCATTATGTCATATTATCTTCTTTTGTTTGATATATTGATTTTAAAAAACATTGTTCGGGGATGTTCATTTTTATGGGTTTTCTTGGGTGGTTCACTTGTATTCTTAAATTGATGTTCGGGTAGATCATGGTTAAACATAAAAAAATGTTATTACATGTTATTAGTGATATTACAAGAGATTTAATGATTTTATAATGAATTATATTAGATCCATGTGGGTGAATCATTAGATAATAATTAAATGATGATTATTTGGGTTAATTTGAGCGGTTTTTGGATCACAACGAACTTATTTTAACTTTTCACTTAGTAATATGTCCATAGGTTATTTCCAAAACTGAAAATACAACATAATACATATAAAATATTCTGTTTCAACCATAAAAATGGTTTCATGACCAGATCTGAAGGTATAAATGGAAGATGATAGGATGTCGTTTTTGAAGGTGATAAATTAACACCTCATGTACAATGTTCTCTTTAATAAAATAAATGGAAGAGGGAAAGGGTGTGGGGTGATATAATATGCCATTATAATCATAAAATTACAGTATATGTATAATACTAGAGTTAAAAAACAATTTGGATGAATATAAGTGGGGAGAGATCAAGAAAGGAACTTGAACTTGAAAGAAAATTAGAGGATAAGAGGGAGGGAAATTACCTCTTGAATACTTCACTTGAGAACCTTCTTAATGGCCTAAGCGTGGTCTATTGATGAGACCAGAAGCTATTGGACGAGGGGGAGGGGATAGGGGAGATTATTGGGGAGATCTTAGACAATTCTTGAAGCTTGAGAGGTGTGGTTTGGCAAGAGGAGGGGGAGGGCTTATTTATACATGAGGAGGGAGGTGTTTTTGGTATAAAATATTAAATAAAATAATATATCAAGAGATAGACTTGTAATAGTAGTTTTTTGACATCTTAAATCATATATTAATATAATTTAATTCGTTTTAGGATTTAATTTTTCTTTATAATTTGAATTCATTAATTTATTAAAAGGAAAGTGAAAGAAAGAGAAAAAGACACTTTAAGAAATCACCTTTTGACTTTAGGCTTTGGAAAGTTCTTTTTATGTTTGAGAATTGGATTTATTGTATTTTAAGGAACCATTTATAAAATTTAATATAATTTGTCCGAAACTAATGTTCTAGAATTTTTATTTCATCATTACATCATTAATGATGCAATTTAGCATACACTGATTTTGCGAAAAACTGTATTTTTTTACTATTCACCTGAAAATTGAAGTATTTCAGAAAAAACCCAAAAATTTAAACCTACCATTTTTTGACATGTAGATTCAAAAAATTAAGTCAATTTTTCAAAAAAAATCTAAATTTTATTAATTTAATATTTAATTAAAATCATAATTTACAAAAACAAACAGTTTTTAAGATTAAAACTGATTTTATAGTTCTTCCAAAAATTACATAGGGTCTTATAAAATTATCTAAAAACTATAAGACATTGATTCAAAAATTTATGAATACATTATATGGAAATAAATATTCTTTAATACTAATTAATTAATAATAATTAATTATTTATGACTTAGAAAATACCAAAATGATTACTAAGGTCAAATTGTCAGTTTCTAAGATGACTAAATTTTATTTAATTATCTATAGGTAATGTTACTTATATATTGGATGATTTACTATTCATAAGGGTCATATTACTATTCATAAGGGTATGTTACTATTCATAAGGGTAGGTCACTATTCACAAAAAAAATTTGATTCATTAGACTCCGAAAATCATCTTGAACGTAACTGTGTATGTCCAATTTTTAAAATTCCAAACACTGAAGTGAAAAACATATGTTTAATGTTCACTTATAACTTAGTAGTTCATTATTTTGTGATTTCATGTTAATTTATGAAATATTTATAAGAAGGGAATTTCCATTAAAAAACATTGGGTCGTTACAAGAACTAGCTAACAACTTTATCTGAAAACAATGTTAATCACCTTAAAATTTCATAACATAAGCCTCAAAAGGGTTTCTAAGAAAATAAAATTAGGATAAACCATAAACTTAAAAACCTATAAGAAGACATCTTAATCTACAAAGTTGTCTAAACCATGGTATGATACTAACAATAAGGGATCAGACTTACACATAACTTATTCTAGTGACTTTTGAATAGAATTTATTTTCATTCATTCCCAAAGATATTTTAACTCTATATGTTTTGAGAATTATGAAAAAATCATACATAAACATTCAATATTACAAAGTAGGTAAGTCTACATTCCATCCTTTTTTCCATAAAACCAAAACTATTATAATGAAACACGGTTTCTTTTTAAGACAATTATTCAAATACATTCATCGTAACATCTTCTTTTTTATTACCAATCTTAAGACCTGTGAAATTTTTTGAAAACATGGGATGAGCCCAAAAAATCTCAGTAATGGAAAACAAGGGGAACAGTTTATATGTGACCTTGAGAGATATAAATAAGAACATGATGGATTTAATAATGGAATAAGAAAGAAGATTATAATAAAAATAAGAACTTGGATCGTAACTTGAAAATGTAGAAACAAAATTTAATTAATAAGTTCATAAGAATATCACCATGGTTCATCCCCAAGGTTTAAAATCACCAAGGTCCATCCCCAGGGTGACATAAAAATTACCAAGGTTATTCACCACGGTATCTTAAAAAATCTCATATTTGTAGATTAATTTCTTTAACCAATGAATTGGAGTGCTATTATGGAGCACCCCTAATATGTATTTATTTTCATGTGATCCACATATTTCATAATAAAAAAATTCATAAATAATTGATATTGAATAAAATAAATGGGATTCATATAAAATTTATGGCGTTTTATAAATTTCGTAAAAACATGATCATTATGTCATTTATAACCCATGAAAAGGGAGTTAGGGTTTTATGAATGTCAAATATATAATCAAATAAATAATTTTTATGAATTTTTGAGTAACCCTAGAAGTGAAAGTGGTTTGGGTATTCACATAAATAAAAAATAAAAATTTCTTGAAAAATAGAGAGACTTTGAGATTAAAATTAGCAGCATAACAGCTATGAAATGTGGTTTTAGAAAACATTAAAACGTGAGGGGAAAAGGGTCCCCCATTAATAAACAAATCATAATAATGTTCAGGTATATAATAAAATGGACTAAATAATATATTACATAAATTTTAAAGACATACCACATAAAAATAACATGAAAGGAAAAGGGAAGTTGAGAATTCCCTTACGAAATTTTTGGAGCCTAACGGCGTCACTTAAAAATTTATAAATTACGTTTATGAGAGAAAAAGGGGTCTCTCATCATTTTTTAATAATATTTAAATGAATAAGGATATATAATAACATAAAACTTTATAGGAAAATTAAAATTAAAATATATAACCTAAATCATGACTTTGACTAAAAGAGGAGGGTGAAAGGTTACCTTACCACATAAGAAAACATGAATACATATCATTATGGAATTATGTTAAAAACATTTAATATAATGATATTATACTAATTCATGATATAATGAGTCAAATTGTTGTATATACATCTTATAGGGAAATAAAGGTGAATAACATAAAGATATGCCCCAATAAAAAGAGATTGAGGCGAAGTCCCTTACCTTGAGTCCGACTTGTCTCATTAATTTTTTATCTTCCTAAATAATAAATGTATGTTAATTTATAGTTTCTAAGAACATTTTTAATGTTTTTTATCCCTTTTATATCACTTATTACTGTGTTATAACACTTATGTAATGATTTAAGTCCATATTGTATCTTTTGTCGATATTCTGTACTTCAGTCAAAAATGTACTTGTTATGGATAAAAATTGTCTATATGGTCATAAGTACATAATCTATAGAATGATAAAATATAAATAATATATATATATATAATATTCCCAAATATTTTGAGATAAGAAATGAAATGCATCATTTATGGAGACTGTAGGCCGTATGTACGCATGAACGCTACATTCATTTATTTGTCACATTGAAAGAATGAAGACTAATTGATACATAGGTATATTATATTTAACATATAATATATTTTTTATTTATGTTACATAGTTTCATTAAATCTACCCTTTATACATTCCATATATAGCTTGAACGAGTCAAAACACTTTTAGGGGGTGGTAATCCACACTTCCTCAAATGAAATTATTGTATTTATACAACATGAAAATAATTAAGGTATGTTTTAAATGAAAATTACATAATCATAGAGATAATTAAATATCATATATATTTTACTTAAAAATAGTTCCATCATAATAGAAACCATGATAGGTGGTAGGAGAAAATTAAATAATCATAGTTTTGTGAGGTCGTAGTTCATCGTACAAAGACACAATATTTTCAAAATCCATTAGATGGAGGTGTGTGTAATTATTGGTCTAAATATTAAAATTAAAAAATCCTATTATATTGAGGATAATGGTTTTGTTTTAAATTAATGGAATAAATAGAGTTTAGGGGTTGGAGAATGAAAATAAAGGAAAAGAACATGAGAGAAGATGCTACCTCTTTATCGGGTAACTCTTTTTGATTTGTGACAAAAGGCTTCTTAAAGTTGCCTTATTCCCAACGTAATTCTTCAAGTAAGAAGGGAGGGATGTTGGGAGATTCTTTTACTAAAATTTTGATGAGGCAAAAATCTTCAGAGGTGTGAGTAAGTGGGTAGAGTTGGTGACCTTTTATAATAGTGAGGAGGGGCACTTTAGAAAAGTCATGAAATATTATTTTATTATAAATTTATTTTATAATTATAATAGATAAAAGGTGATATATTTATAGATTAATATTTTTATGGGTATAAATATTCTCAACCAATAGGTTTTAGAATGGTTTCGGACACAAAAATAACCATATATTTTAGCTTTATCCCATAGTTAAAAAAATTAACTCTTACCACAACTTCTTGTATTTTAATAAAATATTGGGGCTATAGTTACAATAAAATATCAAGAGAACTAGAAGTAGATCATTAATGAAAATTTTGACATTATATAAGGTAGTTTTCGGAAATCATGGATTTTTAGGACTATTATATCACTTAATAAAATAGTATTTGTTTTAAACACTCATTTATGTCAGTTTTGACATTATTTAGAATTTTTAAGTCACAACAACTTTATTCCTTTAAAAAAGCATTAAATCAAAGATAATATGCCATATTCATACATGAAATTAGTGTATGACATAAAAATTTTCAAATTACATTTATTTTAATATTTATAACATCATTTATTTGAATATTTCATTAATAAGTTAATCATGGAATCATCATTACGTCATAAATAAATTTATTTATTTAATGATTAAAAATTTTAAATAAAATAACATGATGTATGAAGTATATTTATATTTATAATAACTATTTATAGTGGAAGATATCATTTATATAAGCCAGATTAAAAAATATTAGTTAGGAGATACATGTTTATGTTATATTTCCCTTTTCATTAAAATAAATATTATAAAATGTCATTATCACACCCATATGGATCCATGTTGTCCTAAAATAGATCTGAGGATGGTCATGGATATAAATATATCATAAAATATGATTATAACACGTTTTAGGGTGGTTTTATATTATTATAATATTATTTGTTACCCTTATTTACCTGATTTACCCTTTAACCATGGTAAAATAAAATAATTATTGAAGTTACTATTCGAAATGTCCAAAGATTAAATGGATATATTTATAAAATTTGGGAATTATGATTAAAAATATGAAATCTATTTTTTCAAATTCAAAACAAATAGTTGGACTAAATTAACTTAAAATTAATTCCCATTGTCAAAAAGAGAAATGGGTTTTTAAGAAGTAAAAACTATCAAAATAATGACATGTGTTTTTGTCAAATTTCAATGATAAATTATATAAAATGATCAAAATTTGATTAAATGGTAAAAAATAATCCCATTAAACTTTAAATCAAATTTGAAGTACAATATATCTATACAAATAAATTAGATGAAATGGCAGTTTTGAATTAAAATGTTGTGTTTTTTACTATTAATTAAAATATGGATTTTATCAAAAAAATACCAAAATTTCAACCAATGAAAATTTTTCTGTTCCTCTACTAAATATGAAGTTTATTTTTTTTCAAATAGAACATATAAAATTGAAAAAACTATATTTAAAAATGTTTCTCTATCAAAAGGATGTAAAACAACCTTTTAAAATATTATAGTATTTTTTTCGTAAACTTGGATTCATTCTCATTTTAAGCCTCTAAAATTTATTGCATAAATTTAAAAATATTTAACAAAAATGTATAATCATATTGTAGTTATTTATATTTATTATCCCCAATACAACAACTTGGTGTTAACTACCATTAAAAATAATAATAATATTATTGTATTATTTTTCGTTTTAACTCAATTTTGTGTGAAATGTAAGATTTTGAAGAATCCAATTGTTGTGTGTTGAGTATGCTGTTAGAAAAAGTATCCCCTTTAACATAAAATTAATATATTATTAATAAATATTATTATATATGAAAATATATTATTTTATAAATACCTAGTGTGTTACAGTCTTCTTATCATGATTTGAGCTTACAAGTTTCCTTTCACTAACTTCATCCCAACAAGTCAAAGTAGGACATCACTTTCCATACAATGATTTATATAAAACCATTTGAATAAATAAATTCAAACTATTGTAATATTAAAAATATACTAATGGTAAATACTAATCACATATACCTTGAAATTAAAATTAGCATAAACTCAACATGTCTTCCAATTTTTAAATAGTTCTTTCAAACTGTCCATCCGTTAGTGGGTGGTAGGAAGTCCTCAAATAAAACTCATTATAAAGAGGATTTCGAAGACTCTTCTAGAATTTTTATGTAAATCGAGGATCATGACCATAAAAAATTGATTTTTTTACAACATTAATTCTTACAACTTCATTAATATAGATCCATGTGTTTCACTCAAGAAGTAAATCTTATTCTATATCCAAGAAATGTAAATATTTGGTGAAGTAATCAACAATAACCCATACAGAATCATTATTTCATAGAGTTTTGGGTAATACTATAAAAAATTCTTATGTAATGTTATCTAATTTCCATATACAAATAAGATTAGGTTTCATGATTCTTCTATGATGTTGTTTCTTAACCATTACCTCTTGGAAAACTAAGCATCTTGATACATAATAAGAAATTTCCCACTTCATGTTATCTGACCAAAAATGTTCCCACAAATCCCTATACATCATATTATTACGAGAGTGTATAGAAAAATATGAGGTATGAAAATCATCAAATAAGTCCCTTTTTAGTTCAGCTATAGATGGAACATATAATCTTCTTCTAAATTTCAAAACTCCATCTTCACAAATTATGTCGTTCAGTTTCACATTATTCATTTATTTAATTTTCTTCTAAAAATTCACATCATAAAATTAAGAATTATTTATCTTTTCTAACAAAGATGGTTTGGAAATTAGTTGAAAAATGTGTGGTGTATCATATTTATTAATAATTACTATATCCTTCATTATTTGATCTATAAACTTAGGTTTCATTTAAATCCGCAATTGTTAATTAAATCTATGATTTTACTTACTAAATGCATCCACTACCTTATTTTCCTTACCTTGGTGGTAGTGTATTAATAAATCATAATCATTGGGTAGGTCAAACCATATAATATTTCCCAAATTGATATTTTTTTGTGAAAAGATTTATTTTAGGATCTTATGGTCTATGAATATGTCATATATTTCACCATAAATATAATGTATTCATATATTAAAAACAAATACACCTTCTTCCAATTCATGATAATGGGATTAATAGTTTTTTTGATGAGTCTTAAACTGATTTTATACATATATATCAACTTAATCACTTTGAATAAGGACACAACCATATCCATTATTTATTTAATACCTACACATTAAAAATATGTCATTTCCTCTTGGTAGATTCAAAATTGGAGTGTTGACTGATATTCTATTCAGTTTTTCCAAATATTATTCACATTATTTTCCATATGAACTTAACCAGTTTACAAGTAATCTAGGATAAAATTTTATCCAATTAGGGAAAATTATGAACGAATCACCGATACTAACCCTCCAAACCAATGAAACTATATACCTTCATTATGTTTATTGGGGTAGGAAACTATTTAACTTTATTTTTCCTTATATGATCAACTAAGATTCCATCATTGGATACAATATGAACATGAAAAGAAAATTTATGAATCCATAATTCACACTTATTAATTTTCCCATATATCTCTTTCCTTTTAAGATTCTTAAGAATCATTCACATGTGATTATTATAATCATAATATCTCTTAGAATATTCCATGATATCATCACAGAATACCATAATGAAATTATCAATATATTCCATGAATTCTATGTTCATTAGATCCACAAAAACTGATGGTACATTGGTCAATCAAATTGTAATTACTATAAAATCATAATGTATACACCTCATTCAGGATTCCATATTTGGAATGTATTCCTTATTTAAATGTAATTGATGACACCAAAAATGAAATTGAATATTAGAAAAATATTGAGATCCATGAAGTTAATCAAATAAGTTATCAATTTGAGTAAGATGATACTTATTATTTATCATAATGGAATTTATTTCCCTATAATCAATGCATATCCTCACAGAACCATATTTATTCTTAATGTAGCAAACAAGGGATACCTATAGTGAATCATTTGGGTGAATAAATCCATTTTCACACAACTACTCTAGTTTTTTCTTCAACTCCACTTATTTCTTTGTATCCATTCTATAGAGATTATGTGATATAGGTTTTGCATCCGGGATTAAATCAAGAGAAAACTCAACTTCAAACTCTGGTAGATTTCCAGGAAATTCCTCAAGAAATAAATTAATATATTACTATACAATATGTACACACTCAATTTTTATATTACCTTTTCCATCTATTTTTTTATATTCTTCTACATGAATCTCATTTCAAAGATCTAATAGGGGTGGATGAATACATGAAGTTAAAGATAAGTTCTCTACTATAAAGATAATGAATTCCACATATTAATATCAAATCATAATTTAATCCTCCCTAATTATTTTTTCATAATATTTTAAAATATAGTACATACCAAAGATTATATCAAAGTAAACCGTACGCATGATAATAAACTCAAAAAATATAGAATTTTTATATGTCATAATGGGAACTTTCTGATACATCATTGTAATTGTGAAATTTCTACTAGAATTTTTGACTCATAACTCCCTTATTAATGTAAAGAAATATTAAATTATCTTATAAAACATGGAAGATATAATAGAGTGTGAGGATACAAAATCAAATAAATCATTAGTGAAATTTTAAGATATGACTAATGTATATGAGACCACAATCTTGGGAACTTCAAACTCATCCATATTGATCAACAAATCATGGCATTCTCCCCTTGGACACTTCGGTGTAATGTTCAATAGGTGCTTAGGGAATTAGTGGGAATTATTCCCTATTTCAATATAGTTAAAGAAATGGATATAATTGATTTGTTTATTCTTCTTGCATTCAACAGCTATAAGACTCTTATCACTACATGTGTAACAAAATCCTATTCCCTTTAAACATTTTATATGATTTTTCTTCCCAAAATTTTTACATGATGAAAATTGATTCATTTCATTCTTCCTAATATACACATTACATTTTTCATGGAATTCATACGAACTCTTATTCTCTTGATCCCCCTTCAATATATTGGTTTTATAAAATACATTCTCTGTTTTGATGAAGCATAAATTGTTTCATCATGTGATGAAGAAGTAAAATAAACTAGTTCCCTTCAGAGGCTTGGATTAAGACCTTAAAAATGGTTACTTTTGCATTCCATATTGCATATGAAATGCATAGAATACCTGTATATAATTGTTAATATAACCACATACTATAAAATAAAATATTTATAATTTTTATTTAAGTCAAGGAACACTATATTCATTTCAGTTTGTTGCCCATGAGTGAAATATTTTTTGAATAATGTTTCCTTAAAATATCTCTATTCTTTGTGTTGTATTTTTTTTCATCCCTATTATTTTGGATCAATAAACAGTATTGATCCAGATTACCCTTGACACAATATACTTACTGTATAAACTTTTCCTTTTCATTTTATCTCATGTCCAACAATATTTTATGTAGGGACTTAATCCATTACTCAGCTATCCCAGTGTTAGTAGTCCGGCTAAATGAAGTGGGATTATATCACATATATCAATCCAACAAAAGTGAATCATACTATAGAATAAAATGTTTATCTATTAAGGCACATTTATTCATCATAACTAGAGTAAGATTATCTATTACACCCCTGATCTACTGAGATTCAATACCAGTTGTATTGGATTACTTAGTAGGGAAATTTGTACATTGACCATGAGTACTGATTCCATTTATTATTCCAATTTTCATTTATAAACAATGGAATATCCTATATTATCTCATAAAATTATGAATTTAAATCACAAAATATAATTATAAGTCTGATGTAACAAATAACATAAATTGAATATTTATGCATTATTAATCATAGATTCATAAAATTCGCTTTATCGGGTATATATATAAATCATAAAAATATTTTCCACTCCTTTATAATAGTTTGTACAAAAAATGTAAATTATCCTAAGAATATCCCATGGGTGTGTCAAAATAGGTGCGTATAAAGGCCCATTGTCATGCACTAGGTGATGATCGAGTCAAAGCCCAGTGTTTCCTTTTGAGAGTTATTACTCCTAGGTAAAATTCTGTAAGAATCACATCCACATGTAGTATCCAGACAAGGTCATTTTGCTTTAAAAACCCACATAATATCTACATTACTAAAAATTTATTATATTATCCCACAATTTGACAAATCCAAAAATTATATCATAGGTTAATGTTATTTAATATATGTTTCCTTTAATCAAGTACCCAATGCTTCTACTAAAATTTATATGTTATCAATTATAATAACCCTGACTCTAGTAACCCAATGATGCTGGTTACATTATTACATTGTCATAGTTATAAGGGGTAAAATTCCACGAGAACGATAATTTTATCATTATTGGGGAGATAAATATATACATTATACAGATTTTACATTGGGGATAAAATATAAAACATAGTAATGGAAACATTCAGTATCCATGAAATTATTCAATGAATTGTTCTTCATATCCTGGGGAAGGGAAACAAAATAAGGGTGAGTTAAAATGCTTTTTATGGGTTTTTTTATAATGAAATATTTCATGAGTAATATGGTATTATCAATATGGAATGGTAAATTACTTAAACCACAATCCATTTAATCAATAACATGTGCATACAATCAATATATCAAGGTAAATACCCAAATGAACTGAAGGCCTTTTATTTTTTTTCATTTTTTTGATATTCCCACTTTTAAGGGATTAAGGGTATCTTTACATCGCTAGTAGTCTTCGTAAAATTACATGACCAAAATTTGTAGAGGAAATAATCTAGATGATAACTACTTGGAACTACTCCTCCCGAGAACCAACATCAGTATGTCAGCTCTCTACCTTGCATAGCTATTCGACTAGGCTTAGGATACATGCACAGGATAGTCCCAATGGAAATTTCCATACCCTCTCATTCTTTCAAAATTGTTATCCTATTGAATGATCGTTTCTCTAAATTCTCATCTAGAGATTTCTCTTTATAGAGTCTTCATGGTCTATTTAAGCCCAATTTCATGGGGCTTGATGGCCTTGAGGTGTCTTGAAGACCATGAGGTGGCATTAAATTCTTATTGGATCGAAGGCCTTGGGTGGCTGAATGTCCTTGAAGGACATGATGACCAAACCAGTTGCCTAAAATCCCAAATAGATGAATAGTTCTAGCTACTAAAGTATTGAATAGTACTAAGTAGTACCAGCTACAGTACATCTATTATAACCTAGAAACATGTCTCCACCCGGATTTGATCTCGAGTCTTTTGGATGCACTTGCAAAGCCTCGCTAACTGTAATGAGGAACTTATGAAATATTTCTAGGGAAATAACAATAAACACTTGTCATTTAAACATTAACTTGAGTATAGAATGAGTCCATGGATAAAGTGACTACAATAATATTATGGATAATAACAACTGAAATCTCAATGAAATAAATTCATAATATTAGATGTCATAATATGAAACATCGTGATATCTATATCGTGATGATCTTATACCAAGACAGTTTTAAACTATAGGTAAAACCACATATAATTTTTCAAAATTATTTGTCTCACGATACTTATCGATGTATCAAGGGGATATATAATTGTCGTCCACAATAATCACTATATTTCTGAAGCATTCCTTATATATATAATTATCAAATTAATAATTGAAAAATATTCCTTATCAATAAATATCTGTATTAAGTAAATAATATATATTTAAAAATATTTACCCAGTGAATCAAATAACTTTTAAATTAAAAAACCATATGAATAAATGATATAAATTTTTTAAAAAAAATACCCTTGTTAAATAATATGGATATTTAATGGAAATGTAATTTCTAACAATCACATTAATGTATATGTTTCCAGATAAAGTTAACTTCAAAAAATCAATGAAATATAACATAGATTTTGAGATAAATTTATGTCTTTTGGAAGATTAAAGGGAATATAAGTAGAATATTAAAAGAATATTTTATAAATGTGTTTTATTTGTAAAGACATTGAAATTATGTATAATAAGCTATATTTTGTGAAATTATTATGGTGTTAGAGAAGTTCGTTATCCCCATATACGTTAAAAAATCCCATTTAACTTTTTTTAACAAATTTCCAAAACACCCCTTTTAGAAAAAATTAGAAATATTCCTTTAAAACCCTTTCTAAAATTAAAGTATAAAGAATAATTTCTTTTTTAAATCATTTGTGAAAATAAATGGACTTTTTTAAAATAATTTTGAACAATCCTAGAACTAGAATAAAATTATATCCAATTAAAAGAGAAATAAAATTGTATTTTCTTTTAAAAATATTTTTTTCTAGAATCAATTCCCAAAGGGTGGAAAGGTTTGAAGAAAATGTATAAAAAAATTCAATATCCATAGGATATTAATATTTATGTAGTTTAAAAAGGTTAGATTTTAATATTCCATCAATGAAAACCCAAGTAACCCAAAAAATTAGATTTTAAAAAAATCCATACCTCTATAGAAACATTAATATTATAACCCCTCGAATGAATTAAATTTAATTGATATTTTAATTATTAATAATAATTTTTTATTCATGTTAAATACAATAAATGGGTAGTATATACACCCCATAAATTTAAATAGGTGCATAATAATAAAAATGTCTCAATGGAGTGAAAATTGAGATGAAATGTATTACCTCACAATTTCTTTTAGTAGAAAATGCTTTAAAACAATGTATAATGGTTTTAATGATGTCTATTAATTTAAACTACATCATACTAATATTTATAATATCATATATGATCCTCTTATAACATATTATTAACCATTAATTAATAGTATTTCATTATTTGCATTGTTTGGGTGTTAACAAAATAATTTTTTCATACATTTTTATACACGCTTACAATTTTAAATATTTTCCTTTTAAAATATATTTAGTTTTTTTATATATTTATTTATACACATTCCTATGTTAATCTTACACTTTACGCAACACTGAGATTATCTTGTGGAACAAACAATGGTATGCGTAGAAGAGAATATTATATCCCAACACATTAATGGATATTTAATATTTTAAATATATTATATAATTTTTTTACATTCCTATAATAGATTTTATAGAAATGTGATAAGAAAAAATAACATTTAACTTATAAAAATATGTATTTTCTATAGGAAATTTTGTCTCCTTTTAATGACAGACCCATTTTCAAAATATTTTTGAACATTTTATAAATTTGATTTGTAAAAATAAACTACATTTCTGAATTCATAATTTTAACATTATCTTTGGGTTAATATTTTGAATTTTCATAAGATGTTTCATTTTTTAATGAATAGTGAAAAATACTACCTTTTAGTTGAAAATTCCCTTTCTATTTAAATAATTATTAAAGTTAATTTATATTTGTAATTGGATTTAAACACACAATATATTAATTATAAATCTATTAATCCAATATATGTCATTTTAATAATTTTCATATTGAATTTATATATAAAAACATAATGAAATTTTGAACATTTTTCACTTTAAAAGCTTACTTTCTCTCTACGTTTGCGAGACTACCTTTAAATTTAATTTTTACATTTCTATGAATTGAATTTGGAAACAAAGATATACATATTTATAATCAGACTAATATTTATAGTATAATAATATAAACTTAGTTCTTGGCTAGAAATATTATTGAGAGTAATAAAAATTAATTACACAGATTAAGGTAAAATTACTATACTTAGTTGTTAAACATTAATCTTAAAGGCAAAATTGACCTAGACACATGTCCAAAAGCCATTATATGCACATATTTTGACCATATACCCTCCTAATTCAAAAATTATGAGTTATTGTTATATTATTCCTTGAAATAGACCCATATAATATGTTAAGTATGGAAAAAGTCAAAAAAGCAACATTCCTTATCTTAAACATTTATAAATCCTTGAGATATGTAAAACATCATATTTTTCGGTTATACATATCCTCTTGAATGATAAATGAGCTATTTTTATCATATTTTTATTTATACATATAATTTTGAATAATAAATGAGTTATTTTTGTTATAATAATTTATCATTAATTTTTAGAGATGAGTTAGTTACATCAAATGCTTCAAAATTATAACTTAGTGATTACATAGTTAATAATTAAATACAATAAATGATACTAAAAATATTAAATGTGGAGAAATTTTAATGAATTATTGAGTTCCCGTATTTATTTATAGGAATATGTCATGTCACATAGCTATGAAGTGAATATATATATAATTCCATCATTGTCATTATATTTTTTATTTTAAATTAAGTAAATAATGTCAAAAATAACATTAATATTCTTTTATAATAAATGATATTTTATTAAAAGAATTAAAATTAAAAAAATACTATATTCCACAAATTTATTTTTATATGTAAATAAATAAAAACTATGTTATATTTATGGACCAATAAATCATTAAAAATGATCATATTAACCACTAAAGAGTAAAAACATTGTTAACTTGGTTCAGGTTAAAGTAGTGTTGTTGCACGTAACATGTGTTTTTTTAAATTTATTACCATAACACATGAGGTTTTTCTTTTTTAATTTAGATATCATATTTCTAATTCATTTTTTATTTATTTTATAATAAATATTAGTTTAATTTATTCTTAATGGTTAAATTAATTAGGTTAGAAAACTAGTTGCCTTAATAAGAACTAAAATAATCAATGTGTGAAAACATAGTTATTATGTGACTAAATTATAAAAATGAACTTAATATTTTTATGTTTGGTGGTTTTTATGGAACATAATTTTAATTTAATCCATTTGTTTTGAATTTTGGATGCACATGAGGCAAGGAACACCTCCCAATAATGTTTACCTTTTATATTTACAAGAATTCCACTTCCCCCACCCCTATAAAAAGGCATTAACTATTCCCAGTACACACACATATCAAGAAACTTTTCCTCATCCAAAACCTATGAAAATAATCTCTCAACATCGCTACCCTCAAACCAAAAGTCTCACTTTGGAATAAAAGCAATCTTATTATGTCCTTTGGTGAAAACCAAAAGGAGTTGGGAAAAAAAGTAGTAATATTAACCAACAATCACTTTTGTTTTATTCATTTCTCAAACAATTAAATTATTTTTATTCATTTATTATTCAATAATATAAGTACACACAATATAATAATATGTTTATATGTTATTTTTTCTACCTAGACATATACAATCATCCATCAAATGGGTAATTAAACCATTTTTCGTGTGTACGGTGGACTACTGCCTCATAAAATGATGTCGTTTTTTCCTTTACCACCTTTCATGGTTTGGCATTTTGATGGGCACACTATTTTAATATTATATATATAATATTTAGGTTTTATTAATACTTATTTAATTTTTTCATAGCTTCATTCTTTCCATTTTTTGGGAATACGATAACAACGTTTGTGGCCATGTGGACTACCGCTTCCTCACAATGATGTGAATCGTTTACGCATTACATGGAATGTATTAAGGATGGTTTTAATTATAATATGTTATAAATATGAAATTAATATGATAATATAATTATAATTTACATATATATATATATATTAATTTTAACTCTTTTAATACGATAAGAAGATGGAGACAACATTCATGCATACGTACAACCTACCATCTCCATGAACAATGAATTTCATTTCCAATTTCCAAACATTATGGATTACTATAAATAAATATATAATCATTATAAAAAATATAAAAAACATTGTTAAAGTATTTTATATGATGAAATAAATATCAAATAAATATTAATTAATAATAATAAATAAAGACATCCTAAAAAAACTAGGCAATTTACACCCGGAATAATGAAATTGATAAAATATTATTTTTGAATAGGTTATGATATTTTATAAAAGGACTATATATGATATAATAGATATTAATGTGGTTTTATTTTAGGTTTTTGAGATGTTTTAAAGCACTATATAGAAGGTTAAATACCACAAAACTAAAAGGAAGCGTAAGGAAAGGGTTTTTCTTCTCACTTTTTACGTATATGAGATAAATGTCATATTTACCAAATACTTGTTTTGTGTGCTGTATTTATAGGAAATTTTTATATATTATAAAATTAATACTTTTATATTCATGGTATTTATGGTTTTAAATTAAATTATATCATTAAAGGAGTTTTTAATTTCATAATTACCAAGTAGTAAAATTTATTTTGAAATCTCACTTTATTTTGAGATTTTAACATTCTCTTGAAACAATCACTTTATTGTAATAAATTTTCATTTGGAATTACATTTATATGTATCATATGTTTTATTGTATGATGGATATTATTATTTCCTAAACAATATTCCATTTTTACATACAATTTTTACTTTGAAAGTTCTTTGATTTACTAAGGAATTATTTTTAAATACATATTATTTATTCAATATAGATATTTGATGATAAGGGATATTTTTTATTAGTCAAATATATTTTTTGATAAGTTAGGAATCCTTTAGACTGGTATAAAATTTTTCGGTCTTGGTTATATATATCCTCTTGATGCATTTATATTTTCTCATGAGATGAATTAGTTGGGAAAATCTGAGTAGTTTAAACTATATTGAGAATAGATATTGACAGTAAAGATACCGTGTACATAGAAAACATGGTGACCAATAGCCAATAATTTCATTCATTCATATTCTGTTATTATTTATCCATTAAATTTTTTATTTGAGATTATTTATGGATTCATTTCATTCTCCATTTATTTATTAAATGGAACATGTTTTAGTTATCTACCATTCCATATTGTTTATGCCTTATCAAGATATTCATATTTCATCTGTGATATGTTTTTTTTTGAAGAGAATGTGTGATAAGTTATTTAGATTTATGTTATGGTTATTATTATTTATTAACTATTTATTCCATTATACTTACCCTTACTGGGAATTTGAGTTCACCCTTATTTTGTTTCCTTCCCCTAGTATATGAAGAAGAATTCATGGAATGAGTTTCAATGATGTAGTTTATTTATCAATTTTTTTATTATGTTTTATTTTATTTTTACAATGTAAATGTAAATCATGTAAGTAATCTATTTTTTTAAAAAAATTAAACTGATTGGTACTTTTATAATTTATTCCTTATAATCATGAAAATTTTAAAAAAGTTAAGGCACCGACTCCGAGCTTCTTGGGTCAGGATGTTACACATGTTTGGACATGGATGTTCAGGTTCTTATGAATTGGATATAGATACGTAATCCTTATAATTATATTAATGTTATAGATATCACATGTATTCATTATATAACTTTTTACAACAATTCTTGAAATTTATAAATTTAAAATGAATCACATCACTTTGTAGAGATGGTAGGTCTTATGTACGCATGAGTGATGATATCATTCAATTAATATGTTTAGGAACATAGATTTTCATCATATATTAATTTTAAATAATCTATATAATGTCTTAATAATAATAATATATATATATATTCATTATTTCCATCATTATGACCATCCTTGTGATTTGGTGATGGAAAACATATTAAATCAGTTCGCAAGGCGGTAGTCAACCACACACACGAGTGATGGCTTTGTTTCCCATTTGATAGAGGAGGAGATGGATTCATATTATTCCATAAACATAATAATATATATATATATAATAATAGTTTTATTATATTGTAATTTTTAGGATGTAATTTTATTTTTTAAAGGAATAAATAAAAATAAAGAGCGTCGTTAAGATGATTACATTCTCTTAGAGTAACAACCTTTGGATATCTTCTCAAGGACCCTAGGGTTGGTATTTTGGGAATTTAAAAACCACTATAATGTGTATATGTATTTTTTTTAGATATGTTTTTCAGTTTTTGTTCATGATAAATGGATTTAGAGGTTTTAATAAGTGAGGGTAGGTGGCACCCTTTTATAAGTGAAGAGAAGTGACATTGTTTTAAATACTAGAAAATTCAAGAATGGGATGTCATTTTCACCCCAAGTACATCCAAAATTGATAAAAAATAGGGTGTATGGATGATAGGGTCAATTAACACCTCAAAAACTAATACAAATCATGTTTTAACCTTGTCATTTCCTCTATCTTTACGGTCACTCATTTTTACTATTTTAGTTTTCACCGTGATAACTAGTATTTTAACCTAAGAAACTTATCCATTAATAATAAAATGAAATGATAATTATTATATTATTTGGTGATATTTTTTCTAAATATTATATCGAATTTATCGAAAAATAATATTATGTGAGTGTTAAATTAACTGTAACACAAGCGCTTGTAATGCGCAAAACACAAATTTAACCCTTAAAGTGGAAATTAATTTTTTATGTTCTTGTTATTAATTATGGAAAAAAACATGTTGAACATATATAATATTATTAATTATTCTGATTCAAAATATTTAGTCCATATTATAAAATTCAAATCACAAAAGTGGTATAATTAAGTTTATAAACAAACTCACAAATTGTATCGAAATACAATTTTTCAAGAAATACATTTTTCATGCATATGATCTTATATTAATTATATGAGTATTAATAACAATGATACAGAATTAAATTAATATAATATATATATATATATATATTTCATTTAAATTATTCATTATTAAATATTATATTAATAAATTAAAATGGTATGCATTATGTCTTTTTAAATAAAACAGTTTTCTTAAAAATATCCATTTTTTACATCCAAATGACCTTATCATTATTTCTCTATTATTGGTAATAAATAAATTGATAATTAAACATATTAGAATAAATTATTATAAATAAATTTATTATTATTTAAATACTACATTTTTAATTATTCATAAAAGCTTATTTATTAGGGAAAATTTCATAAAATCATATTAAGATTATTTATTCAAGTTCATAATCGATATTCATCCCATTAAATTAGAATTTGGTGCCAATAAGTATTAAAAATGTTAATTTTTTATAGTTTTTTTAAATATGATGTTTACTAACTATAATTGAGTCTCAAGTGTTACAATATATTCAATACTAGAATTTTTCTAAAAATCTCTGGAACAAAAAATTATGTATTTAGGAGATTTGATATACCATAAAAATTGTTTTTAATACAAATATTATAATATAAACATACTACTATAAATTACTATATGGTAAAGTTCATAATGAAATTAGTGTAAATTATACATTATAAATTCATTAACTTTATTGTGAAAAAATATTGATAAAATAAAAAATAATCTATACCAGTTTTACAAATAGATATTAAATAAGGACTCATACAAAATGGTTAGTACTTAAAATAATATATATAAGAGTTTTATAATTATTTAATAATATAAATGGTTAATTTGAAAAGATTTAACATAGATAAAATAAATTTAAATTAAATGACACTTGAATGGTGAACATACAGAGGCCAATGGGATAAACTATAAATGAAATATGCATGTTAAACTCACTAATAATATTTACTATCATAAAAAATAGTAAACTCTATATTAAATTCCAAAATAAAATTGTAAATATATATATTTATTTAATAAATATTTTTAATAAATAAAATATGGGTTTTTATTGTCATGAACTCAATCTATTATAGGAGGCCAATTTATGAATCTTTAACCCATAAAATATCCCATTTACTAATAGTAGAATCTTACAAATGTTAAAATCTATCATTATATTTTAAAATCCATTCCTAAATTCAGTTTCAACAATTAATAAATTTCAAATGTATATTAATACAATTCAATCAATTTCCATTGGTGATTATTAGAGTTGGTTCCCCAGAACCAACATCTAAGTACTTGATTACATGTATTAATTATATTAAATATTAATAATGTTTCCTTATTACATTATGACTGTTCTTATGTAATAAATTTTTGTGTGATAATGTCCTCATGAATTTATATCACACTTAAAGGTCAAAAAATTCCTCCTTATTTTGAAAACTAGGAGTCACTATGACAATATTCTAGAATTTATGTTATATAGCTAAATGATATAATTTTATGGGACACAAATGATACATGATATCATGAGTAGAAACTCATATGACATTGAGGCACCCTCCCATAGTGTATGACTTTAGTAATTTCTCGTACAAGAGATTTTGTGAATGAGACTCACCAATAGGAAATCTATATTAACATGTTTCATTGGATGTTTCCATATGTAGTTGTGTGTGTTGATCCTTAGAATTTAATTTTATCATTAAAAAATACCTTCAGTTATGTAATTTTATGTATTGATGAAAACCGTGATGATATTCACTCACCGCAAGGTAGGATATATTGGGTTTATCACAAGTGATATTGCATTAATGGATAATGTGAGAAAGGATTTTCCCATTCGTTCCTATGATCGAAGTTGACATCTCATGAAATATGATGGGAATGAAATTTCATAGATAAATTCATAGATATGGTGTTTAGTGGGTGAGTTCATTTCCAGAATGTCAATTAATGATATATCAACCATAGAGGTTGATGATACTGGTATTCCACCTTCTTGAATCGTGGTATCATGATAAAAGGATTGTATTACCTGATAAGAATTTGTAGGAGGTTGTATGTCATTGTGATGTTAACATATTTATCAATGGGTACCATGGTGTGTTTCTAGACACTTACATTAGAATTTAGGTGATTCTACCAAATTCCAATATGAAAGTGTCCAACAGGGTCATACACTAAGTGTATCCAAAATCAAAATCAAATTTATTACTGAATTTAACAGGATGTAATAAATAATATTTTTTAGGGTTTTTATGATCTTCATGATTTTATCACAAGTTATTTTAAAGAATAACTAAGTTAAATTATAATTATAAATTTTTATTCAAAAGGTTTGGAAAATAAAATATTTATTATATTTATCAAAAAATATTGCAATGCTATTTATTTAATAAATAAATAGTCATTATTCAAGGATCGGTAAATGTTAAGGAGGAAAAGAGGATCAAGTTTAATGGTCTGATTCAAAGTATTATAAATGATACTTATTTATTCTTAGGTTATTAACGGGCCATGTGAAAGTTAATTATATTATTATTAAGATATTGGTTTCACTTAGAAATAAGGAATTTGAAAGGGGTAATTTGAAAATCAGAAATATATATTTTCTTTTATAAATATCTAGTTATATAAAATTTCCAAGGGACACTTGTTTTTGTGCACAACAGATAGAGATAAACTCCCTCAAGGCCTTGAGAGAGTTATATAGATCTAGAGTGTTCCCTTCTCTCTTATTCATTGAATACATTGAGTTAAAGATATGATTTCATTGATATCATATAATAAATCTACTGTGATCAAATATAAATGACTTAATGAATCTTGATTAGTCTGGCTAGCACCCAATGGTTCTATGTTGATGTTTATATATTTTGGTGCATCTTTCAACCAGTACTCTAGGGATTCTATACTTTAATCATAAAATGTAATTATGGTATAAAAATATTAAATTAATTGAGTCATCAAAAATTAATAATTACAAGTTTAGGAAATTCTAGATCGATAAATAAATTAAATATAAATTACAAGTAGAAATTTTCCTCTTCTAGTTCACGTTCGTAGTCAAGTAAACTAATCTCTGAATTCCATAGTTCATGACGTCAATTATCCTGTAATAAATAATCATTATTAAGTTTAAGACTAAAAATATGATTTTTACATTCTATAATGGCACATTCGCTGTGTTTTAATCCTTCTAGAGGTACCAGATCTATCACATGTATAATTTATTATTATATATTAATCATTTATTATTTAATTGTGTTCGTGATTTATTTTACCTCATATCGATTCTTCCAAGATATATAAACTTCAAATTATCTTCCCTTACATTGTTCTCACTCACATAAATAGTAAATAGTTTAGATTAAAATGAACAAAAATCGTAAAAAAACATTTGATGTTGAAAAAGGTTCTATCAATACAACACAAGAATACACAATGTGGACTTTAAAACCACACAATGCAAACCCATGTTTCTATTCTATATATCATGACAAGATCATGTCAGCCTGATAAAATACAATCAATACATAGATATGGATGGGTTGGAATATGGTTTGATGAACCACATGCCTTGTAAAATGTCTAAATGACATGTAGTCCTTGTGTATTTATAATGAAGAAAAATGGGGTTAAGGTGTGTTGTGTATTTTATACATGAAATGGAAATAGACAATGAGAATTTTAGGTCACACATTCTGTAGGAACACCACATACTATGTACATTAACACGTTCATGTTACAGAAACAAGACTTATCCATAATTGTGTGCTGTGAAAACAAGCAGAAGAGAGAATACTCTGCGTAACCTAGTACATTCAATGTAGTTTTATATAGACATTGTGATCACTTTGATGTAGAGAGAATAATTTATTATATAATTAAACCTATACACATATTTTCCTTGTAACGTTTCTTTGATAGTATATTCCATCTCATAAGACTAATAAGTATATATTGAATTAATTTCAATGTTAAATTATAAAACTACAAGTTGTGTATGATCTTTTCTTATAGTTAATTAATGGATCAAGGTAATCACATGTAGTTTAATTAACATGTGGTATATGTGTCATTTTTTGACTTAAACTTCCATGTAATTACCTATCGTGCAATGTGTGTTTGATGCTAAGGGATTGTATGAGTGCAGAGACCATGTCTGATAGTTTGGGTGAGTACATTTCATTTCTTCAAAGTAAAATTTTTCACGTCATTAAATTTAAATAAAACTAATTTATTTAATTTAGTTTGAATTATTTATTATTGTAATGATTCTAAGATTTTATTAATATAATTTTGAATAAATTAGATTAATACATGTTTTTTTAATTTAATTAATGAATAAATTATAGTAATTGATGGATAGATTGAAAATTAATGTTTTTTACAAGTTGCATGGATGATCATTAGATTTGAAAACCCCTATGCATGTGATTGGTTTCTTTTCATTTATTAGGATCAAATTAAAATTTATGGCATAAGTGTCAACCCCTCCTTCTAGTATGTAAGGGACTTAATTCTTATAGTATCCTTTTATGTAAACCCCCTTTATCCAATCCATTAGATCCCTTCATCTTCATTTGAGTAAAAGCTTATGTAAGGATGAAGATTGCAGGTGAGAGGGGGAGGTCCAAGTCCCGGATTCTTAGTGAAATCGATCAGGGTGATATATAAGAGCCAAGGTAGAATTATTCAACATGAACAAAGATATAGTTCAAGGTGTTTTCCCCATGGGTTAACGATTATTTTATCATTTACAAGATAAAATAACCATTATAGAATATATTGATCATCACACTTAAATTTTATTTCTACCAGTTTCAAGATTTATTATTTATGTGTTTGGATAATGCATGATAACCTAACAAATCAGTCAACAAGAATGTAAGATATAATAAAATAAAACCATATTATACATAAATTTTATCAACCATGGTTAATCACTTAAGTAAAATAAACTAAATATTATCAAGGAATTTGATAAGATAAAATTTATTTTTTACACATAAGGATAAAAAACATTCAACTAAAATATTTATTCTATATATCCTTCCATTACATAAGTAAATAGTCAAACTCATATCTCAAAGTGCATGATCAGCCCACGTAGGGATGATTTCAACCAAGAGGGATATTTTAGCTTGAATTTTTGGGTTGACTTAAATTAGTTCACATCAAGGGTTTACTACCAAAGAATAACCTAGTGTAACTGAGAAACAAGGATTGAGGAAATATCTATCTATTATTTCAGGATTCGAGAGTCCTTTCAACTGATTGAGGAACTACGAGTTAATGCAGTATGCATGTTATAGCTACCTAAGACCCTTATAATAACTTATCATGCCCAATTATGGGTTATCATAAGTAGAATATGATTCCATTACACTAAAATATATATGAAACATGGTAATTATAATCTAATGAAGTGGGATATTATATGTAGAAAAAATATCAGGTGATTTATAATATTTCATTTAAATTTATTAATTTGATGTGGTAATCAAGGACATACGATTATATGCTCTAATTTTTTAGAAATGGAAAATCATAATACTTCAAAAATATCACTATGATAAATAAGAGATAATAATAAACTTCTAATTGGTGTGAATTTTTAATATTTTTATATGAAATTATGTTTTATTCTATGCCATGATTAGAAATTATACGTACTGGAAACCTCAATACCAATGTTTCTTTCTAAAGAACCTATTGAGGATGAAGTATCTCACTGTATGAAATGTGTGGATGATGGAATGAATTTCTTAATTACTCATATTATCCTCCATGTTTATTTATCTTTTAAACTAATATCAAGACACAAATGTTTTTAACAATCTTTTCACATATATAATCTTTATCAGGATAATGTGAGACATGAGAGATCTGTGATCTCTAATGAACAATTCACATGAAACCCTAGAGAGTCAGCACCAGATGGGCCTCATGTGTCAAAATTATTGGGTAAATATAATTATTGTATATATTGGGGTTTAAAAATACTAATAAGTTTCACATATATCTCATTTTTTCCTCACCACCGAAAACATTATACTATTTTATGATGAATTATAATATGAGAAATAATGAGAAGACTCTTTCAGAACTTCTCACTCTGATTCAAAAATTTGATGAAGTCATGGGGAGTAAAACTACCATTGTACTTATGGTAAATAAAAAAATAAAGAATAAGTAATATAGAACTAAGATTAATTCCAAGACTATGTTTTGAGGGAACCATCCTTCCAAGGAGAAGAAGATCTGGTGGAATGAAAAGGAACAAGATGTTGTGTGTTTTTTCATGTGGCAATAAATTACATTGTAAGTGGAACTTCACCCACCCAAATTGGAAAGAGAAACTCTAGGTGCATTCTTTAACAATTTTAATCATTCTATATATACAATTTGGGTATTATATACTCCATATGATGCACAATTTTATATCCAAATACAGGAACAAATTAGATATCATAATTTTTCCAAAGGTGAGGAGGATCTAGGAGCCACCATTGGATCGAGGTTATCCACCATAACGATTTAAGACTACCACCACACATTTCTAATATTATTGATTTTGGTTTTAAATAATTTTTATTATGTTCTTGGAAATACCAATAAAATCATTTATGTTTCTTATTTTGAAAAGGATGGGCTTATTTTCAATTTTTTAAAATAAGGGATATTAATTTTCTAAAGATATCATATGTTATGATATGAAACTTCTTGAATAACGGTCTTTATGTATTATATAATGAAAAAAATTTAGTAATTGATAATGAATCAAATTCATGTGACTAATTTAACAATTGTTTGTGTTTTCAATTACTTGGACGCATAATTGAGAATCATTTGATGAAACTATATGAAGATGGTTACTTAGAATCTCTTTATCTTAAAATACATAAATGATTTCATGATTATTTATAAGGAAAAATGATTGAACCTCCATTTGGTGGTCAAGGTAAAAGGGACGTGGAGATTATATATTTTCTATATACCAATGTCTGTAACTCTTCTAAAGTAGAATCCAGAGTAGGTTTCTCATACACTATGACTTTTATCGATGAATTGAGCATGTATGATTATGTCTATTTGATTAGTTATAAGTATGAATCCTTTGATATGTTCAAGGAATTCAAGAATGAAGTTGTCAGTCAACATGGTAAAAAGACAAATAAACTTAGATCTGGTCAAGGTGGTGGATATCTTAATGAATAATTTAATGAATTTCTACAGGACTATGAAATTTTATCTCAACTAGCTCCACCTTATACATCACAATTTAATGGTATAAGTGAAAGGAGGAACTACACCTTACTGGACATTGTAATGTTGATAATGAGTCATAAAATTTTTCCATTATCTTTTTAGGGATATACATTACACACAATGACATACTTACTAAACTGAATACAAAGTAACCAATGGTATTCCCTTGGAGATATGGAGTGGAAATAAAACCATTTTGTCACATGTTTGTTCATGGATTTTTGGTGATTTTTTAATCAGATATCATGAAGAAAACTATATCCCTAAGGCATGAAGTGTATCTTTATAGGTATCCCAAGGAAACAAGTGGACACTATTAATA
The DNA here is from genome assembly GCA_963277665.1 of Viscum album. Lineage (NCBI taxonomy): Eukaryota > Viridiplantae > Streptophyta > Magnoliopsida > Santalales > Viscaceae > Viscum > Viscum album. Next base: position 940,005,322 of record OY728165.1, read on the forward strand.
TAACCCTTAATACAAGAATGAAATTGTTGTAAGACAAACTTTCATTCTTGATAGGGATCACATCTTCAAGGATAATGGGAGAATGATTTTATTTGATGAAGTTAATTCTTAAAATTTAAACGATTTATTATAGGAAATAAATTCTGAAGGTCCCAAGGGAAGATATTGTTTTTTAAACAAAAGTACTATACATTTTTTCAATTTTCCATGTTTATATCCATTATAAGTTTTCATTCCATTTAAAATAACCATGACTATGAGATTTGTAAAATCAATTTCAAGAACATTTCCCTTAATGGGAACCTTTAGGAGGATGTGTATATGACACAACTAGAATGTTTTGTGACTTTAATAAAATCCCAAAGGGTTTTGAAGTTATATAGATCCATTTATGGATTAAAAAAATAATATAGGTAATGGGACATTTGTTTTAATGAAGGTATATAGAATAATTTGGTTTCATTAATAATGTATGCATGAAATGTGTTTAAAAGTGTTTTAGTAAGAGTATGGTCATTTTCATAGTAGTATATGTTTATAAAATATTAATAATTGGGAATTAGATACTATCATTACAAGGGGTTAATGTATTTTTGAGAAAGTACTTCTCCATGATTGAATTTTGTAAAATATACTACATTCAAGGGATCAAGATCATATGTGATAGATCTAAGAGGCTTCATGGACTAAGTAAAAGTATATCCGTTAATTAGAAACTTAGGAGTTTTAGTATGGAACTATACAATATGGAATTGGTTCCAGTGTCACATGGTATAAATATTTCAAAGAAAATTTATCCTTAGACACAAGATGAATGAGTGGGAATTTGTAAGACCTCATATTCTTATGTGTTATGATTTATCATGTATTCAATTCTATGTATAAGATTTAATGTTTCATATACATTGATCAGGGTAGAAAAATATCATGTTGATCTAGGTGAAAAACATTGGACTATTGTTAAGGCTATCCTTAAGTATAGAAGGTTAACTAAGTATATATTCTTTTTATATGGATAAGATGAATAACTAACCATTAGGGGTTATACATATTCTATCTATGAGATTGATCAGAATGGTATGAAGTTATAACCAAGATATGTCGTTTGTATTAATAGAGAAGTTGTGAGAAAAAAGAGTTCAAATCATGAGGTTGTATCCGAATCTAGATAAGGGTTTAAGAATATTGTATCTTATGATGTAGCTAAGTAATTAGTTTTGATTAAAAAATATATCGAAGATATTGATTTGGTTCTTATAATCCAAAACCATATTATAGTTTACCATGAAAACAATATAGTGGACTCTCTCTCCAAATATCCAAGGACACATTAATGGAATAATTATATAATTTAGATGTTTTATATATTGTGATATTTTTTTCAACAAGTTGAAGTTTTAGTTATAAAAGTATCCACTAGGGAAAAAAAGACTCCCTGATAAAATACCATCTTTAAAGAGGGATTAGTTTCTCATGAGAGCTAGTGGACTGAGGGTTATTAATAGTTTTCTCTGGTGCAAGTTGGATTCTATTTGAGTTGGTTCCCTAGAACTAACATCTAATTAATTTATTACATTTATTCATTACATAAAATATAAATAGAGTTTCTTATATCAACATGATTTTTCCTCTATCTAAAATGTGTATGTGATAATGGCCTAAGAATATATTTTATACTAAAATGTTATATAAGTTTTTATATATGATGAGAACTAGGAGGTCCTATGATGGTATTCATGATTATATGTTATATATCTAGATGCTATCATTTTATGGGACATATATGATATAGGTTATTAGGGGCGGATACTCAAAGAACATTGAGGATCCCTTTTATGGTGTACAACGTTGGGAATTTATAGAGCATGAGATTTGGATAATGAGACCCACCAATAGGAAATCAACATTTACATGTGTCATTGGATGTTCTTATATACCGATGTGTGTATTGATCCTTATGATTTAATTTTATCACTAATGTATACCATAAGTCATGTACTTTTTTGTATCAATGAAAACCATAATGAAATATTCTTGATGTGAGGTAGGATACAATGGGTGTTTCACAAGTGATATTGAATTAAAATATAATCCAAGAAAGGATTTATCCCTTCTATACTTTGACATAAGCTAATATATAAGGCCTTATTATAGGAATGGAACTTCCTGGATAAGTCCACAGCCATGTTGTTCTATGGGAGAGTCCATTTCTATAAATTCAAACAAAGATTCATTGATCATGTAGGTTGATGAAACTAGTATGGAACCTTCTTGATTTGAGATATCAAAATAAAGGGATTATATTACATGGTAATCATTCATAAGTGGGTGTATCTCATTGAAAAATTAACTTATTTCTATATTGGAACCTTGGCATGTTGTTAGATGTTAACCATATACTTTAGACTATTATACCTAATTCCTCTAAGAAATAGGTATATAGGGTAACATGCTAGGTGTATCTACTGTCTCAGCTAAATTTAGTGTTTAATTTAACAAGTTATAATAAATGAAATTTACTCAGGTTTGGTTGATTATTGAGATTCAATCACAAGTTATTCAAATAAATAATATAGTTAAATAATAAAAAAAAAATATTTATTTTCAATGTTTAGAGAATCTAATATTTATTATATTTATTGAATAATAAGGCAGTGATATTTATTTATTAAATAAATAGTCATTATTCAAGGATAAATAAATCTTGATGAGGAAATGTGGACCAATTGTAAAGGACAGATTGGGAATAATATAAATGATATTGATTTATTCTTAGTTGATGAACATTTCGGGTGAATAATATTTATATTCTTATTAAGAAATGGGTTTTTCTAAGAAACATGAAATTATAAAGGGATCATATGAAAATTACCAACCATATATCTTCCTTTAGAAATATATGATTATATTACTCTTCCCAGTGACACTTTTTGTTATTCACAACAGATATGGAGAATCTCTCTCAACACTGAGAGAGAGTTATATATATCAATAGTTTACTTTCCCCTTATCTTATCTTAAGACTTCGAGAGAACACAAAGAGTTTTTCCACATATAAGAATTCTTCTAAAATCAACAAAAAACAATTAAAGTGATCATGATTATCTGTGATATCACTCGGTTGTTCTATGTCGATGTTCAGAGATTGTGGTGATCTGTGGATCACCGCTAGAGGGTTTCTACACGTAGATCCTACAACTCAATGATGGTATGAAATGATTGAATCAAACTAATCATAAATTAAAGAATAATTACAAGTTTATGTAATTCTAGATCAATAAATTAATTAATTATAAAATATTTGTTAAAAACTTCCACTTTTGTTTCTGGAATTTACTCAAGTAAAGTAATATATTAATTTCATTGGTCATTATGTCAATCACTATGTACAAAAATCATTATTCATAAGTTTAAGACTGTAAATATGAGTTTTTCATGCCATAAAAGTTTCATTCATTGCACCTGAAACCTAAAGTTGTCTCATCAATTATAATAACAACAAATTTGATCATTTTTATAAAAAATAAAAATAATATGTTATGCCCATCAAATAAGAATCCCTGATAGATTTTAAAAATCTGTGTCTCTGTCACATCAAACCACCATCTCTAAATGTTTATAAATTAATCATTTCAAATTATAAATCTTCTAGAATTTTTTAAATCCAATTAATATAAATTTAGAATTATTAAAAAATTAATGAATCATCACTAAAATCAAGTTGTACTATAACAAAAATGATAAATAAATCAAAATTCACTAATATTATAATTTTCTAACATTTACCTGATAGATTGAATCACTAATATACTAAAAATTTAACACACATTACATGAAAAATAACTAAATTTAAATCAATATAAATCCCTATCACTAAATTATAACCTAATATGATATAAATATAATAGAAAATCAGTAATTTTTTATACAAAAAAACTAACCAGTAATTGAAAATTGGTATATAAAATTCATCAAAAAACGAAACAATCTTACATAATTTGTAAAAAAAAGCCAATAATAATTGATTTTATGGTTGGTCAGGTTAGGAATCAATTTGAAGGTCATCCAAATGATAGGGGAACATGGTGGATCATAATGCCTTGATGGATGTTTTGTATGTTAGATAGGGGTTGAGAACTACTATATAGGATGTCTGTGGGGGTGGGAGGGGTGTGAACACTTGTTAGGTTGTTATATGGGGAGGGCATGCGAACTATGGAAGAGGGAATATGAGAAATGTGGGTGTGGACCTGGCTACATCAGTCATTGGATAGTGGGAGGATTGGGTGGATAAGGGTAATGATGGTTTGGGGCACCGCCAAAGTTCAAGAATCTAACGTCGGAGGTTAGGGGGTATTGAAAATATAGAATTAGAGATCTAGGGGAATGAAATGGGGGGGTAGTCAGGAAATGAGGGGGACACATTGGTGGGATGGGGTAGATTTTTTGAGATCTATATCCACAAAAAAAATTAAAATCCTGTCTATAGGGTGCTTTTTCGAAATTATTTTAATTAGGCCTTAGAAATATATCAACCTATAACCAAATTTTAGATAAACCATGAGTATAGAGCTGTGGCCTTAATCCAAAATTTTAGTAATGCACTACTTTCTCCAACATTTAAGAAACTACAGTAACATTGTCAAAGTCTATGCTACTATAATGAATTGTCGATGTTTCCTGTCAACACAACTGTAGTTCGGTCAGATTTTCTTCTATGCCCAAATTTTTGGCTGGTAGATGTTTTCCCAAAAACATGTAAAATGATCAGGATATATCATTACAACATGTAAATTAAATGGAACCCTTAGGGTCACCTCTTAAATTTCAATTTTAATTCCTATGTCAGGAAAACCTCAAGTGCAGGATAAGGTTTAATTATCAACATTTTAGAAGACTCCTAAATGATCATAGACATGTTCAATTTTAATAATTAGGTACCCTGATCATTTATTAAAAAAATTAGGTTTTAAGACATTATGTTGGTGAAAACACACATGACATGCATAAAGAAATCAATAATATATCTAGAGATAATTTGAATACCACCTACAATATTCTCATAGATGTATACTCACCGAATGCCTATGAACAAAATGAGATCAAATGATGTGAATCTAAAAATTATATGAAGAACCTAAAATAGGAATAAAATAACCATAACATGGGTAAGACTATGTGATCACAAGAAACACTATGAATAAAATACTACAACACATTGATTTTATCCATAACTACTCACCAGATCTAACATTGCCTAGATACAAGAAAGACAAAAGCGATCTGAAATAGAAGGGGAGAGTTTGAAGGATATGGAACATCCTAGAATGAAATGTATAGGAGAATTATAATCTTATCCATTAAAATAATCACTGAAACCGTAGTTTTTTTGTAATTATTTATTTATTATTTATTATTTATTATTTATTTGTTTTGTTTTATTTATCCTTATTTTTCCCCCGTCTCTTTTTTTCATCATTCTCACTATAACCAAGCTGAAAAACCCTTCTCCCCTCTCCATCCTTATTCATGTGTAATGATTGTATATCAAGTCATCAATATCGTGAGAGTAAGGATGATCATTAATCATCCTTACGTCATGCATAAGGATGATTCTTGTTTCATACTTTTAACACATGTAATGAAAATTATGAAACCATACTTTTGATATCTGTAGTGATGGTTCCATGATAATCCTTAAAACTCATGTAAGGACTATGGGGAAACTTTTTGGGTGGTCAGTTGCATAGGGATTTCGCAAAACACATGTTCCACCATGGAATGATCCATGTAAGGGTCTCTCATACCCTCTTTCACTAGAAATGGACTTTTCCAAAATTTATTAAATCTATCCATGCATGGGTTTTCAAAACAACATACCCAACACTACAGGGTTCCTACAAAACACCTGCAAACCATCTCATACACATTTTCTACTAAAAACCACAAAATTATAGCCATTGTGATCTTAGGAAAGCATTAAATTTAGTTCTCACCTATCTTAACAAATCCAACACTACTACATAAACCCATAATGTACAAATGAACTATATTTCACCCAAAAAAATTTCCCCAATAACTCAGTTACTTATTCCTATCCCCTAAAATATTTGAAACACTATTTTGAACCTGAAGTTTAATATTTAATAGGAAATATTAAATAAAACCAACTTTTCATCAAAATTATTAAAGGCAACTTAAAATAAAAACTTTGGTTTATGACTTTATAATGGGAAATTTGTTATAAAGTCTAAAATATAAATCTAATCATCATCACGATGCCCTAACAAACCCTACATGGCCTCTTCAGTGAATAACTCTAACTATTGTGACTACATGTTAAACTCCTGATCTTGCGTATTATATTAAATACAGTCATACTCACACTAAAACGACACTAAGGGAACCTTATTTCCATATAGAGTCTTTTTTTCTCTAATACTCATTATAGAAAGGTCATTACTCAAAGGACGCATTATCCTCGAACTCGATTTTTTGAACATTAATCAAAAGAGATGGGTCATGAAAATCTCATCAAAGATGAAATACATGGAATAAATTGTTCATGTAACCATACCATTTTGGAATATCTAATTATTATTCCACTATTTGAATCCTTTTTTAACCTTAAATGACATGATATTCTTAGATGATAACCCCCCTTGACTCTATATCCAATTATTCTCTAGTCATGGTGAAACCTATAAGAATACTTAATTACCCACCTCAAACTTTAGGGGTCAAAATTTCCATTAACCATATAACCTTTTTCTACTCTGAGTGATGTCCAACCACTTTCTATTTAATTAGATATGCATTGAGGTCTCATGAACGAGACTCAGTCCAACCATAATAGACTCCTTGGCTTTAATAGAACTCAAGTTTGAATGGAAATTCCTTCCATATAAGGATTTGATGGTAACCATATACATTAATATCCTGATAACTGTTATTTAGGTAAACTACACCAAAGAAAAATGTCTCTCTTTAGAACCAGCTATTGAAACCTTGTGATGATATTGTATTTTATATAGATTCATTTTTATTTTTGATGATTGTTTATACTTATAATAAAGTAAAGAAAACAAGGGCTGATGGTGATATTATTTCCTAGAACATTTTTTTATGTTTTTTTATGGTATTTATTAATGGGGAAATTACAAGGATTCATTTATAAGAAAAATAATCACATGAAGGATGAAGAAATAACCAAAATAATAATGAATTTAGGATCTTCCATGATTAGGTGATATAAACCTATGTAATGAAGTTTATGATATTTTTTGAGATCATTTTTTTATGGATGAGCATATCATAGGAAAAATTAAATTGGTTCTCAATTTTATTGATAATGCCTAGAATATCATGTAAGAAGTCTGATTCATGTGTATCATATTTCTGGTTCACATGTGATGTTTGAGATGGTGTATGATGTTTGTGTTAATGGAAAATTATTGGGGGAAAATTTCATATGATGTAAGATATTTTGTGTCCCCACATTTGATATTTGAGTACCATGTATGATATTCACTCCGCATATAAGATATTCTGAAGCACATAAGATATTTTAACTTATGCAATTTTTTCCATATAAGTAGTTTTGGGTATGTATGAAATTTGGTCACATTTAAGGATTGAATTCTATTATATATATTAATTTATATGATATTTTACTTTGTGAAAAAATGATAATCTAGAAACTAGACTTCTAAACAATGAATAAAAATTAGATATACCAAGACATTAATATTCTAAATACAGATAGAATAAAAAATGATGATCCTATTGTTATAAACTTTAGGGATGAAACATCATGATCAATATAATGATCATCATTAAATATGAGTATAAAAAAGTTTGATCGAGGGTGAATTTGTGTTTACTAAGATAAGTTCAAGTCATGGAAGAAGGTGTCACATTAGAATAACTTGCTTATGTAAAGAATTACAAATTAAAATAAATGTTATGATTTTTTATGGAATTTAAAAATAAAATAAGAAAATGATATTTAAAATTCCAAATGAAGTAAATTTCATTGATAAAAAAGTAGGATTAAAAATTAGGAACCTTAATTGATGATAAATGAGTTTTAATGAGTCAATCAATAATATTAGGATTCAATGATATTCAAATAAATGTTATGAAAATGATATTCGAACAATATTTAGTGAATACAAAAATCTATAATTAAAATAATGATATGTATTTATAATTATATGCATAATGAAAACTGATACACTATTGTATCGAAGAAGAAAATCTAAGGCCAACTACAGGAGAGTATAGTGTGAGAAAGAGGAAAAAGGTCCACTTTTGTTGAGTCCAAGTAAAGGATCATAGATTTATTGATGGTAATTATTTTAAAGAAGTTGATTCATTTGTTTATGTGGTATTGTAACTGGTTGGTCCTGACATCTATATGAGTTCATGGTCATACCCCACCTCATGTTTCTTTTGAAAATAATGGTGTTGTGTGCATGGGATAATAACCATGACAGACCAAGGATGTAGTCATCCTTAATGGAGGAAAAACACATTATAAAAATGTGTTGTGTCTATTTTTATTTTGGAACCAATATGTATCTTTAGATAGAGGTATTGAATATGTATAATAGTATAATAGGGATTTAAATATCTATCCACATTGATTTACCCCTCCTATAAGTGTGTATCACCCTTCTTATGATCCAAAAATTTGTATCATAGATCTTGATTACTCAGTATTGTTTCTATTAATCACTTGATATAAATCAATACAATTAAATTAACACTATAGGAATCACAATTTTTGATGTACAAGGATTCATCCATAAAAAGATATGAAAATTACATACATTTTTCCTCTAAGGGTTGATGTTCTAAATTTTATTTAATATGGAATCACTATGCCAGATGAAACCTTAACATGGTCTCTCACCAACAAAATAAACATCCACTACCCAATAAAAAGGATATACCAATGGATTGGAATCATTTTTATAGGCCCTAAATCATTATTGTAGTCTATAATAATGGTTTGATGAGTTATTGGGTGATTTTTCATTAGGATAGACCTATTGCAAAAGTTTTTTCAAATCGTTGTTGTAGAAAACCTATAACAATGGTTCTCATAAAGCACACCCACTCAATATTTTTTATATCATGTTCTTGATATGAATCAAAAAAATTAATTAACAATAGAGGAATCCCACTTTTTATGGAATTTTTTTATTAATGAAAATAGAGGACAATTATTTACCGTATTCCTCTATGGATCAATGTTGTTGATTTCATTCAATATATACTCACTGTTTCAGATGAAACCTACACATGGTATATTAATGACAAAATAAAAAGTCACTATTATGAAAATTGGAATTACCAATGGTTTGGAATCATTGGTATATCCCCTCTAAATCATTGGTATTTCCTAAACCAATGGTTTTATTTGTTGGGTTATTTTCCACTATGATAAGACTATACAAATTGTTTTATCAAACCATTGAAATATAACACCAATACCAATGGTCTTCAAACCACTGGTATATGTAATTTAAAATGAAAGGCCTATACCAATGGTGTTGTCAAACCATTATCCTTGGTATTCTATTGAAAAATATTCTACTGGTGAGTATTTTTCCCATGAACTCTAACTTATATTCCAAATACGTTACCACAATCCAAATATATCTTTTATGTTTATATATACCAGTATATAAATATATATGTATGTATGTATGTATGTATGTGTGTATAAAAATAATAATTAATTTTGAAGTATTTATTGTTATTATTATTAAACATAAATAATGGAAACACCTATACGAATAGTTTGACAAAAAAAATTGGTACAAGTGGCCCAAAACAATACCTATACCAATAGATTCTCCAAAAAGTTGGTATAGCAATCCATTTACCATACCTATACCACTAGGTTTTCAAACCATTGGTATAGGCTTGTTGGTATAGGTAATATTTCTAGTAGTTATTAAAAATGATTGGATTTCTAAGAATAACTTATTATCTTCTTTATCTAAAAATGAGTTGACAAATGTCATGGGCTATATAATTTCTAATTCTATTTTGAATAATCTTCATAACATGTATAAATGAAACAAAAAGATGAAAAAAGAAATGATATAAGTCAATCAACAATAGTTTAATGATATTAGAATATAACTTGATGGAATAGCAGGTGAATTCATTACTAGAGTAAATATGATTTTAAATACAATTAGTGGATTTGAAGAAACTTTTAACAAATTTATTGTTGTAAAAAGGATGATGAAAATCCCACCAAAACAATTTGATACCAATATATCATCTCAAGAATATAGATATCTTGAATACTTTACTATTTTTGATCTTGACAACACTCTTATTAATCTTGATATAAGAATATGATCTTCTATTACATGTACATGTAAACAAGATAAGGAAATCGATTTGGAAGCTTTAAAATGTATGAATATGGAAGACAAGAAGGACTTCTGGAATGAAAATAAAATATGGAATATTATGTTAAAACTCTTTCTCTAATTTAAATAAATTTAATAATAGGAAGATGAAAATATAGATGAAAAAATACTATAAAATGTTTCAATTTTGGGATGGTTGTCCATTTATTAGGCAACATAACATTGAATATTTGAGGGCAAAATGATAATGAAGAATCTAGTAGTAATTACACTAATAAGAGACATTTCTCATATGATTTCTCAAAATTAATGAAGAATATTTATCCTAGTTTCTTTAGAAGGAAATTTCGTTTCATTGAGGAAGCTATATCTGAAAGTGATGAAAGTGGAGATGGTGATGAGGAAGTTCCTAGGGGTGTCTCTTAAGGACTGTTCCTGGAATAAGTATAAGAAGAGGTGATATTGTTTGAAAATGAGTCACAATACAACAATGAGTATGCTTAAATGCAAGGAGATACTGCTAAATGTTATACTATGAGAATAGAAATAAAAATGTTTTTTAAATAAAAAGAAATGATGGGAGAATAAAAAACTAACATAAATGAAGGTTTATACAAAAAAAGGTGACTAAAGGAAAAAAGAATATTTATTGATAAAATAAATTAAGATGTAAAAGATTGATATAAAAAAAGAGGAAAATCATTGAAGATGTGACTTCTACAATTTCCCTTGGGGATAAGGAGTTGGATAAACTAAAAAGAATATTATAGAATTTATGGAGTTTTTATTAAAAAATAAATTCATCATGAATTTTGTTATTAAATATAAAGGTTAATTCTGCAAGAAACGTAGAATAATTATATATTCTGAATAAGATGTAGGACATGAAAAGTGAAATTCAATAAAAGTTTCTATATAAAGTAATATTATTTATTCAAATTTATTAAATTAAAATTAGAATCTAGAATATAAGATACGACTGAATTAAAGTCTAATACATCTCAAATTTTAAAAGAAAAAATTTAAGGAAATTATTCTTTATTTGCCAAAAATGTTCAAGGATGAATTCCACAAAAGGGATTTGTAGGGTGTAAACTTTTAAGGTCTAGAGACAGAGAAAGACAATATATCATTTAAAAAAAATTATCAGTATAGAATATTTTAAGGATTCTAATGGTTTTGTAGTTTTTTATCCAAATGGTTTACTACTATTAGTATAATAGGTTTCTACTTAGACTGAGAAGAGAACTGAAATAAATGGGGATAAACCAACTATAGACGTGAACTCATAAAATTTCCCAATAAATTTAAAATAATTTTGAGGTAAAAATAGATTTAGAAGCCTTCAAGATGTCTGTAGAAGATTAGATCAAGAAGGGAACACCTCATATGGGTATGTTTCTTTTATCAAAGCTTATTTGAATATATTTCAGAGTTTCTGAAAAAATTTGAATCAATGTAAGATTTAGAAACATGAAAATATGATTGATGTTTCATTTAAATATTTTAAATATTAAAATTATTATATCAAATATAGTTAGTGTTTATCTCACATTAATATTTATTTGAACTACATAAAATTTTTAGAAATATAAAGGAGGAGTTGTGACATTTGGTAATTATAGATCACTAATTGTCAAAGGTATTGGAACAAAAAATATTAGAATAAATTAAATTAGTTAAGAAATTTTATTGTTTTTTGATGAGTTAATGAATAATTTGATGAGTGTATCATAAATAATTGATTTTCTAAATGAGGTGATATTCAGAAAAAATTGATGTATAGTAAAAAGAATAAAATATGGGAAATTTTTAGAAATGTTTTGAGAACCTCAATAAATATATTTCAAATAAAAAAAGCAATTGTTGTCTTTTACTTGATTAAAAAGATAAAAATAATACATGGCATAGATGACTTGGTCATCTTGTCAGAAAAAATATAATAAAACTAAACAAATAAGAATCTATGTGGAATATACCCATTTTAAAAAAGATACCATTAATTTTTTTTAAACCTTTAAAATGGGGAAAATTTTAATAAAACTCCTAAGGGGGATTACATTCAAAATTTGATAAATCTTGAACTAATTCACTCTAATATAAGTGTTCATATGGATATAAACTCAGAAAATGAAGAAATATATTCCATTACTTTTATATATGGTTTCACAAGTATAACATACATCATTTTCATGTCACATGAATGAAAAACATTAGATAGATTCAAGATTTTTATAATATTTAAAGAGAAGAAAATAGGCTTGTACTTGAAGAGATTGACATAAAATATGAAAGTGAATATGGAAATATACAATCCACTAAATATTATAAAAAACATGGAATAAGGCATGAATTTATTTCTCTATATAAAACATGATAAAACTGAGTTGATGAATGGAATGATATTATTCCATTTTAAATGGGTATAATTATGCTTATAGAATAAAAAACCTCAGGGTATTACTGGTAATAGGCCCTCAAAACAACTGGAATAATTCATAATAAATTTATTATAAGAAAAAACTACAAAAAAATACCAATGATATGTGGTTCAAAAAAAATCAAAATTCTAAAATTTGTTGGGTATTTAAATGTCCATGCTTGATCAAAAAATAAAGATTTAATTAGAAGAAAATTTTATAGAAATGACAAAGATGGAATTATTCTTGGATACACACATAATCAGACATCAAACAAGGGTTGAATTAAAAAATATGAATGAATTCTTTATAATGATTATTTCATTAATTTAAAATGAACAAATAATCAAAAATTCTATCATATTAGATTGTAAATACGATTCTATAATTTTAAAACCTGTTGAAGAAAATGAATAAAATACAATCATTCAAATTAAATATGTAAATTTTTTACTTTACATGGATGAAAATGAATAAATCAAGTCTATATAAGAAAATTAAATGTTGAGAGAACAAGTTAATTCTAATAAAATTATTTGGGATTAGAATAGAGGTGTTTAGAGAAGAAGGAACATCATTCCCACTGGTCATAAAAGTCCACGGTCAAAGGTTTAACTATGAACGGTTGAGGAAGAATTTGAAAACAAGTAGTGGGTTCAAGCTAGGAATAAATAACTTAACCAAATTGAAAATAATGTGATATGGAAAATTTTTGCTGGACCTAAAGAAGAACAAAATATTGGAGAAAAATGATTCTTTCAGAATAAGTTGAATGATAAAGGAGAAGTATCTAGCAAAAATTTCAAGATGGTTAGTAATTGGTATTAAAAACATGGAGGGGTTAATTTCAATGAAACATATTATTCAGTTTCCATAATTGAGTCCATCATAATATTCCTTTCTATAATAGCTTAGAATAACATCAAAATATTTTAGATGGATGTTAAGTCAACTTTTAAAAATAATGATATTTATAATGAAGTGTGAATAGAAGTACATAATGCCTTTATTCATTATTTTAATAACAGAAAAGAATGCATGTTAAAGAAGGAACTTTATAAATAAAATAATGATCGAAGTACATGGTATTTGAATAGATTTTAATATTTGAAGATCACATAGTTCAAGAAAGTGGATGTGGATAACAACAAGCATATTAAAAATACCAACACCATAACACTACTTATGATTGTGTATTTTGATTACATAATTTTTTATTTAAATGAATAAATCCAATGTGAGGGGTTTTCAAGTCACATGAATAAATGATTTGAGATGTCAATTCTTGGTGAAATGAACTTTTTCTTGGGGTAATAGGTTACTCAAGTTTCTAAATACATATTTATTTCAGAAGAAATGTATTCTATAGATATCTTAAATAAGTTTTACATGAAGGAATCTAGAGGCATATCCATACCAATTGAAGGGGGGAAACTCAGTTAAGATAGTGGAGGAATTTTTGTAAATGATAAGTGATTTATAAGCCTGATTAGGGGTGTCATAATTTTTACAGTCACCAGACCTCAAATTGTATATGATATCACACTTTGTGTCAGGGTATAATCCAATCCTAATGAATCAAATCTGTTATAAAAAAGTGGATCTTGAGATATATATCAAATACTCTCAATTTTGGGATGATTTACCATAATTAAGGAAAGTTGAACCTAAGAGGGTTCACTAATAATGACTATCCATGAACTATAGATGATATAAAGTCCACATCTAGTGGAGTATTTATTTATTGATATATGGTATTTTTGAAGAAGTTCAAAGAAGAAAATATTAGTTTCATTTATTTTAACTAAACATGAGTCTAGGGCCTCATCATTGGTAGTTACACAAATAATTTGGATGAGAACATGGTTTCATTATTTGAATTTTTAATATGGGTATCCTTTGGATTTAGGATGAAATAATTAATGTGAAATAAAATTTTCAATAAATCCCATGTAGCACTCCAAGTCAAAACTCATTAATATAAAGTATCATTTTCTAAATTAGAATGTTGTTAAAGGTATCTTGAAATTGGATTTTGTTATTTCCAAGGAATAATGGGCTGATTTATTTACAAAAAACTCTCACAATTGATCAATTTGAGAATTTGAGGTTACAAATGGGAGTTCAACCATCTCCATCACATTGATATATATAAATCCTTGAGTATCATCCACTATTTTTCTTTATAAAATTCTTGAGGAGATTTTTTTTATAATGGGAGAATGATATATCCTCTATTTGTGAATTGTTTTTATTCATGTTCTTAGTGATGTAGGAAAAGTATCAATTTCAGTTGTAGTTTATTCTTTTTTTGGTCATAGAAATTTACTATACTGGGATGAGTTGTTCTTAAGGACATAATTGAAGAATGATTTAGTTTATCTTATTTTGTAAAATTTATAACTCACATAGACTTATAGATAACTCATTAATGATTAATTTTCTTCGAAGAGATTAATTTTATCCCCCAAAACTAATCTCTTTGGATTAATTATCAAGAGAAGTGCGTTTTGTTGCAAACAAATACAACTGGGTAGAATTATGAACCCCTGAGTTGATGATATTTTTTTTTTGTTAATATATGTTTATTTGTGATGATTTTTTTTTGTGATGATATTCATGTAAAATATGAGTTATTATAGTTAGAGTACTATCTATAAAATGTTTTTTAGGTGCTAGAAGAAATGTTTTATTGGGGAAGTTATAATGATTCATTTAGTAGAAGAAATCTAGATTAGATGTTGAATAAATCATCTAAATGGTTTTGAGTTTTGGAGATATCATGATCAGTTTCTATAAAATTGTGTAATGTATTTTTTGAGTTTATTTGAGATGAGTTTCTTTGGATGCTCCTACCTCAGGAATAATTAATGTAGTTCTAATGTTTTTTAGAATTTTTGGAATATCATATAAGAATTTTGATCTGTACTTATGATATTTCAGGTCCACATTTAATGTTTGAGCTAGAATTTCTTGTTTTGGTTAATTTAAATTTAAAAATTGAAAATATAATATGGCATATAATATTTGTCGGATTTTTTATAGTATTTGAGTACCACATATGATATTCACTATATTGATAAGATTCTTGAGATGCATTTAAGATATTTTATAGTTAATTATATATTTTAGCTTATAAAATATATTTTTTCCATGCATAATAAGTATTGGGAATGTAATAAATTTGGTTGTGTATGACGTTTTATCCATGTAATATATCATACTTTATAAGATATTTTACTTTATGAAAATATGAAAATCCATAAATATTATTTATAATGAATGAAATAAAATGAGATATATTTAGACTTAAATATTCTAAAATCTAGGATATTAATATTTGAAAATGTTGTTTTTGAAAACATTGGGTATTAAACATAATGATAAATCAGATGGTCATGATTCCAGATGAGAGTAAAGGAAGGTTGGACGATAGAGAAGCTGGGGTTACTGATATGAGGTTCACCCTAGAGAAGATGGAGCCTTGTCATAGCCCAATGGAGTCATTCTTATGTGAATGGTTTAAAAAGGAAATTAAAGTGTTGATTTTGAAGGTAATTTTAATGTATAATAATACCATGATTTTTAAAATATTACATGAAGGAAAGTTTCCTGATTTAAGACCCCATGTTCTATAAGGGTGACAAAATTCTAAGAGAATTTGATTTCATTTTTAAAATAGTGGGGGGATATTTGATACCATGATTTAAAATCTTGTTATAAAGATTATGAATCCCCAAGGGAGGTTTTATATACATGGATGGAGGCTCAACAGGTATCAAAGTGCTCAGTAGAGCCTTAATATGGATCAGGTTGCTATTTTAGCCAAGGCTACAGTAGTACCATCAACTTCTAGTGGGACTTTAATAAAAAAAGAATGACGATTATCTCTGTAAGACTTAATTGGTCGAATCCCTCACTTATTCTCCTATTGTGGATCATGTGGATAGTGGTGGTATCCCCATTTCCTATCCCTCTCCTTCTTTAGTTGGGGTTCACCTTGAGGGTTTTTTCTTGGAATTTTTAGGCATGTTCTTACATCTATCAACATCGATTTTTCTTATCCTCTCTTCCAAACTAATATTAGAATATCCCAGTTATATATTTGATGTATATTCCACTAAATTAGTGTTTAATTTTATGATCATCAAGAATATTTTTGTGTGGCTTTCATATAGGGTGCCCTATATGGTAGTCTATTCTAAATTTCACATGATTTCAATGGAGGTAAGTAGTTACATTGAATATTTTTAGGTTTTTTTATTAAATTTAAATTAAATTCCTATTAAATAAGGGTTTATCATTCATAATTTTTCTCTTATATCATAGGGGACATCCTGAGATGATTGTTTTCCTATGATCGCATGTCATTCTGATGATGTGTGTCACTATTTTGAACTTTCTATGGTTTTAAACATTATATTTTTGTTAAATTAATGTTTTTTTATATCAAAATGTTAGTAATTTTTCATTATTTGAGGTAAGGATGGTTCCATAATTCATTGGAAAGTGGTTGGTCATGGTTATGGTGTGATGAGGTTGACTAATGAGCTTCTATGTATTTATAGATTTTTAAATTTAAATTTAATTAGGGTTTAAATTTTTTATATTTAATCAATTAAAAATAATTTTATTATAATTAAATATATTAATGGTTTTGAATTTTTTTAAAGGGACTTGGGTTTTTGGATTATTGTTTGAATGGGCTTGGAGAGCCTCAACAGGAGTTTCCAAGATACTTTGTAAAGGGGTTTCACTTTGCTTTAAGGTAAGTGGTCCTTATGCTTGTGCCCCTTGGTATTTATGAATTTGTTATATGTATGTGGTATGTGAGGTCCAACCAAAAAATTTGTGGTATAATTTAAATTATTTATGTATTTTAATAAAAATGAATCCATCATTTATTTTTATAAGGCATCGAGGGCCCAGATGGTCCCTCTCATATAGACTGTACATCTCAACCACCGATGACCAAGAATATAATCGAACTATGCCACTTGGGATACATGGACAAAGGTTTTTCATAAGAGATACCCTAGAGATGACAATATATTTTAGATGAAGGTAGGGTGAGTGTTTTCCCTACTGGGATGTGACTACCTGGGTAGTTAGTCCTATGATTTTGGTATTCGGGTTTGGCATTCAGGCTGACCAAAGATATCTGGGAGTGGGAATGGACTTTGGGATATCTTTCTAGAGTAACCTACCATAGAGGCTAGAGTGGCCCCAATGAGACCTAAGGGGACCCTAGTAGGTTTCCCTATGACTTCTGTCCTTATTGAGAGGTTGGAAATTAGAATAGGTGGAGATGATAGTATGTGTCGCCATATAAACTTTCCTGATGATGTGTTCCTGAGGGCTTGTGGATTGAGGTGACAGGTTTATGAATTCAACCATATATTTATACTTATACTTTTTTACTATTGACACAACTGAGAATTCCCTGATTTTATTCTTAGGACACAACCTAAGGTCCCAAAAAGATGTGATAGTGCTATTGGTTATTTCTACAGGTTCTTTCTAGGATTCAGCTTTTGAGACTTTTGTTATACCAGTGTGATACAGCTTAGACTATGGTGTCACTATGGATGCCCAATGTATATCATAGGATATGGATTTTGTGAAAAATGATGAATTCTCAGGAGACTCAAATTTGACCTTGGCTCTATATGGGACACCTGATATACCTCAAGTCATTAGGATTCCTAGTATATCATGGATTCATCTATTCAATCTTGGGGGTTTTATTATGATCATATTTTTTATGATGTGTTGCATAGGTAATCCATAAGATCTAGCTAGTTAATCATGTTGATGTTATTTATTCCTAATTAGGATACCCAGTATGTCTAGGATTTATCCTTTTTTATGGTGAAATAGTGGATGGTCTTAGGGTCAGTGAATACTCTAGATACATACGGAATGGATTCAAGATGCAAATGAAATGGGAGTTTGGAGAGATTCATAGTCCAGCCAGGATTTGGATGTTGATCCATGTATGATGATATGTTTGGATATTTGATCTTGAGACTAATATATTCTTAGTCTACACCTAAGGATATGATTATTATATGGTTGGAATGATATCATGACATGATCATAGACAACCGTACATTGATCGATGTAGTTTATTGTCAATTCAGGTCATGTACCTAGTGATTAACAATAGTTACACATACCAGGGTAAGACCTGATCTCGTTGAGTGGTTATGGTTGGCTAAGTCATCATAAAATTCTCGAAGATACCCTAAAACCATCTTAATAAAGTATTATGGTGGTTAATTATTTTAAAAAAAATTATTTATTCATTTCTTCTAGGAATGTCACATTAAAGGACATTGTGTGTACTGTTTATGTATGGGATTATGTTGGTTGTTCCATACTAATTTATGTACTCAAACCTTGTTTTGGTGTCCATGACACTTTGGTACCCAACAAGATATCTCAAATTTAAAAGGAACATGTTGGGTAGTGTATTGGGATGATATTGATGATTGAGATTATAAACATGAAAAAGATTGGAGACTACACTTGAGGTGACGCTATGGGTAGTAGTGGAGCCTCTTGTAATTTATTTCACTCATTCAATTTTATTTTTTAGTATATGTGATCTTCTGATTGGATATATTCCTTTTGTGACTATATTTATTCTATATTTAATATTATTACCTCTTAGGTTGTTTTATTTATCTTTCATACTCTGATGTTTATTGATGATATATGAAAATTAGTTACTTTATTTATTACTGTTTACATTGATCAGTGGGTGTAGTATCCTCATGGTACTACAGTAGACCCCCAATCATAGTTATGATCATCTAGTGTATAGGGAGACATGCTTGAGGTCTTGTAGTGAATTGGGACAGAGAAACAGTTGATGGGCATCAGGACCGGGGCACTACACCTGAGTCTTAAAGTGGATTAAAATGTGGGACTTTACACAGAGATGATTTATTATGAATGAGTTTATCTATACCACCATGATTCAAGGATATCCCTATATGTGTTATAGAATTTATATTCACACAATATTAAATGAATATGGAAATATGGAATTAAAATAAAAAGATGTGTTATGAATTTTGTGAGTTAGAAGAACCAGTATTCTATTGTATCAAAGAATAAATACTGATAATAGCCATGGGATATAGATTTTTGAGGAAGAATAAGAAGGTAAAATTATACAGAGTCTGAATGGATACTCAAGCATTCATTTTCAATCATTATCCAGAAGGATTTTTTTTCTTTGTTGATACGAGATTATAATTTTTTGGTGATAGTAGCTATAAGTTTTTAGGGCCACAACCTTACTCAAGTACCTTTTGATAATAAGAAGGGAGATGTGTGTATGGGATAACAATGAAAATACACTAGTAACATACTCATCCTTAAAATATGTGAATCTCATTAAAAAATGTGTTGTATCCATTTTTTCTTTTGGAATCTGTGATATCTTAAAAGATAGGTATTGAATAATCATGAGAGTATAAGAGGAATTCAAATATCTATTCACACTGAATCACCCCCCCCCCCCCTCTGAGTGTGTATCACCCATTATTTGATCCAAAAACTAAAAAATCTAGGAAAAATGCTCAAATAATAACCTCATGTATATGAACGATGTTCTTATTTTTCCTATCAATATGTGGTTGATAAGTATTACATTGATACAGCTATGTAAGAAGCACCTTATGCAACCCATTCTAGAAGTACGATATGGAACAAAGATCCATATTTGAAATTATACTCTATTGTATCATGTCAAAGTGTGCCAGATCACTAACATTATGTTTTTAGGATCATGCATAGAGATGGTGTCCTAAATTAGTAGGAAGTGAGCCACATTGGTTAGCCAATCTGTGATTACCCATACCAGGTAACTATCCCAGGGAATCCTCAAATTCCCCATTATGGAAGACATGGATCATTTCCATTCATGAATGGGTTATGGAGGTATAAGACTAATGATCCACTAGTGTGTCACCCTTTACCCAAATCATGTAGCCTGGACTATAGTTTCACATTTCTCAAGTGTGTATCCCTATACGGCAGAGGTTGCCGACTAGCGGTGAGGGATTAATCCATTCAATATGGAGACTACACCCTCAAATTAGAGTCATACAATAGTGTAAAAAACCAACTTTTCTACAATACATAATAATAATATGCATCAATAAATAAATACAATGTTGTAATAAATTTCATGGAGAAGTGTAATATTATACAAACACTGATCGCCCTCTGGCCTAATCCAAAGTACAAAGAATCCAAAAATACATCCCATGAACCATATCCAAACTTCCATCCCTGATCAACAGACACCCTATCTCCAAAATACACTTGAGTTGCATAAACCTAGTCCACATGTTGTGCTTAAGATGAATGAATACATAATGTCTATACACACATCAAGGGGTGAGTGTAGAGTGTGAAAAATACATCTCAATAGGGTATCGCCATGTTCCTTTAGTATAAAATATCATATATATGTCTTCATGATGCACAATAAATTTACCACATAGGAATGGTGGACCTTTTGTGTGAACCATACAACCATTAATCCATTTGAAACACGTCAATGTGTGCTAACATGAACACCACAACACCAAATCAAAAATTGTATGGTGCTATGTATGAATTCCAACTCTTCATTTCAACTCATGATAACATACAAACAGTCAACCCATACCCAAAGACTCATGTTAGGATGGTATCTAAAACCACAACCTATTACACATAGACAATTCGAACATACATCAATATCTCAACAAACTTCCAAATGAATCCAGACAGGTTTATACTATTGTCTTGTATCACATCATGACCCGACCCCCTCATGGTGGTCCTTTACCCATACCTCTCATGGAATGTTCCTATACATGCATGAATCAACTCATGACACAACTATATCATGATAGATAACCATAACCCTTTTAAAAAAAGGTCTAAAAATCATACAATGAATCAACTAGCTCATGAAGGATAGCGACTTCCCTATCAGAATAAGGATAAAAAATTAATCCCATGACTCATCCATCTCATTGATATATATATGTACCACATATCATCATAATGTGAACAAAAAATAGAGTCACAACACATAACTCAAAAAACTAGCTAATACTAGGATTCTAGTC
This sequence comes from Viscum album, assembly GCA_963277665.1. NCBI lineage: Eukaryota > Viridiplantae > Streptophyta > Magnoliopsida > Santalales > Viscaceae > Viscum > Viscum album. Next base: position 940,027,276 of record OY728165.1, read on the forward strand.
ACTTAAGACCTATACCCTCTTCAAAACATGTATTGTTGCACATTTTAGGCATTTATTGGGTCCTCCAGACCAATCATACTCTCACCTCATCGATAAAATGTTGAATCCATCACACAATGGTGATGCCTTATCCTAATGGATTTTCTCAACCTAAATATCATGGTTTGGTCCACATTATTTTAAATTTACCTTAACAATCCCATTACCACTATCCACAAACCATCCTAAGACAAACTACTCTAAACCCCATTGGAAAATCATTCCAAATCCTCATGACATTCCCATGAACCATTATTGGGACCCATATCACATATCCCGAGGGAGGTATCTAAGCCTTTTACTTGAAGGAAACCCTTTATGGTACACCCAATCTAGTCGCAAAGAACTCATCCTACTCACAATGGTCACCAAATCTCAGGCCACCCTTATGTGGGAATCCATCATGAAACATGAGGTGAATGGTTATCTCACCCATTGCCTCTAGGACTAAGCCGCTCATACCTATCCAATTATCCCTAGGAGAAAAAACCTAAGCTATACATGCCCCATATTCAACCTAGAGAGTTATCCATTTCCTTAAATCATCTAAATAATCTCCATATCCTCTTATTAATCATAATTTTTTAGATATCTCAATTCTCCCAAGTGACGAGGCACACTTAGCTCAAGCATAATAGAATGAGTATCATCCCATCTATCTACCCAAAGCCCCCCCCCCCCCCGAACACTCCTGGACCCACTTTACTCATCCCAAACCCAAGAAAAATGTATTAAATAGGAAAATAATATATAATTACACATATGAACTTATATAAAATGTAATTACTACCTTAAAATGGAGTTAACATACTCGCTAAGCTCTGCAACACCTCTTCCATGTTTTTTCATGCCTCCTCCATGCTATTCCATGCCTCTCACAATATTTAACCACCAGCTTAGCTCATGGAACACATAGCATGGTATAATTAATTAATTATAAACAATTATAATTAATTATACACAATTATATATAATTATTTATAATAAAAAATGTTTCATAATCACCTGAAAGATCACTTGTCATTGTAGTTCCACATAATCCTCGACCAACCATGTATGGAAGGTTCATAGCATTCTCATTAAATCTTATTGAGAAAAAAACCAATCATTTGACATTTATTAAGTGTTCAATATAATAACATTTAATCGAAAAACATAAATATAATTATGGAAACAACATACCTAAAAAAAGGTGATGGATGATAGGAGAACAACATATTGAGACATCCTCAAAACAAAATGAACTAAAGCCCCATCATGATCTGATTATTTCACCATGTTATGATGAAATAATTATCCAACCTAGCCCAAATTCATAGAAAAAGTATAGTTCTGGAAAATGGGAATAAAAAATTGAAGGAAAAATGATATTACTTTGAATCATCATCGTAATATACCAAGAATTATCACCTCTTAAGGGGCCAAAGGAGGGATGATGAGGGAGAGAGAGAGATAGATTTAGCTAAGAAATGGATTCTCCAAAAACCAATTCCTATATATATTTTAAAGGTTCATGACTACCGAGAGATAAAATTTCTCTTATTAAAAAAACTTTTCCCGAATATACTATCTATACATTTAGACTCACTGATTAGATGGTGAGCCCAGGTAGTGAACTGAACTATTGCCCATCCCTCCAGCTTGATGGTTAATATTGCAGCGTCGCATCCACTGTTCTATGCTCCGATGATTTTACAAACATGTTTTTAATCCTAAAAACCTTAAAAATCATCTAAAACACCCTTTGTAGACATTCAAATACTCATTTTATAATTTTTATTTCTAGTTTCAAAATGAATCGTCCACTAAAAAAATTAGAATTTCCCCTAGAATTTAGAACCCGTAACAACATATGTGATTACAAATTTCCCATAATAACACTTTCCATACACAAAAATCCATGGAAATTATAAAACCACATATCCTAATCAATTTTGGTCATCAAATAACTATGAACTTTCCACATTCCATCCCCAGATTATAAATGAGTTTCTATTGCACAAAACCATATACTAAGCCTGGGTACACCCGTTTCCTACAAAAATCATTTGTATGATACCCCAACTATCTCACCCATGGATCACATGGAACATTACACTTGGTTCCTATGTCACTACATCTAGTTCCACACAAAATAATAAGTCATATATCCTCCAAATGACCTCTCATAGGATTCCTAACTACACCCTCTGTCATGCTCACCCAAGGCCCGAGCATGATGATTTAACCCCCAGATTCATCATAACATTATCCTAGAAATAAAAATAATGTTCAAAACAAAATCTATGTGTAATTAAATTGTTAGGTAACAATTATATAGTACAATTAAAATTATCCAACCCTAAGCACTATCACTCCATTGATCTGAATCACACTCAGATCAGGGCAAACTACCCCTAACCCAATGTGGATGCTCTGACACCGACTATCACCAAATATAAATACAAATTTCTTATTTAACAAAGAACCAAGTAACTTCAGATCTAATTCATACTAAAACCATGCTTCCACTATGACCTTCTATAGAATGATCACACACCGCCTCTACAACCCTTATGATATGAGGGTTGTTTACCCGCAACTAATACAAGACTCCCCACAAAAGAAGTGTGGTTTTTGTCAATCACCAAACCAATGACCTGAATATGATAACCCATAATATGACTTTCATTGAACATAATGACAATAAATAGTTTTTCAATTCACCCCCAGGAAATAGTGTGAATAAACAACCACCACTTTTTATCAGCACACTTGGAAAAATATCTTTGACATCCACCAATTTTTTTCAAAAATGAGGTTCATGCTCTCCAACCAACATGGTATGCTCCCCAACAGATGGATTCAATTAAAATGTTCCATGATCTCTAACCCAAAAAAGTACCACCACAACATGTATACATCTCTTTATAATTCATGATCATTCCTCTTAGAAAATACTTCTGTCAAGGACAATCATTATTAGTTGTATCTCGATACTCTAATACAATACATATCTCATCTCTCTCCATAAATAAATCCCTAAATTCCAACTAAAATCTAGGATTACATTCCCATTATGACCTCATCCACCAAACCAATTATCTCTCATTAAGATTAACCCAAAAAAAAAATGACCACTACACCACCACCATATTGTTGCTCAGGTACGTCTCTAACCTAAACCAATTCCCCATAGACCCACACAAAGCATGTTCACCAATTCACAATTCAACTGAGCATCACAGGTATCAAACATACACATTCCCTCACAAAAAATTACATTTTCCTAAAATCCACACTAATTCCTACACTACTCCTGAGGTAGAATAATGCCCCAAGAACCTGGTTACAACTTCTTTCCAACTATATACCCTGGTCTCAGTGGTCCTAAGGGGTCTACGCTCTCGTGAAACATGATCAAACCACCCAACTCGTGTTCCCCTGAATCTAATCCCATCTAACCTAGGATAACATTCTTAATGCTTTGATCATACCCCACATTCATGTAAGTCACATCCCTTAGCCCAAGGTATCTCATGAATTCTAAGCCTAACTGCATGATCACCTTCTCCACATACATTTTTCCAAATAAAGAGCATCTATATACACTTCACCACACTATTGAAATATCATATCGAGATCCATCAAGGCTAAGAATTAACTAGATCCTACACCCAATTCTTGATCTAGATACCAAAATCACCCATACAATCCTGATCACTATCCCATGACATATCACCCATTCCATTTCATAACCCTCTCAAGGTTTCCACATCCACATGGAAACTCATGCCTGGTCCAATAACCTCTTAGGAAAACGTTCCCTCATTGAGCTATCACGAGGTCATCAATTCCAAAATTGAACCACTAAGGGTCTATATATATCCAATTATGAAGTTATTTTTATTTCCATCTCTGGTGAATCTACCGTCATAAGCCCCAAAAGACCTGACATCAGACAAAAATCAGAAAAACCTCACACAAGTATGTACATGACATGTGAGTCTTATGTTCCAAATATGATTAATGTACAAATGAAACTTGATAATGGTTTAAGAGATAAAAAATAATAATATCTCCATTAAGAAGTCATGTAAAATAAATATATAAATCATTAGCATGAAAATCAAGAACAAAATTCGCATCACCCTAAAAGCATGGACTTCCCACTAGAAAAGTGTTCGTGAGTCACTAGTCCCGATTCTATCGCCGGATCTAAAGCATTTCTAGAACACCAAATTACCATATATTTAAATCTTGAAAAAAAACAATATCTGAAACTACTTTTTGAAACACCGAACCTGAATCATCGAGTTTGAGATGGAGGGTCACATGAACTCAATCATTCCTCATCACACATCAGAGGCTATAAAATAGTAGCAAGGGACTAATCCATATAATGGAGAGAATATTCCCTATATTCGAAGTCATAAAAAATAAGAAAAAAATACATAACGCATAATTAGGGTACACATTAATAAATAAATACAACACTGTAATAAATTTCACTTGGAAGAATGTAAGCATACATCCACTGATTTCCCACTAGGCCAATCCCAAATAAAAAGAAACCAAAACACTTCCCACACACCCAGGGCCCATTAACATCCCCATGAATAACACAAATTTTTTCCACAATACACTCATGTTGAACCAATTCGATCCATTACGCATCCTTTTCTCAACGTGAAAGGATACAAAAGGAATGTATGTGCACTAAAGAGCCCATATACGGTGTGAAAAACATATTTCAATAGGGACTCGCAAAGTTCTCCTAGTATATTCCATCATATAAATTTATTCATGATGCGGAAAAAATATTTCACAAAATATAATTGGGTATCATGTGCTAACTAGGACACCATGATTCCTTGTGTGTCAGGCCACAATGTTCTAATCAGGCCACAATGACACCCGATAATGAATAATTTGATTCCATGCTTGAATTCCACCTCTTTATTACATATCATGTTATTATACTAATTTCTAGACTATATCTGAAGACTCAGGGTATAGAGGTATCCAAAACCTCAACACAATACATATATAAATTGGGTAGGATCATATATCCATATCTCAACCCACTGTTAGATCACTTTAGGAAGGGTCCATCAGTTTGGTCTCACAAAACATCAGGTCCCAACATAATTGTAGTGGTCCTCTACCAAATACCCAGATTAAAAGATCCAATTAATTCAAGAATCATCCCATGAATCAACTATATCATGATGGATAACAACCACCCTATTAGAAAAAGGTTCTATAACTCATACCATGAATCAAACTTCTTGAAAGGGATATCCACCACCCTTTTAGAATGAACCATCACAAATCATCCCATCACTCATCCATATCGTCAATGGATATCCACCATATATCCTTAAAAGTTACACAATAAAAATGGACATATCCCATCACATAACTCACTAACTAATCCCAACACACTAGTAAATCAAGAAGTAAACCTTTATCATAACATGTCTCTTCACACTTTTCAGGCATCCAGTAGGTCCTCCAAAACCATCCTGATCTCTCCTCACCAATACCATCTCAAACCCATCACACAACAATGATACCTCATCTCAAAGGTTCTCCTTGAACTAGATCTAAATTTTTAGTCTATATTTTTGCTGAATTCCATTGAAACTCCAAGCCCCATTGTCTAAGTAAAATCCCAAGCTAAACCACTCTAATCCCCTTTGAACAACTCATGATTAGAACATAATAAATTTCCATGACCCATTCCAGGGTCCCATCTCACATCTAATGAGAGATGACACTTATCATATCTTATAAAGGATACCCTATATAGTATGTACCATATAGTCTTAAAGAACACCATGCTCATTGAGTCTCAGACCACCCTCAGGAGAGAATACATCACAAAACAAGAGATGAATGGTTATGTCACCCATCATAACTGGGTCTAAGGATGTCATATCTATCCAATTAGTCTTATGAGAATAATCCTGGGCTACCTATGTCCCATCTCAAACATCGAGATCACTCTAAAGCCTCATGTCATATAAATCATTTACCTCACCCCTCTCTGACATAGTATTCAGGAAATCTCAGTTACCCCAAGTGTTAAGGTGTATGTATCTTGAGCATAGAAGACCCAAAATCATCCCATTTATTAGACCAATTCCCTCTCAAACACCATTTATCCCCTTTCACTCATCTTAAACCCATGAAACATTCAGGTAATAGATAAATCATACATAATCATATATATTATCTTTTATTAATGGGAGGACCTACCTAAAATGCATTTAACATTCTATCCAAGTTTCAAAATGCCTCTACCAATCTTGAACATTCCTCCTCCATGTCATTCTATCCCTCATCCATGCTCTCAATTCCACCTGAGATCCTACTTCACATCAAAAAACAAAAATTATTATTGATAAAAAATTATCAATTATTATTCAAATTAATCCAACAAGACATAATCACTAAGCTCTAATCCAAACACACCTTTTATGGTTGTTCACACACTTGAGATCTTATCATAAAATCTAGTTCTCAAAATGAACTATCCACTAAATAAATAATTCCTAATTTCCTATGAATTTGAAACCCTAAAAATATGGTTCATTATAGATAGTTCTAACACACCCCCTTATTATAGGTGGAGAACTATGTAAAAACCCATCAATATCCCATTTCACCCATTGAAACCAATATTATCTACATACATTACAAAATATCTTTGTCAAATATAGATGATATTACCACTTAAAGGAGTGTGATATCCTTATCAAACCCTAATTCATAATCATAGGAACCATAACACAATATCAATCATAAATCACCTCATCATTATCAAGGGTATAGTTTGGTGGTGGATTCGTACTATATATGTTTTACTCCATGACTAGAAAATTAGAATCTGAAAATTGTATCATCTTCAACATACTAAGGAGTGATAAAGTAAAGAACAAATATGTAAGTGTTTTCTTACCCAATTACCCTTATAGGTCCAAATCCATCTCAAAAAAATAGGGATATATCCTTAAAATCACTATGAGAATCCTATTATACTTGAGTCCGGGTATTTATTCTCAATGAATCGACAATGATGTTACCCTTTTCATGGGTATATTATAGATCAAAATAAAGAGACAATAAAGACTCAAACCATATTCAATAATTAAAAGATCATGTAGCACTGTGAGAAAATATACTTCATGATTTTATTGTCTATATACACTACGAACCTCTCACCCAGTAGACAATGCCTCTGATTTATCAAGTTATGAACTACTACTACCAACTCTAATTCATAGTTCAGAAAATTTTTCTCATGTTTCCTTAGCTTTCTCGATATATAAGAGGCAACATTACCATCCTACATTATGACTACTCACAAAATAACCCTTAATACATCACAATAAATGTTATACTCTTTACCAAACTCAAGTAAGGTTAGGACTGGTGTTGTAGTCAATATCCCCTTTATCATAAAAATACACTATCACATGTGTCTAATTAAATAGACATCAATTTATTCATGGAAAAACTTATGATTATAAAATTCAATTTTGAGATGTTAGGAATAAATCTACCATAATTTCAATCCAAAGTCCAAAAGAAATGTATTTAAAAAAATTTCTTTGGTTTCTCCCATGAAACAACCACCCTAACCTTATTTGGGTTTACTGATACTCCATTCTATCGTATAATGTTCCCAAATAAGTACACATGGTCAATCCATAAGCAACACTAGATAGATTGTTATATAGTTGATTATCCCTAACCATGCTTAGAACAATATGTAGATGTCCCATGTGTGCCCCCTTTGAAATAGAGTACACAATAATATCATAAAAATGACAACACAGGTGTCTATATATAGTTGTAAAACCCGATTCATTATGTATTGGAATACTACTGACATGATCATAAAACCGAACAACATAACCAAGTATTCATACAAACCATACCAAATATGAAGAGATTTTTGTGGTATGTCTGAAGGTATCACCCTTATATGTTGATAAATTGATCTCTAATAAATCTTGGAGAACCTTAATTTTCCCCTAAGATAATAGAAAATGTCATCAATATGTTGGAGTGGATACGAGTCCTTAACTATCTCTTTCTTCAACTTACAATATTCTATATATAGTCTCAAAGAGGCATCCAGTCTCTTGGAAAATAGGATTTCCTAACTCCAATCAGATATTCTCATTCATATTAATCCTTTGGCCTCTAACTCCTCCAACCAAACCTTTATCTCCCAGTTCTCTATATGAGCCATCATATAAGGAAGAATATTAATAGCCTATTCACATGTAATAATATCTATGGTGAACACAACCTCTCTTTCTGGTGGAAATCCCAAAAAGCCTCCTGGAAAAAAATATTTAAACCTATCAAAAATGGGAGGAAAATATCATGATACATGTTACATCATCCAGAATATGGTTAACCACTTGATCTATAACCCACTTAGTTGTTTGTGTTCATGTCCCACATGAACTTTTTGTAAATTCCACTCTCCAGTATGAACATACACACCGACCTTGACAGATATTAAAGACACTCATCAATGGTGAAAATTGATTTGTGATTGGTATGGTGCCAACAAGTCCATCCCATGAATCAAATTAAAATGCATCATACTTAATACGAAGATATCCTAATGAAATTAATGATCACTAATCTAGAGGTCTCATTCTCTATAGTGATGAAGACCCTCAGATAACACCCCTAAAGGAATTTTAATCGACATTACCTCATATAGATATTCCATAACTAATCCCATACAAGAACTTTTCCTATATGAAATAATGTGAAGCACCCATATCAAACAATGTAGAAGATAATATATATGTTACTAGAATCATAACTCAAACTGTAAAAGGTTTGACATCATGATTAGTAGGAGTAGGATTATTGACATGTAGGTGGATTCTACCTTGGACCTGAACTCCTTCTTATTCCCCAAGAAAAGAACTACTCATCCGGAGTCTATTCCACCCATATTGGGGTACCACAACCACTTATCTGATAGGTGTGGCTGGTCAAACTGCAGTTTACTTCCTTCCATTGCGCACCTAATCCAACTCTATAATATTTCACCTATCTCATTAACCTACCACAATACATCCTTTGAGAAAACCAATAGAACCTCTATAGGCATCCCATCCTCAAATATTCTCAACACTTTAGTGGTTTCCAATCATACTGAGGTAAAATGAATCCAATATTACCCCATTGAAGAAATCAAACTAAACTATCATCCTTAAAAAATTAGTCACCACTGTGGATGTGTTTCCCATATCTTCCCTAGTGGGACCCTTCAAAATAATACTTCTTGATTCCTATAGTCCCACTATTTCTCCATACAAATGATACCACCTTCCTTAAACCTTGGTCTTCCCTCCAGTTCCTCTCATTAATTTTAAAATGATTCATTACATATGAAAAAATTGATTGGAGAAAAAAATTAAACTAAAATCATATCACAGTCCTATGAATATTCTCAATATTCTTCACTCGATCCACCAAATACTCTATCAACATTAGGGTGAATCAACATAAATCCATAAAATAGGCAGTATAGTCCATCAAAAACACACCTCCCATATCAAGGTGTATGAACTCCCAAGACTTGTAAACCCATAGAATCTTATGAAAGTAGTAATCCATGAACATTTTCTAAAAGTCTTTATATTACATTATCACATGTTGGTTTACCTAGATCAATAAATCCAATCATTTCCTTATTATTACCTAAAGTATGTAAACCACAAGCTTCTCCCTCCTCTTCAGGCATGTCTTATGAAAGTTGAAAGTCATCTACATATACTCTATCTAGAAATGAACCACTTTGAGACCACATTCTCGAATAAATAATGGTAGTTTTTTTGTAACTAAAACTCTCTAATAAGATCTGACATCATTGGAACAACTAATGGAGCTTCTCTCCCCATCGACTACATAGCTTGTAATATGCTATCATAGAGCTGATCATACACCACTTGTATCAACACGATAAGTGTATTTAGCCAAACAAACCTCTAGGGAAAACTCATCAACACCTTCCTATCACTCTATAAAATTTCATTGGGGTGACATTACTCTACAAGTCCAACCACATGGCTCATATCATATTACTATAAATTTCATAGATATCATAGTATAGGGAAAGAAATAACATGCATAGACTCCTTCTATTCTTTACATGTGACCACATAAGAATCCTCTAACATGTGTACTCTCTCTAGATCCATATAATCAGCTACATGGTCAACCTAAAACAAGTACATGTAGTGTCCATGTTACATAATTTTCTATTTCAATTTTAAAAAAATTCTCATAGATGAGGCTTAGTCAAATAAAGTGTCAATAGTAATTTATAGAGCAAAACCCCTCATATGTTTTAATTATAATTTTACTGAATGGAATAATTTTAGTAATAAATAAATATTTTCTCATTTATAGGTTATTATACATTAAGAAATTGGTATGATAATATGAAAACATAAATTTATATGGGGAAAACCACATAAATTACTGATGCCACATTAAATAAATGATCCAAACAAGTCTGATCACCAATAATAAGAAATCATGAGAATGATATGTGAATAATATGATAAAAATATGATTCATGAACACATTATATCCTTTAATTCCAAAAAATATATAGAATACCATAAAGAAAAATGAAAAACCAAGTGTGTCACTCTAGGTTAGTTAGCTCAACTATCAAAATGGAAAGAAAGAAACACAATCCTATCCCTAGAAACTTATTCTTCCCCCATACATGGATTAAATACTCTTAAACACGAGTTCTATACCAAGATCCAACAATTCAAAATATCATGCATACCTTTAAAAAATAGTAAGACAAATTTAAGTATTCTCTGATATCACTTTGTATTTCCTTTATTCCCTGAAACACTTACCATTTCCTACACTGATGGTTGCTATATGACCTCAGGTGAACCTGCCGATATTACAATGGTTTTAGAACATTAGAAAGGGTATATTGTGTGACTTTTGGAATACTATTCCTTCAAATTAGAGAGAATTAATAGTGAAAATAATAATAAACACATATATCTAGATAAATAAGAGAGTAAATATGATGAAAAGTGTTTAAAATAAAACATATCCCATGCTATATCAAAATATAAGATATAAAAATATCCAAAAATTCAAGTATCCAAAAAAACTCAATGGTGAATCATATACAATGAGGTAAAAAAATATTGAAAAGTATAAAATGGTAAAAGAAAACAAAATTGATCCTAATTCCTAGGTCGATCCAAACTCCCTTGCTCCATATCCACTAAAAAATCATCCCTTTTTATAGAAAGATTTCCCTTATCCTAACTAGTAACTATAAAGTCTACTTTGGTACAAATGAAATGCAAGAATGGTGTGAATATGAATCAGTAGGAACTCATCTACAATACCTATAAACATATATATATATATATATGAGTATTATTGTAAGTTTATGTGCATAATAAATAAAGGAAAGCGAGATAAGTAAACTATCATCGATCCATGGGTTTTAAGATGATTCTTGGGATTGAGAATACTTGATTTTACTTGTTTTAGATGTCTTTGATAAAATTATACCATATGAAAAATCTCAAGCATAAAATCTAGATCCCATGTACTCTATAGGAATCTCATGTAATCAGGTATGTAAGTTAAATCCAAGGAACTCCCCCAGAATTCCAATTCAATAAGAACAAGACAAACACAAGGAGTTAATCCAAGGAATTATAAATCCTTAGGCATCCAAGAAAATCTAAGGAGTTCATACAAGGAATTTTGAGTTCTCATGAATCAATTTGAATCCAAGGATTGAATCTATGTAATTCTAAGTCAATAGGAATCAATCTGAATCTAAGGAGTTCATCTAAGTCATTCTTATAACATAGGCAACAATCCAAGTCCAAGGAGGTCATATAAGGCATTCTTAATCAATAAGATTCAATTTTAATCTATGGATTGTCTCCAAGGAATTATATGTAACACCCCCAGTTTCAAGTAATTTACCATTTCATTATGTACTTTGAATTTTTATAATACATGGACTGATTTTGGATTGTTTATGGATAGTTTTGGAAGATTTTTATGGTGTTTAACAGTGCATGGTCTAAGAATAGTTAATAGAAACATTGAAACCCTTCCAATAAACCATGATAGAGATTCTAGGATTCATTGGGTAGGGACATAGTTGGTGCACAGTTTGGTCAATGTATGCATATTCCCAAGACAAACAATATGAGTAGATATAGAGGGGAAAATAAGATTGGTATGTGGTTTTCCAAACTATGTGAAATCCTTGAAATGAGGGTGGTTTGGAGATGTTATGGTGCACATTGTTAGTGAACTGTTTAAGAAAATGGGTGGCTTAATCAGGTGACATGTGTTAGATTCTCAAAAATTTAGATTTTTACTTTATTTTTCCCCAAAAAAATCATTTTTATTATTCTATATTAGGATATCAATTCTCTTTTCCTTACCTTATCATTATTGGTGATTTATTTTGATATGAAATATGTATTTGGTAAATCATGGTGTGTTGGATCTTAGGAATTAACAGTAAGTAATCGTTTATTATTATTCGCTATAGATCTGTTCATATTCTCCCTTATAGAGCCACGTATCAAATATGTAATATATATATTTTTTATCCTTTGATGTTTATGTTTATGAGATATTTTTGGGATACAATGAATGGAATATTTTTTTAATCTAGATCTAGAGGTTTAATTTTCCATTCTTCATTTTCTTTAACTATTATGAGTAGGTGGATTCTATCCCACACCAATTATTCTAAATAATTAAGTATTGATGTTTAAATCACTCTTTTTTACTTTTTTTATTAAATTTTCTTTTTTAGTACATATTTTTTAAAATTATACACATAAGGGTTTGATAAACATCATGAAAGAAAATGTTTTTAAAAAGAAATGGTGTTTTTTGAGAATTTTTCATGTGTGGTTGGATTGATTTCATGAAATTAGATTATGTTTTCCTATTTTGTTCATACTTGTGGATGGCTCCAAAGTATCACATGGTAGATTCCATCAAGTGATGACTTGGTGACACGATAGGTCACTACTTACTAGTATTAGGACTATCATTGGGAATGCCTAGCTATGTGAGTTTTGGAATAATGATCTAAAGTTTTTATGGTTTTGGAGACTTTTTTAATTACTTTTTAAAGAAATTTTTATAATTGAAACTACATAATATATATATATATATGTATATAAATGTTTGATTTAATATTCTTGTTCCTAGTGTAATATGTTGGGAAGTATATGGGGATTTCCTATTGAGTTTTATACTCACCCTCTACTTGGGATCTTTGGTGCATTTAGAGATGTTGTGTGCCATGATACACAAAAAGGCAAGGTAATTTACTTCTCTAGATATGGAACATGATGTAGTCAGATTGGTACATAGAGTATTATCTTGGTTATTTTTGGGGTGAAACTTTATCTGAGGACACATTGGTGTCAAGGAGTTATTCTTTTCTTTGTTGAGTTAGTTTTTTACCCTTTTATTCGGTCTGTTAAGATAATATTTCATACGGGTTTGAGTTATATTTTATTTCATTAAATGCAACTTATAAATTTGTTGTCATTGTTTGATCTTGAATATTTTTGTTCTAATATCAATGAAAATCATCCCTTGATGACCATATATTCCCTTAGAACTTATTTATATCCTTTGGTGTCCTGGGTACATCACCTAAGGTTAGTAGCACCTCTTACCCACCCCAAAAGAATGGGTTGGATAGGGATATTAAAAATGGTATCAGTATTTGTTGGTATATCATCATGGGATGGTAAAAAAAGATAGAAAGGTCAGCACATTAAATATATAACATAAAAATACATAGCTAACCTATTTATGTTGAGCATGAAGTTACCAGGGTGACCCAAGTACAAAAAGTGTGCTCATAAACATCTGGGAATTTTTTTCATCTAATTGACATGGGTTTATCCAATGGGTGTAGCATATCATACATTAGTAATGAGAATTCCCACAAGGACTAAATTTTTAATAATGTGTTTTTTTATTTTTAAAAATTAGTAATGATGATTATTTCTTTTGATTATTTAGAATATTCCAAGCCTTGTATTTTTATTGATATATAACTGATTGGTTTTTTGTTTTATCTTTAGAAATAATGAAACCCATTGGATGACTGGGGAACCCATAGGAGGAAGTATCTGATAATGTGTTTCCATGAGAATCATAAGTAATTTAGTACCTCATCCAAATCATAGTCTAGTAATTTTAAGACATTGATAGGGGAAATTTGATTCCACAACCATGCCAAAGAATTTTGTCTATGGGCTTTCATAAATAGAATCCATTAATATTTTAAGTAGATTTAAGACTATAAAAAGTGGAGGCATGACAAGGGAAGACAAATTGAATTTTCACATTCTGGGGAACCTCATAGGAAATTAAAGTGAATCTTGTAGATTATTTGCTAAAGGATATTTCTAGAAAGTGGAAGGATACACCGTCTGGACTAAATAGTATAAGGACTTAAATGGCTAGGATTTGAGGACTTCTTTGACATAACTTTTTATCCCCACACTTTCAAGATCACAAGAATTACGAATTTATTTACTCTAAAGTAGGATAATATTTTCCTGATGGAGTATGTGGATCAATTCATGAGGATGATTCAATTTTCTCCTGAAGTTGTTGCTAGTGAGTACTTGGTGGTTAGGATCATTGAGTAACGGCTATGACCAAACATACACTCCATGTTAGTTTTTCTATGTATTGGAAACTATGAAGAGATGGTGAATAGGATGATGGTAATTGAAAAGCAAATAATGGGATCCTATGTAATATCTTTGGCTTTTTTGATGAGGTATTAATCATTTTATTTATGGTTAAAATATTTTTTAATTTATCTTTTTGTCTTAGATCCTAAAGAGAGGCTCGTGGTCTGATTGGTTTGTTTTTGGAATAAAGGAAGAAAGGGATAAAGTCTAGATGTGATCCAATTACATGATGTGTAATTATAATACACAGTGTTTACTAAATACAAAATTTTTATTTGACTTGGTATTCCAATTAATGACATGTAATTATCATTCCCCAGAAGGTAAATCTTGATATTTACACACAATGTAAATTCATAGGGATTGTTTTTTTAATAAGACGAAATGCATCCTATTTTAGACATAAGCTCACCCCTACATTATATAATGTTCATGAGTCCCACATTAATCATAACCCTAGGCTTTGGTTCCATTTCTCAATCCAGACTCTCATTCAAGACCCATTCATCTCGTTTGATCCACACTAGGGAGTTCTTTTATCCTCTAACACTTTTCACTATTTCTGTTATCCTTGGTAGAGTTAGTTTGGTGTAGGATCTTATTCCCTATTTTTGGTATTTCATCCATTTCTCCATTTTATTTTGATCTGGGTTGAGTTAGGAGTTGGTAAAATATGATTATTCTACCATGAGTATATAGTGGTTGGTCTATACATATCCCTCAATGTTTGGTGTTTTATATATGTTTTTTCTTTGTGAATCGTGTCGAGATTTCTGGAGTTTCCCCTAAAATTAAATGAATTTCTTGATTATATATTTTGTGATAGGTTTAGGTTGTTTACTAGTAAAATTATATTATTAGAGTCCATTCACATCAACCTGGACCACCCATGGGGTCTGTTCATGTATCCTCCCCATGTTATACCGCCTCGTTGGGTGTGTGAGAGATCATTAGTTTTTATGGGAGCCTTAATGATAATTGAATGAATTATTGGAGAAGCTATATGCCTTTTTTTCCATGTTATTACATGTTATGAAATGTTTTAAAAAGGATCAAGTCGGTTATATATAAAATTTTCAATGGGTTAGATGAACTCATATCTTGTTTATAATTTTGAACTGGAATATTAACTGAGATGATGTGTTGAAAGTGGTAGTGGATTCATTGGACATTTATACTCCTACGATTCTAATTCTATTGCATTCCATGGAATTTTAAACACTATGGATCCATATTGACTATGGTAGTGGATTCTTTATATATTTATACTCCTCATATCCTAATTCCATTAGATTCCTTGAACATTTATACTCTGTGGAATGATATATATAATTGTAGTGGATCTCATGGACATTTATACTCCTCGTAACTTGATTCCAGTGGATATGATAGATATTTATACTCTATTGATCCTGAATATGGTAGTGGATTCCTTTGACATTTACACTCTAAGGATCCTGATTCCATAGGATTCCATGGACAATTCTACTATATGGATCTAGTTTATTTTGGATTCCAAGGACATTTATACTACATGGATCTCGAATTCTTGGGCGTACCATGGACTTGCTCCATAGACATGATCCTTGCGATCCACCCAAGTCTTTATGAAGTTTCACATGAGATGCTCTATGGTCTCTATAAGGATTCCTTGGTCATTTATACATTGGATCCGACCCTTTATTGACTAACACATGATTTCATGGCATAGTTAGAAGTGGATGTTCATTATGTTTTACAGATATCCCTAGTATGGGTATTTGATTATTGTTTTTAGGAATAATATTATTGAAACAACCTTATTATAACTTATAGTGATCCTTGTTTGGCCAGAAAGGATCACATTATCATTTGACACATTAATTTTTTCATTGTTATATTTATGATATACTAAACACTACATTATTGTTTATACACAGACATTACATGTTATAGAAATTGATGGTGGTGGGCTATTTAGTGTTATCATATACACCATTTAGGCCACTGTTGTGTTCTAATAAGAACTTTAGGGATTCAAGTAGGAACCAGGGAAAGTTCCCACTTCATGATGCTTGATTTGATCATTGTTTAGGAGAATGGAAGAACATGATCGAACTATGATCGTGAAGCTATATGGGGATAGTTTTCTTGTTATTTATACACTTTTGGTACAACTTATGTACTATATTCTTATTTAATTGTATTTCACTCTATTTTTTTATAGATACATGAAATTATCATCATATTTTAAATGGAACTACTTTTGGATTTATCATTATTACAATATTTTGGATGCTATCTTATGTATTTGTTTATATTTTTCTTATACTTATTTATTCACTTGTGATACCTTTGCATTACTCTGATCAGGAGGGAAGAGTCTCCCTAAAGTTCCACCTTAGAATCTCACTACTTGTTGAAAACCTATAGCATACAGAAAGGTGTACTTGAGGCCATGTGACCCACTAGCTCGAGGCACCATTTAGTGGATACTAAGTTGGGATGTTACCAATTGTTATAAGAGTAGTTTATTTTCTTTTCTATTTTTTCCTTAATATTTTGGATGGTATCAAGCATAAGTATAAATGTGTCGGAATTTTTTAATGATCTATTCTTGGGAGTAGCTAACCCACATACAAAAAAAAGATAAATTTCTTGGGATGGGATATGATGTATTATATTTTTCCTATTACAATTTATTTAATTCAACCATTGTGTTAATCAAACGAATTTTGATATTATTGTTACAATTGAGGGAATAATTTGATACTTTTTTCAGATATAGGAAACATTTTTTGGTATCATACATCATTATAGACACCTTATAGAATTCACATGCCCTGAATATTCCATTCCAACTTGGATGTATTGATTGACTACACAAAATTGATTATATGCACCTTGTGTGATATAATTGTTATAAGTTAACATTTCTTACAAATAATAGAGAAAAAATTAGTACTTAGAGTGTCTTCCATAACATAAACATCATTTTCTTAATATGATATTAAAGATACCCAAATTAGTCAATTATGGAATGTTGAGTCATGGAACATTGATCGCATGAACTAGAACATGTTATGGTTGGGATTCAATGGATTCTACACTTATTTTTATGGGGCGTATGTGACCTTATAGATTAGAAGAGGTGATATACTTGGTTAAACAATTTAACGATAATAATGATATAAAATTTTAGTTAAATGATATTGGAATCTTATAATGGAATGGTCGTTGAAAAGTGGAATATTTAATTTCACTAGACATTCCATATATTGTGACCTGTGTTGTGGAATATGGATATTGACCTAGACATGAATTTGAAGTCAGTAGTTGGTAGATTCTCTGGTATTCATTACGATCATTACTTTTACCTATTTTGGGCTTTAAGAGAAGGCAAAGGGGTGTGACTTGTTTATAGGAATTATTTGACCTATCTAATGATTTGATATGTGATATTCTCATTATTAATATTTTATATGTTGTGTGTTTGGAATGATAGATACATTCCTCTCTAAAGACCTTCAGTCATACACCAAGAGGGTGGTGATGACCACGATCTGGAGGTGGTGGGTCATATGCCACCAGTAGAACCTCAAGTAGTGTATCTTGTATAACCACCCATATTTCATAATATGGGTGGTGATTCCCACTTCTTAGAGAGTTTCATGAACATTATACAGACTATTTGAGGAGCCTTATAGCCTACCTTTTTTATGACAGTCTTGACACATGTATTCCAACAACATAAACCTCCCTTGTTTTTTGGGGGATGGATGTCCATTGGCTGGTGAGATATGGATTCAATCTATCTTTTCTATATTTTACCATCTAGAGACACCTCATAAGAGAAGATTGCATCTCGAGACATATATGATTTGGGGAGTAGTAAATCACGGGTGGGATTTCTTGAACTAGGATGATACATTATGAGATATGGTTTAGAGGGATTTCCAATATTGGTTTTACGATTAATTCTTTCTTGAGACTTTTAGGGATGAATGGGCCTGTGATTTTATGCATCTGTAGAAGGGAGTGATGAATGTTATGGAATATTCAGAACACTTCATAGAGATTAAACATTTTTCATGGATTTATCATGATAATAATTTAAAAAGGGAGAGAAACTTCATGGAAGGTATAAAGAACATTTTTTTATCATAGGTAAAAATGTTTTATATTACAATTATATCTAAGATAGTGAATTAGTATTTGATTACTGGATGGAATATGAGGGAAGGTGGAGGAATAGAGTATGGTAGTGTTGCTTCATGACCTAGTGTTCTAGAGATAGATAGTAGGAAGGTTCATTTTGGGGATTCTTGTGAGTATAATTTGAGACATAATTTGAGTGAGGATATTTAAGTCTTCTATCATTTGTGTGTAAGATGGGGACATATGGGGAGTTAGTGAGATAAAGATGCATTCAGGTGCCAAGAATGTGGTAGAATGGGCCATGCACACCGATTATATAGGAATTAACATCTATTAGACAATTATAGGGGATAGAATTTGACTCTAGGAGTAGGAAGGGTATTCACATATCTGAGTTAGGATAGTAACTAGAGTTGTATTAGTAATTCAGGTTGAGGTTGTGGCCTTGGACGAGTCATCCAGGAACCAGTTATACCAAGACATCAAAGTTGGCCTGCCCTGGGTAATGAGGTTGTTTCACAGGGGTATGGTTTAGAACAAATGTATTATGTACATCCTACACATGAGGAGTAGAGAACTAGTTCATCTATGGAGAGAGGTATGATCTTAGTGTCCTCTACTTTATTATCAGATCTGTTTGATATAATAATTTCTCATTATTTTATATCTGTACCTATTGTGGAGAGCCTTGGGTTTTTTGTTTCGTATTATGATGGTATTATGGATTTGGTAAATCTATTATGGATCATAATGGATGGTTTATGTTGTTACAAGGACTTCACCCATAAGATAAGTGGGTGTCTCTTTGGATGGGTTATTTTTTCCCTTAAAAGGGAAGGGTTTGAAATAATAATCTGAATGGATTGGATAGTTTCTCATCATGCCTATGATAACTGTTATCACTAAAGGGTTACCTTTATTCCACAAAAGGGTGAACTTCACATCACCAAAGGGTGGTGTTTTTTATAAAGGAGAAGGCATGCTGAGATAGACTAGAGCATTATGGGATGAGAAGGAATGCAACCCAGACAGTTAGTTTATATATAAATGAGTAGGGATCATGTCAAACTAATTTCTCACTAGTTCTTGATTTTTAGGGACTATTTCTTGGATAATTGTTCATGGTTTACCTCCTGCTAGATAGTTGGTGATCTCAATTGATCTAGTTCGAGGAGTTGTACTGATATCTATAACTCGGTATAGGATCATTGCCACTAATTTACAGGTTCTCAAGAGATATCTTACATACATAGAGGAAATTTGGTTTACATAAACCATTACATCTCTATGGGATTCACCAATCCTTTTTTCAAAAAAACGATTATAGAACCCTTAGGCTATGTGTGAATTACCAAGAATTGAACCAGTTGATGGTTATAAACTAGTATCCCTTTTCATGAATAGATGACCTCTTCAACATGATCTAAGGAGAAAACGTGTCATTAAAAATTGATTTGAGGTAGATTTATCACTAGGTATGTGTTCAGACTATAGAAATACCTTGTACAACTATTCATAGTAGGTATTTTCTATATGAGTATCTGGTTATGTTGTTCATCTCATTAAATTACAATTATTTTCATGGAACTAATGAACCTATTGTTTCATCCTTATTTGGAATATTTCTTTATAATGATCATATCCCTAGCATCCTAGATTCATTATTTACATTATAGAATTGTTATAATATACTAGAAATATCATCCCAAAGTACATATTAGTTTAGTAGTTTTGGAAAAATAGTGAAATACATAAACATTACACTACCACTCAAAATATAAATGTAAAACATAGTAAATCTATTGAAAACTTTAGTATTATCCTAGATTAACCCTGTATATCAGTCATAATATAATTCTTGGTATCATTGGGAAAATATAAAACATAATAAAGGATTGATCTCAAATTCTTAGTAAGGGTGCATATATAATATAATCTATCATAAATAAACAATAACAATTACGGTAACGTAAATAACCGAACACACAAGTCATTTAGACATCCTGAAAATTTTGATAAGATAAGGAATAAATAATAAGACAAGGTAAATAAATATAAAAAAAATCCACTAATCAATAACTGGGAATGAAATGCATTATTAGATAATATCATGGTGAGAATCTTATGGATAATAATAACTGAAAACATAATGAAGGCAATGCATAATTGTTAAACGCCATGATCTCATGCATCATGGTACCTCTACCATCAATACATTTAACAAGGTAATTTTAGAATACTAGGTATAAACAAATTAGGGTTTTCCAACTTCAACTATACTGTCAAGACCTTTTATAATATAATTTAAAACTAATAGGTAAAAACCAATTATGTTTGGACAACTGATTTTCCTCATGAGGCCTATTGATGCATCGAGGGGCTGTCTATAATCAGGCCCCACCCATGTATTTCATGTCCAAATAATTCCTTATATAAAAGGTTTGAAACATAATCAACATAATCATTTATATTTAAAACTAACATATAAAATGCTATTACTTACCCCAATCAAATGAACATAATCATAAATCATCTAGAGTAATATGGTGAATGATATAAAAACAGTACATCCCCATTCATACTGATCATAATCCCTTTATTAAAATATGGAATATAGTATTAGAAGATATCAACCTAAATGAAGCATAATATTAAAAAAATGATGATGAAATAAGTGCAAATACTTTAAGTGAGATCATTGAATTTTTTTTTGGGAAATATGCTTTTCACATTGAAAATATCTTATGTTTAAAACGATGTGAAATTATAAAATAAAACATTTTATTTTAATATAACCTTTTATACATGAAAAGTAATTCACAAAAAATTAAGGCATCATGACAGTGGGAAAATACAATCATGCCGTATAAGTTAAAAAACATTCCTTTTGTATTTTTTGAGGAAAAGTCTAGAAGAACCTTGTTTAGAAAACCAAAAATATACATTTCAAAACATTTTATAAAAATTCAAACGTGATTAATAATTAATTTTAAAAATCAATGGATAATAGTAAAAAACAATTTTGGAAATAATTATTGAAAACATAGGAAAAAAATAAAAGAGAGTTTTATAGGGAACTTTAAAACATATATTTATTTTTTAAAAATACAAAGTCTCTTAAAAATGTCATATCATTGAAGTGAGAGTTAATCCAATGAATTGATTATGTGTATCCATTATAAATACACATAAAACAAGTTTAAATAAAAAATAAGGTAATGAAGATTATTTCACAAAAAATATTTGTTTGAAATCATCAAGGAAGTAGATGTTTAACCTAAGGAATGGAAATTGAGTTATGAAAGCCACTTCCCATTTTGTAATCACTAGAATCATATGCCCCATAAAAGTAATAATTATCAAATGAAACATTTAATAATACGAATATAATGAGAGTCATGATATTATATATCAAATTTATGTATATATATACCACACATAAGAAATAAGTGATTAATAAGGTATATATCCCGTAGAAGTAAAATTGAGATGAGAAACCCTTTAGTTTTACATACTTCAAACTCTAGTGTAATCATTTAAAGAATGTTAAAAATATATTAAATAACTAGATTAATATTAATAATTACTCATATGTTCCTTTTATAACATCTTACCACCCATTAATTAATAATATTTAATTAATTTCATTGTTTCATGTGTGTTCATTTCATGGATTCATGATCGGTTCACTTGTGTTTATTTATGAATTTATTTTAAAATGGGAATAAGACGCCAAAATTGAAATGAAATGGTATTAATAAAACATAATTAGTTTAAATGGTCCCATATATAATTTTTATTTCTCACATGATGATGATTCATTTGATAAAATGTTAATTATTAATGTTTAGTTTATTTTGGCATTTTTTCCAATAATCACAAACTTGTTCTGTTTTATTTCATATTATATATATATATTCATTACAAAATATGAAAAAGGTTATAATATACCTTTTAAAATATAATTTAACAAGAATAATACACTTATTACCAGATTTGAATGCATTAATTGAAAAAAAATCTTTATTCAAAGAGATGATTAAACATCATAATTTGGTCAATGATTTTCTTTTTTAAACAATATGAGGAAATAAAAGGGATAGATATAATTTATTCTGTTAGAAAAATAAATTTAAATTGTGTACCTGAGTCTGGAGTTATTATTCCTTGATGTATGAATGGTTTTAAGATAAGTTAAAAGAATAAATTAAAATAAGAGTGGTGGTTTGATAAAATTACCTCTTGAATATCACCTCAATAAAGGATCCCTTAAAGACCTTGGAATTAGTTCTTGGGTGAGACCAATAACACTTTTACATGGAGATATTAGGTGGGAGATGGTTTGGTAGATATTTTTGGAGATTAAATTATTGTGAGTGGAAAGGGGTGATGAGGAGGGATATTTATAGTTGAGGAGGTGGGGCTTTAAGTGATTAAATAGTGATTATTTTATATTTAAATCCAACCACTATTGGGTGGCATTAATTAAAATTAATTATATTAAAAATTACTATTTTAAAGGCTACTAAAGGAAGATAGAAACATAAAACACACACTTAAATTTTTTGTTTTTATGTATTTAATGATTTTAATTTTTAACTTTAACCTGTTTTATTATTTTACCTATATTGTGGTAAATCTTTTTTTACCATGGAAACTTATTTTTATGAATAAAAATGAAAATTAAATTCAAATATAATTTGAATCTTTTGACTCTAAATATAGAATATGTTTCACAAAATTCAATTCATAGAATTTAAAAAATTATATTTAAAACAAAACACGATGATTGGATGGAAAAGTGGGTTTTCAAAAAGTATATTTTTAAAGAAAATAAAGATTTTATATTAACTCTATGAATAATAATTATCATTTTAAAAATATAATATAACTTTTAATGAGATATAATATATAAATTTTATTTAAAACATTCACCATTAGGGTTTACTTTAATTACTTTAAAAGGAGAAACATTATGTACTTTAAAAAAAATTCATAAAAATCAAAATTTTAAAACAAAAAACATATTTATTCTAAAATAGAATAAAAATTTGATTAAAAATAATTTAATTATTGAAATATAACTGAATAATTATTATTTTACCTGAAACCATATTAAAAAATCGGTCTTTTAATGTTCTTAATTAATTGAATATAAATTACAATTTTACAAAAATCACTATTTTTCACTATTCACTAAAAAATTAATATATTTTGAATGTTTTAGAAAATCCAGCCTAAGATAATTTTAACTTGATGAATCCAAATTTTTTTTTAATTTTATCTAATACATTTTATTGATTTTTGAAAAATTAATTATATTTATTTTGTTTGAGAAAGACATAAATATAAATTTTTGAAGAAAACACATATTTGAAGAACGAAATGACTTTACTATAAATTATATTTTAATTTTCTAAGAATGAATTAAATTTTTTATTTAATATGAAATTTATATTTATTTCATAATATATTTAATCATATTAACACCCACCAATTTAAAGGGCAATTTTATATGGTCATGTTAACATAATAGTATTTTGGAGTTCGTTTAAGCTTGGTGTTCCATGCAACCTCAGATATAAAACATAGTGTTCATTTGAAATATCAGGGTGTTACATTTGTATTGGTATTCATGGATGATATCCTGGTGTATTCTAACAATCGACAAAACCATGATGAACATCTTGATATCATTTTAGATACTTTGAGAGAGAATCAATTGTATGCTAATCTCATTATGTTTCACTTCTGGATGGATGAGATTCACTTTCTGAGTCATATTATCTCAGATACAGGAGTATTAGTTGACCTAGAAAAGGTGAGAGGAGTAGTTTTCTAGGATAAGACCATGAGTATCTTTAACATATGGAGTTTCTTGGGGATAGATGGATATTACAGGTTTCTCATATAGGAAGTATCATTCTTTGAAGAACCAATCACAAGATTGATTAATAAGGGTGTGCAGTTTGTATAGTCAGACACCTATGAGAGAACCTTTCTCGAGATAAAAGGGAGACTGATTTCAGCATGAGTCTTGTTTCTTCCAGAGCTCAGTAAAAGGTACTCCATCTGTTATGATGCATCAAGTATTGGTCCATGATCATTTTTTATATAGGAGGAGCAAGTGGTGGTTTATGAGTCTTGTCAGTTGAGGCCACATGAGAAGAACCGCCCGACTTATGATCTTGAGTAAGACGTTTTTGTACATTTCATACGTTGTTGGGGGAATTAGTTACTAAGAGAGTTTTTTGTGGTATAAAAAGGCCATAAAATCCCCAAAAATATTTTGATGTAGAATTATATGAATATGTGGTAGAAAATATTGGTTGAATAGTTATAGTCATTTGACATTGAGGTTTCTTATACACATAGAAAGGGAAATGCAGTTATTGACGCACTAAGTAGGAGGACAGAGATACATTCATTTTAAGAGTCATTAGTGAGTGGTAAATTATGGTCTTTTTTGAGAGATTAACATGGAGGAGTAAGATAGTCAGTCCAGACATTCTGTTCTTATTTATCAGTGAGACATATTCTTCTAGATAGATTGAGGTTGAGGTAGTTATCTGATGCTGAGTACCTAGTCCTATGGGAGAGTGTGGTAGGAATGGACCATCCTCCAAGTTCAACTATTAGAAAGGATAAAAGTTTGTTGATTCATGGTCACGTTTGGGTTCTGTTAGACATATTAAAGAAGTTGATTAGAGAGATTTAGGCATTTAATTGGATAGTATATACCAGTATTACCAAGATGTATCGGGATTTAGGCTGCCGGTATTAGTGGTTGGGGATGAAATGAGAGGTATTTGGTTTTTCGTGATGTGTTACACATGTCAGTAGATGAAGGTGAAACACTAGTGAAAAGATACGCTTTTATAGTAGTCACCTATTACTAAGTGGAAATGGGATGATTTCATGACTGGGATATCGAGGTTTCCTTGATGTAGTGAGGTCGTATGGGTTGTTGTGGAACGTCTCACAAAGGTCACCCATTTTATATTTATCAAGGTGACCTTAGTAGATGATCTTAAGAGACATTATATCCATGATATTTTGTGCCTTAATGAGGTTCCTCATACCGTTGTATCATAAATGGATGCCTTGTTTACATCTAGGTTTTGGTAATGCTTATAGAGCATATTGGATAGATAAGTGCTTCTGAGCACGACATACCTTCATCAGACTAATGTATGGTCGGAGAACACTATATAGGTTCTATACAAAATGAATACATCATGCATCCTATATTTATTAGGATCTTGGGAGTGATATATATCAGTAGTGGAACAATCATACAACAATAGCTATTATGAGACTATACTGATTGATCCTTTTGAGGATTTGTATGATAGGTTATGCCAAAAACCTTTTTCCTGGTTTGATTTAGGAGAGGCATAATTATTAGACCACACCTCATTTAGGATACTTCAAAGTAGGTCTATTTGATTATAAATTAGATGGATAATAAATAGTCTTGATATAAATATTATTCCAATATCCATCAATGACCTCAAGAGTTCATGGTTGGGGATTGGGTATTCTTGCGTGTCTCACTAAGGTTAGGGACTAGATGGATTTAAAGATCAGGTAAGATTTCACTATGATATTTTGGATCATTTGATATTATATAAATATTTGGTCATATATATTATCAGTTTCATTAACCTTAGGGGTATCGAGACTTGTATTACATCTTCTATGTATCTTATATGCGTTGTTATAACTCAGACCCATCTCACACTCTTTATCTAGATGAGGATGAGTTAGAGGTAGATGCATCCTTTTAAGATAATAATATTCATATAATATATCAGAGAAAGAAAGATCTTTGAGATAGGTTATCTTCTTCAGTTTGGATGTCATGGATGCCGAGATATGTGCATGATGAAACATAAAAGATAAAGGAAGATATACATGCTCAGTGGATATAGTTATTCTCAGACAATACTTTACCACCCATGGAAGTGAAATTAGGGGAAAAATTTCATTAATGGGTAATATGGAAAGATCCTAGGTTTTTTGATGTGGTACGACCACTTTTAATCCCAATTAAACTTTTATTTTCTTTTCACTTTTTTGGATTAAACCCAAATGTCAGGAATGTGGGCCAATTGGGTTGTTTTTTAAAGAAGGAAGGAATAAGGGGATGAAAATTGGATACAAAACAAGTACACGAAGTGTAATTAGAATACATGACATGTACTCAATACATGACATGTTTTGTCTTCGGTAGGAAAATTCATGATGTGTAATGAACATTACATAGAAAGGAAATCCCAATATTTACATGATGTGTGATGTATTTACATTTTATATAAATTAGCAAGGTTATTTTGTTTAAAATAAAACGTAGGGCCTCCTATTTTTTATAGAAGATCACCCCTCCCTTCTCTCACACACAAGAGTCCCCCTTGAAGCCTAACCCTAGGATTTGGTGCCATTTCATGATCCAGACTCGTATTCAAGAGTTTTTTGTCTTGTTGGATCCACTCCGATAGGTTTTTTATTCTGATTTCACATTTTATCATCTCTCTTCTCCTTGGATGAAATATTTTGGTGTTGGATCTTATGTCATATTTTCAAAGTGTTCGTCAATTTCTCCATTTTCTTCTGATCTAGATTGAGTTAGGAGTTGATACTCAATGAGTGTTTTACCATAGGTATATGGTAGATGTAATATTACATTCCCCTAAGTTTTCTATTTTATATTCCTTGTTTCCATTGTTTTTAAAGATAGAATTTCCAGTGATGCCCCGAAAATTAAATTACTATCTAGATTAAATTTTTTTGACCTATTTAGGTTTCCCACATAAAAAAACTATTTTGTTGGAGGTTTTTCACCACAACACGAATCATCCATGTGGTGTGTTTACATATCTACAACATGTTATGCCACCCTATTGGGTGCATGTTATCTCACCAATGTTAGCCAAACCATTAATGGGAATTGACTAAATTCTAGGAGAAGGTTTATTTGTTCTTTCCATTCGATGAAATGTTATGATATGTTTTATAAAGGATTATATGGATTATATGGAATATGTTGAATGGGTTTGAAAAACACATAGCTTGTTTAAATTTTTAAATGTATTTTGAATTATTATTATGTGCTAATAATGTATAGTGACCCACCCGTTTCTTACATTACTATTACATCATTATACAGATTAACAACATAATAGTATTGCACATCGAGGATCCAAAGGTATAATGTCTTTGGAAAACTAGTACCAAACATAACATTTACAACATCAAGTATAAACATTCATTTAATTCCTTGTTTTCTAGCTTCTTATTAGCTCTTGACCTTCCTTTAGTACAAGTATTAACCTATGAATATACGTCAAAAAGAAGTGAGCTAAATGCCCTGGAAGAGGATAGATAAGAAGAATATAATAATGTGTGAGCACAATAAAAACATAGGAAAAATATCATGAACATGATATGAATAATTAATAAAATAATTTAAGTGTGGAAATGCACAAAAATGAAACATCATGTCTTAGTGGTTAACTACCTGACATAATTGTTAACAATGATAGCATCATGTTCATGCATAATTTCCCTTTTTACTTATGAGATTCATTAGTTTACACAATGCATTGGAGAACTGTATAATTCTAGGAACACCCTTAATATTAAAACATTCATATTGAGCTATATATTTATGGGTTCACCTATCACATCATAATATTTACATTATCATGCATGCCACGAATTTTGTAAAATTTAATTTTTCTTGTTCAATATACATGCATATTTAATAATCACCAGAACAGAACAAATAATGCATGTTTGGTTTATTATTTATTTCATTTAATTACTTCATTTATATTTTTTTAAAATTTAATAAGTATTTAATTTTGATGATCTTCACATTGTCCCTCAATATTTAATCTATATACGGGCAATTGTGTCCACATTGAATAGATAAAAATGTAATTTCTCACCCTGAGATCCCCTCACCTACATGTGAGTATATATTGTAAAGGTAGGATGATTTTTTTTGCGACATTGTTCAAGTTGATAGCAAGCAAAGACCAAATAGTGGAATGCACAAGGGTTGCGGGTGCTACAATTTATGCCAGGTACTGAATTAAAGAATTCCCCTACGATCCTGGTTAATACATTATCTTCTGGATGGATTAACCAACAGTTTACGGATCATGGTCATTTCAAATATTTATTTATTTTATTGTTTTCAAGGTTTTTTAATTTTTGAAATTGTATTTATTACATGCGATCACATAGTATAACAATAATAAATATTGAAAAGATAAAATTAACATATGTGGTGAGTGATTTCTATTTAATGGCATGGTAAAGTTGTGAGCATGATCGAATAGAATAATAATGTTGAATAGAAATGGATTAAATTCACTAATATAAAATTATAAAAACCCTTAGAGAAATAAGATGTTTCAAATGCCTTCTTTAGTTTGAATTTGAACACATCTAAGAGTTATCAGTTCTCATAAAAAATAGTTGAGAGTGTATCCCACCACTAGGGAGTTATTATAATAAAAATAGGATTAATTAATTAAATAGTTAGTAAGTATTAGCCATATATGAATTTCTATCACTTTATAGAAAAATCATTGAGTGATTCAAAGTAATTATTTGTTAGAGATGAGACTCCACTCAACAGATCAAGGTGTCGTGAGTAAATATGATTGGCCAGTCAGAAGCCTACCTTAGAATTTCTGAGTAGTGGTGTTGCCATAGCTTTTAGACTATAAAGAGAGGTTCAAGGATACTTTACACTATAATACTCAATTTACTGAGTATTTTTACTATTCTACATAGGGTTCATAGAATTTGATAAAATTGTGGGAGACATTTTAAATTAATAATTTGAAATTGTTTAATAGTAATCAAGACAAAAGTACAATATTCTATGTAACGACCAAGGTATTAAGAGAATAATACTTTTTCATATCTATTAATATTTATGAATAAGATATTAATTTTATGATAAATTGGACACTTTGATCGATAGCATATTCAATGTACAACAATGGATTTCTTTGAAATCTTACGTTGCACACAACTTTGAGTTATTCCATAAAATAATATTATTATTTTAAATGGTAGTTAACACTTTTTCGTTGTATTGTAGGGAATGAAAATCACTAACTAAATTATTATTACACATGTTTTTTTGAAAATTTTCACATTTATCCAATAATTTTTATAGGCTTAAGGTAAGAATTAATTTGATTTTAAGCATGAAAAACTTTAATATTTTTGAAAGGTCGTTTTGCCACATTTTGAAGAAGATCCATTTTTAAATCTAGTTTTTATCAATTTTATATGTCCTATTTAACAAAATAAAACTATTTTATAAAGAAGGACATAAAAATTTACTTAGGATGAAATTTTTTAATTTTTTTGGTAATGTTCTCTTTTTAATGAAAAATGAAAAAATACTGCAATTTAATTCAGAACTTTCTTTTCCTCTAATTTATTTATATAGTTAAATTGTAATTATAATTAGTTTTAAAGTATAATTGGATTATATTTTTTTCATTTAATCCATTTACTTTCATTGGATATAATTTTAATTTTAAATTAGACATAAACACAAGTTAATCATTTGATAGTTATTACTTCTTTGAAAACCTCTTTTCGGTTTTGACAATGGGAATTAATTTTAAATAAACTACTACAACTTCTATGTTTTGAATTTGGAAAAATAGATTTAATATTTTGAATCGGGATTTCCAAATTGTGTAAATAGGTACCTTTTATTTTTAAACATTTTGAACAGTAACTTTAGTAATTAATTTATTTACCATGTTTAAAGAGTTAATTTTGTAAATAAGGGTAAAAAATAATATTATAATAATATTAAACTACCCTAAAACGTGTCCAAATCATATTGGATGATACATGTTCCAACCATGACCATATTTGGGTTTATTTTAGGACCCCATGGAGCCACTTGGATGTGAAAATGACATTTTATAAGAATTAATTTAATGTAATGAAAAATATAACATTAAAATGTCTCTTTTGTTAAAAAAAATATATGGGGTTATATAAGTGATCTCTTTGACTATAAATAGTCATTAGTAAGATAAAATTATTTAATACATCATGATATTTTATTTATAATTTTTATACATCTAATAAATAAATATATTTTTGACAGAAGGATGATGTAGTGATTAACTAATTAATGAACGATCTAAATAAATGAGATTACAAATAATAAA
This sequence comes from Viscum album, assembly GCA_963277665.1. Classification (NCBI taxonomy): domain Eukaryota; kingdom Viridiplantae; phylum Streptophyta; class Magnoliopsida; order Santalales; family Viscaceae; genus Viscum; species Viscum album. The sequence goes on from OY728165.1 coordinate 940,058,447, forward strand.
ACAAATTTATTTTTAAGATTTTAATGCCATAAAATAACTTTATGAATGCGTATGAATTTTTTAATTTGAATTAATGAGGTATAATAAAGTTGTTATGTATTTTTAAAAAGTCCTGATATGAATAGTATAAAAATCAACATAAACGAGTTTTTAAAAGAATTACTATTTTATTAAATGATATAATAGTCCTAAAAATATGAGATTCAGCCAAATAAATTATATAATATTAATAATGCCCTTAATTAACCACTTTAGGTTCTATTTTAATTTTATAGTAAATATATTAACCATATAATATGGATATACATGAAGGCATACTAAGAGTTAAATTAATTAACTAAGGGTTCAAGCTAAAAGATGAGGACACATTTGGGGCCCAAACTGGTCTAAAACCTATTAGTTGAGAGGTTTTACAACAATAAACATCTTATCTTTGAATAAAATTTGTTTTGGACCTTTTGAAAATCGAAATTCAGTATATAATAAAATAATATGTCAAACTTTCCTAAAGTACCCCTCCTTCCTCTTATAAAAGGCCACCACCTATAACCCATACACAAACCTCTCAATCCCCCTAGGATCATCCAAACCCTACCCAAATAATCTATAATAATCCCTCTCTTACTCCAAGAATCCAAAACATAGTAAGAAGGAAATTCAAGAGGGCCTTTTAGCTTAAATAAAAACGAGTTACCCGATTTTAGGTCGTGTCTTTACTCAAGCTTCTTTCATTTATTTTCGTTCTCCAACCCCCTAAACTCTATTTATTCCAATATTTTACAAACAAAAGTATCTAATCTATACTATGATATTTTTATGTGATGTATTATGACTACACTTCCACACACATCCATCTAATGGATACAAACATACTGTTTTTGTGTTCGGTGAAATATTGCATCATAAAAATTGATTTTCCAATTTTTCCTAAAACATCTCATGGTGGATATTATAATGGAACTGCATTTATATGTGAGATATATTATATTAATATTTTCCATATGATTATTTATTTTTAATTCATAGAATATATTTATGGATTCCATAATGGGTAAATACAATAATTTCATTTGAGATAGTGCGGGCTACCGCCCCCTCAAAGTGAAATGACTCATTCATGCCATACATGAAATGTATAAAGGATGAATTTAAATAAATTATATACTATATTATACTGGAATGATAGTATACCTATGTATCATTTTGTTTTCATTCCTTTAAATATGAAAATGAAATGAAAGTAGTGTTCATGCGTGCGTACGGCTTACCATCTCTATGAACAGTTCATTTCATTTCTTATATCCAAATGATATGGATTATTCTAAATAAAATATAATGGATATTTAAATCCTGAATAAAATAATACAGATAATGGAATTTTGACCACATGGGAAATTTTTTATTATAACAAGTTTGTTTTTGACTGAAGTACCAAACATCGACAAAACGACGGATATGAACTTGAATAATTATATATATTTTATAGAATGGTAATAAGTGGTGTAAAATGAATAATAAAATTGAAAAGGTTCTGAAGAAAGTATAAATTAACTTAAGTTTATTATTAATTAAAAACATGGAACATATGTGACGAGTCAGACTCAATGTGAGGGAACCTTTAACCCTCCTCTTTTAGTCAAAGACTTCTTTCATCTTCTGTCTTTTAATTTCCATTTTATTATGATGGGATATGTTCTTTTATATCCTTATTTCTGTAGATTTTTTTTCTATGTGATGAGAGTCCCTTTTATCTCTCATAAAATCCATTTTAGAATTTTTAAGTGATGTCGTTAGGCTGTCAAATTTTTGTAAGGGATTTTTAAAACTCAATTTCCTATATTTGGGTTTTACACATACTTCATTTATTATATAATTCCATGATTATGCATAGAATAACTATTTATTTATTTATGTTGTATATTCCAATTTTCTTTGTGTTGATATACTTTTTCAACACAAAATCACCCCATTGATAAATTATTATGTCATTTCTCTGATCATTGTAATGGATTTTTTCTCAATTTAAATTCCATTGAGACCTTTTTGGTGTTATACACCAATTCACATTATATTGTGTATATACTGTCCTTTGAGATATTATATGATGAAAAATATTGTTCTTAGGATATTGTACTCTTTGTTTAATGTTATTTTTTATTTTCTCAAGTGGTAAGGGACTCTTTAACTAAAACACAGTTTTAAATGTTTTAAAGATTTATTCTTATAAATCTTTCCCATTGATGTCTTTGTTTTCAAAATGGTTTTAGGGTTTATTAATATAGAAATTAAATTTTTAAATGATAATTAATTTATAAGTTTCAAAGTGGTATGGGACACTTTCATACAATAATATCTTAATTAAATGTTTTAAATTATTTTTGAAATGGGTTGAATAATTCAATATTCTAAAATAATTTCCTATTATTGAAAATGACATGTTATTAGTGAAATGTTGATATTTGAAATATTTTATGTGTTACAATTATATAATGGTACCTGGAATATTGATGGGTGGTTATGTGATAAACCAAATATGGGTGGTTCTGTGATAAACCTAGGGCGGGTGATCTAGAGATAACTCTCCAATGCATTGGGTAACGCGAAAGAGGTAAACTTTAGTGTTTCTACAAAAATATTTAGAGAATATATTATGATGTGTATTCAAAACATAACTCTATGTAGTTGTGAATGTTACAATGTAAGTATGATATGGATGCCAAAAGTAACCTTTAAGATTTATGATTTCTTTGTTTTATTCATAAATATTCTGATTTCATGAGGTATGTTGAAAATATTAAATTTTATGAGTGAAAAATATGATTTCATTTATTTGTATGTATTTATGGACTAATGTTCTCTTTCCTTATTTTAAAACCCTTACTGATATTTTTATGCTCATCCTATGTTTTTGAAATTTTCTTCATTGGTTATAGGAAGGGTAAGAGAAAAGAATAATTCAATAAGATTTATATCAAGAAAATAATTATTTTTTTATTCAAGGAGATTTGTTGTTGTGAAAAAAATTATATATATCAGAAGTGTCTACTTTGTAATATTAGAGATGTAATGAAATAAATATAGCCTATTTCTCTAAAACTCAATACTTGAAAATATCCTTAATTTGAATTATTAACTTAATTCAATATTAGGAAATGTTTAACGTTGGGGCCTTATAGTAGGTATCAGAGGTCAGTTTAGAAAACTTTAGGGATTAAGTGTTTTTTAGACACATGGTATAACGACCCATACTTTACATACATTGTTAATACTTCAAAATTGAAGCACACTTATTACAACATATGACAAAACCACAAAGGACCGTATAGGTATAGTGTCTTTAGAAACTGGGAAACATAAACAACTGGTTCATAAATCTTCTATAGTGTCTCCCATTTATTTCATCATATCTAGGGTCCATTTTAGCATATTCTACTTAATATCCATCTTCCTGGCCTGGGGAAAAGAAAACATAAAAGGGTGAGCTCAAATGCTCAGCAAGGGAAAATAAAGGAAATAAAAATCATATCATATCTTTTTGAAAATCATAACCTGCAAAAGAGATCATAATATCTTAACATGGAACAAATCATAGAAGTGAAAATGAGATCCCCATAATCATATCATAAAACTTGAAACTTTGTGTCATGCACACATAATCTTGGAAAATCATTTCTTGTTAGTCATGACTCATTGCCAAGACTATCTTAGTGGACAAAGTCCCTTTCTGAATCGAGTAACCCTCGTTTCAGTCCTGTTTCACTGAACCGGTGTAACCTACCATTCCAGCCCTGTCTATCTCATGAGATATAAAATCTTTACCCAATGCATTGGAGGGAGATATTGGTCCCACCCATCTTATAATGAATCCTTTCTTATGTGTGCCACATAATCATAAATCATACATCATCGCATAACCCATGTAATAAAAATGGGATTCTTAAACAACATGACATCATAAAACAATTCATATAAGATAAAGGAATTCATAAAAATGTTTCCATCACAACATAATCAAATCCATGTAATAATAGGGATAAAAACAGAACCCTCTTATTATCCTAGATGGAAAATAATTTTGATAAAATACTTGAACTTCATTCTTGAGGAAAATATCCTTTCTACTTCAAAAACACTTTTCCTTTCTTAACATGTCATACAATTTTAAACTAAAAGAAGTTGGTTAAAAATAAACTTGAATACTTGTAAAGGAAACTTCTTGGAAATAATGTTTTAGAAATCCATTCATGCCGTATAAGTTAAAAAAAACATTCTTCGTACTTTTTTCGGAAAAGTAAAAAATTACCTCGTACGAAAAACGACAAAAGATTCCTTTCATATCTTTTACTAAAAACTCACCGAAGGGTAAAATTGGATTTTAAAAAAAAATAGTAGGTGGATGGAAATAATATTACATATTCAAGAAACATGGATGTGGATGATAAAATACACCCCAGTAAATACTAAAGTATAAACAATCTCAGATAAAAATGAGATTGTGATATTTCCCTTACCTTAGGTCCGATTTGCATTGTATGTGTCCGAAGCTCCTGTATATTGGTTTAAATAATGTTATTGACTTATTCCAGAATCATACATATTGATATGATATCATATATGGTCATATTCTTAGCTTCTTGTTAGTAATATTTCATTGTTACTTATTACTCGGGTCTTTATTTCCTTTTGTTCTTATGCGTGTTTTGCCGAATAAATTCTTATTCTTCTTTTAAGGTTATAGATACCTTATATCCAGAATGGTATTAGTGTAACATATATCATATTTATTCATTCAATTCATTTATATAATTACTATGTAATGATGATCATGTAGAACGAGTCGCATCACATCGTGGAGACGGTATTCCGTACGTACGCACGAGTCATGATATCGTTCCTATGATCATGGAATTGTATTGGAGTATATGTATATTATTTCAGTATCAATATTACTTTATAATAATCATAAATAGTTACTCCTTACACCATTATACCCATCCTTGTAAGGTGATGGTGGAAAATAGATTACACCACGGCGTGGAGACGGTATTCCGTACGTACGCACCCGCGGTGATTTCATTTTTCTGTAGGATGGATAGAAGGTGAATTAGGGTTGTTTCATATTTATAATAACATATCAGTATTTAAGTAATACTGATGTTATTACTTTATCATGAAACAACTAAAGAAGAAGAAGTTGAAGAAGAAAGAAATTGAAAAGATCGGTAATGGATATTACCTCTTCTTTGGAACGCTTCTTTGAATCCTCCACTTAGGGAACTAAGATTGGTCTTTGAAGAAGACCAGGACCTCTAGGATTATTCTAGGGAAGTGGAGAGGAGAAAATGGCAGGGGTTGGCCGAGCTTGAGTGCTCAATTTGGTGTGAGGAGGAGGGGGAGGAGGTGCCCTTTTATAAGGGAGGATAGGGGCACCTTAGGAATATCTCAAAGTATTATTTTATATTAAAGTCAAAATCAATTTATAATGGTTCCAAAGGGTCTTATTTCGAAGCTAAAGTGGGGATGGGTCGAAATCCTATCAACCAATATGATTTAGACAAGTTTAGGGTATTATTGTAACCTTATCATTTAGATTTAACTCTAAGTTAAATAAATTAACTTTTACCGTGTCTTTTTGTTTTCTTTCACTATATGGTTAATACACTTACTATAACATGCCAAACGAACCCCAAATTGTTTATTATTAATATATATATCCTTATCTAAGTTATTTGGCCGAACCTTATATTTTTAGGAATAAAATAACAATTAATAATATAATATTTCATTTAAAAACTCTTTTGTGTCAATTTTCACACTATTTGATATATGATTTTTGTGAAAGTCATAACAGAATTATATGTTCGAATAAAGTTTATTAAATCAACATTAATATATCATAGTAACCTAGAAAATTAGTGTAATTCATAAAGAGTCTCAAATTACATTTATTTTGGTGTTTATAACATCAATTATGTCAGTATTTCATTAATAAGATAATTACTGCATCATCATTGTGTCATAAATAAATTAATTTATTTAATGTCTAAAAATTACAAATAAAATACCATTATGTAGTAAATCGTTTTAGCTTTCTAATGAATATTTATAGTCGAATTTATCTTATGTATAACCCCATATTAAAAATGTTTTAGTTATTAAACTTTGATTTTAACTATTTTAACTATTCTTTGAATTAAATAATAATAAATGTCCTAATCTAACCCAAGTGGGCCTAAATGGTCATATTTTATTCCTAAGTTTGTTTTTGGTCGAATTACACTTTTCCAATTGGATTAGGACATGTGTTAGGGTAATATTAATATCATATTTACCCTTAGTTACCCTATTTACTATTAACCGCGGTAAAAAAAGTAAAAAGTTACTATTCACCAAAAAAATTATTTTTATCTCATTGAACCACATTTTACTTACTGATATCAACCGTGTCTGTCGGATTTTCGAAATTCCATTCACAGAAGCGGTAAAATTAAGTTTTATGCAAAATTCAGTTTTTAACCTACCACTTAGTGGTTTCACTATTCATCAAAAATTGAATGTTTTCAGAAAAATACCAAAATTTCACCCTAGGCTAATTTTGATATTCTGAGTCCAAAAGTGAAGTCCATTTTGAAAAATAAAATTTATAAAATTTCAAAAAGTGGTTATTACTATTCATAACGGATAGTTTTAATAGCATATTGTTGTTTAGTGAAACTCGGTATTGCGTACGACTCAAGCTATCGAGGAAGGTCGCGATTGCGTGTAAAGAAAGCCAAGCAAGTGTTGTGTAGAAAAAGATTCCTTTGATGATTTATATAACATAAAAGTCTCGGGTGTTACATTCTACCCCCCTTAAAAAGAATTTCGCCCTCGAAATTCATCACTTTGTAACAAACAGATGAGGATACTTCTCCCTCATCATATCCTCAAGCTCCCATGTAGCTTCTTCAAGTTGGTGGTTCCTCCATAAAACTTTCACCAAGTGAGTGGTCTTGTTTCGTAGGACTTTTTCACTATGATCCAGAATCTCTATCGGCTGTTCTTCATAAGAAAGATCTTGCTCCAGCGGTACAACTTCTGAGCTGAGTACATGTGAAGGATCTGGTTTGTACTTTATCAGGAGAGATACATGGAACACATCGTGAACTTGAGAGAGATTCGGTGGAAGCGCCAATCGGTAAGCTACCTTCCCAAAACGATCCAGTATTTCGAAAGGACCGATATATCTAGGGCTCAACTTCCCCTTCTTTCCAAATATCATAACCCTCTTCCAGGGAGATATTCGTAAGAACACTTTATCGCCCACTTCAAACTCTAGGTCTTTTCTTCGGTTGTCGGCATAAATTTTCTGTCGACTCTGAGCTGCTCTTATGTGTTGTTGAATAGATCTGACCTTTTCTTCCATTTCATCGACGAGATCAAGTCCTAATAGCTTTCTTTCCCCAACTTCATCCCAGCAAGTTGGAGTCCGGCATTTCTTTCCATAGAGAGCTTTATAAGGAGCCATCTGAATACTGGAGTGAAAGCTATTATTTTAAGAAAATTCCACCAAAGGTAGGTGTTGATCCCAACCTCCTTCGAAATCCATAGAGCAAGCTCTCAACATATCTTCTAGGGTTTGAATTGTTCTCTCAGACTGACCGTCTGTCTGGGGATGATAAGCAGTGCTAAAACTCAACTCTATATCCAGAGTATGCTGAAGACTTCGCCAGAACTTCGAGGTAAATCTCGGATCCCGATCAGATATAATAGAAAGTGGTACTCCATGCAATCTTACCACTTCCTTTACATATATCCTGGAAAGCTGATCTAGAGAGAAATCCTCTCTAATAGAAATGAAGTGTGCAGACTTTGTAAGACGATCAACTATGACCCAAATAGCATTATTGCCTTTGGATGTTTTAGGAAGTCCTGTGACAAAGTCCATAGTGATGTTTTCCCATTTCCATTCGGGTATGGGTAATGGTTGTAACATCCCCTTAGACTTCTTTCTCTCAGCTTTAACTTGTTGACAAACCAAGCATCGAGAGACATATTCAGCAACATCTCTTTTCATGCCATCCCACCAGAAGTACTCTTTCAAGTCCCTATACATCTTCGTGCTTCTAGGATGAATAGAGAATGATGAACTATGAGCCTCATCCAGCAGCTCCTTCTTTAATTCGGGGATGGGAGGAACACAAACCCGATTCCTGAACTTTATTATCCCATCACAATCAAGGTTGAATTCAGGAACATTTCTCACCTTCTTTTGTAACTCGACATCTTCTTTCTATGCCTCTTTAATCTTCACATGTATAGATGGTTGAACATTCATTTGAGAAAGATAAGATTTTTCCCCTTCCATTATATTTCCAAGATCCATCCTTTGTAAATCCATAAATATTGGATCATTTGTGATCCTCATCATGGATAAACTAGCATGGTCTTGTCGACTTAATGCATCTGCCACCTTGTTTGCTTTCCCAGGGTGGTAATGGATTGAGCAGTCATAATCCTTAATCAGCTCCAACCATCTTCTTTGACGCATATTCAGCTCCTTTTGTGTGAAAATATACTTTAAACTTTTATGATCAGTATAAATATCACACCTTTCACCATAAAGGTAATGCCTCCAAATCTTTAATGCAAAGATTACCGCAGCCAACTCCAAATCATGTGTTGGGTAATTTTGCTCATTGATTTTCAACTGTCGTGAGGCATAAGCTGTCACCATATCATTTTGCATAAGAACACTCCCCAATCCCTTCTTGGATGCATCACTGTAGATCACAAACCTTTCTCCACTACAAGGCAGTGTGAGCACAGGTGCACTGGATAACCTTCTTTTCAACTCCTTGAAATTCTCTTCACATTCCTCTGTCCAAACAAACTTAACTCCTTTCCGAGTCAACTTGGTGAGTGGATTAGATAATCGTGAAAAATCCTTTACAAAACGTCGATAATATCCAGTCAAACCAAGAAAACTTCGAATCTCAGTTACTTTTGTTGGTCTCGACCATCTTTCGATAACCTCTGTTTTTGCTGGATCCACATATATCCCCTCTTTTGAGATTATGTGACCAAAAAATGCAACTTTTTGAAGCCAAAATTCACACTTGGTAAATTTGGCATAAAGCTTCTCCTTTCTCAGGGTCTTCAATATAATTCTCAAGTGATCTCCATGCTCTTCCTTGCTCTTTGAATAGACAAGAATATCGTCTATAAAGACTACCAAAAATTGATCAAGATAGTCTCTAAAGACTCTATTCATTAGATCCATGAAGATAGCAGGGGCATTAGTAAGACCAAATGGCATCACTATAAATTCATAGTGTCCATACCTTGTACAGAAAGCCGTCTTTGGTATATCCTCCCTTTTGACCCTTAATTGATGATACCCTGAACGAAGATCAATCTTGGAAAAGTATTGAGCTCCGCGTAGTTGGTCAAATAAGTCATCAATGCGTGGGAGAGGATATTTTTTCTTGATAGTGATCTTGTTAAGTTCTCGATAATCAATGCAGAGTCTCATTGATCCATCTTTCTTCTTAACAAATAGAACAGGTGCTCCCCAAGGTGATGCACTAGGGCGTATGAATCCCTTATCAAGATTCTCTTGGAGTTGCTTCTTCAATTCCTGCAACTCAATTGGGGCCATTCTATAAGGTGTCTTTGAAATTGGCAAAGCGCCCGGTACGAGTTCTATTGAAAACTCAACTTTACGATTTGGTGGAAGACCCGGTAATTCCTCCGGAAATACATCATCAAACTCCCGTACAATGGGCATATTCTTAATCGTGAGTTTCTCACCAACCATTTGAGATAAATAACCTTCATTTAGTGGAATCAATACCCATAAGATGGAAGAAATTTCCACTGGAAGGTTATGTTCATCCTTGCATTGATAGACGATCGTAGATTGATCTGGAATATGAAATGTGACTTCCCTTCTTTGGCAATTGATATGAGCTCTATATAGAGAAAGCCAATCCATGCCAAGAATCACATCAAATTCCACTAAAGGAAGTATCACAAGATTTGAGGGAAGCACTTTCCCACAAACTTCGATCGGAGAAGAATTATAAACTTTTGATGCGACTGTTGTGCCATTAGGTGTTGTCACAGCTAACTCAACATCTAATTGTTGAGGTAGTATGGTGATACCCTTAGAAAATTTTTCAGAAATAAAAGAGTGGGTGGATCCAGAATAAAATAAAACATTTCCTACTTTAGAGTGGATGGTAAGTGTACCTTTCACCACTTCGTTATCGTACTCCACATCGCTGATAGAAATTGCATGTGACTTTCCTTTGTCTTTAGCCTTAAGATTTTGTTGACGTCGACCATCATCATCAACCCTTGGATTTGGGCATTGATTGGAATAATGCCCCATCTCCTTGCACTTGAAACATTGAAGTGTAGTAGGTTCATTCTGTGTATCCCTTCCTTTGTTTGCGTCATTAGACAACTTCTTCCCATTAGCACGGCATTCAAATGCCCGATGACCTTCCTTTCCACATTTAAAACATTTACTTGTCCCTTTAAGACAACTCCCTCCATGTTTCTTTCCACACTTTGAGCATAAGGAAAAGCTCATCTTCTTTTCCGTGTGCTCTTTAGATTTTTCTTTGAATTCCATCTTCCTCTTCTTATCAAACCCATGTGACTGATGGATTACTCCAATCTCCATCTCGACATTGAGAGCACATCGAACGATTTCCTCGTAGCTATTGAAGTCCCTTATGGCTAACGCCCTTCGAAGACTTGGTTTTAAGCCACTAAAGAATCGATCGATCTTACTCTCAGGTTGGATAATAATACCAGAAGTGTACCTTGCAAGTCTTGTAAAATTTGCTTCATAGGTACCAACAGATTCATCATCCCTTTGCTTCAGTTCAAGGAACTCTTTCTCCATCTTTGTTCGGAGAATACGAGGGAAGTATTTATTGAAAAATAAGTTCTTGAACTCGTCCCATTCCATAGACTCAATTTCATCCCTTTGCCTCGTATTCTTAATAAGATTCCACCATTGATCAGCATCTCCTTCCAAATGATACACTGCTAGGATGACTTTATCATGTTCAGAACATTGAAGAACTGAAAATATCTTTTCAGTAGTACTAATCCATTGTTCAGCAACTAATGGATCAGTAGACCCACTGAAAGAAGGTGGACGCTGCCTCATGAAGGATTCAACAGAATGTTGCTCCTTCCTTTGCTCGTTTGGAAGTCCTGCATGATTCATAGCTTGAGAAAGTTGTGTGAGCATGGCTACAAGATTTTTCATTCCAGCCCCCATATTGTTTGGTTGCTCAGGGGGACAATCATTGCATTGCCCATCGCATTCCGCATTAACACAGTTATTTCGGGTTCCAGCCATTGACTAAAACCAAGAAGAATAGTGTGAGAAACACTAATTATAATAGGAAAATCACATAATCAAGGATAAAATTTCACACTTAAGGTCTTATCCTAGGGTATTCATGGCCATTTCAAAAACACTAAGATTGTTTTCTATGCTTAGACTTATCCTTAGGGTTCTTACTAAGGCTTTCACATCCTAGTTTCCAAAGGTTGACTATACCTTTCCTCTGATACCAACTATAACGACCCATACTTTACATACATTGTTAATACTTCAAAATTGAAGCACACTTATTACAACATATGACAAAACCACAAAGGACCGTATAGGTATAGTGTCTTTAGAAACTGGGAAACATAAACAACTGGTTCATAAATCTTCTACAGTTTCTCCCATTTATTTCATCATATCTAGGGTCCCTTTTAGCATATTTTACTTAATATCCATCTTCCTGACCTGGGGAAAAGAAAACATAAAAGGGTGAGCTCAAATGCTCAGCAAGGGCAAATAATGGAAATAAAAATCATATCATATCTTTTTGAAAATCATAACCTGCAAAAGAGATCATAATATCTTAACATGGAACAAATCATAGAAGTGATAATGAGATCCCCATAATCATATCATAAAACTTGAAACATTGTGGCATGCACACATAATCTTGGAAAATCATTTCTTGTTAGTCATGACTCATTGCCAAGACTATCTTAGTGGACAAAGTCCCTTTCTGAATCGAGTAACCCTCGTTTCAGTCCTGTTTCACTGAACCGGTATAACCTACCATTCCAGCCCTGTCTATCTCATGAGATATAAAATATTTACCCAATGCATTGGAGGGAGATATAGGTCCCACCCATCTTATAATGAATCTTTTCTTATGTGTGCCACATAATCATAAATCATACATCATCGCATAACCCATGTAATAAAAATGGGATTCTTAAACAACATGACATCATAAAACAATTCATATAAGATAAAGAAATTCATAAAAATGTTTCCATCACAACATAATCAAATCCATGTAATAAAAGGGATAAAAACAGAACCCTCTTATTATCCTAGATGGAAAATAATTTTGATAAAATACTTGAACTTCATTCTTGAGGAAAATATCCTTTCTACTTCAAAAACACTTTTCCTTTCTTAACATGTCATACAATTTTAAACTAAAAGAAGTTGGTTAAAAATAAACTTGAATACTTGTAAAGGAAGCTTCTTGGAAATAATGTTTTAGAAATCCATTCATGCCGTATAAGTTAAAAAAAACATTCTTCGTACTTTTGTCGGAAAAGTCAAAAATTACCTCGTACGAAAAACGACAAAAGATTCCTTTCATATCTTTTACTAAAAACTCACCGAAGGGTAAAATTGGATTTAAAAAAGATAGTAGGTGGATGGAAATAATATTACATATTCAGGAAACATGGATGTGGATGATAAAATACACCCCAGTAAATACTAAAGTATAAACAATCTCGGATAAAAATGAGATTGTGATATTTCCCTTACCTTAGGTCCGATTTGCTTTGTATGTGTCCGAAGCTCCTGTATAATGGTTTAAATAATGTTATTGACTTATTCCAGAATCATACATATTGATATGATATCATATATGGTCATATTCTTAGCTTCTTGTTAGTAATATTTCATTGTTACTTGTTACTCGGGTCTTTATTGCCTTTTGTTCTTATACGTGTTTTGCCAAATAAATTCTTATTCTTGTTTTAAGGTTATAGATACCTTATATCCAGAATGGTATTAGTGTAACATATATCATATTTATTCATTCAATTCATTTATATAATTACTATGTAATGATGATCATGTAGAACGAGTCGCATCACATCGTGGAGACGGTATTCCGTACGTACGCACGAGTGATGATATCGTTCCTATGATCATGGAATTGTATTTGAGTATATGTATATTATTTCAGTATCAATATTACTTTATAATAATCATAAATAGTTACTCATTACACCATTATACCCATCCTTGTAAGGTGATGGTGGAAAATAGATGACACCACGGCGTGGAGACGGTATTCCGTACGTACGCACGCGCGGTGATTTCATTTTTCCGTAGGATGGATAGAAGGTGAATTAGGGTTGTTTCATATTTATAATAACATATCAGTATGTAAGTAATACTGATGTTATTACTTTATCATGAAACAACTAAAGAAGAAGAATTTGAAGAAGAAAGAAATTGAAAAGATCGGTAATGGATATTACCTCTTCTTTGGAACGCTTCTTTGAATCCTCCACTTAGGGAACTAAGATTGGTCTTTGAAAAAGACCAGGACCTTTAGGATTATTCTAGGGAAGTGGAGAGGAGAAAATGGCAGGGGTTGGCCGAGCTTGAGTGCTCAATTTGGTGTGAGGAGGAGGGGGAGGAGGTGCCCTTTTATAAGGGAGGAGAGGGGCACCTTAGGAATATCTCAAAATATTATTTTATATTAAAGTCAAAATCGGTTTATAATGGTTCCAAAGGGTCTTATTTCGAAGCTAAAGTGTGGATGGGTCGAAATCCTATCAACCAATATGATTTAGACAATTTTATGGTATTATTTTAACCTTATCAATTAGATTTAACTCTAAGTTAAATAATTTAACTTTTACCGTGTCTTTTTGTTTTCTTTCACTATATGGTTAATACTCTTACTATAACATGCCAAACGAACCCCAAAGTGTTTATTATTAATATATATATCCTTATCTAAGTTATTTGGCCGAACCGTAGATTTTTAGGAATAAAATAACAATTAATAATATAATATTTGATTTAAAAACTCTTTTGTGTCAATTTTGACACTATTTGATATATGATTTTTGTGAAAGTCATAACAGAATTTTATGTTCGAATAAAGTTGATTAAATCAACATTAATATATCATAGTAACCTATAAAATTAGTGGAATTCATAAAAAGTCTCAAATTACATTTATTTTGGTGTTTATAACATCAATTATGTCAATATTTCATTAATAAGATAATTACTACATCATCATTGTGTCATATATAAATTAAATTATTTAATGTCTAAAAATTATAAATAAAATACCATTATCTAGGAAATCTTTTTATCTTTCTAATGAATATTTATAGTCGAATTTATCTTATGTATAACCCCATATTAAAAATGTTTTAGTTATTAAACTTTGATTTTAACTATTTTAACTATTATTTGAATTAAATAATAATAAATGTCCTAATCTAATCCAAGTGGGCCTAAATGGTCATATTTTATTCCTAAGTTTGTTTTTGGTCGAATTACACTTGTCCAATAGGATTAGGACATGTGTTAGGGTAATATTAATATCATATTTACCCTTAGTTACCCTATTTACTATTAACCACGGTAAAAAAAGTAAACAGTTACTATTCACCAAAAAATTATTTTTATCTCATTGAACCACATTTTACTTACTGATATCAACCGTGTTTGTCAGATTTTCGAAATTCCATTCACAGAAGCGGTAAAATTAAGTTTTATGAAAAATTCAGTTTTTAACCTACCACTTAGTGGTTTCACTATTCATCAAAAATTGAAAGTTTTCAGAAAAATACCTAAATTTCACCCTAGGCTAATTTCGATATTCTGAGTCCAAAAATGAAGTCCATTTTGAAAAATAAAATTTATAAAATTTCAAAAATTGGTTATTACAATTCATAACGGCTAGTTTTAATAGCATATTGTTGTTTAGTGAAACTCGGTATTGCGTACGACGCAAGCTATCGAGGAAGGTCGCGATTGCGTGTAAAGCAAGCCAAGCAAGTGTTGTGTAGAAAAAGATTCCTTTGATGATTTATATAACATAAAAGTCTCGGGTGTTACACATGGGTAGTCTCTATGTCTATTATTTAAGTTAAATATTTATATTATAACCTTTTAAGATCAAGGAATTCCTATTACAAATGGAATGAGTAGGATCTCAAATGAAATTCCTAGATCATCCTGATGACTTGCTTTCAATAATTATTGCAATTTCATGTCTAGATGATTCTGAAACATTTTCTAACATAAAACTCACTTTCAAGAAATTTTTTCAGATATCAAACACCTCCACTATACCACAATACCATCGTGGATCATGGGTTATATTTAATCAAATCCTATTTTCTCAGTATTCTCATATTTTTAATAAAGTTAAATATTATCAAGTAATTTTTAAATATTTTACCGTATCAAAAGATTTTGAAGCATATTATGATTTTGATAAAGGTTATGAAGAAGGAATCCTGTGTGAAACCTATTTATATTATATTTTAAATTATATTTTTTCAGTACATACTTATAGTACTTTAGAAGGACTGTTGATTGAAAGATTCAACTCAAACTCGGTCCGACTGTTTTATAAAAATCAAGTTTTATTAGATGTTTTGAAATTATATGTCATACATGATTATTTTCAAAAACTATTTTTCTTTGAACACCCATATAACCCATGTAGTACAAGGTGTATTTGGATAAAGGAAGATAATGATTTTGAAGGATATCTAAATAATTTTTTCAATTCATGAACCATCTATCTATGTGAACAAGATGACGTGGAAACCAGGCGGACACCATGATCAGGGTACGATGTTCTTTCTTTAGGAATAGTGTTATTTTTTCATATGGAGGTAAAAAATGTCAATATATATAAGACTTCATAAATTAATATATTGAGGTCATTATGAGTTGGGTTGAAAATGAGAGGTATAAGACAACTATTAAGGTTAAATAATTCTAGGGTTATTCTTTTGTTTTATAAAAAGGGACAACACGCAAGATGGGTGACAACCCATTGCGTACGGAAGGGCCACAAGAATCGAACCCAAAACTGAAGGGTGACAAGGGCGCATCACCTACCACTAGCCTACGTGACGCCCCTAGTTAGTATGACTTATTATTTTTAGATAAATTATTTTATGGATCAAGAATAAGTTTATTTTTGGAACTAACGTTTTATCAAATGGATACCATTATAATAGGAATATGAATTGGTGATTAAGTGATAAAGTATATTTTGGAAGACATTTTCTATTTTGGGAACACTATATGACAAAGGATAATATAATACTATGGGATTTCATTTGAGGAGTAATGGTGGGATTTTATTTTGGGAGAATCTGTGTTTTTATTGTGGACTTATATAGATTTAGGTTCTTTGTGGAAATGATTAACCTATCATAGAGACTATGTGATTAGGATAATTACTTTTAAGTATGTTACGTTATGAGTAGTCGATGTTATTTGAAGATAAATGTTAATATTTATCGTGGAAGACTATGTGATAAAATCCTTTTAAATTATGGGTTTCAATCTTAGTTTGTATTATTTTGAAGAATTATAAGGACTTTTGTTTGTTTAATGGTCGTTGTTGAACTTGGGGGTATTGTTTGTTGAATTTGTTTGATTAAGAGTAGTATTTCATTTTATAAATTATTATCCTTTTTTGGGATTATATGATCTCATACTAACCAATTTTGTATTAGTTAATATCTAAAGGTAGGGGAAATATATAGTTAATATATTTTGTATTATTTGACTCTCTAGAAGTTTATTCTAGCACTTCAGGGGTGACCATGTCATCTTGAATACTTATCATTTGGAGAAAATATGAGTTTGTGGTAGAAATTTATTAATGAATGAAACTCTACTTGAAAAGTAATTATATTTCCTTATGTTCATATTAAGTCTCATAAATAAATTGTGAAACTTTATAAAAATCAACATAAATAAAACATTTTCCGTTTAATTTTCCTACTACAAAATCAAAGATCGTTTAACCCATTACAATTTTGTAATTTTCTCGGGGTTAACATTCTCTTGATCATGTTTTATATCACTCCCCATCAGAACATGATGGATAGTTTTCTCTTCAATATACATGTTTTAATGGAGTCCTAGTATGTGTTATCTCGGTTGAAATTTTTACTTCTCTTTCATTATTTTAATGTTATAATTTTATTGACTCTTTTTCCAATGTGGGAATTTCAATGAAGCTTCTGAGCCCAATTTTAAAATTGAGAGGACACAATTTCCAAAAGGCGGGAAGGATGTAATGACCCAAGTATTTATAAAATAATACCATTTAAAATATATTAATATTTAGGAATAAGATATTACTTTTATGTTAAATATGACACTTTTTTCGATAGCATACTCAACACACAACAAGAGGTTTCTTTGAAATCATACGTTGCACATAACTTTGAGTTATACCGAAAAATAATATTATTATTTTAAATGGTAGTTAACTCCTAGACGTTGTATTTATAGGAAAAACATAACTAGAAAAATTCTGATTACACATGTTTTTTAAATGTGTTTACATTTATCCAATAGCTTTTATAGGCTTAAAATAAGAATGAATTTGATTTAAAGCATGAGAAACTCTAATATTTTTAAATGGTCATTTTACTGCTTTATGAAGGTGAACCCTTTTAAATATAGTTTTTTCACTTTAATATGTTCTATTTGATACAATAAACCTCTTTTATATAATAGAGACATCAAATTTTACTTTGGAAGAAGTTTTTGTATTTTTTTATAATGTTCATTTTTTTAATGAATAGTGAAAAAATACTGCATTTTAATTCAAAACTATCTTTTCATCTAATTTATTTATATAGATAGATTGTACTTTTAATTGGTTTTAAAGTTTAATTGGATTATATTTTTATCATTTAATCCAATAATTTTCATTTCATGTATTTTCAATTTTAAATTGGACATAAAAACATGTCAATCTTTTGATGGTTATTGCTTCTTAAAAACCCACATTTTGGTTTTGTCAATGTGAATTAATTTTAAATTAATTACTGCAACTTCTGTGTTTTTTGAGTTTAGAAAAATTTATTCCATATTTGGAATCTGGATGTCCATGTTTTTTAAAAAGGTACCTTTTATTTTAAGATATTATGAATAGTAACTTCATTAATTATTTAATTTAACATAGTTAAAGGGTAAATTTGGTAAATAAGGGTAAAAAAATATTATTATAATATTAAACTACCCTAAAACATGTCCGAATCATATTAGATGATATATTTCCAACCACAGTCATCCTTGGGTCGATATTAAGACCCCATGGAGCCACTTGGATGTGAAAATGACATTTTATAAGTATTAATTTAAAGTAAAGAAAAATGTAACAAAAACATGTATCTTTTATTAAAACAATTTATATATGGGGTCATATAAGTGACCTCTTTGACTATAAATAATCATTAGAAATATAAAAAAATTTCCTAAATCATGGTATTTTTTTTATACATCAAATAAATAAATATATTTATCAGACAATGATGATGTAGTGATTACCTAATTAGTGAATGATTTAAATAAATGAGATTATAAATATTAAAATAAATTTATTTTGAAACTTTTTATGCCATACACTAATTTTATGGATGATTATGACTAGTTATATTTTAATTAATGAATTTTTTTTGAATTAATTAAGGTTTTATGGATTTTTAAAAAGTCTTGATATGAATATTATAAAAATTAACATAAATGAGTTTTTAAAAGAAGTACTATTTTATTAAATGATATAAGAGTCCAAAAAATAAATGAGCACAAAAAATGACTTATATAATGTTGAAACTATCATTAATGAACTACTTGAGGTCCGATTAGAATTTTATAGTAACTATATTAACCATATAATATCGATATACAAGAAGACATGGTAAGAGTTAAATTAGTTTACTATGGGTTAAAGATAAAATATAAGTATAAATTCTGGACCAAAAAATGTCTAAAAACCATTGGATGGGAGTATTTAGAACAATAATCATCTTATCTTTTAATTAAATGAGTTTTGGAACTTTTGAAAAACAAAATTCAGTTTGTAATAAAACAATCTTTCAAACATTTCTTAGGTATCCCTCCTCCATCTTATAAAAGGCCACCACCTATAACCCATACCCACACCTCTCAATCACCCTAGGCTCAAACAACCTTTTTCCAAATAAGATCACAACTTCCCTCTCTTCCTCCTAGAATCCTTAACCTAGAAAGAATGCATTTCAGGAGGTCCTTTTCGCTTAAATAAAAAAGAGTTACCCGGTTTGAGGTAATGTCTTCTCTCAAGCTTCATTCATTTATTTTCCTTCTCCAACAACATAAATATATTTATTCCTTTATTTTATAATAAATATAGTATATTAAATATACTAGTATGTTTTTATGATATGTATTCTTACTACACTTCTACATAATTCCATCTAATGGATACGAACATACCGTTTCTATGTATGACGGACTGTTACCTCACGAAAGGATGATTATTCGATTTTTTCCTACCACCAATCATGGTGGAAATTATGATGGAAATGTATTTATATGTGATATATATTATATTTATATTTTCTCTAGTATTATGTATTTTTAATTTATATCATAACTTTATGGTTTCCATAATTGATAAATATAATAATTTCATTTGAGGATATGCGGACTACCTCCCCCTCAAAATTGTATGACTCATTCATGACATACATGGAAAATATAAAGGATGGATTTAATTAAATGATATATGATATTATACTTAATTATAAAATACCTATTTATCATTTAGTTTTTTTTCCTTTAAATATGAAAAATAAGTTAATGTAGCGTTCATGCATACTTACAAGTTACCATCTCCATGAATGCTTCATTTCATTTCTTATATCCAAATATTATGGACTATTATAAATACATATATATTTGATATTTAAATCATGAATTCAATTTTGGAGATAATTCAATTTTTACTACATGGGAAATTTCTAATTCTAAAAAGTTCATTTTTGAGTCATGTACCGAACATTGACAAAACAACTAATATGAACTTGAATAATTATATGATTGTTATAACAAGTTAATAAGTGATATAAAAGGAATAATAAACATGAATTGGTTTTTAAGAAAGTAGAAAATTACTTAAGTTTATTATTCAGTAAGAACAAGGAACATACGTGACGAATCAGACTCAAGGAAAGGGAACCTTTCACCCTCCTCTTTTTGTTAAAGGCTTCTTTTATGTCATGTATTTTAATTTATATATTATTATGTTGGGATATGTTCTTAAATATCCTTAATGGTGTACATTTTTTGTAAAAGTTATGAGAGACCCTTTTCTCTCTCATCAACTAATTTTATGAATTTTAAGTGACGTCGTTAGGCTTCTGAATTTTCTTAAGGGAATTTTTAAACTCAATTTCCACTCTATGAGTTTTACGCATACTTCATTGATAATATTATGCCATAATTATTTGTGGAATCACTATTTATTTATTTATATTTTAATTTACAGTTCTATTTGTGTGGATATAATTTTTCATCACATAATCACACATTGATAAATTCTTATGTCATTTATACGATCTTTTTAAGGGATTTTGTATCAATTTACATTCCATTGAGACTTATTTGTTGTTATACAAACATTAACTTTATGTAGTATATATACCACCATTTGACATATTATATCATTAAAATCCTTATTAAAATGATATTATAAGATTTTTTTAATTTTATTCTATATTTTCTTAAGTGGTAATGGTCTCTTTAACTAAACAATTGTTTTAAAAGTTTTAAATATTTTATCTTCTAAATATTACCCATTGATGTCCATGTTTTCAAAATGGTTTTTCTCATTTTTTATGTAGAAATTATTGTTTTAAAATTTTAATGCCTTAAATATTTTCAAATTGATATGGGACACTTTGATTCAAACATCTCTTTATTAAATGTTTTAAATTGTTTTTGAAATGGATTTAATAATTCAACATCTTGAAATAATTTCTTTTGACTGAAAATGAAATGTTATTAGTGAAATGTTGATATTTGAAATATTTTATGTGTTATTATTATATAATGGTACTTGTAGATTTGATGGGTGGTTATGTGATAAACCAAATATGGGTGGTTCCATGATTAACATAGGGTGGGTGAGACTAAGATATATCTCTAATGCATTGGGTAACTGTTTCCCTCAGGAATCGGGGATGACCTCGTTGATTGAAGGTTCAAACATTCTAATCGGTTTCTAATGGGTTTGTTCATAGAATCGGAAACATCCAATGATTCTATATCCATTTGGACCTACTTTCCAAAGGTAGGTGCTCATTAGTTGTGGACTGATGAGGCTTAGGAAATTACATGGGTCGAGAGGATTGGAGGTCGGACTCATCACACCTTTTTTAGGGTAATTATTGTCTACTCCAGGACTCTCTTTATAGATTTAAGTTATGTTCATGAATCCTTATTACATTACCAAGTATAAAACAAGATTACATTTAGTCTGACAATCAATGATTGATATGTAAGAAATTCAGAGAATCTTTTATATGTATTCTAGGTTCTTCATCATTGAAGAATCGTCTGTATTTGTTAGAGATTCTTAGTTGATGGTATCCTTATAATACATAAATGTATCTTGGACACTATGATGACCATACTAGTTTTAAATCCACTCAGTGGGGCACTTAAAGATTATTGTCATTCTGGAGGACATGTATTATTTCAGAATTGGGATCGTACCCACTGATGGGCTACCTACGTATCCTTTGTTTTGGAAAAGGAATCAGAACTCACGTAGTTCGAATAAGTGAGTATGATGCTTATGCATGATTGATGGCTCAAAAAAGTCATGATTAATTTTACACTCTAAGCTAATGTGAGTCATGCTCGGTGTGAGAAACAAGAGGTATTGGTGAAACTAGACAATTGTGCCACGAAAGATGCAATGATGTGGGGATTATGTGTTTATGACTGCCCAAATAGATGAGGATTAAGATTTACATTAGGGAAGAAATCCAAGAACATGGTCGATAAAGGTATATGTGCTTCATGGAGATTTGGATACTCTAATCTTGGGGCTTACTCCTAAGGAAGATGCCCAAGTTAGGAGGGGACTTATGATTGGGTTTTACTCCTGAGAGAGAAGCCCCAATTCAAAAGTAAATTAAAAGTGGTTAAAAAAAATTATGATTGGGGCTTACTCCTGAAAAGGAGTCCCAGGTTATGGGACTTGAAAAATTAAGGGACTTGGGGCATACTCCTAAAGAGTATTCCCATATTTGAGACTGGGGATTACTCCTAAAAATGAGGCCTAGGTTAAAGAGGATTATGGTTGGGGATTACTCCTGAGGAGGATGCCCATATTTGAGACTTTAAGGCCGGGGCTTACTCCTAAGGAGGATGCCCAGATTAGAGGGCTTGGGTCTTACTCCAAATGAGGATGCCCACAGTAATAAGAATTTGGACTGGGGCTTACTCCTGAAAAGGAGGCCCAGGTTAAGGGAATTATGGTTGGGGATTACTCCTGAGGAGGATGCCCAGATTTGAGAATTATGACTGGGACTTGTTCCTGAAAAGGAGGCCTGGGTTAAGGATTCTCTCATCTTAAAGGATGAGATTGAATTAATGAAATCTCAATCTTTAGTGACATAAATATGTGTAAATCACTAGATTTTGAGAGATGTTCCACGGAGTTCCTTTCAAATAAGGAAGCCAAATCAAGAAATCATTCCATAAACGGCTTTGAAGAGTGTCTTGAAGACTGAATCTTGAATATGAGGGGTGGAATGACATAAGAGGGGTGAAATGGGTAGGAAAGGCACCCAAAAATGTAGGGGCGCACAAGTCTTGATAGGTGCATAGGTACTGCATGGGCGCGCAAGTCCTAGTCGCATAGGTATACTTGCGCGACAGATGGGTACTTGTGCGATTTTCAGCCCTTAGAGTAATATTTGGGAGATCTTTGATCAAAGCCTTTAGAATCATCCCAAGAGGCTTTCCAGAAGATGGAGCACAATTTATGGTGAAGAAGTAGGGCGACACACACGTGTGTTCATTTCCCTTAATGGTAAAACACTTAGGCGCACAAGTGTTAGTGAATCCTAAAACTTAGAACTTACTCCTCCTGTTTATACCTTCCATTCTAGGTAAAGAATAACCTTAGAAGTGTTCGGAAGACCTGAAGAAGAGACTTGGGCATTTAGAGCTCTGTATCTGAATTCTGAAAAAATTCCTCTCGAAATGGGGGGCCCACAGGGTCAATTTATATGCTGGAGAAGACCTTGGTCGGTTATCCTTTAGGGTGTGCAAGTCACTTGCACGACCATTATGTGGCGCACAAGTATACTTGCGCGATAGTGAGGGAACTTGCGCGACCCTTGTACATCTGAAGCCTTGTTCATGCCTTTTCCAATTTTTGATGATTTCTTCAAAGGACGAATCAATTTGTGCTAAGTCATTTCCCTTTTCATTCCTTTTGACAATGTGACAAAAAGGAGCGTCAACAAAAGTCCCCCCTCACAGTTGGATCCGAATGAAAATGAGGATGTGACTCTGAGGAAAAGAAGAAAACTAAAGGAAAGTTGGCATGTAAGTGTTCAGTGCGCAAAAATTGGCACACAAATTCAAGTCATGTAGGGCTGGAGCACGCGGGATGTAGCGCGCTGGGTGTAGGCGCGCAGGTGGGATGCCTAGCCTATATATATGCGGTCATTTTCCGCGTATAGCATCTGATTTTCGGATTTTTGAGCTCTCGCGGCGCAGGTCCCCTTCGCCGCGCAAGTCGCTCATTTTTTCGTTGTTTCTTTGATTTCACGCTATTGTTAAGGTAATAGGACTTGCGCGGTGATACTTGTGAACCAAAAAATTTCGCGACACATTAACACTTACACAATACATCCATACTTGCGCGACAAGTTTTAGACTTGCGCGCCTTAATTCCCTTGCAATTTTTTTGAAATTCCTTCACAAATTTTACGAAAAATCAACTTGCTTAAAAGTTAATTTATCCAACTTTTGTGCAGAATCAATGGCTCTTAGAACCAGAATAGCTGATGAACTGGCTAGTAAGTGGATTAATGATATGATGAACATCATTGGCCATGATTATTATACCGTCAAAAGTAGCACTCTTCCGGATTTGGTTAACTATCTGAAGAAATATCATCGCGAATTCCCCCAAAGAATTTTTTTACCTTTATATGGATATGGTCATTTGTGAGAAGTTACTATTCCAGAAGCAAAGAACTATCTCCCATTTTCGTGGATTCATAATTATACCAATTTTGCTTCAGCAAATATCTCATGTGGAGGAGTATTTATAAGTGTTGGAATAGTGGAGAAGGCCCACATGATGCATCATAGCCCTTGTACGTCAGATCTGTAACCTCATATGCCTGAGCTGCGACCACATTTTTATCCTTCAATCATCCGAAATGTTTAGATGGATCAATCCAAAGGATAGAAGAAAAGTTGGGACTTCCATCCTGGGGCAGGTGTGAAGCCAACTTGGATGGGGGAATACTGGGTGCGACAAACCTGTGCAGAGTTTGTCGAGGATCTAAAAGGAGTGGCGATATACGAAGCTGTTTGGGTTGGGAAAACATATTTTTACAGACATGATAACGTCGTTCCAGAGATACTCAGCCACTAGAGCCCAGAAACTAATTCATTCCATCTGACTCATGGATAAGTAGGTATCAGTCTTTGGGATGCCCACAAGATCTGAGGGGCTCCAATTTTGGGCGATATGTATGATGAATTCATTCCTCCCAAGGTGACATGCAATGATTCAGAGAAGAATCCTGCTTTAGCTTGGGAATTATTTATGATCTTCCACAGGCTCAAGAGTTCAGAGACCTCGTTAACTCATTCTAGAAAGGATATTCATCTAGAGGAGTGAATGAATATATTTATTATTGAGAAGAAAGAGAAGGAGAGAAAGGAGAAGGAGCTGAAGGAGAAAGGATCCAAGAAAAAGAAATCCAAGGATAAGAGGCCCAAAATTCCTGCCACCTGCCCAAAACCTGAGAAGAGGGGTGCTCCTGGCACATTGTGGCCAACTATAGAAGTAGGAGAGTTTGAGAAATGGGGATATGAGGTGAATCAAAGGATCCCAAATAAGACTCATCTGGCGTGTTTCTTGGCTATGTGGCTCAACTTTTATCTCTTGCCAGATAGGGATTCGAAGGGAGGCATCAGGCCTGAGACCTTTTTCATTGCGGCAAAGATGGCTGAGGAAAAAATGGTTGGGCTGGCTATACCCATTTTAGCAAAGATTCACAGGAGTTTACTTCATGTATTCATGGGTAAATCTCCTTTAAGAATAGTGGGACCATTCCAAGTTTTATGGTGATGGATTACCACTCACTTCAGGACTTACAATGTACAGAATGGATTACAAATTTCTGGAAGTTCTTTTCGGCCATTAGTGAATGAATTCTCTGGAGTTGCACCATTAGATGTTAATGCCTATGACATGAAAGTGTGTCTGAGCATGTTTAAGTAATTCAACTTCTTTCCCTATGGAAATCCGCCAACCGGGCAGTTTGTTGATGATGGAACAACCCACATGGATTTGAGGGATACATGCTAGCTTGTAGAGATGTTGTGCTAGTTTCCAGGATTGACGGAGAAATTATATGTGAGGTCTATGATCCATATAAATTTGGACATCAATTTATGTTTTCACAACATATTGTTGTATCTTCCATAGTACATGTCAGGTTAGAGCAACATCCGATGGTTTCTCGGCAACTGTGGCTGCTGACATCAAGGGAGAAGACGGGGGCTTTATTTGATCTACTAGTTGAAAAAGCAGCACATAACATGACTATATATTATGCTGAGCACTAGATAACATCATACATAAAAGGGATACTAAATCACCCAGTTTATCAGGTGGGGAAAAGGAAGAGTACTGTAGATAAAGAAACCCTCCCTCATGAAGGTGATACATCCCCACCTGAAGCTGATTCGCTAGACTCCTCTTCTAGGACTGATTCACTGGATTCCCATGATGGGGATGATGAGGCACAACAAGTGGTAAAGCAGTGTCATTCCCGATATAATCCTCTGGTTAGAATCAAGAGACCTACTCCATCAACTCTTGGTGAGTTACATCATTGTAGAAATTTAATCACTGCTACTTTATAAAGCAATAAGTCTTATTTCCTTATTCTCTATCTGCAGTTGCAGGGGGTGGGAAGAAATTGAAGTCAAAAATTATAGACCTTCCTCACAACCATCATATCAAAGACCAGAGGCTGTCCAGTTATGTCAGAGTTTATATTGTGGTACTGAGACCGCCTAGATGGATTTGTGTGAGGGCCTACAACTTCTTGGAATAGGGAATCTTTTGGATTCTAGAGATATCAAATATGAGGATAACCCCAATGAAGTGCGGGCTTACATCAGAGTGCTGGAAATGATCATATATGCCACTGATGAGTCCATTCCTAACACCAGGCGGGTAAAGGAATTGATTAATCACGGTAACACTGAGGGGAATGATGAGGAGTGGCACGATTACGTGGCTCCTGAAGATGTAAGGTTTCTTTCCTTATTTTCTTCACAACATGATTTCAATCGAATCTTTTTTACTCAAGGAAATTGTTTTCTTCATCTCACAGCATGCCAAAACTATTGAGGTTCCTTCGCCTCAGTATAGCACTGGTGGTACTGCCATCAGGGCTACTGCTGAATCTCTTCGCAAACCGGGTGAGATATCTCCAGTCCAGCAAGCCATGAATGAGGAGTTGGAAATGTCCTTCCATTCTCCAATTCAAGTGACAATAAGAGAGATTGCTGATACTCCCAAAAAAATAAGAATAGGCAACGAAGGAGGAAGTCCACAGCTAAACGCTTCATTAGCAGCCTAAGTCCTTCGGGTAATCATGAGTCTATACCCATGAAAAGGTTGATCATATTTCTGAGGATTGCAGGGGCTTTTTCAATTTCCCCTCTGAGAAAAAGGAATGATCCTCCCTTAAGGACTATAGAGGGTGTTGTGGAACAAATGAAAATTCAGGCTGACTTGGCTGCTTCTGAAAAAGAGCCAACATCTATTCCCAGTACTGCTCTGGTTGCTGCTATATGTAAAGAAGAACCTGTACCAGAATCATTGGCGGTCGTAGCAACTGAATCTTCCATCCTTCCTGAAGAATCTATCCAGGGTTTGGGGCCGCAGAATGAGGGTCTCCAAGAGGACACATCAAATCCTCCCATCAGTGAGACTAACCAGAATTCTGAAATATCATTGGATGAAATGATGAATCGTGGCATGTATTTCGAAGAATTTTATGATCATGCTAGACTATCATGTGATTTAGATGAACTTGGGCATGAGTGTTATCCTTCGCCCAGTAAATTTTCTTATAATTTACACTTCTAATCATGACTGAAAATAATATGCAGTTCCATCCATAGAAGCTACTGAACTGCTAATGCTTGAAGAGGGTGTGGACATTGATGTCAACCATACCATTGCAGAAACCTTAGCTCAAGTGGAGATAAACCCAGTAAACACTCATGAGACTCATCTTGAATATCCCGTTGAAACTAGGAAAGATGGGGATGAGTCTTCTCAAGCTGCTGATCTACTGTTAGGTAATGATTGGACTGAGTTTTCAAGATAGACAGCCAACTTCCATTATTCTATGAAACTAACCATAGTTTTAATTGATCAAACATGGCTATCAACATCAATGGTTAGAATTGGAGGTGAGGTCTAAAATTCCGTCCAAACATCAATAGAAGGTGAAGAAACTAGGGTCAGGGGGGAAGAAGAAGAAAAGGGAACTTCCTTAAGTGCATTAATCCCAGATTACATGCCCCCCGCTGATGATGATGATGAGTCAGACCGAGAGGTGCTTAAGGCGCTCAGCTTCTCACGGCACAAGGCATGGAACAACATATGGAAAATCATATTTGAGGTGCCTTTAGAAGAGCTGTAATCAAATATTTAACAGTTGTCTTCCCAGTTTATCTTGCTAGGACTTGGCAGTTTTGGATACCAAGAGATCCATACCGTAGTGAAACAAGTCATCTTTAAGAGGGAGAAAGAGAAAAAGTGTCACGAAGATATGACCAGGGTGAGACTGTCAGTCAACATCAGAGAATTTGAGGCTGCGGTATCCTGAGCTAGGCTGACTATGATTCCAAGATGAAGGAGCTGAAGCATAAGATCAAAGAAAAAGTCATCCAGAAGATACACCTTCAGCAACAGTTAGATGTTGTTACTGGGGAACTTGAACAACTCAATAATTCTCTAGAGGGAGTTCAAACGAATGGTATGAAGACCATTGTGGATTCCAAGAAAGAACTCCATCATGCTGAAAACATTGAAGTTGGTCGAGTGCATGAGATTCAAGTAGCTGCTGATGATGTTCCCGATGTGGTTCATCAATTGAAGACTTATGTTGACAGTCTTTTGTAATTTCTTGAAAAAGAGAAGAGGTTCCAATCTGTGGATATTCCTCTAATTATTGTGCATCAAAATGGAATAAATGATTCCATCTTCAATCACTTGTGCACTTATTTTCCTACTACCTTCTTTAAATATTACCTAATCTAATGGGCTTAGTAAGCATAGTTTGATTTTTACTAGGATTATTATAAATAGCCCTACAATCTTTGAATCTTTTAATTTTCTTAATATTACCTAAATCATACAAAATGTATGTTTACTGAGTTGGAACGTGACTTTTAATCAGATTTCCTTTTACTTTTGTGAGTAGTTTAAATTCAAGCACGTCAGATATATAGAGGCTAATGTTTACGGTCGAAATAGCTTTGACCGAAATGAATTAAAATTGACTCAATTCCTTGAAAATTTATCTGAAAACACATTATCACACACAAGTATGAGGGAAAATATGTAAAAGATGGCTTAAGAATATTTTAATCTGAGTAATTATATGAAAAAGAGCTAAAAGGAATTAGAATAAGTAGTTTCCAAGAATGAAGTTCCTATTATTTAACAAACCTGTTAGGGGGTTGAATTATGCAGGGCCACCAAAGGAGATTGGCTGCATAGTCAAATAAATAGCATCTTTTGGCTAACAAGTCTGTTATGTAGACTGTTTATGCAAGGCCGCCTAAGGGCATGTGCTGCATAGTCATGCAAGAGAACTCTCGGAAATTTACTTTCCTAGTGCTAAAAGCCAGTGAAAGATTATGAAGATTCAAATTTTCCAAAGTATAGAGTTTGCTGTATGGAAAGAGGTACTTGAATATGGAGAAGATATTTACAAACAAGATTATCAAAGAACTGGATGGATATCACTCCTACAAAGGTCTGACCCAAATGTAGGGAAGGAGAATATAAACCATAGACTTGAATACTTTCAGATCCTAAAAAAGAATATGGGAAAAATATGTTTAGGATGGCTATTTTTTTAGGATCCCTACATACTATCATTTAAGACCAATAAGGAAAAAATAGGCTTTCATCCTAATAATGAAGTTACCAGTATCCGACAAACCCATTAGGGGGTTGAATTATGTAGGGACACCTAAGGAAATTGGTTGCATAGTCAGATAATAGTATCTTTTGGCTGACAAATCTGTTATGGAGACTGTTTATGCATGGCCGCCTAAGGGCACATACTGCATAGTCAGGTAAAAGAACTCTCATAAATTTGACATTTTTGTGGCTAAAAGTCAATAAAAGGGTTATGAAGATCTGAAAATATATATGGTTAGGATTATGACACATAAAGATGGGTATTGTACGATGTATACAAAGATACATAGATCAATGCTAACCAAAATCATGTTGTGGCTGGGTCCTGAATGGAAACGTTGGACTTCACTACGTATTCCATAAGGATGGGAATCAAGCCATATGTAGTTATTGAACTACATTATAACTTCGTGTGGGACAAAAGTATTAGATATCTTAGTTTAGGGTCATATATCTTGGGCCATTATAAGAAATACACAGTGTGTGTTTTCATGGGGACTTTTCAGCGAAGGGACTGAAAGTGGAATTTTGGGTTAGGCCCAAAAGACTTGGGGCTAGATTCGAGGGACACTTGAATGTTCCTACATATTCCATAAGGATGGGAATCAATCCCACATAGTTATAGAACTACCCTCTATACAAATTTTGTTCATACATGTGAAGGGTGAAAAGGGACTTTAGTGCAATGATGGTTTAACCCAGGAAAAAAGGTTCGGGCATTTCCATGTATGCATGTAGTCTTTGGAATGAAACATGATTTAAAAAATCAATGTAAATAATGGTTCCCTCTCAGGTGAGGGTATCAACGAATATTTGTAGTTTATTTTCATACCAAAAAAAATAGTTCTGTATAGTTTAACATCGTATAATAAGGAAGAAAGTGAACCAATGTAAAGATATTGATTCTAGGGGCGGTTTCACGAATCAAAATCGTATGAGATGGAGGTGAACAGATGTGAAGAGATTGATTTTGGTCTTGGACTTGGGGAGGTTGCCTACGAACCCAGTCTAGAAGGCAAGGATCAAAGTCCACATAGTTCAATTAAAGAATGAATTAATGATCAAGCTGTTCATGGGGACAACGACCTAAAAAATGATGTTGTTGGGACTTACACATGGTTAGTAGCCCAGAGAGAGTATTATGGTTCATGTTTTCCCTAAGCTCACGTGATTCATACTCGGTGTGAGAAACAAGAGGTAACAAAAACCTTAACGATTCACAGTTTAGTGTCATGTAGCAGGGACAAAGTACAGTTTAATGTCATGTAGGATGTATCAAAGGACTTTCTGTATAGTTTAGTGTCATGAAGATAGGATGATGGAGAAAACACAGTTTAATGTCATGTTGGACAAAAAGACGACTGTGTAGTTTAATGTCAGGCAGTAAGGACAAAATAGTACACCATTTAATGTCATGTTGGACGTATTAGGGAATTTTCTCATAGTTTAACATCATGTTGGACGAAAGTAACACAAATAGTTTAAGGTCATATGTATGGACCATTGGTTATGTAGTTTAACATCTTTTCGGACTAAAAGGACTTTTATACAGTTTAGCGTCATGTAGTTAGGACATCACAGTTTAGCATAATGTTGGATGAAAGTGAAAATAGTTTAAGGTCATATGCATGGACCGTGGATGGTGTAGTTTAACATCATGCTAGATGGAAGGGGGACTGTGCGGTTTAATGTCATGCAGTGAGGAAAAATTAGGGAATTGTCTTTCACAGTTTAACGTCATGTGGGAGGAAATTAATACAAATAGTTTAAGGTCATATGTATAGACCCTGGAGGATGCAGTTTAACGTTTTTTTGGACGTAACGGACTTGCAAATAGTTTAGGGTCATATGCATGGAATGTTGATGATGCAGTTTAACGTCTTGCTAGACGGTGGTGCGGTTTAAGGTCATACCTGACCACTGATGATATATTTTTTGTTTATACAAATATTCTTCATAAATCTGGCATTGGTTGGAGTGGTGATGAGTTCTCCATCCATCGAGATTAATGAATAAGCTCCATTAAAGTAGACCTTATGTATTGAGTGAGGTCCTTCCCATTTTGGCTCAAGCTTGGGAGGTTTCTTTCCTGGTATCATTGGAGTTCTGAGAACTAATACCAATTCTCCCTAAGTGAATGAACGATGATGAACTTTTTTGTTAAAAGATCATGTTATTCAATTCTGATAGACTTCCAAGTGGAAAAAAATGAACAATCTTTTCTCATCTAACCGTTCCAATTCATTAAATCAATTTTGAGATTTTTCATCTATAGACGATTGATCAAAAAATGGAAACACTGAGAGAGGGTATTTGAACTTAAATTGGCAAGACTGCTTCCATTCCATATACCAATGAATATGGATTTGACTTCATTGCAGTGTGGGTGGTAGTCTGATAAGCACATAAAGCATGAAAGAGTTTATCAGGCCAAGATTTCATATCTTTATCCACCATCTTTTGCAGTATATTTGAAAGAGTCCTGTTGAAAGATTCTATTTGGACATTGGCCACTGCATGATACCAAGATGAATGGGTGGATTTGATGTTGTATTCTTGATACATTTTCCTCACCTTGGATGAACAGAAGTTGGTGCCATTGTCCGTCAATATGTTATGAGGGACATCAAATCTGTTAATGATGTTAGACTCGATGAAGCTAACAATGCATTTAGAACTAACTTCCTTGAGAGGTGTTGCCTCTGCCCATTTGGAAAAGAAATCAGTATCAGTAAGAATATACTTAAACTTCTTAGCCATAGCTGAAGGGTAAGGTCCCACCACATCCATTCCCCATGTGGAAAATGGCCACGAGTATTTAGCTGTATGAAGCAACTCTGGAGGTTGATGAATGAAGTTGGCATGTACTTGGCATGAATGACACTTCTTTGTGAAATCAACATAATCTTGTATTAATGAAGGCCAAAAGTATCCAAGCCTTCGAATCTGATCAGACAGTCTATGTCCAGACTGGTGGGCACCACAGACTCCTACAGGCACTTCTTTAATGACATCCATTATCTCTTCACCATCAATGCCTCTGAAGAGAACTCCATCAAAACCATGCTTGTAGAGAATTTTCTCTAGGTGATCTGGGCTATCATAAAGAGTAAAATTGACAACACATCACCGGATTTGTTCTTTCTCGGCCCTATCAGGTGGAAGTGTTCATTTTTTTGATGGTATTCTCTGATAGGTGACATCCATCCTGTAGTATAACCATACGGTTTATGAATGGGACTAATTTCATTAATCTCCTCTATTTTTATTCGAACATAAGGTGAAATTTCATGACGGTGAGAAATACTGATGATTTTCACGTCCCGATTTGGATCTTCCAGAGTTGTGGCTATATTATCCACTGCATCAGCTTGAGCATTTTGTGATCTCGAGACATAAGAATATGTCAGTTCCGAAGTGAATTCCTTCATTACCTCTATGACGTAATCATATAAAGGGATTAGTTCTTCTTTTCTGATGGAATAATCCCCATTGACTTGTTTTATTACCATGTCTGAATCACCTTTCACCTTTAAGTGATTCACTTGTGATTTAAGCGCCAATTCCAAACCTACGATGAGATCTTGGTATTCTGCTTCATTATTGGTACCACCTTCCCACAATAAGAAGGAATAAGGTAATACTGCCTTTTCTGGAGAAATGAGCACAATTCCTAAGCCAACTTTGTTGAATTTAAGATTTTCCATTTTCCTCCCTGTTAGACTTCTGGAAGCACCATCAAAATACATTTCCCATGCCTAAGGACTTTCTTGAATAGAGAAGACTTCCTCATCTGGAAGTTCAATATCTGAAGATGTGTCTTACACTGAAGGGTGTTCAGCCAGGAAATCAGCCAGAGCTTGGCCCTTTATTGCCTTTTGAGACACATACTGAATGTTGAATTGCTGCAAAATAACTGCCCACCTTGACAGATGTCCTGTAAGCATTGGACGACTAAGGATGAATTTGAGCGGGTTATTACGAGATACCAATTAGACCTCGTGATGTTGCAGGTAGTTTCTCAATTTCTAAACTGTAAAGATTAATTCCAGGAAGCACTTATCAATACATGAATACTTGGTTTCTTCTTCAAGCATAGTCCAACTAAGGTAGTAGAGGCTGTTTTCATTCTCAACATCTTTCTTCTGAGCAAGAAAGACACCCAATGATCACTCTAGAGCTATCACGTAGAGGATAAGTGGTCTTCCTTCAATAGGTGGCATGAGTACCAGTGGACTCAAGAGGTATTTCCTGAGAATATCTGATTATTCATGAAATTCTTCAGTCTACTGATAAGTGACTCCCTTCTTCATCAATTTGGTGAAGGGTAAAATTTTTCCTGATTATCCTATTTAGGCTATGCCAATTGGTGGGACGGTGCCCATTGATTTGAAGTAGATGGCATGAAGTCTGCTAGAGTCAAAGACAACTTAGGGTTTGACACATATTCATCTTCTTCTGATTCTTTTTCTTTCTTGGAATTATTCCGCCCTTTTGATGATTTTCCCTCTGAAGAGGATTTTGCTATGGTATTCATGGCACAAAGTACAATTGGTTTCATCATTTGTGTTCGCAAAATAGCATGAGTTCGGTTGATCGTCTTTCTGACAATCCAATCATCATATTTTTGTGCATTTTTTCTTTTGACTTATTTCCACTCGCCTTCCTCCTCTGGAACTGTTGCAGTAACACATGCTACCTGGGATAAAGAGCCTTTCAGTTTGACTTATCCTGAGTCGACCATCTTTTGGATGAGGTATTTTACGACAAAACACTCCTGGATGGGATGCCCCAACATTTGATGAAAGGGGAAATAATTGGCACGGTCTTCATATCCTTCCTTGATTGGCCTCTTGGGCCTTGGCAGTTGAACCAAATTATTCTCCAGGGACGAAATGAAGTAACCAGGAACTTTTTCATTTCAGAAAGAGTATGTTTTTTCTCTTCAGATCCTCAAATTGTTTTTGTCTTTTATCTCTTTGATCATCTTGACAAAACGGCCTTTGCTTCTGGTGTTCAGGAGGTGGAGACCTTCGAGAAGATTAAGGTTTTGAATTAGAAGCAGGTACAGGTTCTTGTTTAAGCATAACTATAGCAGTTTCTTCTTTACCCATTATCCATCCTGGAGCTAATGGAATTACACGAGATTTATCCTTAGTCTGTATAAGACAATATTCAATCTTTTGAATTATTGAGGTAAGGCTCGAAACCCTCCTATGTTTTTCACAGGGATCAGTGGTGTGCGTAGTTCGTCACACAGATTTTCCACACAGATTGGCAACAATTCCTCTTGAGGGAGTGCTAAGCTCAGGGAATATGTTAATCCCTTCCAGCGAGAAATGAAATTAGAGACTCTTTCATTATCCATTTTTTTTACAGTTTTTAAGATCAAAAAATGTTTTCTTTGGGAGAGTTGAGCTGAATTGAATAAGAAATCATTGATGAAGATCTTCCCATCCGGTAATTTACCGGGATTTCAAGCATGTGTACCAGAAAAAAGATGGTCCTTGCAATGTTTGCACGAAGCATATGAGTTTCACTGCTTCTTGTTGCTTTGGAGTTCCCATCATAGGATCGCAACAAGACACATAATGCGTCAAATTCTGTTTAGGATCTCCTGATCCATTAAAAATAGGGAATATAGGATTCCCAAAATTTTATTGGGGAGAGATTGAATCTACCCATTCAAGGTAGGATTTTTTTCCGGTTGAACCTGTGCACGCTTCCCTTCCATAGACTCTAACCGAGATGTTAATGACTCATTGGTAGTTATTAACTTTTGAGAAACATCCGATTGAACTTGGTATTGGGCAGGTGCAATGACTGGAGTTTGAACAGGTATGGCAGCTGGTACTACAACTGATGGTTGCACTGCCAATTGTTGTTGCATTTGACCTATAAGATTAGACCTGTGAGGGTGTACTGATAAAGGAGGATATTCTTGATCCACCTCAGTAGCTTCAACAAACTCCCTTGGCTGACTGACTCCAGCACACTTAGGAGGAAGACTACCTTGAAGTAGTTCTGCGTTCAACCTCCTCAATTATTTCATTTCTTCCTCCTGTTGTGGAGATATTTTCTCTACTGAGAGAGATTGTCCTTCTCCAAAGGAAGGATATGTAACCTGATTCTTTCCCTTCCCCATGTTTGATCTCATTCAGAGAGGGGGAAGTGTGTTATTTGAAGGAACACCCAAATTCCGGGTAATCCTTTGATTTCATGTACGCACACCATCTTCATTTGTGTCTGTGAATACAAATTCCTGAGCAGGAAGCTCTTCATCTGAGTCCACTGAGTGAGCCTCATCTGGTGGATCAGCAACAAAGATATTGATGACATTGATTGATGCATAACACATCGCATCCCTTCTATCAGCATTTCTGTGATATTTTCTCCGTCCATGTCTTTTATGAGATGTTGCATTTTGTTGATTCAATCCCTCAAGAACTTCTTGACGAACCGTAATTTGGAGAGAATCTCCTGATAATTTGGTTCTTTGTTCCTGTTGAGGTTTCTTCCCCAATCGAGAAAAGACCGAATTTCTCTGAGGAGGGGATTGATGATTTGAAAAAGTCCCCAGTCTGGTGGACTAGGGCTATTCCAGCTGTCTTTTCTCAACTCCTCGAATCCTATTTGTTGGTTCCGATGGTTTGTTTAAAAGAGTCCACAGTCTGGCGAGCTGGGGTGGCTCTTGACACGATATGTTTGAGACTTTCATAAAATCTCTCCTGATCTTGCGAACCTTAGTCCAGAAATTAGCTAGATGCATCAACATGTATCCACTTTTATCACCCATATTGAAAGATTGTTGGATGATTTCTGACACTTCTGTCACTTGATGATGTTCTTGCTTCATATGAGAGGCATGTTCAATATTCTCGTTTTCTTGATGAAGGAGTAATTCAACAACTTGTTCTCTGTATTCTTGATTTTGAGAGGAACTAGTTGCGGCCTATTCTTGGGAAAGCTTTTGATTACAAAAAAAGCCCATTCACTGGGGCTGGCAA
The DNA here is from genome assembly GCA_963277665.1 of Viscum album. NCBI lineage: Eukaryota > Viridiplantae > Streptophyta > Magnoliopsida > Santalales > Viscaceae > Viscum > Viscum album. Next base: position 940,095,048 of record OY728165.1, read on the forward strand.
TGGGCAATAACATTGCATGACACCATTTTCAGCGGACTTTGCTGACTGGAGAGCACCATGAAATGTAGTGCTCCATGAACACCCCATCCTCTGACATGAATACCAGATGGGGAATTTGAAATTAACTAGTGCAATCTTCTTAGTGAACCAATGCATGAACGCTGAAGGGCTCTCTACTGCTTTTCAGCCTTCGGATATCGAGAGAATGATAGAGATGCCAAATCAATCTGACGTTGTAACCCTTCTATTATCTTATGATGATTTTCATATTCATCATAATATAATACTTTCTTTTTCAGCTGACAAGGAGTTTTCCATATGTTGAGATGAATATCATGAATCCCATCTTTCATCAACATCTCTAGAATGTCGTACTGAGAGTCAGCCAGAGGCCAAAACATAACTGGTACTTCACCTTTCACCAGTTGTTTTCTCATGTTCAGTATTCCCTCTTTATCATTCAATGACGATTCTTCTACTTGATTTGACCAGAGTTGGTGCTTCCTTGTTGATTCATCGGATTCAACAAGATTGGTAGATAAATCACTGATCAAACTTGAAGATGTATGACTTAGGGGTGTTTCGGAGAATGACCTACACCCTGGGCTATCTTATGATTGAGAAAGTATTTCACTTGCTAGCGATGAAGCATCAGACATGACTGGTTTTGCATTTGCAAGTTCCTCAAGATTTGAGGGCTTTCTCGATACTACATTGTCCACTGGAGCATTTTCTGGGCAATGTGCATCACTACTACGGAGAGGACTTTCGCAGCGAAATTCATCATCATGGGGAGGACCACCATGGTGGGTTACAGCAAAAGATGAGATCTCTTGCTCCTTGGTCTTCTGACCACACAGAGGGTTCCTGTGTCTCTCATCTAAAGATAAAACTTCAAGATCGATCAAATTTTCATGAAGCAAGCCTTCGTGAGGAAGTGTCTGTTGAAGACCTTCAGAATTAATGTTCCCACTATTGGGAAATGAGGGAGTATAATCTTGAATTCCAACAGATAAATGTCTGAGGGCTTCAAGAACTCTAGCATCGAGCAAGGCCTTATTAGAGATTGGCTCTTGATCTCCTGACTGTGTTGGGCAGGTCTTCTTCTTAGACGCCTTCTTACTCGCCTTGGAAACCACTTGTTGACGAAAGTGGCTGCTCTGAGCAGGTGTATGTGCCTGATTAGGAGATTTGTCCATGTTAGGCTGATGATCTCCACTCAAATCAGGTGTGTGTTCCTGAATTGGTTGTCCATATGATATGGGGGAGTATGCCCCACAACCCTCTTGGACTAGAATAGATGTGTGTGTATTTTCTAGAGTGAACTGTTGATGTGTCACTCCACTAGTAGTGATAGATTTATGTGTCTTTCCCTGAGATACTACTGAAGCTATTATAATATCCTGGTAGGCATCTAGAATATGAGCAGGTATTTTCTTCTTCTCTTTCACCATTGATAGAATATGCTTGGTGACTTCAGCTATCGGAAGGGGGATATACATCCATTCAGTGCTTGGAGTAGGTGTGTGTGCCTGCTCCTGTCCTCCTTTTCCTGTCAGTGAATCCTGACAGTACTCAAGTGTGGGGGCAGAGAGTTGAGTCTGCCTCCTGTTTGTCACCGGAGCTTTCTGACTGACTTCTCCATGTGCTACCAAGAGAGACTATTGGTAGGCTTGATTAGTACTAGCAGGTGTATGTGCATGTTGATTGTACTTCTCTGAACGTGGTTGACGAGCTCCATCATATGTAGTCAGAAGATCCTGCTGACTAGCTAATGATGTATAAACAGGTGTATGTTCCTGCCTATAGTACTCCGCCAGAATTGCCTGGCGGGAGTGGCGTTATGCTGCCAGACGAGTCTGGTGGACAGTGGAATTAAAACGGGCAGGTGTGTGTGCCTGATTGTTTCTTACCACCAAGTTAGTTTGGTGGACTTCTCCGGAGATGGTAGAGATGAGAACCTGCTCACTGTTGACCGGATTTCACCTCTGGTGATTCGTCTTGCTTGCTCAGGTTTGAGGGACCTGAGCCGAATGCCTGGAGTCAACACCCTCATCATGTTTAGGGCACACTGCGACACGAGTCTGGCGGCAATTGTTGATGGGAGTCCTCGGGAAGGACTCTTGATTCCATGAATTAAGGCCCTGAGGGACCGGCTCATTCACCTCCCCAGGATATGTGAGTGAATGGTGATTGCGTTCCGAGGATAATGACCCAAAACGGTTGGAGACGGTGGTTAGCACTGCCTGCTTCTTGATCACTGGTCATCGTTGTCCAGACGACCGGGGTGAATTGTTTACCTAGAGGGCTTGTCAGGCAGCCCCCATAGTTGGAATAGTACCATTTTGATGGTACTCCTTAACAAGTGCATTTGATACCCAACATTGAAGATGCTGAGTAGGTGATTTCATCCTCGGAGTGGATGCCGATCTAGCAGGAGTAGCAGCAGTGGCATTCGCAGCAGCACTATTTACAAGTGTGAACTTGAGAGCAGCCATTTCGTAGAATGCCGAAAATCATGGAAAAGAGTGAATGTTTGATATAACAGATGTAATCATGATAAATTCATCCACTAATTCTTTTGGATGAGCACATATGTCAATGATTGTTTTTGTTGGCCCTCTCATTGAGTTTAAATAGGGGCCTAACAAAGAAGAAAAACATCATTTTAACTTGGTTAAGGATTCACGTCGGGTTTACCTTTTTTTGTTTCCCTCTGGAATCGGGGATCACCTTGTTGATTGAAGGTTCAAACATTCCAATCAGTTTCTAATTTGTTTGCCTGTAGAACCGAAAACATCCAATGATTCCATATCCATTTGAACCTACTTTACAAAGGTAGGTGCTCATTAGTTGTGGACTGATGAGGCTTAGGAAATTACATTGGTCGAGAGGATGGGAGGTCGGACTCATCATACCATTTTTAGGGTAATTATTTTATACTCCGGAACTCTCTTTATAGATTTATGTTATGTTTGTGAATCCTTATTACATTACCAAGTATAAAATGAGCTTTCCTTTAGTCTGACAATAAATTATTGATATTTAAGAAATTCATAGAATCTTTTATATGTGTTCGAGGTTCTTCATCGATGAAGAATCATCTGTATTTGTTAAAGATTCTTAGTTTATTGTATCCTTAAAATACATAAACGTTTCTTGGTCATTATGATGACCATACTGGTTTTAAATCCACTCAATGGTGCACTTGAAGTTTATTGTTATTCAGGAGGACATGGATTATTTCAGAATTGGGATCGTACCCGCTGATGGGCTACATGCGTATCCTTTGTTTTGGAAAAAGAATCTGAACCCATGTGGTTCGAATAAGGGAGTATGATGCTTATGCATGATTGATGGCTCAAAAAAGTCATGATTATTTTTACACTCTAAGATCACGTGAGTCATGATCGGTGTCAGAAACAAGAGGTATTGGAGAAACCAGACAACTGTGCCACGAAAGATGCAATGATGTGGGGCTAATGTGTTTATGACTGCACAAATAGATGAGGATTAAGATTTACTTTAGGGAATAAATCCAGGAACAAGGTCCATAAAGGTATATGTGCCTCATGGAGATTTGGATACTCTAATCTTGGGTCTTACTCCAAAGGAAGATTCCCAAGTTAGGAGGGGACTTATGATTGGGTTTTACTCCTGAGAAAGAAACCCCAAATAAAAAGAAAATTAGAACTGGTTAAGAGAAATTTATATTGGGGATTACTCCTGAAAAGGATGCCCAGGTTAAGGGACTTGAAAAATTAAGGGACTTGGGGCTTACTCCTGGAGTGGATGCCCATATTTGAGACTGGGGCTTACTCTTGAAAAGGAGGCCCAGGTTAAAGAGGATTATGTTTGGGGCTTACTCCTGAGGAGGATGCCCATATTTGAGACTTTAAGGCCAAGGCTTACTCCTAAAAATGATGCCCAGATTAAAGGACTTGGGGCTTACTCCTAAAGAGGATGCCCACAGTAATGAGAATTTGGAATGGGGATTACTCTTGAAAAGGAGGCCCATATTTGAGACCGGGGCTTACTCCTGAAAGGAGGCCCAGGTTAAGGGAATTATGGTTGGGCTTACTTCTGAGTAGGATGCCCAGATTTGAGAATTATGACTGGGGCTTATTACTGAAAAAGAGGCCCAGGTTAATGATTCTCTCATCTTAAAGGATGAGGCTGATTGAACTAAATCTCAATCTTTAGTGATATAAAGATGTGTAAATCACTAGATTTTGAGAGATGTTCCACGAAGTTCCTTTCAGATAAGGAAGACAAATCAAGAAATCATGCCATAAATGGATTTGAAGAGTGTCTTGAAGACTGGATATTAAATAGGAGGGGTGGAATGACATAAGAGGGGTCAAATGGGCAGGAAAGGCACCCAAAATGGTAGGGGCGCGCAAGTCCTAATAGGCGCGCAGGTACTGCGTGGGAGCGCAAGTCCTGGTAGCGCACGTATACCTGTGCGACACATGGTTACTTGCACGATTTTCAGACCTTAGAGTAATATTTGGGCGATCCTTGATCAAAGCCTTTAGAATCATCCCATGAGGCTTTTCAGATGATGACGGGCAAGTTATGGTGAAGAAGTAGGGAGGCGTGCAAGTGTGTTCATTTCCCTGAAGGGTAATACACTTAGGTGCACAAGTGTTAGTGAATTATAACACTTAGACCTTACTCCTCCTATTTAGACCTTCCATTATAGGTAAATAATTACCTTCTAATTATTTGGAAGACCTGAAGAAGAGACTTGGGCATTCAGAGCTCTGTATCTAAATTCTGGAAAAATTCCTCTCGAAATGGGGGCCCCACAGGGTCTATTTATACGGTGGAGAATACCCCATGTGGTTATCCTTTAGGGTGCACAAATCATATGTGTGAACATTATGTGGTGCACAAGTATACTTGCGCGATAGTGAGGGAACTTGCGCGACCCTTGTGCTTTTGAATCCTTGTTCCTGCCTTTGTCGATTTTTGATGATTTCTTCAAAGGATGAGTCAATTTTTGCTAAGTCATTTCCCTTTTCATTCATTTAGACAATGTGACGAAAAGGAGCATCCACAGTAATGTGATGGAGGTAAATGTTAATGTTTCTTCTAATATATTTTGGGAATATACTATGATGGGTATTCCAAACGTAACTCCCTATGTAGTTGTGAAAGGTACAATGTATGTATGATATGGATTCCACAAGTCACCTTTAGGATTTATGAGTTCTATGTGTTATTCATAAATAAAATTTTTTCAGGAGGTTTGTCAATGATCTTATGTTTTATGAGTGAAATGTATGATTTTATTAATTTGAATGTATTTATAGACTAATGCTTTTTTCCTTATATTATAACCCTTACTGATCTTTTTATGCTCATCCCATGTTTTTGAAATGTTTTTCACAAGGTATAAGGAAGGGTAAGAGAAAAGAATAATTTTAGAGGATTTGTATCAAGAAAATAATTCTTGTTTTATTTAAGGAGTTATATTGTTGTGAATAAAATTGGATAGAGTTTTAGGGTCTAATTTGTAATATTTAAGGTGTAATGTAATAGTTATGGCCTAATTCTCTGAAACTATATACCTAAAAACGTCCTCATTGTGAATTATTAAATTAATTTAAGATTATGTCATGTTAAAGGCTAGGGCCTTATATTCTAGATTTTGTTTTTGTAGAAAATGAAAATTAATATGACAAGAACACTATAATAATATTAGAAGAGGAAAAGTTCAAACCTAGAATTAGTTTCCAATGAGTATTATAGGCCATTTTGTAAAGTACTGTGATATTAGAAATTCAAGGATATGGTGTCCCCAACATCTCTTAATCTACCATAGGAAGTTAGGGTGTAAATATTTCTATAGGAGACACATGTATCACTTAGATTATGGTTATTTCATAATTAAATCATCAAAATTCGATGTCAGTTATAGATATATCATCGGGACATAAATGATTTTACATGTTGTCTCATCAATGAGAAGATTGGTAGGAGAAAGAAAACAGAATATATTAATAGGTGATGTTTACAATGTATATGTGCGAATTGAAAGATGGATCATGATCATTCTATGGATCCCATTATCATACTATTATCACCTATTTAGTTTAATTTTCACTAAGATTAGAAAATAAACAAAATGGATAAAATGATTCTTTACCTTTTGAGTAAGTTTCTCCAAGAAATAAGAACATTAATTTATGATTAATTTTAGTTATTATAGATAACAAGTTGAAAGAAAAGGTGAGAAAATCCAATTTAAAGAGAGACACAAAAGTAACCTTCAGAATTTTGTTTAATTAATGTGTTATTAAACCGAAGATTATTTTCTTCATATATCATGAAATATTTATCTATGAATGTTTAAATGCAATGAATAGAATTAAAGAAGAATGCAATAACTTATTCTTTAGAAATATTCATCAAATATAAATAATATTTCAGTTTTACTTATTTGGTATTAAATACAATATAATTTTCCCTTATTTTTGATTATATACAACAACAAGGTAAGTAATGAAACATTACTATAAGTAAGGTGTATTCAGAAAGTAGCTAAAAATGTGTTTCCTAAATCAACAGTGATAAGCACACAAATTCAATATTTCCAACAATATTGATTCTAGTTCAACATTTGGAGTATATAAAAACATTAATCTCATGTTCCCACTAGAAACAAGGATACATTTCTCACGTTTCATAATGAATGTTGTTTGTGGTGTCAAATAATCAAGTCATAGTTCAGTGATACCTGAATCATTAACAATATGCGATGAATATAAAATGTAAGACTAATATACCCAGTTGTGGAAAGAAAATAATTTATCAAGAAAAATTGAATAGTTTTAAAGGATATACTATGTATGGTTTTAGACACTTCATAGTTAAAGACAATAGGTATTATCGACATACTTATGAACTTAATTCTGGAAAAAGAAACCTTTAGAAATAAAGGTAAACTATAAAGCTTTCCCAACTACTTTAAATAGAGAGTGTGACTTATTCTAAGGCTTTCATAGTGATAAGTATACTTGATAAGATTCATTTAATAATTTGAGGAATACAAAGGTGAAGTATAACATAATCTTGGTAAGACGATATGAGAGGTTTCAGGCTGGTTTTCCAAATAATATCTTGAACACGCATTTATCGATCAATATAATGTATTGTTGAGTCATTCCTAATTTCAAATTACATTATACAAATAAAATATTAGTTGATATTAGGGAGGATTGATGATGAGTCTTACATGTTAAAATTGATTAATTGAATACTGCAGGGATTTATTCTTAAATAAACATTTCTTTATACACATCTAAGTCATAATGTAAGTAAAATGATAATTAATGTTAAACCTCATACATTGAAGATACTTCTATTTTTAAATACGTGCTTTGAAAATAATTATGTTATCCCATAACTATATTTTAACTATCTTGAAAAATAGATATCATATGAGTTATAGTATGATGGTAATCATTTATGTTATAAGAGCAGGTGTTTAAATACATAGAGTTTATTAAGATATAAAAAACATGCATCAAGAAAAAACAAAATGCACATTTATAGTAATCATCATAATGTTTTATTAGCATGTTATATAAACCCCTATGATAGAAAATATGTAGTCATGTTATAGACTATATTTCAATAAGAGGGTGAACATATCTACTTTAGATATTGGGATAAAGATTTACTTGGTTTTAGTAAATGTTAGAGATGAACAAATAAGAGACATGGGGACAAATTACCCAAGAGGTGTGGAAGAGGAATGTTCTAGAGACACATACTACATATGAAGGATAAAACCATGGTAATGGTTTTATACTCACCATGGTCAGTGATACATTATTTGTTGAGGATTATGATTCCTAATAGTTAAAAATATAGATAAATTATCTATTATTGATATGATCAATTAAAATTCAATAATGGATTCCATGTATCACAATACACGAGGATTTGTAATTTGAATAGTGTGGTGGTTATTGAAAGGGGAGTGTAAATAGATTGTATAATCATGGTAATAATATGGATCAATTGGTTATACCATGTTATTATACCTAAATCAATTAGAATTTTACTTTTCATAGCAACATTATATGATAATTTATTCAGTAATGGATGTCAAGACCACCAATTGTGTAAGATGTATATACGATGAAACTAAAAAGGGATAGTGACATTGTAGAATCCCAATAAGAGAGAAAGTTACTGAAATAATGTCTAGGATTAATGTAAGAAACTAGATCATAGAATATTTATTTAGAATGAATATTTTCCATGCGTTTATTAGAGGTTAGTGGGAGTGACATTGTTTTAAAATTAAAATATATTTTTTAACACATAGAAAACATCTATAGGTATTATAGTTTGTTATGACCAAGATAAAATAACTCTATAGAGATTGACTTAAAGTAGAAAACACTGTTTTGGGGAATGAAATTTATTGAGGTAGCTCTAACCATTGGTTAGACCTTGTCAATCGTACAAATCATGACATACTATTGAAAAATACAATTTGGAACAACTTGAGAGAGAATTGTTAATTGTGTCACATGGTATATATATCTTAATGTTAACATGTTAAGTACATAGGAGGAGATTAACATTTTTATTTGAATTACACAGGATTTAGTGATGGATGATTCACATATTCCATGATATGTTCGTGAAATAGTATTATAAATATATACTTTATAATTAGAAGATATCAGTTGCATCTAGGAGAACTAAAATTATAGTCATCATGAATATCTGATTTTATTTGAGAAAGTACAAACAATATGTGCAAGGTAAGTGGAGGGGAAATATTACTAGTTTTTAGGGGACAATTACATTGATTAGTTTTATATAATATCACATTTAGTCTAAGGTAATGAGTAAGAAAATATTATTGAAGATAGTGGTAGCCATATTTAAAAATACCAAGTACATTGTGGATTCTATGGAAGCTAAAACGTATTGTAAAATATGATTTTTTATTTCTTCTTGGAATCACAATTAGTAAGTAATGTTTTACATTATGATAATTCTATTAATTTTACTATCCATGAATTCATGTTATGATAGTTGAAAAAAGGTATATACTCTAGGATTACATCTCATAAAGAGTTTAACTCACGGAGATGAGGTCACACATAGAATAATATACAGACAGTTGAAATATGGTAAGCACACAACTAAAACCATATCTTAGTAGAAAAATTATCTTAATCAATCAATTTTAAATAAAAATAGTTGTAATGTTTTATCTAGTACAAGTGAGAGTATTTAAATAGTTGGTTCCCTAAAACCAACTTTAAAAATTATTTTGATTACCATTACATGTATTCATATAGATATATAGATGTGTTTTTTATCCTTACATACAAGTGTTTACTTTTTATCATCTACTATTTATATTATAATGTCCTTAAAGTATGTTTCTATTCAAAAGCTTATAAAAGTTCCTAGTTATAATGATAAAATCAATATACAAGGATAGTAATCTTAAATATATATGTCATATGGTCTAGACACATCATACTAATAGGACACATATGATGTCTGACTGTCAGGTGTGAGGGGATCATAAGAATCTAGATTTATTCTCAAGAATTTTTCACTTGGTGAAATGTTGTAGTATATCATGAGGAAAAAACCACCAATAATAACAAACCATGATTCAGGTATCATTGGTTGTTCTTATTTATAAACATCTATATCAGTCTCCATACATGAGGTCATTATTAGTGTGTGCCATTTGATCTCATACATTGATGGAAGGAAAATGTTTGATAATGAAATTGTAGTGAGACAGTTTTTGTTGGGTGCATCATTGGTGGCATGAAATTGGTTGAATGACCAAGATAAAATTATACTCTTCTGAGTTGAGGAAGTTATGTCTCATGGTAATAGGTTGACCAAGATGGTAGTACCTTCATAAATCCATGTATATGGTACAAGAATGAATGTCCATCCAGTAAGGTAAGAAAAAATATAAAGCAATAAAAAGTAGGATGACACAACTGTGCATCCTTTGTTATGAGATATCATGAGAAAAAGAGATTATATTACATAATAATTGTTTATGGGAGGAAGTCATATCTATGAAATTCTATATCTCTTTAGGGGGCATGATGGGTAACAAAACTACACTATTGGTATATCGATTAGACTCACTACTATTGAGATAAAGACTTATAGGGTCACGCACATTGTGTATTCGCAAGTTCCAAAAATGAATAGGAGTTTAAGACGAAGTGTGACCCACATGCGGGGGCCGATGATCGTCTGAGTATAAATGATACCAAAAAAACTAATTCAATTATATTATAAAATTTTAGAGTAATGATGATTGAATTTATTTTTCAAGGTATTCACAAGTTGTTTGATCATAAATTTTAATATGATAAAAAATATTTTTTTGAATGAACATTGGACGTTCAAGGTTTGTTAAATTATTTGGAAGGATTACTGGTCCTGTTAGTGGTTCTTATTTTACCATGTAACATTTTACTGTGTTAAAAGTGAGTGATAAAATATATGTGACATTTATGACAATTTTATTAAGTCAAACATGACTACAAAGATATAAAATAAAGGTTATTACTTTCCAGGGACCATAGTGTAGTTTTGTAAAGTATAAACAAATTATTAAATCTCATTTTAGCATCCTAAATTCTAAGATCTCCCATTTTAATTAATTTGGTGACATATTTTCTCCTATCCTCTAATATAGTGTTCTTAGAGAGAAATTTTGAAGGAAGAACAAGGTCAGATCTATCCCACTTTCTAAATTGAGTCTTTGTTCTCTAGGCGATCAGAGAGACATTGTGAAGGTCTTCAATTTCCTATGATATCACGTGATAAATATTGATCAACAATCATAGAATGGTGTATAATATATGGATGATCTAGATTATTTCTAAATTGGAATCTTAAATCCACATCATATTGAAAGTGAGCGAATGAAATCAGTGACTTCAAAAGAATGAGTTGCCATTTAATCTGTCATTTGATTTTTTTCATGATTAAAATGAATTACACATGATCATTTTAGATTTATGGGAAGCAGGTAATGTTTATTCTTTGTTTATAACATGAATCCATGCTCGAGATTTTAAATTTTATACCTTTCATTCTTCCTTCGTGCCTCTGGTTCCTTCAAAATATGTTGGAACCATTCCATCAGACGTGGTGTGCCACCGAATATCAAAGGATAAATTGGTTATTTAGGGAATTTTTGAGACCAATGTAGAAGAAAAGAAATGTGATATTTTTTGGGAATGATGAAAAATCAGATCATATATCAAAGAAAATTATAGTAAACCAATTTCCATCAAGAATAATTGTATGTTGTTTTTCTTGTGTGTAAATATTATAAGACTAATGCTGACACTGATGAATTAATTGGACAGAAAATCATATGTGTGGAAAAAGATGAAATGGAGAATTTGTTGACTATTTTCAAATTGTTATGAAGGGGATCATAGAAGCGGTTGACGATGTTTGAATAATGGGTTTCAAATTTTTCTTTTCGTGACAAGAAATGTAATGATGAATTATATATCTCAATCGTAATGTAGAAATTAAAATGAGTAGTTGGTTCTGAGATTTATAATGAGTATACATATTTTTCTTTAAATTGGGGTAGAGAAACGTCTGGAATAATATAATGTCTTCATCATAATAAAAAAATCAGAATAGGGAATCAAAATCAGACTGATGTTTGTCAATAAATTCATAACTAATCTGAAGTCATGAAGATTCAAGATGTTTCGAGATGAGTTAAGAAGCATTGAATAAGTAAATATGCACCAAAAAATCAAAGATAAATTATGATTTGTAAATTTGTGTTGATTAAGAAATATTTTCATAATCCCTCCCAAACCACATTTACATCACCTATTAACGAAGGTACATTGTTCTTTCTCAAACATGTATTGTGATAAAAAAAAGTTAGAGAAGCTCAAACGTTATTAGGAGAAGAAGTTTCTAGATTGACATATTTTATGACATTTTCTTGATATAATAAGAATAAAGAAGAATAGATAAAATCATAATTAGAGTTTTGGGAATCAGAATGATAAGTTGGATTCATATTTTTAAACTCATAGAAAAGCAGTTTATAATCATTTTAGAAGTATTATAATAGAATACTATTTTCATATTGATCAATAATAATTAGGAACTGGACTGCTAAATCAGACTGAGTTTCATTACAATGTATAGAAGAGGTTCTTTTTTATAGATGGGTAAGAAATTGAATAATATTTTTTATTGTCTTATTTGTGAATTTTGATCAAGCATCACAATAACATGTTTTCTATGCAAATTATATTAAATCATTTCATGCAACATGAATGACATGCATTATCTTATTGAACATAAAGCTACATGAGTCTAAGTAAATATCCTACTTGTTGTATTCCATAGAAAAATATTGTTTTATAGTTGTTTATGAGGTATCATATTATTTCCATACCATATCAAGGACATAGATACTCTTGAGAACTAGTGAAAATTGTAAATTATTTTGTTCATGTGGATGTGTGATTGTTTTGATTTCATCAAAATTGATAACTCGTTAACAAGAGGTTAATGTTGTTTCAGAAAGAAAAAAAATAAAAGGAAAATATATCACTTATTCACCCCACCCGCTATCAGTGATACTTGATCTAGACTAGTCACTTTAAGTGTTGATATATACATTCTTTTGTTGGTGTTGATTTTAGTGCTAAAAAATTATGAAACTATAAGTTATTTTAAAGTATTTTATATCAATATATACTATAAAAAATTATCATTTATTTATATATAAAAATTTAATTTTTTTTTGTTGAAACATACTTTTATGTAAATGATTATAGTGAATATGTTATAATAAAATCACACATTTACACAATTTAAATATCGTTATGTATATTTAAAATAAGTATATATAATTAGTTATATATGAAAATGGTAATAATTATAAATTATATCATCCAAATATTAGAAATTAAGTAAATATATAATTTCTTAATATATATTATTAATTATAAAATGTAAAATTAAATATATAAAAATTAAATAGATTTATATTAAATTTATAATATACAGATGTATATATATTATTATTTGTAAACAAAAAATAAAAAAATATTAATTAATAGTTGCTTTTATTAGTAATATACAAAATATTTTATTAATTTTATAAATAAATAAGTATTTTTTATAGTATATAAAATAGTATGATTAAATATAATATAATAAATATTTGCATATAAAAAAGATTCACAATCATTTATAATTAAAAGAATGTATATATTACTAATTACATATAAAAAATATATAAATAATTATTTATTATATTTCAAAATATTATTATTAGTTATATGAATGAATTAATATTTTTTAAATTATATCTTTCATTAAATAAATATATTATTATATAAAAAATATAGATAATTATAATTATCCAAAAAATAATTAAAATATATATTACTAATTACTTAAATATAAATAATAAACTTATTTTGGGATTTAGTAAATAAAAATATATACTATTGGATATTATTTAAATTTAATTTATTATTTATATTTTAAAATATTTAATAATTATATTTGTAATAAAATTTAATATTTTAATTATTTGAATAATATTTCATATTTCAAAATTATCACTAATTAAAAAATGTTTAATTCTATATATGATATTGAATATATTATAATTTCTATACTGAATAATGTTAATTACATTTTAACATTCATAATTTAATTATACATTTTATATAATTGAATCTGTCACAAACCATAGATTTGGAATCCCAAATCCATTGCACCAAAAATTTACTAACAAGACCCACATAGACTCAATAGTACATGAGGTTAAAAAGCATGATAATTACATCGAATGAGGCACCACAAATGTTAGAGAAATATACTAACTGAAAATTATTTATTTACTAAGATTAACCCCCTATTAAGGGGAATGGGGGAAACCACCATGACATCAAAGACTTAGACAAAAAATAGACCCAATGATCCAAAAGTCCATGACCATAAAAAAATCATAGTACATGAGAAAGGTATCTCTCAATGTCATATACATTGAATCCATCTTCTACCTTCTACGACTATTCAACTAGTTGTCACGTGCATAAGTGCACAAGCCTAGTACTGATGACCATAGCCATACCTTCTCAAACGTCCAATTCCAGATAGCAATGTTAGAATGGATGCTTCTTTCCCTAAAACTAATCTATAGTATTGTCATATAGATGGTCTAGTTGTATAAACCCTTGAACCGTAGACCACATAGGAAAAAGTAACAACAATTCACCAAGAAAAACAAGCCACACATTGAAGAAAATCCACAGAATGAACACCAACATGGAAGATCTGAAACATCAGATTCTAGTTGCAATGCCTCCATGATTAACACAATAGGCATTAATCACATCCAAAAAAAATTCACAACCACTTGGAATCCACCCAACTCTATAATAAATAAACATGAACTGTCATGACCAGACCCTACCCAGGCTCGAGCCATAACTACCTGAAGCCCGACTCTATAGGCCAGGGGCTGGTAACCAGCGCCGAAGGCACAACAACTTGGGGAGGCCTTTTCCTAAGTACTGGTACACACACACGCAACACACTCAATGCAACTGTGCAGAGTAAAATAAAAGACAAGTAAAGAAAAGGAAAACTACTATATATATACCAAAAATGTGCATCGACCTCTAAACAGTACATGTATAGTGCTGAAGAGGAAAAAGGGGCAAAACACACGCCCAACCAGAAAAGGTGCCACAACCCGGAAACAGGTAAACAAAAAGAAACAGATGACAGGTCTCCCACCTGGAACCCGGCTACGACCACTGCACGTGGTCCCAGCTCCCGAACTCCTAAGCTCCTCTGATGTCACGACTGACTTGTCTGTCGTCTGCAAGGGCAAACAAAGTGCGGGAAAAGACCAAGCATGGGTGAGTATAAAAATACTTAGTAGGATACCTTGACGTCTCGAGGGAGAAATAAAAAAGGTACCAAAGGGTGAGCAGTAGATCGAACAGGGAAAGTAGAATGGTACAACTGAGAGTGCAATAAAGAGTAGCAGAAAAGAGTCCAGCTCAACCCAACAAGAGGAAAGAAGGTAGAATCATCCAGACACAAGGATCTAGAAACGGTGAGAAGATGAACTCCTCATCGAGTCTTTACTACCTATAGCAGGAGAGTAGACTCGTCCAACCATGAGAAGCTAGACACGGAAAGCACGTGGCATACCCCGCGTGTCTTCACATCTCCTAGAAAGAGAGTAACCAACCCAAGGAGTGGGTACTGAAATAAGGTATATACAAATACATATGCTCTATCAAGAATCCTGAATAAGTTCGTAAGGGGATCTCTGTCTCGTAGCTTAGCCCAAGAAAGTGAGTAGCCAACAGTCCAAAAAGTAACACCATCATCGATGCCCAGCATCCTGCATGTCTTCCCCGAACCACAAGTCAAGGGGCTCAAAACACTGCACCTCAACACTACCCGCTTTGGGCGGCACTAACTTGCCCGCATGGTTTTAGGTCGCGTCACAAGGATGCATCTCGGTGGGGGAAAGCGCCCCTCGTACTTGAGAGTTCTGGGGAAATTCAACCACACCTTGTCACTGCCCCGCAGTCGAGAGGTCTCCTCAAAGTCAAATATGTTCCATCAGCGACCCGTACAACCAAGGGTCCTACTCTGGTGATCACAGAGGAAATCCACAGACTAGCCTAGTAGAAAGGACTGAGTCTGGAATGCCAATAGGTGTCCCACTGCCCAGCCTTGCTGGAGGGTAATTCATAAAAAGATATCGGGTGACTCACTGCCCAGCCCTGCTGGAGGGTAAACCATAATACATCATCAGGTGACCCACTACCCATCCCTGCTAGAGGGTAGACCTGGAATAAGGTATCGGGTGACTCACTGCCTAGCCCCGCTGAAGGGTAAACCCTAACAAGTCGACAGGCGACCCACTGCCCAACCCTGCTGGAGGGTAGACCTGGAATAAGCCAAAGGGTGACCCACTGCCCAGCCCCACTAGAGGGTAAAGCCTAACAAGTCGACAGGGGACCCACTGCCCAGCCCTGCTGGAGGGTAGACCTGGAAGAAGTCGACAGGTGACCCACTGCCCAGCCCCGTTGGAGGGTAAACCCTAACAAGTCGACAGGAGACCCACTGTCTAGCCCTGCTAGAGGGTAGACCTAAATCAAGATGATGAGTGACCCGCTGCCCAGCCCTGCTGGAGGTTAGACTCTAAAGAAGTCGACAGGTGACCCACTGCCCAGTCTCTACTGGAGGGTAAACCCTTGAAGTGTCGGGTGAGCAACCCACTGCCCGGTCTCTTCTGGAGGGTAAACCGGGATCTGCTCTGGCCATCTCTACTGGATGGTACAACACTGGCCAACTGATAACTGAGTGGGTATCTCGCAACCACTCAACTCCTGAATGACTCACCCAAAAGAGGTTCAATGCTTGTTCCATCACTGGGTGTCACTAACACCGCAATCGGCTGATTCATCGAGAACGAAAATAAGGGGAGACCACTCAACCCTGCTGGTCAAACAAACGAGCACAGAGGGGCCCTCTACGCCGCGAGAGGTCAAAGTATTCAAAGAATAACATGGCATGCACGTGGGTCCCACACAACATGTAGCCCCATCTCAACCCCAACCAAGCGCACAAACATTCTCAGGTACAAACCACACGTACCTACAAGCGCTCTCATATACTCCCAGAGTATACCACATCTCCAGCCCTAAGGCTATCGTGCACACGACACCCAACGTCAACGCGAAGGCATGAACATAACAACTCTACCTCAAAGGTCCAGGCACGACCATCCACATCTCATGAATCATTTATATCACTCTCCCAAGAGTGCGCGATCACACGCCAAGGGTCTACTACAAATATGGTAGGACGAACCACCACTGGAGCACCTTCACATTTCCATATTTAATAAGATCATGCAAGAGGCTCCACACAACCAAAGAGATCATACCATTGTAATCCTCGTGAGAAAACACACGAGATAGACTACTTACTCAACTCAAACGGATATCTGACGGAAAAGTCACCAACACCGCCTCACACCCAAACGACGTCATGTGATCCCAAGCCTCGGCCCCGAATACAGTCGTGCGCATCACACCATTGCGATCCCATCGGGAAAACATGTCAAAAAGACATATCACTTGAGTGGAATGGATATCCAGAGAAAAAGGTGCATTCCGGCTTACCACGCACAAGCGGTACCATGCGGGACCCGCACCCCCATCCCGAAGCACTGCCAAATGATTACACCGTTGAGATTCTCTCGAAAAATTACACAAGATGGATTATTCACTTGACCAAAACGGTTGCCCAGTGATATAGATGGAAAATCACCATCAACGCCCAAATGACCCTTGTGGGGCCTGCACCATCGTGTGGAAATAGGGAGGGCGGATTGCACCATTGCTATCCCCTCGGAAAATCATTAAAAATCAACTGCTCGCACGCCTCGAACAAACACCCAATGAGAAAGTCGTTAAATGCTGCTCGCAGCTCAAAAGACGGCCCGTGGGGCACACACCTCAACTCTAACTGCAACGCCCGAAACCACCCTGGAAAGCTTCGCCCCGGCGCCAGGGTCCCAACGCCACGGAAGGCGCTCAAAACGGATATCAGACGCGCCCGTGCCGTCCATAAATTGAATCCCCAGAAAAACATCAACTCACTTAAAGGCACACCACTCCTCCGAGGCCCACCGTTTCGGGAATTAAAAATTCCCCAAACCATCTCACAAAGTTCGTCTCCACTTAAGGGACACCTCGCCACAGGCGACATGCAATTCCGTCCCCTGGTTTAAAAGTTACAGAATTTTAACACCGTCAGATGCAAGTGGGGGTGGACCGGACCGGTCCGGCCAGTCCACACCCCCCTGGATCTGCCCAAGCTGGTCGGTCCGCGGCTCTGCCGGCCGAGCTGTTGCGGCCGCAGTTCACCCGTGCGGACCACTCGCCACCAAACCGACTGGCCATGAGGCCGGTCGCTTTTCCACGTGGAGACCCGCGTTCAGCGGGTCTCTGCCTCCTGAGCGAGGTTGCGCGCCGTGACCTCAGGCTCCACGTCAACCGGCCGGCGCAACCGGCTGATGCTTCTGCTCTGTGGTCGCGCCAGCCCGCGCTGACACCGCCCTACGCTCCCCGATCGCGACGTCACCCACCGCCGTCTCCCTCGCCAGAACTCGCTCTGTTGGCCGACCTCTGCAGCCATAACACCAAGTGATGCCGCCGCCTGGTCCCTGTCGCACCACCTCTAGGTCTCATCGTGGATCCCAGAACCACCGAAAAAACCAAAAACCCGCGAACTTCGCCGGATATTTGGGAACACGTCGGGACTCGGATTTTAAATCAGAGAATTTTTTTGGGGATCTCAGGATGATTACCATGAAAATATGGGCTTAGATAGAAGTTTTGATAGGGAAACGATAATGAAAATTGAGCTGAATGTAGGTGTGGGAAATTAAAAATGAAACGTACAATCCTACCTCGAAGGGCGTAGCCCGAAGCTTCACGCGGGGTTCTCCGGAGCTGCCTCGCCGGAGTTGCCTCACTGAAGATGTGGAGGAGAGGAAGAGTTCCTCCTTGGGAGCTCCTGCTAGGGAAACGAAGGAGAGGGAGGGTGGAATAGGTTTTGAAAATAAATTAAATTAAATTAAATTTTAATTAATTTAATCATCAATTTTGACCTGCACATGAAACGCCCGACGTGGTCAAGGTTAAGCCTCCCCTAGGGTAAAAACCACCTCCCAAGCACAACGGAGATCTCAGAATTTGATTTCGAGATTCTGTTTGGAGGATATAAAATTTAACATCTGAAGCTGCTAAATTATGAAAACGCCCCTGGCGGTATTTTTCACAAACGGGATGCGCCCACAAATGTTACACCCCTCCTAGGGTAAACGGAACATTCTGAACTCAAAGGTGCCCTCGGTTTTCCAATCTGAGCTACCGTTTAAGAGATACTTGAATCAAGCTGTTAAACGAATTAATTAATTTAGTAATTAATCTGTTTAACGTTCTGAAAGCGAGCGAGGGGTCAAAACGTCCCGTGTCGACCAGTTTTATGTCGTTCCTAGGGTAAACACCCCATTCCGGACCCATCCATACACTCAGATCCCCAATCTGGAGCAATGTTTAGGATTTATCCCATTTATTTAGCGTTTCCAGTGTGAACGCATTGAAAATTTAATTCCGGCCACTCCGGGGCTCAGGATCACACGCCATCTGAAGGCGCTGCCCTGGAATATCATCAACAATATTCCAAAGTCTTTCACAGTAAAAACCGGGTTCTTACATGAACCATGTCCTCGTAGTAGATTCATCCAAAGAATATCCAAAGAGAAAAATGCAGAAACCAAACGAACACAAGAACAACAAAAAACACAACCAAAATATAAAATAGAAGGAAAATATTTAAGATCAAGAACCGATCACCAAATCTATGGCCACCCTAGAATCATAGTTCAAGGGAGAAATACCCACTACAAACCAGAACATAGATCTCATCACCGTCATCCAAATCGCACTTGGAGACCACAACAGACCACCCAACGCATGCACTGACTTCGAGGTTAAAAACCTCAGGTGAGGCTAATGGATCTTGTAAATTGGACCATCACCACCCCCCCAAAGATAATACCTATCTAGCAGAGGTGTTGTGGGGTTGGAGGTAGGCCAGCTATAGTGATAAATTCCAAGACGACTTAGTCCACAAGGTCACACAACGTCACTGTGAAAGAGAAACTGCCACCGCAAGCTCATCAATCAACACTGAGGTAGAGGGATGATATGATCTAAGGCAAAATGGAGGGAGGCTATGATTGGGAATAACCTTATAGTTCCCTCACCCCTTATGAGATCATCTCTCTATAGATATTTTTGATAAAATAAAAATACATAATTCCAAATAGAAAAGTGATAATTCACCATCAAAAACCTACCATAATCAAATCATCAATATCTCTATCATCAAAAAATAATTAACATCATCAAATATATGAGAAGATGTAGATTCCCATTAATGGTTTTGGGTGCATTGGAAGAGCTTATTGGGCATATCCAATTATGTTTTTTTATCACAATCGATGAATAATCTGAGATTTACATGATGAAGAACATCATTCCCAACATATTTAAATCAAAGATTAGTTGAATTTTGAATGTTGGAACCAAAATATAGGATCATCACATATAATTTATAATTAATTGATATGCAGTCTTAGAATTACCTTATCTTATAGTTCCTTCTTCATTGATGGATTGGTAGACTGATATTTTCATACTGTTAATGTGTCACAAAATCCAAGGGTAGAATCCATCTAGTAGCGATCCACAATTTCAATGAAAACATAGAAGGATTCCATAAAAATTTCAAGTGCCAGTGTGGTTGATTTTGATCATTTGCGTCATTTTTTGTTGAACGCTGCTGGAATATAATCAAGGATGAAAAATTCATTACATTCCATAAATGTCTTGAGAGAAAGGAGGGGGGTTGACACACTTTTTCTTGAGATCATTCTTGAGAGGATTCTCTCTAAAGATTGAAATAATTCTTTACATGATTTTTGTGAACAAAAAGTGGATTACCCTAGAAATAAATATAACCAGGTACTTATAAATCTAGGTGTGGATTTTTTATTTCCACAAAGCCCTTAGCCAATTCCCTTTTACTTAGTGAAAACACATGTCTAAAAATAGTATAAATAATATCATCATCTTCTTATCACGTAAAACACATACCTATAAATAAATATCATTTTTTAAATAAATAAATATTGATTTATTTAAATAATAGTTATTATATCAATTCATGTTGGACCATTAAACTATATCCATCTATCATATTCGGTATTTACTAAACCTTGAATAATCAATCTTTAATTAATAAAAAATATTATTGTTTTCACTGATAAATATAATAAATATTATATTTACAAAATATTACGACTAAATATTTATTATTATTTAACTCACATATTTATTCTTCTAAATTACTCATGATTAAATATTCTCAATAAACCAGCTCAAAATAATTATTAATCAAAAAATAAGCATTAATATTTATTTTAAAATTTTAAAATCAAGGTATAATTTTATTTAGATTGTAGATAAAGTTAGTGTACGAATCTTTGGACCTCTTTGTGAGTGCAATTTAGTAGAATTATACAAATTCCAAGGATAGCATCTAGAAACATGTCAAGGAACTCGTAAAGAAATAAGTTAATATTGCAATGATATACAACCATATATGAATTCTCACTATATAATGTAATATATTAATCATAATATCTCTAATAACATAGGTTTCATGCTAGTGTCATAAGACTAAATGTTTGTTGTATCTCTCTTTGACTTTCATAAAATGAACATGCCCCCAAAATACCATGGCCATAGATTTATTTGGGAGAATATATTCATTTCAAAGGGCCAAATATATCAACATTCATTAAAGAACAAAATGGAAAAATCATTTCTCACATTATACAATAATTAAATATCACTCATGATAGACCCAATATATCTTACTTATTTATGGAATATGTTTTCAAAAAAGTTATTAATACATCAATTTTTGTAGCTTTAGAAATTCATTAATGATAATTGTAAATTCTAAGGATCAATAAATGAGTCCATAGATAGAAATACCTAATGATTCGTGTAAATGTAGATTTCCAACTAGAATGTCTTATCATCATAATCTGCTTCTATATAAATTACTTATGGTGCACACTATGAGAAAGTGAATTAGAGTAGTATGAGTCTTTACCCCTGAAATCCTGTATAATTTTCCTCTTATCAAATGATACTATACATCCATAATATATATATATATATTTAATAATAATTTAGTGTAAATTTTAAGTTCTCATCATAGTGAGGAACTATTATAACTATTCTATGAAATAATTATTCTTATTACACGATCACATGTTGTATCATGTGGATGGAAAATCATGTTTTCATAAGAAGATTATTAATATTCAAAAAATGAATACAATTTATCATAAGGTACATATAAGTAGGTTCTATGACACTAACTCCAATAGGCCCTCACTTTCACTAGAGCCTAGAACTAAAAAATTTCTGTATGCTAGCTCTCACATGATACTCATTATTATGCTTATATAAGGACATAATCAAGGGGTCCATCATGTTATATTCAATGGATAATATTCTCACTACAACTTCACCACACTGAGGGAAATACCACATAAAATGAAACATATATATCTTGTGGTATATCTATTAATGTGGCCATGTCTCTTTTACGATATTCACTACTGCAGTATTATCACAATATAATGTGATAGGGTCATTAATATTATGAACCACATTTTTCTCTTAAAAATATTTCATATCCAATAAATGTATTTGGTTGGATCAGAAGATTTTATTTACTGTGAATCCACTATAGCATTAGTGAAAACTAGATTCTTTTAACTCTTTTAGATAAAATCTCCCCTATTAAGACTGAATACATATCCTGGCTATGACTTTAGATCATTCCGATCTATTGAAAATCTATAAATAGTGCAACTCATAAAGATAATATCTTTGCCTCCTCCATATACCACGAACATATGATTAATTCCCTGAAAATATTTAAGGATAAACTTAACATAAGAACAATGTTACTCACCTATATAAACTTAATATATTCTTACCATTATCAATTCATAGGCAACATCATGCCTTATAGACAAAATGGAATACATTATTGAACCTATCGTAATAGTGTATCAGATCTTACTCATTATAACTCTCTCATTCTCTCCCACTCTATCTTTGAGGATAAATTTTATTTGAGTGATTTATACCATATTACATTAGAACCAACCCCCACTTTGATTGTTCTTATAATGAAACGACCTGGGTTGACCAAACCTTCCACCCATTCTAGCCCACCACATTGCCTAAAGTGCATTCTCGATCATCACGGGTTGTCGACAAGCACTAGGCATAACAAAAACTCTATTAAGAATGGTTTCACCGATGGTAGATGAAAAAACTTATCCATATAACAGAATGAATGCACCAATAACATTAAAGTGAACAATGTAAAATA
This sequence comes from Viscum album, assembly GCA_963277665.1. NCBI lineage: Eukaryota > Viridiplantae > Streptophyta > Magnoliopsida > Santalales > Viscaceae > Viscum > Viscum album. The sequence continues at coordinate 940,118,160 of OY728165.1, forward strand.
TAACATCTAGAGCAACAGAACATTATATAATAAGACACCTAAAACTAAACTAAACATCATATACCAAATGTGCCAAAAGGCCATATACATGGTATCTCATGTTAGAAGCCCCAAAACTCAAAAAAATGGGACTAATACCAATCAAGACCATACATACATCCCCATTTATAAAAAACCAAAAAAAGACTCCATGTGAGTTGACCACATGAGAACACATCTCCTCCAAAAAACACCATAAGATGGTAATCAAGAAGATCCATAAGATTACATGGTGCCCTTATTTTTACATGTGTCCTACAAAATAATGTGTACACACACTCAAAGGGATATGTAGGGTGTGATGCACATCACCTATTAGGATTTCATCGTGAATCAATTTAATTCCTTTACTCATGGAAACCAATAAACATGTTTGAAAATGCTTTTCAAAACCAAACCACATTCAACACATTTCACTTCCAAATAATCCTTTGAAATTCCACTGGTCTTATATTTCAAATAAAACAAGTTTTACCAAACAATTATCAACATGTATCTAATAAAAAAACAAGGAACATCATTCTCAATATACCCCATACAAAGAAAACATATCAACGTCCTCATAAAACCAATAAATGAAAATAGACAATAACATATCTCATCACATAAAAAATAGTACTAATAAAATGAAAAAAAACATATAAACCACTTATAAATGAGTATGTTTAACTAAGTATCTAACCATAAGGGTCTAAAATGAGTGACTCAAAAAAAATTATGTTAACTGGTTAAACAAACGAGAATCTCCCATGTTCATCCCAGGATAAAACTCCAAGATATGTCATCATCTCTCAAAACTAAATGGAAAATGTCATAAACTTTCTACACAAAGGCTCTCATTGTCCCTTGAAAAAAATGGAATATTTCATAGTTTTCCTCCCTTTAGTATTTCACAGTCTCTCAGATAACCCCTCCATCACACCATGGTTAACCCGTGTGATACTCCATGCCTACATAGTTAGAAAAAGTTTCAATCAAGAAAAGTAATTTCACCAGAAAATTTAATAAAAAACATGCCCATTTAATCAAAACACCTTTTCTAATATAAATCCGTTTATAAATCCTAATTATAAATTCATTTTAAATTATAAAACCGCTTGAGCCATTTTATCAAACAATTGGAGTGCATAAAAGCCACTCTTTTTTGGAAAACCTTCTTTAAGCACTCAATTTTCAAACAATGCCATTAATAACAACATACATGGGATAAAAATAAACCATAAATTAATTCAATGAACATTTGATAAATAGAAACCAATATTGATTCATAATTCTAAGATAAATTATGGAAAATACCATTTAATAGAGACACCTACCCCGTATTCACTACCAACCTCACCACCTTCGAAGACCACCTCCCCCTAAAATAGTAAGATCAAGGATCCAAATTACCAATCCATAATAAAAAGAACCAAATCCCCCATCACACAATTGATCATTCAAACAACCATACATGGGTTACACATTTCCATGGAAATGGAAGAAAAAAGATTTAGATGAGGAAAGGAGAAAGAAAACATAAAGAAATCGGCTTAACTCAAGCCAAAACACCAAAAAAACAAGACGAAATTCCCCACAAAAAGAAAGGGGAAGATTATACACCAAGGAAAAAAGGATTGATTGTGATGGGGAAGGAATACGGGGGAAAAAATACTTTAATGTCAATGGGGGGGGGTGGTAAAATATTAAATTTTAAGTTGTTGTGCATGCCACACAGTATGGAAAAACATTTAGAAAAACAAATTGCTAGATATATTGGGCTACCTTATCCAAAAAATAAAGTTGCATGGTTTCCCAAGGGATTTAAATAGTTTGAGAAACTATGCTCTAAATGTTCAAAAGCCCACTGTCCCATCCTGTTGCACCCTCACATGATTATCTGTACGGTTAGAAAAACTATGCACCAACTGTGAACATTGTTCTATCTTTCCAAAAAAACTCATGTCTCTAACCCTCAACAGCTAGGAACTCCAATAAAAAACCAAAATATAAATAAAACTCAAAAATAGATTTACTCGAGACCGAGAGTGTGTCACAAACTCTCTACCATTCCACTTTATTCCTCCAATAATCCCTCAATCATCCTTTAATGAAAATATGTTAGGTCACTACTCCCTCTCCAAGGATTCCCTTTATCATTTCTCATGGTTATCACCACTCCACTAAAAGAGCAGACATACCAATGAGGTAAACATTTCATGGAGAACTTTGATATAATATTCAATGATACAACAGGCTTCTCCATAATGGTGGTATCCTGATTAATCTCCAAATATACCCCTATAGCACATGAGATGGGTCTTGATGTTGTATTGTTAACAAGGATAAATGAAATACATTGTGGATAGTGGTCTATCATAGTGGAAATTCTAATCGATAGGCTACCATTAAAAGATTCTCCACAACATGAAATGACCCAACACAATGAGATGACAACTTCAACTTCTTACCCAAGTGATGATGTCCCAGTCAAACTGATACCTGATGAAGCACCCAATCACCAACCCGAGACTCTAAAAAGTGATTATGAAAATCGACATATGAATTATTGAGATACTATGTTGTCGCTAACCATTTCTAAATTAGCTGAACTGTCTTGGTTGTCTCATGGATGAGACTCATCCCAAAAAAGGAACACTCACCCATCGCAAAAAAAATGGGGATTGGCACAATCATCCATAGAATGCCTGAAATGGTGAAATCATGATCGAGAAATTATAACAAAATTTATAAGAGCACTAGGCCAATGGCAGGTGAATTTGTCACAAACCCTCAAAATAAAGTACAAACACCCATAACATATCTTCAAGTGTTTGTATGGTCTACCTAAAATGTCCATCAGTTTTCAGGTGATATGTAGAGTTCTCAATCTTATTTCAATTCACAAAGCCTCCTGGGGTCCATTAACAAATTGGGAAGTGAAACTAGAATCCCTGTCTAACACTATCACTAAGGGAACTCCATGAAACTTAATTCCCTCCCGAACATATCATCATATGTGGTTATCTAACTTTGTTGTCTCCCTTTTGAAAATAAAATGCGATAATTTCATTAGATGATTAAGAATCTGCCATATGGAATATTTTTTACTTGATGAATGAGGTAGTCGGATCATGAAATCAAATAAATCTCATCCCACATCTGCACTGGAATGGGAGGTGGCTGCAACAACTTGGGTGACATCTGATGCTTTCATTGGTCCTATGATAAATCAAGCATCTAGAAAAAAATATACAACTACACATCACATCCTGGGCCACAAATACCAATCCCTCAAGGTATGAAACATCTTATTCACGTCATGGTGGATAGCACAACAAGAGTAGTGTGCCTCATTAATTAACTTCTTCCTCCAACTCATAGAAACTACCAGCTTCATTTTAAAAATGAGAGAACCACTTAGAGACCAATACCACCCACCTGGTTCTTCCCCACCATTTATATAATTTCTAATCATCTCACACTCAGTGTTAGATACATGCTACCTCCTAACATGATCGATAAAAAATGGTGTGATCTACACAATGGATACGAACATCATCTTTACATCCTCACACACTTCCAAACTATAATTAGAAAAAAACCAATAAATCCCCCTTGATCCACTAATTCTAAAATATCCTGCATCAGATGCTTCTTTCTCAAAGCATCAGAGGACACATTCCCCTATTCTGGTGTATACACAATATCAAAATTGAAGTAAAAAAGATATTTCACCCACCTTCTCTATCTGAGGTTCATGACCCACTTGGGTAAAATGTTCTTCCGGATTTTATGATCTGAATACACTACAATGTGATCCATGAATAGGTAATGTTACCACATATCATGCATCATAGTTGATAACTTTAGGTCATGGGTGGGAAAATTATTCTCATATGGTTTTAGCTTCTATGATCCATAGGCCATCACGTGGTTATACTTCATCATCACACATCCCAAACTCATAATAGAATAATCAAAATACATAACATAAACTCAACCAGGATTGAGAAGAATAAAAATAAGTGTGAATAATAAATGGTCCAACATATACTCAAAATCACTCTCGCACTTCTCATCCCACTCATATTTCACCTCTTTCCTGGTTAGTACCATCAAGGGAGACTTTAGCCTAGAAATGTCCTGAATAAAATTTGTATAATACCTAAAAAATCCCAAAAAGATATAGATATCGAACACATTCATGGGATGGTCCCAACACATGAGAACATGATATTTTTATGGATCTACTAAAAAATCCTACATTAGAAATCTTGTGGCCTAAAAAAATTACCCATTAAATCCAAAAATATAACTTGGAAAAATTGGCATATAGACGGTGCTCCCTCAAAAGACAAAAAACAACCTATAAATGTTCATCATGATCCTTCTATATCTTGAACTACACAAACATATTTCTTCACAAACATTCTATCAAAGGAGTAATAAAAGAGTTGGAGAATGTGATTCAAATTCACTGTGAAAACTTTAGGAGAATTGGTAAGCCCAAATCAAATAACCAAATACTCAAAAATGTTCATACCATTTTTGAAAGGAAGTATTTAGAACATCCTCTTACAAGACCACCAAATGGTGGTACCAAGATCATAAGTCTATCTTCAAAAACCATTAGTCCCCTCTAAACAGATCAAAGATATCATTAATCCTAAGAAACATGCATTTATTCTTTATGATTACCCAGTTAATCCTATGATATTATACGCATAGTTGAAGTATATCATGAACCTTCTTCATAAATAGTACTTGAGAAACCCAAAGTGACATGCTAGGAGGGATAAATACCTTCCCCCCAATATTCTATAGTGGTGTTTTATATCTTTCATTCGGTTGGAGCCCTTTCGTATGACAATAAGAAAATCAAGTTCATCCCTCAGAGAAGAATGATAGTAAAATTGGCCTCTTTATGGGTTGTAAACCATAAAAAATATTCTGAAAAAACCTCTAGGAACCTTTCAATGACCATTGTATGTTCTCCCACTAAAACATTCTCAACCAAATCAAAAAACAAGATGAAAAAATGGAACGTGAACAACAACAATTCTAAAATAAATGGTCCTTACCTCCCTAGTATAAGACATCAATCATACTAAAAGATGTATGTTCTAAAATCAAGAGTAAATAATTGAACCATGTATTGATAATAGTTGATGAGCACCTCGATTCTGATTAACTGACCCATGATGATGAAAAATATGAAAAATTCTGGGTCCAAAATAAGGAAGATCGAGTTGAATTCCACATCAACTATTAAAACAAGGCGCTCAATACACTTGAAACATTACTTCTTCATACCCAACGGTGTAAGAAAATCCATATCATATGGAAAAAAAATCATCCTTCATACATAAAGTATCAATTTGTTTTATAAAAATGAAGAAATGGGATGTGCTAGTGTAAAATAAAATTCATTCCATAGAAGAGGCAGTAAATTTACCACTCATAGTAGATAGTTTAAAATATAAGTCCTATAATATAATCTTAGCATCATGTAGATGTCCCATCTCATACCCATCTTTAGTATTCTTCCCTTGTTAAGAATCTCTCTTACTATGAGGCTAGGATCCGCCACCATTAGAAGCCTCATACTGCACCTGATATTCATTTGAAAAAGTGGATCCCACATCACTATGACATGAATTAATTTAACAGATGTGCTAGAGGTGACCGAGACCTCCACACTGGTGGCACACCCGTGGAGTGTCTAATTAAAGAGACTTGATGTGTCTATCTTTCATGCACTGATAAATGAAAATGAGATTATTCCCTAAAGAAGCCACGTGTGTTGAACTTGATAAATACTAGACACTCTTTCCAATAAACATATGAGATTCATATCACTTCATATTCTAACCAAATGAATAAATCTATCTTCTAGACACTAAAGTGACACCCCTAAGACCTATCTTGTTAGTCAAGTTTACCTTGTCTATATGTGCCTTATCAACCACCTCTAAATAATTTAGTTGAAAAAGGAAAACGAGAAAAGATCTGATCTCAGACATCAGTCCCATCTCAAAACACTAATCCATAAATAAATCATTCACAAATAGATCCATAGAGGAATGTAAAAACATGGAATAATAGAAGGCATATTCTATCATTGAACAGTCTAGTTTCTCCAACATGAAGATCCCGCAATTCTTCACCACTCTTAAGGTCTTTGGGTAAAACTCCTGGTTAAATGCCACCATGAAAGTGATCCCGATGAGATACACGTGCCTCCTCAAAAGCACTATTGATTCCCAAAACATTATAACCATAAAATCCAAAAAAAATGTGGTGAATCCTACTTTAGAGATATAATGGGTCTTCAAGAACACAAACATACATTCAATATAATCCACCACTCCATAGGATCATTAGGACCCTTGTCACCACATAACACTAGTGGTTTTTTTTGTAAACTCTTGAGGATTTTACATTGTCAATGTCTTCTCCTGAACACCCACTTTACTTGAGGATTGGATCATACAAATCACAAAATTCAGAAAACTGTGATGAAGAGGAGGGTTCTCTAATGTTGTATTCCCTGCAACACCCTCTCTACACCTAGATGAAGTTATTCTGGGAGGAAATATGTACAAGATAGAAAAAATAAGCTTCATCAAGAAGAATTCAATCTCAAATCACGTTGAGAGACCAAAAAAATCCTCATCAATGGAATCAACAAGAAGAAATATCACAAAAATCATATCCAAATGAAAAAGGACAAAATAAACCAAATTGTTTTGGTATTTCCAATTATGGAAAATTTGGCCATATGTTTAGGAAAACTATGTGAAAACCCTGGGAGTGTAACTAAAGTTGTCAGTTACGGCCGTATATGATGCCCAAAATTACTAATAACCATTTTCACTAATATTTAACCTCCTCAAGACCTCCCTGTTTCACCCCACAAAACAAAAAATGACACCCGACCTCACCCCATGACACGAGACTGACTAGAGAATACTTCAAAATATTATCAAAACAACCCTTAATTGGGATTATAAAAAAGCCACAACCTCAAACCACCCATGTAAATTTGAGGGTTGACAAGAAAAAGAGTTGGCAGAAACTCCCCCATTCCTAAATCATGAGTCTCGATAGTCCTAGCTCCATTTTATCACTAAATCCAAAATAGTAAAATCTCACCCTGATATCCTTTTGTAACAAATTGACTTGGGTCGACCTAGCTTGTCACCTGAGCTGGTCCACCACTCTGTCCAATGCATATTATCAATCACCACGATAAGGAAACAATGACAATGTATAACCAACAATATCTTTGGAATGGTTTCTAAGATGGTAACCGACATGAACCATCCATAGAACAGGATGACCACACAAATGACATCAGAGATAACAATGTCAAAAATAACATTTAGAGTAATGCAACATTAGTTAAGCAGATACCGTAATCAAAACTAAATATCATATAAAAAACATTCCAGAAGTCCATAAACATGGTATCTGTCATAAGAAGCACCAAAACTCAAAATAATATGATTAATTACAAACAATTCCCATACATACATCCACAAGGTTACAAATCCTCAAAAATTATTCCACACTATCCTACCCTATTAGACCGTGTCTCCTCCACAAAAAATAAATGATAGTAATAAAAAACATCCTCCTTAATTAATAATGTTCATGACATTACTTTTTTCATGTAATAAAAGTCTATATACTCCCAAAATAAGATGAAGGGTGTGAGGAACATATTCTAGTCGGATACCACCCTGAATTTTTTTTATAATTTCACCATTGAAAAGAAATAAACTAGTTCAACAAAACATTTAAAAACCAAACCTCTTTGAAAATATTTATCTTACAAATAACCTTAGGAAATATCTTTGGATTCCCATTCCAAATAAAACTTGTTTTCAAAAACATTTCACAACATGGCTCCAATAAATAAACATGGAACAACATGATCAATATACCTCACATAAGGGTAGGCATAAGATCATCATCATATAATCAATAAGCCAAAGTGGGACATCCTATCCCATCACATAAAACATGGATCTAATAGAATTCATAAATCATATAAACAAATAAAGAATTAGGAAGTTCACCTTGGGATCTATTGACAAGGTTCTAGTGTGAGTGAGTCTAAACAAAGTATGTTATATGACTATGAAAAGTGTAATCTCTTATTGTATTCCCTAGTCCCAACTCCAAGAGCACTCATAGTTTCTCAACAACCAAATGAAATCTCCCATGGCCTTCCTCCCAAAGGATCTCATGGTCCCTTAGAATCCAAAATAGAATCTCTCACGGTCTTCCACCCAAAAGGCTCTCATGGTCCCTTGGGAATCCCTTCCCTCACACCTTAGTTAACCCATGTTCTACTTAATTCCAATATAATCACAAGCGAGCGCCTATATTGAAAAATCCATTTCAAAATCCAAACATTTCCATTTTATAAAGACGCATTATTTAAGGTAAAACCATTTCTAAAACATATTTCAAAATCCATTTAATACCAAAAAAATTATTTGATCCATTTTATCAAACAATAAAAATTCATACAAGCCACTCCCATTTGGAAAACATTCTTTAAAAACCCAAATTCTCAACTAATCCATAAAGGACAAAAACATGGGATAAACATCAAATATAAATCAAATCAATGGAAATTTTATAAAAAAGAAATATGATTTAAAAGTTAATGTCAATTCATGTAAATTTCCATTAAATATAGACACTTACTTTGGATTCACTTCCAACAACATCACCTTTGACGACCCCCACACCTAGGAATAATAATATCAGAGCCTCACACACCTAAGACTAATGAAAAATAACCATATATATAATCACACAGGCTTGAATCAACCAACACACCTTCTAGTGATACACATCTCCATAGAAATGGAAGAATAAGTTTCGATAAGGGGGAAGTAAGAAGATAACTCAAATAAATTGACTAACCTCAAGTCAAAACACTAAAAAATTGACGAAAATCCACCACCAATGGAGAGGGGAAAGTATACCACCAAGATGAATGGGCTACACATGACGGGGAAAGAAAATAAGATCCAAAACCTTTAAAATTTGACCAGCGTAAAATGGAAAAATAACAAATTTTAAGTGAGCAGGAATGGATGAACGGTTATGAAAACTAAGCCCCAACTACAAGGGGATACTGTCTCCCCAAAAATCATGTTGTATGGTTTCCCCTAGACTATGTATGTTTTGAAAAACTATGATCAACCCAAGAAAAATCCTATTATCCCAACCTGATGCACCCTCACATGGTTAGTAGCATGGTTATAAAAACTATTCAATTAACATGTGTTTTGATATATCTTCCTAAAAAACCCATTTCTAACCTTTGTACTTGTTAAATCCAAGAAAAAACTAATAGATAGATTAAATTTAAAAATTATATAAACCAGTGACTCGATAGGTGTCTCTATTCCAAAATGAGAATCCTTTGTATTTGTTCAATGCATGTGATTTAACTTATCCAAAGCATCAATATGGATCTATCATGAATGATCTTTATTCCATGTAACAATGCTACTTAACCAAATTCATTCATTGAGAAAGACATTTTCATCCAGTCCTTGACTGACTGTAAGACTGGTATATCATTTCCAATAAGTAATATATCATCAACATATACTACTAGGATAATGACTAAAATCCAACTTAACAACTTGTAAACACATGGATCACAATCAAATTTAATGAATCCAAATTAATTTATGACACCATAAAATAGAATTTTTGATGACCTAGATGCTCACTTTAATCTATAAATGGATTTTTTCAAATTTCATTCATTTTGGTGTTTACTGGAGTAAAAAACTCGGTTGTATAAACTAGAAATCTTCCTGAAGGGTCGCATTAGGTAATGTTGTTTTGGTATCCGTTTGTAAAATCTCATAGCCATGGTAGGATTTTATTACAAATATAATTATAATGGATTTAAACATGGGTATAGAAGAAAATATTTCATCATAATCAATGACTTGACACTATTTATTACCTTTGCCTGCTATTTGTTCTTTATATGTATTCATTTTACCTTTCAGGTCAAGTTTTCACTTGTGTACTCATTTTCACCCAACAGGCTTTACATCAACTGGAAGATCAATAAGAACCCTAACATAATTCTGATACATGGAATTCATCTCATATTTCATTGAATTATTCCATCTAGTTTCTTTCAACCACTCTATTTCTTCTTTAAGGGAAATAGTATAATTATTTTTAACCAATAATGAGCCACCATCCTTGGGGACTAGAAAACCATATCTCTCTGTTTATTGGACATCTTTTGTGATTCTATATGGTACTAGTATTTTAGGAAAAACAAATTTCATAGAGACCTTTAGAAATTATTCTTGTACCAAATCCTTTGTATCTTGAACATCAACTTCATCCAAGTCAATATCAGTATCACTATCCTTCTTGTGAAGGTACCGAGAATGCAGCAGAAGCTCTGAAGCTCGGGATTTTAAAAATTATCCACCAATGATCAACATGACTACATAATCATTGCTGAATTGCTTCTTGGTATAAGCATGATGAACATGCATGTGGAATTTAAAGCACTATATAATAATCCATAAATACCTGGTTAGATCTAAATCCACGCTCGATGTCTACTCATCGTCAAAAACTAATATTTGAATAATCCGAAGACAAATTCATCTATATTTTACAGATTCACTTCAAAAAATTGTGGGAGCACATATCATCAAATTCTAGGTGCTAGCACAGAGTTCTGATGATGCCTTCGATGCTCCGACAATCACTCCATCGTCGTTCTTATGATGCATGAGGGAGAACCCAGTCCAAAACACCTAGATTTAGAGTTTCTCTCTATAACATGCAAGAGAGATATGAAGAGAGAGGGTATATAACCCATGAGTAGTGAATATTGGCTATCAAGATCTCTCTATAAAATATATATTGAAACAATAAATATCTAAAATTAAGTCCCGATACCCAAATATTTATTTCTCACTAAATAATTGAAATATTATGACTATTGTACTATGTCATAAAAAATTATATTATTATCAAATTATTGAATTATAATAAATATATTTCATGATAATACCCTATCCATTTCCTTGACTCGTCATTCTTGAAAAAATAAAATGAACATTGAATATTTTACACTAATATTCATTAAAATAATATTTTTCATGAATTTACTTTAAACATGTAAATACATTTAATAAATAAATTTAGTACCATTTATTCTTAATTTAAATAATATGAAATTATTTATTAATTTGGTGATCATATATCCTTGGAAATAACCCAAACCCTAGTGGTGGGGTCACATTTTCAAAAGCACCAATTCCACTGAATATGATGATTCTTGAGTATGCTATTGCGTGTGACCTTCTAGAACCTTATCTTGATAGTAATTAATTCTATTTACAGACCTAGAGAGTAATCTAGAAACCCATCATGACCCTTAAATTGATAAGGATAGTCATAGAAATGGAAACCAACCTATGAACAGACATTGTGTAATATAATATATTTGCCTTTAAATATCTCATAAAGTAGGACACCCACCTATTTTCCCACACTTTTCTTGCTTTATTATTTATTGATCTAACGGGACATGTTTACCATCAACTACCATGGACATGATCTTATGAAGGTAATACCGTCTTAATAAACATGTAATTAGGTATATTACTTCCCTAAATTGAAATGAAAAATTTATTTATTGATCTTTCAACTAATATCATACCACCAATGATGCTCCCAACTCAGGCCACCTCTCAATGATTTGATTATCATGGTTTTCACCTCGCATAAAATTACGTTATCAAATAGAATAAAATTTAATTGATCGCATGTTAGAAGACCATTACACACACCCATATATAAGAACATCCAATGACACCCAAAACATGTGGTGTTCCTATTGGCAGGTCTGTCCTCATGATCTCACTACTATATATCAACAAGTGAGGAATTCATGTTAAGAAGTCTTGTTGATTATGATCTCCCAAAACCTGACAGTCAAACATCTACAGTGTCCAATTAGTAAGATTCATCTAGACCATATAAATTTTTTAAGATTAATGGAATATTATCCCAAGGTTCTCTTTATATCCTTGGATATGATATAACATTTTGACACGATAATTAATCTATGAACATTATAATTTATACAGTGAACACAAAAATATCTACACTATAATGTTAAGTATACATCATGTAAATCTAATAGTACACATGATATGATCATCAAAATTACTGCATAGTAGGTTCTAGGGAACCCACTATTACAACACTCCCCATCCAACTTGATAACAAAACTTGTTAGCTTTCACATGAACAAAATCATATTTCTGCTGACTGACGACTTTAGATGTTGGGTCTATGATGTTTCCACTATGTGGATATTATTCTATATCAGACCTCATATCCTTGATTAAAACATTACATGATATGGTATCACTGAGTATATACCTATTTTCCTCCATCATAACATAACATCTCATCTTGTAATAATATCATAATTTACATCATGATAATCCTTTATTTAGTAGGTCTGATTCCAATAACTAGAACAAATAATTGCATATAATAACTACTTTTTAGATTTCATATATGTGTCAACAAAATTAGTATTTATAGTTATGGATACCGTTGATTTATATGTGTTTTTCTCCCTCATCACCTTAGCCTAAATGTGATATACACTACAATAAAATAGTTCTTTATCAACGTTAGAGATGCTCTAACTACCAGAGTGGCATTATAAACCCTTGTCTTTTATCTGTTCGTTTATAAGCACTTATAAATTAAACATTTATCAGAAGGATTATTTAGTTCTAATAAAGTATACCATTATCATCACTTTTAAAAGTGATAATAATGGTTCAAGGTCCAGTATGTTGTAACAACAAACTGCAACACTAGTGTTGTGTGCTATAATAACATACCATATCCCCAAAAAAACTATGAAATTATCAAAATAATTTAGAAATATACAATTTTATTAATGTAAAATTTACAACCCAAATAAAAGAAAAAATAATATATTATAGAAATTTAAAACATTGGTTTATAAAATTACATAAGACGAAATTATTACATATAATGAAAAACACAAATGTTCATTTTTCTTTAGATCCAAACCCTTTCTTGAGAAAAAAACAAACATGTATAAGAAACCAATATCCTGAACATAATATAAAAAATGAATTAATAGAAAGTGTTAATTTTAAACTAAACTTTGAGTCATACTAGGGACATTGTGTATCAGATTGATTTATTGTTGATTATTTCGCATAAAACCATTTCTTGTCCATCTTCAAGATTTATCTCTATGAAAATTGACTAAATAAGAAAAATATAAAAATTATAACGAAATTAATTTAGTAATAGTATATATAATTATGAGAAAACAATCTTGAATTTTTTCCCAGTGTTGGTGATGTGATACACGTTTTAAACTAAGATAACCCTAATATATTGAAAAGATTCACTTAGAGTCATACCAGTCACACCGTGCATGGGATTTAGGTGAGGATGATTTCGAAATTTCTCAAATGAATTATAGATCATTTTCACAAAATATCAAAGCAATCTAAATGTGTTTTATTGGTTTTCAGTATGTCACTTTTCTTTTTTACTAAAATAATATTTTAAACTAGAAACACACAAATTAACTATTATCGATGACTTTGTGTTTCATTTTTATCTGAGACTGATTCTAAAATGTGAAAAATGACTTATGAATCCATTTCTTAAATTACCAATATAATTAGAGTTTGTTTTCTTGGTTTTTAGTGAGTGACACGTTTTGAACTAAAATATCAATTTTAAACTGATAATGGACACATTGAGTCATATCGGTTACACCATGTAACATATTGAGGTTCTGATGATTCATAAATGTCTCAAATTATTTATAGATTATTTTTTAAAAGTATACAAAAATATGAATTCTTTTGACTAGTTTTTAATAGGTCAGTTGTCATTTTTACTAAAATTGATGTCGAATTTAAATAAATAGATGCGCATGGAGTCATACTGGTCACATCGTACATTATATTGAGGTTTTTATAATTCCCACGCATAAAAATGACATAGGGATCACTTTTCCTAAAATATTAAAACAATTTGAATATGTTTTCTTAGTTTTGATTATGTCACATATCATTTTTATCAAATTGTCATTTTAAACTAGAAACACAACCTTTGACTCATAGTGATCACGTCATGTATTAGTTTAACATGAGACCAACAACTACACATCAAAAATAATTTATTAATTTATTTTAAAAAAATTCTATAAAATATGGGTAGGTTTTCTCAGTTTTCAGTGAGTGATACATTTTGAACTAAAATGTTATTTTTAAACTGATAACAGACCCTTTGAGTCATACCGATCACACCATGAATCGGATTGAGGTGAGGTTGATTTATAAACACCCAAAATGAGTTATATATCATCATACTAAAGTATCAAAATAATACAAATGATTTCATCGATTTTGAGTAGTCATGGTTTCCCTTTTATGAAATTTGATGACAATTTTAAATAAAAAGAGGAATTTATAGTCATACCGGTAACACTGTGTGTCATAGTGAGGTGCAGATGATTCTTACACATATCAAATGACCTATGGATCATTTTATTAAAGTATAAAATAAATATTAATGTTTTTTATTAGTTTTGATTATGTCACTTTCCTTTTTTACTAAAATTTCATTTTATACTGGAAACAAGCACTTTGACTCATATGGATCAAATCACATGATAGTTTGATGTAAGACAAATTCCTACAAGTCCCAAATGATTTATGAATAAATTTCCTAAATTATTATGAAAATATGTGTGTGTTTGATTGGATTTAAATGAGGGACACTTTTTGAACTAAAATGTCATTTTTAAACTGATAACAAACACATTGAGCCATACCGGTCACACCAAGAATCATATTGAGGTTTAGTTTATTTATATATGTCCAAAATGACATGTAGTTAATTTTACTAAAGTATAAAAACAATATTAATGTTTTATTTTTGTTTTTGAGAAAGTCAATTTTCCTTTTTACTAAATGTGATGTCAATTTTAAATAAAAATACACACTTAGAGTCATACCAGTCACACTGTACATCATATTGAGGTGAAAATAATTTTTACACAAATCAAATGAATTATGAATCTATTTTATAAAGTTTTAGAAAAATAATAATGTGTTTTATTTGTTTTAGGTTTTTTACTTTTCTTTTTTACTAAAAGGTCATTTTAAACCAGAGACACACACTTGGACTCATATCGATTACATCATGTGTCAGTTTGATGTTAGAGAAATTCATTCATGTCAAAAATGGGTTCTGATAAATGTACTAAATTATCAAGAAAATATACGTGAGTTTTCTTGGTATTCAATATGTGACACTTTTGGAACTAAAATATCAATTTTAAACTGATATCGAACACATTGAGTCATACTGAGCACATCGTGCATTATATTGAGGTGTGGTTTATTACTACACATAAAAAATGACTTTTGGATCATTTCCATGAAGCCTCAAAACAATATAAATGCATTTGATCAGTTTTGAGTAGGCCATTTCTCTTTTTTACTAAAATTGATTTCAATTTTAAACAAAAATATTCACTTCGAGTCATATCGGTCACATATTGCATCATACTAAGGTCTAAAAGATTCTTAAATTTCCCAAATGACTTTTGGATCAATTTCATAATGTTTCAAAACAATCAAAATATTTTTTCTCATTTTTTAGTATGTAATTTTCCTTTTTTACTATAATTGATATAAATTTTATATATGATGAAGCACTTTGAGTCATATCGGTCAAAAATTCTACCTAATTGTGATGCAGATGATTCCTACCCATCCCAAAGTCAATAAAACAATACTAACTACAAATTTTACCATGAATTACATTACCTTTATTTATCGATCAGCTAACACTGTATATCAACTCGATGTTCTTAGTTGAAAAACAATTTTCATTGTTGAATGATAGAATATTAGAGGAATATAATATTCCAAATATATCAATATAATTCACAAAAATGGGCAAATGATCTTCCTATACTATTATAGGTTCAATAATGAGAATGATTTTTCATCTAAGAACTTCGATTCAATATGATGTTTTAGATCCTCGATATAGAAATACAATGAAAATCATGGTAACATTTAGAGTAAGAAAAATTTTATCTCTTTTTGTGGATTTTTTAGATAGTTGAATTCTAAATATTACTTCTGAATAGATCGGTGAAAAAAATAAATAAGTATTAGATAAAAATGACAAGGAAATTAACTTATAAATAGTAAAGAAAATGACGATAAAAGTAATTAAATATTTAGCAGCAATTGACCTTTTCATGATGGTTTTATGAATTATTAACGAATTTTATTGTTGGTATTATCTCAGTTGTATGATTGAAAAAAAAATCCAAATGTACATGAAAAAAATTATTATGTGAGTAATACTAAAAATAATTAAATATAAATATAAAATAATAAAGTAATTCTATGGACAATGATTTTACTGTGAAAACATTAAAATTACCTTTGTGATTGAGTAGTGGAGGGAAAATTTAAGGAAAGTGATAAATTACAACACTAAATGGGTGAAATGGTATTGAGGGAGAATAAGTCAATAAATGTTTTTGTGCAGAAATACATGAAATATGGACAAGTCACCCCATCTCAAACAGATGAATCCACCTGTATAAGAAAAAAAATTCTTATGTGAGTAATACTAAAAAGATATAAATTAAAAATAAATATAAAAAATAAATTAATTATATAGGAAATTTTTTTACTATGAAAAAATCAATATTACCTCTATTGTTAAGCCAAGGCAACATTGTTTCTCTTCCTACAAAGGCAGTGGAGGGAAACTTAAAGGAAAGTGATAAATTCAGCACTGCAGGGGTGAAAGGGTGTTAAGGGAGAAGAATTATGTGGATGTTTTGGTGCATAAATGCATCAAATATAAACAAAAATATTCTAAAATAAATGGCACCTACAAGGAATATTGATAATTAAATCAATATTTCATTATATAATTTTTTGGTAAAATAAACAAAGTACATCATAACATTACCTTTAAATTTCCCAAAGGGTTTCATTTATTATAGTTTGTTCTTCCAATGGATTGGTATCATAATCATATTAAAAAAGACATTGTCTATGTACATATTCAAACAATTAATTTAGATTATATTAATGTAGTATAGAAAATATAATATTTTGAGGAAAAATATAATATACTATAAAACACCATTAACTTATCATTAAACTACCTTTAATTTTTTTTAAAGAATTTAGGGATTTGATTCCTCTACTAAGAATACACATCCACTCTTACTAGTCCCCTCTAATATACAAGACATTTTCTATATTGGTACTAACATGAATTAATTGTGATCTCCTAGTGAAATAGTAATCTTCAGTTGAATTTTTATCCAACCTGACATATGTTTTAGTTTCCAGCATGACAATGGAAAAATTCTTGTTTATTGTGTCTGAGAAATAAAATAGATGCACTTCTTATGACTTTATTATAAAAGACTTGTCTTATTAACCTTACAATTATAAATTCACATTCATGTGGCCAATTTCATTAGATTTGAAAACACTCATATTGTCAACTCATTTGCAATGAGAAGTTGGTACATGAAATGTTGTATAATCCAACAAATATTTCCATTAGATAATTAAAAAATAAAACAAATTTACATAAATTGTATTTTTATCTTTAGAACCAAATATGTGCATCGATTCCTCCATAAGCATTCCAAAACTATTTTTCATTGTACTACAATCATCCTGTTTTTTGTATAGAACATATAATCATTTATTAAAAAATAGTGTAAGATATTACATTTGATTTCAGTCCCCTAGAAAGACATTGATTTCATTGGAAAATCAAATCCATATTTTCAGAAAACTCCTTATAAATTTGATATCGGAACCATCGTATAAACAGTAGATTATTTTTATTTGATATCAATACATCATCCCTTGATGGATTTAAATCTCTATGAATTCCTTTGTGGGATTCAATGTATGGATCAACATCTTCACTATTATATGAAATGGAAAGGGGATATTATTCAAATTTTTTCAAGGTAAATATAACAACATATCTTCAATAAATTCTTTCACCTATAAGGATTCCGCTTTTCCAAGACTCTTGGAGATTGATATCATCAACATCTGATAGGTAATCGGTATAGAATTCGACGGCTTCTTCAAAAATATATCATTCTTCATTACAACTTCTTGATGAAATCAAATCCTGACATTCTCAAAAGTTTCATATACCATTTGATGTGGTAAATCCATATACAATGGATCTGACCACATAGTTAAACCTCTCTAACCAATTGAACCATTTGGTGGACTATTATATCAAAGAATGATGATGGGAAGAAAATGTCTTATTTGCACATTAGGACTTCCACCTCCTTATTCATGATTGAAAAACCCATCAGGTATAAAACATTACAACATATGGATTTGAAAAAGAAGAAGAGTATGGTCGATGTACGTGGTACATTTTGAGGCAGAATGCAATGGAACGAAACAAGCATTAATTCTTGCATCAAAATATGTTAGTCATGTGATTTTATTCCTTGTACCTTCAAATTAATCATTTACATGACATTCTTGATATTTGATTAATACCCCTATAGAACTTTTATTCTATTAAGGAAATAAAGAAATTATTGTTTTTACTCTCTAAATAACACCAAAGGTGGATGTTATAGACAACAATCATCATCATAAGATCATATTATGAATAGTTGTCATTTCATTTTTTTGTTTTTCCCTCATAATCAATATCTTATAGACATGAACCAATGTTTGTTGAAATAATAAAATCAGTAGTCATCCATATAATGACTACTAAACACAGTATTAAAATAAACATAAAATATATGCAGATGAGTCTCAAGAAACAAATTGGAATAATAACTATTCAAGAGATGAAGCTGATGAGGATGGAAATTATACTCCATTGTGTTCTCTAAAATGGGTAATCCCTCCTATTTGTGATAATTACATTGATTGTAATCGAAGATTCCTATGTTTGGAATCAAAATTAAATACTAAATAATGATTTATTTTTAGATGGATTATAGTAAAACATACATAGTGTTTATTAGATGGAAGGTGAAATAAATGAAGTGATTTCTAAGAAGTATTAATTAGTTGGTTATCATTTCAGTGATGACTATATTCTTAAAAAAATATAGAAATCTAGACAAATAATTTTTTGATATGCGGTATATTAAAATTTATGGAAATTATGTTTGAAACATGAAATTTATCTGTGTTAGTGAAAAATTGATCATATTAGATAATGATAAAATCAGCTACTAACATAGAAATGGCGTATTCTAATGTTTTTATGATGATAAGATAAATTTTGGACTCCTCATGAACTAATCATGTTTTAATGATCACAAATCCTATTCAACTTGTTTAAATCCTGTAAACTATATAAAATCAGGTGTATTATTGGTTAAGTATTTTTCATGCTTTATGAGGAACCATTAATTGATCTACATTCAGTTTAATTACTTTATACTATTCTTGATTTACTTTTATAATTACATCCATGAAAAATGATTAATTCTAATTCATTATATGATCATCATTGCTTAAGTATGAATACAGTTAGTTTGAAAAGCCTCAGACACCATAAGTCTGCCACTGGTTATGTCTTTCCGGAAAAGTAAACAAGACACCACAAAGTAGACACCATGAACAAGACACCGTGATCAGCAAGACACTGTGAACAAGACACCATGAAGCAAGACACCATGAACAAGATACCTTGAAGAAAGAAACCATGAACAAGACACCGTGAACAGCAAGACACCATGAATCAAGACATCGTGAAGAAAGAAACTATGAACAAGACACCATAAAGCAAGACACCGTGAATAAGACACTGTGAACAAAAAGACACTGTGACCATAAAACACCGTGAACAAGGCACCGTGAACAAGACACCGTGACCTATCCCAAAACTGTGAGAAGGAGACTTCACTTCCATGACATATTGTGACACCATTTCCTAATATATATTTTTTCATTTCTCGATTTAATCTCTAACGGCCATATTTGAATATTATAATGCACTAAAATAATTAATGTTTCTTTGTAGACATATCATCGGACAGTACGAGATGCAGAATACATGAAACCTATGGGCGCCAACACGTGCACTCCAAGATAAAAGAAGAGTGATACCCAGAAACAAAAATTGGAATGAAAATGAAAACACATACACAAGAACACTATGTGGAATGATACTAAGAAGAAGCACTAAAATGAAGAAGATACATAGAACAAAGAATTTACTCATGAAACTAGACACTACCGAGGAATAAATGAAGCTTAATAGAATCCCGAGAACATATTCACACTGTGAAAAACCACAAAGAACACAAGCCAAATCTGTCTGTCTTGCGACACTTTCTTCTCTATACGAGGACTTGAGTTTTTCATCTACTTCATCTCAAAAGTCCAGAGCTACAAAGACCAACACTCAGAGAATTTCTAAACCCATCTCAATATTACTACTCTGTTGTGTATCATTTTATTAACTTTCGACCAGAGTGTGTATCTTTATTATAACACACTCTATCTCCGGCATCAAACTGAAGAATACAAGATATCCTTTATAAAACAATCATTTACACTTGTGTATACCCACATATAAGTGTGGAAGGGGTCCTTATGTGGCTTGGTTATTTGTAACTACAATGAACTATGGAATAGGTCCCTTTGTGGCCTAGAAAGTCTTATGTACTGTTTTTAACCATGATCCAGGGTGTGGATCAAAGTTTATTTATATAAAATACTTGGTGCTAGGTGATCACCAACTGGAGTGAATTAGGTCTAGACTTGAGCTTGAACCACTTGATTTATATCCACTGTGCTGCTTAATTATGTTTTCTCTATTTTACTGCTTTTCTATATAACTCAGAAATCACTAAATTCACATTGATAGTTAGTCATGGAAAGGAGTTATAACTTCTTTGTCTTAATAGAATAGTTTCAAAAGTAATATTAATAATTGATATTATGATTACTGAGAATTAAACAATATTCTAAAAAGTTATTCAAATAGTCAAACTCTTATAACCGTATTACTTTGATTAACTGGGATGTATTTAATATTTGAGGAAATCTTTTAGAAATAATTTTCAAAGAAATTTTTATATTTACTCAATTCACCCCTCCCATATTCAATAATCTACTCTGACCAACATTTGGTATCAGAGATTTATTATTAGGACTCTGGTTACTCTTACTCAACTATGAATGTAGTTGAACCTTAAGGATCTATAAATTTCAGTTAATTCTAAATTTCGTTGTCTTTAAACATATTCTAGTATTATGGATAATAGATTTGAATGTGCTTCAAACAACAGACCACCATTCTTTAATGGATGCAACTATGCTCAATGGAAAACTAAAATGAAAATTCATTTAGAGAGTTTGGTCTTCCATTATAGATGAATTTAATATTTCTAATAATGATAGAATCACATGGGATGATCCTACCAAAACTTCCTATAATAATAATTTCAAAGCTATGAATGTTTTATACTACTCCTTAGGAGTAGTGGAATTCAATTGAATTTCTTCTTGTAAAACTGCCCATGAAATTTGGGATACCCTGTCTGTCTCAAATGAAAAAACAATTAGTGTAAATGAAATGAGGCTTAATACTTATACTATTAAATATGATAATTTTAAGATGAAACCTGATTAACCTATCTCTGACATGTATCATAGGTTCAAATAGATTTTCAACACAATGATCTCACTTGGAAGAGAAGTCACTTCCAAGGAACAGATCATGAGAATTCTCAGATGTATACCTGATAGATGGAGGGGAACCTCTATCTCTATTTGAGAATCATTCGACGTTAGCAAACTACCTATAAAAGAACTCATTGGGAAACCGATGATGTATGAGGAAGAGTTTAATGTCAACAAAGAGGAAGAGGATGAACCAAAGTGGAAATCCGTTGCATTCAAGGCCACCACCTCTAAAAAAAGACAAAGGGAAACTGGAAGCCTCTATAGAAAGATCAACCAGTGAACTATCATCATCTGATAGAGATGAGGAGATGTATCAATTAGCTAAAAGATTCAAAATATTTTAGAAGAAGATGAACTATTTTAGAAATCCTAACTTCATGGGACAATATGACCAAAAAGGAAATTTGAAGAAGTTTTGGAAAAGAAGTGACAAGACTAATGTAATTGTCTGCTATGAGTGAAAGCACAAAGGACACATCAAGGTTGATTGTACAAAGCTCTAATACAAAAAGAAATATGAGGAAAAAGACAAAAAGTATAAAAAGGCCATGAAAGCAATCTGGAGTGCTTCAGGGGACAGTTCAAGCGACTGAAAAACATCACATGATAAACATGCTAACAAATCCAATATGTGTTTTATGACAAACACGTCTGAGGTAACACTATACTCCTCTATACATAATTCATATTATTCTGGAGATGAGAGTGACTCTAAAAATATTACTAATGAATAATTTTTTAATACTGTAACATGATTGAAGAGAACTGCAATGAACTAGAAGACAAATATAAATCATTGAAGAAATAGCATGCCCTTACTGTGAATGTTAAATATGAATACAGAACAGAAAAAGAAAAAAATTCCCAACTTCTCAAGGAAAACAATGAATTAAAATCGTCTAATGAGAAATTGAATAATGAACTTAAAAATTTTACCACTAGGAAGAATAACCTTCCACAAATGATAGGAAAATAGATTTCCCTTAAATACATCATGGACATTGGTTATCAACCTCGAAAAAGAAATCTTGGAAGAACAAATTTTGTTTCAAGATCTAGGACATATAGTTTTACTCCCAGTTTTGGACACAAATCAACTAATCCAATCCATGAAACATATTCTATTGTTTCATGATTTTCTGGACCGAATAGAGTTTATTTTTGAATTACATTACATATTGCTTATAAGAAACCTATGAGGCAAATATGGGTTCCCAAAGAACTTATCACTAATATTACTGGACCCAAACAAGTATGAGTACCAAGATCTGTTTTTTTAATCTTTTTATAGGAAAACTGCTTAAAGAGTTTATGTAAAAGTATATGGTACCTAGAAAGTGGATGTTCAAGGCACAGGACAAGAGAATATTCATGCTTTAAGAACCTGATAAAAGTAGATGGAGGATATGTCACATTTGGTGATAATTCCAAAGGAAATATTATAGTCCTCGACCAAATTGGTAACTCTAACTCAGTTTTAATTTCTAAAGTACTATTTGTTGATAGATTAAAGTATAATCTGTTTTGTATCTCACAATTATGTGATGATGAATCTCATGTTAGATTTCAAAATGATTCTTTCAATGTCATTAATTCTAATGAAGCATTATTATTTTCTACTTTATGAAATGAAATATTATTACTCTGTTAACATAGATTCTTTAGCTTCTCAAAATGTTTCATGCTTAATTGTATTTCATAAAGAGTCTTGGCTCTGGTATAGGAGACTAGGAAACAATAATTTTAACTCCCTTTGAAATCTAACTAGAAAAATCTTAGTTAAAGACTTACCCAAACTTGAGTTTCCAAATGACAAAGTGTGCAATCCTTGTCAAAAGGGAAAACAACACAAAGCTTCCTTTAAACCAAATAAAGAAGGGTCAACTTCTCAACCTCTCTAACTAGTTCACATAGATTTGTTTGGACCATCTAGAGTTTCTATTTTAAATGGAAATAACTACGTTTATGTTCTTTTAGATGACATTTCTAGATATACTTGGACTTTCTTTCTGGCTCTTAAAAGTGAAGCCTTCTCTTATTTTACTAAATATTCCATGAATGTAGAAAACCATAGTAGACATAGAATCAAATCCTTAAGAAGTGATCATGGTCGTGAGTTTCAAAATCAAGAGTTTTAATCCTTTTTCTCACAAAATGGTTATAGTCACAATTTTTCTGCCCCTAGAACACCTCAACAAAATGGAGTTATAGAGAGAAAAAATACAACCCTGCAAGATATTTCTAGAACAATGCTTTGTGAGTGTGACCTACCTATTTATTTTTGGGCTGAAGCTGTAAATACAACATGCTACATAATCAATAGTGTATTAATCTGAGCCATTCTTAAGAGTATTCCTTTTGAGTTATAGAACAATATAAAATCCAAGGTTAACTACTTAAAAGTTTTTGGCGGTAAATTATATATTCTTAATATCAAAGAATATCTTGACAAGTTTGCATAAAAAATAGATGAAGGTATCTTTTTAAGATATTTCATGTCTATTAAAGCCTATAGAGTGTTAAATAAAAGATCTAAATGTGTGGAAGAATCTGTTCATGTCAAATTTGATGAAACTGATCCACATTAGCCTAAAACATTTTTAGAGAACCTGGAAGATGATATATCAAATTTGAACATCAATTCAAAATCATCAAACACCCCTTTGAAAGAATCTGTAAAAACATCTAGTTCTGTAGATTCTTTAGAATCATGTCACAATGAACCTGAATCTGTGGATGAACCCGAAATTACTAGCCCTTATTTTTCTAGATCTATTAGAACTCTCAAGAACCATCCCTTAAATTTTGTTGTAGGAGACTTAGACAAAAGAACACAAACTAGAGCTTATCTTAGAAATCAGGTTGAACATAAAGTCTTCTTGTCACAAATTGAACATAAAAACATTAATGATGCTATAAATGATGAATTTTGGCTAATGGATATGCAAGAAGAACTTAATCAGTTTGAATGAAAAAATATTTGGAAACTTGTTGAAAGACCTAAGGACACATTCACAATAGGCACTAAATGGGTGTTCAGAAATAAGATAGATGAAGCTGGTAACATAATTAGAAACAAGGCTACATTAGTTTCACAAGGATGTAGTCAAGAATAAGGAATTGACTATGACGAGACTTTTTCACCAGTAGCTAGACTTGAATCCATCAGAATCCTGCTCGCTTATGCTGCACATCTGAATTTTAGAATATATCAAATGGATGTTAAGAGTGCATTCTTAAATGGGTATATAGCTAAGGATGTTTTTGTTAAAAAACCCCAGGATTTACAAATCCTTATTTTCCAAATCATAATTTTAAACTATCAAAAGCTTTATATGGTTTAAAACAAGCTCCAAGAGCCTGGTATGATAGGATGAGTACTTTTATTATTTCCAAATGTTGTACAAAAGGAATAGTTGATCCTACCCTTTTTATAAAACCAATTTCTATTGAGGTTTTAGTTGTTCAAATATATGTATATGATATTATTTTTGGATCTTCAAAAAATTATTTATGTGTTTATTTTTATAAAATAATGAAAAATGAATTTGAAATGAGTTTAATGGGTGAACTAAAATTATTTCTTGGATTTCAAATCTTTCAAAATAATTTTGGTATTATTTTAACTCAAATTAAATATACTAGAGATCTACTAAAACCTTTTGGATTGGATATCACTAAAATTAGTAACACTACCATGAGTACCAATTGTAATTTGGATCTTGATGAAGATGGAAAATATGTTGGTCAAACCACTTATAGAAGAATGATTTGAAGTTTACTATACTTGGCTACTAGTCAACCTAACATTTTGTTTAGTGTGTGTATGTGTGCTCATTTTCAAAAAAAAATCCTATGGAATCTCATTTAAATGTTGTAATGAGAATTTTTAAATACCTCAAGCATACACCCAATCTAAGAATATTATATCTTAGAAGACAATCATTTGAATTAGTGAGTTATTCTGATGCTGACTTCAGAGGATGTAAGTTAGAAAGAAAAAGCACCTCTCGAACCTGTCACTTTTTAAGCAAGTCACTAGTATCATGGTGTAGTAAAAAACAAAATTCGGTTGCATTATCTACTGTAGAAGCTGAATACATTGCTGCTAGCAGTTGATGTGCACATATTTTGTGGATAAAACACACATTACAAGATTATGGATATCAATTCAGGCATCTACCTATAAATCATGACAACACAAGTGCTATTAAAATTTTTAAAAATCTTGTTTCACGTTCTAGGACAAAGCATATTGATGTAAGACATCACTTTTTGAGAGATCATTATCAAAAAGGTGATATCACTTTGGAATTCATTTGTACTGAGTATCAGCTTGCTGATATATACACCAAACCATTATATTATTAGATAATATACTACATCATACATGAATTAGGCATGATAAATCGTAAGTAAATGTCTTACTATTTTTGTATCTTACTGTTTCATGTTTATGGTCTCACAGTTAGTATATTGTGATTACTGTCTGACAGTTACTATTTCACTGTAATGTACATTCTCTATCTCACCGATATGTTCGGTTACTATCTCACCGTAAAATAGATGTTTACTCTCTCACAATAAATTTGATGTTTATTGTCTCACCATAACTCCAAATCATTGTCTCACCGTAACACTTAGACACGGTCTCACCATAATAATTCTTTTTAATTTTTTATTAAAAATTGTATCATGGTAATTATTCATTCGACCTCTTTACATTAAACGTTTTTATTTTTGCAATGTTTGGTATTAATAAATGATAAAATAAATAAATTATCACTTGATTCTTCACTTGGACTTTCTTCTATTCACACTTATCGAACCCTTCTTTAACCTTGAAACTCTTTTCTCTATCTCGAGCCTTCAGTGAATGCCTCGGATGAAAATCCCTTCATCCTCGACTCCTGAGAAGAGCATCTCGAAGAAGAAAAATATTGCACCTAGGATAGCACTTGAAGGATCTCTAAACCTGGATCTAGTAAACTAAGTTGTTGTACCTGAAAATAGGTTTTCCTCAATTGGCTTCTGTCTAATAATTCTTTGGTTTTTAAAGTATTGGAACAACAAGGCTGGTTAGATTGGTTTGCGAAGAAAGACAGACCTATCTGTCCTAAGTTAGTGGCTCAGTTCAATCAATATATTCAATTCTACTTTGAGTATGAAGATGGATATGTGGTAAGAAGCCGGATCAGTGGGCAGAAATGCTCACTCTCATTGAGGTTATGGGCTACATGCCTTAGGATACCTCATGAAGGAATATATGAGGATTATCAGAGAGGACCTCCAACTTCAACCAAATTATTTGATCTAAAAGATGATTTTAAAGCCTTAACTAGAAATTTCACCCAGAGAAGAGCCATTTCTACAAAACTGGATGGAAAATCAAGGCTTCTGTTCAAGTTTATACAGAATCTGGTTAGCCTTAGAAAAAGATATTTAGCTATTCTAAAATATCAGGATATGTTTACAATTCATCTTATGAAAATTTTGCATAAGATCAACCTTTTAAAGTATATCATTCACCGCTTTTGTGAGCGGATCAAAGCCACATCTAAGTCAACTTCCCTATTTTACTCTCATATTCTCTCACCCACTCTTCTTGCCAAAGGTATGGTTTGACCTAATAAGGAAGTAATTAATGATTTTGAATTCTACCTCCCTAAAGCCACTATCAAGAGAATGAAGATAAATTGGAATCCTTGAAAAATGGAATGGGTGGAAGACAATGATAGAGTTTATGAGAAATTCAGTCTAGTGTAAAATCCCTTAAGACCAAGAAACATTTCTGATCGTAGTTTGGAACCAGATGAGATTGTTGATCACTCTTATAAAGAAGAAGAAGAAGAGGTTGTTTTACCTCCCAAGGAAACTTTTTCTATTGTGAAAGACAGTACACATATCCCTCTTGTGGTATGTGAAAAATAATTCCCTGCACCTTCAGAAGTTTCAAATATGGAAGATCAACCTAAGGATGAAATAGGATATGTTTCCAAAGAAACTGAAAATGATGACATGGAAGAACCTATAGTGGAAGAGATACCTGGTATATAAGAAGACAATCTTGAGGAACTCCTAGAGTAATAATATTCTCCTAAAATCATCCCTTCAGCTGAAGAAAGGATGGATCTAGATTTTCAGCTAGCTTGGCAGGAAATGCATGAGGAACCAATAGTTGTTTCTATGGAACTAGATCAAAACCCTAAACCTATCTATCTTGAGAAGGATTCCACTGTTGAGGGGGAGCAACCCCCAAATCTGGAGTCTACTGAAGTACCAAACCCAAGTGTTTCATGTCCTTTAGACACTCAATATAAGTTCCCCAGTTTCTATGATGTGAATGACTCTCAAAAAGTCTTACAAAAAGGCCTTGACCTTTCCTCTTTGTTCCAGTTAAAATTATTCTATAATATAGCCCCTAAAAAGAAACCTAAAACTTTTTAAATCCTTCTTTCTGAACCTTTAACAGCACAACCATCCTTTGTGACTAAGGATGGTCTAAATTATTTTGGTGCTACCCTTTTTTCTGGTGTAGAAAAAGTTCTGAATTCTCAACCTAATCTTATGACACATATTAGTGAGAAAGATGCCTCTTTATTGTTCTAGAAAGTTAGTTGGAAAATACAACCTAAAATGATTCATGAGATTCAGGAAGTAATAGTTGAGAACATATAGCTTAGTGACGAAGTGAAGACCTTAAGAAGTATGATTGAAGACATGCAGAAAGAGATGCATTCGAGATCAGAACTTGTTTCTCCTCCTGAAAAACCTACAATTACTCAAACCCCACGGGATGTTGTGTCTCAGATTCAACCTTATTTAGCATCCTTAGATTAAATTATCACTGAAATAAAAAAACATATTATTAAGGAGATGAGAGAAAATGTTGTAAATATTAACAAAATCACTACTGAATATACGAGGTGTCTTCAGAAAGTGCTGAATCAACTAAAATCTCTCACCACAGATGTCAATTATTTTAAATCCTCTGGTCTATCCTCTCAACCCTTTTTAGATAGTGACCTACTCAGATTCGTGGTCAAAGAAGAGCTGCAGACTGTTCTTAGTGGCATCAATAAAGATTCTCTACATGAAGTTGTCAAGAAGAGTGAAAAATTTCTTGATCTGGTTCAAATCCACTCAAAAATTGCTAATGATTCTTGACAAGGTATTTCCAAGAAAGTGGAATTATACTTCAACTGAATATTCCCTAAGACTATTATGACAAATCATTTCAAATATCTTGTGTAAAATCATAGGATTCCCCCTGTAACTCAATCATTCAAGACCTAAGTCCAATAGCTCATCGATTTTACTCGATTGTTGGAAATGTTTATGGAAAACATTGATGATTTTTAGAAATCAATGCAGTATGGTGGTGAGATCATTGCGGACTTCATCAAATATCAGATTCCCTATCTTCATGTACAGAGTACAACCACTGTTGCTCCTACGGCTGCCCCTCCAAGGCCTAGTTTTCTTACCTTCACCTCTTCCCTAGCCTCCACTACTATGTCTGTCGGGAAAGCACTGAGTCAAATCAGGCCTATGATTCTTAATCAACAACTACCTCGATCTTCTACCACTCCTACTCTAGATCCATCTGTTTTTAAGGCCTTCCTTTACCTTCTCTATCGACTAGATCACTCCCTTCTTCTACCTCCACCTCAGCTCCTATGGATTTCTCTTCTACTACTGATAAAGGAAAAGGGAATATCAGTATGTGAAGAACAATAGTGATTACTCCTTTTTGATTGGAATGATGTTGTTTTTGCTTTCCTTTTTTCTATTTGTACTGGATCTTATTTTCTTTAATGAAATGTGCACTTTTTCTTGACTCTTTTTATTCTATCTTTTTGATAATCCCAGAAGGGTGAGAAGTTTCTATATATTAGATATTTATCTCTATATCACTAGTTGATAAAAAGGGGGAGAGATATATAAATCGGCATGATTTGTGCTCATCAAAAAGGGAGATATTGTTGGACTCCTCATGAACTAATCATGTTTTAATGATCGCAAATCCTATTCAACTTGGTTAAATCCTATAAATTATATCAAAATATGTGTATTATTGTTTATGTATTCTTGTAATTTATAAGGAACCATTAATTTCACTAAATTTAGTTTAATTACTTTATAATATCCTTGATTTACATTTATAATACCTTCCTTGAAAAATGATTAAGTCTAATTCATTCTATGATCATCATTGCTTAAGTCTGAATATAGTTAGTTTGAAATGCCTGAGACACCGTAAGTCTACCACTGGTTATGTCTTCCTAGAAAAGTAAACAAGACACCATGAACAAGACTCCATGAATAGAAAGACACTGTGAATAAGACACCATGAAGCATGACCTCGTGAAAAAGACACCGTGAAACAAGACACCGTGAACAAGACACCGTGAATAGCATGAAACCGTGAAGCAAGACACCGTGAAGCAAGATACCATGAACAAGATACCGTGAACCAAGACACTGTGAAAAAGAAACTTTAAAAAACAAGACATCGTGACCATAAGACACTGTGAACAAGTCACCGTGATCAATCCAAACACTGTTTGAAGGAGACACCATTTCCCTGACATAATGTGACACCATTTTCTAATATATATTGTTTTGTTTTTTGATTTAATCTATAATGGTCATATTTGATTATTTTAATGAAATAACATAATTAATGTTTCTTTGTATACATATCATCAGACAAAACGTGGTTTGAGGTGCAGAATACATGAAATCTGCCGGCCCCAACACGTTCACTCAAAGATAAAACAAGAGTTCTTCCCAGAAACAAAAAGAGGATTGAAAAAGAAAAGGAAAATGCGAGAATAGTGTGTGGCATAATACTAAGAAGAAGAACTACAACAAAGAAGATAATTATAAGAAATCATTTCCTCATAAAACTAGACACTACTGAGGAATACACAAAGCATACTAGGATCCCTAGAACATCTTCACGCTGTGAAACTCCATGAAGAACACAAGTTTAATCTGTCTATCTTGCGACACTATGTTCTCCATATAAGGACTTCAGTTCTACATCTGCTTCATCTCAGAATTCCAGAGCTACAAATACCAATAATCGGAGCTTTTCTAAACCCATATCAATATTACTGCTCTGTTGTGTATCATTTTATTAACTTTCGAGTAGAGTGTGTATATTTATAAAAACACACTCTGTCTCTTGCATCAAACTGAAGGATAAAAGATATCCTTTCTCAAACACTCATTTAAACTTGTGTATACCCACAGATAAGTGTGGAAGAGGTCCTTGTGTGGCCTGGTTATTTGTACCCCCAAAGAAATGTGGAAGAGGTCCCTGTGTGACCTAGACAGTCTAGTGTACTGTTGTTAACATCGATCCAGGGTGTGGATCAATGATTATTTATATAAACTATTTGGTGGTAGGAGATCACCATGTGGAGTGTATTAGGTCTCAGCATGAGACTGAACCCCATGTTTTATATCCAATGTTCTTCTTAATTTATTTTTCTCTATTTTACTGCTTTTCTATATAACTGAAAAATCACTAAATCCACTTTAATAGTTAGTCTTGAAAAGAAGTTATAACTATTTTTCCTTAGTAGAATAATTTCAAAAGTAATATTAATAGTTGATATTAAGATTACATAGAATTAATCAATCTTCTAAGAATTTATTCAAATAGTAAAACTCTTATAACTATATTACTTTGATTTACTAGGCTGTATTTAATATTGGGGAAATAATTTAGAAATAATTATTACAGATTTTATTTGTAGTTACACAATTCACCCCTCCCCTCTTGAGTAATCTACTCCGACCAACAATAAAGTTGGTAGATAATTTTTTTTCCAATTATAATGGGGATATTGTTAATAATTAAAATATTAATGAAACATCATAGGAAATTAATTTTGATTTTATTATAATAGTTTTGGAGCACACAGGGCAGAGGTAGACTCAAAATTAAGAGATTGATGGTGAGTAAAATAATGAAGGATAATTAATTGTAAGAAATAAAATCAGGGATAAAATTAATGAATAAAATAAAATTGGTGATGAGATAGATTTGGTAAAAACTAGAAGGAGTTAGACTGTACATAAAAACTCATTTCATTCCCATGTATAGACTAAATAATTTGGAGATACTGATAAGGATGATAAATGAATCAAATCTATGCATGAAGAGATAGATCCGAATAAGAAAAATGTGAAATGGGAAATTTTTTCAAGGTTGGAAGATGGAAGTTTTATAAAAACGAAGTGGGTGGTCTATAATAAACTAATTGACTATGGAAATGTGGCTCAAAATAAAAAATGTATATTGTGCAAGGGAAATTTCTAGATATAATGAATTTATATTAAAAGTATTCCAAATGGATTTAAAATTTATATTCCTCAATAGAGTTCTTACGGGGTAATATATATTGAAAAATTGGATGGGTTAATTATGGATGAAAATGAGAGAAAGGTGTTCTAGTTAAAGAACTATTTGTATAAGAAAAAGAAATCAATGAGGATCTGGTATTGAAGTTTAGATCAATAACTATAAAATCTTTGATTTTAGATAAGTAAATTTCATCACAACCTCTACATCAATAAGGATAATTATCAAAGGATTTTAGTACTCATATATGTCGAAAACATAATATACAAGGATTTGAAAAGGAACAATTTATTTTTCTATGGATCATATGACGTACGATTTTGAGATTTCATTGATTGGTGAGTTAAAAAAATTCTTGGTTTATAGGTGAATTAAGGAAAACAAAGAAAATTAAATTTTGAATCAAAATATGAAAAAGTGGCTCCCATGTAATTTGAAATGGAATATTCCAAACCAATTATTACACCGACAAGTATATGGATGATTTTTTCAAAATTTGGAAAATGACAAAAGTAGATGTCATGGAATATAGGTATTGGGAGCCTATTTTACCTCACGAAAACATTACGAACATTGCATTTGATATATTTCAAGTTTCACATTACTATGGTTGTCCCAAGGAGAGCCACAAGAAATTGGGGTTGGAAACACTTCAATATATATAAAAGATAGTGAATTTTGGGATGTTTTATTACAGGATAGTGCAACTGGAGTTATTGGGATACATAGATGTGGGATGAGAAGGTTTATTGGATAAGTGAGGGAATGTATAGATATTAGAAAACCTACATTTCATTCAATCCTTACTTTAATTGGACCCTTGAATTGTTCGATACATTAATCCGAGCGTTGGAATATTTGGAGCCATGATTCAATTCTATATTCGAGCTTGGATTTGAAAATGAGGAGCATTCGTCATTCATGGATCCTATAGAGACCATCGTATATTGCAAATTCGTTCGCAATGGTTAGGGTTATTAAAATAGATCATGTTAATTTTACCAAGGTTTTCAAAAAATAACTGATAAAGATCCATTTTATCAATGTTGTGTTAATATATGATGATAAAAGGAATCATTATGCGTACTTTTTCAGCATTGATAAAGATTCATTCTTTCTGTGCTTAAAGAATATATAATTATAATTACAAATAATTTTTTAATAAATATGTACATAAATATAGTAAATATATTATTTATTTATATACAATCATTATAATATTATAATTATTTAAGTATATAATTATTATGATATAATTATTTAAATAATTTTTTAAAAAATAATTTTTATATCATAATATAGTTTTATATAATTATATATATATATATAATAAATATTAATAAATATAAATATAGTAAATATATTTATTATTTAAATAAATTTATTATAATTTTATAATTATTTAAATATATATAATTATTTATTATATAATTATATAAATATTTTTTAAATACTACTTATTTATTTATAATTATAAATGTATTGATATAGTAAATATTCTTTTATAAATATATTTATTTATAAATATATTTATTTATAAATATTTATTTAAAAATATATTTTTGACAATATTAATGAATATTTAATCCTAAGTTCATACATGTTAAAAATGAGTGGATTTGAATAACTAAAAATGAGTATGCTAATAATATTGAAAAAATGGATATGGTTTATAAATTAAATATAAATTATTAAACAAATATGGATATATATTGAAATTAATATGAATACATATTGAAAATATTAAAATATATTATATAAATAAATATATAATACATAATAGAAATTGATTAAATTCCCAAAATAATAAAAATAATATTAAATAAAAAATTTTAAATATGAATTAATAATGAATAAATTTAAAAATTTTAAAAATTAATAAATAAAATATAGAATTTTAAGACACAATATATTAAATGTGTCATGTTATAATGAGATTATAAAATTAATACTAAAATTTGAATAAATTACATAAATATTATGTGTGTTTGTGTAAAAGATTTCATTAATAATGTAAATATTTGTGTGCACATTGTATATAGAAAT
The DNA here is from genome assembly GCA_963277665.1 of Viscum album. Classification (NCBI taxonomy): domain Eukaryota; kingdom Viridiplantae; phylum Streptophyta; class Magnoliopsida; order Santalales; family Viscaceae; genus Viscum; species Viscum album. Next base: position 940,152,447 of record OY728165.1, read on the forward strand.
GCATTAATTACACACACATTCAAAGATATATATATATATATATATATGAAGTAAATATAACACAAGATTGGTCTATGTTAAATTGAAAATTCAAATGACATTCAATTCTCTCCATTACTCGATGCAATTCATCAGTATTTTTAACTCATATTAATTTTTAATTATAAACCATTATTCACTAAATATATTACTATTTAACGTAAAAGCATAAATATTTTTTATTATATAAATCATATTTATACACATTCATATATATATATATAATATTATGTTTTTAACATTATCGATAATTATTTAATTAAAAAAATGTTTAATATTTTTTTCAATTTATTTATATTAAAATTTTAATTTCTTAATATTCACTTCACATATATCTATATATTTAACATATATATATATATATTATTTATTAGTATTTATAATTTATATATAGTATAATAATTTTATTCATTTTAATTAATAAATATTTTAGTTTTTTAATAAACTAATTATTTTTTTATTTATATATTTATATAAATTTTTAGGCATTTATTAGTGCTAAAAAGTGCCGATAAATGATCCATTTATGGGTGATGAAAATAAATCTCTCAAAATGTGTCCCTTTATCTATGATAAATATAATTTACTAATAAAGGGTACCCTTTATCACATCTAAAAAACATTTATAAAGGGTACCTTTTACGAGTGCTAAAAATAGAACTAATAAATAGATCATTTATCAGTGTTTTTTAGGCCTGATAAAGACCAGTGCTATTAAAGGACTATTTTGTTGTAGTGATAAGATTGTATTGATCTAAAGGATGACCCGTTTGTGTCCCTAGAAAACTAATATCCTTTCTTATCTATTTTATAGGTATATATTGTTTGTAATTTCTGAAGTACAAATTGATTGTTCTAACAACTTCTCTTGTAGTGCTCCTGGAAATAACTGATATCTTCTTACTATAAAGTATATACTGGGAATATCATTTTTTATATATCATGGAACATGTGATTAATCCATCACTTAAGAATATGTATTTCAAATCCCCATGTTAATCTACTCCCATGTCCCAAACATGTCAACCTGGATGGATTTATTCCATGTGACAGTGAAAATAATTCTATCTCAAATTGTTCCAACTTGTATTTTTCAATACCCAATCACTATATATATAATTTAATAGGTCCAAGGAACTGTTATATCTACATTATTATATCTAATTTCCTAGACATTAGGTTTCTTCTGTAATTCAATCACGGGAGAATATACTTCATCTTGGTATTTACTAATTTTAAAACCGCTAGTAGATTTCCAGGTGTTTATGAACACATTTTACTTGGAAAACAATGGGACTCACACTACCTAATGACAGAGACATGGAAATTATTCATTACAAATTTATAATCTATAATCATGTTTCTTTAATCCTAAATTATATTCTAGTATCTTGAAACACTTATTTTCATTATCTAATGGGACCATCCCATTCTAGTTGTTTCGTATAGACATCTTCAACAATTGGTGGTCATGACATAAAATTATCAATAAGATGTTCATATAAAGTAGCTATGATAAGTAATATTTTTATAGATTTATGCACAATGACTATATATTACCAAACAAGCCTTATTATTACAACACCATTACCATACATCTATCATCTCACTTGAATAACCACCGTATTATTCATAATAATAAGCACGCTTTCATTTTGATTCATGGAATCCATTATTTAATTTTAATTTGTCTTTCCAATAATATATAATTTCCATATACTAATTATTTATAGGAATTATTACCCTTACTGAATAATGTGTCATTAATCATGGTGAATAAAAAACCATTACCATGTTTTTATCGCTCCCATGTATTTAGTGTCTCCAGAACATTCCTTTTACACATGCAGTTGTAGAGACAGTTCCTAGAACAACTAAATGTTCATCTCCAGAATTGAATAAACCCAAGTCAATCCATCTCCCACTATCTCAAAAAATATGTGCACCCTTTTATATATATTTTACCTATAACTTAAATACCACATTTCTATCAAAGGTATTAATTTAATATCCTATGAAACTGTTAGGATAATCACTTTTGATTCCCATTATGCGTATATGAATGCATGTTTGATTATAACTTGATAAACTCTTTTCATCTAAGAAAATTTCTTATGACAAAATGGATTTCCATTATATTATTAGTCAATGATATAAATTTCTCATTATAGTTGGATTGTGGTTATGGTATATTGATGTTATTTTCACAGTACATCAGGAAATATAGGGAAGTTAATGCAATTTATATCATTGGTGATTATTACATCATAATTCTGATGAATAAAATATAGATTTAGGAATATCTTCAAACTATATTTTATTGATCAATTTTAACATATCAATATTTATGATCAATCCTCCTCAATAAAATCAATTTCATAATCTACATAAGGTAATATTCATTTAAGAATTACTCCATAATACATTATATTAATTGATGATTGCTTGGTCCAGATATTCTTTTGTCAGCTGGACGAATGAAACTCATATCATCCAGCCATGAATATATCATACTTCAATTTCATATTCATTAATCAATCCTTAAAGTAATTTAATGATATATGGTTACCACTAGATTTCCTATTGAATATATCACGCTCCGTTTTTAACTAATTTTTAATGTTTTGTGGTGTACCTTTATTTCTAAACGTTTATTTTTCCAAAAAAATAAGTTCATACATCAATAATACCCTAGGTGTTTATCTTGGTTGAGTTTAAATACCATATTGGGTATATCATTGACATCTAATTCTAGTATTTCTCAACAAATATTATCTTTCCACAACTGGGTAAATGAGACATACATTTTATATTCAGCTGGTACATCCTATGATTCATGTATTACTAAAATATTGATTGAGTATGAAACACTAAAAATAACATTCATTCCATGGAATAATGTATCCTTATATATGAGGGACATGCAAGATAAATGTTTTGGTTATAATAGATAATAATTTTACTTGAATCATTAAAATGGCAATTAGAAGTTATGTGTTTCTCACTACTGACTTAGGAATCACCCTTTCCCAGCTGCTTGAAAAATACACCTGACTTCTAGTAACATTTATATACATAAATGTTTACTGTATTTTAATGCACATATGTTAAAGTAATATTTTATTTTATACCAAAGATGTAATATTGAAAAATTACTTTTATGTGAAGAATATTCCTAAATAAGAAGTGGTAACATGCTTTTTTAATTCAATTAACTATGAACAAACTTCCATAGCTTTATTTCATGATATGTAAAACAAATAACCCATATTAATACCTCTTTCATTGAATGATGTTATGAATGTTCTCTTGGTGTGAAAAATACCATTTTTCTTTTTCTCCATGTCTTTTAATATTTTTTCTACAATAATTAGTGATGAAGTTTTCTATTAAATTCTTATTTACTTAGCGAACCTTACCAAAATAGGTAATGACGAATCTAATCAATACATCCCATTATTTACCCTAAACAAGGCTATATTAAATGGGTGAAAATGATATGAAAATGGTCTTATTGAAATACTATGATCTATATTTTATTTTACACATGTCCAATTTAGTCAATACCTTATTCATATCTTGCTTCACATTCTGCTTGAAAACATCTAGAAGACGAGACAACTTGTTATATCACCATTGTTCGGATGTAGTGACTACAACTATTAGTAGACGTTGATGATAAAATTATGAAATAACCATCATATGATAGATACATGAGTCTCTTATAATAATTTTTAAACCCTCTCTTCCTAAGGTAGCATAACATATATTGGGAACATTGGCACCTTGAATTTCCCATACCGTAGTACAATGCGCAAGCACCTATACTATACTTCGAAACTCATTATAGTGCGAAATTTTAAATTTTTCAAAATATATCACAATATTTATTATTGTATAATTTTAATTCTCTATAGGAATAATATTTGGGATATTTGTACTTTTTACCTTGACAGCTGATTTAGACATTTTGATTAATTAATTAAATAATTAAACATTTCACACTATTTTATTGAATTATTAGAACCCTTTTTGCTAGAATCAGAATACTCAGTTTCTTGAGTAGTATAGTGAAAGGATCCCTAAAACTCTTCTCATAATATACAAGATTTTTCTATCCCACTACTCAGACGATTCAAGGGAGGCGGTCGGTTAACGAACCACATTAACTCGTGGTTCCTTGATATGTTGAGTGAAGTCCAAACGTCTAAAATCACAACATGATTCACACAATTCCTACCTCATAAATTATATCAATTAATCTTCCAATATTCCTTTCTATAACCTTAGTGAATTCAACCCACCACTCTCATATGAACTCACATGTAGTAAGAGGAACACCCAACTTTGGTAGATGAGCACCCGAAGCACCCAATTTTGATCAAATTTGAATGATAGAAGGTAGTTATGAATTGATTTTTCTAGGAGGATTTTATATTTTCATGTGATTAAAATAACTCATTGTATATATAATTATCACATACTATGTTATTGAACTAACAACACACCATGAAATAAATAGAAAATATTCATCGCATAACATATTCATTTTAACAATGAATGCATATTTATCATTCAATGTGATTGAACAAAAACTACACATTCACAAAAAAATAAACCTTGAAAAAAATAAACGACCAAATGATCATGATCCAATACTTGTGTTTGATCTATTGAGTGGATAATGCATCAACTAATACCAATGAAGCAGTATCTTGAGTCATGTCACTTGTGACTCGAATTACAGTGCTTGCCCATCCAATGTGTCAAACTCTTGTCTGGTGCATCACCTCAGCTCGATGGGATGTGCATCACATATCATTTTTATCCTTATCAAATAGTACTCACATGAAGGAGAGGGGGTCTTGGGAGCATAAAATAAAACACATAAAAATGGGCACATAGACCCTTATACATTTAATGATAAAGATGATCCACATATATTAATTTATTAAACTTTTTATTACAACCCACACATTACAATAATTAAATAAATAAACAAAAATTAACCATACATACATTGGATGGTCTATGAAACACGATCAATCGCATGTGAATTAAACTCATGAATTTAAAATAAATTTATAATTAAAATTAAACTTACATTAAATTATAATTGAGGGTGCTTTGTTGAATTAAAATTTAATCTTGTTTTAATTTAACAATTTTTTTTCATTCTGTCTATTTATTAATTAAAATTTTAAACCAAAAATTAAATTAAATAATTATTTTTATTTAACACCAAAATTAAATTAATTTTACCCACACAGTTAAAATGAAATATTAAAACAAAAATAATTATTCAATTTATTTATTCATAAAACATAAATTACATTCATTAAATTAATTAATTTTCGATTAAATAAAGTTAATTGGTCCCAAAAATCTTTTGTAGGGCCTCTGTGGGTCAGGATGAGTCCCAGTCTGGGTTGTGTAGAACTTGTGTAGGGGTGAACTAGGCTAGGAAGGTCCATCCAAACCCATTCCCAGTCAAGAAAAACCATTGATACCCATTTTGGGGAAGACCTGGCCTGGATGAGGGTACCTCAATGGTGTCAGTTCTGAACGAGGTGTCCTAGATAAGTGGATCCTACTGAGGTGGAGGTTGTCAGGGGAGCAGATATTCTTGGATCTCCTCCATGAGTGGGAAGTACCAGGACTGCTAACTAAAAATGGCTCGATTGCATTGCCTTGATGAGGGTCGCCCATATGAGGTGATACTCTCAGGAAGAGTGGAAAATGAGGAGGCACCATTTGTGGATTGAGTAATCAGTTGTAGTGGGAGTTAGTGTCACTATAAAATAGAATTATATGAGGTATATTTTCACTGGATGTGGTTGGTTTTCCACTCTGGTTAGAAGATGATGCTGACGAGACAATAGAAGAGGGGAACTGGTGGGCCGCTACTGGGTGGAGGTTATTCTTCCAGGACCATTGGAGGAGGAGTAAACCGATGAACGGTGGTCCATGATATGAGGAAGAAGACCAAAAAATGGGTAATATTTTATTTTTCTTCATGTTAAGTCCATCCGACAACACATAAATCGGTCTCACCACATTTTTTTATATTTATTGACCCGTAAAATAAATGGTTGAGTAAAACAACTATTTTCTATCATCATTTCCACAGCATATTGAAATATAAATTTTTATAAATTTTTTAATTTAATATATTATTAAAACCTCATCGGTGTAAGAGAACAAAGTTTCCCAAAAAACTATTTCAGTGTGCATTGAAATTTTAACCGGTGAGTGCATTTACTTGAAACCCTTTTTTCAGACGGGTTCGGGTATCAACAAACACATACAAAACTGCAGAAATATAAATATAAATATATATATATATATATATATATTGAACCCCAAAAACTATAGGTTTAAACCCAATTTAGAACTTCAGTTGACCAAAAATAGGTCATCTGATGTTGGGTTAAAACACGGTTTGTAGTGGTGGGACCAGAACAACACCCTCAACTATATTTGATTTTTTCTTAGATTAAAATTTACATGAATTATCTGATACCAATTGAAGATACCAAGTGTGCAGTAGAATCCTCAAAAATAGGATTTTAAAAGTTATCCACCGATGATAAACATGACTATGTCATCATCAGTGAACCATTTCCAAATATAATCCTAAGGACCACACATGAGGAATTTTAAGCACTAAATACAAAACCAAAAATAATTGGTCAGATCCAAAGCTTCTCTCAACGTCTGATCATCACCATTGATATCTTCTCGAAGAATCTGAAGGTGAATTCCATTAATTCAACCATAAGTGCTTTGAGAAACCACGTGAGTGTCAATTTTCTAATTTCTGGTTCCATGGTAGAGTTTCAATTATAAATTTAAGGCATTGATGAACTCCACATCATTGTTCTTACGATTCTTTAGGGAGAGCCTGATTCAAATCACCGGGTTCTAGATTTTTTTTCTCTAGGACATGGAAAAGAGAAGAAGAGAGAGGCTCTCACCCTTGAGCAATGATGAGTGGTTGTTATGAGCTATTCACATCTATATATTGTAAAATAACAAATATCTGAAATAAGCTCCTAATACCAAAATATTTATTTCTCATTTAAAAAATGGTATATTATGACTACTGTACTGAGTCATAAAATTCATTTGTATTATTATCACATTCTTTTAATATAATATATATATTACATGATAATACCTGAGTCGTTATCTTGAATCATCTGTCCAACAAATAATAAATGATCCTTTAATATTTTACAATATATTTTTTTCCAAAACTATTTTTCATGTATTTACTTTCAACATGTAAATTAATTTAATAAATAAAATCAATATCAATTATTCTTATCATGAATAATATGAATTTATTTAATACTTTGGTGGTCCTTTATCCTTGCACAAAACCTGGACCCCAGTGTTGTGTCCCAACATGTTCAATATGCCTATTAAATTTAATATAGAGAATTCTTGAATACACTATTGTGTGTGACCATCTATGCCCTTGTCTCGATAGTAGTGGATACAATTTATAGACCATGAGAAGGATCAATAAACACATAATGACCCTTAAATAGATAAGGATAGTCATAAAAATGAAAAAGAACCTATGAACACACATTGTGTAAGATAATCTATTTGTCTTTAAATATCACACAAAGAAGGTTGCACACATGTGTCATCTACATTTTCATTCTTTATTATTTGTTGGTCTAATTGGATGAACTTACGCTCAACTATCATGGACGTGGTCTTATGAAGGTACCGCCATACTAATCAGTATGGATGGAGATATATTACTCCTTTACTTGGAAGAGGCAAATTGTTTCTCGATCAATCAACCAATGTCAAACAACAAATGACACACCCAACATAAGATACCTTACCACAATTTCATTATCATGTTTTTTGTTGCGTCAATGTATGTGATCAGATTACACACATTGGAAATGATCTCAATTCAAGAGACCATTACAATCATCCATGGATAGGAACATCCAATGACACCCAAAACTTGTGGTATTCATATTGGTGGGTTTGTCCTCATGATCTCAATACTAGAGATCACAAAGTTCGAACTTTATGAGAAGAACTTTCAATGCCTATGAGCCCCCAACACCTGATAGTCATACATCTACTATGTCTAGTCATTAATATGTATGTATAACATGAGACCTTTGTTTAATATTAATTTCATAGTATCTCGATGTTCTCATTATAGTATGGGATCTGCTATAAACATTTGATATGATAATTAATCAATCGATATTTCTATTTAAATAGTGGCCACATAAATATCTACTATATAACTATATGTATACATCATGTATATCTAATTGTACAAAATATATAGTAATATAATGTACTACATAATTGGGTATAGGGAACCCACTATTATAAAATAATGATGTTTTTCTCCTATTTATGAAAAATGTCTTGTCTTGCGATAATCTCATTCGTGTGTGAGGGATTTTATAGAAAATAAACCTTACCTAACTAGGATACCCTAAATAAATACACATCTTATCTTGGGGTTCTACTTTTTTTCTTGATTATGCCTTGAAAATTTCCGCACAACCGATTGTACGAGTACATGGAAAAAATATTTATGTTCTTACACTAATACATTTGGTATTCTATTCACCATATTAGTTGTTACTTGGATTAGAATGTGTGTTGTATCATGTAACGTATATACCTTAAAAGGAAAATGGATGATTTTCATGATTCATCATTTACCATACCATGTTAAGAAGGGTACGATTCCTCCTATCACTAACATCATTATATTGTGGTGTATAAGATTGTGTCAATTTAGATTCAATCCCACTGTCTAATAGAAAATCAATAAATTCTTAGTTAAAATGTCAACCACATTGATTTGATCAAACATTCTGTATATTCTTACAAATTTAATTCTCTACGTCATTCAGGAACAATTTGAATTTCTCCAAGTACATATATTTATACCTCATCAAGTAAATATAATCATATCTACTAAAGTCATTAGTAAAAGTTATGAAGTAGGAATATCTGATGTTGGATTATACTGAAAAACGTTCCCAATCATTAGTGTGTACTAAATATAGAATCTCTATGACCCTTTCACCATATTCAAAGAATGGTAGTTTTTTTATCTTTCCTTCTAAATAAGAATTAAATCTTTCAAGTGGTTTTAGCTCAAAAGAGTTTAAAAAATAGTCTTGATAGTTCTTTTTTAGATGTTTCTTGTTTACACGAAAATTTTGAAGATTCCATTACTATGTGTCAAATGATTCACGAGGACTTGATTCATCATTTATTTTAAACACTTGTTTCTCATAATTTAACACATAAATATAATTATTTAAATACATCATAACATAATATTTGATATATTTGTAAACAAAAATTATTTGAAAACATTAAAATAATCCCTTATGAATCATGGAAGGATAAATAAATTATATTCTTGGTAACAATTGGTACATAATAAAAATCTTTCATAACAAAAAAAATATTTAATTCCAAAGATAGGTGGTGGTATGTTATATCAAAAGAAGAAAGTCATGCTCCATTGGATCCTTGAAGGTCCACTTCTCACATGGAATACTTGTGGATTCTACTTGGTGTTGTAGAAATTTCTAGAGTAACATTGGCAGATGATTAACAAAATAGTAAAACAGAAAAACAAAAGAATAAGGATAAGATCATAAGACATAAATATTTATGTGGTTCCGAAATAATCCATACATCCATGGAGAAGCAGAATCACTTCTCAATGAAATTATAGAGCACAATTACAAAGATATCTTACAGTTTATAAAATAAAAACCCTAAATAAAAATGAGAAAATAAAGAAGATTAATATCTATGACACAAAACACATATAAAGTTCAAACTGGTACAATGAACGGTGGATGGAAATCCACATTTCTATAGATTCACGACATTCCATGTCTGATCCACTATAGTTCGAGGGGCTATAAGTCCATAGAGGTACACTACTATTCTCTCTAATGTTAGGCCTCCTACAGTACCGATGCCCAAATATTTCACTAGAATAGTGCCCTGATGGTGTTGTCCGGTCAATTCTACTATAGTTAGTCAAAGTTTCTATAGTTATCCAAAAAGTGGATGGGGCCTTCGACCCCCAATGTAGGGGTGCGTTTCCCTTAAAACCCCCAATGATCTCACTATAGAGCTCAAACTATGGAGTTTAATTCTAGTGTGTAGTATGGGCCGCTAGTATTCAGCCCAACATCATCCAATCTGATCAGACTGTACTAATTCAACACTTTGTCTTATATTTGAATATATATGAAAGAATAAAATGATATATCCAATACCCAACATATAGATATGAAAATATTACACTCAACAATGAACACTCTATAATATTCCATGTACTTCAGCATATAGTTATTCTAGTATCCTTGCTTGACACAAAAAAAACATAGAATATTTTATTCCATTACTTCTTATTGGATCTTCTTATTTTTAGAACGACCAATGATACAAATTTGACCTTTAACTATATCCCAAAGTGGTATCCAAAGGTCTTTAGAGTCTTCCATGCGACCAATTTTAGCGGTTCCAGTTTCCTCATCGCTAAATGGTTCCTCTAAAGTCTACATTGGTTGTCACTGGTAAAGGGTTTAACGACTCTCATACGCATCCGATAAATCTTAATACTACATCGACCACCATAAGTGGCCTCTACCATGTATAATTATTTTAAAAAAAAACTAAATTTTAGAATCCATTAAAAATAACCAAAACACAAAATAAAAAACCAATAATTTAAACAATGATCCAATCAAATATAGTCCCTTAAAATATTTTTTCATTATCAACATACAGATAAGATAGACAAAAAAATTAAACAATGAAAATAAAAATTAATGTTTACATTAAAATCAAATTTATTCACTTAATATATATATGTATACTTATAAAAATCAAAATAATTTATATAGTGTTACGTACATAAAGGATCATAAATCTATAAATTATGTAAAGAAAATCTGAATTATAAGATTACACTGTTTAATTATTTGTTGAGAAATGGCAGTTAACTTAGAAAACTATGTTTACTACAAACCAATCAATATGGGTATCAAATTAACGCATCGTTGATTCCAAAAATATAAAATGATTCAAGGAATGTTCTAAATGATTTTCGCATTTATCCAAATTCATTTTCTCATTTTTAACCTCATTCAGGAGGTATTTCATTTTAAGAAAACTATACAAGGTTACCAATCATTTTCCATTATATCATGCCACATGAGCATTTGATGGATGTGGTGTTGATTCTTAAAAAAATTAATTATTGACGATTCTCCCACGATTTCATGTTAATATGATTATGTTTTCTTGGTATTGAACTTTTTTACATGTGTTTTCATTTGACTCAAAATATGAGGGACAAGCACCACTTTTGATCATATAGAGAAATTCATGTATTTGATCAATGTGTGGATTGTTCCTATAGATTGTACATGACAAAAAGATCGTTGTAATTATATTTCATGTCTATTTGATAATATTTGATTGTTTTTGACCCCCACACACATGATTTTATAATATTACAAAAATGTTAATAATGTCAAATCATACCTTAAATCATACTGATCAATTAGAGCATCAGATTGATGTGTTGTTGATTATAATAAATAAAAAATGACTCAAAAAATGTTGTCCTAGATTTTCATTTCCATCCAATGTCATTTTCTCATTTTTGATCCCCTGATGGAAGATATTCCATTTTAATAATGCACTACAATATTACCCTTGGTTTTCCATCATATAGAGTGACACATACATCTGATTGATGCGACATTAATGATTGGAGTTCAATGATGACTTAGTGATCATTTTTTCATTATTTCATGTTGTTGGATTGGTGTATCTGATTTTATTTGGATGTTTTTAGGCCAAATTATTGTAGCCCATACTACATACAAGGCCACAACAATATGGGTTGAGCTACACATTGAGATATTTGGGGGTTACAGGGGAATCCCATCAATACTATGGGTGCATAGGGGTTCAAGGTTCCCAACCCATAATTATGGGGCAATATAGTAACTCTAACAAACTATATCAAAACTAACTTTTTGAAATCGATAGGGCACTGTAGTAGCACTAACTTTGGAAGGACTACTATAGTAGGTCGTACATTGGAGATAATAGTACTCTGGCTCCATGGACTTCTAACAGCTGTCCATCATTGCAGCTTAGACTTGGGTGGACATGTCACTTTAATGATGTAGACATCCATCTACTTTTTAGTGTGGAACATTAGAATTTATGGGTGGTTGGTGAAATAGTTCTTCATATTCATTATTATCGCATTTTGGCTATGGTTTCTATTTGTTAGAAACTCTAAGATAGTCCCTATAATATGCTCTAGAAACTAGTGAAATTTATACATCTCCATGGATGTAGGGATCATTTCCCAAACCATGCAAATCTCTCTGTGATGTGTGATTCTTTATTATGTATTTTCTTGATCTAATATCCTATTCTACCATTTTGGATCCTAAATTTTACACATCACATGTCATTTCAGGTTAATTTTCTTCTTATTATCCCCTCTTACATGATTTTTCACTTAACTCCAAATCCAAGGGACAAACAACATTTTTTATCATATCGACCAATTTGAGTATCTGATCAGTTTCTTGATGATTCTTATATATTATAAATGTCATAAAGAAATTTTTTTAGTGATTTCATGTCAATAATATCTTGTTTGGTTAGTTCTGAACACTACATACATGATTCAACCGTTCTAACAAAATTAATGATAATGTAAAATCATACCTTAAATCATGTTGATCAATCTGAGAATTAGATTGATGTAAGGTTGATTCCAATAGATCACAAATGATTGAAGGTAATATTTTCAAGATTTTCGCATCAATATGATGCAATTTTCTCATTTTCTACCACATGGTTGGAGATATTTAATTTTAATATAACTATACAATGTTACCCATTATGTTTTGTTATGCAATGTTACACGAGCATCTGATTGATGCGATGTTGATTGAGAAACATCTAAAATGGACTAGTGATTCTTCTTCCATGACCTAATTTCAATTCAAGTGTGTTTTCTTAGAATTAACCCCTTTTAAATTATCCCCACTTAACTACAAATCTTAGGGACAAACTCCACTTCTGATCATTCCATGTAATTTGGTTAATTGATCAACGTGTCGATGATTTCTACATAATCATTATTATATTTTTTAATATCAATAAAAGATCATTTTTTCAGTATTTACCCCTACACAAATGAGTTTTCCATTATTATAAAAATGTTAATAATTTTAAATCATACATTATGCCATACCAATCAATATGGGCATCAGATTGACATGAAGTTTATTCCATTATAACAAAAATGATTCAAAAATTTCTCTCTTAGATGTGAACTAAAATTCTAATTCATTTACTCAATTTTACCCCATATCGGGGGATATTCCATTTTAATAAAACTATACAATTTTTCAAATCATTTTCCATCATATCGAGCAACACAAGTATCTGATGGTTGTATCATTGATTCCCAGAGATTGAAAGTTACTCATTGACCATTCTCCTATGATTTCATATCTACCCAAGTGATTCATAGAGATTAAAAATGAATTATAGATCATTGTACTAAAATTTCATGTCAATCGGAGCTCGTTTAGTCAGTTTTGACCTCTACACATATTATTTTCCCATTATTACAAAAATATTAATAATGTCAACTCCTACCTTAAACCATACAAATCAATTCAGGCATTAGATTGATGAAAATTTGATATTAATAAATCAAAAATGATTTTAGGAATATTCCCTTATCTTTTCATGTAAATTAGAAGCCATTTACACATTTTGACCCTCTTGCTAGATATATATCACTGTAATAAAACTCTCCAACATTACCCATTATTTATTATCATACTGAGAAACACGGAAATCTGATGGATGCAACATTGACTCATATAGATCAAAAAATAATCAGTGATAATTCTCTCATGATTTAATGTCAATAAAAGTTTGTTTTCATGGTATTGACATGTTTTATGTGTTTTGTTACTTAACAGCAAATGTGATGGACAAACCCCACTTTCGATCATACTGACCAATTAAGGTATCTGAAAAATGTTCCAATAGTTCCTGAAAATTAAAAATGAATTAAAGACTGATTTCTTAATATTTCATGTCAATCAAATCTCGTTCGTTCATTTTTGACCACTACATACGATTTTATCATTATTACCAAAATGTTAATAATTTAAATTCATACCTTATGTCATTCTGAACAATCTGGGAATCATATTGACATGAGTTTGATTAAAATAGATCGACAATTATATTTTTAATGTTATCCTATATATGCACATCAATCTGAACTAATTATCTAATTTTTACCCCTGGTAGGAGATATATCATTTTAATAAAACTATACAATGTTACCCATTGTTTTCCATAATACTGAGTGACACAAGCATCCGATTGATGTAGAGATGACTCTTATAGGTGAAAAATGATAAGATGATAATTATCCCACGATTTCATGTCTATACAAGGGTATTTTCTTGGTATTGACCCTTTTTACATGATTTATTACGTAACGCCAAATACAAGTGACAAACATCACTTTTGATCATACCATGAAATTCAGCTATTTAACTGATGTGATGATGATTCCTATAGATTTTAAATTATTTAAAGATATTTTTATTAATATTTCATGTCAATTAGAACTTATTTGGCTAGTTTTGACCCTTAAACATGATTTTCGCATTATTACAAAAATGTTAATAATGTCAAATCATACCTTAAGTCATATCAATCAATCCAAGCATTAGCTTAACACACATTTGATTACCTTAGATAAAAAATGATTCAAGTAATGTTGTCATAATTTTTAATGACAATAAAATGTTCTTTTTCTCATTTTGACCCTTTGATGAGAGACATGTCATTTTAATAAGACTATACAACGTTACCTATCATTTTCTATCATGCCGAGTGACACATGAATCTGATTGATGAGTAATTGACTCTTAAATATCTAAAACAACTTGCTGATCATTCTCCCATGATTTCATGTCAATAAAAGTTTGTTTTCTTGGTATTATCCTCTATTAAATGATTTGTTACTTAACTCCAAATCTATGAGAAAACATATCTTTCGATCATACCAAGTAATTTTGGTGTTTGATCAATGGGCCAATGATTCCTACAAATTTTAAATTGAATAAGTATCATTTTCCAAATATTTCATTTCAATTATAGATTAGTTGGAAAATTTTGACCCCTACATAATTGATTTTTCCATTATTAAAAAAAAATTATAATGTCAAATCATCCCTTTAGTCGTAATGATCAATCTAGGAATTGGGTTGATGTGAAGTGGATTTAACTATATCAAAAATTATTCAAGGAACTGTATCATATCATTTCACATTAATATGATGTCATTTTCTTGTCTTTGACCCCTTAGTGGCAGTTACGTCATTTTAGTAAAACTATATAACATGACTCATTTTCCATCATTCTGAGCGGCAGGAGCATCCGATAGATATGATGTTGATTTATACAAATCAAAAGAAATTATTTTATCATTATCCCATGATTTTATATCAATCCATGTGTTTTTTCTTTGTATTGACCTCTTTTACATGATTTTTCACTTAACTCCAAAAATGAGGGATAAGAACCAATTTCGATCATACTGGGTAATTTGATTATCAAATCAATGTGTCAATGATTCCTATAGATTTTAAATGGATTAAAGTATATTTTATTAATATTTTTTTTATCAATCATATTTTGTTTTAGCTATTTTTAATCTCGTACACCTAATTTTCACATTATTACAAAAATGTTAATATTGTAAAATCATAATATATGTCATACAGATCAATCCATGAATCATATTGATACACAATTGATTCCAATAGAAACAAAATGGCAAGACGAATTTTATCATAGTTTAAAATGTAAATTTGAAGTTTTTTCTCATTATTTTACATCATGAAGAAAAATAAGTCATTATAATAAAATTATACAACATTACCCATCATTTACCATCATACCAAGTGACACAAGATTCTGATGGTTGTAATGTTGATTTATACAGATAAAAAAAGACATGGTGATCTTTCCTCCATGATTTCATACCAATCCAAGTGGGTTTCCTTGTTATTAACCACTTTTATATGATTTTCCACTTAACTACAAATCTGAGGTATAAACACAATTTTAGATCATACCGACCAATTTAGGTGTTCAATAAATATAAACATGATTCCTAAATTTTTTAAATTACTTAAAGACAATTTTCTTGATATTTCATGTCAAACAATGATTATTTCATTAGATTTTTCCCATACACATAATTTTATCATTATTACAAAAATATTAATAATATCAAATATACATTAAGTCATACTGATCAATTGGGGAATCATATTTATGTGTGATTTATTCCAATAGATCAAAAATTATTTGATGAATTTTCTCCTATATTTTCATGATAATCCAAATTTTATTTTCTAGTTTTTAATCTCTTGGTTGGAGATATGTTGTTTAAATAAAACTACACAATTTTTCCATGATTTTTCGTCATATAGAGCGATACATGCATCTAATTAATGCGTTGTTGATTGTTGAAAATCAAAAACTACTAAATTAATTTTTTACCATTATTTCATATCAATTAAAGTGAATCTATCTCATATTGACCTCTTGCATATGATTTGTCACCTAACTCACAATTTGAGGGACAAATTACACTTTTGATCATACAGAGCAATTCAAGTATGAGATCGATGTGGTGATAATTCCCATATATTGTAAATGACATCAAGATTTTTTTCATTGGATTTCATATCAATCAGATATATTTTTGTTAGTTTTGACCCAATCCCACATGATTTTATAATTAATACAAAAGTGTTAATAAATTAAAATCATCCCGTATGTCACACAGATCAATCCAAACATAAGATTGATATGTGGTAATTTAAAATAGATTAAAAATTAATCGAGGAATTATATCCTAATTTCTCTAGTCAATATGATGTTATTTTCCCATTTTAGGTCCCCTAGTGGGAGATATGTCATTTTAATACAACAATGAAACATTTCTCCTTGTTTTCCATCATAACGAGTGACACCAGCATTCGATGGATGTGACATTGGTTCATAAATATCAAAATTGACTCAGTGATCATTATCTCATGATTTCATGTCAATCCAAGTGGGTTTTATTAATATTGACCTCTTTTTCTTGATTTTTCACTTCACTCCAAATCTGAGGGACAAACATCACTATTGATCATACTATGAAATTTAGGTATCCGATTGATGTGGAAATGATTCCTATAAATTTTAGATGACTTAATGATATTTTTCCTAATATTTCAGGTGTTCTAGAGCACATTTGGAATGTTTTTACACATAGAAACATGATTTTCCCATTATCACAAAAATGTTAATAATGTCAAATCATACAATAAGTCACACAGATTAATATAGAGATCAGACTTATGTGTGATTGATTCTAATAGATTAAAAATGATTCAATGAATTTTATCCTAGGTTTACACTTCAATATAAAATTGGTTGCTCATTCTTTACCCCTGAGTAGTGATATTTCATTTTAATAAAACACTATAACATTAAAAATAATTATCAATCACATCAAGTGACTCGAGAATATGATGGATGCATAGTTGATTCTTATCTATCAAAAACCACTCAATTATTATTCTTACATGATTTTATGTGAATCCAATTATGTTTTATTAGTCTCTTTTATGTGATATTTTACATAACTCAAAATATTAGGGTCAAACATCACTTTCCATCATACCAAGAAATTCATGAATCGAATTACAATGATGATGATTCTTACATAATGTAAATGACATAAAGTCATTGTCCTATGTTTACATATAAATCAGAACACATTTATTCAATATTGACCCCAACACACATGATTTTACCACTATTATAAAAATGATAATAATGTTACCATAATTCATAATGATCAATATGGGTATTAAATTAGTGCATGACTGATTTCAATATATCGTAAATGATTTATGAATGAAAGATTAAATTTTCACATTGATCAGATTTTGTTTTCTCATTTTTGAACCATGAGAGGAGACATGTAATTTCAATAAAATTATACACTATTGCCCATCATATGTCATCATGTGAAGTGATACAAACATCCAATTGACATGACATTGATTTTTGCAGATCAAAAACTACTTGAAGATCACCCTCCCATGATTTCATGTTAGTCCATCTTTTTTACAAGTATTAAATAATTTACATGATTTTTCACTAACTCCAAATCAAAGGGACAAATGCTACTTTTGATCATATAAAGAAATTCAAGTATTTGATCGATGTGGCGATGATTCCTATAGATTTTAAATGACTTAAAAGATAGTGTGCTATGATTTCCTGTCAATTGATGCTCTTTTGGTCAGTTTTGACCCCTCAACACATTATTTGACCATTACTACAAAAAATGTTTACAATTTCAAGACATACCTTAAGTCACACTGATCCATTTGTGCATTAAATTGTCTCTCGGTTAATTCCAATAGATCACAAATTATTTGGTGGATGTTATCCAATCAGTTTATGTCAATATGAAGTTGTTCTCTCATTTTCACATACCTTAATCCAAATGTGTTTCCTCATTTTGGAATTATAAGCAGGTAATAAGTCATTTTATGAATATAATAAATATGAGAGTGTGGGTTTTTAAATAATTCTTTTATCAATTTTATTTTTTTATTTTTACACACGGTTTTTTTTTAATTTTAAACAAATATCTAAATAAATTTTAGATTTAATGGTGTCTTTATCTTCTCCAATGATATTTTCTTATCTTAAATTGGAATTTTTAATTTTTTCATATTTAATTATGTTTTTTATAATCAATTTCTAATTATCATTTTTATTCACTATTTTTTTTAATTTTCATGAATTATTTGAATTAAGGAATCACTGGTGTCTTCACTATCTGAATTATAATTTTCTCGTCACAATTTTCATTTTTTATAGTCAAATAGTGTTTTTATATTCATTTTTAATCATCATTTTTGTTTTGATTTTATTTTTATTAATTTATTTTTTTATATTTTTAAATTATTGGAATTGTGAATTCACCATTGTCTTGTTTGTCTATTTTCAATTGTATATTTTTTGATAAATGACTAGTTTCATATTTATATGAAATTTTATTTTATGATTAATTATTTAAAGACCATTTAGTTGATTGGTTTAGTAGTCTTACTAATAATGAAGTTTTATTTACACAATATTTTATCTTTCTAATCATCCATATTTTTTCATAATATGTCAAACTGTGATTTAACCATATATTACAAATTTTATTAGATTATAGAAATCAATTTTTTTAGGAAATGAAAATGAAAATGAATTACATTTAAAATAAAAAAACGATAAATCATTTGATTTGGGGGACCATTTTTTTAATTATTAAAAATAATCTACTTTTCATTTTTAATTTGATTTTGATAGCTAAAAAATGAAAAAGTGAATCATCTTTCAAAATCAACTCAAACCATAAAATTTAGTGTTAAACGTTAAATTTTTTACTTTTAAATAATTTTATTTAATATTTTTATATAGTTTATAGCATGTTTTGTGCATATTTAATTAATTACAGGTTTTAAATTTATTAATTGATTTATATTTATTGTTTTATTTTGTAGGGGAAATATTCACAAAATTTTTTAAATATTAAATAAAAATTTAATTAGTTGGAATATGTGATATATTTTTTGAATGAAGACGACTTTAAACATGTTATTGTTCCATATGAATTAAAATTTATAACTTGTATATACTATAGTGAAGAGAATTTAAAATTATGGATCTCAAAATAACAAATCATTAAGAAAATGGAATGAAAAAGTCACTAGTGGTTTTGATTTCTATGTTATATACTACAGAAGGTAAAAAAGGGTGCTCATCTATTCAATTTAATAATAAACCTATGGATAATAATTTATCTGGAATGAATGAATAATCTATAGAGTAAATTATGTCTTAACATATTTATATGATAAATAAAGTTGTGGACATGCATTATAAAGAGGAATATATTAAAAAATAATCATATGGTTAAGGATCTTGTATATCAATGCATGTTTTACTCTAAAAAAATGTGGATGTGAAATTGGATCCTGTATTATGGGGAAATATCAATGATGTCAGAATAATTCTGTTGGTTTTACAGGGACCACATAAAATATTAAAAGAAAATGATTCATTTCCTATGAATGTTAGTCATGGGAGACATTTTACTTCTAATAATTATTTTTTCTCCTTCCAATGAATGAAATCATTGAGAGGAAGTGACTTGTGTATTCTAATGAGTTGGATGGGAACTAATGATTATCACAACCTTTGAAAAAGATTTAGGGATCATGAAAATAAATTTCAACATGGTACTAATGTTGTGAGGTGGGTGCACCCACATAGAGGACTTGAAAATAAATAAACAACTGAAAAAGCATTGAATGTCTAATTGATAAGGAATGAGTTTTCTAGATAATGGTACATCCTATAATAATTCTTGTTATGAAAGTACTCGCACAAAATAACTTATTATTTTGTGGAACAAATGGGGAGATTAATCATAAAAATAATTAATTTTTTAAAAACATATTGAATTTTTTTACTGAATTTGATCCAATTATTCTAGATCATGTTCATCGTGTTGTTAATAATGAAATTCAAAAGCATTATCTTAGTCATAAAAATCAGAATGAATTATTAATTTTTTTGGTTAATGTGATTAAAAAACATGAAGAAGATCATGAGAAAGAAATATTTTTTTTATTATCCTTGATTTCACATCAGATCTAAGTCATAAAGAACATATGTCAATTATTATATGATTTTTTGACATCATGGAATAATTTAATGTTATCATGGATACATTCTTCTTTTCCACATAAATTTTGATAACACATTAGATCATGGGATTTGAAATTCACATTGAAGATACCTTGGTTGATTAAAAACTGAACATTGGTGACATAAGAGGGAAAAGTTATGATAATGGGTCATACATTAAAGGTAAACATAAGGTTTCTAGAAACAGACATCTTCATATTAATTCAGGATAATTTTAAAATAAATGTGGATGTCACAGCCTAAATATTTCTATATTGGACATGGAAAATATTGTGTGAAGGCCATAATTTTATTGTATGAGTAAAAAAATTATACATTTTTTGAAAGTTCACCACATCGATGGGGTTTTCTAATGATTTATGTGAAGGATTTTACACCGAAACCATTATTAATAATACATTGGTAAAGTAACACTGAAAATATTAGTGATATAAGAAGACAAACACCTGAGTTAGAAAATGAATTGATTGAAATTTCCAATAATTATAAACATGATGTTTTAATGTTGGATGCTATGGAATTGTGTTCCAATACATTAGAGAATTTATAATTCACTATTAGATTATGATTTTGGTAAAAAAAATTAGATATATTCAATCATAATTGAAACATTATCCAAATAGGATAGATAGGAATCCAATATGCAAGTAAAAAAAAATGGTTATTTTTTCTTTGAAAAAAATTGAGTGCATGGGTTTGAAAGACTAATGAATGAGGAGAAATAACATGCACTCAGCGTTGTAATAGAACAAATATTTGAGGAAAAAAGTTATGTGTGCATGAAGAAAAAATTTGATGAGGATATGGAAGATGATGTAATTATAAATTATCTTATGAAGAAATTTTAAAAAAATAAATCCATTAAATTATTGATCAAAAAATAATGTATCTTAGCGAACATTTAATAAAAGTTTAACAATTAGAATAAATATTTCAATTTTTGATGAATGTATGTTTTATAAATATTTCTGAAGATTCAATCAAGGAACAGTGCACACAATCTCAAAAAAAATTAAAACCAAATGAACATGATAATAATTGCAGAGATGAATAATTTAAAGAGATCAGAACTTTTAAATCAATTTTGAAAAGTGAACTGATACAATAAAATAATCTCTTGGATTTTTTCAATCCTTATTGGAAACATGGAGGGTTTAAAATGAAATGGGTTTCACATCATTTTTTTACTATAATCGTCATAGTTATATCAGCATATATGATTTTTTTCTAAGATAATGTTGATCATAACTTATCTTCTGACTACCATGTTACAAGATAGATTATGCACATTGAAAGTGATTTGAATTGAAAATGAATTTTTGGATGGTTTTAATTATAATTAGTTGATTGAAGGGTTTTCGTCAACCAATTCAATGAGAATTTTTTCAATTTAATTGGATTATAATGTACCATAATCTTGTTTGTAAAGTGTTGCAACTTGATCTGGTATGTCATGCTCTATTTCACTGTAATTTTTGATATTATTTGAATTTTATTATGTAACATGTTTGATTAGTAATATTCATGAAAACTAAAATATGAAAATCAACTTTTATAATTGCACTACTTGTGTTAAACAAATATAGGTGTCACTATCATCCAAAAAAACTCAATCCTTCATTTTTATATGAAGTTGGGTTCATCGTTTTACACCAACTTGTATGGCTATTAACTATTTTGAAGTGTGTTTTTGAATTCATCTACTATGTTTTTTTAAATTTGTTGGTTTAAATTTTTATATGTTTAGAATAAGAAGCGGGAGATGAAAATGATTATGATGATGATTAAATGAATGAGTCAATGGGTATTTGAATTTTTCAACACAATATGGGTAAATTTGAATTTTTTTAAAACGATTATTATTCAATTAAAATGACATCATAAATTAATTTGACATTCATATGATATGATTTATTATTTAAAATTTTCTTCCTTTTCTAATTTATGAATTTTTGAAAACTCTTATAAAGTGTTTTTAAATTTACTTTAGTATACATGTTAGTTGAATTTTTCTTATTTTATTTTAAAATTTATGTGTGTGGTGATAATTTTTACTTTATTGAGTTTTAGAATAGATTTCACTTGATTCATTTTATTTTATATTTGATATATAGATGAATAAAGTCATCTAGGCTTATATTATGAGGTTAAACTAGTTTAAGTGGATTCTCTAAGGTGTAAAAGTAGTTTTTGAATCATATAGTATCATTTATGTATTATATAATATTAGATTAAGTTTTAATTGTTACAAAATATATTTAAAGGTAGTTTATTTATTTAGAAGATTTTTTTGTTCAAATTTTAAAATAATAAAAAGAAGTATTTATGGAGTTTTTTAGATGTTTTAGAAACATATTCTTCTTTCTTTGAATTTTATTTAATCAGTAAAAAGGGAGAAGATTTTATTTTTTATAGAATACATTTTTCAGATATGTTTATCACTTAATTTTCAAAAATGAAAGGAATAAAATGTTAATTATTTAAATTATTTTTTGAAACATGATTATGTTGTCATTATATACAAAATAATTTATTGATTTTGGATGATTTAGTTCTATGCCTGGACCACTTTTCATGTTTTTTTTTAAAAGATTAACAACCAAAATTTTAGAAACATTAGTTACATTTTGATAAAATTTTATGTGGTTTAAATGGTTAAAGAATGTACAATTTTATTCTTTTTTCAAAAAGGGTTGTTTGGGATTGTTTTTATATAATTTACATACATTGAAGAATACAATTTTAAAATTATTATTTTAACTTTTATATTTAATTTGTTCCAACATGTGGAATGGTCCACATGTGGAGTAAACTTATTTTTATTGAATCCCACATGTAATGTTTGTTTAAATAGATTTATAATTATAGGTCGAGAGGTATGGGACTCGATCTGGTTCACTCTTGTATAATCTTTTAAGAACCCATATTTAAAGGGAAATTTTTTTTTAAATTTTATCATAGAAAAAGATTTCTCATAGGTCCTAATCACAACTCATTTCACATTCATCATGGGTACTCTAGAGATCAGATTGGCATAAATCTTTACATCTATCCTTGTTGGCTGGGATCCTTGGGTGGTAAGCTAGACATGATTAGATTGTGAATTGTTCAAGCCACAACTAGGTGTAAGGCTTCATTGGATATTCTCCCTATGAAATCTTACTCCCTTATATTTACATAATGATATTTCATTTCATATAATGGTATTGTTTCATAATTATTATTAATTTTTATAAGGATATTTTTTCATGCGATTAAATTGATACTGGGATAGATCATGTTTGATATTGAATGCAATAATAATTAAAGGATTGAATTATGTGTGTTTTTATGAGTAAAATTTGAAATAGATTGTGTATTTTGTGTTATGTTGTCTGAAACAGGGTCTATCATTTTCATGTTCCCAAGGATTATATCCAACTGGTTAGTCATTGGGATGTTGATACTAGTTGGATTTGTCAAGAACCAATGATGATGGTGGAATGGGTTTAAATCTTGACTATACTGAGAAATATTTTCTTCTAATGCATAGTATAAAAATTATATGCTTTAAATAGAAAATCATGATGATTTGACTAAAGAAAACAAAATTAGATCCCAAACTTTATAAACCCAATATTATAAATCCATTTAAACCCACATTACATGTGGGATTCAAAAAATAAGTTCAATCCACATGCAAACCAATAACCATGTTATTAAAAGGTATAAAAAACATTAAAAGATATATATTTTTAAAACATAAACCTTGTTACATAAAAAATATTAAAAAACATTTTCATGAAATACTTTAAATCAAATAAAAATGGAATTCATATATATATGTAAATTCAACTTAAACATGTTCAAACAAACCTTTTTACAAAAAGAAAAGAACTATAAACTTTGTATCATTATAAGCCACTTCAAAACCAATCAAAAAGGGGATTAATGATTTTTAGAAAAATGACATGTTAATCCTATGAAAAACATCATTCAAAGAGGTTCGTACATTGAAATAAATCACCCAAAATAAATACAAGATTAATTTTACAATGAAAACATAAATAAGAGAAAAAAAATGACATAAATAATATTATTTTCTCTTATTATTTTGTGAAAATTGGTAATCATAGTCAAAAAGTGTATTATATAAAAAATTATAACATCCCCCATTTTAATCATGAAAAAAATATAAAAAATTTGAAAATAAATTATTAAAATTTTCAAAAAACTTCTTCAAAGATTCATTGTACGATTCTCAAAATTAAACCAAACAAAACTAATAAATATATTGACAAACTCCAAGACTAATTTATACAAATAAAACCTTAAAAACTTTTAATTCCAACACAAATGAAACTCTAGGATTAAAATAAATATATTTTAAAATCTTACATAATCCAGTTAACTGAGTTTAGGCTAAAATTATAAAGATCAATGACTTTATAAATTAATATATGAAATTGAAAATGATATAAACCAAGTGAAACCAATTATTAAAATAAATAATTTTAAAATCAGCAGCACACATTAATTTTAAAAGTGCATATGAAAAAGTTAACTAACATTCATACTAAAGTAAATTCAAAACAAATTATATGAGTTAATCAAAAATCCAAAATATGAAAAGGAATCAATGTTGAAAAAAAGTCATAAAATATAAATGTTAAATGAATTTATATTTTCAATTTAATAGAATTATACTTGTCTGAACAAAATTACATGTAACACATTTTTTAAAGATCAATTAAAATATAATTTTCATCATTCATAGGATATTTGTAGAGACCCGAAGCTTTACGTACATGGACATTACATTACATTTGTGGAATACTTAGTACATAACAAAAACACACACTAAAGGATCGTAATAGTTTAGTGTCTTTGGAAACTCGGAACGTAATCTTCTAATCGTGGTGAATGTTCTTCAATATCTCCCATAAAGGTCATCCCTTTTTTTTACCTAAAACCTTTCTTTATATCCTGGGGAAAAGAAAACATAAAAGGGTGAGCTCAAATGCTCAGTAAGGGTAAACAAAAGAAATATCAATCACATCATATATATAAGAACATAGCTTTTGGAAATCTTAACCTGTAAAAAAGCTCATAATATCATAACATGGGATAAATCATAGAAGTGAAATGTAATCCCAATAATCATAACTTAAAATATGAAACATTGTGGCATACACACATAATCATAGAGAATCATTTCTTGTTAGTCAAGACTCAATGCCAAGACTATCTTAGTGGACAAAGTCCCTTTCTGAATCGAGTAACCCTCGTTTCAGTCCTGTTTCACTGAACCGGTATAACCTACCATTTCAGCCATGTCTATCTCATGAGATATAAAATCTTTACCAAATGCATTGGAGGGAGATATAGGTCCCACCCATCTTATAATGAATCATTTCTTATGTGTGCCACGTAATCATAAAACATACATCATCGCATAACACAAGTAACAAAAATGGGATTCTTGAAACATCATGACATCATAAATAAATTCATATAAGATAAAGGAATTCATAAAAATAATTCCATCACAACATGATCAAATCAATGTAATAATAGGGATAAAAATATAACCCTTTATTATCTTAGATGGAAAATAATTTTGATAAAACACTTGAACTCCATTCTTGAGGAAAATATCCTTTCTTCTTCAAAAACATTTTTCCTTTCATAACATGTCATACGACTTTAAAATAAAAGAAGTTGATTAAAAATAAACTTGAAAACTTGTAAAGGAAGCTTCTTGGAAATAATTTTTTTAGAAATCCATTCATGCCGTATAAGTTAAAAAAAACATTCTTCGTACTTTTGTCGGAATAGTCAAAAAGTACCTCGTACGAAAAAGAAACGACAAAAGATTCCTTTCGTATCTTTTACTAAAAACTCACCGAAGGGTAAAATTGGATATAAACTATTGTAGAAGGATGGAAATAATATTACATATTGAGGGAACATGGATGTGGATGATAAAATACACCCCAGTAAATACTTACGAATAAACAATCTCGGATAAAAATGAGATTGTGATATTTCCCTTACCTTAGGTCCGACTTGCTTTGTACGTGTCCGAAACTCCTCTTCTTTGAAGCGCCTCTTTGAGACCTCCTCTTAGGGCACTAGAATTGGTCTTTGAGGAAGACCAGAACCTCTAGGATGTTGCTAGGGAAGTGGAGAAGAGATTTTGGCAGGGGTTGGCCGAGCTTGAGTGCTCAAATTGGTGTGAGGAGGAGGGGGAGGAGGTGTCCTTTTATAGGGGAGGAGAGGGGCACCTTAGGAATATCTCAAAATATTATTTTATATTAAAGTCAAAATCGGTTTATAATGGTTCCAAAGGGTCTTATTTCGAAGCTAAAGTGGGGATGGGTCGAAATCCTATCAACCAATATAATTTAGACAAGTTTAGGATATTATTTTAACCTTATCAATTAGATTTAACTCTAAGTTAAATAATTTAACTTTTACTGTGTCTTTTTGTTTTCTTTCACTATATGGTTAATACACTTACTATAACATGCCAAACGAACCCCAAATTGTTTATTATTAATATATATATCCTTATATAAGTCATTTGGCCGAACCTTAGATTTTTAGGAATAAAATAACAATTAATAATATAATATTTGATTTAAAAACTATTTTGTGTCAATTTTGACACTATTTGATATATGATTTTTGTGAGAGTCATAACAGAATTAAATGTTCGAACCAAGTTAATTAAATCAACATTAATATATCATAGTAACCTAGAAAATTAGTGGAATTCATAAAAAGTCTCAAATTACATTTATTTTTGTGTTTATAACATCAATTAAGTCAATATTTCATTAATAAGATAATTACTGCATCATCATTGTGTCATAAATAAATTAAATTATTTAAAGTATAAAAATTACAAATAAAATACCATTATGTAGGAAATCTTTTTATCTTGCTAATTAATATTTATAATCTAAAATCCAACATATATAACCCTATGTAACAATTGTTTTACTAAAAGATATATGCTTGTATCATTTTTGTATTCATTTTAACTTAATTAAAATAAAGTGTCATTATCACTTACAAGTGGATCAATGGGGTCCCAAAATCGACCCAAAGATGCCCATGGTCGACCATGTATCAACAAATAGTGTTAAGACACGTTTTAGGGTAATTTAATATTATTATAATATTATTTTTTAACCCTTATTTACCGGATTTACCCTTAACCATGGTAAATAAAATATTTACCGCAGTAATTATTCAAAATGTCTAAAAATAAAAGTTACCTATTTACACAATTTGAACATCCTGATTCCAAATATGGAATCCATTTTTCTAAATTCAAAACACAGAAGTGGCAGAAATTAATTTAAAATTAATTCCCGCTGTCAAAACAAAAAGCGTGTTCTTAAGAGATAATAACTATCAAAAGATTGACACTTGTTTATGTTCGGTTTAATTGTAAAATTGTGTCTAATGACCAACATTATATTAAGTGGTAAAAATATATTCTAAATATACTTTAAAACCATTCAATATTATAATTTAACCACATAAGATATTACGATGAAAAAAAGTTGTTTTTAATTAAAATATAGCGTGTTTTTACTATTCATTAAAATATGAAAGTTATCGGAAAAATATCAAAAATTTATCTAATGTAAAGTTTTACATCCTGATTCAAAAGAAGAATATTATTTTGTCAAATTGAACATATAAACATGTCAAAAACTATATTTAAAGTGGGTGCGCCATCAAAAGGCGGTAAAACTGCATTTTTTGAAAAATACTTATTTTACCC
This sequence comes from Viscum album, assembly GCA_963277665.1. Taxonomy (NCBI): domain Eukaryota; kingdom Viridiplantae; phylum Streptophyta; class Magnoliopsida; order Santalales; family Viscaceae; genus Viscum; species Viscum album. The sequence continues at coordinate 940,181,209 of OY728165.1, forward strand.
GAAAAATTTATTTTGTTCTTATACCATGTTCTAGAAATGTGTAAGATGAATAATGATGTTATAAAATTAAAATTTTAGTTAATACTATTCATAACGGCTAGTTCATGACAATATTATAATAATATAACATTGTTTATTAAAACCTGGTATTGCGTACAACACACGCTATCGAGGAAGGTCGCGATTGCGTGTAATGCAAGCCAAGTCAGGGTTGCGTGTTGTGAAAGAATCCTTCATTGTTTCGTATAACAGAATCCAACCATATTTCATTTATACATTTAATATATATATATATATATATATACTCAATGTTGCGTAGAATAACTATTATCAAAATTGTGTGTAACACGATCCAAGAATAGTGTTGCGTATACTGCAAGCTAATACGGTGTTGCGTATAGCGCAAGGTAATCTTGGTGTAGAATACAACACAAGACATTAATGAAATTAAAAGAATATTTTTCATAAAATCTCGGGGTGTTACATTCTACCCCCCTTAAAATGAATTTCGCCCTCGAAATTCATCGAGGTTATAAATGGTTTACTATTTGAATGTTTCTTTGATAGAAATCCACATCGTAAAAAGGAATACCAAAACTTATCTTTAAAAACAAAAGTATGAAACGTAACGGTTACCCAAATAAACTAATCACTGGGTTTCCACATAGGTGAAAATATGGATATGGAAGAGAAATCTAACAATCATGTTCTGATGGAGAGTGGTAGAGAACATGGCTATGGAAAAGCTAGCAATCACAAAGCCATAAATTTGTGACGATCTAAGGTACCATCCGATTCATCAGATATAAGATCACTAGGACAACATTTTTGGTTTTCAATATCATTTCCCTAAAGTTGAAAATTTTGAATTAGAAGAAATACTTACTTGATTTTGGTATAATCTCACTGTTGTTCGTGAATTGAACAATTTACACTTCTTCCCTTAAAGAAATGAAGTTGAATTTTTTATTCGTGATGTGTTAGCAGATCATGTGATAGAATGACAGGTCATTCCATCTGTATCAAACAAAAGGTTAGAAAAACTTATATACATAAGTCGATCTATAGTGAGATTAATCATATATGGTTCCTAAAATGGACTTATACTTCATATATCATACTGCTTAATATAATAAAACTAGTTTCTACTAAACAGGGACTTCCTGTAGGTCAGTGGTAGGCGATAAAGGTCAGTCGCACTTCGGTTGTGGGTTCGATTCCTACAGCCTTGTCCGAAGCGATGGGTTGTCGCCCGTCCTGCAGGTTGTCCTTTTTCTAAAACTATATTACTATAACATCCCATCAATAATATCGAGAAAACTTCTATCCTTAAACAATACTAACTTATGTCCAACATAATCCATTCCAATCTTTAAGATTATCCATAATACTGCAGTCCACTCTCATAACATAGTGAAAACGATTACCAGAGATTTAACACCATCGTCGATCCCCATAAGATATGTCTTGTTGGTCACATTCTAAACATTCAAAGTCCTTAATCATGTATTCGCTTGAATACCTTAGTGAAAACATGAATGTAGTTTAAAGTTAACACTTTCCACATACCAAAATCCTCAAAATTCTATATACTCAAACCATGATATCACTTAGTCCTTATATCAATCATGAGCTCATGAATACTGTTAAACATTTCATTTTCTTGTTTTCCCTTCATTATGCGCATATCATCTTATTTCCAAAAATATCTCAATCACTTTGAATACCACATTAAACCAATACATAAATATTCCAATACTTCATGATACAACATTATTTTGGAATCCCATTACATAAACGCTTAATCATTCCACCACGTCGTTATCATATTCAACATCGCCAATAGTGATCGCATGTGACTTCCCTTTGTCCTTTGCCTTCAGTGGTTGCTCATGTTGATCATCACTAACCCTTGGATTAGGGCAATTATTATCATAATGCCCCATTTCCTTGCACTTGAAGCATTGAAGTGTTGGTGGTGCGTTCTCTGCAGTGTTTGCTTTATTCACATCATTAGAAACCCTTTTTCCATTACTTCGACACTCAGCTGATCGATGACCTTCTTTTCCACACTTAAAACATTTTCTAGTCCCTTTAAGACAATCTCCACCATGCTTCTTTCCACACTTTGTGTATAAGGAAACATTCATCTTCTTTTCACCATTATTCTGAGATTTCTCCTTGAACTCCATCTTTCGTTTCTTGTCAAAACCATGAGATGGATATGTAACACCAACTTCCATTTCTACCTTGATAGCACAACGCACAATTTCTTCATAGCTACTGAAGTCTCTTATAGCTAATGCCATTCGAAGACTTGGTTTTAAGCCACTGAAAAATCGATCAACTTTACTTTCAGGTTGGATGATAATACCAGAAGCATACCTTGCAAGTCTTGTAAAATTTGCTTCATAGGTACCAACAGATTCATCGTCCCTTTGCTTCAGTTCGAGAAACTCTTTCTCCATCTTTGTTCGAAGAATACGAGGGAAGTACTTACTGAAAAACAAGTTCTTGAACTCGTCCCATTCCATGGACTCAATTTCATCTCTTGGCCTCGTATTCTTGATAAGATTCCACCATTGATCAGCTTCACCTTCCAAACGATATACTGCTAAGATGACTTTATCATGTTCAAAACATTGAAGAACTGAAAATATCTTTTCAGTAGTACTGATCCATTGTTCAGCCACAAGTGGATCAGAAGACCCACTGAAAGAAGGTGGACGTTGCCTCATGAAGGACTCAATAGAATATTGTTCCCTTCTCTGCTCATTTGGAAGTCCAGAATGATTCATAGCTTGTGTAAGTATAGCAATAATATTTTGCACTCCATCTCCCATAACATTTGTTTGTTCAGGAGGGCAATCATTGCATTGTCCATTGCATTGATCAACACGGTTCCTTCGGGTTCCAGCCATCGTCTAAAACCCAAAAAGAATATTATGAGAGGCAAAAATCATGCTAGGGAAAACAACATAATAAAGGGGGAGTACCTTCAATATCCAACATCTTAGGTTTAATTCTATGATCGTTAGTGTAATTCTATTACTATAACCTATACGTATACTTATCCCTAGGGACATCCCTAGACATACCTTAGAAATATCTGTAGGGATCTCACTAACGTTTTCGCATCCTAGTTTCCAAAGGTTGACTAAACCTTTCCTCTGATACCAACTGTAGAGACCCGAAGCTTTACGTACATGGACATTACATTACATTTGCAGAATACTTAGTACATAACAAAAACACACACTAAAGGATCGTAATAGTTTAGTGTCTTTGGAAACTCGGAACGTAATCTTCTAATCGTGGTGAAAGTTCTTCAATATCTCCCATAAAGGTCATCCCTTTTTTTTTACCTAAAACCTTTCTTTATATCCTGGGGAAAAGAAAACATAAAAGGGTGAGCTCAAATGCTCAGTAAGGGTAAACAAAAGAAATATCAATCACATCATATATATAAGAACATAGCTTTTGGAAATCTTAACCTGTAAAAAAGCTCATAATATCATAACATGGGATAAATCATAGAAGTGAAATGTAATCCCAATAATCATAACTTAAAACATGAAACTTTGTGGCATACACACATAATCATAGAAAATCATTTCTTGTTAGTCAAGACTCAATGCCAAGACTATCTTAGTGGACAAAGTCCCTTTCTGAATCGAGTAACCCTGGTTTCAGTCCTGTTTCACTGAACCGGTATAACCTACAATTTCAGCCATGTCTATCTCATGAGATATAAAATCTTTACCAAATGCATTGGAGGGAGATATAGGTCCCACCCATCTTATAATGAATCCTTTCTTATGTGTGCCACGTAATCATAAAACATACATCATCTCATAACACAAGTAACAAAAATGGGATTCTTGAAACATCATGACATCATAAATAAATTCATATAAGATAAAGGAATTCATAAAAATAATTCCATCACAACATGATCAAATCAATGTAGTAATAGGGATAAAAATATAACCCTTTATTATCTTAGATGGAAAATAATTTTGATAAAACACTTGAACTCCATTCTTGAGGAAAATATCCTTTCTTCTTCAAAAACATTTTTCCTTTCATAACATGTCATACGACTTTAAAATAAAAGAAGTTGATTAAAAATAAACTTGAAAACTTGTAAAGGAAGATTCTTGGAAATAATTTTTTTAGAAATCCATTCATTCCGTATAAGTTAAAAAAAACATTCTTCGTACTTTTGTCGGAATAGTCAAAAAGTACCTCGTACGAAAAAGAAACGACAAAAGATTCATTTCGTATCTTTTACTAAAAACTCACCGAAGGGTAAAATTGGATATAAACTATTGTAGAAGGATGGAAATAATATTACATATTGAGGGAACATGGATGTGGATGATAAAATACACCCCAGTAAATACTTACGAATAAACAATCTCGGATAAAAATGAGATTGTGATATTTCCCTTACCTTAGGTCCGACTTGCTTTGTACGTGTCCGAAACTCCTCTTCTTTGAAGCGCCTCTTTGAGACCTCCTCTTAGGGCACTAGAATTGGTCTTTGAGGAAGACCAGAACCTCTAGGATGTTGCTAGGGAAGTGGAGAAGAGATTTTGGCAGGGGTTGGCCGAGCTTGAGTGCTCAAATTGGTGTGAGGAGGAGGGGGAGGAGGTGTCCTTTTATAGGGGAGGAGAGGGGCACCTTAGGAATATCTCAAAATATTATTTTATATTAAAGTAAAAATCGGTTTATAATGGTTCCAAAGGGTCTTATTTCGAAGCTAAAGTGGGGATGGGTCGAAATCCTATCAACCAATATAATTTAGACAAGTTTAGGATATTATTTTAACCTTATCAATTAGATTTAACTCTAAGTTAAATAATTTAACTTTTACTGTGTCTTTTTTTTTCTTTCACTATATGGTTAATACACTTACTATAACATGCCAAACGAACCCCAAATTGTTTATTATTAATATATATATCCTTATATAAGTCATTTGGCCGAACCTTAGATTTTTAGGAATACAATAACAATTAATAATATAATATTTGATTTAAAAACTATTTTGTGTCAATTTTGACACTATTTGATATATGATTTTTGTGAGAGTCATAACAGAATTAAATGTTCGAACCAAGTTAATTAAATCAACATTAATATATCATAGTAACCTAGAAAATTAGTGGAATTCATAAAAAGTCTCAAATTACATTTATTTTTGTGTTTATAACATCAATTAAGTCAATATTTCATTAATAAGATAATTACTGCATCATCATTGTGTCATAAATAAATTAAATTATTTAAAGTATAAAAATTACAAATAAAATACCATTATGTCGGAAATCTTCTTATATTGCTAATGAATATTTATAATCTAAAATCCAACATATATAACCCTATGTAACAATTGTTTTACTAAAAGATATATGCTTGTATCATTTTTGTATTCATTTTAACTTAATTAAAATAAAGTGTCATTATCACTTACAAGTGGATCAATGGGGTCCCAAAATCGACCCAAAGATGCCCATGGTCGACCATGTATCAACCAATAGGGTTAAGACACGTTTTAGGGTAATTTAATATTATTATAATATTATTTTTTAACCCTTATTTACCGGATTTACCCTTAACCATGGTAAATAAAATATTTACCGCAGTAATTATTCAAAATGTCTAAAAATAAAAGTTACCTATTTACACAATTTGAACATCCTGATTCCAAATATGGAATCCATTTTTCTAAATTCAAAACACAGAAGTGGCAGAAATTAATTTAAAATTAATTCCCGCTGTCAAAACAAAAAGCGTGTTCTTAAGAGATAATAACTATCAAAAGATTGACACTTGTTTATGTTCGGTTTAATTGTAAAATTGTGTCTAATGACCAACATTATATTAAGTGGTAAAAATATATTCTAAATATACTTTAAAACCATTCAATATTATAATTTAACCACATAAGATATTACGATGAAAAAATGTTGTTTTTAATTAAAATATAGCGTGTTTTTACTATTCATTAAAATATGAAAGTTATCAGAAAAATATCAAAAATTTATCTAATGTAAATTTTTACATCCTGATTCAAAAGAAGAATATTATTTTGTCAAATTGAACATATAAACATGTCAAAAACTATATTTAAAGTGGGTGCGCCATCAAAAGGCGGTAAAACTGCATTTTTTGAAAAATACTTATTTTACCCGAAAAATTTATTTTGTTCTTATACCATGTTCTAGAAATGTGTAAGATGAATAATAATGTTATAAAATTAAAAATTTAGTTAATACTATTCATAACGGCTAGTTCATGACAATATTATAATAATATAACATTGTTTATTAAAACCTGGTATTGCGTACAACACACGCTATCGAGGAAGGTCGCGATTGCGTGTAATGCAAGCCAAGTCAGGGTTGTGTGTTGTGAAAGAATCCTTCATTGTTTCGTATAATAGAATCCAACCATATTTCATTTATACATTTAATATATATATATATATATATATACTCAATGTTGCGTAGAATAACTATTATCAAAATTGTGTGTAACACGATCCAAGAATAGTGTTGCGTATACTGCAAGCTAATACGGTGTTGTGTATAGCGCAAGGTAATCTTGGTGTAGAATACAACACAAGACATTAATGAAATTAAAAGAATATTTTTCATAAAATCTCGGGGTGTTACAATATTCCTAATCATCATCTTCACCTCATACTTCTTTTTCTAAACCTACAAAATGTTAAACCAAAAAAATTAAAATAACGAAACAGTTGAATTCAGAAACAAATTTCCAAATTGTTAAAAATATTACCAGTTTATGTAAAACCATGAACCCAAAATCTCATTAAAATCAAGGATTAGATTATTTTTGGAATAAATTGACACCAATATTTATTTAATACATTTACTTCAATGTTAAAAGTTTATAAAGATGTTGTAGTTATAATAAAGAACCATGGAAAATAGTCAAATTCAATGATTATATAAAATTACCAAAAAAATATATAATGACATACTAAAGAATGTTGCAGCACTTCCCAAACCCAATTATGGTATATTATAATCCAATTCAATGGAAAACACTTTACTTTCATTGGTTGATAAAAATTATTCATTCAAATTATAAAAATTATAACTATCCAGCAATTCATTTTCCGTTAAAATCATTGCCAATGTGGATAATCTCTCTTATGAAATGGTAGTCTGAAGATAAAGTTTTATCAACATTATCTTTGAAAAACTTTTCTATGTTTATACCAATGTAATGAGTATTGTCAAAAAAATATGATATATCTCTAATGTCATTTTAAACCCTGAATTTTTCCAATAATGCATGATAAAATCAAGGATATCATTTGATTTTATTAGTTCACTTGGAAATACTGACTTAACATGTCGGAGCTCTTGAAATAATTCATACCGAAAAATATCATCATGTTCATTATGTTTTAGAAAAATTTGAAATTCAGTTTTTTGTTCCATAAATTATTCTATGTAAATATTTATAAACCTATCTCTAACAAAAATACAATTATTTCATTGAAGTGTTAAAATTTCCGAAAACTTTTCTCTAATAGATTCTATGCTTGATCAATAATTTCTTCCAAAATTTTCCTCCATAGATAAATTTCAAATAGAATAATCTTCCAAATCCTCCTCAAATTTTATTTTCATTAAATAACTCACTTTTCATCAAATATTAGATCAATAACAACTTTAAGTGGGTGTTATTTCACTTTGATCATCCGACCATCAAACACATAAACTCAATGTTTTTCAAAAAAAAAATTTACTCTATGATTTGAATAATTTTACTAATATGATTGACTATATAAAATTTAGTAACAAATTCATAAGCTAATAGGGAATTTAATTTTCTCTAATGTATTTGAAAACAATCCTTTAGCATCCAATATCACGAAAACATCATGTTTAGAAAATTTACAATTTCAACCAATGCACATATTAACTATGACGTTTGTCTAATACTCATATGGTTTAAATTTCATATCTAATCAGTTTCCAAAACTTTTTCCACATATGTCATCAATTTTGAGTTTAAGATTAACCAAATCATCTTTAATTGACTTGAAAATATAATTATGGGTTGTGTAATCAAAATTTAGGAAGCTAGGAAAAAACTACTCCAGCTTAACTTTAAATTCTTTATTTATATACCCAAATTTTATGATAATTGTTTTATGTTGTTTATGACTTGGATACAAAGGTAAATCAATGATAATCTAAAAATAATTTTCATTTATGATCTTCTTTATTATTTTTTCTTTAAATACATTCCCCAATAAAAATATAAATTCCTTCTGGTATTTTTCACAACATTTTCAATGTGTTCAAAATTTCTTTCATTCTTTATAAACCTTGTTGGAAGGTTGTTTCAATCATTAGTTCCTACTTCGGTCAAATAATATTCAATTTATTTCAACTTAAATAATTTACAACAAAAATAAAGACCCTATCCAACTCATTATAAAACACAAGACACTTCCCCTCATGTTTTCATCAATAGGAAGGTGAAGAAAATAATGATTAGAAGTAAAGTGTCTCACATGGCTAACATCCATAGGAAATGCATCATTTTCATTCAACATTATAATCAAAACACATCTAATGAATGTAATTCTCTTAAAGTCATTTAAATTTTCCCATAATTTCAGATTATAATTCATGTCCACATGTTTTTTTAATGGTTAACAGGCGTTGATATCCAAGATCCTAAATCATATGAATTGTATTTTCATTACCATCCACCATATAATTCACCCCAACACCTTTATTTATAATATCAAAACATTGAACCATAGGTTCCTTTATATATTTTTCATTCAATCTAGAAATATTATTTCCTAGAGGTTTCTCGTTAAATTGAACTGATGGAATCCCATTTTCACTTCATGCATCAAATTATTTAGAAATTGAACCCACTAGTTATTTTTCAATTTTTTTCTTTATTTGATTGATTTCTTATGTTTTGGGACCCAATATATTTCAGTCCGCTGCAAGGAAGGGAAATAAGAACATCATGGACTCAGACGGCTTCACCAAACATGTAACGAGGTCACGTCCTCGGAAAGACTACTCTAATTTACCCAAACCACCAATTACTAGATCTTCCAGTAAAGGATCTCTCATGCAAAAGAAATCTCTCGACGATATGAAGACATTTTCGAAAAGTGGAATATAGAAATATCTATCTGCTCTGCAAGAGGAACAAGTTTCTCCTCCCAGTGAAGAGGTTGTGGGTTCTCAGGCCGACACAGATCCCAATCAGAAGCTGGAGCCTATGGTTGCTCTAGTTTCAAAGTGTCTCGAGAGGCAATCTACCCCTGTTTCTTCTCCTATTCCTGTGTAATTAGGTTCAAAGGTGCAGGAGACAAAGAACAAAAGACAAGACCTAGCTACCCACCAAATGGATTCTTCTGAGGTCTTGGTGCAGGCTAATAAACAAGATCAGGTGACCCCTAAAAGCTCGGATCTAAGCCTCTTCTACATACCCCCACACTTCTCTAATTCAATGAAGAAGGATCTTATTACACACGATCTGGCTTGGAAATATAGACGGGCTCCCTCGAGCTAGTGGCCATCTGTTTTCTTTGTTGTGCAAGGGATCGGAGGTGTGCAGGTTCACTCTTTCTTGTTCTTCTTTTGTTCTCAGGTTTCCTTGTCTTTGGGTGGTCTTTTTATTGGTGTATTGTTTGCTTGATGTTTTTCTGAATGGTTCCCACTCCCCCACAAAGTGGTTTCTTCTTGAAAAAAAAGGACCCAATATATTGAATTATCTTCACTATAGTACCTACAAGATATAAATTATAACGCAAAAAACTATAATTCTTTTGGAACTATAAAATATTTAAAGTAGTCATCTTTTAAAAATAAATTCATAAATTCCAACTAATTGATTTTTTATTTTACAAACAATGACATATTCAACAATTTTTGTTAATGTTTCCCTAACAATTTAAAATATTAAATATTAATCAATTAAATATATTTCACAACTAAAATTAGACAAATATAAACTGAAATTGCTATCAAATATATAAAAAATAATAAATGTAGTTATTTAAAAGTTAAAAATTTAGCATTAAAACTATAAATTGTAAAGTATGAGATGATTTTGAAAAATGAATCTTGATTTCATTTATTTAACTATCAAATTGTGATGAAAAATGTAAACTAACATAATTTCTATCATTTATAAAAACATTAAAGGGAAAAAATTTATAAAAGAGAATGACTTTTATTATTAATTTAAAAGTATTTAATTTTTGAATTTTTTTTGATAAATATACTCTAATATATTTTTAATATATGGTTTTAGAATGGTTGACAAAAAATATAATTTTTTTGGATGATTATGAAAATAAAATAGTGTAAGTCAAGATTTATTATTTGTAAATTTAATAAACCAATCAACTAACATGATCTCAAAAATCATTAGTCAATAAATAAATAAAATATAAATAAAACTAATAAACACTATAAAAATCACAAATTAAAAATGATACGATAAATATGATGGTGAATTAATAATAAAGATAATTTCAAAAAAGGTATCAAAAAAAATAATGAAAATAAAAAAACTCTAACTACCTATGGACAAATCGGAAATTGTGATTGAGATGAGAAAATTGCAATTAAGACCAAAAAAACAATGAAGAATCCACAATTCAGATAATTTTTGAAAATTAATAAAAATATTCAATAAAAATTAAAATAAAAAACTAATAATGAAATATTTATTATAAAAAACAATAATTTCTAATTGAAAAATTACAAATTATAATTTATATAGTCAAATTGCAATTGAAATTGGAAATACACTAGTGAATCTAAAATTTATTCAAATAATATCTAAAAATTTAACAAATAATGTAATAAAAATAAAAATATAAAATATAAAAGAAACAAAATAAAACCCAAATTTTTACATTGGGTTCGACAACTAATGACAAGGGAGGGGTCTTGGTCATCAGTTATTAATCAAGGACAAGTGAACATGAGACACCCGAAAGACAACCTCATCCTAATTGGGATAAAATAACTAAGGAATATAGTGTTGGGCTGGGATGGTAGGAGATAAGGGAAATGTTGGAATGGGCGGACGGGTGAGGCTGTAATGGAAGAGTGTTGGGGAATTGGGAAAGACTATGAGTATGTAGGAGCCTAACAGAAAAGAAAATTTGGGAAAGGACACCAGAATAGCATACAAGTGGAGTTCCAGAATCGATAGATAAAAATTTTAGGTCACAATGTGGGATGGTAGTGGGAGGGTGGGGTTGGGGGTGTACATTTAGTTTCCCTGATCGGGGAAATTTACCAATCCCAAGAGATCACCTGTGGTTCAGACCTAATTCTTATGAACATAATCCTTTTAAAAAACATCAGTGAGACCCCCAACACTAGCCAATAGTATCCATCTTATTTAATAATCCCCCAAATTCTCCCAATATCCCCAACTAACTATATAATTCATTTTAAAACATTTCCACTGACTATTATTATACCCATTAAAAGTTACAACCAACATGTTCCACCCTCACTAGCTTGCATTACTATCAACCTAAAGACCATGCACAGACATCCCTAGTACCCCTCTGTAGTGGGAACCTAAGACCCCATTTTAGCCTAAGATGATGAATTCCAACCACACTATAGTAACAAAATCATGAAAATCCATGTCCATATCAATTACACTCGCTTGAATATCCACCTTGTCCTCATGGTGAAAAACATACTGGGTTTCTGATGTTTTCACCATGGCTTCTGAATTTGACACAATTGTTGCTACATCTAAAAATGGATTTTAAGCCACTATAACTGTTGTACAGCAAAGGAGATATCTCTGTTGCTTGCTATAAAATTTTACATCAAAATCTTGACAACCAGGAAAATAGAAATACACCAACAAAACAATAACAAGCATTAACAATTCATACACTATCAGTACCTGATGCTCTGGTAGTTCCTATTTGATGGAAATCTTATCGATATAAAACATTCGGTATGAAATTCCTACCCTCTTCCATCCTCCCTAAACCATAACTCCATAATATTCCATTAAAGATTCACACCTAATTTTAGTGATATATTTTGGAATAATAGAAGATGCAACAAGAAGAAATCTATTAGAAAATCCTAACGAGGAACAAAAATTTTGAGGCCATTTTGTTCCAAACATGATGTCCCATGAAACAACAATTAGATAATGGTGATAGAAATGAAACTTATTATGTCTTTCATTCTTAGATATATGATCTTACAATTCATCAATAAATCACAACCATAGGTAATATAAAATTTCTTCAGCTATCGAGCCTTCATTCCTAGTGGAAACTAGAGCCTTTTCCAAATGTTTTATAATTTTATATAACTGAGTATAGGTTTCAATCATCAAGACCGATAGCCATACATTATAGGGGATGGTTAATTCCAAGAGACTTCCTCAAATTATTATTACTGCCATACATTCCCTAGTAGTCACTAAAAATGTTTCCCCAATAATGATACATAAAAAATCATTCCGTTAGAGTTGTAGACCATATTACATTGTTAGAACTGAAATTGTCATATATTTGGGATAGTAAATCATTATTCCTTGGAAGATTCCTACCTCCACTACTGTGATCGATGTTTCAAGAATTTAATGAAGGTAGATTGAGGTGTGTGGATCTAGATGCTTGAGAGACACCTGCTACAACAAACCATGGACTATTATTTTCTCTATTTTATTTTTTATGTGATTGTATTCATAAAAATAGGGAGTTTCATGCGTATTGTAATATGAATCTAGAGTGAATAAATAAATACCAATATTTCTACTGCATTTGTGTTGTTGAGATCACTACTTTAGATCCACTACAAATGATCCTCCATCAGTGGTATCATAGGGTTGAAAGAAAGTTGTGTTGAAGGATTAGTGAGATCTGCCTTTGTGTCCACTTTCAATGCCTATAACCATCGTCAGTGGTATCAGAGGTTGGAATGATGGTGAGATGAGTAGACATAGATTCGTGGGTTTTTTCTCCCAATATTTCAATTACAGCGCCGAGAGGGATCCTTGATATCCCCTTCTCATTTGTTGAAATAGATAATTAAAGAAGATTAGGAATAGTGTTCCTACACTATTTCAAACTGGGTGTGAGATTAACATATAGATGTAAATTTGATAAATTGTTTTTCCCTTCCTAAACCACTTTTGGCTTCACCTATTATTTTTTGAAATGTTTTCTTTGCTCCATCTCTTTTTCCTCTACACACCACCTTGAATTTACTCTACATTTTTTATCCTCTTTGTTTTACCTTGCCTCAAACCACATATCACCTTGCCATTTCACAATTTTTTACTCAAAAAAATATCAATTATTATTCTAAAATTAGTTTTGTAATAAAAAAAACTGTTGCAGTAGATAAATAAAAAAATGTAATCCGACTATCAAAAAAATGTTACAATTTTCAATTAAAGAAAACCAATTGAATTATCTTAAAAAATATATATCTTGGATATTGAATTCTATTTCATATATCCCTTCAAATTATTTTATAATATTGATAGCGATGAAAGACATCCACTTACATTGTCCCTTAACCTGAAGATAAATTAATTGTCTACACCAGAAGCTGTCGAGAAAATGAAGTTACTATGCAATACAGACGCCTTCTCCAAAGGCACCAAAGTACATGAGTTTCTATCCAATTAAAACATTGTCCCAAAATATGAGACCTTCATCGTTGTATTATCCAATTAACCATCCATAGGTTCAAGATTTCTGATGCATGAAGGCCCCATTTTGATTCCTATGACAAACAATTATGACGCTTCCTTCCAATGTGTCTGAGTCCCATTGTTGTCCAACAGTAAAGGGGGATATTTCAATGAATCCGAACATGAGTAATATAGTTTTGTGGACAAGAATCTGATTCAAGAAGTGGGGTACGAGATGGAATAACTCCATATCAGAGCAATAGAATCCAATTTACTTCTTGGTACTGTTATTTTTTTCTTGTGATCACTTTTAGTGATATGCTTATCTAGTGCCACTTGTGCTTCTATTTTTACTATCACTAATGACTATGGTAAAGTCATTATACATGTTGGTGACCTAGTTGGATATGATAAAAATTAATGGGTTACAAGGAAAACGAGTTTGAAGGGGGGTGCTGGATAGTAAACTCATTATTCCTTGGATAGGCCCTACCTACACTGTTGTGATGGAGGTCTGAAGAATTCAATGAAGGCAAATTGATGTGTGTGGATCCAGATTCTTGGGCGGCACCTGCTGTAACCAACCATGAACTTTTATTTTATTTTTATTTTTTAAATTTTTATGTGACTGTATCCCTTAAAATAGGTAGTATAATGTGTGTTTTAATATGAATCCCGAGTGAAGAAATAAATACAAATATTTCTACTACATTAGTGTTTTTGATATCACCAATGATCCACAACAAATGATCCTCCATCAATATATTTCCAGCTTGGAAGAACTACATTAATATGGTTTTCCACTATTGTAATAGAAACACACAATGCTTGAATTTCAATACTAAAAGTCTGTTTCGACCGTGGGTGGGAAAAACGTGTGCTACCTGATGGTTGACTAGAGAAGGTTGGGTTCAACTTAATTACTCATATCAAGTGAACCATTTTTGTTTTGAAACTACCAACGGTTTCATATCCAACAACAAGTGGACCTTCTTTCCAAAGTTAGGTGTTCATTGGGTGATTTGGCCAGTGATGCTTAAGAACTCACATTGGTCGAGAGGATGGGAAGTTGGGATAATTGCACCCTTTTGGGGGGTATTATTCCCTGTTATGGGACTCTCTTATAGATTTAAGATGAATTCATATGTTTGTGAATCTTTGGTTATACCCAAGGATAGTATCCACGAATTTCTCCTAGTTGGAAACGGTCAGCTGAACGCAGGGATTCAGAATCATTTAGGCCTGTGGTTTACCATCTCTAATTGGATTAACGACTCCAAGGAGTTTGGATACATTGAGACGATGCTAGTTTGAAGCCTCATAACTGGGCACTATGGAGTTTATTGTCATCCATGGGGACATATAACGAATTGAGAGTTTGGATCGAACCCATGATATGATCTTCCTACGTATCCTCGTGAGAGGAATCAGAATCCACACAGTTTGGTGCCACATGATGGGACACATCACCTTTTAATGTTGTGCGACAAGGACCCAACCGTACAGTTTAACTTCTTCTGGAAAGGACACCTGGGCGAGAGATTCCCGGTCAATGTTTGTTTGGGACTTACGCCAAAGCGGCTCAAATTGGGATTGAACCTTGGGGAGGCTTCCTACATACCCTGCTTAGGAGATAGGGATCAAAACCCACATAGTTCATTATGAGGGGCATGATTGGTACTTATACATGGTTAGCAGCCTGAATTAGGATTGAACCACGAAGAGGCGTCCTACATTCCCTGTTTAAGAAATAGGGATCAAAACCATTGTAGTTTGTTCTGGGAGATTAGGGCTTACACGTGAGAGTTGCCTATTTTTGGGATTGAACATCAGGGAGGTGTCCTACGTACCCTATTTAGGAAACAGGGATCAAAACCCACGTAGTTTGTTTTGAGGGGCATGATTGGGACTTACACATGGTTAGTGGCCTGAATTGGGATTGAACCTCGGGGAGGCATCCTACAAACCCTGTTTAGGAAACATGGATCAAAACACATGTAGTTCGTTTTGAGGGGTATGATTGGGAATTATACATAGTTAGTGGCCCGAATTGAAACTTAACCTCGGGGAGGCTTCCTACGTACCCTATTTAGGAAACAGGGGTCAAAACCCATGTAGTTCATTCAATAGCCGCCGTTGTGCAGATGTCGCGACCATCACAAATCTCTAAGCCCACATGAGTCGTGCTCGGTGTGAGAAACAAGAGAATGCGATAGAATTGGAAAGCCTCACACATTCTCCCTATCGAGGGAAAGGGAGAAGGACAACGAGCGGAGGAGGAGGTCGGGACCTTTGTAATATACCTCTTTTAGATTTTGGAGGAAGCAACGAACCTTCCGTAATTAGAGGGGAAAGGCCATTGGCTTCCAGCGAGGATGGTGTGGGGCTTAATCTTGGAGGGATGCCCAGCCACTCCAAAGAGAGGGGAGAAGTGCTCACCGCTGGCGCTTGTCAAAATGAAACGCGAGTGGGGTCACTCAATCCTTGAAAGTAGAGAGGCATAAAAGGGATTCCTAGGCTCGTACCCTGCACTACCGTGGGAATGTGAACCCAGGAATGCCTCGGGAATCAGCTCAAGAGCTGGGGAAACCCCTTTTTCCTCTCCTACGATGGGTATGTGAACTCAAAGTGGCACGCTGATGTGCCTGAAGGTTTCATCTTACGGGTCCGGTGGCTTCAGTAGAGGCCTTGGCTCGGGGCCGATGAATAGGCCAATGAAGGTTTTGTGAAGGATCAGACCGGATTGGAAGGATTTTATCTGGCTTGGGGAGTGGGAACACCGAAGGAGTTGGAGGGCTGCATGGGTGCATGAGGTGTGGCGCCCTTTGCATAGGGGGTGCTACGTGGCTAGAGAGGTCGTCCGCGTACCAGGGTGGTACACGGACTGATAGGCATCTAGAATACCGGGGCGCTACATGGCTATAGGTTTGGCTCGCATACCAGGTTGGTATGTGGTGGATTCCGTGCGAGCAGTGGCGGCCAGGGGCAACGCTAGACGGGGGTTCTCTAGGAAGGGATTTTCCCACGTAGGAGGGTGCCATGTGGTGTTTCAAGTCGAAAAAGGGGCATAAAATCCCTGATCTGCTGAGAGTAAATCAACAGAGGGGCCATGGATCATGGTTTTTTTTATTTTAAGTTTGAGGTTCACCAATTTTTTATACGTTTTTTGGTTCCTTATTAATTCGTTTCTAGTTTTATACCTCTTCTGGTTCGTGAATTGAAACTTTCACTAGTGCAGAAAACGTTTTTTACGTCCCCATTTTTTATGTCGGTTATATATAACCGATGTAAAACATGTGGCGAGTAGCTTTTTAACGTCGGTTATTTTCATAACCTACATTACACATCATGCCTGTTTGTTTTTTACGTCAGTTATCCTATAACTGACGTAAAAAACCAATGCGCATGGGGTTTTTTACGTTGGTTATTTGGAAACCGACGTAAAAACCCGATATCTACGCATTTTTTACGTCGGTTATGTGATAACCGACGTGAAAAACCAATGTGCGGGTTTTTTTACATCAGTTATTTTATAACCGACGTAAATAACCCCCCTGGGATTTGGTTTTTGACATCGGTTATAGGATAACCGATGTAAAAAACGCGTAGATATCGGGTTTTTTACATCGGATTCCAAATAAACAACGTAAAAAGCCTCCCGTGCATTGGTTTTTTACGTCGGTTATCTTATAATTGACCTAAAAAATGAGAGATCTACGCATTCTTTACGTCAGTTATAAAAAAACCGACGTAAAAAACCAAAGCACGGGGGGGTTTGTTACATCATTTTTAAAATAACCGACGTAGAAAACCCGTACATACCTCGTTTTATATGTCGGCTACAAAATAACCGACATAAAAAACCAAAGAGCATGGGGTTTTTGACATCAGTTTTAAAATAACTGACGTTATAAATTTAAAAAATAGTTTATAACATCGGTTATTATATAACCGATGTTATAAAACTTTTAAAGAAATTAAATCCCTATGGACTGTCATTTACGATTTTTCGATTGACAGTCCCCGGCTCGTCTCTCTCGTGCGGTAAACCCTAATCGGCTTGTCGATCGACCTGTGTTAAAATTATTTTGTCTTCATTGTTTGTCTGCTTCACTCCTCTCGGATCTATCATCTCAACTCGCAACATTCAAGTAAGGCTTCCACGAATTTATTTCGTTCGTTTTTTTTTCACGGATATTCTATAATTATGTTTTGCGATTTTTGTACATTTAATGTAAACAAGATGTAGTGGTTTCCAAGTGTGAACCTCATTCCTATTTTGATAAGATGGTGATGAGATAATCTAAGATACATATTATTCATTGATGGATGTGATACAATTTCACATGGTGTAGGATGATTTATGGGCGGGGTGAGACCATGACATTAGCATTGGGGTGTGAGAGAAAAACTAGTGGAGAAGTGGTATCCGAGAACATTAATTTTAATATATATATATATATAATTTTTTATACGAAAAGGTTTATTTTTATGAATTATTTTGTGAGTGATCCATAGTGAGTATATGAAACTATTTTTCCATGTTTAGGTGATGATTTAGATTCCTTTTTTCATAGGGCTTTAGTGTGCTTCCTCAACATTTTCATGAGATGTTTTAGGGAGGATCTTACTATGTATACATGTTATTCCCACCATAAATAAATATAAACATTTTTTTTTGGTTTTTAAAATCAATTTTTAGTTTTTATAGATGTTAGTAGCATGGAAGTGTTGTGGAGTAGCGCATTGGGGTGTCAGAGGAAAACTAGTGGAGAAGTGGTATCCGAGAACCTTAATTTTAATATATATATATAATTTTTTATACAAAAAGGTTTATTTATATGAATTATTTTGTGAGTGATCCATAGTGAGTATATGAAACTATTTTGCCTTGTTTAGGTGATGATTTAGATTCCTTTTCTCATAGGGCTTTAGTGTGCTTCCTCAACATTTTCATGAGATTTTTTAGGGAGGATCTTACTATGTATACATGTTATGCCCACCATACATAAATTTAAACAATTTTTTTGGTTTTTAAAAGCAATTTGTAGTTTTTTATTGATGTTAGTAGCATGGAAGTGTTGTGGAGTAGCGCATTGGGGTGTGAGAGGAAAACTATTGGAGAAGTGGTATCCGAGAACCTTATTTTTAATATATATATATATATATATATAATTTTTTATAAGAAAAGGTTTATTTATATGAATTATTTTGTGAGTGATCCATAGTGAGTATATGAAACTATTTTTCCTTGTTTAGGTGATGATTTAGATTCCTTTTTTCATAGGGCTTTAGTGTGCTTCCTCAACATTTTCATGAGATGTTTGAGGGAGGATCTTACTATGTATACATGTTATTCCCACCATACATAAATATAAACAATTTTTTGGTTTTTAAAAGCAATTTGTAGTTTTTTATAGATGTTAGTAGCATGGAAGTGTTGTGGAGTAGCTTTCATGAGTATATAGAGTTTATTGTTTCTTCCAATTTTTAATTTTAGTACTAATAATCTTCTTTTTGGTTTATGTACAACAATACTTGTATGAATTCATGCATAATTATCTAAATTTATTCATTTCGAACTGAGGAGGGTTACTTTTGGTGGGAGCAGATCCTAAATGATATGGTATGAATTCATTCTATCATAACCATAAATAAAATATAGTTGTATTTTATTAATCATATACATCAACTTATACTCTTCTTTTCATCACAAACCCTTTGAGAATAAAAAACCAAACTAAGGGCTTTGGTATCAACATTGCCTTTTGTTATAGAATATGGGACATCAAAATCAAATGATTGAACATATTCCTGCCAAAAACACTTCCATTGATTTTTATAATTGTGTGAAAATATTTACCAAATGGATTTAGGGTCTACAGAAACCATTAATAACATGTTAAATAGGTAGTTTATCTAATATATTAAAACATCAAAACTGCAATCAATATTAAACTATGTAGGCATCATGGTTTTCTTTGATTCAATGCAATTTAAAACTGTTATATCTAAATATATTTTGTTTAAAAATAATATTCAAGCATATTTTTTAAAATACCTATAGATTTTTTTTATATTTTAAATTGTTTTACATTCAAATTATGATTTTTTTTCATATAAACATATATTTATCTTATCTTAAAAATATATATTTTTTGTTGATATTTGTTATAGGTAATAATGAGTCGAAGTTGGATTACGGCACATCGAATGAGCAATGAATTTGAGGAAGGTGTTGGTGCCTTTTCGGAAGTTGCAAAACGAAATGTTCCAAGTAGTGACATTTTTTTCTGTCCAAGCCTGAAATGTTTGAATATGAAGAAGTTGAAAAGTAAAGAGATAAAAGATCATCTGATTTGTCATGGTTTTAATCCGAGTTACAACCCTTGGATTTGGCATGGTGAAACTGGATGAAATGTCATTGATGATGATGATTCGCAAGATGGTAACTCCGATGGAATTTAAGAAATGATTCGCGATATTGTAGCAGAACAAATTGAGATAGAACCGACAGTTGCACGTCTATATGGTGATGCTGAAATGCCATTATATCTCGGTTGTACAGATTTTACGGTTTTGTTGGCGATGTCAAGATTGATTAACCTGAAGGCGAAGCATGGATGGAGTGACAGAAGTTTTACAGAGCTGCTACAATTGATGAAAGATATTCTTCCAAAAGATAACGATCTTCCAGATTCACATTACAAAGCCAAGAAAATATTATGCCCGATGGGATTGGGATACAAGAAAATACATGCCTGTCCGAATGACTACATTATATATAGGAAGGAATATGAATTTCTGTCAGAGTGTCCTAAATGTGGGACATCACGGTATAAGGTGAAAGAAAAATCACAGGCTGATGTAGAGATTACAAAGCTCCCTTCAAAGGTATTTTGGTATCTTCCTATAATTAATCATTTCAAACGTTTATTTGCTAATTCACATGATGAAAAAAGGTTAAGATGGCATGCTGAAGAGTGGGTATGTGATGGAACAATACGTCATCCAGCTGATTGTCCACAATGGAAGAAAATTGATGCGCAGTATTCTACATTTGGAAATGAAATTAGAAATCTCAGACTAGGGTTGTGCACAGATGGAATGAATCCATACCGAACACTCAGTAGCACACATAGTTCATGGCCTATTTTATTGGTAATCTACAACCTCTCTCCTGAAGTTTGTATAAAGCGCAAATATGTCATGTTGAGTACAATGATCTCTGGTCCAAAGCAACCCGATAATGATATTGATGTTTACTTTTCACCGTTGATTGATGATTTGAAACTGTTATGGGCTGATGGTATTAGGGTGTATGATTCTTATTAAATGGAATATTTTCAACTGCATGCAGTGCTTCTGTTCACTATAAATGACTTCCCAGCATATGGAAATTTGTCTGGATACAGTGTTAAAGGGCATAAAGCATGTCCATTTTGTGAACAATAGACATCCTATTGTCAATTGCATCATGGGAGGAAAACAGTGTACATGGGCCATCGAAAGTTTTTTCCTATGGAACACCCTTATAGAAGACTAAAAAAGGCATTCAATGGCTCACAAGAATTTGATACTCCTCCAAAACCTTTATCCCCTGATCTGTATTTTGAGAGGGTGAAAAACCTTGACGTGACATTGGGAAAGACACAGAAATCTGGTAATGATAGACATATTTGGAAGAAAAGGTCAATTTTTTTGAGCTACCATATTGGAGGTATCATGAAGTTAAACATAGTATTGATGTCATGCACGTGGAGAAGAATATCTGTGATTCTTTGATTGGAACATTGTTAGATATTAAAGGAAAGACTAAGGATGGGTTGAATGAAAGATTAGACTTACTATCAATGGGAATACGTTTGGAGTTATCTCCCACTCCTAAAGAAAGACGAACATTTCTTCCCCCAGATTGTCATACATTATCGAAGAGGGAGAAAATTAGCTTCTGTCAGTGTCTTCATGATACCAAAGTGCCTCAAGGTTATTCTTATAATGTAAAAAATTTTGTCTCATTGATGGACTTGAAGTTGATAGGTATGAAATCACATGATTGTCACGACATGATGCAACAAATTCTACTAGTTTAATGGCGTGGAATATTGACCATTCATGTCAGAAAGACTATAATGAAGTTGTGTTATTTTTTCAATTCAATTTGTAACAAGGAGATTGATGTGAATGCTTTGAACATTTTGGAAAAGGATGCAATTTTTATACATTGTCAATTGGAAATGTATTTTCCTCCAACTTTTTTTGATATAATGGTGCATTTAATGATTCATATGGTTCGAGAAATAAAGCATTGTGGACCTGTATATCTTCGTTGGATGTATCCTTTTGAATGGTATTTGAAAATATTAAATGGGTATGTTAAAAACTTATATCGACCTGAAGCCTCCATTATTGAAAAGTATATTTCTGAGGAGGTAGCAAAGTTTTGTACGAGCTACTTGGCTACGGCGCAACACATAGGTTTGCCTCCATCTCTCCATGAACAAGTTCATAATGAGGGAAAGGGGATTCGTGGCTTGAAAGTCAAAGAATTGTCAGCTGAACAGATGAAGAAGTTAGAATCATACATCTTGAATAACATAGCTGATGCTAAACTGTATATCACATTGCATATTAATGAGTTGAAACAATGTCATCCAAAGAAGAAAGAAAAGTGGATTTTGAATGAGCACAACAAAACTTTTTTGTCATGGATTAAAAAGACTTTTCTTGGTAGATCAGATGTATCAGAGACATTAAAATGGATAGTGGGTGGTCCATGTTTAAATGTGATAACATTGTCCGGTTATGACAATAATGGTTATACATTTCATACAAAATCTCAGGACAACAGAAGTGCAGTTCAGAATAGTGGTGTATTGGTGTTTGCAGAAACAATGAATTTTTCGAGTGCTAAGGACAAAAACCCAATTTCTGCATCAAATTCTTATTATGGAGTGATTGAAGACATATGGGAGGTTGATTACTTTAAAATTAAAGTTCCCATTTTTAACTATAAATGGTTTAACGGTAAAAACAGTGTCAGACACGATGAATTTAGAATTCCACTTGTTAATCTGAATAGATTGGAAGACACAGCTAATTCTTTTATAATGGAAACACATGAAAAACAAATTTTTTATGTAGTAGATCAATCAGATATGCAGTGGGCTGTTGTTTTACAAGGGAAAAACAATATGTTGGTAAGGATAAACTTGATGAATATGCTGATTTATGTGAGATCCCTACTTCCATGGAAATATTAACAGAACATAATGACGATCATGTTGAAGACATAGTTTGTGCCATAAGGAACGATCACGACGAAGTAATTTGGGATAACAATACATTTGTACATTCCTAAAATTACAGGTAACATATGTTTATTTCTTGTTTACATTTATTTTTTCCATAAATTTTAGATATTGTATGTTTTTTATTTATTAAAACATGTTTTAAAATAAAATAAGTATATGTTTTTGTTTTTTTAAGTTTGTTTAGTTTACTTTATCATGTTTATAACCATTACATGAATTTTAAAATGCTTATTTTTGTTCACTGACAATTACTTTACCATGTTTACAATGTTTACCAGGTTTACCATTTTTACCATTTTTACCATCTTGACCATCTTGACCATCTTTGTCATCTTTACCATTGTTTAACATGTTTACCATATTACCAATGTTTACAATTATGTAACTTAGTACACTTTTCTATTTTCTGATTACAGTAGTATTAAAATATTTGAATTTGTATATTTGTTCACTAACAATTACTTTACCATGTTTACAATGTTTATCAGGTTTACCATCTTTACCATTTTTACCATCTTGACCATCTTTACCATCTTTACCATTCTTTAACATGCTTACCATATTACCAATGTTTACTATTATGTAACTTAGTACACTTTTCTATTTTCTGATTACAGTAGTATTAAAATATTTGAATTTTTATATTTGTGAACTGACATTTGTTTTTTGATTTGAAGGACAATGACAGATCATTCAGATGATCAACCACATGATTCTGCAGAGGAGAATATTTCTGGTCATACCTCTGGGGATGAACATTCACATGATCCTATTACGACATAGAGTTCAAAGGTTGGTAAACGTGCGTGCACACATTTACCAAAATTATCACTTGCCCGTACGCAGGATCAGAGGATAGTAGTTGAGTTTGATGATGATGATATTCCTAGAGGTCTGAATGCCAATGATTTTAAGAGTTTTGTTGAAACTCAGGCTAAGACCAAGGTAAGCATTCTGTATGATGATTGGAGAGGTGTGGATAAAGAGATTATCTCTCAGTTGTGGTAGACGATTTTGGTAAGATCTTTTGTCATTTTTTGACCATTCTTTTAACGTTTCTAGTATATATAATATGTTTAACCTCTTCTTTATCAGATGACATTTGATATTCCTGACACTGGAGGAGTCAGGAAGAAATGCTTATCGTTGGCTGCCAGGAGATGGAGGGATTTCAAATCAACCTTCTCATCTGATTTCATTTATGGTCATAGGATTCATGACAATCTATGTTGTATATATCCTTTTATAGATGAAGACACATGGAGACAGTTTTTTGAAAGTAGAAAAAAGAGTCATTTATGGTAAGGGCAATGTAAACTTTTATAAAATTTCTTATATAAAAGATTTTATTAATGTTTTGTTAATGATTTCTTATTCTTAAATTACAGAAAACAAGGAAAGCTCATCAGGAGATCCAATCTAAAAATTTATACCCTCATATTTTATCTCAGGGAGGGTATACATTATTGGAAGAAAAAATGATGGCGGAAAAATTTCAACAACTAAGAGCTGAGTCTTCAAGCTCTGGAGAGGTGGACCCTCCTTCCCCTACATCTAGACATGAAAAATGGAAGAGATCTCGGAAGGGAAAAAAGGGCCATATCTTTCGGAAGAATCTAGAATCGTAGCTGAGAGGATTGTAAGATATCTATTTAATTTATTTAAGTTAACTTTTTTCTTCATATAAGTTTCAATCATTATAGAAATGTTCAATTAATTAATACAGGACTCTCTTGAGGAGCAGAGTTTGGAGGGGACATTTACAGCTACTGGGAGGGAAGATATTTTATTTTCAGCATTGGGAAGGCCCGAACATCCTGGTCATGTAAGAGGATATCCTGCAGGTGTATCAGTAAGAAAAGTGTTTCCACGTTCTTCAACTTCTAACATTGAGGGGGTTTAAAAAAATAGAATCCTTGGAGGATGAAGTTCAAAATATTAATGCGACGATAGAGGACAAGATTAGAGAGTCGGCGCAGTCTATGTTTGCAGAAATGCAAAGACAATTTCGGACTGCAGCTCCCACTCCTCCACCTCCCCCTGCAGACCCCATTATTTATCCTCCACCTCCACCAGTAGCTCCCACTCCCCCACCTCAGCCTGCGGACCCCATTTTTTATCCTATGCCTCCGCCGCAGCTTCCTACATATTGCGAGTTGTATGTTGATGATTATCAACATCATATAGTAGCATACGGGTTGGTATATTGTATAGGAGATACAGTTCATCATCAACAATTAGAGGTAGAGAATCAGAGGGTCACTATACAGGATATTATAGATAGATCAGCTAGTGTACCAATACCTACAGATGAGGTGGCGACAGTTGGATAGAGTATCGGCCATTTTTTAGTTTGGCCATCCAGACTTCTTCGACTCATTACCATATAGGTATGAATGTTATATCTTTTATTTTATTTTATTTATTAAAGATGTTTTATCATTTGAAAAATACTATATTTCTCAATTTTTTTCACAGGAATACTTCAAAGGTAAATAAATACTATATAAACAACAACAAAGACAACAGGATATGACATCAGATACAGATTCCAGTGGTCTTGACAGATTGTCAAGATATTCACATTTGATGTTGGGTTTTTATGAGTTTCCAATGGAATCTCATGTTTGTGGACGTGAAATAAGTGTGGGGATTACAAAATCTGATTTCATGGAGCTTGTTACTGGAGATAAGTTGGGCATCAACGTGGTGCAAGTTTTTTTCATGTAAGTCTTAACACCATTTCCCTGCGTTATATTCATTAAAAATGTATACTTATGTATGTTTTGTATTAGGTATCATTATAAAATTTGTGAGAGGAATGAGCTGACAGAAGTATATAGATTCATGGACCCGCAATTGATTTCCCCTGAAGCATGTGCATTGAATGAGGAACAAAGGATGGTTTATATTGCTGAAAGATTTGAAAAGAATATAATCACAGAATGTTGGATGATGCCTATTTGTGAGAGGTATGAAACACATTTCTCTCAAAGAGTTAATTATCTTTTAACACAAAAAAACACTAACATTAATTTCTTTTTATCAGTGATCATTGGATGTTAGGGATTTTTTCCCAAGGGAGAAAGCTCTTTATTGGATATGCTCTGTTCATGGTGATGTGGGAGAAAGTTTTATGAATATATTGGGAAAGTAAGTTTCAATTTCTCAATAGTTTTATATATTATAATGAATTTTAAATTTACCCCATTCGTATTATTTTCTAACAGTGCATGGGTCTACTATCGAAAAAACATAAAGAAAAGAAATGCAAAGATCAAATATGTAAATGCGAAGGTAAATTTCCATTTATAATTTGTACTTTTTGATTTATTACATAAAAATAATATATTGAATTTACACTCATTCAAAACAGAATTCTCATGAACAACAAGGGCTCATCGATTGCAGATATTATATGTTAAGATTTATGTATGAAATAATAACAACTGGGACAGTAGTGAATTTTTACCTGGTACGATTTCCTCTTAAACTTTGCCATAATATTTCAATTTGATTTATTCATTATACACGTTAACTATCTTCTTTTTCATTTGTAGCTTTTTGATGACCCTCAACCCTATACCGCGGAAGACATCAAACACGTACAAGTGGAGTGGTAAAATTATTTTACAGGTTTGATTGAATTTTAGTTGTTTTTAATGTAAAATGTAATTTTGAATATTGTCGTTTTAATTGTGTATTTGGTAGTTGTTTAGGTTGGATTTAGTTTTTTTTGAAGTTGACAGTGTAAGATTTGAATGTTATATAAGTGAATGTTTAATTTTTCTCTACTTCTTGTTTTGGTCTACATTTGATGGTTTTTCTGGTATGGATTTGGGTCTATGGGGGAGGGGTTCCAAGGGTGTGGGGTGTGTTCAGTGGGGTTGGGGGGTGTCCAGTGGTCTGGGAGGGCTGTCCGGTGGGGTGGGGGTGGCAGGGATGTCCAGGGGTGTGGGAAGGTGGTCTAGGGGTGTGGGAGTGCTGTCCAGGGGTGGGGGGGTTGTCCAGGGGTGTTTGGGGCTGTTTAGGGCTGTCCAGGGGTGTGGTGGGGGCTGTCAAGTGGGTTGAGGGGGTGAGGGGGTGCTATTCAGGCGGGCGGGGGTTGTCGAGGGGTGTTTGGGGGTGTCCGGGGGTCGGGGGGCAGTCCAGGAGTGTGGTGGGGGCACCAATGGGGTGGGCGAGGATTGTCCAAGGGGTATACATGAGGGTGGGAGCTCCAATGGGTTGGGGGAGGGCTGTATAGGGGGTATACATGAGAGTGACGGCTCCAACGGGGTGGGGGAGGACTGTCCATGGGGTATAAATGAGGGTGGGGCTCTCTAGGGGGTACGTTTTATCCAATGGGGTGGGGGAGGGCTGTCTAGGGGGTATACATGAGGGTGAGGGCTCCAACGGGGTGGGGGAGGTGTAAAGACCCGTAAAATTCAAGGGAAATTTTTTCTTAATTTTCTTTAGAATTTTACAAGAGCGCGGTTTCAGACGGCACCTGATTCCGAGGCCCGGAGTGCCCGGAATTAATTTCCGAAGTTTGGCTCGGGTATGTTCAGTGAACGAACGAGTGAGAATTCCTAACTATTGATCCGGTGCTCGGAATTGAAATCCGAGGGCACCGATGAACTCGCAGCACCGATATTCGCTTAATGAGACCTTTTCGGGAGTTGTGTTTGTTGCGGGTTGAAAGTTACGTTTTGGGGTTTTTAGTTTGAGTTAAATAAAATTGTGAAGAACAATTTTATTTCAACTAGTTAAAACCTATCAAAGGAGGTTGGAAGTGGGACCCACACCCACTTAACCTTCCTTGGGAGGATTAAGTGTGGTGGGGCCCACACGAACCCCTAATCTTTTCAAATTCTCTCAACATACTTAACCCCTAATTAATTGGCTTAAGTTACTTAATTAATTTTGGGAGTTAAACTCTTTTGAATTTCAAACATTTGAAATTCTTTTGAGTTATGTGTTAATAAAATAAGATGTAATCTTATTTGATTATGGGTTGTTTGTTTATTCCCTTGAGAGCTTTTTGAGAGCTTCCTCTTCATCTTCAAGCTCTGACGAAGAACGAAGAACGCTCAAACTCCGACGAAGAACGACGCCTCTCTTCTTCGTCCTCGGTGTCAACAAGAGGGAACGCCGCTTCCTCCTCGGGCCTTCTTCGTCGGCAAACGAAGATCCGCCAATGACGTGTCTCTTCGGGCATATCTCTTCGTCAAAGGATTTGACGAACGACGACCGCGACGCCCGACCTCCGCGACGCCGTCTTCCGCGGAGCGTAGACGAATCTTCAAATCTTAAACCCGAGGTAGGGGTTGTTGATTTCATTTTGATTTCCTTATTCCTTTTCTTTCTCGTGGATCGCATGTCTACGTGAGGCATTTAAATATTTTATTTAAGTGTTATAGTTAACGCGAGGGGGGCCGGACCGCACGAACACGGCCGAACCCCCCCCCCCCCCCTCCATCGTTCTTGTTTAATTCTTGCGGTGGAAGCAAAGTGGCGTGGTGCCGTCGCACCACGCGGATTACCGTACGTTTATTTTTACGCGGCGCCGTCGCGCCACGCCGAGGTAAAAACTTCAGGAACGCGACGTCGTCGCGTCGCGTTGAAAAGAATCAAAGTACGGCGAAGGGGCGCGGTGCCGTCGCACCGCGACGGGACGAGGAGACCGCGGCCGGTTCCGGGCCGCGGCGGGACGAGAAGACCGCGGCCGGTTCCGGGCCGCGGCGGAAGAGGAGACCGGCGGCCGGGCCGCCGGCGTCGGAAGTCGAAGGCGGGACCGGAATTTCCGGTCCCGTTGGTAAAAACCGGCCGGCCAGCTGGCCGACCGGATGTCATAAAACCGGGGGAATTAAATCCCCCGACCGGTTCAATAAAACCCCCCTCTTAATGAGGGGGGGGGGGGGCGGTTTTTGAGGGAAGGGGGCAGCCGGCCCCCTTGGTTCAGCGCCAGCAGGCCCCTCCCACGTGGGGGGGGGGGGGGGGGGGTTTAAAATGAAACCGGTGCGGCACAAAGGCCGCGCCACCCTCAAAACGTGGGGGTTTGTCACCCCACGTGCCACCCTCGTGCGGCGCCAGGCGCCGCCGCCGCGGCCCGCCGCCGCCGCCGCGCCGCCCAGGGGGGGTCGGGCCGGGTCGCCCCGGACCCGGACCCCCCCATTTCAAACCAGAATTGGTTTTTGGCTCATAACTTGAGCCTCGGACCTCCGATCGACGAACCGTCAGCGGCAACGCGATCCTTGGATCGAGACGGTCGTTTCGGTATATCGCAGTCAAGGTTTCGGATTACTTTGTGTTCGGCCGGGTTGGTTCGTTCACGAAACCAACCGGGCCTTCGGAGCGGAAACGCTCATATCTTGAGCTACGAACGTCCGATTAACGCGCCATCAGTCGCGTTGTGTTCCTCTTAGTGAGACAGATCTTTTGGCATACTCCGCCCGAGGTTTGGACGCAGGTGGAGTACGGCCGGGTTGGTTCGTTCACGAAACCAACCGGGCCCTCGGAGCGGAAACACTCATATCTTGATTTCCGGACGTCCGATTGACGTGCCGTCGACTTTGATGGAATCCACTAAGTGAGACGGATCTTTTGGCATACTCCGCCCGAGGTGTAGACGCAGGTGGAGTACGGTCGGGTTGGTTTTGCCTTAAAAACCAACCGGGCCCCGGAGACGAAAATGCCAATAACTCTCAGACCGGGCGTCCGATCGACGCGCCGTCTGTTGCGTTGAGTTCCTATTGTCGATACGGAACTTTTGGATACATCAACTCTGGTCTTTGTGACAGTTGATGTATCAGCCTCTCGGCTCGTGGAGCGGACCCTCCGAACGAGCTTGCTGTGTGCGGGAACCCTAGTGCTGGCTGCGACTGTTACTGTGAAGACTACTACTTCTGCTACTGTGACTGCGACGACGACAGTACAGAGATCCTGTGTGGATTCGACGACGACGACTACAGCACACAATGATCCTACGTGGAACAGTGCTACCGAACCTGAGTGAGCTGAATCTTCTATTTACCTAGGGCGGTGGAGCGCTTGGGTGTAGCGGCGGACCCGTGGTACCTGACAGTGGTGGTGCGCTTGGATGCAGCAGCAGACCCTTGGCGGTGGAGCGCCCGGTATTTGGCGACAGACCCTCAGCGGACGGAGCGCCCGGTAGTTGGCCGCAAACCCGCAGTACTCGACAGGAAGAGTACCTCAGCAGTCTTAGGTTAGTGAGCGGCGGCCTCGGAGTCGTGACAGGACCACTGTACACTCTAGAGACGGAGCTCTTTAGTAGTTACGGTTTCGATAATAAAAATCCTGGCTTGAGCTGAGTCAATGATCTTTGTGTTTCCTCATGATTGAGATGGACCGCTTGATAACTTAGGTATATGTATGGGCATATACCTGGGTAATAGTTATCCGTTGATTTCATAAACTTGTTATAATCTGTGTGGATTTACTGTTTACTCTTCTTTGTGGATTGGGTTGTTCTTGGGCTCGGTGTTGGAGCCGAACGGAAATTGAAGACTTAGGTATATGTATGGGCATATACCTAAGCAGTGTCAGTTGTTACTTCGTGTTTGTTAATTTTCTTCGTGGTTTATCCTTTGTGGATTTGAGAGACCTTCAGGGGTCTCGGGGTCCCTTCTGAGTAGCTTATACTCACCCCTGCACGGGCTTTGCCCGCACTACGTTGTGTTGGTTGCAGACGACGGACAGCGTTGACCTTAGCTGAGGCTTGCAGAGCGGGACGGTACCCGGAGGTGGACCACTGGGCGGGACGTGCACGGAGCGGACGGCGGGACTCGTGGAGCAGAGGAGCTATCTGTACCCACCCTTCAGGTGGGATTTCTATTGGGCAGCTCGGCGCAGCGGTTCTACCTTTCAGTTGCTGTTTTCCCTTTCGAGTTGTACTTTACTTTACAGTTGGGCTTGTATTTCTGGCCCCCTTTACTTTTCTGCACTTTACTTTCCGCTTGCTGACTCTGTGTGGTTGTTACTTAAAGGCAATGCCTTCCCTGTTTACCGGGAATTTACGCCTTGGTGCTAGTCGCCAACCCCTGGCCTATGGAAGGCGGGATTGGGGTAGTCACGGCACGGGCCCCGAGGACGGGTCGTGACAAATTGGTATCAGAGGAGTTCGGTTCTACCGCGAACTCTGACCTTTTCTATGTGAAGCAATAATGTTTAGCGTATTGAGTGTGGTTATCAGTCCAGGGAGTCCAGTGTTGGTGCGGCGGCCGACGTATCCGTACACCAGGACCCTGACTTCTGATTTCCGACTTAATACACGAAAACATTGATTGTGTGTGTGTTTCAAAGTTTTCTTTGTGATTTCTTTGTGTCAGCTCACCAGGTATACTGTTTGACCGTGGCGCACCTGTCTCCTTTCAGGATGGCCCCACGACGGCAGCCAGCTAGGGTTCCGAGAGTCGAGCGAGACGACAGCCCACCGAGCGACGAGGCCTCGGTGCAGGGCCCTTTTCCAGTAGTGGCACCGGCGGTAGCTTTACCCGCCGAGCCCCCGATGCTTCCAGCAGCAGCCGCTGACGATGCACGTCGCCTCAGCGCACTGCATGAGTTTCAGCGCCAGCGACCGCCCAGGTTTCGCGGGGAGACGGATCCCCAGGCAGCAGAGGACTGGCTGGAGGCAGTAGTTCGAGTGTTTAGGCTAGTGAGGACACCAGCAGACCTCATGGTGATCGTCGCTGCGAGCCTACTACACGCAGCAGCAGGACGATGGTGGAGCTTGATGCTCCAGGTGCACGATGAGGCATCTCTACTTTGGACGGACTTTGAGAGCATCTTCCGCTCGGAGTTCGTCCCAGCCACCCTTCGTGCGGTGCGTATCCAGGAGCTTCTACAGCTGCGGCATGGCAGCATGGAGGTCGCTCAGTACGCGGCGAGGTTCACCGACCTTTCTCGGTACTCGACAGACATGGTACGGGACCCCTTCTTCTGGGCCCGGACCTTCGAGCAGGGTTTGAGACACGAGATCAGGGCATCGCTGATCTCCCTCAGCATACCGACTCAGACAGGAGTACTGGAGAGGGCACTTCTGATCGAGAGTTTCCTTGCTGAGTCTAGACCAGCACAGCAACTCACCGCAGGGCGACACGTAGCAGAGTCATCTGCAGCAGGTAGCCAACGGATGACTCAGGGTTCCAGGCAGACCAGACCTACCGGTGGCCGACTGCACGACTCAGGCTCAGTTGTACGGGGAAGCCGGGGTGGAGTCAGAGCCAGGCGTGCCGAGAGTGGGCAGTGTTACTCCTGTGGCGGGATTGGTCACATGGCTCGTGACTGTCCGACCCGCCATGCTGATGATCAACAGTTAAGTGAAGAACCTCCCAGGCAGAGGCAGAGGTTCGACCGTGGCGGTCCGCAGGGAGGAGGTGGACGAGGCAGAGGAGCTGGACGAGCAGCCGGTGGTGGGCGACGCTTTGAGGCTCTTCCACCACCACCACCAGGAGGTCCACCCCGACCACAGGGAGTAGGTGAACATGCGAGAGCTCAACTTCAGGCAGCTGAGGCCTTCGATCATGGAGCTCTGGGAGCCGATGGACAGGAGCTGAACTAGTGGATACATCCTTTGTACTTCTGGTTCCTTGTTGCATTTGTGTAGCGTCTTGTATTATGAGCTGCAATAATAAAAGACGCATACCTTTGTGATATTTTCGTTCCTGATCTCTTTCGTGATGTTACTAAGAGGTTCCAGTTTTGACTGTTGACTTGACCCTCACTTGTGAGACATCTACTGGAGGAGACCCAGTTACCACACACTGATGCTGACAGTGTGACTCAACCCTTGGAGGCGAGAGTAACGGTTGAATCTCTTAGTAGTAGCGTCGAGGCCTTACGACGTCATCCTTGGTATGGATTAGTATCATCCATGTTAGGATTGACTGTTTTAGGCAAAGAATGTGGTTCATCCAGGGGATGAGACCAGATTTCTCTTTTTGGCAAAGAAGAAATCTTACAGCTCTGGTGGGACCGGAGATGGTCCAGGCCACGGCAGAGAAGGTCCAGGTCATCTAGGAGCGGATGAGGACAGCTCAGAGTCGGCAGAAGTCATAAGCTGACAGGAGGCGGAGGCCACTGGAGTTCGAGGATGGCGACCACGTCTTCTTGCGGGTCTCACCTCGACGTGGTATTCGGAGATTTGGCCGAGGCGGCAAGTTATCTCCGCGCTTCATCGGTCCCTTCCAGATTCTCAGCAGGATTGGCGAGGTGGCTTATCGCCTGGCTCTACCACCTCAGTTGCACCGGGTGCACGACGTCTTCCATGTATCCCAGCTGAGGAGATACGTGCATGACCCGACGCACATCTTTGACCATGGGGAGCTTGACGTTGATGATGGGGCGACTTTTACGGAGGTCCCGATAGAGATAGAGGATCGATAGGAGCGGGTCCTGCGTGGGCGATCGATTCCTCTTGTGCGCATCAGATGGCAGCACGGGAATCTCCAGGAGAGCACATGGGAGCGGGAGGCTCAGATGCGTGCTCAGTACCCTCATTTGTTTCCCTAGTTTTTGTTGTATCTTTACGGGGACGTAAAGCCCTGAGGTGGGAGTAATGTAAAGACCCGTAAAATTCAAGGGAAATTTTTTCTTAATTTTCTTTAGAATTTTACAAGAGCGCGGTTTCAGACGGCACCTGATTCCGAGGCCCGGAGTGCCCGGAATTAATTTCCGAAGTTTGGCTCGGGTACGTTCAGTGAACGAACGAGTGAGAATTCCTAACTTTTGATCCGGTGCTCGGAATTGAAATCCGAGGGCACCGATGAACTCGCAGCACCGATATTCGCTTAATGAGACCTTTTCGGGAGTTGCGTTTGTTGCGGGTTGAAAGTTACGTTTTGGGGTTTTTAGTTTGAGTTAAATAAAATTGTGAAGAACAATTTTATTTCAACTAGTTAAAACCTATCAAAGGAGGTTGGAAGTGGGACCCACACCCACTTAACCTTCCTTGGGAGGATTAAGTGTGGTGGGGTCCACACGAACCCCTAATCTTTTCAAATTCTCTCAACATACTTAACCCATAATTAATTGGCTTAAGTTACTTAATTAATTTTGGGAGTTAAACTCTTTTGAATTTCAAACATTTGAAATTCTTTTGAGTTATGTGTTAATAAAATAAGATGTAATCTTATTTGATTATGGGTTGTTTGTTTATTCCCTTGAGAGCTTTTTGAGAGCTTCCTCTTCATCTTCAAGCTCTGACGAAGAACGAAGAACGCTCAAACTCCGACGAAGAACGACGCCTCTCTTCTTCGTCCTCGGTGTCAACAAGAGGGAACGCCGCTTCCTCCTCGGGCCTTCTTCGTCGGCAAACGAAGATCCGCCAACGACGTGTCTCTTCGGGCATATCTCTTCGTCAACGGATTTGACGAACGACGACCGCGACGCCCGACCTCCGCGACGCCGTCTTCCGCGGAGCGTAGACGAATATTCAAATCTTAAACCCGAGGTAGGGGTTGTTGATTTCATTTTGATTTCCTTATTCCTTTTCTTGCTCGTGGATCGCATGTCTACGTGAGGCATTTAAATATTTTATTTATGTGTTATAGTTAACGCGAGGGGGGCCGGACCGCACGAACACGGCCGAACCCCCCCCCCCCCCTCCATCGTTCTTGTTTAATTCTTGCGGTGGAAGCAAAGTGGCGTGGTGCCGTCGCACCACGCGGATTACCGTACGTTTATTTTTACGCGGCGCCGTCGCGCCACGCCGAGGTAAAAACTTCAA
The DNA here is from genome assembly GCA_963277665.1 of Viscum album. Classification (NCBI taxonomy): domain Eukaryota; kingdom Viridiplantae; phylum Streptophyta; class Magnoliopsida; order Santalales; family Viscaceae; genus Viscum; species Viscum album. The sequence continues at coordinate 940,215,973 of OY728165.1, forward strand.
GAACGCGACGCCGTCGCGTCGCGTTGAAAAGAATCAAAGTGCGGCGAAGGGGCGCGGTGCCGTCGCACCGCGACGGGACGAGGAGACCGCGGCCGGTTCCGGGCCGCGGCGGGACAAGAAGACCGCGGCCGGTTCCGGGCCGCGGCGGAAGAGGAGACCGGCGGCCGGGCCGCCGGCGTCGGAAGTCGAAGGCGGGACCGGAATTTCCGGTCCCGTTGGTAAAAACCGGCCGGCCACCGGGGGAATTAAATCCCCCGACCGGTTCAATAAAACCCCCCTCTTAATGAGGGGGGGCGGTTCTTGAGGGAAGGGGGCAGCCGGCCCCCTTGGTTCAGCGCCAGCAGGCCCCTCCCACGTGGGGGGGGGGGGGTTTAAAATGAAACCGGCGCGGCACAAAGGCCGCGCCACCCTCAAAACGCGGGGGTTTGTCACCCCGCGTGCCACCCTCGTGCGGTGCCAGGCGCTGCCGCCGCCGGCCGCCGCCGCCGCCCAGGGGGGGTCGGGCCGGGTCGGCCCGGACCCGGACCCCCCCCATTTCGAACCAGAATTGGTTTTTGGCTCATAACTTGAGCCTCGGACCTCCGATCGACAAACCGTCAGCGGCAACACGATCCTTGGATCGAGACGGTCGTTTCGGTATATCGCACTCAAGGTTTCGGATTACTTTGAGTTCGGCCGGGTTGGTTCGTTCACGAAACCAACCGGGCCTTCGGAGCGGAAACGCTCATATCTTGAGCTACGAACGTCTGATTAACGCACCGTCAGTCGTGTTGTGTTCCTCTTAGTGAGACGGAACTTTTGGCATACTCCGCCCGAGGTTTGGACGCAGGTGGAGTACGGCCGGGTTGGTTCGTTCACGAAACCAACCGGGCCCTCGGAGTGGAAACACTCATATCTTGAGTTCCGGACGTCCGATTGACGTGCCGTCGACTTTGATGGAATCCTCTAAGTGAGACGGATCTTTTGGCATACTCCGCCCGAGGTGTGGACGCAGGTGGAGTACGGTCGGGTTGGTTTTTCCTTAAAAACCAACCGGGCCCCGGAGACGAAAATGCCAATAACTCTCAGACCGGGCGTCCGATCGACGCGCCGTCTGTCGCGTTGAGTTCCTATTGTCTATACGGAACTTTTGGATACATCAACTCTGGTCTTTGTGGCAGTTGATGTATCAGCCTCTCGGCTCGTGGAGCGGACCCTCCGAACGAGCTTGCTGTGTGCGGGAACCCTAGTGCTGGCTGCGACTGTTACTGTGAAGACTACTACTTCTGCTACTGTGACTGCGACGACGACAGTACAGAGATCCTGTGTGGATTCGACGACGACGACTACAGCACACAATGATCCTACGTGGAACAGTGCTACCGAACCTGAGTGAGCTGAATCTTCTGTTTACCTAGGGCGGTGGAGCGCTTGGGTGTAGCGGCGGACCCGTGGTACCTGACAGTGGTGGTGCGCTTGGATGCAGCAGCAGACCCTTGGCGGTGGAGCGCCCTGTATTTGGCGGCAGACCCTCAGCGGACGGAGCGCCCGGTAGTTGGCCGCAAACCCGCAGTACTCGACAGGAGGAGTACCTCAGCAGTCTTAGGTTAGTGAGCGGCGGCCTCGGAGTCGTGACAGGACCACTGTACACTCTAGAGACGGAGCTCTTCAGTAGTTACGGTTTCGATAATAAAAATCCTGGCTTGAGCTGAGTCAATGATCTTTGTGTTTCCTCATGATTGAGATGGACCGCTTGATAACTTAGGTATATGTATGGGCATATACCTGGGTAATAGTTATCCGTTGATTTCATAAACTTGTTATAATCTATGTGGATTTACTGTTTACTCTTCTTTGTGGATTGGGTTGTTCTTGGGCTCGGTGTTGGAGCCGAACGGAAATTGAAGACTTAGGTATATGTATGGGCATATACCTAAGCAGTGTCAGTTGTTACTTCGTGTTTGTTACTTTTCTTCGTGGTTTATCCTTTGTGGATTTGAGAGACCTTCAGGGGTCTCGGGGTCCCTTCTGAGTAGCTTATACTCACCCCTGCACGGGCTTTGCCCGCACTACGTTGTGTTGGTTGCAGACGACGGACAGCGTTGACCTTAGCTGAGGCTTGCAGAGCGGGACGGTACCCGGAGGTGGACCACTGGCGGGACGTGCACGGAGCGGACGGCGGGACCCGTGGAGCAAAGGAGCTATCTGTACCCACCCTTCAGGTGGGATTTCTAGTGGGCAGCTCGGCGCAGCGGTTCTACCTTTCAGTTGCTGTTTTCCCTTTCGAGTTGTACTTTACTTTACAGTTGGGCTTGTATTTCCGGCCCCCTTTACTTTTCTGCACTTTACTTTCCGCTTGCTGACTCTATGTGGTTGTTACTTAAAGGCAATGCCTTCCCTGTTTACCGGGAATTTACGCCTTGGTGCTAGTCGCCAGCCCCTGGCCTATGGAAGGCGGGCTTGGGGTAGTCACGGCACGGGCCCCGAGGACGGGTCGTGACAGGAGGGCTGTCCATGGGGTATAAATGAGGGTGGGGGCTGTCTAGGGGGTATGTTTTATATGTTATCAATGTACATGCTTAATTTTGATCTACTTCTATTTTTGTGGTATGATTTCTTGATTTGTTTTCTGGTTGATTCGGGTGGAGAGGAGATGACTACATTCTGTTTAAAAAATGGGTTTATCACGTCGGTTATTTAATAACCGACGTGATAAAATGCCTGGAAAATAGTTTATGACATCGGTTATTTAATAACCGACGTGATAAAAGGCCTAGAGAATGGTTTATCACGTTATTTATTTAATAACCGACGTGATAAAAGGCTTGGTCAATGGTTTATCACATCGGTTATTGAATAACCGACGTGATAAAAGGCCTAGAAAATGGTTTATCACGTCGGTTATTCAATAACCGACGTGATAAAAGGCCTGGTCAATGGTTTATCACGTCGGTTATTGAATAACCGACCTGATAAAAGGCCTGGAAAATGGTTTATCACGTCGGTTATTCAAAAACCGATGTGATAAACCGACCTGGACAATGGTTTATCACGTTGATTATTTAATAATCGACGTGATAAACCGCCTCCTGCTGGTTTATCACGGCGGTTATATAATAACCGATGTGATAAACCCCCCTCCCCCGGTTTTCACGTCGGTTTTATAAGAACCGACGTGATAAGCCCCCCTCACCCCGGTTTATCACGTCAGTTCTATATGAACCGGCGTAATAAACCCCCCTCACCCCTGTTTATCACGTCAGTTGTTTAATAACAGACATGATAAACCTTTTTCCAGGCCTTTTATCACATCGGTTCTTAAAGAACCGACGTGATAAACCATTTTCCAGGCCTTTTATCACGTCGGTTATTTTAGAACCGACTTTATAAACATCGCAATTTTATATTTTTAACGTCGGTTTTTAAATAACCGATGTCAAAAACCTTATTTATAACATCGCACGTATTAACGTCGGCTAGAAACCGATGTAAAAAATGAAAAATAACCGACGTAAAAAACGTTTTCTGCACTAGTGTTTTCTATTTACAAAACCCTAAGCTCCTTCCTCTGGAATCCTTCCTTCATAAGTCTATAAAGTCCGATCAATCGATCCCCCGATCTCCAAACCCTTGCACCCGAATCTCATTAATCCCTTTCTTCTCCCGATCGATGTCCTTTTATAGAGAGGGGAATGATATGTATCTATGGTCATGCGGCACTTTTGTGGAGGCCCATCACCAAAAACCAGGTTTATGGATGACTTGGTCAATCCGCAACTCACGGGGGGCACTAAATGCACCTCATTCGTGAACCAAATCGGTGCTCTGCGGCCGGGTAGGGCTCCACCTCTATTCTGTGAATGACAGCGCGTGTGGTCTGGGCCGGTTGGCATGCTTCGCGGCTGGGGAGGTTCGTGTCGGTAGACCGTCCTGGAGCTCATCCTTCTTCGCACCCATGGATGGGTTCCCGCCTCCATTTCGCGAATGATGTTGGTCTGGGGAGGGGCAGATTTTTGAATATGTCATGTACCATCAATGTTGGACCGGTACACGGACCGATCGGTTCTTTGCCAATCATGAGTATTCTCAATATTTTCGTACAATTCTTTGAGGGAAATTGGGTAGAATCCTTCCTCAAATTAAGGGTGATTCAATTCTCCATTGTGAATTTTTCAGGACCCTACAATGTCCTAGGTACTTCCATTATTAATGTAAAATCCAACACAGCTGAAATCACTGAATCTGGATGTTTCTCAGATAAGAAAATTTCAGAAGGATTAGAAACAGACTGCAACATTATTGGTGTTATAACTATAAAATATTAATTGTGGACATTAGGACCTTTAAATTGATCTAACACAAGTATAGAAACTAGTGGAAGTTCCACAAGTGTCTCATGACAGAAAAAACAACTAGAACCCTGTGAATATTTCAAATCTACGCCATTCCTCACCCAACCTCACCAGGATTTTCAAGAAAGATATCATGCCACTCATTTTAAACTTTTTATTGACCATCCAAGGCCACTACCAATCTTGATTCAATTGTTTTTATGTCATAATATCCATTTTCTATATGTTTTTGTAAGGATTTTTTCATTGTAATGGATTCTTGACCAGACCATTCCACTACCATTCTTGTTTCAGCGATTTTTATGTCATCATCTACATTTTTCATCTTTTTCACCTACTGTTCTATGGAATTTTTCATAGCTATACAACTTATTCTTTAGTTTCACTTCAACATTTTGAAAGAATATATTCTTTGAGATTTGTCCAAGAGAGATCAGGCGTAAATGCCTCCAACAACATAAACCAATCTCCCAATATAACTGGAATATGTATTAACGTAGTTAAAATATTCTAATGTTCCATTATTTTATGGTACTAAAAATATTTTTTGCTTCAATAATCTAAAAAGAAAGATATTTCCTTTTAAAAATCGTCATCCATAAGATCACCAGCCACTCCTCAAACATATGGTTCTGTCCGGCCAGAATCACCCCAGACCCCAGATTTAGATCCCCCTTACACAAGTGTTGCAGTTAACTACTTAAACCCTAGATAAGCCAAGATCCACTATTTCGTATAATGTTAAACAAATTGGTATGTTTTTAATTAACATATTATTTATTAACAGAAAGGATCAATAATGAAAAACTCAGTCAAGATATTAGGACTAGATAAATAGCCAGTGCAAGAATGAAAAGAGGTAAACAGATGTAACGTGATTTGGACCTAAGGGGACCAATGTGCACGACAATAACACCACCAGGGAAACCAATTTATTAATAAAGAAAGAAAGAATACAATATTAGATTATAGACTCGAATTTAGAAAGTAAAAAAGACCACGAAAATATCTGAGGAGGCCAATCTTGATGAACTAGGGGCTCTGGTCAAGCCTGCCACATAGATTCTACCTTGTCTACTACTAGGCAGGCTCACACACATATACATGCAGGATACAATAGTATACATGAAGATGAAAGGATAAGTCACTAAAAATCCAAGAATTACAAACTAGATCGTTCGTACGACAGAAATATTATCAAATCAATTACCGCTTGAGGCGTAGTCATCCGAATACTGAGATTTGATACGATTCCAACTAATTCTTCATCAGAGAAGTACTCTGGTTGCAGGAGGTGGCACGCATAACGGTAGAGGGTAGTGTGGGTGGATAGAGTCCTCTAGGTGGTTCTCTATTCTTCTTCGCAGAGCTGGAGTAGAACCTCTCTCGCAAAGGTTTTCTAATGAACAAGAGAGAAAACCCTAGAATTCACCATGAAGAACAACTAGGGAGTGCAATGAATGAGTGCCAGAGGAAAATGTCAGGCAGGTCAGGCGAAGGAACGAGATGGCAGCCACATGGATGTCTCAGATCCCCGAGACAGTTCACATAACCACATCCAAAAAAACACATGATCAGAGTGGCACAATAGGATATGTGGGAAGACGTTGCAACAAATCGAAGCTGATAAAATAAACACACCCGTAGCCAAGCTGGACTGTCGGATAACACCCAATCAATGTTCCACAAACATGCTGTGAACAATCATAATGAAAATAATAAACTGTATTCCAAAATGAAAACTGACACATAAAATAGGATAGAACTAGAAATGGAAAAACACCTACGTAGGAGTGCCATGCAGCCATTCAAGGTAAAAAAACTAATTAAAAGGAATTGTGTATAATAAAACCAACTGAATAAAATGAATTAATTTCATCTCAAATATAATCATGTAGGTTAATATTCAAAAATTCACCACCTGACAATCAAATAAAATTCAGCGATGGTTTTCTCACAACCTACATTTTAGAATTGGGACTAAATTCATAAGCTTAAGACAATACATGAATTTAGATAATAGAATAGCTTTAGTCAAACTATCGGTCGAGTTATCATTATTGGAAATCTTGGTGACACTCAATTTCCTAGATTCTATAATATCCCTTACAAAATGGAACCAAATATCTATGTGCTTCGAACTACCATGGAATACATAATTTTTAGATATATGCAAGGTATATTGGCTATCATAGTGAACTACTATACTATCACAAGATAATGAAAACTTAGAAAGAAAACCTCTAAGAAAAATAGATTTCATAATAGGTTTGGTCAAGGAAATATACTCTACGTTAGTTGTGGAAGGAACAACCACATAATGTAGGTTGCATTTCCAGGAGACCAGCCCTCCATAATCAAGAAAAAAAATGAGTGATAGAATTTGGGGTGTCCATATTTATACCATAGTCAGATTCAACAAAACCTACTACATCATTATCAAAATTAGTATTCCAGACATATCAAATGAACAGTTTTTCATATATAGAAACATTCCATAACAGCCATTTTATAGCAAGAAAATGAGCCTTACCAGGTTTCCCTATAAACCTACTCAATGTGCAACCAACAAAGGCTATATTTGGACTAGAACATACCATGGAATACATAAGACTTCCTACAACATTTTTGTAAGTAATCTTATTCATAAAAAAAGATCCATCTTCATTCCTAGGTGATTGGGTCAAGGAAAATTTACAATGATTTCCTAAGGGAATATTAACAGATTTAATGTGCTCATATAGGTATCTTTTCAATACCTTCCTAACATAATCATATTTGGATAATTATATGGTTCTGTATTTCCTATCCTTAATTATGTCCATAAAAAGAATTTTATTTTCATGACTTAAATCTTTCATTTTAAATGCATAATTTAACTTGTGCTTAACAAAATTTATAATCCTCATGTTTTTGTAGATTAATACCATGATGTCATCATATAATAAATGGTAAAAAGATTCATGATTAACAGTCTAAAAATACACACATGCATCAAATCATCTTCTAGAAAACATATTTTCAATCATAAAATAATCAAACATTTTGTACCATTTCCTTGAAGATTGTTTAATCCCATAGAAGTATTTCTGTAAAAGACAAACCTGATTATGTTTGAACAGTTTTGAAAATACTTCACGTGGGGTCATATAAATTGTTTCATCAAGGCTACCATGTAAAAAAGATGTTTTTACATCAAGATGTTCAACATGAAGATCAAATTTGATAGCAAATACAAGAATAACTTTAATGGATGAATGCTTAATAACAAGAGCTAATATTTCACTAAAATAAATTAATTCATGATGAAGGAAGCCTTTGGATACCATGCAGGCTTTAAATTATTTTACTCTCTCCTACATTTCATTCTTTTTTTATAAATCCATCTAGGACCAATAACTTTTTGGTTTGTGTCTGGGATCCCCAACCCAATTATTGTTCTGAAGAATAGAGTTCATTTCCTCTTGCATTGCTCTCTACCAGCAACTGGATTCTTCAGACTTAATATCTTTATTATAAGTTTGGGGATCACCATTAAACATGTCCTGAGATACATTGAAAGCATAGGACGAAATATATACCTGGTTAAAATGATATGGAGGTCAAATTACTCTCCTATCTCTATCTCGAATGAGTTGATAGTTTCTTAGGTCATTAGGTTATTGAATCTCAGGTTTTGATTCTGAACTAGAATTTGATTGATATTGGATATGTGTAGCTGAAGGAGCTGTACAAACACAAGACTGGGGATGGTCACTAGGTCTCAATGGGACATAAACACCTAAAGGTTTCAAGAATCCTATGGATTCTGCATCTTCTTCAGGAGCTGAAACAGGTTCAGGTTCCTTGTTTTCAGACAAACCAGACTCATGGAAGACAACATCATAGCTAACGATTCATTTCTGGTAACTAGGTTTATCTATCCATAAACTATACCCATTAACACCCTCTAGATATCCCACAAATATAAACTTAATATCCCTAGGAGCTATCGTATCATTAAGTGAATACTCAAAATTTATGGATCTAAATATCATATGGTGAGAATGATTTCGTGGTGTGCCCTTATAGAGTTCTTCAACTGTCTTAATGGAGTTGATAGAATATTAGAAACAATTAATGAGGGACACTATAGTTGATGCAGCCTCGTCCCAAAAGGACCTAGGGAGTTTAGAGTGGCAGAACGTACACCACACCCTCTCATGAAAAATACTATCAATTATCTCTGCTAACCCATTCTTTTGTAAGTTTTCGATAATAGTCCAGTATATTTTGATTCGTTTAGATTCACAATTATCAGAAAATTCATTGGGTTGATATTATAAACCATTATCTGTCTTTAAGGCATTAAGTTTCTTATTAATCTGACTCTCTATAGCAGGTTTCCATTTCTTAAAAGTATGAAAGGTTTCAGACTTATTCATGAGTATATAAATCCATACTCTCTTAGAGAAATAATAAATAAAAGTCAGAAATTATAAGGCTCGACCATGGGAGGTGACCCTAGAAGGAAACCACAGATCAGAATGTACACATTCAAGAGGTTATTTAGACTTATACAAAGACCTGCTGAAACTGAATCTTTTGTACTTACCATATACAAAGTCTTCACAAAAGGGAAGAGAACAAGGAGTGATGTTACTTAAAAGTCCCTACTACTTAAAATCACTAATACCATTTGCACTAACATTCCCTAGAATCCTATGTCGCAAAGTTGTATAATCAATTTCTATACTAGATTATGATTTCAACTTATTTCTATACACCCTACCATATAATACATACAAGACATTGTGAAGGGCTTATTTCATCACTGTGAGGGATCCACATGCTACTCTAAAGCTTCTAGATCCAGATTTTAAAACCATACCCTTTCTAGTCAAGGATTCCTAGGGATATTAGGTTTCATTTCAATTCGGGTACCCACCTAACATCCCCAAGAGACCAGACAGACCCATCATGAAGCTCGAGTGGAATCCGTCCTATACCTATAGTGTGAAAGATCATATTATTCCCTAGGAAAACATCACGAAATAGGACTTCCCTTCACTTAGAAAAAAACTCCTTCTTAGGACACTTATCGAATAATCATCCTAAATCCAGGAACCACTCATTTGATATGCCTCTGTCAGTGACATTTAACACATCAGCAGAGTAAAAGTCTTGTTTGACTAATAGGTAATGGTCATTATTACTATCTTTATAGTCACCCATCCTATTAAAACTATTCCTCATGATATGTACATGATATTTACATTGAAAACATTTTAATAACTTTATTTTATACTTGATTATATAGTTATTAGACTAACCCCTATATTTTCTCCTACCCCTTGATTCACTTCATCCAATAGATTCACCTATGTCCCTAACATTTGAAACCTCAGCCTTAGTTTTCACACTACCCTTTCATTGAATGTCTTTAGAGAGAAAAAAGATTTTACTTCCTCAAGATTTAATGTGTCTTTCCAATACATTATAGAGTCTTTAACAGAGTAAAATGAATCATCTAATGACGTTAACAATATAATGTCTTGGTCTTCATCATCCAATTTAATGTCAATGTTGTCTATGTCTAATAATATTTTACTAAATTCATCAATGTGTATCCTGACTATAGTTTTGTGGCACATTTATATTTTATATAATCTCATTTAATTATATATCATATCAATAGGTGATTTTGTCAAATGAAGGGATTCCAATTTGGACCATATACCAGTGGCATATGACTCATATGAAACTTCACTTAAGACTTTGTCTCCTAAATATAAAGGGATTAAACTACGGGCTTTCCTAAGGGTCTCCTCAGGGACAAATACAAAAGAGGTGGCAGCTATCTCATAAGGTGCAGTGGTGGTTATTTTCTTCCTAGAGCCAACAAAGGCATCAACAAGGTCATTATGATCTAAGAAGGATGTCATCTTAATTCTATAGAGATTAAAATATTTATCACCATCAAACTTATCAATATAAAACTTAGTCGAACCCATAGTCACGAAATAATTGGATCTGATACCACCTGTTGGGGTTAACTACATAAACCTTAGATAAGCCAAGATCCACTCTTTCATATAATGGTGAAAAAATTGGTCATTTTTTAATTAATGGGTTAGTTATGAATAGAATGGATAAAAAATGACAAACTTAGTCAAGATATTGGGACAAGATAAACATCCAATGAAAGAATGTAAGGAGGACCACTGATGTAACGTGCTTTGGCCCTAAGGGGACCTACGTGGATGATGAGAACACAACCAAGGAAACCAATTTATTTAGAAATAAAGAAAGAAGACAATCATAGATAACAAACTCGAATGTGGAAATTAAAATGACCCGAAAAATGATCTGAGGAGGCCGAGCTTGTTGAACATGGGAACAGTGGTTAGGCCTGCCATGTAGATTCAAGCATTACCACTCTTAGATGGGCTCACACACACACACACAAAAGTAGGATACAGTAGTATACATGACGAAGGATGGATAAGTTGCTACAGAGCTAAAAACTACAAACAAGATATTAGTTACGATGAAAATATTATCTAAACTATTACCACTTGAGGCGTAGTCGTATGAATACTCAAAACAAAGATGATATCCACTAATTATACACCAGATTAGTACTTTGATTGTAGGAGGTGGTAGTTACAACAGTAGAGGGGAGTGCGGATGGCTAGAGTATTCTGTACGGTTTTTCCTTCTTCATCGCGGAGCCAGAGTGGAACCTCTCCCATAGAGGCTTTCCAAGGAACCTGAGAGAAAACCCTAGACTTCAACAAGAAGAACAAACAAGGAGTGAAATGAATGTGCGCCAAAGGAAAATTTCAGGTAGGTCGGGTGAAGGCACGAGATGGCAGCCACTTGGATGGCTCATATCACCAAGATGGTTCTGTTAACCACATCTGAGACAACACTTGATACAAGTGGAGAAATAGGATAGGTGGGACGACATTGCAATAGATTGAAGATTATCAAAGAAACGCACTAAGATCCAATATGGACCATCAGATCACACCCAATCGATAGTCCATAAACATGTCACGAGGTATCAAAAGGAAAACAATGAACTGGGTTCCAGAAAGAAACTGGCACATAAAATAAGATAGAATCAGAAATGGGAAAACACCCATGTTGGAGTGTTATGTATCCATGAAAGGTAAAAAAACCAATTAAAACATATTATTTTTAATAAAACCAACTAAATAAAATAAATTAATTTCATTAAAACCAGAATCATATAGGGGATTATTCAAAAAACAATGGAATAAGGTTGTTGCAATGTGAGTTATATTTTATTTCTATGTGTTCTAGACTCTACTTCATGGAGTACATTGATATTGTGTTATGTATAACAAGAACAACCAAGATCTATTCCAACTGGTGCAACTTCTAGTTTCACATGCTTCTTTCAGAGTTAATAGAAGGAACACTAATAGTATGAGAGGGAATAAGAAGGAATTTTGTTGTCGTGTCTGCAACGTCTATAGTAGTGTAATGTTCTACCTTCATTTTTACCCTCCACAGCATGTGTGATCTTTTGCATTGGCTCCACGAAATTCCAATCAAGAACCTTTTGCGGGTGTAACATCTGCCTCAGCCATCAAGATACTATTTTTTGAGTTCCACTCTTATGTATCTCTCCCTAGAATATCTCTCAATGAAAACCCCAATTTATAGGTGTGAGAGATATAAAAAATGAATTTCATTTAATTTTAACCAGATAAATATACATAAATTATAGCGGATCAATAGAATATGGAGAAGGGAGTAGGAAGAAGGAATGGTGTAGAAAAGGAAGAAGATACCAACACCGCCATAAGGCCTATTTGAATCCCCTGTTCTGATGAACAAAATCATTCCAAAAAAACCTTTGAGATCCCTTATAATAGTACCCTTCAATGTAATAATACTCATCTTAATCCCACTTGACCCAACTAACCATTTAATGCATTATTAAATATTTGAACTTACAATTATTAAACCCATTAATAGCTACAACCAACCTATTCTTCCCTCTTTGGTATGTTTTACTATCATCCCAAACACAGTGCAGATGATTTGGGGTTTAGAACTGAGAAAGTGAAAATCTGGGAAGGGGACCATGGCTGACAATGAGGTTTTTCGGGAGGCGAATCAAAGGCAACGGGCTTAATAGGTAAATTTTGAGATATGGAAGTAGAAGATGTATTATAGGGAATTGATATCATAATGACCTATGGATATATTTTATGGGGTTTATTGTTAGTGTTCACGCATAGTGATGAGAAAAAGTAACTTTTGTGCTGGTGTTTGATGGTTAATTGGTTGTCCATGACTTGGTTTATAGAGAAAAAAACATGTTTGGAGAACCACTGACATAAATGGGGTGGGAATAGAAACATGGGGACTGTGGGTAGCATAATAAAAATTGGTTCGGGATACGGGGAATGTTGATTTGTGGGGAACCCTTGGGAAGCGGCATATCAAAGTTCACTAATATTAATAATAGAAAACACATACATCCAGATGAACTAGAGATCATGAATCATGAAAAATTTTCTAAAAATAAAATGAATGTTATAAAATAATGGATACTCTCCAACTGTTAGGTAAGTCATGGATCAAACATATCTTCATTGTTCAAATCATATACATAAAATTTTATTAATGTTCAAAAGTATAAAATGGGAAAAATGATTTTTTTTCTTAAGTCCTAGCATAGTCACAACTTTTATGGTACTCTCATACAAACAAATCAACCCTTAGTCATAGGGGGGTTTCTCTTATCCTGACCTACAACCATAAAATCCACTTGAGTACCAATGACGAACTGAGAAGAGTTTAATATGACTCAGTAGACCACCACCAATAGTGTCTATAGAGACATCCACTATGAATACGATTGTATGTTCATGTGCATAATAAAAAAAGGAAAACATGATGAGTAACTTATCATCAATCCACATGTTCTCAGGTGATGCTCAAGGTTAATCATATATCTTTTTTAACCAACTCTAGATGTCTTAAACTATAACAACCAATATAAAAAATCATAGGCATAGAAGTCATATCCTAGGTACTCCCTAGGAATCTCATGTAGCTAGGCGTATAAGAAGATTCTCAAGTACTCCGTAGGCATTCTAGGTATATAGGCACAAGATGAATATAAGGAGGATTTCCAATGCATTTTGAATTTATAGGCATCCATGTGAATCGAAGTGGGTATTCCAAGACATTCAAAGTCCTCAGGAATCTATCTAAATTCTAGGGGGGAATCGATGACATTTTAAGTTAATATTCATTAAGTTGAATCCAAGGAGGTCATCTAATGTATTCTAATTCTATGAGCATCAAAACAAATTCAAGGAGGTTATGCAAGGTATTCTTAGTCAATAGGAATTAAGATAAATCCAAAGAGCATGTCCAACATTTTCCATGTTAATTAGGATATTTATTTATAAACTAGTACAATTTAATTACTTAAGGGCCACTATAATAGGCACGAACACCAGAGTCTCGAATATGACCTTGGCATCCCCATAATTCCCTCACATTACTTCTAAATCCAAGGGAATCCTAGGAATTACCATCATACACATGGTAACTAGATCATGTTAATGAAATTCATGGAGTAATAAATGATCATAGATTCACATAAGAATATTAAAAAAAGAACAAGAAGAATATCATGATAACCAAAGATTTAAATCGTTCAGGAAATGATCCCAACATCCATGAAGATGAAGAAATATCTCTTTGTTAGGGAGCATAATTATAAGGAAAAATTAGAGTTTCCCAAAAAGAACCCTACATTGAATGATATCAAAAATAATATAGTGAAATGATGTTGCCGATCATATATTATTTCCATTGTGCCATATTGACTGATGACTAGAATTATATAGAGCTATAATACCACTACTGAAAATTTTGACTATAGCCACATTCCAAAGCTGTGGCTATGTCCCCTAAGACCATGGTTATAACATATATCCACATTTATATAGGATGTCACCCCTATTACCATAGCAATATAGGTATTTCCATCGCCATATACCAATTTTGAAAATAGCTCCATATCAACAATCCTGGACTGTGGATTTATATATACAACCTTTAACCTAGAACAGGAGGGCTATAGCCACAATTTTCCTTGATCTTGGTCATTGGTATACTACCATGGTTACAGGTATTGTCTTAAAATTATGAACACAATCAGTAACCATGGTAAATATGCTTTTTTGATGGTCAGTGACTGTGGACATAAAACACTTTAAATTAAAAAAACATATAAAACATCTATATTCAACCACAAAGAGGTTATTTCACATAATTAGAATCAATCTAACCATTTCATTGACCTTTTAAAAATACTATATATTCCAAATGATCCTAAGATTATTCCCCTATGTTTTCACATCAATCCCTATATGTTTTCTTGATTTTGACCCATTGATGGGACATAGGACTTCTTAATTGAATATTAATGTTGAAATGTCATTTCAAATCATACTAAGAGTTGGATTGATGTATGTTAAATTCCTACATAATAAAAATGATACCATGATCTTTATACTTTATTTTCGCATCAATGCAATTGTGTTTTCTCATTTTTGACCCTTTGGAATCAATACATCACCGTTATATAATTATAGAGGTTAAACTGGGCATTCTTGATAACACTAAGATATACGAGGATCAAATTGACATGAGATTAATTTCTACATATTACCAATGTTTCAAAAATTGTTCTTTTATATTTTCATGTCAATCTAGGTGATTTTTATTGGTTTAAACCCCCAGATGGGAAATCAGTCATCTTCATTGAATTTTAAAGGTGAAATTTCATTTAGGATTATACTGAGAAATTTGAGCATCAGAATGAAGTTTGGAAAATTGATATATATTAAAAATGATTTGATGATGATTCCTTTTTTAACATCAATACAAGTTTTTTTTCTTAGTTTTGAATCCCTAATAGGAAATATATCATCTTAATTAAATTTTAATAGTGGAACTAGGATTTTCGAATCATACTGAGCAATCCCAACATCACATTGACATTTCATTAATTCTTATATATTAAAAGTAATCCACATAACATTATCTTATGTTTTCAAATCAATCAATGTGAATTTTCCATTTTTTAACCCCCTAATGAGAAATAGGTCATATTAGAGGAATTTTAAATATTAAATGTCATTTCAGATTATACACAATAATCTAAGTATGATTATGACATGTGGTAAGTATTTACATATTAAAAATGATTTGATGATTGTTCTCTTATTTTTTTCATATAAATCCAAGTTTGTTTTCTTGGTTTTTTTACATTGGAAGGAAATCGGTCACCTTAATTGAATTTTAAATGTGAAATATCATTTTAGGATATACCGAGAAATTTTAGCATCAAATTGATGTGTGTTAGATTCCTACATATTAGAAATGATTCAAAAAAATTCTCTTATGTTTTCATATCAATACCAGTGATTTTTCCTGGATTTGACCCTCTATCGGGAAATAGGTTATCTTAAATGAATTTTAAAGGTGAGATATCATTTCAGACCATACCGATCAATATGGTCATCTGATTGATGTGTGGTTAACAATTACATATTAAAAATGATTAAAATATTTTTATCTTATGTTTTCACATCAATACAAGTGATTTTTATCAATATTAAATCTCAAATATGAAATACATCATCCTGATTATGTTTTAAATGTGTGACCGAGTGTTTTGGATCATACTGAGCAATCCGAGCATCATATTGACATGCAATAAATTATTAAATATTACAAATTATTTGAATATTTTTTCCTTAATATATCACATAAATCTATGTGTTCCAAGTTAGTTTTGACTCCCTTATAGGAAATAAGCCTTCTTAGATGAAATTTAAAGGTGAAATGTCATTTCAGATTATATCGAGAATTCTGAGCATCAGATTGATATGAGGTCAATTAATATATATTAAAAATTATTCATTGATCATTTACCCACATTTTCATATCAATCCAACTATTTTTCTCAGTTTTGATCCTTTGATAAGAACTACATCATCTAAATTGAATATTAAAGGTGAAACTGGGAATTTCAAATCATAACAAGCAATTCGAGCATCAGATAGAGGTGTGGTCAATTAATACATTTTAAAAATGATTTGAAACTTTTCCCCCTATAATTTTACATCATCCCAGGCGATTTTTCTTGGTTTTACACTCCAATGGGAAATATCTCATATTATTTGAATTTTAACGGGGAAACATCATTTTAGATAATACCAAGCAAACCAAGCATCAGATTGACATGTTGTAAATTACTACATATTAAAAATGATATGATAATAAGTATCCTATGTTTTCACATGAATCAATGTGTGTTTTATTATTTTTGACACATATAAAAGAAATACATCTCCTAGATTAAACGTTAGATGTGAAATCGGGCATTTCATATCATACCGAACAATTTGAACAACCTCTTTATGTGATATTGATTCATACAAATTAAAAATTATTCAATGATAATTCTACTATTTTTAAACACAAATATATGTTATTTTAAATATTTTTTACCCCTGATAGGATTTAGGTTATCTTAATTGAATTTATAGGTGCAAAGTCATTTGAGATTATACTAAGAAATATGGGAATCAGATTTACATGCAGTGAATTTACACATAATAAAAGGATTAAATTATTTTTATCCTATGTTTTCACATCAATCCAAGTGTTTTTCTCAGTTTTCACCCCCTGATTAGAAATATGCCATTTTAATTGATTTTTAAAGATAAAATTTTATTTTGGATTATACTACGAAATACAACAATCAAATTGATGTGTTGTAAGTTCCTATATATTAAAAATGATTTAATGAAATTTATCTTAAATATTCACATCAATCCATGTTCATTTTATTGATTTTGAACACCTTAATAGAAATATGTCTTAATTGAATTTTAAAGGTCAAACCGAGTGTTTTAGATCAGATCGAGAAATCCAAGAATTGGATTGATGTGAGTTCATTTTATATACATTAAAAACGATTCAAAGATCATTATACTAATTTTTAACATTAATAAAAGTGTGTTTCATCAGTTATGACCCCCTCATAGAAAATTGGTCTCTTTAATTGAATTTTAATAGTGAAATGTCATCTTGGATTATAAAAAATAAATTTTATTGTTGAAATAAAATGTGTCCAAATATTAAATCCTAAAAATGATTTAAAGATTTTTTCCTATGCATTCTCATAAATCAATGGGTTTTTTATCATTTTTGACCCCCTTCTGGGAAATATGAAATCTTAAATAAATTTTATAGGTGAAATGTAGTTTCAGATTATACCAAGAAATATGAGTGTCAAAATGATGTTTGGTATATTTCTACATATTTAAAACAATTTCAAAATTATATGTTTTTACATACATCCAAGTGTTTTTAATTATTTTAAGCCCCCTACTAAAAAATAGTTTGTTATAATTGAGTTTTAAAGGGGAAATTTAATTTCAGATAATACTAAAAAATCTAAGCATTAGATTGATGCGTGGTTGATTACTATATACTAAAATTGATGAAATGACCATTCACCTAATTTTTCCTAGTAGTATATGAGTGTTTTCTTTGTTTTGACCCCTAATAGGAAATATGTCAAATTAAAAAGAATTTTTAAGGTGAAATGTAATTTCATATTGAACCGAGTAATCCATGCATCAGATTGTCATGCGTTCAATTATTACTAAATAAAAATTATTTGAAGATCACTATCCTATGTGTTCAAATCAATATAAGTTCTTTTTCATAGTTTTTCCCCTTGATGGTATATAGGTTGTCCTATTTGAATTTAAAATATGAAATATCATTTCAGATTATACTGAACAATATGATAATCATATTGACATGAATTCTATTATTATATTTTAAAAATAATTTGATTAATTTTATCCTATGTTTTCAAATAAATACAACTTTGTTTTCCTTTTTTGGACCAGCTGGTGGAAAATATGCCACATTAATTTATATGTAAAAGTAAAATTTCAGTTTGAAGTATAACAAGAAATTCAGACATAGGATTAATGTGTAGTGGATTACTACATATTAATTTTTTTTAATGATTTTCTCATATTTTTTCACATTAATCCAATTTTGCTTTCTTTATTTTTACCCACCGATGGGAAATTGGGCATCTTAATTCAATTTTAAATGTAAAACCTGGTGTTTTAGATTATAACAAACAATTTGAGCATCATATTAACATGTGATCAATTTATATATATTATAAATGATTCCATGATTGTTCTCTTAATTTTGTCACAACAATACAAGCATGTTTTATTGATTTTGACCCCTTGGTGGGAAATAGGATTCCTTTATTATGTTTTAATGATTATATTTAATTTCATATTATATCAAGTAACCCAAGAAAAATATTTATGTGTGGTCAATTACTATATAATATACACTATTAGATGATTTCTCTCTTATGTTTTCACATCAATCCAAGTGGATTTTCTCGATTTCGACCCCCTTATAAGAAATAGGTCACCTTAATTGAATTTCAATGGTTAAATATCATTTCAGAATATACATTTTATTACGATCATCACATTGGCATGAAATTGATTCCTACATATTAAAAATTATTCAAATATTAATCTTTTATGTCTTTGCATCAATACAAGTATGTTTTCTTAGTTTTGATCCTATGATAGGAAATATGTCATCTTAATTGAATTTTGAAGGTGAAATGTATTTTCATATTATATCAAGAAATATGAGAATTAGATTTACATGTAGTTAATTATTATACATTACAAATGGTTTGATGATCATTCTCCTAATTTTTCACATCAATCCAAGTATGTTTACTTAGTTTTTTCCCCTTGATAGAAAATAAACTATCTTAATTGAAATTTAAATTTGAATTATAATGTCATATTACACCAAGAAATCCCACCATTAGAGTTATAAACCAACTTGGGAAATCCTTCGGTATCCCTGAGGTGCATTTTCGATCACCCAGCGTGGCGATAAGCGCCATTCCTTAAAATTATAACCAATGGGAAAAATTTTACCCAGATAATAGAGTTTAAGAAGTAGCTAAAAAGTAGGAATGAACCATACCTATTTCGATCACTATTGATAAATCAAGTAAATGGATGAAATAAACTACTAATCTATAAACAAGAAATTCATCCACTCACCCTTGTCTCTCTCTTCTTTAATGAAAATCGTAGCCATATCTAGTGTTCTCCTAACGTTTCACTAGTAGAACTACCCTTGATCTATAGAAAGAAAAAAGGCCTGATTTTTAATTTCAATAAAAGAATATTAAATTAAATAAGTATAAATATCCTCCATGTGACTATGAAAGTCACCATACACTAATCAATGCTCACAGAGCAGTCAAGAACAAATAAAGAACCTGATAATGATAAAATAAAGATTGGAATGAGAATAAATCACCATAGGAATGCCAAGGAAACCACACCACACGTAAATTATTTAAATTGATGTTCCATTTATACAAGTTTTAAATTCATTATAAAAATAGATTTGTTCTTAGTTTTTATTTAGAAACCAAATAAATGAATTTTATTTATTTTGAAAGCTAATATATTTTCCAATTATATCGGGTTATGTATTTTTAATAAAAAATCATTTAAAACATTTAATAGAGGGAAACATTAGTTTAAAAGAAACATTTCACTAAACATATATTAAATATTTTATTTATTTTATAAATAAATCCTAAAAAATAAATAAACAAATCTAGCACAATAGTAAGCCTCATGTCACTAAGGATATGCCTTATAATCCTTGTAATCTCTATGATTGGACCATATATAATTATTACCTTTCATGAGCCACTAGAGAAGAAGAAACCAAAATTCCAATGGTAACCAATCCATATAACCATCATGTTGTTTAATTAGTGTTTTAGGGAAAATCTTACTATATAGGACATACCTTACCTAACATGCTTGTCATAGTCTGCCCACCTATGTACTTGGGGTTACCATGTGATAACCTATTTACTTTAATTGATGTACCACATTCATAAAGATGAAACACTTTTAAAATAGTAAATATCATGCAAGAATCCCTTAAATAAAAATTTGATAAATCAATATAATTATAGAAATACTTTAGAACAAAAAAACATATTTAATTTATCTAAACAATTATGTGTTGTGAAACCACCTACTTGAAAGAGACAAATAATCCTCATAATTTTTCTTTTGGAGAATTTCTTAAAACATTTCATAAAAACAAGGTAATGAATCTACCTTTTAATAATTAAAAATCCCATCTCTTTATGCTCATATAAATTTATACCTATATATATATGTGTGTGTGTGTGTGTGTGATTCAAATTTCTAAAATTTACAGACATTGATGTGAATTTGTACACACACAGACACAGATATATATTTACTCATGTATATGGACACATCCCTTGAGGGAAAAAGAGTAAATAAATAACCTCATTCTTTTATAAAAATAAATGATTTTATTTAAATCACCATCACTTGAAATTTAAAGCATTACATGAAATTCCTTGTAAAAATTTAAAATCCAATTGAATATATAACTAATAAGGGTTATAGAATTTAAATATACAAATAAAGTAAAAACCAACCTATAATTCACTTCATTTTATTGTAATAGTTCAATAAATCTACCATGGTTTTTGAAGGAAGTAAATTTAAAGAAAAAATATAATATCATATGTTAGTAAATGAACAATGTGTTGAAAAAAATATTCAAAAAATAATGGTTTTATAAAAAATATTGATCTAAAAATATATTTAATACATGAATTTTTATAAAAAACTATGGAACAAAAATATTCTGTATTTGAGAGATTTTATATACCAACAAACTTTTTATTGATATGAAGAATATAATATAAACATACCACTATCAATTAATATATGGTATAGTTCATAATGTAATTAGTATATAGCATACACCATATATTCATTGAATTTTAAAAAGAAATAAATATCGATAAAATAGAAAATAATACATACATATTTTTCAAATAGATATGAAATATGAATTTATCCAAAAAGGTCACTACCTAAAATAATGTAGGTAGGGTTTTTTCAATTATTTAAGTATAAAAAGAGGTAATATGAAAATATTTACCACAGATAAAATAAATTTAAAGGAAATCATACATGAAAAATGAACATACAAAGACCAATGTAAAAAAATTAAAATAAATAGACATATTTTATTCACTTAAAATATTATTGTTCATATAAAATTGTAAACTATCTATTCAAGTCAAAAATAGAATTATAAACATATTTATGGATTGAATAAAAATTTAGAACAAATAAAAATATGGATTTAGAGTGTTATACACTCATTATATTATATGATGCCACTTTATGAATCACTAACCCATCAAATATCAAATTTTCTAACTATCCACTCTTATAATTGTAAAATTATACCCTCATATTCTAAAATACATTCCAAAATTCAACTGAAACCATTGATTAATTTCAAATATGATTTTATAAAATTCAATTAAATTCGATTGGTTGTTGTTGGGGAAGGTTGTATAGAACTAACTACTATGTATTTGATTTTATGTATTCATTATCTTAAATACTAATGAATTTTCTAAAAACATCATGACTATTTATCTGTATGACATTTATATTTAATAATGTCTTAAAATATATATCTCACTGAAAGGTCATAAGAATTTTTTAATATGATCAGAACCAGGAGGTGTTATGATAATATCATTGAATATATGTTATATAGATGGATGATATCATTTTATGAGACACAAATGATATGGGCTATCATTGTTTGAGACTCATATAACTTCAAGGAACCCTCTCATGGTGTACACCCTTGGTAATTTCTAGCATAGGAGATTATGATAAAGAGACCCGACAATAGGAAATTCACATTTACATGTGTCATTGGATGATTCAATTTACAAACAGCAACATTGATTCATAAACTCTAAGATATCAATAATGGATACTATGAGTCATGTTCATTGATATATTAAATAAAATCATGATGATATATACTTGTAGTGAGGTATGATATGTTGGGTAAATCACGAGTGATGTTTCATTAATAGATAACACGAGAAAGGATTTATCCCTTATATCCTTGGTGGAAGATAATATTTCAAGCTCTTGGATGAAAATGGAACATCTTGGAGAAATCCATTACCATGGTATTCAATGGGCGAGTTCATTTCCAAATAGCTATAAAAAGAGACATCGATCACATAGGTTGATGATACTAGTATGGAACATGATCTATTTAAGAGATCATGATAAAAGAATTTGATTACATGGTAAGAATATGTAGGATGTTGTATGTCAGGGAGATATTAACTTCATTTTTTGGGTGACTTCTAATATTCTTAGATGTTAACCATAACCATTAGGTTATTCATACAAATTACATTGATAATGTGGCATGGGGGGGGGGCACCGATTAGTTGTACATGTAATCTTATTTAAATTCAATATTCAAATTTGCAAGTAAGAATTAATAATTTATATTCAGGTTTCTGTTTATCACCAAGTTTTAATCATATGTTATTTAAAAGAACAAGTTAGTTAAATAATAATAAAAAATATTTATTTTTAGGGTTCAAGAAATAATATATTTAAATATTTATCGAAAAATAATTGAGTGGTTTTTAATTATTAAATAAATATGCATTATTCAAGGACAATCAAATGTTGAGGAGGAAGAGAGGATTGAGTTTATTGGTCTGATTGAAAAGAATATAGATGGTATTTATTTATTCATATGCCACTCACATGTCAAGTGAATTACAGTTATATTATTATTATGACATGTGGTTCACTAAGAAATAAATAATTGGAAAGGGGGTCAGGTTTAAATTGAAAACCACAGATCAGGCTATAAATATATAATAATGTCACTTTTCAAGGAGACAAATGTTTTTTTTTGTACAATAGATAGATAGAAGATCTTTGAATACCAAGAGAGAGTTATATATATATATATATGGTGTTCTCTCCCATCCTCTTCTATAAATCTATCGATATAACAACACGATTTATTCATCCCTAGAGAAGAATACTATTATAATCAAACATGAACCAAGAAAGTGATTGGGATCATCCATTCTAGTACTCGATGATTCTACGATGACATTTAGATATGGTGATTCATATGTGGATCATTGATAGAGGGGTTATTCACTTTTCTCCTATAACAAAAGGATGGTATAATAAGATCAAATCAATTAAATCATCAATAGAGGAAGAATTACAAGTTATGGTATTTCTAGATATGGATATAAATTAGTTATAAATTACATTTGAATAACCTAATGTTCTTATTATGATATTTACTATAAAGACCCAAACATTTATAAATTAAATTCATTTTTGGATTGAATAAATTCTTTATCAAGAAATATAGTTATAGAAAACTCATGGACTACTTTGATTATCTGGGATAGTTATATTCTATTGGATTTTAAAGACCTTTAAGCTTCAAAGTTGTTAAAAATACATTCATTATATAATGAAAACTACAATTATTATATTAAGGTTTATGATAATGTATAATTGACACAAATGGAAGAAATGATGGCCTCGACTAGTAATATCATACCCTATGAAGCCCATTTATTAGAACTTCCAGGGGATATGTCATCACTCGGCATTACCCTTGAGCAATACTAAAACAATATTTAATAAATAAATCATGACTGAAACCATTGATGGGAGAATTCAAAGCTCATCAAGATCATGGCCTAAACCATGTTCGCTGAACCACCTAAAGAAAATACCAATATCACACACCCTACCCTTAGGGAATTTTTGGCGTAATAAAGGGAAATATATCTATAGAAATAATAGTATGAATTTTTCTATATATTATAATAAAACAATGATTATATTTTTAACTTTTTAATATTATATTTTTAAATTATTAAATAATTAGTTATTTAAAAAATTGATTTTGATATGATGAAAAAAAAATTATATTTCTGGGAAATATAATGTTTCAAAAAAGATACTGTTTTTAATTATTTCCTGAATTTTTGAAATAATGGTTATTTTAATATAAAATTATTATCAAAAAATATTTATTAAAATAAAATTATAATATAATTTTGTGATGTCAAGAATAATTTTAATTAGGGTTAGAAAACTATTATTGTAAAAATCCAAATATTTGTGAATAATTATTTATTTTAATTTAAAGGTGTAAATTATCAAAATTAGAGAATTAATTTTATTTTTTGAATATTAATTTTGACTTCACCACATATAAACTTGTTAACATTTATTTTTTCATAATTTTTTTAGGAAGACAAATCTTTAGGTAAAATTTAAATACAATATAATTATACAATCTGTATTATAACATTATAGAAGCCTATTAGTGATGTTGTAAATACTATAATGAGTATATATGGAAAAAATTATGTTTCCCCTTTAAAATAATATGTTTTTATGTTATTTATTAATTTTAAAGAACTTTAAAGAATCATCCAAAACCTATATTATATTTTTAGGGTTTAAAATATAATATTTATAAACATGACTCACTTCCACATCACCATGTTTTGTATTTTAATGATTTTTTTCTTATCCTTATAAAATAATGAAAAAAATCCTTTTTTGAATAAACCATTATAAAAAACCATGGTAATGTTTTTTTGATTACTTTATCATATAGATTCCAAAACCTATGTTTGGAATTTAATAAAGAACTATCATTTATTTTTCTATATAAACCCAACCAACCAATCATTATCATTCACTAACAACCATTAGAGCATGAAATTACTCTATTAATCAATCTATATATCCCTCCAATGGTGCCCCCAATCTCCTAATGATCTCCTATCAATATTTTAGTGGTGTCTCCTCAAGGTAAGGGATCATCTCCCTTGACTCTTTATTCAATAACCTCCTTCAAATTATACTTTTTGAATTTCAATTTTTCATGATGGGATTTGTTTTCACACATCCCAAATACCTTCCTCATGATTTCAAAGTGATTACATACCCATTAATCTCTCATTAAACCATTCCATGAATCATTATGCATCCCCATTATACTGCCATAATCATCCTGTGATTTTCCATGCCAAACATTCTTATAGTGAATACTCATTCCCATTTCCACTCAATGGTATTGACCTAGTTATAATTATGATTTAATTATTTTGGATTTACATATATGTAAACCAAAATATATAATTTTTGGGTTAAAATTGTTGATAGATGTTTTTACATTGTATTCTCTATGTAGGACACTTATGCATTTACATGATATGAAAGTGAATAGTGGGCCCTGAATTATATATCCCACTAATTCATTGGGTAATTTTTTTCTCTCAGAAGATTACATGTATGGTTTACATGAGTTTATATGATAGATCTAATATTTTAATTATTTATCATGTTTATTTCAAAGATTTTATCCCTTCTAATTTAATAACATGATCTTAATTGCATTGTTTTGGGATTTTAAGAATGTTTTGAGAATAAAATTGAAAATTTATTAATTAATTAAATTTAACTCTTTCCAATCACTTCAATATTTTAAGAATAAATTCTTTGATATTTATTTAAATCGAATATTTTTTTAGGGATTCCAATTTATATTGGGAAATATACTTTTCAACTATTTCAAGTGATAATTTGAAATTCTTTAGGACCATATAAATTACTCATTATGGAAAAAGTATTTTGGATGAAATAATTTAAAACAATACATTAAATAAACCATAAATATAGATAAGTTCTTCTATATGAGGTGATTATACCTGGAGAGGAAAAAGGAATCAATGGCACCGATTCTTGTTATATTTTGAGGAAAAAATATCATAGTTATTTAGTGCATATATGAGTCAAAGTGGAGGAAGATAAAGGGTCTCTTCATCCATAAAAAGATAACTATGATAATTATAAAATATATTTTTCTACATGGGTCCAAATTAATTAAAATATTAAGTAATTATATAAAATAAAGTCTATAAGAAGTATCCAAAATAACCCCAGTCGATATTTGGTCTAGAAGGAGGAGAAAATTGATCAAAATTAGGATGGAGTGAAACAAGAGAGAAGATTTATTCCCATATTCCACATTATATTTCCTTATCTACATCTTTTTAAGGGGGTTGTTGTATTGATAGAGAAATTTATGGATTATATATAGTTATTTATTGATATTCTATGCATTCAAGTTGGAATTGGCAATATGGGGGCTGATCAAGTGATGTGATGCTATGCAACAAGTGTTTGTGGACAAAAAAACCAATGAATATAGTCTTCTATGTTTTGATATTCATGTGTAACATATTTTAAATATAACATAAAAAGTACTTTTTAGTGAATGTGTTCATTTTATTAATTGAATCCTTTTTTACCTAGTATTTTCGTATGGTGTTACAATATATGGAGTTAAATAATTGATTTCACTATTTAAATTTCTTCAGTGAGGTCATGGCATTGAGAATATTACTTTCAATTATGTTTGATTGATTGGAGGTTTTTAAATAATTAAATCACTTATATTGGAGAATAAATAATCATGTTGAGTTCTTGATATGATATCCTTGAAAACTAGGGTGTTCATATAGAGGTATTTGTGTGGAAATTGGAAAATTCAATTGAGTAATAAATTTAAATAAGGAAGAAGGGAGTGTCTGAGGGGTTTATGATTATCCACCACTATAGTTTTGATTATGATTTAAAACCCTTTTCATTTCATATTAGTTCTAATTATTTCAATTTTATTTTCTTTCACTTTACTTAATATTAATTTTATTTACTATAAATTTGAATCAAATCCCCAATTTTTTTAATTATTTCAAAAACAAATAAAGAAAAAGTGAGTGTTTTGTAACTCAAATTACAACCTAATCAAGAGACAATATATGCACAGATATATTGCATTTCTCTTGGTTTTAAATTTCTTGATTGGGGGTTTCGTGACATAGAACCCAACATCAACTTGAACCGTTATTGGGGAAGTTCCTTTGTTGTATTTCTAGAATTGCTTTTGCATGACCCAAAATTATGAAATATACATGCTAGAATGTTTTTTTGAAATTGATAGAACCTGTTGCTATTGGGTTAGATCAGTTATAGATCCCTATATAATTAGATTTGAATATTCTATTAACACACCTATAAGTAACGTGGTTTAACCTGACATTCCAATGTCTAGCAACATAACCAAAAAAGAATTGGATTTACCAAATGATGAAAATCAAAAAAATCCTATGGAATATCCTGATTCAAATATTTCGTTTGAAAATAAATTTTCTTTTATTAACCAACTTCAAAAACATAATATAAATCTTGGTAAAGATCCACATAAACCCCATTATATATTTTTTTATCTCTGTGATAACATGAAACCTCAAGGAGTTTATGAAAATCAAATGAAATTGATATTATTTATTTTTTTCATTATAAATTGTTTCCAAAGACTAGGTTTTCTATTCAAATTCAAAATTTATTAGAGATTGGAATTAATTAGAGAATAATTTCATTGAATTTTTATCTTCTTCTAGAACTAATTCAATTCAAAATGAAAATTTTGGGATTATGAAAACTCATACTGAAACATTGCATGAGTATTTGAAGAGATTAAACTGAATCTATTTCAGCAGTCCACCATCAAATTAGTGACTTACTCCTGAGTCAATATTTTGATGAATGATCTCATATAAATTATAGGATAAATATTTATTCTATTTTTGGAGTGTATTTAGTTGATAAAACACCAGATACTTCTCAGAAAATAATTGTAAACATAGCCCAAGATTCTCAAAAATTTGGAAGAAGTGGCCTTATTCATGTGAAATATATCCAAGAAATCCCCACTGCAAGTTATGAGACCAATATTATTATATGTAAAAATTTTTATGATACCACCATGGTGAGGTCTATGATGTTTCCAATGACCCCCAACCCCACCTAAACATAAACAAACAATGCAAGTGAATGTATTTTATGGAATTGTTTCTTCTAATAAACATTTTAGTGACCAATACCCATAAATGAAAGAAACTTATGAGAATTTTAATCTTATTTTCCCTATAAATACTATTCAATTAAAATAATAAAGAACATTTAAAACCAACAAAAACTTCAATTAGGGATATAACAACCACTAAATTATAATACTTTGATATCCATAATAACCAAGAGTATTCTTATATGTTAAATTAACTAATTTTAAACCATGATATTTCAATCAGAAATCTAATTCTCATTCTAAACGAAAACTTTATCCTACATATCCCACTAAAAATTTATCGAGTAAATTTAATGAAGTAATGAGGTAAAAATAAGAACTAATAAGACAAACACAAGATCAATAGAAGAACACGATGAATACCTTGATTTCTCCATTGTGTTAAATAGCCTATAATCTTAGTATCATGAGAAATAAATTTAGTAGAGGTTTATCTTCACAAACCTAAACTAATACAAGAGATAAAGTGAAGTAAAATGTGGGTGCTTTAGCACTTTAGAGTGATAATTGATAGAATAACCCTCAAATCAAGAAAGTAAATCATGTTGTAGAAACTTGTAATGAGAATCGCACCATTGATGTAATTGATGGTTATTCGAAAAATTCTATAAATGAATAAAAAAGTTAGTATATGAAATTTATTTTGAAAGAACAATGAAATATTGGAAGAGGATCTATGGTCCTTATGTTATTCAAATAAGTGTTCAAAATATCCCAGAAACATTGAATCCACCACTGCCTTATCCTAGAAGAAAACCAATAGTGAAGAGAAGTGATGAAAAAGAGTGGGATAAAAAGGTTTTGGTAGAATTTAAGAAATTTCATGTCAATGTAACTTTTCTCTATGATATGAAATATATTACATGGTATGCTATGTTTTTTAAAGAGTTATTTACCCATGAGAGGGAATTTAAAGGAGGTGGAAAAAATAATCTTTGGGAGGAATGTTTCATCCAATATTCAACATTCTTGGAATATAAAATGTAAAAACCAATTTACCATTACCATTCCTTGAAATATTGGTAAATTTGAATCTAGATATTCCATTATTGATTTTTGATCTTCCATAAATGTCATTATATATTATGTTTAATCATGTATTCATTTTGGAGGACTAAAAAACTCTTGAATTATCTTTATACATACTAATCAAAGTACAACTAAGACTCTTGGAGTTATAATAAATTTCTAGTTCATGTGAGAGAAATAAATTTTCCTATAGATTTATATGTCTTTAATATGAAATATAAATATCTTATTACCCATTCACCTCTCATTCTCGCAAGACCATTTTTGAAAACTATAAAATAAATCATCAATGTTCAGAAAAGATCCATTTAAATTGAATTTGAAGGATATATTATTCACTTTAATATTTTTTATTCCACAAAAAACCCAGTTTAGGATCATTCATCCCATGAAGTAAAATTTATTGATTTATTTTCCATTGAGATGTTTCATAATTTTTCCAGTAATGAACAAATGAAAACTATTTTAAAAGATGTAATTTTTTTTGCTCAATTGAATCAATAATATAATAAAAACCAATTTATTAATGAGTCTTGGATTGTTTTAATAGATTTAAAAGAGGCCATTGATCATAGAATTAATGAAGATGAATTTATATAAAACACTGAACCTACTTGTGGTTTCCTTGAAGAATATTTCAAATTTGTACTTAAAAAAATATTCTGAAAAAATGTAGTGGTGAAGGAAAAACACATATGTGTAGTGTTCTTTTATCAATGAAAATACCCCACCTGAGTTAGACCTAAGACCACTACATGATAACCTCAAATATTCTTTCTTAAGTGAGAATTAATAATTCCCTTTCATTATTGGAAAATATTTATCACATGACAAATATTAACAAGTATTAGGAGCCCTCAAAACCCACAAGAAATCCATAGGATGAACTCAAATCGATTTAACTAGATTCAATCCCTCAGTTTTAATTCATATAACTTTGTTGGAAGAAAATTCTATACTTGTGAGACAATATCAAAGGATATTGAACCCAAAACATTTAGATCTTGTTATGAAATATTTCATGACCTTGTTGGATAATGGAATTACATTTCTCATATTTGATAGTAATTGGGCCAGTCATATCTATGTTGTTACAAAAAATATGGCTTTACAATCTCAATGAATGAATTTTGTGTGCTTTTTCCATGTTATGCTTTCAAATAAATTTATAATGTGCATTGATTATACGAAACTCAATTTTTTTACTTAAAAAAACCACTTACCATTAACATTTATTAATCAAGACCTTAAAAGATTACTAGGTAAAATGCACTATTGTTTTCTTGATAATTTCTCTAGTTATTTTCCAATTTATATGGAACTAGAGGATAAAGATAAATCCACATTCAAATGACCCTTGGTAAAAATTTCTTATAGAGTAGTGAACTATGGTTGATGTAATGCTCATGGAAATTTTCAAAGGTGTATAATGATCATTTTATCTAAATTTATAGAACCATTTAGGGATGTTTTTAAGGATACCTTCACTATTAATGGATCATCATTTGATTGTTTTTTTTTCAATGAAATGTCTTGTATTCTGGAAACATGAATTGATATGAATCATTTCCTAAGTTAGGAAAAATTATATTTCATGGCACACAAGGTGATCATTATTTATCATTTTGTGTCACTAGATAGAATTAATGTTTACCAATTCTATTTTGAGGTTATTTATTCCTTTTAAAACAATTAAAAAGTGAGATATTTTAGATCCTTCCTTAGTCATTCTTATTTTTATTGAAGATTCATAAAGGATTTAGTAAGGATGAACCTCCATTATATAGATTTCATAAAAATACACCCAATTTTTCATTATTGAGAGTTATAAAGGGATCATTAGGGAGCTGAAACAAAAAT
The DNA here is from genome assembly GCA_963277665.1 of Viscum album. Taxonomy (NCBI): domain Eukaryota; kingdom Viridiplantae; phylum Streptophyta; class Magnoliopsida; order Santalales; family Viscaceae; genus Viscum; species Viscum album. The sequence continues at coordinate 940,247,208 of OY728165.1, forward strand.
TGATAACCCCTTCTATTGTTCAACCACCCAAATGAGACTTACATCTTGAAATCATGACTATTACATTTGAAATTTATTTTTGGGATGTTTTGATTCAAAGGCCAGAAAAGGAATATCATGTGATTTTTAATGACTCAAGAACATTAGATTGGGAACAATCAGACTACACAACATCTAAGAATAAATCTTTGGCTATTTTCTTTAATCTACACAAATTTAGATGTTATCTGTTGGGATCCAAACTGATTGTTTTCACACATTATTCTAAATCATATTTTTGATGAAGAAATATGATTAAAAACTTATATATTTGTGATAAAAAAAATTTAAGAGTGTTTTGTTTTGAAATAATGGATAATGAAAACATTGTTGATAATCATTGTAGAGACCCGAAGCTTGACGTACATGGACATTACATTACTTTTGCGGAATACTTGTTACATAACAAAAACACACACACAAGGATCGTAATAGTTTAGTGTCTTTGGAAACTCGGAACGTAATATTCTAATCGTGGTGAAAGATCTTCAATATCTCCCATAAAGATCTTCCCTTTATTTTACCTAAAACCTTTCTTTATATCCTGGGGAAAAGAAAACATAAAAGGCTGAGCTCAAATGCTCAGCAAGGGAAAATAAAGGAAATAAAAATCATATCATATCTTTTTGAAAATCATAACCTGCAAAAAAGATCATAATATCCTAACATGGAACAAATCATAGAAGTGAAAATGAGATCCCCAAAATCATAACAAGAAACTTGAAACTTTGTGGCATGCACACATAATCATGGAAAATCATTTCTTGTTAGTCATGACTCATTGCCAAGACTATCTTAGTGGACAAAGTCCCTTTCTGAACCGAGTCACCCTCGTTCTAGTCCTGTTTCACTGAACCGGTATAACCTACCGTTCCAGCCATGTCTATCTCATGAGATATAAAATCTTTACCCAATGCATTGGAGGGAGATATAGGTCCCACCCATGTTATAATGAATCCTTTCTTATGTGTGCCACATAATCAAAAACCATACATCATAGCGTAACCCATGTAATAAAAATGCGATTCTTAAACAACATGACATCATAAAACAATTCGTATAAGATAAAGGAATTCATAAAAATATTTCCATCACATCATAATCAAACTAATGTAATAATAGGGATAAAAACAGAACCCTTTTATTATCTTATATGGAAAATAATTTTGATAAAATACGTGAACTCCATTCTTGAGGAAAATATCATTTCTACTTCAAAAACATTTTTCCTTTCATAACACGTCATACGACTTTAAAATAAAAGAAGTTGATTAAAAATAAACTTGAAAACTTGTAAAGGATGTTTCTTGGAAATAATGTTTTAAAAATCCATTCATGCCGTATAAGTTAAAAAAAACATTCTTCGTACTTTTGTCGGAAAAGTCAAAAAGTACCTCGTACGAAAAACGACAAAAGATTCTTTTCATACATATTACTAAAAACCCACTGAAGGGTAAAAAAGGATTTAAACAATTGAAGGTGGATGGAAATAATATTACATATTGATGAAACATGGATGTGGATGATAAAATACACCCCAGTAAATACTTACGAATAAACAATCTCGGATAAAAATGAGATTGTGATATTTCCCTTACCTTAGGTCCGATTTGCTTTGTACATGTCCGAAGCTCCTGTATAATGGTTTAAATAATGATATTGACTTATTCCAGAATCATACATATTGATATGATATCATATATGGTCATATTCTTAGCTTCTTATTACTAATATTTCATTGTTACTTGTTACTCGGGTCTTTATTGCCTTTTGTTCTTATGCGTGTTTTGCCGAATAAATTCTTATTCTTCTTTTAAGGTTATAGATACCTTATATACAGAATGTTAATAGTGTAACATATATCATATTTATTCATTCAATTCATTTATATAATTACTATGTAATGATGATCATGTAGAACGAGTCGCATCACATCGTGGAGACGGTATTCCGTACGTACGCACGAGTGATGATATCGTTCCTATGATCATGGAATTATATTTGAGTATATATATATTATTTCAGTATCAATATTACATTATTATAATCACAAATAGTTACTCATTACACCATTATACCCATCCTTGTAAGGTGATGGTGGAAAATGGATTACACCACGGCGTGGAGACGGTATTCCGTACGTACGCACGCGCGGTGATTTCATTTTTCCGTAGGATGGATAGAAGGTGAATTAGGGTTGTTTCGTATTTATAATAACATATCAGTATGTAAGTAATACTGATGTTATTACTTTATAATGAAACAACTAAATAAGAAGAAGTTGAAGAAAAAAGAAATTGAAAAGAACGGTAATGGATATTACCTCTTCTTTGGAACGCCTCTTTGAATCCTCCACAAAGGGAACTAAGATTGGTATTTGAAGAAGAACAAGACCTATATGATTATTCTAGGGAAGTGGAGAGGAGAAAATGGCAGGGTTTGGCCGAGCTTGAGTGCTCAAATTGGTGTGAGGAGGAGGGGGAGGAGGTGCCCTTTTATAAGGGAGGAGAGGGGCACCTTAGAAATATCTCAAAATATTATTTTATATTAAAGTCAAAATCGGTTTATAATGGTTCCAAAGGGTCTTATTTCGAAGCTAAAGTGGGGATGGGTCGAAATCCTATCATCCAATAGGATTTATACAAGTTTAGGGTATTATTTTAACCTTATCAATTAGATTTAACTCTAAGTTAAATAATTTAACTTTTACCGTGTCTTTTTGTTTTCTTTCACTATATGGTTAATACACTTACTATAACATGCCAAAAGAACCCCAAATTGTATATTATTAATAAATATATCCTTATCTAAGTCATTTGGCCGAACCTTAGATTTTTAGGAATAAAATAACAATTAATAATATAATATTTGATTTAAAAACTATTTTGTGTCAATTTTGACACTATTTTATATATGATTTTTGTGAAAGTCATAACAGAATTATATTTTCAAACCAACTTGATTAACGCAACACTAATATGTCATAGTAACCTATAAAATTAGTGGAATTCATTAAAAGTCTTAAATTACATATATTTTGGTATTTATAATATCAATTATGTCAATATTTCATTAATAAGATAATTACTGCATCATCTTTGTGTCATAAATAAATTAGATTATTTGATGTCTAAAAATTACAAATAAAATACCATCATGTAGGAAATCATTTTAGCTTTCTAATTAATATTTACAATCGAATTTATCTTATGTAAAACCCTATATTAAAAATGTTTTAGTAATTAAACTTTGATTTTAACTCTTTTAACTCTTCTTTGAATTAAATAATAATAAATGTCCTAATCTAATCCTAGTGGGCCTAAATGATAATATTTTACACTTAAGGTTGTTTTTGGTCGAGATACATTTGTCCAATAGAATTAGGACATGTGTTAGGGTAATATTAATATCATTCTTACCATTAATTACCCTATTTACTTTTAACCGTGGTAAATAAAAGTAAAAAGTTTCTATTCACCAAAAATTATTTTCATCTCATTGAACCACATTTTACATACTGACATCAACCGTGTCTCTCGGATTTTTGAAATTCCATTCACAGAAGCGGTAAAATTAAGTTTTATGAAAAATTCAGTTTTTTAACTACCACTTAGTAGTTTCACTATTCATCAAAAATTGATGTTTTTCAGAACAATGCCAAAATTTCATCCTAAGCTATATTTCATATTCCGAATTCAAAAATGAAGTCTATTTTACCAAATTCATAACATAGAAGTTGCATTAATTAATTTTATAATTAAATCCCGCTGTTAAAACAAATAACGTGTTTTTAAGAAATAATATCTATCAAAAGATTGACACTTGATTATGTCTGGTTTAAATGTGAAATTACATTCAATGACCAACATTGTATTAAATTGTAAAAATATATTCTAAATATACTTTAAAACCACTCAAATTAATGATTTATCACTTTTAATTATTTCTATTAAAAAAGTTGTTTTTAATTATAATTTAGTAATTTTCACTATTCATCAGAATATGAAAGTTATCCGAAATGTACCAAAATTTCACCTTAGGCTAAATTCGATACTCCGAATCCCAAAACGAAGTCCATTTTGAGAGCTGAAATTTCTAAAATTTAAAAAGTGGTTATTACTATTCATAACGGCTAGTTTTAATAATATTTTAATAGCATATCGTTGTTTTGTGAAACTCAGTATTGCATACTACACACGCTATCGAGGAAGGTTGCGATTGCATGTAATGCAAGGCAAGTCAAAGATGCGTGTTGTGCAAGCTCCTTTTGGTGTAGCGTACAACACAAGACATTAATAAAATTAAAAAGAATATTTTTCATAAAATCTCAGGCTGTTACATTCTACCCCCCTTAAAATTAATTTCGCCCTCGAAATTCGTCGGGGTTATAAATGGTTTACTATTCGAAAGTTTCTTTAATAGAAACCCAAATCGTAAAAAGGAATATCAAAACCAATCTTTAAAAACAAAAGTATGAAACGTAACGGTTACCCAAATAAACTAATCACTGGGTTTCCATATAGGTGAAAATATGGATATGGAAGAGAAATTTAACCATCATGTTCTGATGGAGAGTGGTAGAGAACATGGTTATGGAAAAGCCAGCAATCACAAAGCCATAAATTTGTGACGATCTAAGGTACCATCTGATTCATCAGATATAAGATCACTAGGACAACATTTTTGGTTTTCAAGATCGTTTCCCTAAAGTTAAAGAATTTGAATTAGAATAAATACTTACTTTATTTTGGTACAATCTCACTTTTGTTCGTGCCTTTAACAATTTCCACTTCATCTCTTAAATAAATGAAGTTGAATTTGTTATTCGTGAAGTGTTAGCAGATCATGTGATAGAATGACGGGTCATTCCATCTGTCTCAAACAAAAGGTTAGCAAAAAATATATACATAAGTCGACCTATAGTGAGATTAATCATATATAGTTCCTAAAATGGACTTTATACTTCATATATCATAATGCTTAATATAATAAATCAAGTTTCTAATAAACAGGGACTTCCTGTAGGCCAGTGGTAGGCGATAAAGGCCAGTCGCACTTCGGTTGTGGGTTCGATTCCCACATCCTTGTCCGACGCGATGGGTTGTCGCCCGTCCTGCAGGTTGTCCTTTTTCTAAAACTATATTACTATAACATCCCATCAATAATATCGAGAAAACTTCGATCCTTAAACAATACTAACTTATGTCCAACATAGTCCATTCCAATCTTTAGGCTTATCCATAATACTGCAGTCCACTCTCATAACATAGTGAAAACGATTACCAGAGATTTAACACCATCGTCGATCCCCATATATCATAAGATATGTTTTGTTGGTCACATTCCAAACATTCATAGTCCTTAATCATGTATTCTCTTTAATACCTTAGTGAAAACATGAATGCAGTTAAAATTTAACACTTTCCACATACCAAAATCCTCAAAATTCTATATACTCAAACAATGATATCACTTAGTCCTTATATCAATCATGAGCTCATGAATACTGTTAAACATTTCATTTTCTCGTTTTCCCTTCATTATGCGCATAATATCTCAATCACTTTGAATACCACATTAGACCAATACATAAATATTCCAATACTCCATGATACAATATTATTTTGTAATCCCATTACATAAACACTTAATCACTTCACCACATCATTGTCATATTCAACATCGCCAATAGTGATCGCATGTGACTTCCCTTTGTCCTTTGCCTTCAGTGGTTGCTCATGTTGATCATCACTAACCCTTGGATTAGGGCATTTATTAGCATAATGCCCTATTTCCTTGCACTTGAAGCATTGAAGTGTTGGTGGTGCGTTCTCTATAGTGTTTTCTTTATTCACATCATTAGAAACCCTTTTTCCATTACTTCGACACTCAGCTGCTCAATGACCTTCTTTTCCTCACTTAAAACATTTTCTAGTCCCTTTAAGACAATCTCCACCATGCTTCTTTCCACACTTTGTGCATAAGGAAACATTCATCTTCTTTTCACCATTATTCTGAGATTTCTCCTTGAACTCCATCTTTCGTTTCTTATCAAAACCATGAGATGGATATGTAACACCAACTTCCATTTCTACCTTGATAGCACAACGCACAATTTCTTCATAGCTACTGAAGTCTCTTATAGCTAATGCCCTTCGAAGACTTGGTTTTATTCCACTGAAAAATCGATCAACTTTACTTTCAGGTTGGATGATAATGCCAGATGCATACCTTGCAAGTCTTGTAAAATTCACTTCGTATATACCAACAGATTCAACATCCTTTTGCTTTAGTTCAAGAAACTCCTTCTCCATATTTGTTCGATGAATACGAGGGAAGTACTTACTGAAAAACAAGTTCTTGAACTCATCCCATTCCATGGACTCAATTTCATCTCTTGGCCTCGTATTCTTGATAAGATTCCACCATTGATCAACTTCACCTTCCAAACGATATACTGCTAAGATGACTTTATCATGTTCAGAACATTGAAGAATAGAAAATATCTTTTCTGTGGTACTGATCCATTGTTCAGCAACAAGTGGATCAGAAGTCCCACTGAAAGAAGGTGGACGTTGCCTCATGAAGGACTCAATAGAATATTGTTCCTTTCTCTGCTCATTTGGAAGTCCAGAATGATTCATAGCCTGTGTAAGGATAGCAATAAGATTTTGCACTCCATCTCCCATAACATTTGTTTGTTCAGGAGGACAATCATTGCATTGTCCATTTCATTGATCAACACGGTTCCTTTGGGTTCCAGCCATCCTCTAAAACCCAAAAAGAATAGTGTGAGAGGGAAAAATCATGCTAGGGAAAACAACATTATAAAGGGGGAGTACCTTAAATATCTAACATCTTAGGTTTAATTCTATGATCGTTAGCGTAGTTCTAGTACTATAACCTATATGTATACTTAACCATAGGGACATCCCTAGACATACCTTAGAAATATTTCTAGGGATCTCACTAACATTTTCGCATCCTAGTTTCCAAAGGTTGACTAAACCTTTCCTCTGATACCAGCTGTAGCGTTCTGGAATTACTTTCAGTGGACTATAATTGATACCTATCAGGGCACTCCATGGGCGGCTACACCCCCTGGGCGGGACACACCACCATCCCCAGTGGCAACCATTTCCTCATGAAGCCCTTGGGCAGAGAGCCATGCTTCGTCCAACGCTCACATGTGAGAGTTCCCAAGGATCGGATACATTCCTACCTCCTTTGCCTCTGATACCAACTGTAGAGACCTGAATCTTGACGTACATGGACATTACATTAATTTTGCGGAATACTTGGTACATAACAAAAACACACACACAAGGATCGTAACAGTTTAGTGTCTTTGGAAACTCGGACCTTAATCTTCTAATCGTGGTGAAAGATATTCAATATCTCCCATAAAGATCTTCCCTTTTTTTTTACTTAAAACCATTCTTTATATCCTGGGGAAAAGAAAACATAAAAAGGTGAGCTCAAATGCTCAGCAAGGGCAAATAAAGGAAATAAAAATCATATCATATCTTTTTGAAAATCATAACCTGCAAAAGAGATCATAATATCTTAACATGGAACAAATCATAGAAATGAAAATGAGATCCCCATAATCATAACATGAAACTTGAAACTTTGTGGCATGCACACATAATCATGGAAAATCATTTCTTGTTAGTCATGACTCATTGCCAAGACTATCTTAGTGGACAAAGTCCCTTTCTGAACCGAGTCACCCTCGTTCCAGTCCTGTTTCACTGAACCGGTATAACCTACCGTTCCATCCATGTCTATCTCATGAGATATAAAATCTTTACCCAATGCATTGGAGGGAGATATAGGTCCCACCCATCTTATAATGAATCCTTTCTTATGTGTGCCACATAATCATAAACCATACATCATAGCGTAACCCATGTAATAAAAATGGGATTCTAAAACAACATGACATCATAAAACAATTCATATAAGATAAAGGAATTCATAAAAATATTTCCATCACAACATAATCAAACCAATGTAATAATAGGGATAAAAACAGAACCCTTTTATTATCTTAGATGGAAAATAATTTTGATAAAATACTTGAACTCCATTCTTGAGGAAAATATCCTTTCTACTTCAAAAACATTTTTCCTTTCATAACATGTCATACGACTTTAAAATAAAAGAAGTTGATTAAAAAAAACTTGAAAACTTATAAAGGAAGTTTCTTGGAAATAATGTTTTAAAAATCCATTCATGTCGTATAAGTTAAAAAAACATTCTTCATACTTTTTTCGGAAAAGTCAAAAAGTACCTCGTACGAAAAATGACAAAAGATTCCTTTCATACATATTACTAAAAACTCACCGAAGGGTAAAAATGGATTTAAACATTTGTAGGTGGATGGAAATAATATTACATATTGATGAAACATGGATGTGGATGATAAAATACACCCTAGTAAATACTTACGAATAAACAATCTCGGATAAAAATGAGATTGTGATATTTCCCTTACCATAGGTCCGATTTGCTTTGTACGTGTCCGAAGCTCCTGTATAATGGATTAAATAATGTTATTGACTTATTACAGAATCATACATATTGATATGATATCATATATGGTCATATTCTTAGCATCTTGTTAGTAATATTTCATTGTTACTTGTTACTCGGGTCTTTATTGCCTTTTGTTCTTATGCATGTTTTGCCGAATAAATTCTTATTCTTATTTTAAGGTTATAGATACCTTATATCCAGAATGGTATTAGTGTAACATATATCATATTTATTCATTCAATTCATTTATATAATTACAATGTAATGATGATCATGTATAACGAGTCGCATCACATCGTGGAAACGGTATTCCATACGTACGCACAAGTGATGATATCGTTCCTATGATCGTGGAATTGTATTTGAGTATATATATATTATTTCAGTATCAATATTAAATTATAATAATCATAAATAGTTACTCATTACACCATTATACCCATCCTTGTAAGGTGATGGTGGAAGATAGATTACACCACGGCGTGGAGACGGTATTCCGTACGTACGCACGAGCGGTGATTTCATTTTTCCGTAGGATGGATAGAAGGTGAATTAGGGTTGTTTCATATTTATAATAACATATCAGTATGTAATTAATACTGATGTTATTACTTTATAATGAAACAACTAAAGAAGAAGAAGTTGAAGAAGAAAGAAATTGAAAAGATCGGTAATGGATATTACCTCTTCTTTGGAACGCCTCTTTGAATCCTCCACTTAGGGAACTAAGATTGGTCTTTGAAGAAGACCAGGACCTCTAGGATTATTCTAGGGAAGTGGAGAGGAGAAAATGTCAGGGTTTGGCCGAGCTTGAGTGCTCAAATTGGTGTGAGGAGGAGGGGGAGGAGGTGCCCTTTTATAAGGGAGGAGAGGGGCACCTTAGGAATATCTCAAAATATTATTTTATATTAAAGTCAAAATCGGTTTATAATGGTTCCAAAGGGTCTTATTTCGAAGCTAAAGTGGGTATGGGTCGAAAGCCTATAATCCAAAAGGATTTAGACAAGTTTAGGGTATTATTTTAACCTTATCAATTAGATTTAACTCTAAGTTAAATAATTTAACTTTTACCGTGTCTTTTTGTTTTCTTTCACTATATGGTTAATACACTTACTATAACATGCCAAAAGAACCCCAAATTGTATATTATTAATACATATATCTTTATCTAAGTCATTTGGCCGAACCTTAGATTTTTAGGAATAAAATGACAATTAATAATATAATATTTGATTTAAAAACTATTTTGTGTCAATTTTGACACTATTTGATATATGATTTTTGTGAAAGTCATAACAGAATTATATGTTCGAACCAAGTTGATTAAAGAAACACTAATATATCATAGTAACCTAGAAAATTAGTGGAATTTATAAAAAGTCTTAAATAACATTTATTTTGGTATTTATAATATCAATTATGTCAATATTTCATTAATAAGATAATTACTGCATCATCTTTGTGTCATAAATAAATTAAATTATTTGATGTCTAAAAATTACAAATAAATAACCATCATGTAGGAAATCGTTTTAGCTTTCTAATTAATATTTACAATCGAATTTATCTTATGTACAACCCTATATTAAAAATGTTTTAGTAAATAAACTTTGATTTTAACTCTTTTAACTCTTCTTTGAATTAAATAATAATAAATGTCCTAATCTAATCCAAGTGGGCCTAAATGATAATATTTTACACTTAAGGTTGTTTTTGGTCGAGATACATTTGTCCAATAGAATTAGGACATGTGTTAGGGTAATATTAATATCATTCTTACCCTTAATTACCCTATTTACTTTTAACCGTGGTAAATAAAAGTAAGAAGTTACTATTCACCAAAAATTATTTTCATCTCATTGAACCACATTTTACTTACTGACATCAACCATGTCTCTCGGATTTTTGAAATTCCATTCACAGAAGCGGTAAAATTAAGTTTTATGAAAAATTCAGTTTTTTAACTACCACTTAGTAGTTTCACTATTCATCAAAAATTGATGTTTTTCAGAACAATGACAAAATTTCATCCTAAGCTATATTTCATATTCCGAATTCAAAAATGAAGTCTATTTTACCAAATTCATAACATAGAAGTTGCATTAATTAATTTTATAATTAAATCTCGCTGTTAAAACAAATAGCGTGTTTTTAAGAAATAATATCTATCAAAAGATTGACACTTGATTATGTCTGGTTTAAATGTGAAATTACATTCAATGACCAACATTGTATTAAATTGTAAAAATATATTCTAAATATACTTTAAAACCACTCAAATTAATGATTTATCACTTTTAATTATTTTGATTAAAAAAGTTGTTTTTAATTATAATTTAGTAATTTTCACTATTCATCAGAATATGTAAGTTATCCGAAAAGTACCAAAATTTCACCTTAGGCTAAATTCGATACTCCGAATCCAAAAATGAAGTCCATTTTGAGACCTAAAATTTCTAAAATTTAAAAAGTGGTTATTACTATTCATAACGGCTAGTTTTAATAATATTTTAATAGCATATCGTTGTTTCGTGAAACTCAGTATTGCGTACTACACACGCTATCGAGGAAGGTTGCGATTGCGTGTAATGCAAGGAAAGTCAAAGATGTGTGTTGTGCAAGCTCCTTTTGGTGTAGCGTACAACACATAACATTAATAAAATTAAAAACAATATTTTTCATAAAATCTCGGGCTGTTACAATCATTTCAGTTGGACACCCTCTATTCTGAATGGAAAACATTAGATATGTCCATCATTTAGAGAAACCTTTACTTATGAGGAGTTGTATGGTTTTAATAGTGAAAGAACGTGGTTTTATAATAATATAAATTATTTTTTTGTTGATTAAATTCCCTACTTGTTTTCCAATCAATATATAACTAAAATTTTGAGCGACTCAAAGAATTAAAATTGGAGAGATACCTACTCGTGACATGTTAGTAGTGATCAAATGATCACAAGATGCATTCCAAATTATGAATTTCAATCATTCCTGTATTTTTTCATGCATTTGAGTTGTTGAAAAACATTGGGAAACAAATAAATTCATGAATGGTGAGTGATTATGGCTGGTATTGGAACACTATTTTAGACATTCTTTTGTGTTGTATATAATGAAAATTGTTTTCCAATTTCAAGGTAACATTCACTACTGAAAAAACTACCTATACCCATGGTTCAAAGCCGTGGGAATAGCCCCCAAAACTGTGGGTATAGCCTATACCCACGGTTTTGGGAATGGTGGGCTGGAATGGCGTCGGTATAGGGGTCTCAACATATACCCACAGTTTTGGAGAACCATGGGTATAGTGGAGTCAAAGTATGCCACACCGTTGTTTCAGTGTGGAACACAACAGACCACATGGTTTTCAAACCGTCGGATTTTTATTTTACCAAAATAAAGTGCATGGGGTAGGATTCAAACCCCCACCTTGCGCGCGAAGCCTCAACGGCGCGCCAAACCCATCAACCAACCGAGCCACATTTTTTACCAGTCATATATGTAGGTATCTTTATATATATATATTAATATTAGCCACATCCGTTAATTAAATTACAAAAAGGCACATGCAGGGTGATTCGAACCCGCGTCTCGCAAGGGAGAGACTCCAGCGCCTAAACAAACGACCAACCCTGCTATACATTTCATTTGATATACATATATATATTTATAAATATGAATTAATATTATTCATGTTTCGAAAAATTCTAACAGCGGTTATTGAACCCGCGACCTACAAATCCCGAATATAAAGGATTACCAACCGAGCTGCAGAAATGTTGGAAGAATTTGTTTATATTATGGTAAATATATTAATATAAACTGTGAAAAAATGTCCCCCACCAAGTTTTTTTGGTGTCCCGCATAATTATATTTCCCCGCCATAATACAGGAAAGCTATACCCAGGGTTCTGGAGAACCGTGGGTATATGTCATGAAAAAAAACCACCAATACCCACGATTATGAAGAACCGTCGGTATAGATCATCGAAAAATACCATATACCCATGGTTTTTTCCAAAATCGTGGGTATAGGTCTTAAAAGAAAACTATACCCACAGTTTTTGTCACAACCATGGGTATAGGTTCACACACTACCCCTATACCTTGCAAAACTGTGGGTGTAGACCTATTTTATAGCAGTGATTGTCAAAAAGATTGATATTCCACAACAATTGATTTTGTTTTTTATGTCTTTGATGTATGGGACATGGATTTCATGAGACATTTTCAAAATTATGTTTTTTGAAATTTTTAGATATCTATTTTTATTGATTATGTGTACAAGTGGATAATGTCTATTCTTATGAGATTTGATGATGCTAAAATAGTATCTGATTTTTGTGAAATGAATTTTTTTTTTCTAAATTTGGATTTAAAATGTTTTTTATCACTAATCATAGAACCAACTTTTTTAACAAGACATTTGAATATTTTTTGAACAAATATAGAGTCTATCATAATGCCTCTGTGCCCTTTCACCATTAGACAAATAGAATAGATTAGTTGTCAAACAATGAAATCTAACAAATTATAGAATATCTATAAACCAAAATAGAAAGGATTTATGTTTTATACTCAATGATTCACTATGGTCCTATAGAAATACATTAAAAACCACAAATGTCATGTCACAATTTATATTAGTCTATAGAAAGGTTTTTTACCTACTGATTGAGATTCAACACAAATATTTTTGGTCTATTAAAACATGTAACATGAATATGTTTTTTTTCTAGAAAAGAAATAAAATTTTGTTTCTGGGAGATGGAGGATATCATAAATAGTTCATATTAAAGCTTAAAGTTGTACATTAAGGGAACCAAATATATTAATGGTGGAATTATTCTCAATGAAAAATTCAAGTATGTAGATAAATTGTTTTTATGTTATTATATATTGAAGCTATTCCTAGGTAAATATCATTCCAAAATGTGTGTCCATTTCATTGTTACTCATGTATTTCATTTTGGTAAAATCTAGATAAAAGAACCTAAAAAAGGGACACCATTAATAGTAAATGGGTATAGGTTGAATATATTTAGAGAGAATTTTCAATATTCCCTAGTAGTGAAGGTCCATCTTCATGAAGATGTATACAATTGAATTTTAGTTGTGTCTTTTCTACTCACTTATTTTTTATTATTTAATTAATTTATAGAATTTAATTTTTTAACATCAAAATATTTTATAATGATGATATTGCATAGAATCATTATAGGGGATGGAACATTCAGGGTATATTTGGATTTCTGTTTTCATTATTTTAATTTAATTTTATTTCCAATATCTCATTCAATTTTTGGTGTGTTTAATCTTTTCATTTTTTTGGGTTTTTTTTAATTTTTTCATTTAATTTTTTACGTTTTTTGAAACTTATGATATCAAATAACTTTATTTTTCATTTTTTAACCCATGTTAGTGAGTGGACCAATTTATTACAGGAAACCAAACATAAATGAATGATGAAAATGAATTTGCTTCAAATTTTAAACATTCATTTTTTAAAAAATACAACTTTTTTTAATCTCATTCCATATATCAATGTCTTTGTCTATAAAATCCCATTCCTATGAAGCTTATGAATACTTTTTGATATATTATTTACATTCAACTAATTTCTTGAGAGAACCAATACATTCTTACTTTGAAAAAAACTGGATTTATTGTTGTCAAAACCTGAGGGTTGAGGTACTTGTGTTTTAAATGATTGATGTGATTATTTTTATTTTAAATCCACCTTTTTTGTGAGAATCATTTTTATTAGTTTCTTTTTTGTACATTTACCTTTTTTCCTTTGTATATATGAACTACTTATTATTCTGGCCACATTAGAAGCCAATTTTCCCTTTACAACATTCATTGGAATTAAAAATGCATGATTTATTTGAACTTAAGTGTGGGAGAAATTTGTATTTTGTTGTACTACATCATTTAGTGATTATTTGGGTGGAAAATAAATCTATAAATATATGTGTTTTCTATAGAAATAAATTTTTTATGCTTAAAACCATTCTGTTTTAGATCATTTGAGGAGAAGGAATTTGTGACCTTCTAGAGCTCCTAAAGAATGAAAGTTGTGACTATCTAAAGATTCCATGAAAAAAGATAAGGTAAATGTCATTTTTGATACAAAAATATTGATGGGATGGGATGAAAAATTTATTTTCAAATATATATATTTCTTATTAAATTCTATGGGGAGTGATGAGGGGACTATACTTGAGTGAAAATTATAATCATGCATTTTGGTATAAAAAGATCCAAACCCTTCTTATTCAGCCTCAGAATTGTTAACATTCAAAACCTGAAAACATAAATCTATAGAATAACCTTAGAAAGTCCTCATGATAATCAAATGTTCTTATCTCAATTTAGGTAGAGATATAGAATTTAATGATGCCCATTGTCATTCTTACATGTGTTTAAAAGATGAAATCCTTTTTAAAAAACCATATTTGTGTGTTGAGAGAAAATTAATGTTAGGTAAGTGGGTTGTGTGACTAGAGGAGAAATTAAGAGTTAATTAATGGAATGAGATAAATAGAGAACTTGAAATAATTTTTTGAGGAGGTATGATGCCTTTTTTCTGGAGAAAAATTGGTGTATCTCATGGGTTTTTGCTTTGAATTTTTTTGATTTTATTTTAATGCTTACATGTCCAATATTCTATGTTATAAGTGTGGGTGAAATGATATAAATAATATTTAAATTATTTAAAATGTGTATTTTAATGATTTTATCCCTAAAAATTGACCAATTTGATCTTAATTTTATTGTTTATGGATTTTAATAATGTTTTGATCTTAAAAGTGAAAAATTATTAATTTGGAAAATTTAAATATTTCAAATAAGTTCTATATTTTGCGAGTAACCTCTTATATATTTATCCACATTGAGAAATTCATGTCTTCTAGGATTCCTATTTTTATGCGATATAACCTATTGAACTATTCCATGTGATAATTCAATCTTTATAAATCCCTAATAAATCAATCAATGTGGAAACGTTTTTTTGGACACATAATAAATACACCTTCATTAAATGGTCCATTACACTACATAAATTCCTCCAAATTAAGTGATTATATCTAGAAAAAAATAGTACTAAAAAATGCATGAATTTTAAATTTCAATGAAATATCTATCAATAATTCAGTCTACATATGAGTCAAAGTGGAGGAATATAAATGGAATCTTCATCGAGAAAAATATAACATCAATAATTAATGAATAACCTTTCAACGAAATTTCACAATTCATTAAAATTTTAAGGTAATATAGAAAAATTAATTTCAAAAAACTCTCTAGAAGAACCCCAGGGAAATGTATCCTATAAAGAGGATAAAATCGAGCCAAATTTAATTAGATAGAAACTAGACAAGATATGTCTACCCCTACTCCTATTTATATTTCCATATCCACATATTTTCAATGGGGGTGTTGTATTGGGAGACTGAGGGGAAGAATGAGATAGAGAGTTTTACGAAGATTATTTTTTATTCACACTGGAATGAAGACGATGACAGATACTCAAGTGATACAAGGATAAGCACCATGTCATTGTTGATGAATGAAACTAATAGACACTGTCTTCTGAGTTTTTATATTCATCTGTAACCCTTTTTTAATCTCTATAGAACTTATATTTTTTATATTTAAGGGATCATTGTATTTATTGAACATATTTTTGAATAGTTTTTCTAGATGTTTTATCTAATCTATGGAGTAAAAAAATTAATTCAGAATTTAAATTTCTCTAGTTAGGTTTTATTGTTTAAAATATTGATTTATATTAGGTTTCATTGCAAGGAGGATTAAATGTAATAGAATAACTTATATAAGATGTGGAAAATAATATTGAGGACTTGATATAATGTCTTAAAAACTAGTGTGTTCATCTATAGGTATTTGGGTGGGAATTGATAAATTCAATTGGGAAACCATTTTAAACAAGGAATATGGATCTGACCGGGAGTTTTAAGATTGTCCACAACTATTATTTCAATTAGGATTTCAAAAACAATAAATTTCATATCAATAATCTATATTTCACATTAATTTTCATGTACTTTAGGTTATATTTATTTTATTTATTATATATTTTAATTAAATCAATATATTTTTTTCTTGTAAAAAACAGTCAAAGAAAAATTGTTAGTTTTGTAACTCAAATTTCAACCTCCTTGAGAGACAATCAAGGGACTATTATATTTTATTTATCTTGGTGATAAATTGATATATTTTGGTTTTCATGAAACAAACATCCACATCATTATCCTAATAACAATATGTTATGTTTTCAAAAAAATTATCCTTGACTTATGTCTGTGATGTCATATTTTATTTTGTTTCCACATTATAATGTTACCGTTATGATATCAGGTTATATCAAGCCTCAGTGTTCATGATTAGGATTATCAATTTTCTTATATTACCATTATATGATTCCTGGATTAGAGGTACAACTTAAAATTATTTTTTTCTATATTTATCCCCTTAACAAGATTTGTATCTTTCCCCTTTATTATGTGTGTCCCCAGGTTTTCTCATGAAGTTTTATAAGATCCATGAAAAATGAGGGAATGTTTCTCATTTTTAAATGATGATGTTGTATTTATATTTAAAGATGTTATGTAATACACCTAATTTCCATAATAAACTAGGCATCATGATCTTTTAGGGTTGTATAATGTCTATCATTATGAAATAAATAATAAAAAGGTATAATAAAATATAGGTTTCTATAGTCAGTATTTGAGAAACAACTAGTTATTTTTTGGATTAGACTTCGAAAACTCTATAGAAAACCATAGGAAAAATACTAAACCAAATAAAGGGTGCCTAAATTTTGGTAAAGCATTGATTGAGTGGTTTCCAATTAAATTTATCTCTGTTTGGATACAACAACTAGATATGGCTCTAGAATAAAGGTACCTAGTGGTAATAACCCAAAAGGGCACATTGATCCAGACTTAATCATCACTTGGTGCAAGATAATGGGCCATGATGCACACCTAGTTTGACACCCCTAGGGGATAATTTTTGGAAAATTCAAACTCCCCTGATGAACCATTATTAATGGAATAAAAATTCCCAAATGATTTTCTATTAGGAAATAGATCATGTATAACTTACATTAAAACCTATAAATTTTTATTTTAAGGAATATATTCCATTTATGAGTCATCTATTCCTTATTCATAGTTTTCATTTTATTTTTTTGTTAGTTTTTAATCTCTCATACCAAAGTAGATTTTAGATGAAGTAAACTTTTAGAACCTTAATCAAATTTTCAATGAAAGGATTATAATCTATGGTTCTACACATCCTTTTACATAAAACAAGTTTAACAGAACTATCCAAAAAACACCTCAAATCATGGAAGTAGTGTTTTGGTGAAGATGAAAAATTAGTCAATTATTTTATCCCAAGAATAAAAATCATCCCCTACAAAAATATTTGGGATTAATTTCCCAAAAAAATCATGTGGTACTCTCCTTAACAGAATTATATGACATTCTAGGCATTAATTGACTTTCATGGTATAGAGAAAAAAATTACCAAGAGCATGAAATCACCCTCTATATTGAAAATCTTTCTTAGATTATATACAAGTGAAAGAAGGATGGTGAATATTATTTGGTACCAACATATCAATCATGGATATTGTTTCCTTTAAAGAGACCATTCTATCTCAAATTATTTAGGCTAAATAAAAATAAACCTTTGATAACAATACCATTATAAGGGAATTAACTGATGTGTTTCTCTAAGAGATGCATGGTCTTCCTCCTAGCCATGGGGATTATTTCTTGACCAAACTTATACCCATATATTTTTCAATATACAAGGATCTATATAGAGTGGTCATTATTAAACATCAGGAGATAAAGAAGCAAATTACAGGAGTATCTGGATAAAGGGTTTATACACCCAAGTGCTTCACCATGGGGTGCACCGACCCTCTTCATCCAGAAGAAATATGCCTCAATGCACCTCTACATTGATTATCATGAGCTCCAAAGATCACGATAATGAATAAGTGTCTTTTTTCACCAATTAATGACTTGTTAGATCAACTACATGATACCTAGTACTTATTTAATGTAGATCTTCATCAGGGTTATTATCAATTAATGGTTAAGAAGGAAGATACTCACAAGACTAATTTTTGTACAACGTATGAGCACTATGAGTTCATAGTGATTCCATTTGGACTCACTAATATTTATGAAATATTCATGGACATAATGAATATAGTCTTTAGAGATTACCTTGAAAACATTATGGTATTATTGATAAATGATATTCTTATCTACACTAAAAGTAAAGAGGATCTTGAGAGAAATTTAAATATTGTACTGAAGCCCCTAATGAAGAATAATCTATATGAAAAGTATAGTAAATGTGAGTTTTGGTTGGATAAAGTTACATTATTAGGTAATTATATCACAAAAAATTGTTATTCATGGGTCTGTCAAAAAACAGAGGTAATCAATGGATAGTCAAGACCAACATCTGTGATAAAAATCCATTTTTTCCTTGGATTATCTAGGTAATATTTTAATTTTTTTTAAAAATATCATGATCTTCAATCCTACAAACCTGGCTTACTCAAAAGGGTATCAATTTTTTTTTGGACCGATTAATGAAAATAAAAATATAAAGAGATTAGAAAGAGGCTAACGATTTCTCATGTGCTCACATTACCCACTAGTGGAGAAGGATTTGTGATCTACATTGATGTTTCCAAAAGGTCTTGGGTTGTGTACTAATGAATGATTGCAAATAGATACCATATGACTCCTTCTAATTAAATATCCATGAGAAAAAACTACCCAACACATGATATATAATTGGGAATAATGATCTTTGTGTTGATGATTTAGAGACATATCTCAATGGAGGATAGTGTGAGATATATATAGATTATAAAATCAGGAAGTTTATATTTAAAAAAAGGACCGTAATATTCTTCAATGAAGGTGGAAATATATCATCAAGGATTTTGATTTTTCAATCCATTACCATCATGGGAAGAAAAAAAATGTAGCAGATTCTTATAGTGGAAAGGATCCCACAACACTATCTATGAGATGGATTTTAAGGGATCCAATACTTTGGGAAATGAAAAGGATAGGCATGGGAATCATAAAAGTATCTTCATATAACCTTGATCAAATAACTTATCAACCATACATTCTTGATATGATTATGAGTCCCAAAAATATGATGAGTTTTTATAAAATATGTAGTGAATATTATGAAGTTAAACTTTATTGGAGATGAGGTTATGAGGTTTGGAACTTAGATATGTGTCTAATCAAAACCATAACTAAATAGGGAACTTATATATGATATTAATTTCTCATACTTATCTATTCATTCAAGAAGCAGTAAGATATTTATATATTTGATGAAGAACTTTTAGTGGGAAACATTAAGATGTAGTTTGCAGAGTTTGTATCAAATGTCTTAGTATGACAGCAGGTCAAGAAAGAATGATATAATTCTAATGGTATGATGTAAACACTGACCATACTAAAATAGAATTCAAAAAACATAACCATGGATTTCCTCAATGGACTCTATAGGAAACCTATATGTAATAACTATATCTGGGAGGTAGTCAATTTCCATTCTAAGTAATCACATTTCATAGTTATCATGGATGAGTTATCTCTTGACCAACTCAACAAGATATGCATAAGGGAAGTGGTAATACTTCATGGAGTTCCACTCTCCATTATATATGATCGAGATATGATGTTTACCTTAATGTTATAGATAAGCCTTCAACAAAAATTGGATATATATAATTGGGATTCCATACTACTTATCATCGTCAAACACATGTTCAGTCTGAAAGAATCATTCAAACTCTAGAAGATATTCTGATATTGTGTTCAATGGATTTCTATGGATATTGGCATCAACACCTTCCCGTAGTGAAGTTCTCATATAACAATAGTATCCATTCAAAATGACACCATATTAGACTTTTAATGGGAAGAGGTGTCAGACTCCAACATTCTAGGATGAAGTTTGAGGTTGGAAGTTTATGGGACTTGATCTTATCCAAGGAATGTTAGAGAAGGTTATAACTATTATCTTCATAAGAAATTCTTACAATGTTTATAGAAAATCTATGTAGACAATCATCGATGAGACATGGAATTTGAGGTTGGATATAAATTGTTCCATCTTATATCATAATATAAGACTTTCATGAGATTTGGAATGAGTGTAAATCTTATAGTTAGATACATCACCCCCTTTTAGATCATTGATCATATTGTAGGGGTGATATATCAACTAAAACTCCAATATATCTTATCTTAAGTATATGATGTGTTTCATGTATCCCTCTTGAGAAAGAACATACCAGAAACCTCATATTTAATGAATCTAGATGTAGTACTATTTGATAACTACCTTTTATATGATTATTAGATGGTGATGATCTTAGATCATATAGACAAATTTCTATAAAACAAGACAACTCACCTGGTCAATGTGTTGTGGTAGAACGAAAAGTTAGAGAATGTGACATGGGAACCAAAAGAGGTGATGAAATAGAATTACCATCTCCTATGTTAGTGTATGAAATGAAAATTTTGGGTGAAAAGTTTCGAAAGGAGGGAATAATTTAATGACCTGAACATTTATAAATGAATACTCTTGTTTGAATGAATAAATTCCTTATCAAGTAATCTTATTATAGAGAACACATGCACTATATTGGTTATTTTAGAATGTTATAGTATTTTGAATTTAAAATAAAGTTAAACGCCATAAAAATTGATAATATAGTCATTATATAGTGACCATTAGCATTATTATATTAAGATTTATGATAAAGACCAATTGACAGAGATAGAAGAAGTGGTGACCTCGGTGAGTAGGATCGTACTATATGAACCCATTTATCAATGATTTTATGGGAGATAATATCACTTGGAATTTACCTTGGCTAGGCCCATGATGAAATTTAACAACCAAAGCATGACAAATACTTTTTACATGAGAAGTTCAAGTTCATCGAGATCATGACCCAAACCTTGTTCCGAAAATCACCTCAAGAAAATATCATCATTGCACACCTTACCCTTAGGGAATTTACTAGTTTAATAATGGGATATGTATATAGATCCAAAAAATAATAATTTTTATATATTATGTCTCATAATATAAAAATTATACTTTTCCCTTTTTAACATTACCTATTTAAATTAGTAAATAATGAGTTTTTTTAATTTAATTTTGATAGGATAAAACAGAAATTGTATTGTTAGGAAATATATAGTTTCAGTTAAAAAAATATTTTTTTGGAATTAATGAATTTTGAAAATAAATTAAATTTTGATAAAATATTATTATTAAATATTATTTATTAAATTTAAATTATAATATTATTTTACAAAGTCAAAAATAAATTTTATAAGGGTCAGAAAACTATTATTATCAAAAATCCTATATTTTTTAAATAAATTAATATCTTCATTTAAAAGTGTAAATTCTTATATTTAGAGAATTATTTTGATAAAATAAATACAAGTTTTTTAAATTAACACATCTAGATTATCCCATGAATAATTTTTCAAAATTATCTGAGACTGTCAAATTTTTGGATAAAAATTAAATAAAATATAATTATTATATTTTTATTTTGACATTTTACAAGTCCAAAAGTGATGTAATAAATTTTATAAAGAGTATACAATAACAAACTTATGTCACCCCTTTAAAATAATGTGTTTTTTTAATTATTTTATTATATTTTTAAATCCATAATGAATCCTCCAAAACCTATGTTATATTTTAAGGATTTTAAATCAATTATTTTTAAACATGACTCACTCACACATAACCCACACTTTTATTTTAATGAGTAATATTATTATATTTATAAAATAATAAAAACCACTCCTATTTGGAATAAACCATGAGAAACAGGTATGATTAGGTTTATGGTTTCGATTACATTATCATATAGACTCCAAAGCCAATGTTTGTAAATTAATAAATAACTCTAATGTATTTTCTATATAAACCCACCCAACCTTAATTAAACATAACTAAAAATACCTAGAGAATTAAATTACTCTATACTTCCCTCACTATATCACTCCCATATTTCCCCAAGCTCTTAATAAGTTACTCTAAAACTTTTAGAATCATTATTCCAAGTTTAGGGATTATCTCCATCTCTTATTTAGTCAAGAAACACCTTCTTCAATTTTTTTTACCGAAACATACTATTGAACAAAAGAAAAGAGAAACCATGAAATTATCAAACATATAACATAAAAATGGGGATAAAAAGGATCCCCTACCTCAAATAATCTCTCTAATTTTATTGCATAATACAGGGCGAAGAAGAAACAACCCACAAACCAAAACCGCACAAGAAACCCCTATATCAATATAAACCACAGTAAAGGGTAGTAAAACACATATCCAAAAATCACCCCATTCCCAAAATTCAACATCATAGTGTATCATTGGAATATATAGAATAACTTACCAAGGATATCAAATGAGATACCATCGGTACCCACAGATCACGGTGAAGGAAGATGGGCTAGAAAGCCTCCCAAAAGCACTTATGGTTCAACATAACCAAGAGAGAGAGAGAGAGACAGTTGAATGATAAGAGTATCATCTGAATAAGAGATATAAACAAACTATAAAACACCCTATTTACGGTGTAAATTAAAATTTTATATCA
Organism: Viscum album; assembly: GCA_963277665.1. Lineage (NCBI taxonomy): Eukaryota > Viridiplantae > Streptophyta > Magnoliopsida > Santalales > Viscaceae > Viscum > Viscum album. The sequence continues at coordinate 940,270,525 of OY728165.1, forward strand.
TAAATTCCATGATCTCAAAAAATATACATGGTAAAGAATATTTTTAGGTTTTGAACCCCTTTTCTGCCAAAAAATATGGCACATTAGGTTAGAATTAACCAACACCATAAATCATTTTCTTATAATTTAAAACCCTTTTTCATGACAAGACCCTATCAACATAAAATTCATAAACCAGTCATCCCTACAAGCTATAAAATAAAAAACATACAACGTAAACCCTCTTTTATAGTGTAAAAAATCCCGCCTCTATTTTACAGCAGCTCCATCCTCCACCAAACCTCCTCTAGCATCCTATGAGCACTCTCCAAGCCAAAAAATAGAAAATTAATGATCCAGTAAGGAATAGATTTTTATGAAACCCCTTTGAAATATCCTTCCAAGGATATAAGGATCAATTGACAGATAAGAGAATAAGATGTTGTTCATTTTTCATGGGGTAATAAGTGACACTAGAAGAAGAATACAACCATGAAATGAATCAAGGGAAGCCTCGTGTTTATTTTTTATAGAGTATAAATTATCTATTTCCACAAACTGTGAATTAGATAAAACACACAGTGAATTCATATGTATTGAAATACAGGAACCCAGTAGATTATGAAAAATTTCCTATGGTGAGGTATATATATGAGTAGTCAATTGACCCAAACTTACTACGATAGATATTGGGGATTTCAACCTCATGTTGATGATTATAATGATCATGGTTTTTAAAGGTTGTTATTATGTGACATATTTTACTAACAACATTATTTATATATCCATACTTGATATAGACATATTTATTTTCAAATTTGGGAATAAATCTTACATATTTGTTAAAGATAACATTTTCTATGATAAGAATCATTTATCTTATAATAATTATGTATTACATTTACAAGAAACAATTAATGGAAATTTATAATGAAAATAGTATGCATGACTCATACCACACCCAACTATGGAATCCCTAGCTAGGTTTTGTAAATTGGAAATGTTTGACTCAATTGAATCAAGATAGATATTTGAATTATTTTGAACTAAAAACACTTAGTGTATGTAACTCATGATTACAATGAAAAATGACCTAATCCCTATTTAATGGAAAAAGTGAAAGGGACAAGGATATTCTTGAGATAGTTTATACTAATGTTTGTGGACCATTTATAGTTGAAGAAAGAGGTTATACTCATACTTCATAACATTATCTAATGATTTTCGTAAATATGAGAATGTCTAATTGATGGGGAATAATTCATATAACTTTGATAAATTTCAAGAATCAATAATGATTTTGAGAAATATCTTGGTACGAAGATTAAGAAACTCCCCTCAAACAGTGGTATATAATATCATAATCATGTCGTCATTGATTACATACAGAATTTTGGGATTATATCATAACTCACTCCCCCTTATACACCTTGGTGTAGTAATATAAGTAAAAGGAGGAACCATAATTTTTTTGACATGGTGAGATCAATAATGAGTCATTTGAGTCTTCTATTCTTCTTTTGGGGATACATGATATAGAAAACAACACAAATACAAAACCAGGTTCCAACTAAAGTGGTGGATAATATTACATAATAATTTTGGAGTGTAAAGAAACATGTTTTTTCATAATTAACTATCTGGGGTGTGATTAATTTTTTATGGATTTTACCGGAAAAAACATTCAACTAAATGAAAAATTAGTAACTTTATAGGATACCCTAAGGAGACAATGATATATTACTTATACGACCCATAAAGAAGGTAATAATGGAAACACATGTCATATTACTTAAGTGGGAGAACATATATAAAATAAATAGTGGAAATGTGATATTCATTGATGAATTTTAAGTTCAAGGTACATAAGAATTGGATTTTTAATAGATCTCACAACGCCCCATAGAAGAAGAAGTTTTGGAGACACAAGTACTACGTAAGAGTACGATGGAGATTTGAGAAACTGAAAGGTATAGTTTTCTTTTCAATGAGGATGGTGACTCATTATTAATTAATAATTATTATCTTATAACCTATAAGGAATAATTAAGTGGCACAGATGTTGAAAAGTATAAAAAAATCTATAACTTCCAAAATGGATTCCCTGTACCAAACCAAGTATATATTTTGGAAAATCATCTAGTGTATGTAAATCTCATTGGTTGTAAATGGTTATTCAAGAAGATAATGGACATGGATGGAAAATTCAGTACATATAATGTATGAATGGTTGTAAAGGGGTTCTAAAAACATTGAGGAATAGACTATAACCAAACATATTCACCATTTTCATTGATAAAACCCATCAGAATTAATCTTTCCATTATAACATACAATGACTATGAGATTTTGATGATTTTTTTTTCAAATAGTATTCTAAAATTATAGTATTTAGAAATATGTTGATGTGAGAAAGAATGAATGATTTGTGACACAAATGGATTCCAAAAAGTATGAAAATTACAAAGATATATTTATGGATTAAATCATGTATTCTGGTCATTTAATATTCAGTTTGATGAAGCCACAATGGAATTTGGTTTCCTAAAAAATGAATGCAATCCTTGTGTATATAAATGGTTTAATGATAGTTCTTTTGTTTTATTAATAGTTTATCTTTATGACATACTACTTATTGGAAATGAAATACTATTCATATAGTTTGTTAAATACTAGTTAAACACATGATTTTTTACGAAGGACTATAGTGAAGAAACACATATTATTGTGATCAAGATCCACTATGATAGATCCAAGCAGATTCTTAGACTAATTCAATGTACATATATAAAAAAGATACTAAAGATATTAATTATGGAATAGTCCAAGATGTGTTTCATAAATATGTAACCTGGAATTCATATTTCTAAGAAAATGAATCCTCAGAAACATTAGGAATTATAGAGGATGAAAAGGAATCTACAATTCATCGATTCGGTTAGTCATGTATGTTATGCTATGTACTAGGATATATGCCGCTAAAGGCTTATGTGTGGTAGGATGATATCAAGCTAACCCATGTACCTAGTATTGGATGATACTCAAAACTATCCCTAAGTATCTACGGTGCACTAAGGATATGACAACCCAGCTTTTATTACAAACTTACAGATGATTTATTACATAAAACATTACTTGATACAAAAAGAAGATCGAGAGGTTTAGTGTCTTTGGGTATTATGACAATTACATAAAAAACTTAAAACATGAAATACAACATCTTTATTGAAAACTTCCTTTACATGACCACTACATTCACTCGTACATAGCATTACATGGGATAACCTGAGGACATGCATAAGAAAAGGGTGAGCTATAAAGCCCAGTAAGGGAGTACACATAGAATAACATGAGGAGTACAATAAATGTTATACAATAGGCATATCAATAGTGCATAAAAGAAACATGAACATAAAGGCATGATAAAGCATGATAATCATAACATGTAAATGTGGCGACAACACTTAACATGGAATTAGCATGAACCAAGGCTCATTGCACATAGAGTATAAGTAAATCCTCATTGCACATAAAGCATGAGTAAAACCTCGTGGCTCTTGAATTAGCATGAGTAAACACTCATTGCACATGACGTATCATGATACTATACTTTACCCAATGCATTGGAGCGTTATAAGGGCACGCCCTTCTTAAACATTTCATTTCATGCATAAGTGTGCCACATGGATCATAGAACATAGATTCATAAAACATTGTCATTTATTCCATGATAAAGGAATATGTAATTCATATATGAAACTTTACAATCAACAAGTAAATGTGCATAAAGGTGAATACCCTTGATGGAGAAATGGGCATGGTATTCACTACATAATTACATTGGATTAGAAAATCTGTGCGATTTCGGCAGCGTAACGGCGTGACATAAGAATTAATAAAAAAGGTTGATGAGAGAGAAAGGGGTTCCTCATCATATTTAAATGTAATGGACATTATGGGGGTCATATAGATACATGTCCCAACAATTGTAGTATAATTTATATTCATGATACAAATGTATTACTTGAATATAAAAGATGAGAGAGATGTTCCTTTCGGAATTTCGGCATAGTAACGGGTGTACATGAGAGGCATTTAATGAAAGATAAAGGGGTCTCCCACTATTCAAAAATAACGAGGGAAGTATGAGGGAGGTGCGAAACCATACCCCAACATTTATAATTGAAATTAAATGGGCAAAAAAACTTAAAGAAAATTGGACAAAAAAGAAAATGAAGAAAAACCCCTTACTTGGAATTGTGCTTCCAAAGGATAGAGAGAGGCTTGTGAGAGGCTTCTTGGGAGATTGGGGAACCTTGAGAGGATTATATAGAGAGTAGGGCAGATATTGGAGAAACACCAAGGGCTTTGATTGGGGAGGAAGTGGGAGCTTGGGTTGGTTTATATAGGAAAGGTGAGGAAATTCTTCATTATTTATGTTTGGGACCCCTTATATTAAATTAATCCAAACCACAAACCATCCCATTGTTTTTGCCCATGGTTTTTGGAAAAGGGAAGAGGAAAACAATATTTTATAAGTCCAAAGTCCGAACATCATAAAATATTAGGGTTGCTTCTTGTGGAGGTGAGTCACACTCCCATGGAAATTAATTTAAAAAGGAAAGGTGTTGAATAAGTCTTGAGGGGTCCATTAATGCTTTGAAAAGTAAGTAAAACGAACCCAAAATTACATTATTTTAATGGTAAAACATATATTGTCCTAAAATAAAGATTATAGTATTTTATTACATCACTATTGGGTCATTATGATGTCATAAAATACATTATATATTTAAACGGTATTTAATTTTTACACAAAAATTTGACTGTCTCAGAAAATTATGAAAAATTCACCATTGGATAATTTCAATGTCATGATTCCAGAAATAATATTTATTTTATCTAAATAATTTTCTAAATATTTTAATTTTCACTTTTAAAATAAAAACAGACATTTATCCACAATTCACGGGTATTGGCATAAATGGTTTTAAAACCATAATAAAAATTTTAATTGCATTCATAAAATTATAAGATAATTTATATTTAATAAAAATTAATTTAATAATAATATTATTATTTTATTAAAATATTATTTAATTCAAAAATTCCTTAATTTAATAAAATAGATTTCTTAATTAAATGACAACTAAAAACACCATTTGTACTTTAAAAACTATTTACAATGTATCAAAAATAACTAGAAATTATATTAATTATTATATACAAAAAAATAATGTACAAGAACATAGTACTACTTATTTGTTACATAACCCTTTTAAACAACCGCATAAGACCTAATGGTAAGGTGTGCGATGGTGACAGACTCTTGGGGTGGCTCAGATTACATAGCTCGAGTGGTAATTTCTGTCAACTTCAACTTCTCCCGTAGACGGTCCCGTTAGAGCTTGACATAGTGAAGCTCAGCTTGGTATTGGTCAAGAGAGAAGCCCAAGGACGCCACCTCTTTTCCAAGATCTGATAAATGGGCTTCGTATGAGGCAATTCTACTGTATGAGGCCATCGCTTCCTTTGTCTAAGTAAAATTGGATGTGTTAAAGCCCTATATTTATACTAATCATGTGATCACTATTCAACGGCTATAAAAGTAATGGTCACAATTCTTATCATAAAACCAATGAAGATGACATTATATAAAAACATTTTATATAAATAGACATTTAATAAGATCAATAGGTATTTTTTATTAATGAAACTTTGGGTCGTTAAAATATTCCCCACTTAAGAAATTTCTCCCTCGAAATTTTCCTTTTCCCACACTATAACAGATGTGGGTAACTCAGCTTCATAACTTCCTCTGATTCCCAGGTTGCTTTTTCAAACTTTTGGTTTCTCTACAACACCTTGACGAGGGGCATTGTCTTATTTCATATAACTTTTTCTCTATGATCTAAGATCTTCACTGGTTTCTCCTCATAAGAAAGATCATCTTCCAATTGTACCACCTAGGAATAGAGTACATGTGAAGGGTCCGGTATGTAATTTCTTAAGAGGGATACATGAAAGACATCATGTACATTGGCCATAGTAGGTGAAAGTTCTAGTCGATAGGTCACAGCCCCGACACGATCAAGAATCTCGAAGGGGCCAATGTACCTTGGACAAAACTTACCTTTCTTTCCAAACCTCATGACCTTCTTCCATAGAGATATGCGTAGAAAAAAACATGTCTCTAACTTTAAACTCAAGGTCTCGTCGACGATTATCTGCATAACTCTTCTGTCGACTCTGTGCTACCTTGATATTCTGCTGAATGGTTTTCACCTTCTCCACCATTTCCTCGACCATTTCTGGTCGAAACAGCTTACGTTCACCGACCTCATCCCAACATGTCGGTGTTCTGCACCTTTTCCCATACAGGGCTTCATATGGTGCCATTTGGATACTCGAGTGGAAACTGTTATTATAAGAGAACTCAACCAGAGAGAGATGTTGATCCCATCCTCCTTTAAAGTCCATTGAGAACGCTCTCAACATATCATCAAGTGTTTGGATACTCCACTTGGATTGGCAATCAATGTGAGGATGATAGGTTGTACCGAAGTTCAGTTCAGTATTCAGAGCATGTTAAAGAATCTTCCAAAACATAGAGGTGAATCGTGGATCTCAGTCAGACACAATATATAGTTTTACTCCATGCAACCTTATAATTTCTCGGATATATATCTGTACCAGTTGATCCAATGAGAAATCCTCCTGAATAGCAATGAAGGGTGCAGTCTTTGTAAGACGATCCACAACAACCCAGATTACATTGTTGCCTTTGGATGTCCTTGGATGTCCGGTGACAAAGTCCATGGTGGTTTTCTCCCATTTCTATTCTAGTATGGGAAATGGTTGCATCATCCCCTTAGACTTCTGCCTCTCTTCCTTCACTTGCTGACACACTAGACACTTTGATGTATATTCAGCGATCTTCTTCTTCATATTATCCCACCAAAAGTTTTCTCGGAGATCTCGATACATCTTTGTGCTCCATGGGTGAATAGAGTAATTTGAACTATGTGCATCATCTAAAAATTCCTTCTTCAGCTCCGAAATTGATGGAACACATAGTCTTTTCCCAAACCTCATAATTCCTTCTTCATTAACTTTAAACTCTGAGGATTTCCTTTTTTTGATAGCTTCCACTTTTTCCTAAATTCCCACATCATCCTTTTGAGCATCCTTTAACCTTTCTAAAAGAGATGGTTGAGAAATCATTTGTGAAAGGATTGATGATTTTACCTTCGTTATGATTCCCAAGTCCATCTTCATCAATTCTAAGATGATTGGATCCTTCTCAATTCTCATCATTCATAGAATCGCTGGATCCTTTCTACTTAGGGCATTTGCCACCTTGTTCACTTTCCTAGGGTGGTAATGGATTGAACAGTCATAATCCTTGATGAGCTCAATCAATCTTCTCGGGTGTATATTAAGCTCTTTCTGTGTGAATATATATTTAAGATTCTTTTGGTCAATATATATCTCACATTTCTCTCCATAGAGATAATGCCACCAGATTTTCAAGGCAAAAATCACAGCCTCCAACTCTAGATCATGCGTTGGATAGTTTCGCTCATGGATTTTCAACTGCCTTGAGGCATAGGATATAACTTTATCATTCTGTAGCAGCACACAACCTAATCCCTTCTTTGAAGAATCACTGAAAACAACAAAAAGTTCCCCACTTATGGGTAAAGTGAGCACAAGCACAGTGATAAGCCTCCTTTTTAACTCCTTGAAGGTTTCTTCACATTCATCACTCTAAGAAAACTTTACTCCCTTTTGAGTTAGCTTGGTAAGAGGGTTGGACAATCATGAGAAATTTCTCACAAATCGTCGATAATATCCAGCTAACCCCAAGAAGCTACGAATATCCGTTACCGATGTTGGCCTCGGCCATCCCACTATTGCATCTGTTTTGGAGGGGTCCACAGATATCCCATTACTTGTGATGATATGGACCAATAATGAGACCTCCTTCAACCAGAACTCACACTTGTTGTACTTTGCATAGAGCTTCTGCTTGCTCAAAGTCTATAGTACAGTTCTTAAATGCTCGTCATGATCCTCCTTGATTTTGGAGTATATTAGAATATCATCTATAAAGACAACAACAAATTTGTCTAGGTAATCTCGAAAGACTCTATTCATCATGTCCATGAAGATTTCAGGAGCATTGGTGAGTCCGAAAGGAATTACTATGAATTTATAGTGGCTGTATCTTATACGAAAAGCAGTCTTGGGGACATCTTCCTTCTTCACCCTTACTTGATAATATCCCGACAGCAAATCTACCTTAGAGAAGAATTGGGATCCAAACAGCTGATAGAACAAGTCATCAATTCTTTGGAGGGGATACTTTTTCTTTATCGTGATATTGTTAAGTCCAAGATAATTGATGCAAAGCCACGTTGACCCATCCTTCTTCTTGACGAAGAGGACTGGAGCACCCCATGGTGAAGCACTTCGGTATATGAACCCTCTAACAAGATTCTCTTGTAGTTGTTTCTTTAGCTCTTCAAGCTCTACAACAGCCATTCTATATGGAGTCATGGATATTGGTAGCGCCCCAGGTATATGTTCAATTGAGAGCTCAACATATTTTCTAGGAGGAAGACCAGGCAGTTCCACAGGAAACACATCAGCAAATTCCCTCACAATAGGCATTTCACCAAGGATGGTTTCTTCCTTGGACTCAATCATTTAAGCCAAATACGCCTGCTCATAGGGCAGTAATATCCACGCTTGAGATGACAGAGCTAAAGGATATTCATCTTCCTCCTTAAACTTGTAAACAATCAGGGGTCGATTCTCCATATGGAGTGTGATTTCCCTCTCCCAACAATTTATGTTGGCTCTATATAAGGAAAGTCAATTCATGCCATGAATTGTATCAAATTCCACCAGAGGGAGTATGATGAGGTTCGTTAGGAAATTCAATCCACAGATTATAATAGGGGAGGACTTATATTCATGGGATGCAATGATTTCCCCATTTTCCATACTCACCAACATCTTCACTTCCATGATTTGTGGTGGTGCTGGGATTTTTCTACTAATCATTCAAGATATAAAAGAATGCGTAGAACTTGAATCAAAAAGTACGTTCGCTATTCTTGAATGAATAACTAGCGTACTTGTCACCACTTCATTTTCGGGGTTCACATCAGCAGAAGTGATGGCAGAATTTCTTCCTTGCTTCCTTGGAGGTTGTTTGTTGTCTCCAAAAACCCTTGGATTAGGGCACTGATTTGCAAAATGACCCGGTTATTTGCATTTGTAGCATTGAACAACGCATTGAGGTTCAAATGGAGCGTTTCTATCCTCTGTCACAACCGCGGGTCTTTCTTGCCGACATTTAACAGCTATGTTCCCTTCTCTTCCACACCAGAAGCATTTCTTCATCCCCTTAAGGAAATTTCCTGGGTTCTTCTTTCCGCACTTTTGGAAAGTGGGGTGCTGGATCTTCTTTGCTCTGTGAGATTTTTCCATCGGCCCACCAGTATTGAAGTCCACCTTACTCTTCTTATCCCCATGATACCTCTGTGATTCTTCGATCTCCATTTCGACCTTGAGGGAACATCGTCCAATTTCCTCATAGCTGTCGAAGTCACGGATCGCTAATGCTTTCCGCAGTCAAGGCTTCATCCCACCAAAGAAGTGGTCAACCTTGCATTCCGGGGTAATGACAAAGACGGAAGCATATCGTGCATGATTTTTGAAGTTTACCTCGTATGCTCCAACAGATTCTTCATCTTTTTGCTTGAGGGAAAGGAAGTCCCTTTCCATCTTAAGCCAGAGGGTGCGCGGAAAATATTTATCAAAAAACATCTTCTGAAAATCCTTCCATTCCAATGCATCGATCTCCTCCTTAGGCTTCATATTTTTTATCAACGTCCACCATTGATCAGCTTCGCCCTCCATACTATAAGCTTCCTGGAGAACCTTCTCTTATTCAAAACATTGGAGGATGGAGAATATCTTTTCAATGGATTTGATCCATTGTTCAGCGATCGTGGGATTAGATGATCCACTAAAAGCAGGAGGCCATTGTCTCATGAAGCTCTCGATGGCAACTTGTTCTTTCTTAGGGGGGGTTGAATTTTCCTCTTGGCCCGTGTTTCTATTCAAAACTTGATTTAGCTGAGAGATAAGCGTGACAAAGTTTGTGATTCCTGCTCCCATTGCATTGGGAATCTCATTAGTACAGTCATCACACTGATCTTCACAACAGTTGTTAGCTCGAGTCCTCCTATTACCAGCCATTGGCTGGAATAAAAGGAATGCTAGGGGTAACACATAAAGGGTAATCCAAAGACAAAATTTGATGACTTATAAATAAACCTTTATTTCCTTACTCAAGAGTCCATAGGCTTCAATCTAAAATTTTCATGATCTACTTTCTAACATATATTCATAGGGGAATTTTTTTAATTCTCTTAATAAGGGTTCATAATAAGATTTTGAATTTAACCAAACATATCCCCCGGGAGTTTCTTAACCAAGAGTGCAGCAAGGCTCATTGTCATGCACCAGTTCCCATTCGAGTCTAGCTCAAAGTGGTGTTTTTGGGTTTTACCCCTAAGATACATCTGTGCCAGAGCCACCTCTACCTGATCATATCCAGACATGGATGTATTTGTTTGATAAAACACTTACTAAGTACTTACCAAAACTTTGGGATGTTTTTATTACACTTAGTGTTGTATCTAAGTCTTTTCTAGGGTTTCATAATCCTAAAAATAACTAAACCTATCCTCTGATACCAACTATAACAACCCTGCTTTTATTACAAACTTAAACATGATTTATTACATAAAACTTCACCTGATAAAAAAAATAAGATCAAGAGGTTTAGTGTATTTGGGGCTTAATATCATTACCTAAAAACTTAAAACATGAAATACAACATCTTTATTGAAAACTTCTTTTACATGACCACTACATTCCCTCGTACATAGCATTGCATGGGATAACCTGAGGACATGCATAAGAAAAGGGTGATCTATAAATCCCAGTAAGGGAGTACACATGGAATAACATGAGGAGTACAATTCATGTTATACAATAGGCATATCAATAGATCATAAAAGAAACATGAACATAAAGGCATGATAAAGCATGATAATCATAACATGGAAATGTGGCAACAACACTTAACATGGAATTAGCATGAGCCAAGGCTCATTGCACATAGAGCATGAGTAAATCCTCATTGCACATAAAGAACAAGTAAACCCTTGTTTCACTTGAATTATAATGATTCAACACTCATTGTACATGACGTATCATGATACTATACTTTACTCAATGAATTGGAGTGCTATAAGGGTGCACCCTTCTTAAACATTTCATTTCATGCATAAGTGTGCCACATGGATCATAAAACATGGATTCATAAAACATAATAATTTATTCCACGATACAAAAATGTGGAATTCATACATGAAACTTTACAATCAATAAGTAGATTTTCATAAAGGTGAATACCCTTTACGGAGAAATGGGCCTGGTATTAACTACACAATGACATTGTCTTAGAATATCAGTGCGATTTCGGCAGCGTAACGGCGTGACATAAGAATTCATAAAAAGGATTATGAGAGAGAATGGGGTTCCATATCATATTTACATGTAATGTATTGTAAGGGGGTTATATAAATACTTTTCCAAACAATTTAAGTGGAATTTAGATACATGATACAAAATTATTGCTTGAATGTAAAAGAGGAGAGAGAAGTTCCTTTCTGAATTTCGGCATAGTAACTCGTGTACATGAGAGGCATTTAATGAGAGATAAAGGGGTCTCAAATTATTTAAAAATAAAGAGGGAAGTATGAGGGAGGTGTGAAACCATACCCCAACATTTATAATTGAAATTAAAAGGGAAAAACAACTTAATGAAATTGGAAAAAAATGAGAAAGGAAGAAAAAACCCTTACTTCGAAGTGTGCTTCTAGAGGCTAGAGAGAGGCTTGTGAGAGGATTCTTGGGGGATTGGGGCACCTTGGGATGATTATAGAGAGATTAGGGTAGATATTGGACGAACTCCAAGGGATTTGAGTAGGGAGGAAGTGGGAGCTTGGGTGGGTTTATATAGGAAAGGTGAGGAAATTCTTTATTATTTAAGTTTGGGACCACTTATATTAAATTAATCCAAACAACAACACATCCCATAGATTTTTCCCAAGGTTTTTGGCAGAGGGAATAGGAAAAAAATATTTTATAATACCAAAGTCCTAACTTATTAAAATATTAGGTTTGCTTATGTGGATTTGAGTCACACTCCCATGGAAATTAATTTAAAAAGGCAAGGTGTTGAATAAGTCTTGAGGGGTCCATTAATTCTTTGAAAAGTAAGTCAAACAAACCCAAAATCACATTATTTTAATGGTAAAACATATATTTTTCGAACATAAAGATTATATTATTTCATTACATCACTATTGGGTCATTATGATGCCATAAAACACATTATATATTTAAAGAGTATTTAATTTTTATCCAAAAATTTGACTGTCTCAGCAAATTATAAAAAATCCACCATTGGATAATTTCAACTTCCTGATTCCATAAATAACATTTATTTTATCTTAATAATTTTATAAATATGTTAATTTTCACTTTTAAAATAAAAACTGACATTTATCGAAAATTCACGGGTTTTGACAGAAATGGCTTTCAAACCTTAATAACAAATTTAATTGCATTCATAAAATTATAAGATCATTTATATTTAATAAAAATTAATTTAATAAAAATATTATTATTTTATTAAAATATTATTTAATTCAAAAATACCTTAATTTAATAAAATATATTTCTTAATTAAATAATAACTAAAAACACCATTTGTACTTTAAAAACTATTTACAATGTATCAAAAATGACTATAAATTATATTAATTATTATATACAATAAAATAATGTACATGAACATAGTAATACTTATTTTTTACATAACCCCTTAAAACAACCACATAAGGCCTAAGGGTAAGGTGTGCGATGGTGACAGACTGTTCGGTTGGCTCGGATAACATTGCTCGAGTGGTAATTTCTATCAACTTCCACTTCTCCCGTAGATGGTCCCGTTCGAGCTTGACATGATGAATCTCAGCTTGGGCTTGGTCAGGAGCAAAGCCCAAGGACACCACCTCTTTTCTGAGCTCCGATAAATGGGCTTCGTATGAGGAAATTCTACTAGATGAGGCCATCGCTTCCTTTGTCTAAGTAAAATTGGATGTGTTAAAGCCTTATAACTATACTAATCATGTGATCATAGTTCAACGACTATAAAAGTAAAGGTCACAATTATTATCATAATACCAATTAATTTGACATTTTATAAAAACATTTTATATAAAATGACATTTAATAAGATCAAGAGGGATTTTCCATTAATGAAACTTTGGGTCGTTAAAAAGGACATGTTCCTCATCCATAGAGTAGATTAATAGATGTTTATTAGATGATATGTTTATGATAGTTTGTAAACATATTGAGATGATATGAAATCACAATCGATATATACTATCACTCTTAATAGAGGTTTTGTGAGTAGGAAGAGCTCAAAGCTAGCCATGGTAGTAGTTTTCACAAAAGATAATAATTATATTATGGCCTCTAAAGTGGCTCAAGAAGCAGTTTGGTTATTCAATTTCATCCATGTAACATCCCTCCCATTTTCGTTGGATTGAGAGGATGAAAGGGCATTAGTTATCCTTAAATGACATCCCCAATTCATGAAATGCTAGTAATAAATGATTAAGGGATTACATAAATTTGAGGGACAATTCTCCCTTTAAGAAGGAAACTACTACCCCAAAAATCCATATCCAAAAAACCAATACATAATTCATTATAGAAATGAAATAAAAATAAATATTTTATTTATAAAAATAATACTAAAATCAAGTGCAACAATGGTAGTCTAAAATATCAAAGTAAAGAGCAGGGGACAAACAAGAAACAATCCATTACAACTATAAGACTCCATGATACAAAACTCCATGCTCTAACATCACCAAACATCCAAAGTATCATGATGTAGTGCTAAATACGTGTGATAATTTAAGTTTTCCCTTCTCTTGGTATATGACATCTGTAAAAGAACTAAATTTCCAAAGCAGGTTTGAGTATTAAAACTCAGTTGGTTTTCCCTAATGACTTACCTCATCAATCCACTATGAATTTACATGTAAGTAAAATTAATATAAAAAATATTATATAAAAAAATTTCTAAAAAAATTTATATCAAAATATAAACAAAAGACATTATAAATAGTTTTCCAAGTAGAGAACATAAAATTTTGTTTAAATCAATTAACATTCCATTTGTAATAACCCCTTCTTTTCCTCCCAGCCATATATCCAAACATGCATGAAATCCATGTAACTCCCTATACTAATGAGTTCTGAGTCATCCTTACACTTAATGGTCACTTAGTAGACCACTTTTATTGGGGTACATCACATCATTATCCATCCCAACATTTTGATGAGGGTGATTCAAGACTTTATCCATCCTAATGCATATGAACACATGCCAAAAAAACTATCCAACTCAGGAAAAATTCAAGTGTGCTCAAAATAATTTAATAAAGAATCATTATTTCAATTTAATAACATTTTTCCATGTAGAAAAACAAATCATTAGTTTAAATTATCATTTTAAAATAATTTTATGGAAATCACTATCCAATAAAACACCAAATTTCCCAATTTCCACAAACCATCTCCCAAGAGGTTTTTAACAATCATTTCACAGTGGATAAATAATAAAAGGGAATCACAGAAAAAAATTTGAAACTAAGCCTTCATGTTCTGAAATAGAGGATCCATCAATAGATCCACCTACCATGAGAGTTTTGGAAAAAATGATAAACAATAGGAAAAGCATCCCAAAACAAGGTTGAATGTCCCTGAACATGCGTTAGATATCTTCCCCTAACAACAAAAAGACTAAATCTAAATATATTTTGATTCTATTACCATAGATCTTCCCACAACAGCTGTATTTCTATGAAACCAAGATATAGGGTGACATAAATCTTAGAAAAAATCAAGAATGATTGAGTGAAATTAATTACCATGAGAATTAAGCTTCAATGCACAAAGTAAAGGCTCCAAATCAATTCCAGTTAGCATGGGAGAGGTTCTCCACCCTTTTAGAGACCAACATACTTAGTTTGGACCATTTTGGGGAAAACACGAGGCACTTAAAGGTAATAATGAGTTATATACACAATCTAAGGATCTTACATTGACATGAGCACGATTTAGATGCATGTTTAGATAAACCATGTGCTAATTATGATCTAAATTCTACCTTAAGGGTTACCATACATTATTGAATTTCATAACATCCAGACAATGTGATAACTATGAAAAAGCTCTATTTCTAACATATTAACCATGATAAATGGTTTCTCCTAGGATTCCTAATTGTTTAGACAAACCATACATATCTCGTGTGCCTTCCCTTTAGCCCATGACTAATTTGCATGGCTTCTAGAAATTGTTACAAGATTTTTAAAATATGTGCACTACACGTGAACCAGTATAAAAGATTCAAAAATGATTAAAAAGTTCTCCAAAATAAACCACAAATCACAATTATACATTATATACATGAAAAGAATAGTGAAATGGTTACATATATGAAAATGGGGTACTGCATTCTCCCAAATATTAGAATTTCAATCCCTGAAAAGTAGAAAACCATTATTCCATGATAGAGTTCTATCAATTACACGTTCATTTCCTTATAATATTCCGAAAAGTCTTCTCAAATATATCTATGTTTCCACAAACCCAAAACTAGTCTAATTCTTTTTTACATTAAATTATTTCTCTATCCTATCCACAATCCACACCAAGATATATAGGAACAAATCATCTAGCTTCCAAGAAAAAATGATCCCATCTTATCACATGTCCAAGATTAGACTGATACTTTTTTAACTATGATACATGGGAAACATTATACACCACACTAAACTATGATGGTGACTCCAAATGACATGTCACCTCACCATCTCATTGCAGTATTTCAAAAGGACCTATGTATCTAAGAGAAAACTTTCACTGCTTCCCAAAACACCAACTTTCAATTCTTGGATAGATCCTCTAGAAAACATGATCCCTCACTGTGAAGCAAAATGGTTGTCGATGATGATTTACATAGATTTATGAGGACTATGTTTCATTTTTATTTGTTTCTTGATCAACTAAATCTTCTCCATTGTTTCTTGGAAAAGTCTCAACCCAACTAGTGATGTCTCACTTCTTTACAGACAATGAAGTGGAGAACAACACGGGTGCCGATACAATGCATTAATCAAATTCATATATATCGAGGCCCGGTAGCTATTGTTATATGAGAACTACAATAATAAAATATTCTCAAACCATGAGACACTAAAATCTATTAGAAAATTTTGAACCAGGTACTCTATCATTTTTATCATCCTTTTGGATTTCTTGTATATCTAAGTATGATATACCATACTATTAGTAAAATCAGTCCCAAGGTATTTCTAATGGATTTTCAAAAATAGAAGGTAATCCATGGATCATTATCTAACATGGATGAAACTAGAATTTTGTTCCTATTTACTACTTATTAGATATATATTTCTGACAGATCCTCCACGATATTAGATTCACGAATAGATATGGGGTGGACAGACTTTGTGAGATGATCCAAAATGACCCATATGAAATCATGTATCATTACCAATATTGGTATAACTATAAAAAAATACATGGATATATTCTCCCATTTGCACACTGGAATTGGTATGGACTATAACATACCTGATGGTCACTAATGTTTTGTCTTTACTTGTAGACATGTTAAGTAATGGGAAAGAAACTCAACCACCTTCTTTTAATGGTAATCCACCAAAAATGATACTATAATTTCCTATAAATATTTTCTATTATATGATGGAAAACCAATATTGAATGGCTGTAAGCATGAAGAAGTTTCTCATAATACGTCAAAGGTACAACCATCCGATCTCAAAAACAAAAAATTAAACTCTCATCTAGCCTCCATCCCTCAAAGGTCTCCCCATCATTGAGTTTTGACCTCATAGAAACCCATTTTACATTGAATGTTTGTTCCACATTTATCAGAATTAACAAACTAAGAACCACTGAATCTAAAAATATAACCACAACATCACCTTGGTCTTTTTATTCCACATGCATGTCAGTAAGGAATGACATCACCTTCCACTCATCTAAATCTTCTTTTTCCAATTGAGTGTACGAATTTATCCTAAATGCATCATCCACTGAATTTTCTTTACCTGATGTATACTTCATATAAAATTAAAAAAATTGGAGATAATCCATACACATTCTTATCCTTAGATTCATATCCATCTGTCATAAAATATCCTTCAATATCATATGATCTGTGAACATAATAAATTTCTTGTCGAAGAGAAAATGACACAATGTTTTAAGTCATGGATAACTTGAACTAACTCCAAATAGTGTGTTGGGTTGTTCATCTCATGAAATCTTAACTACCTTGATTCATAATGAATAACATGGTCTCCTTGCATAATAATACACCCCATCCAAGATCCAGAAGCATCACAATACACAATGTACCCTTGTCCTGATTCCATAAAAATCAAGATCAGTGAGAATATAAGGCGAACATTTTTCTCATGAAAATATTTTGGGAATTACTCAATTAATTAGAAAGGAACATTCTTATATTTAAAATATTTCATTGGTGAGCCTAGCCATGGATAGTCGCAGACAAAGTGATGGTAATAATGACACAGGCTAGAAAACTTTGTATCTCAAGGATGTTCTTTGGAAGTTTCCAAGAGATAAGAACATCTATCTTTTCTGTATCAATAGAAACACCTTTTTTTAGAGATTACATAGCCATTAAAGCATACATTTGTATCCAAAAATCACAATTTGTTAATTTGGAATAAAAATTATGGTCTCTCAAGATTCCCAACACTATCTCCTAGTATTTCTCATGCTCAACCCTTATACTTGAATACACTAGGAATTTGTCTACAAACTCTAAAAACATAATTCATATATCATTGAAATATCAGATTAATAAGTTCCATAAATAATATTTGTGAATTCATAATAATAAAAGAAATTAACACATACACATAATGGACATATCTTTTTCTGGATGTTGTCTTCGGAATATCTTCCTTCTAAAGTCACAATTAGCGATATCCTGATCGTAAGTCAATATTTGACAACTATTGGGCTCCCCTCAATTGATCAAATATATCATCAATGTGTGGAAGTGTATAATTGTTCTTTATCATAACTTGGTTATGATTTTGACAGTCCACACTTATCCATAAAGTTCCATCTGATTTATTCATGAAAAAAGCTGGGGATTCCTAGGGAGATGTGCTCGGCCGAATGAAACATTTGGTTTCTATCTCTTCCAACTAAAATTTCAACCCCCTTAATTCTATTGGTGTTGTCCTATAAGAAAAAATTGAGATAGGACTTGTACCAAGGAGGTGATACAACATAAACTCCACCTCTCATACCAATGGTAACCCATATAAAATTTTGGGAAACTTGTGTGGAAATTGATCCACCACTAATGGAAGACTACTATTCTTGATCTCTTCCATAAAATAAAAATTCAATGCCACCAACTGGTATGAGATCGTTCTGAATACTGGTCCGAACAAGACCATTTCACCTGTCTTTACAACCCTTTCTCCTCTAAAGAGATTCTCAACACCATGCTCAGTCTTGAAACTAAATATTTTATTATAAAAGTTGATGCGATCCATTAACATTTTCCACTAATCCATACCCAGGATTATTTCATAAAAATCCATATCCAATTAATAGAAATATCATTTCAACTCATCTCCATCAATAGTTATAGAACATGCTATACAGAAAAAGTCATGCAATTATTTTTCCCCAAGAGGATTCTGAAGATTTATCATGGAGGGAATCAAATGCTGTTTGAAATTCAGAAAATGAACGACATGAGAAGTGATATTTTAATGAGATTTACTAGTATCAAACAACACTTTCATAAGGGTATAATTTAAAATAATCATACATATCACCATAGATGGTCCCACCAAATCATCTACAATCAATTGATCAGCTCCATATAATTTCTTCATGGAAACACATTGTTCTTTTTTTCCTAATATAGACCTCCCTATATGAGGATTCATGGTATTTATAGAATCACAATGTCTAGCTCTGTTCTGCTGACAAGATTTGTTCAACTATCCTCTTCCCATTGAAGCATATGATGTATGAGACACCTGAGAAGTGTGTTGAGCACCCAACATTGGACCACCATGACAATAGTGATGAATACTAAACATATGGTTTCAATTGTGGAATTCTCTAGGTTGTTCCATACTATCTCACTTTATGTTTCCAAGAGAACCACATTGGAAACATCCTCATTTACTCTTGGGTAATGGGGTAAGGTTCACTAATCGAACCATACGATTTTGATTCACACTCCCACCTTGGAAGTAGGTTCCCCACTTCCACTGGCTCAAATCATTATAGTTCCCACTAATTCTAGTGGGTATCAACATACTTCCTCTGTCCATAGAATTTGATATGTCCCTTTTAGCCATTGTCTATCTATTAACCATATTTATATATTTAGTAATATAGAGCATGAAAACATTTTAGGGAATATTATATCTCATCACTGATTCAAAGTTCTGTGCCTTTAAGGATGCACTATCATCAAACTTTAGGTGAAAAGTATACTACCTTCACAAATTCATCCTCATATTTAGTGATAGAGATATTTTCCTACTTCAGGATAAATGATTCCATCCTTATTTGAATCTTGAACATGTGAGGAATGAATTTTTTATTGATGAATTCCTCAAAATACTCCCAACTAAGGTCTTGATCTTATTTATCCTACAATGCTAGATCCCACCACATACATGTGATATCCTTGAGCTATACATCTCTAGTTTGAATTTTAGGTCCACTGGTGTGCCGATGAAATCGAAGATTCAATTCATCTGGTTCAACCATACCTCTGACTTTTCTAGTTCAGAATCGCCCCAAAAGATGGGTGGATTCTACTTCTGGAACTAGAATGAATGATCCACTTTCCTTGTCTCAATCCACTGATTCCCTATGTTCACATCTTGAAATGCTTGGATGATAATTTGAACCTGCTCTTAGTTCACCTATGGATTAGGTGAAACCATATTCTCCACAGTTTTCTATGGTTGGTTTCTATGGTGCCTACTAGATTCCATTTTATAAACAAAAACAAAATCCTTAAGTCACTCCCTGTATTAAATGAAAGAATAACCACATAAAATTCAATCAAAAAATCTGTCACAACATTGCTACCCAAAATCTCCCTTTTCCATGTTCAACAATTTTTTAAAACTATAAACATTATTTTTGAAAATTAAAACATTTAAAAATACCTCCATCGCGCTCTTTTTAAAAATATTTCATTTGGAAACACTTTCAATTTTTTTTAAAAAAATCATCAGGTTTTTCAGAAAACATAAATCATTACTCAAAATTATGTATACACTCTTTGTGGGAAGTCATTCCTCAAATGCGTGGCATGCTCCTCTCATTGGCTAAACCCATGACAATGAGATTTCTAAATCATATAAGTGTCACTAAAAGAAATATGAACCTAACTCTAGGGTATCATTATGTTTAGAATAAGTAGGTTATCCATTTATTTTTATACTCTACATTTCATGTTTTGAAAAAACAACTTCTTTTTACCAACCCGACACAAGGAATTCACATAACTGAATTCAATAACTAGACCAACATAACTGATGACCACATGCCCCAAATAAGTTTTTTGATTAAAAAATGGATACCATTGGTAATTTACCACTTCTTCTCATTGGGTTGATAGGGCAGAAGGGTGTTACTTATCTTTAAGTAACGTCCCTAATATGCCAATGGCAAGTAGTAAATGCTGAAGGGATTATATACATGTATGGGATTATTTTACCTTTAAGAATGTAAATAATAACAAAATAATACATACCCAAATAACAACTATATGATTCATGATTAAAATGAAAGAACATTCAAATTATCATTTATTAAAATCATACTAAAATCAAGTTCTATAATGGAAGACTACAATATGAAAGTAAAAAAGTTGAAGAGAAACTAACAAAACTCTAAAACAAATCCAAGACTCAATATCCCCAAGCTCCATGCTCCATTATCACCAAAAAACCAATTTATTATGAAGTAGTTCTAAATACATGTGATAATTTACCTTTTCCCTTATCCTGATAGATGACATCCACAAAAGCACTGAAGTGTAAAAGTAGGGGTGAGTACTAAAACTCGGTTGGTTTTCCCCAATGACTTCACTACTCATGCTAAGAAAATATAACATGTTAGAAATATTAATGTAAAAAAATATATGTAAAAAAGTTTCCATAAAAGATTATATCAAAATATAAACAAAATCCATTATAAACAGTTTTCTAAGTGATGCACATAAAAAATAATTTAAGTCAATTAACATTCAATTTTGGCAGAAACTATTCCTTTCTACACAACCATGGATCTAAAAATGCATGAAATCCATGGAACTCCCTATACTCACTAGTGGTGAGTCATCGTTCCACTAATTCATCACATAGTGGACCACTTTGGCGGGGGTAATTAATTCCTTTATTCTCCCTAACCTTTTTATAGGTGTACTTTACACCCTTATCCATCCCAATGCATATGAAAAAATGAAAAAAAAACAAGCCAACCGATTCCAAAATTCAAGCTTGATCAAAACTTTTCAATAAAACATCATTCTTTCAATTAAAGACAAAATTTTCATGCAACGAAACCAATAATTGTTTTAAAATGACAATTTTAAAATCATGTTATAGAAAAAACTATCCAATAACACACCAAAGTTCCCTATTTCCAAAAAACATTACCCAAGACTATTTTAACTATATTTTAATAGTGAACAAAAAATCAGTTTCAATAAAGGAAAAATATTTGAAACTAATACATTATGTTCTAAAATAGAATATTTGAGAAGGACACCACCAACCTTGAGAGTTTTAGAGAAAATTATAACTGACATGAAAAATGTCTCGAAATCTGGTTGAATCTCTATGAACCCACCATAGATCTCTTCCCCTATCAACAAAAATACCAAATATAAATGTATTTGGAATCCCTAACCATATATAATACCACAATAGGTTTATATCTAAGAAACTAAGATAGAGGGCAATGTAGATCTATGAAAACATACAGGAAAATTGAGAATGATGAATTATCATGTGAATTAGGATTCAAATCACCGAGGAAAGGCTCTAGATCGATTAGAATTTTCATGGGAGAGGTTCCTCAACCTTATAGAGACAAACATTCCATATTAGGTATGTGTTTGTAAAAAATGAGGCACTTAGAGGTAAAACGAGTTAGATACACAATTTAATAATCTAATTTGACCCGAGAATCATTTTGTCGCACGGTTAGATAAATCATTCACTAAATGTGCTTCTAATTTTTTCCTTATGGAATACCTCACACTGTTGTCTTGTATGGATTCCAAACCATGTGTCAACCAAGTCAAAGATCTCTATCTAGAATATTCACCATTCTGCAAGGTTTCTCCAAGGATTCATCATGGTTTGGAAAAACCACACATATCCTATGTACCTCCCCTTTTCCCCTATATCATCATGCATGGTTTTCTTCATGTGTTTCATGATTTTCATAAGACATGAACCACCCATGAACCTAGAAGAATTACCCAAAACTCTTAAAAAGTTATCCAAACCCTCCCAATCATCACCCTTATTCTTTATATACAAGAAAATCAGAATGAAAGGGTTACATACCTAAAACTGTGGGTACTAAAATACAAGAGCTTGAAGTGGATCTTTCCAGTGATGACCTTATCACACTTTATTGTGATAATAATACATTGGTGGTTCTTTAAAAGGAGCTTTGGTAACATTAGTGGATGATGAAAATACTTCATAATTTTCATCTACTGAAGGATTTTTATGAAATAATTGTCATCATAGAGAGATGAAAATATATGGAAGACCTCATGGTGGACCCCTTGACTAAGTACATAACATTATAACAACATGATCATCATGTTATGTCTAGAGGATTTAAAGTCATAGGTAGTTGGATCCATTACAAGTGGTAGTTTGTTAGAATTGGTGTTCTAGAACCAACTATTTATACATTGGATTGCATGTATATTCTATGATTTAAATATAAATTGAACCTCTTATTATATATTACTCAATTTTCTTGATTAATTTAATGTAATAATTTCATATAGAATCTATCACATTGATAATATCATAGTATTTCCCTACTATGATGTGAACCGTTAAATGTCATGATGAATAATCTTAAATATAGTTATGTAGTTGGATAATATACTATGATGGGACAAAAATAATGTTGAATCTTAGGTGTGATTACTCACAAAAAGATAAGACTTATTCTCATGATGTTTACACTTGGTAACTTCTATGATGAAAGATTATGAGAAAATATCCTCCTGTAAGAATTCATCATGATTACGTGTCATCAAACATTTATTTATATGAGTCTGTGTAGTGGTCCTTAGATTTATGATTATCAGCAATGATTGTCATGACTTGTGTACATCGATGTACTAACCAAAACAGTATTGTCATATGTTCATGAAAAGTATGGTATGTTTGGAGGGTCATGAATGACATAATATTAAGGAATATGTCTAGGACGGAATTCCCCTTCAATATTTATGAATGTTTATATCATGACCCTTTGATTGAAATTGAACCATCACATTAAATTCTATGTTCATGGTGTAACGATTAATTTATTTCAGATAGTTAAAGAAATACATATCAAGCACACAATTTTATGACATGTGTGGGTGACTTTTCTGATGAGATATTGTGGAAAAGGGATCATATTACATAGTAAGTTTGTGTGCTTGGTTTTCATCCTTGGAACATTAACTTCTCTCTCTTGGCTGTCTTAAACCATTAATAGACAATAATCATGGACATTAGGTATGCCTACCAATTTCTAATGATAAAGAATAATATAGGGCCACAAATTATGCATTTTTGTGCACCTAAAATAAATTCAATGAAAATTTATTTATATGAATAAATATTCTTATCAATATAGAATAATAATTTTAATTAATATTTATTGATTGAAAATATTTCTAAAATAATAATATATATTCATTAATAAATAATTTACTTAATTACCTGAATATTTAATAAATATTTATTACAATATTTTTAATAGAATAATTATTTGATTTAATGAATATATATTCATTATATTGTGAATAATTTTTTTTATGAATAAAAAAATTAATTAAATATTTTTGGGTATTCATTAAAGATAAAAGAGGATTAGTGGACTACGACTCTGTCCAATGATAGATATTAATTTACAAGATGGTAAAATAATATTTATAATTGGTCCAATTAGTAAACCCCATAAAAATAGTAATAATCCTATTTTTATATGGAATTGGGTTAGATAAAATTTATTATATTACTTAGGGACCATTGTGCAATTAAATAGAATTTTAACAGAAACACTAACTCTGTTAATAGAGTTATATATCTATTGTGTAGGGTTAATGAATAAAAGAGAATCCTTGGGCATAACAAATTACTATCAATATTCATCCTCTTATCATCCTTTAAAAATGAGAAAAGAAATAGTGAATGCTTAAAGATTGATGAAATTTGAAATAATCAAGATGAACAACGCAAGATAATAAATCTTCCATTTTAGCACTCGACATTCAATCAGTGTTATTTGGAGATTAAAGGATCACATGTGGATCATCACTAGAGGGAGATATTTTGGTTCCTCTATATAAAAGTACAATAATCATATAAGGGATTCTAGATTATCAGAAAAACCATCAAATAATGATACTAAGATGATAGATTCTTTCTTAAAATATATTAAATTGATTATAAATTTAACATAAAAAGATCACCTTTAGGATTTAGGATTTAGGATTTCTATTTCAATATTAAATGGACAAATTTTAGGTTTCGTGACATTTAATTATTGAAAAATTAGAGAATAATCCATTATATCCAAAAAAAATATTAATGGTTCTCCTCCCATAAGTCACTTGCACTACTTACAAAACCTTCATGATATTCATCAATGAACCAGAAACACATTATATTTCTCGATCAATATCAAAAAAATCTTTATGATACATTTGAACTTTGAAAATAGCAACCCAAACCGAAATTCTCAAATCATCCCCCGTTTTGAGACCAAAATTTCAAATTCCCTAAGAATTTCATGGCCTTTTGGAACATAATATTTTCTAAGTTATATCCCACTTATGGTATTTTTATGTGATTCACGGTCCTTGAAAAAAAATATTCATTTATTTATAGAATCATTTATTCCGTCATATGTCATTTTATTTTAAAAGAACCTTTTTAAAATCATAAGTTTGATATGGAATTTCATTATCTTTCTGGAATATATTATTTATGGGAGAAATTAGTTCTATAATTTTAGTTTCACTATATCTATTGAAAAATTTCAAATATTATTATTTTTGTATTCTAATAATATTTTACAATTAATACAATCAGTATTTAATGACATCTTTTCATAGGTATTTTACCTCTTAGACAACTTTTTAAATCATGAACTACATCTTTAACTATCATTTTCATTTCATTTGAATGATCTATATCATTATTTAAAATTATACTCGAATTAGATGATTTTTAAATTTTACTGTTATCTATGTCACTAGTTGCATTCAATTCATCCACATGTTTGACAAAAAAATTATAATTTTTTCCTCTTCTCTAACAGGTCATGTGTTCTTCCCACTCCTCTAGAAAAATCCCTCTTGAATAACAAAAACATAAACACATATAGATATTTTGAGAAGGGTTATTTCCACACTATGTTATGAACATGATAAAATTATTATCCCCATATTCAAACTATTTTTCATATGATTGATATTAATTTATTTTAAATTCATATTAATAATATTTAGTTGAAAATTATTCAATTTTAAATAATAAATAAATAACCAATGGTTGTGTAAAATGTACCATTTTTATAAGCATAAATACCAATGGTTCAGATTGTTTTCGGATATAAATTTATAAAGTATATTTAAAAACCATAACACACATAGACACACACACATATATAAAGTATATAAAAATAGATATAAATTCAATATTTTATAAAAATATTTATAATAAATTTTCTATGAACATTTACTCTAAATTTATGTGTTCTTTAATGATTTTATAATATATAATATATAAAATGTTCTATGCAGTGTTTTTGAAAAACATAAGTAACTATATTTGGAAAAAAATAATTAAATATATTTAAATTTAAAAATACAAATATAATAAATAGATAAAATGAAATAAAAATAAAAAAATCTAAAAATTTATATATTTAGATATAAAATGTAGTATTATCAAAGAATTATTTTTCTTCTTTAAAAAACATGTATAAATTTAATGTTATTAAAAACAATACATTTAACCAAAAATAATCCACAAAATAATTTTTTTCCACAAAAAATATTAATTTTTTTTATCAATCATATAAATTTATATAACACTGAAAAAATTAATAGAAACCTAAATTACTATTTGGAATTACTAGAACCATGTGAAAAATGAAAAATAACAAATTCAAACCTTAAAAATTTTCATGTCATTCTCACTGAATTATAATGAAATATAAGTGAACATCTCAATAATATTTAACTAAAAAAGGAGCACCAAAAATATCCCTACCATTCAAGAATTAAATAATTGATATAGAAATTAATAACTAACTTTTATTTAAAATATATTTAGAAATAAAATAAATATACTTGGATCAATAATGATGCATATAAAAAAATATATTTAATGAAATAAAAAAATTACATCAACCATATAACACCATGTAATTAATTAATAAGATTATATCTATCGGTTGTATACTATATTAAATAAAATATATATATATAAAAATATTACCCCCATGCTCATCAATTTTCATGAGGCATAATAGCTTTTAAAATAAATAAAAATAAATTTTTTATATAAAATATACTCAAATCCAATATAAAAATAAATGAATGCTATAATACATATTGAATAATGAAAGGGTAACATATATTATCATGTTTGAATTATGATATTAGTAATATTTAAAAGATAGATATATTAAAAGATGGATATTTAATATGTGTGTATGGTATGTGAAATATTCATATATAAAATATTATATATGCATATACATTGTGTATGGAATACATGTAATGCAAATATACTCTATAAAGTAAGGATATTACAATAATAATAGATCTATAAAATGGAAAATGAAATATAGATATAAGGTAAGAAGTAAAAGGAATGAACCTATTCCCAAAAATTTATTATGTTTCTAATATTTATTGAAGGAAGAATGAATTTGACTTAAATTTTAATAGTATATTGGGTACCCAATCTTGTAAGACGCCAAAATAAATTTTATTTCTAGTCATAAGAAATGTTTTACATAGTTTTGAAAATTAAATAACTAAAAATCAAATGTTAACATAAATATTAATAGTAGACCATAAGATTGAATATAACCAGTTTCAAAAAAAGTAACGAAATTATTTTGATCTATAATTTTTGATAAATTTGGCATTGGATTTTAATTTCCATGTAGAGAAATTTTGGGTAGAATGATGAATTTTAATTTCAAATAAACAAAAAATAAAGCATGGGGTAGAAGAAATAATATGAGAACCCTTAGCTTCTTGATATATGGAATACTTATTATAGGGATATCACACTCATTAGGAGAATTTGAAGTGCCTAGTGAATCAGTGTAGTCACACAGAGAGGGGGTGAATCATATGTGGCATGTTTTTCTGAATTCTGTTCACATAAATTTTCATATCTTCTAAATTTAATCCTATGTAACCAATTTTAATGAATTTATATCTTGAACACAGAAACATAAACATACCATGTGAAAGATATAAATTAAACAAATAACAAAAGAAAATATTTTTACATGGTTTTCTCCTAAAATGGGTGACTATGTCCTCACTTTGTTTAGGCTGAGATTGAGATAGAAATTCCCCTCAAAAAATCTTCTAATAAATTAAATGTTGGTCATCCATGTATCATACTATAACTATAATGTATCACACACCTTCAAAATATCCCAATGTGGTTAAAAAATGTTTTTTATAATAAAATCCTTTCATTTTATAATGATTTCAAATAATTTGTAATGATAGCATTAAACATTCAATGGTTATCCTTATGAATAACTCTAGAACAAAATATTGTTTATTACTAAGATGTTGCTGTATCTATTTAAAGATTCTTCTCCACAACAATAGGTATTCAACTGCTATTAAGTATAAAATTCAACTATTAGTGTAATTAATCCCAATTTGATTCTCAATTAGTAGTAGATATCACTTCTACTTCAAATAAATTTAATATTAGAATGTTCAACTCAAACACATTCAACACACTGAAAGCAGTCTTATTTCTATGTTGTTGGAATAAAATGATGATATAAATTCCAGATCCAATCACTCAATGTTATATTAAATTCTTTGAAAAATATTTACAAATATCCAATATCAATTCTTCTTATAGTTTATCATATTCAAATACTCTCATTGTATTTTAATAAATACATGCATTCATGTACAATATTAGTGTTTTATTATCATAAAATTTCATGCATAGTATATTCTAATAAACACGCATTATACATTTCACTATTCATTATTCACAGTACTGTTCAAGTGAAAATACTATTTCATTTATCTAACAGGAAGCTTCACATATGTATTGTGCTATTCAAGCACAAAACAATAATTTATTTAATTCATACACTTAATAGTTAATATGGCCTTCTTTTAACATCATATTATCACATTGTTTTATCAAATTCTTCGTGTAACTATGACTACGTGGTATCACCTCCATATTCATCATGATTTTTTACTATATGTATAAAGGCTTCATGTTTTGTATGAACTGTATTTATTATGAAGATTGTATAAATATTTCATATCCAACAGTGTGCGATATATTCTTCTCTACACCAGCAAGCAGGCATTGAACAACATCTTCTTATAGAAAAATTTTCATGCATAAAATTCAGGGTTCTGATTTTCTATATTTCATGTTATAAATGAAGGAAGAGAGTCGCTTGATATATCTTTTTCTGCACAAGTGGAATTTTATGAGAGCATGAGGACGATTGGTTTGTAGAGTGGAAATTATATTTATTTTTTTATAAATAAGGCAATTCTTAAATAATCTCTTTCTAAAACGTGCTGATAAAATGGATCTTTATCAGCACAGATATTAAATCAAAAATTCCGACCAATTGTTTTAATGGATTTATTATCCCTATATATTAAATAAATTATTATTTCCTTATATATAAATAATTATATGTTTTTATTGTAATATATTTATATGTAAATAATTATAGGGGATATATTATAATAAAATCACACACATTAATTCAATTTAAATATTTATATGTATATTTAAAATAAATAAAAAATTATAATTAGTAACATATAAAAAATTATTATTAAAAATTATATCATCAAAATATTGTTATTATAAAAATATATAAATGTTTCTCGAAATATATTATTAATTATAAAAATACAAAATTAAAAATAATATAAAAATATTTATAATAAATTAATAATATATGGATGCATATATTTTTATTTATATATAAAAAATATTAAAAAGATATTAATAATGTTTAACTATAATTAGTTATATTAAAAAAATTATTAGTTTTTATAAATAAATAAGTAATTTTTATATGATATAAAATAGAATGATTAAATACAATATTATAATTAATTATATATAAAAATATTTAGAGTAATTATTAACTAAATGAATCTTTATATTACTAAATACATATAAAAAATATAATTATTTATTATTTATATTAAAAATAGTATTATTAAATCAATGAATGAATTGATATTTTTTAAATTATATCTTTAATTAAATAAATATGTAATTATATATAAAAATATAAATAAAAAAATTAATAAAAAAATTAAAATATAAATTACTATTTACTTTAATATAAATAGTAAATCTATTATTAGGTGTATTCAATATATATCAACTAATTTGTATTATTTATATTCAATTTATTTTTTATATTTTAGAATATTTATTAATTATATATGTAAGAAAATTTAATATCAGAATTATATAAATAATATTTCATATTCTGAAAAATTCATTAATTAAAAAATGTATAATTTTTTATACAATATCAATTATATAATAATTTCAATATATAATAATGTTAATTATATATTGATTAATATTAAATTTATTGCATTCTAATTATTATATATACAATCAAATCAGACACGAACCATGGATTTGGAAAACCAAATCCAGGGCCCCAAATTTTTTATGAAAACAAAGACAAATATAATAGTACATAAGATTCAGAAAGGTATAGAACACGGTGAAAAAGAAACCACCAATCTTAAAGAGAAATTTTCATAAGGAAAAATAAATCATTGGACATTCACCTTGAACATTACCAAGATCAAATACATAAGATGATAAAGATTCACAATAAATGTTTTATCTACATTGGAAGCACATAGTGAACATAACCAATTAGGTTTTTTTTCATAATCGATGAAAAATCTGAGATTTATATGACAAAGAACATCATGACTAACAAATTCAAGTAAAATATTAATTGAATTATGAATGATGGAACCAAAATTTAGGATAATGAAATATAAATTATAATTATTTTATAGATACATTGAGAATTACTTCATCTTTAAATTTTTTTCTTCATTAACGAATCAATAAATTTCTCTCTTCATACTATCATTGTATTATAGAATCCATGGTTAGAATCTATCCAATGGTGCTCCACAATTACTTCAAAATGTCATAATTTCTCTATAGATTTTTTGGGTGCAAGGCCAATCTATTTTGATCAATTGTGTCATTCATCGTTGATCATAGTATGAATCTCCGCCTTGGAAAAAGATTATTTTTATTCTCTTGACGTCATGATGGAAAGTAGGGGGAAAGGAACTCTAGTTATTGAGAACATTCTTGAGGGGATATTCTCTAAGGCTTGAAATATTTATTTCTATGTTTGTTGTGAATAACAGGTGGCATGCCCTATAAAGATATATAATCATGAACTTATAAATCTAGTTTATGGTTTGTTAATTGCACAAATCCCCTAATCCAAATCTATACTCCTTAGATAACCTCGTTTCTAATAACCACATAAATACTATTATTATCGACATTCCATGTGCAACATCTAGTTAAAAATAAATATCATTTTTTAAATAAATAAATATTTTTAGATTTAAATGATATTTAAAAAATTAATTATAGTTATAACATTAAACTATGTCTATCCAAACTCCTCATTATTTATCAAAACAAGAAAAATTAATATTTATTTAATAAATAAATATTACTACATTATTCACAGAAAAATATAATTACTATTATATTCAATAAATATTGTGACTAAATAGTTATTATTATTTAACTCATATATTTATTCTTCCAAATAAATAATTATTTAATATTTCAAATTAAATCTATTTCATAATAAATATTAAAACAAAAATCTAGATAAATATTTATTCTAACTGGTTAAATTAAAATTTTAATTTTACAATGATTCTAGATTCAGTTTTTATCTGACCCTATGGGCATATTTTTTAGTCTAATTAGGAAAAACTTCCCAAATTCAAAGACTAGTATCTAGTGTCACGAACTAGCCCAGGTACCCTGGTAACCCGATAACCAAGCCAGCCCTGACATAGCCCGAAGGGCGTTCCCGATCCACATGGGTTGGCGACTAGCACCTGACATGACACAACATGCAAGTAGGAATGATTTTTCCACTAGCAATGTAGAAGAAAAGAAACAAGACAGTAAGCTTAACAAAAAGAAACTCCACTCGGAGTAAGGTACCAGAATAAATAGTGGCATAAAAAGCCCAAAGTACTACAACCCAAGTACTAAAAATGGGAAAATAGCTCCAAGGTCCCTAAAGACACAACTCACCATGACCAAAGATCAACTGCTGGATCCACCTCCAAGAGATCCCTTCCCTTTGCTCGAACCTAGAAGAAGAAAGTCCATAAACACATGAAAGAAAAAGTAGGGTGTGAGCCTAAGCCCAGTAGGATACCACCATGGATTCTGTAACAGATTCCAAATATAGATCATCCAAAAAAATGCTTTCAATTTTCAAATAGATAGGTTTTGCAATTCAAAAGCTTAATTTAACAAAACATGCAATACATATTCAAATGATGGAAATAAATATTTCTAGGCAATGATTTTACAAATGATGGAATATTTATAAAACAGAGGATTAAGTAAAACATTTATATAAAATAGTTTATTTAAATTTACCAGCCATGTAAAGAAGTTCAAAAGCATTGGCATACATTAATATCTCAAAAATATATAAACAAGAAAGAAACATGGTCATCTTCGAAATGTTATGATAGTATTAACCAGTTATATGATTCCACACTCTCTATGTGAACTTAGAAAAATGTGTATACACAAGTCCCTATGGTACTAGCCAAAGTAGACTCGTTACCAACCCACCGGGGATGTGACCCACTGCATGTATGTTTTAGAACGTTGTTGTAGCGTAGAGTGTATCCAAATAACTCAATAACTACCTAAGGCATTCATGTGCTCTTACATGATCGGCGAACTATTTTAAGAATGCTTAAAAATATGATCAATCCCATTCTTCCATTTCAAAAGTTCCAATTTCATTCCATTTAAAACCAAACATGTTTTATTCAAAAACATGCCTTTTTAACAAGATAAAACCAATGGGTTTCTATAATGTAATTTTAAGCCATTTTCACTAGTTTGAAATCCATTCAAAACCAATTCCATCATTACACAATTTATTTCCACAAATAAATTCAACATTTTAATTGAAATCATTTCCATCAAATCCACATTTTAAATTAAAAAATTTAAATCAGCCAATTTCCATAAACACATCGAATTCAATGGAATTGGGGTTTTCAAAATTTCCATGCCAAAACCATTTCAAATATCTCGATTCCCTAGAATCTTGATTTTATCAATTTTATTGAAATCAAATTTGTGCAATTAAACATAAATCAATAATTGAAACAAATCATGAAATACATGTATAATCAATTTGGAATGTCGGGATGGAACCACCTACCTCAATGGTTTTGATGGAAACCACAATGGTTGAAGAACGCTCAAGAAACTCGGGTCGAATATATAAAAAACCACCTTCGATATCTTCTCCTAGAAAGATCAAGACCAAATATCATCATATTTGGCATCCATACATATAGATCTACTCATATCAGAAGTAGATCTAAGAAACTGAGTGAAGAGGAGAAGTAGATCTAAGTAGATCCAAAAAACCGATCAAGAATGATGAAGAACGATCACATACCTCAAAAATCCAGCTTCAATTCACAAAGGGAATCCTTTGGATTGCCTCTAAGA
This sequence comes from Viscum album, assembly GCA_963277665.1. NCBI lineage: Eukaryota > Viridiplantae > Streptophyta > Magnoliopsida > Santalales > Viscaceae > Viscum > Viscum album. The sequence continues at coordinate 940,304,112 of OY728165.1, forward strand.
TGACAGAGGAACCCTCTCTGACCATAGGAGAAGAAAAATCCAGAATTATGGTCACGTAGGAGCTTAAACGAGGGACTTAGAGGGGAAAATGAGTGAGATCCACTTTTATCACATCTCATTTAAGTAGCTGCATGGTTTACCTACACGCTTAGAAAATCCACGCGCTAACAATGTGTTAGCCACTGCCTCGGTAGACACTCCATGCACGGTTTGGCTACATGGTTAGACAAACTGTGCGCCGCCCATGCGAAAGCTAATGCCTCCAAGACCAACAATGCACGATTTGGCTGTACAGTTTAGACAACATGTGCACCACCCGAGCGACTTCACCTTTGCCTCAAAACAACTTTTAATTTTCTCCCAACTATCCAGTTCATCACTACTCCAAAATATAGGTACTTAAGAACATCAAATGTACTTGAAAACGTAACGTGGTGTTAAAACCTTTACACCATAAGATCTTTCTGTCCCCAGAGAGCATATGAAAAAACCACCATGTCAAAAAGACGAGGCCACTACTCTCTCATTAGTGCCTCCCTTTCCAACATATCCTAAGAATATAAACCATGATTCCATAGAACATGGGCCAGAGGTATCGTTCTCCAATGAAGTACCTTGTTTTCAGAATCAACAGCCATGACTGATCGTTCAGTCATAGATAAATCTGGTTCAATCTTAAGATCACTCCATCTTAAAACATGAGACGTATTAGAGAGATACTTTTGCAGCTGCGATACATGGAACACATTATTTATCGATGTCAGCTGTGGTGGTAGAGATAGACGGTAATCAACTTTCCCTACATGACCAACAACCTCGAAAGGTCCCATAAAACAAAGGGCAAGATTCCCTTTCCTCCCAAGACATCGATGACCTAATAGAGGTGAAAAATTCAAGAACACCCGGTCACCAACTGAGAACTCAAAAGGTCTATGATGACAATCATCATAAGACTTGTACCGACTCTTTGCAGTCAACATTCTCTGACAAATCAACTGGATCTTAACTATTTCCTCTTAGACCAAACTCGGTCATCCCAAGGAACTTTCATCAATCTCCGACCAACATAAATAAGATTTTCAAGGACAGCCATAAAATGCCTCAAAAGGATCCATTTTTTATCACAGATTGATAAATGTTGTTATAAGAAAACTCAACTATCCCTAGATGATCATCCCAAAACCCACCAAAGCCGAGAACACATGCACAGAGCATATCTTCAAGGATCTAAATAGCTCTCTCTATCTGGCCATCTGACTGTGGATGGTTGGTTGTTCTCAAATGGACCCTAGATCCCATTGCCTCTTGAAAGCCTTTCCAAAAGATAGATGTAAACTGAAGATCTCTATTAGATTCTATAGTAGATGGAACTCCATAAAAATGAACAATTTCATTCACATTGGTATTTGCCAACTCCTCAACTTTGGTTGTATCTAGAATAGGTATAAAGTGAGCCAACTTGGTCAGCCTGTTGATCACAACCCATATCATGTTCTTCTTTCTCTGGGGTTGAGGTAACCCAACCCAAAATTCCATAGATATTTCACCATACTTCCATGTAGGGGCTGGGAGTGGTTGAAGCAAACCCAAAGGTTTTTGGTGCTCAGCTTTCACCTACTGGAATGTATAGAAACGACATACAAACTCAACAATGTATCATCTCATACCCAGCCACCAGAACTGTCGCTGCATGTCATAAAACATCTTCATGGTTCTAGGGTGCATAGCCCACTGAGAGTTATGTCAATCCCCCATCACATATTTCTTTGCCGATAACGACACAACGTAACAATTTAAATTACATAGAACACCCTCTTTGGATAACGACCACTGGGTGTCGGTCTCCCCACAATAAAAAGAGTCCCTAATGCTATAGAATTCATCATCCAGTTGTTGTTCCTGAAGAATTAACTCAAGTAGAGTAGATGTCGACTGAACACTGGCTAAAGAAACATCATTCCCCTTCCACTGAACTCTAATATGTAACTGAACAAAAAGATCCATCAAGCTCCACTCTTCTGAAGATTCTTTTACAGCTTGTGATGGAAGTTTCATGTATTATGAATCTTCAACTACATTCCATTTCCCCGGGGTATAGATAATGAAAAAGTTGAAATATTACAGGTACTCCACCCAACACCTTTGGCGGAGATTCAAATCATTTTGAGAGAAGATATAACACAAACTCTTCTGGTCTGAATATATAGTAAACCTTTCTCCATAAAGGTAATGTCTCCAATACATAAGTTTGTTCATTAAAACTGAAAGTTCATGGTCATGGGAAGGATATTTCTTCTCATGATGCTTAAGCTGACAAGATCCATTGGAAACAACATGATTACCTTGCATAAGGACAATCCCAAACCTATACCCGATGCATCATAGAATACCACGTAACCTATCCCAGCCTTAGGAAGAGTTAACACCAGAATAGTAGTCAAAATACGCTTTATCTCAACAAAAGAACTCTGAAATTTATCATTCCAGGAAAACTTCACCCCCTTTCGAGTCAGAGAAGTCATTCGAGAAGCTAACTTTGAGAAGTCTTTAACAAATCGGCGATAATATCCTGCTAAGCACATGAAGCTCCAAATCTTGAAAACATTTCGTGGTTGTTACCAAGTCATAACAGCCTTCACCTTCTCAGGATCAACTGATATTCCATGTTCTAACATGTCATGTATGAATAATTTCACTTCCCAAAACCAAAAATCACCCTTTGAAAGCTTGGAATAAAGTTGGGGATTTCTTAGAAGACTCGGAACTATTCTCAGATGATGCACATGATCCTCCTCAGACTTGTAGTAGACAAGAATGTCATCCAAAAAGACTACCACAATAGTATCTAGATACTCTTGGAAAACCTTGTTCATCAATGCCTTGAAAACTTCAGGAGCATTTGTTAGGCTGAAGGGCATAATGAGGTACTCATAATGGCCATACCTACTCCAAAAACCGATCTTATTAATGTCATATTCTTTTATCCACAACTGATGGTAACCATATCAAAGATCAATTTTTGAAAACCACTTCCCCCCTTTCAATTGATAAAAAAAATCATCAATTTGTGGTAATTTATATTTTTTATTTATCGTAACTTGATTGAGCTTTTGATAATCAACACATATGTGAAGAGAACCATCAGCCTTCTTGGCGAAGAGAACTGGTGTTGCCCATGGTGACACACTCGGGCATATAAAACCTTTCTGAAGAAGAACGTCTAATTGAGACTTTATTTCTTTTAGTTCTGATAGAGGCATTTGTTAAGAGGGAATAAAAATAGGTTAAGTACCAGGCGTTAAGTCAATAGAAAAATAAACCTCCCTTACTGGTGGAAAACCAGAGAAGTTAGAAGGAAATATGTCGGGAAACTTAGTGACGATTGTAGAAAGATCACCACACATTGAATCTCTCTCTAGATCAAAAGAAAACACTGATATAACTTTCCAAAACTCTAGATAAAAGAGTTCAGCTCTGCATGACCTTGGGTCTCATTACCCTTGAAAAAGACGAGGCACACCACTGGGAGTATTAAGGTAGAACCATCGAAGATAACAATCGATCCAGGATTTATTGGCAAAGAGCCAATCCATCCCAAATATGAAGTCAAAATATTTCATGTTGAGAACCAAAAAACTGCAAGAAAGTTCAACATCTGATAGAGAGAAGCCACAAGAAGGAATACGAAGACCCTTCTCTCTCATTGTACCAAGGGGTGTAGTAATATCCATCAGACAAGATAAAAGCTCCATAGGTTAATTAAGAAGACTAAAAATATGGGTTGAAATAAAAGAGTGAGATGCAACAGTATAAAAAAGAGTGGTCACTAAAGATGAAGTAATAGTAATGTTACATCTCACAGTTGCAGGACCTGTATCAGCTACCTCTGGTGACTCTTCCACTACATGAAGAAGCTTAATTCCGGATTCCTGTGGCTGGAACCCTTTTGTACGTGAAACATTTTATTTCCCCGTAGTTTTTGGAGGTTCTGATGATCCTGTTCCACTACTTGGAGTAGATAAGTGATGTAAGAATCTCTATAAGTTCCCTAAACGTCTGAAGAAGCTACAATTCTTGGGTGTCTCAGTGCAAACCCTCTTAGAATGTCCTGGATTTCCACACTGAATGCAAGTCAATAAAGCCCCTCATGGTGGTATCAGAGGACTGGAATGACTTTTTTGTTAAGAACTAACAAGAGAAACATCTCTCTTCTATTTTACTTTAAAGGAACCAACACTGCCACTAGGAGGAAAAGGAACTTCCTTCATCCCTGACTTTCTTGCCAGGTCAATCTCAACCATCATCGTTGTATCCAGTACATCAGCATAAGTGGGTAGTTTTAGAAGGAAAAAACTGAGAACATATATCAGATTGAAGTCCCAACTCAAGTCGTAGAGCCTTCATATTATCATTAGATACAATCTCAGGAGAAAAATGTACCAACTCAGAAAAGTGATTTGAGTACTCAGTAATGGTTTTGTTGCCTGGTCAAGCTTGAAAAGCTTCACAGCCATGTCCAACACCATTGATTTTGGATAGAACTGGTTAGTGAAAAGAACCCCAAAGTCTTTCCACTCGAAACCCTCAGGTTTCCCAACCGTAACCATCATGTCCCACCATCTATTACTTGGTCCTTCTAGCACAAAGGTGGCGTACTTCCACTTGATCACATAAGGTGTCTCCAAGAACCCAAACAGACGTTGAATCTTACTCAACCATTTCTCAACATGTTGAGGGTCAGTGGAGCCTTCCAAAACTGGTTGCTTCTAGAGTAGGAAATCTTGAGAATGATTTCGAAGAATATCTCTATGAGGATATATAGCTTGAGCCTGAATAGGAATTGGAGGTGGTTCTTGTCCTAGTGCTTGGACAGCGTGAACAATCACCTCAACCAAACTCGGATCCACAATAGGACTCACTTGCTACGATTCAACAGCTGCCTCTTTTTTGATCTGATTTCCACGTCTTCTCAGAGGCATGATGCTACACAACATAAAAAGACATTAGATGAACACTCAAACTGAGTAACAAGGAAAAATATTCTTAATAGAAGGGATAATAATATTTGGATTCCACTCTATCCAAATCAAAACCGAGAAAATACATCAACTAATCCACAAGTCATATTTCCCTAACCAACCCCAGTGAATTAAAGTTCATTGTGGTGAGAGTTGGCCAGGAACTCAATCACAACTACCTCCTATGTCCCGAAAATATTACTCAAATGCATACCATCATTAAGGCAAGATGCTTAACCTCCCATTGATACCATTTTTCATGAACAATCCCAGGTACCATGGTAACCCGATAACTGAGCTGGCCCTGACATAGCCTAAAAGGCATTCAGAATCCACACAAGTGAGTGACTAGCACCTCGCATCACACAACATGCATGTGGGAATGATTTTTCCACCAAAAAAGTGGAGGAAAATAAACAACACAGTAATCATAAAAAAAAAAGAAACTCCACTGGGAGTAACATACCAGAATACAAAGAGGCATAAAAATCCCAAAGTACTACAACCCAAGTACTAAAAATGCGTAAATATCCCAAAGGTCCCTACGGACACAACTCACCAAGACTAATGATCAACCACTGGATCCACCTTTAAGAGATCCCTTCCCTTTTCTCGAACCTAGAATAAGAAAGTCTACAAACACCAGAAGGCAAAATTAGGGTGTGAGACTAAGCTTTGTAGGATACCACCAAAGATTCCATAATAGATGCAAAATATAGATCAACCAAATAAAATAAATCAATTTTTAAATAAACAGGTTTGGAAATTCAAAAACATAATTTAACAAAACATTCTATACATATTCAAATGATGGAAATAAATATTTTTAAGAAATGATTTTACAAATGATGGAATATTTATAAAACAATGTATTAATTAAAACATTTATATAAAATAGTTTATATAAATTCAGTTGTCATGTAAATAAGTTCAAAATCATTGGCATACATTTATATCTCAAATATAAATAAACAAGCGAGAAACATGGTCATCTCCCAAAAGATATGATAGTATTAACCTATTATAGGATTCCGAACTCTCTATGTGAACTCATCAAAATGTGAACACACACGTCCCTATGACACTAGCCAAAGGAGACTCGTCATGAACCCATCGGGGATGTGACCCGCTGCAAGTATGTTTTAGATTGTTGTCGTAGCGTAGAGTGTATCCAAATAACTCAATAACTACCTAAGGCTTGTATGCGCTCTTACATGATGGGAGAACTATTTTAAGAATGCTTATAAATATGATCAATCCCATTCTTCCATTTCAAAAGTCCCAATTTCTTTCCATTTCAAACTAAATAGGTTTTATTCAAAAACATGCCTTTGTCACAGGATAAAACCACTGGGTTTCTATCAAGTAATTTTAATCCATTTCCACTAGTTTGAAATCCATTCAAAACAAATTCCATCATTTCACAATTTATTTCCACAATTAAATTCAACAATTTAATTGAAATAATTTCCATCAAATCCAAAATTTAAATTAAATAATTTAAATCGACCAATTTTTATAAACACACCCAATTTAATGGAATTGGGGTTTTCCAAATTTCCATGCCAAAACCATTTCAAATATCTCGATTCAATGGAATTGAGTTTTTATCAATTTAATTGAAAGTAAATTTGAGTTATTGAATTTAAATCAACCATTGAAATAAATTAAGTAATACTAGGATGATCAATTTGGAAATTCGGGATGGAACCACCTACCTCAAAGGGTTTGATTGAAACTACAACAGTCAAAGAACGCTTCAGAAAACAGGATTGATTCTCCAAAAACCCTCCTTATATCTCTCCTCCTAGAAAGATCAATACCAAATCTCATCATATTTTCATCCACACAATTAGATATACCCATAATAGATGCATATCTAAGAAACCGAGAGAAGAGGAGAAGTAGATCTAAGTAGATCTAAGAAACCGATTATGAATGATGAAGAACGATCACATACCTCAAGAATCCGGCATAGATTCACCAAGAGAAGCCTTTGGATCACCTCCGGAATGATGGGGGAACCTTCTCTGACCTTTGGAGAAAAAAAATCCAGATTTATGGCTACTTAGGTGCTTAAATGAGGCACTTAGAGGCAAAAACGAGTGAGATCCACTTTTATAGGATCTCATTTAAGTAGCCGCACGGTTTTCCCGCACAGTTAGACAAACTGTGCACTAACCATACATAGCCACTTCCTTGGAAGACACTCCACGCATGGTTTGGCCGCACGGTTAGACAAACCGTGCATCGCCCATGCGGAAGCTACTGCCTCCAAGACCAACTACGCATAGTTTGGCTTCACGGTTTAGACAACCCGTGTTCTTCCCGTAAGACTTCCCCCATTGCCCCAAAAATACATTTAAAGTTCTCTCAACTATTACATTCATCACTACTCCAAAACAGAGGTACTTAAACAAATCAAAATAACCTGAAAACATAACATTATGTTATATCTAGAAATATGCCAAGATACCCATAAAGAAAGAAGATAATGTGATTATGATATACCACCTCCTTTTAACTCTTAATGTGGAAAATAATCCCATTTATCATGGTATCTATAATCAAACAAGTTTTATTCTATTGTCATTAACCTTTGTGCTAAGTGTTTCATTCTTTGACATTTCAAAAAATGAATGTTCTGATAGAACAACATGGTCATATATTTATATAGGTATTTCCATCCACTTCAAAGGGTCTAAGATATCAACTCTCATAAATAAAAATGAAAAAATCATTTCTTTTATTATCCATTAACTCCATATCACTCATGAAAATCCCAATGTATCCTACTTTTGCATGAGCATATGTTGTCAAAGTTTTCATCAATAGAACAATGCACATGGAAGTTCTTATTAATTAATATTAATTTTAAGTATAAGGATCAATACAAATGTCCATAAATAGTAATATCTATTGAAATATATAAATGTAGTTTTCCTACTAGCGGGTGTTGTTATTATAATATCATGTTCTAGATATTATTAATGGTGCACACCATTAGAAAGATCCTAAAAGTATAACGAGTCTCCACTCCATATGTCCTATATCATTTTCATACCTTCATATGATATCATCCAGATATAGAACACATATTTAAGAATTATATTGTCCAAATTATATGTTCTCATCCTTGGAGGGAATGAGTATAACCATTCAGTGTGATATTTATTCATAGGACACCATCACATGTTGTAACACGTATAAGAATAATCATTATGTAATAAGAAGTATATTAGTATTTAATAAATGAATACACAAAACCATAATGTATATAGATATTGGTTCTATGTAAACCACTCTAATAGACTCCTACAATCACTTGATACAACAGCTAAAAATCTTATATCCACTAGCACTAACAAGATACTAATGATTCTATTGAGATAAGGATATAGTTATGGGGACTTCAATGTTCTCTTATATAAAAAATATGCTCACCACAACATCAAAACTTTTAGAAAATCTCTCATGAAATAACAAATACATATTATGTTCTATATCCATTGGTTTTACCATGTATCCTTTATGAGATCCACCACTATAATACAGTCAAAATATAATGTTATATGGTCTTTATTTTTATGGACGACTACATTATCTTGGAAATAGTTTCAAATACAAACTAATTTGAATAAATTAGAAGCTACAATATACGTGGACTCCAATATATAACCCATAAAAAATGGATTCTTTGGACTCATTAATCTTATAGATCCTATATTGACACTAAAGGATTCCACTAACTACAAATTTATATCATTATAATATTCTTGAATGATAGAATTAGTTTGACCCCAAATAATTATATCCTCATCTCCACCATATACTATAAACATATCATTTGTTCACCTCATATACTTTAGGTTAAGTTTCATAAAATACAAATATTAGTCACCAATTTAATTGTACATTTTATTCACAAATTCTTTGAATTTTTCCAAGGAATCAGCCTTATACCTCATCAATGAAAGAGCATCATATCCACTCAAGTCACGAGTAATAGTTATGATGTTAGAATACACTACTCTAGATTCCAATGTAATAGGTACACACACATCAGTGTGTACCGTTTCTAGAAACATTATAACCCATTCATGATGTCCAAAAAATTATTGTTTCTTCTCCTTGTATTGTAAGTAAGCATGAAATATTTCAAGTGATTTTTAGCTCAAAATATTCTAAAAAAGCCCCTAGAAAGAGATTTGTGAGATTCTTCTCAATTACATGACTAGGATGGTGACTCTATAGCTTGGTGTTAAATGAGTCATGTGAACATGATTAGTTACCGATATTCAATACTTGGTTCTCGTAATTTAATAAATAAATACCATTATTTAAATGTTTTATACGATAACATATTATTCCTTTATAAAAGTGTAATTTTTTATTTTCAAACAAGAAAATAAATCCATCTATATCTATAAGTTATACATAAGTTATATTATTTGTAGCATTAGGAACATAATCAAAATCATTTTAATCAAATATATTATTTGTTTACAATGGTAGGTGGCGGTATCCTATAGCCAAAGTAGTTTTTTTCCCTCCATTGAATGCTTGAAGATTCACTTATCCTTTAGAATAATTATAGCATATACATGGTGTTGAAATTTGAATAAAAATGGGAGCACCCCAATTTATATATAACACCCCAAATATAGATATTGAAAGATTACACTCAATAATGAACATACCTAAATATTCTTCATGATTATTCTGGGAACAGTTATTATTCTAATGGCCTAGATTTCCAAATGAAAAACATACTTTGTTTTATTCCATTTAATATTTTTGGATATTATTCTTTTTGGAAGGGAAAATACTAAAAATTTAACATTTTGTGATAGCCAAAATTTGTCACTAAAGGTTCTTAGAGAATCCCATGGAACCGATTTTGGAAGTCAAAGTTACCTCCTAACTAAAGGGGACTATAGATGATTACGTTGATGGTTTTTGGGAAGGAATTTACTAACCATCATACGCTTCTACTAAATCATAATACCATATTGATGACCATAGTATATTGTTAACTCTCTGAAAAAAATAATTATCAACCATCATTGGTGGTCACAACAATGATTTTTAATAATAATTACATTTAAATTGAATTTTCAAATAAAAAACACAAAATAAAAAACCAGTGATTCAAAAAGTGATTCAAACAACTACAGACTCTTATAATATTCCTTCCCTATCATCCTATAGATATGATACCAACATAATTTACAAATAAAATAAAAAATAATATTTACATTAAAATCAATTTTTTGAATCAATAGTTATATAATAATAAAAATTGTATATACATTCAACATACATAAAGTTCTAAGAATACATGAATGTTTCAATGAGAATATGAAATATCTTGTTAGGATATTTAATTATTTGTAGATCAATGGATATTAATGTTGGAAACCAAGTTTACTACATACCGGTCAATCAATACATCAAATTTATGTGTCGTTGATTAAAATAGATTGAAAATGATTTGAGGCTCCTAGATTCACATGTCAATCTAAAACCATTTTCTTATTTTGGCCCTAATGTGGGAGATATGACCTTTTAATAATATTATTCAACATTACCTATAAATTTCTATCATACTGAGACACAATAGTATCTAATGGAAGTGGTGTTGATTTCAAAAAAATAAAAAAAATGATTCACTGATTTCCCCCCCCCCCATGATTTCAGGTCAATCTATGTATGTTTTCGTAGTATTGACCACATTTAAGTTATTTTTCACTTAACTCCAAATTTGAGAGACAATTTCCACTTTTGATCATATCGAGTAATTCAGAAACTTGATCGATGTGTGATGGTTCCTATAGAGTTTAAATGACTTACATTTTATTTTCCTAAAATTTCCTGTCAATCAGAGATCCTTTGATCAGTTTTGACCCCTACACACTTGATTTTATCATTATAGAAAAAGGAAAAATAATGTAAAAACATACCTTAATCCATACCGATCAATCTGGGAACTATATTAATAGGTGTCAGATTCCAATAGATGAAAAATGATTCATGGAATATTCTCAAATATTTTAATATTAATAGGAAATTGTTTTCTCATTTTTGACCCCAGGACGAGTGATATATCATTTTAATAAACTATTCAATGTTACATGTCACGACCCGTCCTCGGAGCCCATGCCGTGACTACCCCAAGCCAGCCTTCCATAGGCCAGGGGCTGACGACTAGCACCAAAGGCATAAATCCTGAAAACTGGGAAGGCATTGCCTTTATAAAAGTAAACAAAACACCACAGAGTACAAGCGGAAGCAAAACACTATGTACAAAATAAAGTGCTAAAAAGTAAATGGGCCAGAATAGAAACCCAACTGAAAGTGCAGCTATAACTAAACGAAAGTACAACAGAAAGAGGAAAATAGCTGGAAGAAGGAAGCAGCTCTTGGGTCATCCTCCTCAGATCATACCTGAAGGGTAGGTACAGATAGCGCAGCTCTTGGATCGTCCGCCACAGATCCTACCTGAAGGGTAGGTACAGATAGCCTCCTCAACGCTCTCGCCCGTCAACCTCCTCCATGTGTCATCTCACCGTGAAGTCCTCCTCCAGATACTGACTCGCCGTGTAGTCCACCTCCGAGTACTTACTCGTCTTGTAGTCCACCTCCGGGTACCGTCGAGTCCTCGAACACTCGGCCTTTGTCAGTACTGCCCATCATCTGCAACCAACACAACGAGGTGCGGGCATAGCCCGTGCAGGGGTGAGTATAACGATACTCAGTAGGGACCCCGAGACCCTCAAGGTCTCACTAAAACCAACAAGGATAACCACAAATAAGATCTCAACAGACAACCTCTACTTAGGTATATGCCCATACATATACCTAAGTTATCAAGTAACCCATCTAAATCATGAGGTAACACAAAGATTTTGAAATCAACGGATAACCACTACCCAGGTATATGCCCATACATATACCTAAGTTATCAAGTGACCCATCTCAATCATGAGGTAAACACAAAGGTCAAAAGTCTCAGCTCAAACGAGGATTTTCATCAACGAAACCGTAACTGCTGAAGAGCCCCTTCTCTGGAGTGTACATTGGTCCTGTCGCGACTCCGAGGTACTGCTCACTAATCCAAGTCTCTGAGGTACTCCTCCTATCGAGTACCGCGGGTCTGCTGCCAAATACTGGGCGCTCCGTCCGCTATGGGTCTGCAGCCAAATACCGGGCGCTCCCCCTAATAGCCTACAGAGGTACTCCTCCGGTCGAGTACCGCGGGTCTGCTGCCAACTACCAGGCGCTCCGTCCACTGTGGGTCTGCTGCCAAATACCGGGCGCTTCGTCCACTGGGCTAGTCGATTAACTCCAAGTCGAGTTGGTCAAGCAGTCGTCAGGTCTCAGCCGGCTACACGGTCGTTGTACTCCGCACGCTCGTCTCCGGTAGGGTCCACTCCACGAGCTACTGGTCAAAACTCCAAGTATCTCAATGTTCCATGAAGAAGTATCTCAAAGGACTGCCTCATCATAGGGGTCTCAACGCAACAGATGGTGCGTCAATCGGACGCCCAGTCTGTTAGTTATTAGCCTTTTCGTCCCAGGGGCCCGGTTGGTTTCATGTGCGAACCAATCCGGACGTAACTCAACTATACCCCGAACAATCATAGGGTATACTCATAGGGACTGTTTCTCAACGTGATCACCAACGCCACAGACAGTTCATCAAACGAACGTCTGGTCTGAATGATATCATATTTTCCGTTCCAGGGGCCCGGTTGGATTTCGGGTACAATCCAATCCGGTCACTATCCGACAACAACCAAAAATCGGGTGAATTATGCCAAAAGTTCTGTCTCATCAAGAGGAAAGCAACGAGGCAGACAGCGCGTCAATCGGATGCCCGGTCTGTGAGTTATTGGCTTTTCGTTCGAGGGGCCCAGTTGGTTTCGTGAGCGAACCAACCCGACCACACTCCGACGACATCCAAACCTCGAGCGGAGTAAGCCAAAAAATCCATCTCACTAAGAGGAATCCAAAAAGTCAACGGCACGTCAATCGGACGTCCGGAGCTCAAGTTACGAGCGTTTCTGCTCTGAGGGCCCTGTTGGTTTCGTATCCGAACCGACCCGGCCGAACCTAAATTATTCTGAAACCTTGAGTGCAATATACCTCAAACTACCGACTCATTTCAAAGATTCCTACGCAACTAACGGTGCATCTATTGGAGGTCCGTAGCCCATGATATGAGCGTTTGAACCAACTTAGTCCGAAAATAGGGGGTCTGGGCCCGGACCGGGCGGCAACCCAGCCCGACGACCCGGCCCGACCCGGAAGCCCGGCCCGGCCGGCGGGGCGGCGGCGCGGCCAGCGCGCAGCGCGAGCGCGTCCAAGGGAGGGGCTACGTCCCTCCTTTAAATTAAAATGGTGTCCCCCATTAAGGGGCCACGACATGTGCAACCCGGGGGGTGTAACCCCCTGGCTTTTCCCCTGTAACGGCTGGCCGGCGCAGGGCCGGCCGGTTTCTCGCCGCGGGACCCCGCGATCCTGCGCCTTCTGGCGCCGGCTGCCAGAGTTCCAGCCGCCTTCTTCGAATTCTCCGGTGGGTGGATTTTCCGGCCGCTAGTTCCAGGATGGCTGCAAATTCGTCCGGCGCGGCGTGACGACGCTGCGTCCTTCCGACGCGACCCGACTCAGACCCCGGCCTCATTCGTACCCTCGACGCGGCGCGACTGCGTCGCGTTTCTTCGTCGTGGCCCGCATCGTTCACATCTCCTTTCTCTCAAGCGCAGTGCAACGATGCATTACTGTCTTCGCTAATCAAAACCGAAGAATAGCAAAGGGGGGATGGGTATCGGCCGTGTTTTTGCGGACCGAACCCTTCCCGTTATATCGATAGCAGTTGGCCGAAACGTAAAACGTTTAACCTTCACAATTTTTTTAATTTAAATAAAAATTGGAACATGGCCGTCAGATTTATCTTTCATATTCTAAGGAAAGAATCACCAACTTAAAATAGTCAAACCCCTACCTTGGGTATAAGCCGATTGGAAGGAGGTGTCGTCGTTCGAGGTTCGTCGCGGTATGGCGTCACAAGGATGACAACGTCGAAGGGGGACGTCAGCGTTCGTCTGACTTGAGGGAAGGCGAAGCCGTCGTCGCTCGCTACCCGATTCCGTTTCCGAGCTTGTTCGTCGATCCGTTGACGATGAAGGGGAAGAAGAAGATCCGTTGAAGAGTCTCACCGCGGAAGGGGAAAAATTCCGTGGAAGGAAAACGAGCGTTCTTCGTCAGAGGTGGCGCGTTCTTCACGTTCTTCGCGAAGGAGGAGGAGGAGAGGAAAACTCAGCGCAACGCTTCCCAACCCAAAAATAAAATGAGGCTAAGGCATTATTTTATTGAATTCCGCCAATGATTTCAAAATTCAAATGATGTAACCCTCACAATTAATTTCAAATAATTAATTGTAAAACGTAACTGCCCAATTAAATAGAGGCGTTAAGAAATTAAGGAACCGCGTCGGTTGACTTCATTTAATAGGGGGGTGCGGGTGCGTTACTTAAGAAGAAAAGAAACGGTGGGGCTCGTGTGAGTCCCACCTCACAAATATCCTACCAAGTGGGTAGGATATTTTGAATTGCACCCTATCCGCTTCAACCCAGCTTAAGTAGCTTAAAGTGGTCTTTAAGCGGCTTTAAGTGAAATGAAATAAAATTGTCGTACAACTTTATTTTATTTCTTAACTTAAACCCCAAAAATTAAAATGCACAACCGAGCAAATGCAACTCCGAAAGAGGTGTTTCTAAGCAAATACCGGCGCTGGGATTCCATCAATGCCCTCAGAATTCGATTCCGAGCACCGGTTTAAAAGATAGAAAAACCCGCTCGTTCGTTCACTGAACGTACTCAAGCCAAACTTCGGAAAATGATTTCGGGCACACCGGGCCTCAGAATTAGGTGCCGTCAGAAACTGCGTTCTTGTAAAATTCCAAAAAAATTAAGAAAAAAAATTCCTTGAAATTTACGGGTCTTTACATTATTCCCACCTCAGGGCTTTACGTCCCCGTAAAGCTTCAACAAAAACTAGGGTCACAAAAGCGGTATGGAGCACGCATCTGAGCCTCCCGCTCTCATGTGCTCACCTAGAGGTTCCCAAACTGCCAGAGAAAGTGCACCTAAGAAATAGATCGTCCTCGTAGGATCTTCTCCTGTCGATCCTCGATCCCCACTGGAACCTCCGTGAAAGACACCCCATCGCCATCGTCCAGCTCCTCATGGTCGATGATATGCGAAGGGTCGAGCATGTATCTCCTCAGTTGAGATACGTGGAATTCGTCGTGCACCTAGTGCAATTGTGGTGGATGGGTCAAGCGGTAAACCACCTCGCCTACCCAGATGAGGACCTATAAAGGTCCGTTGAACCTTGGAGATAACTTGTCTCCCTGGACACATCTCTGTAAACCTCATCGAGGTGAGACCCGTATAAGGACATGATCGTCATCCTCGAACTCTAGAGGCCTACAAGTCCTGTCAGCATAAGGCTTCTGTCGGCCCTGTGCTGTCCTCATCCGCTCTTGAATGACCTGGACCTTCTCTAGTCTCACAAGAGCTTCTATGATTTCTTCTTTGCCGATAAGAGAAATCCGGTCTCATCCCCTAGATGAACCACATTAATTGCCTAATATAGTCAATCCTGACATGAATGATGCATTCATGTCAGGGATGACGTTGTAAGGCCTCGACGTAACTACCAAGAGATCCAACTGTCACTCTCGCCTCCAAGGGTCGAGTTACACTGTCGGCATCAGTGTGAGGTCACTAGGTCTCCTCCAGTAGAAATCTCGAAAGTGAGGGTCAAGTCAACAGTCTTAACCGGGACCACTCAGTATTAACAAAACAAAAAGGACAGGAAATCAAACTTTACAAAGATAAGTGTCTTTTCATTATTGCAGCTCATAGTACAAAGACACAAAGAAACTACAGACAAACATCAACAAAACTAGAAGCAACAGGATCAATAGCCTCCAGGTCGGAAGCTAGTCCCGCTCCTGTCCATATTCTTCCGGAGCTCCATGACCATAGGCCTCAACTGCCTGATGATGAGCTCTCTCATGTCCTCCTGTCTACTACGGTCGGGGTGGTTCGCTCACAAAACCAACCGGGCCCCTAGAACGAAAAGCCAATAACTCACAATCCGGGCGTCCGATTGACGCACTGTCTGTCTCGTTGATTTCCTCTTGATGAGACGGAACTTTTGGCATACTTCGCCCGAGTTTTGGTTGCTGTTGGATAGTGGCCGGGTTGGATTGTACCCGAAATCCAACCGGGCCCCTGGAACGGAAAAGCTGATATCATTCAGACCAGACGTTCGTTTGATGAACCATCAGTGGTGTTGGTGATCACGTTGAGAAACGGTCCCTATGAGTATACCCTATGATCGTTCGGGGTATAGTTGAGTTACGGCCAGATTGGTTCGCACATTAAACCAACTGGGCCCCTGGGACAAAAAGGCTAATAACTCACAGACCGGGCGTCCGATTGATGTGTCGTCTGTTGCGTTGAGACCCCTATGACGAGGCGGTCCTTTAAGATACTTCTTTGTGGAACTTTGAGATACTTGGAGTCTTGAACAGTAGCTCGTGGAGCGGACCCTCCCGGAGACGAGCGTGCGGAGTACAGAGACCGTGTAGCCGGCTGAGACCTGACGACTGCTTGACCGACTCGACTTGGAGTGAGTCGACTAGCCCAGTGGACGGAGCGCCTAGTATTTGGCGGCAGACCCACAGCGGACGGAGCGCCTGGTAGTTGGCAGCAGACCCGCGGTACTCGACCGGAGGAGTACCTCTGTAGGCTATTAGGGGGAGCGCCCGGTATTTGGCGGTAGACCCACAGCGGACGGAGCGCCCAGTATTTGGCAGCAGACTCACGGTACACGACAGGAGGAGTAACTCAGAGACTAGGATTAGTGAGAAGTACCTCGGAGTCGTGACAGGACCACTGTACACTCCAGAGACGGGGCACTTCAGCAGTTACGGTTTCATTGATGAAAATCCTGGTTTGAGCTGAGACTTTTGACCTTTGTGTTTACCTCATGATTGAGATGGGTCACTTGATAACTTAGGTATATGTATGGTCATATACATGGGTTGTGGTTATCCGTTGATTTCATAATCTTTGTGTTACCTCATGATTGAGATGGGTTACTTGATAACTTATGTATATGTATGGCCATTTACCTAAGTATAGGTTATCTGTTGAGGTCTTATTTGTGGTTATCCTTGTTGTTTTTAGTGAGACCTTGAGGGTCTCGGGGTCCCTACTGATTATCTTTATACTCACCCCTACAGGGGCTATACCCGCACCTCATTGTGTTGGTTGCAGACGACGGACAGTGCTGATAGAGGTCGAGTGTTCGAGGACTGGACGGTACCTGGAGGTGGACTACACGACGAGTCAGTACCCTAAGGTGGACTACACGACGAGTCAGTATCTGGAGGAGGACTTCACGGTGAGACAACACACGGAGGAGGTTGATGGGCGAGAGCGTTGAGGAGTCTATCTGTACCTACCCTTTAGGTAGGATCTGTGGCGGACGATCCAGGAGCGGCGCTATCTATACATACCCATCAGGTAGGATCGGAGGAGGACGAACCACGAGCTGCTTCCTTCTTCCAGCTGTTTTCCTTTTTATGTTGTACTTTCGTTTAGTTGTTGCTGCACTTTTAGTTGGGTTTGTATTCTGGCCCATTTACTTTTCAGCACTTTCTTTTGTACTTAGTGTTTTGCTTCTGCTTGTACTCTGTGGTGTTTTGTTTACTTTTATAAAGGCAATGCCTTCCCAGTTATCGGGATTTACACCTTTAGTGCTAGTCGCCAGCCCCTGGCCTATAAGAAGGCAGGCTTTGGGTAGTCACATCACGGGCCCTGAGGACAGGTCATAACATTACATAACATTTTACAACATACTAGTCAACAAGAGATCTGAATGATATGATGTTGATTACTATACATAATAAATCAATCAATGATCATCTCCCATTATTTCATTTCAACACATATGAGTTTTTCTAGTAGTGGCCCCATATACGTGATTTTTTACATAACAATAAATACGAAGGACAAACAACACTTCTAATCATATCATGAAATTCTAATATTTGATCGATGTTTCAATGATTCATATTAATTTTAAATGACATAAGGATCATTTTCTTTATATTTTATTCCATTAAAATCACACTTGGTCAGTTATGACCCCTTCATAAATGATATTCGCATTATAAAAAAATTTAAAAATTTCAAATCATATATTAAGCCATAACAATAAATATAGGAATAATATTGATGAAAATTTAATTATAATAGATCATAAATGATTCAAGGATTTTTTTCCTGGATTTTCCCATCACTCAAAATTTATTTCCACATTTTCAACTCCATAATGGATGATATGTCATTTTAATAAATGTTTAAAATTTTACCCATCATTTTTATCATACCGAGTCAGATAAGAATACAATGGATATACAGAAGATTATTATAGATAAAAAATGACATGTTGAACATTCTCCCATGATTTCATGTCAAAACAAATGTTTCTTCATGGTATTTACCAATTTTTTGTGATTTTTCACTTAACTCCAATTTTGAGGGGAAAACACTTTTGAAAATACATGTAATTTAGGTATCCAATCAATGTGCCAATGATACCTAGAGATTATAAATGAATAAAATATCATGGATCTAATAATTAAATTTAATAATAAATCGTTTGTTCTGTTTTGACCCCTATATAAATGATTTCCCAATTAATACAAAAATGTTAATAATGTAAAATTAAACCTTAATCCCTATTGGCCAATTTGGACATCATATTGACACATGATTGATTCCAATAGATCAAAAAATGAATCAAGGAATGTTCTCCTATAATTTCATAGAAATATGAAGACATTTGATCATTCATACTCTGTAACCTAAAATATGTAATTTTAACAAAAATATACAACATTGCCCTTCATTTTCAATCCTACAAAGCGATACGAGAATTCTATGGATGCGACTTTGATTCCTACGGATGAAAAATGACACAGTGACCATTCCAACATGATTTAATGTCAATAAAATTGTTCTTTTTTGGTATTGAACTCTACGAAATGGTTTTTTATTTAACTCTAAATTTATGAAACACACACCACATTAAATAATATTGATAAATTTGTTATCTGATCAATGTATTAATGATCCTATTGATTTTAAATTACCTAAACATCATTTTCCTATGATGTCATGTCATTTGGAGATCATTTGGTCATATTTGAACCTTACAAACATGAGTTTTATATTATTACACACTTTTTAATAATTTATTGTCACAACATAAGACAAATAGGTGAATATGGGTATTATATTGATTTCAATTAATTCAAATAAATAAAAAAATGATTCAAGGAATGTTGTCCAAGCTTTTCACATAATTTCATAGTTGGTTACTCATTTTTGACCCACTAAAGGGAGATGTGTCATTTAATACAACTATATTATGTTACCCATAATTTTACATCATATAGAGAGATGAGAATTTTATTGATACAATGTTGAATCCTATTGATGAAAAATTTCTTCGAGATAATTCTTCTATGATTTAATGTCAATCCATGTGGGGTTTCTTGGTGTTGACCCCTTTAATGTGATTTTTAACTTATCTTAAAATATGAGGAAAAAATATCCATAAGATTTAAAAAAATTGATTTTAATAGATAATAAATGATTTGAGGAACGTTCTCCAAGATTTTCAGGTCAAAAAAATACAATTTCACATTTTGACTCCATAACAAGTGATATTTCATTTTAATAAAACTATAAATTATTACCCATTATTTTCCATCATGATGAGAAACAAAATTATCTGATGGATGCTACACCTATTCATAATGCTCAAAAATGGATCAGTGATTATTCCCCCTTGATTGCAGGTCAATCCAAGTGTGTTTTATTTATATTTAGCCATTTTTAATGATTTTCACTAAATTCCAAATCCAGGGGAAAAAACATCATTTTGATCATACCAATCAGTTTGGCTATTTGATCAAAATGATGAATATTACTAGATATTTTAAATGACATAATAACCATTTTCAAAATATTTCATTTAGTTAGAGATCATTTGGATAGTTTTAACCCTTTCTCACAAGATTTTATCATTGGTATGAAAATGTTAATAAAACGAAATCACAGCTTCAGCCATACCGATAGAAATAAAAATCCGATTAGAACAAAATTGATTTTAATAGATCACACATTATTCATGTAATATTTTCCAAGATTTTCTTGTTAATAAAAAAATAATTTTCTTGATTTTGACCCCATAAGAGAAGATATGTCACTTTAATAAAACTATACAATATTTCCCATCATTTTTCATTTTACTGATCGACACGAGAATATGATGGATACAATGTTGATTACTAATAATAAAAAATACTTGATGATAATTCTACCATGATTTCAAGTCAATACATGTTTGTTTACTTGGTGTTGACCCCTATTATGTGATTTCCACTAAAATTGAAATTCCTGGGGCAAATATCACTTTTGATTATAATGTGCAATTATTTTCTTTATCGATGTGTCAATGATTACTAAATATTTTAAATGAATTAAAATCATTTTAATAATATTTTGTTTTAATTGGATCTCATTTCAATAGTTTTTGCTCCTACACACATGATTTTCCAATTATTAAAAAAGGTATATAAAATCAATTCACTCCATAAGTCGTACCATTCAAACCTTGAATAATATTGATTTTTGTTTGATTCTAATAGATTAAAACTAATTCAAGTAATTTCCTCCAAACATTAACGTCAATTCAATATTTTATTCTAATTTTTTCCTAAACAAAAGATATGTCATTTCTATAAATCTACACACCATTACCCATCATTTTCCATCATACCAAGGGACACGAGTATCCAATGGATAATGAATTGACTCATAAATATCAAAGAGGATTTGGGTATCATTATACCACGATTCCAGGATAATCTATGTTTGTTTTCTTGGTATTGACCTCTTTTATGTGATTTATCACTTAACTCCAAATTTGAGGCATAAACACCACTTTGGATCAAAATGAGAAATTTGTTTATAGAATCTATGTGACGATGATTCATGTACATTTAAAATGATTTAAATATATTTTTACTAATATTTATGTCAATCAAAGCACGTTTGGAATATTTTGACCGCTACAAATATGGTTTGACCATTATTATAATTTTTTTAAAAAAGTTAAACAACATCTTAAGAAATACTAATCAATATGGCCGTCATATTGAAAAATGGTTTATTCAAATAGATAAAATACGATTCAAGGAATTTCCACTATATTATTATATCAATAAAAATTCATTTTTTAAATTTGTTTCCCTAAGAGGAGATATGCCATTTTAATAAAATTATACAATATTATTTGTTTTTTTTCATCGTATTGAATGATGAGAGCATATAATTGATGAAATACTGATTTATACAGATCAAATGTAATAGAGAGTTCATTGTTACATGATTACTTGTCAATTCAAGTGCATTTTCCTGGTATTGACCCATTTATGTGAGTTTTTACGTAACTCCAAATGTGAGGGACAAACACCACTTTTGATCATAACGATGAATCATGGTATCTAATCAAATTGTTGATAATTCATATAGATTGTAAGTGACTTAAATATCACTATCAAAATATTTCATGTCATTCATAGATCATTTGGTCAGTTTTTACCCCTACACACATAATTTTACAACTATTTCATAATTGTTAATAATGTCAAATCACACCATAAGCCACACTAGTAAATCTGAACATTAGATTGATACATAGTTCATTCCAAAATATCAAAAATGATTCATGTAATTTTCTACTAGATTTTCACATCAATAAAAATTCATTTGATCATTTTTAACATCCAGATAATGGATACTCCATTTTAGTAAAACTATAGAATATTACCAGTCGTTTTCCATCATATCGAGGGATACGACATACAATGGATGAAAAGTTGATTCCTACAGATAAAATGATCCTCAATGATCATTCTCACATGATTTCATGTCAATAAAAGTGTTTTTTCTTGTTATTGATCCATTTTTATTGATTAATCACTTAACTCCAAATCTAAGGGATAAACACCCCTTTCAATCATATTAAACAATTCGGGCATCTGATCGACGTTCCTATGATTCCTAGAGATTTTAAGGGAAATAAAGATAATTTTACTGATACATAATGTTAATAAGATCTTGTTTGGCCAGTTTTGATCCCTACAAACATGATTTTCCTATTATTACAAAAATTTTAATATTGTTAAATCATACTATAATCCATTATGATAAAAATAGGCATCATATTCATACATGTTTGTTTCTAATTGATAAAATATTATTTTCTTAATTTTCCACCAGATTTTCTCATCCATATAAATTCATTTTCTCATTTTGAGTCCTAATGGGAGATATTCCATTTTAATAAAACTATACAACATTAAACATCATTTTCCATCATACCGAGTGAAAAGAGCATCTGATGGATGAAAAGTTTCTTCATAATAATGAGAATTCACTTTGTGATCATTATAGCACAATATGAGTTCAATCCAAGTATGTTTTTTTGTTATTAACCTCATTTAAATGTTTTTTACTTAAATCTAATTTTGTGGGATAAACGCCAATTTTGAAGAATCCAAGAAATTTTGGTTTCCAATCAATGTGATGATGATTCCTACATATTTTAAATGATATGAAGAAAATTTTACTAATATTTAATGTCAGTTAGAGCTCATTTGGTTAATTTTTACCCCTACACACGTGATTTTTCCTATTATTATAAAAATGTTAATAATTTCAAACCTCACCTTATGCCATATTGTTATTTGGGGCATTATATTGACATGCGGTTAATTTCAATAGATCAAAAATAATTCCAGGGATTTCCTCATATATTTTCAAATAGAAATGTTATTTTTTGTTCGTTTTTTTTCCTATAATGGGAGATATGTCTTTTTAATAAAACTTTACAACATTAATTGCTGTTTTTCATCATATCGAGGGATACACCTATCGGATTGATGTAACATTAATTCTTATAGATCAAAAACTACTTGGTGATTATTTCACCCTGATTTCATGTTAATACAAGTGTGTGTTTTTGGTGTTGACCCATTTTACATGGATTTTCACTTAACTCTAAATTTGTGTGACAAATGACAGTTTTGATCATACTATGAAATTCAAGTATCCAATTGAGGTGCTAATTATTCCTATAGATTGTAAATGAATTCATGATCATTTTACTAATATTTCATGTCAACCAGGGCCTATTTGGTCAGTTTAAACCCCTACACACACGGTTTCCCCATTACTACAAAAATTTTAATAATGTCAACCCATACCTTAATCCATACCAATCAATTTGAGCATCAAATTGATACCCCATTGATTCCATTGGATAATAAATGATTTTAATAATTTTATCGCACCACTGCATGTCAATATAAATTTATTTTCTATTTTCTTCATACACTAATCAAGTTTCTTTATTCATTTTGAATCCTAAATAGTTAATAAGCCTCTTTAATAAAATAAGGAATTTGAAAATATACTTTAAATTGTACCAACCTTTCTAAGAATGAAATTGAAATTCAGTTGAAATATAATGATAAATAATCACTTAATAATAAGTTGACTAAGTTTTCTCATCAATATATATGTCTTTAGTAGGTTTTGAATCCTGAATTGGTCAAATTTCATTTTCATAAAAATGAAAATGTGGTTTTTTTACTTCAGTAAAAATCAAAAAACAAAACCAAACATTCAATTTGAATGAGAAACCATAATGATAAAATAAAACACATCCCCTAGATCTGATTCATCATAGAAGACCATGACTCCTACATATGTTCAATATAGTAGGGGATTATAAAAAATAAAAATAATGTGGATAATAATAATAAATATAATATCAATAAATAAAAAATATAGTATAATCCTCCATTATAGGAACACCTACACCATCACTAAAATAAATATACTTCAGCGTGCTAAAACAATAGCTTACAACTATGTATATACCTTCTTAGAAGCACAAATCTATGACTCCAAATCATTTACATGATGTGTTTTCACAAAAACAACATGATCTGAAGCCTTATCATCTAAAACTATAGAATGATGAATCCCTGTTCCATAGGTCAAGTTGCAGCCTTGTCCATCGTGACCAATAATGTGATGAAAATATCATCCCTATGCATGGAAAGTTGTCACTAGTCCTCTAGAATCTGGACTAACTCAACATAAAATTAATCATTTGTAGATTATAAATATAAAAATAAATGAATATATTGATATATTTAATTATTTATAATTATTAAAATAACATACTATAAGAGCAAGAACACTATGATCATTTCAATAATGAGTCATCATCCACACCAATATTATATCAGTCAGTACACATTATTTTGATAAATTTATACCAATAAGATATAAATATAGAAGAAAAATCCATATTAAATAATAAATATAAAAAGTAAATTAAAAATAAATCATGTTTAATTTGGGACATGTGCAGATTCCCAAGCCTGTGAGGTGGTCTTTCCAACACATGATTCTCAGAAAGACATGATACCACCATCTATATTAAAATAATTAAAATTTGAACCATGTAAAATGATAATTTATTTTTTGAAATATGAAAAGAAAAATAAATAGGCTCACCATTATAGCCTCATTTGACCAGAATGCAACCAAGTTACACCACTAATATGAGAAAACACATGTCAAGACTCTATCCAGAATGTTTGGGACACCCACATTTAGTACCTACAACTCCCTATTCAATATAAATTTTCAGTATTTCCAAATTTTATGAGATTTGGGAATACACTATGGTTTAAAATCATTAAGAGACACTCTAATATTATTCTATTTTAGAAAGAAATTATCACAAATATAATTGAGTTTTAATCCTATCTATGAAACCAAAATTATCCACTTACTTAAATATCCACCCATAACTAATCTAACGTAACATTAGGGAATGAAGCCCCATAATGTGTTGGAAATAGAAATATTTTTGGCTCAAACATGATATGAATAATTGGTGAATAGATTCTAGGGTACCCATTTCCATAGGATGAAAGGTTTCACCAAATGATATATAAATGGTCATATCTGAATTTCATGATGAAATATCATTAACATGACCTCTACTATTATAGGAAAAAGTGTTTGAGATGGATACTATTGAAACTAATTTTAGACAAAATTATATATATGTGAATACATATTTTAAACTCTTAATTAAAAATACTTATAAAAGATTTACATTCATACACACCTCAACTCGTAGATACAGATGCCTCTATAGAATGATGTGGGATTGGTGCTTATTCCCTTGACATGTCAGTAGTTATAGAAATAATTAATAGTTAAACACACATATTTTATATATCCAAAAAATAAATATTAAATACACAAAAAATATTTAATTAGTTAAAAAAAGAGTTAAATTTTTTGAAAATAGTTTTTAAATTGAAGAGTTAGAAAGCAAAAATCACACCTTTCATTGAACAAAAAAATCAGTCATTCGACCTTCAATGGTCTCTCTAACCCATTGAATATCTTCTTCACATTGAGATATAGTGTGTTTATCACGCTATTTCACAATAAAAAAATAGTGTTGGGTTTACGTTGTAAAATTAAAAACACGATTCACATTGACATTTTCACAGCATCTTTTCAATTCAAATTATATTTCTTGAAAATGATGAAAATATGTTCTTATTGTAATTCCAAAATTAAAGGATCATTAAAAAATTGTTCATATCTATATAAAATAATTTTAAATTCACCAATTTAAAATATTTTGGAATAAATTTAGTTCCATATAATACATTATCCCAATTTCACTAACAATATCTATTTCAACAGGTGTACAAAGAAAACATCAATGATGTATTTCAAATGACCCTAACATTTACCGGAATTGAGAGTTGGACAAACAATTCCACTATTTTGTATTGCCTATTTTTCATCAAAATATTTAGTACTAAACTGAAAGACATTATCACTTAAAGCTTTGTAATGATGAGATGTTACAGATTGACCCTTGGCTAGATGGTTAAATTCATTAATTAGAGTAGGGTCACCTAACTACAATAGGTTATAGACCTATTTTTTTTATAAAGGTGGTTACTTAGTCTAAAATCGAGGCACAATTTATTGAATAAATATTAAATAAATTACATGAGTCTAAATGACAGAATATTATTACAATCATTTTCATAAAAATGGTGCAAATCCTCAGGAAAACCATCCAGCCATGTAATCCCTAGTTGACTCCCTTGTTGGAAATACCATCAGCAACCATGTTTTCTTCACAAAAGGAATGAGTGGAAATGTAATTGATTTCCAAGAGAGAAGTAGGACAATTCATCCAAAGGGAAGTAAGCGGCCAGGAAAGGTGCACCACCCCCTTCCAAATAGCTTGTAATATAGTGGTTGAATCACTTTCAATCCACATATTGTTCCAACAATTTGGAAAAGTAAACAACATGGATCACCCCCATCATTTCCACTTCAAAATATATGTAAATATTGTAGTTCAATCACATTGAAAATATATTTATACATAAACAAATCCTTCATCCAATCATGAAATGATGCATAATGGGACTGTCGCATCATATAATTACTCACACGAGGTATCACTTGTTTTAGATCATTAATTTTCTTCCAGAAAATGATAACACCATGCCAAAATTATCATGTTATATATACAAACAATACATTTAAAACTAAAATTGTAAATGTGACAACACACTTGATTCAAAAATAGTTAAAATGATAGAGTATTGGACAAGAATTATTGATGATATTTCACCCACATGATGTTTTCCATATCAAATATAGTTCCTTTTCTAATTGGACTGTAACACCGCGAGCTTCCATGGTACTCTTCTCTTTGAATAATACAGTAGCGTGTGTTGTACGCAACTTCGAGTTCTAACACACACCACAACCAATCAAACTAGCCGTTATGAATAGTAATACCTAATTTTTGAAATTATATATATTTTATATTTCAAAATGGACTTTATTTTTGGATTTGGAATATCGAATTTAGCCTAGGGTAAAATTTTTGAACTTTTCAGATAACACTTATATTTTGATGAATAGTGAAAGTTACTAAATTTTAATTAAAAATAACTTTTTTAATAAAAATAATTTATATTGATAAATTATGAATTTGAGTGGTTTTAAAGTATATTTAGAATATATTTTTACCATTTAATATAATTTTGGTCATCTTACGCAATTTTACAATTAAACTGGATATAAACAAGTGTCAATCTTTTGATAGTTATTATCTCTTAAAAACACGCTTTTTGTTTTAACAACGGGAATTAATTTTAAATTAATTTCTGCCACTTCTATGTTTTGAATTTGAAAAATTGGATTCCATATTTGGAATCAGGATGTTTATATTGTGTAAATTGGTAACATTTAATTTTAGACATTTTGAATAATTACTGTGGTAAATATTTTATTTACCATGGTTAAGGGTAAATCCGGTAAATAAGGGTTAAAAAATAATATTATAATAATACTAAATTACCCTAAAACGTGTCCTAGCCTTATTGGTTGATACATGTTCGACCATAGGCATCTTTGGGTCGATTTTGGGACCCCATTGGGCCACTTGTAAGTGATAGGGACACTTTATTTTAATTAAGTTAAAATGAATAAAAAACGACACAAGCATATATCTTTTAGAAAAACAATTTTTACATGGAGTTATATATGTTGTATTTTCGACTATAAATATTCATTAGAAATATAAAATGATTTACTACATAATTATATTTTATTTATAATTTTTAAAGATTACATAATTTAATTTATTTATGACACAATGATGATGCAGTAATTACCATAATAATGAAAATTTAAAATAATTGATATTATAAATACCGAAATAGATATAATTTGAAACTTTTAGTGAATTACACTAATTTTCTAGGTTAATATGACATATTAGGATTATTTAACTGACTTTTTTAGAAGTAATCATTCTGTTATGAGTTTCACAAAAATCAATTATTGAATTGTGTCAAAATTGACATAAAAGTGTTTTTAAAACAAATATTATATTATTAATTGATATTAAATTCCTAAAAATATAATATTCGTCCAAGAGACTTATATCATGATAGGTGTATCCTTAATGGACCACTTGGGGGTCTCTTGGATGTATATAGTATGTTTATTAACCATATAATATAAAAATACAAAGAGACATTGTAAAAGTGAAACTAATTAACTTGGAGTTAATACTTAAATATAAGGTTAATATAGTAACCCAAACCTGTCTAAATTCTATTGGTTGAATGGTATTCGACCCATACCCACCTTAACATTTAAATAATCAACTTTTGAGCCATTATAAACCTAATATGAATTTATTATAAATTAATATTTCTAGCTTTTCCAAAGGTGCCCCTCACCCCTTTTATAAAAGGGCACTCCACCTTCTCATTACTTCACACCTTCAAAGACTTTTGGTTCGGCCAAAATCTGCCCAAATACTCTCTCAACTTCCCTCACTACAACCTAGAGGTCTTATTTTGATCATAAAGACAACCTAAAGATCCATTTTGTTCAAATCAAAAGGAAGAACCCGAAGAAGAGGTAATGATTTCACCACCCTTTTCCAAGTTCCTTTCTTCTTCCACTTCTTCTTCCTTCTTTATTACCATTCTAAAATAATAACTCCATTATCATATATATACTGTGATGTTATTATAAATATGGTACAACCATATTCAGTATTCTATCCATCCTTGGAATAACATGTCACCATACGTGCGTACGTACGGCTTACCGTCTCCACGTCGTGGTGTAATTGTTATTCAATAAAATATTATTTGGATGGGTATAATAATGATGTGTAAATCATGTAAATAATAAATATAACATGATAATGATTCTGTATATATGATATAATATCCAATTATATATTATTTCAATATCAAAAGAATGATATTTTTGCTCGTGCGTACGTACGGATTACCGTCTCCATGACGCGATGAGATTCATTTCCAAGTTCACCATTCGTCGATGATTATAAAAATATATATTAATAATAAGTATGTAATATATGACATAATAATTCTACTGGAGAGATATATATATATATATACATATAAGGATTTATGTACTTACATATATCTTATTCACTTACTTCCGTTCAATACTATATGAAAACAGAAACAGCGTTTATGCATACGTACGGACTATCGTCTCCATAAACGGTGTTTTCCATTTCATATATATGTCTATTATACATATTTATATTCTAAATATATATGATATATTTATCATGTTTTATATTCTGGAAGTATTTAAATCATGATCTAAGTGATACAACCAAGAGTGACAAGTTAAAACACGTACGATAAAGAAAGTGATTATTACCCGAAATGTTAACTTAACGTGGAAATTATTATTAACTGGGTAATATAAAGTCATAAATGAATCATGTATGATACCATAAATATTAATATGGTTCTGGTATAATTTAATAACATACTTCGATTTTCGTACAGGAGTTTAAACGTACCCTCGACTAAAGGAAAGTGCAGGGTAAGGGGTTTTCATCTCACTCCTTATTCCCGTGAGATTCATGCCATATTGCCACCATTACCTTTTGTGTGGTGTATGTACTGCCCATAATTATATTCTTTGTGTAATAAACTTTAATTTATGTTTATTTACATATTCATTGTATGATACCTCTTTCATGGGTTGTATGTTTCATATGTTACCAAATTGGTAAGGGTTTATTTCGCAACCTCTTCATTATCTAAGGTTGTTTATACGTAATAATCTACTGGGATTTTCTTATCATCCACATCCATGTTTCTTAAAAATGTATTTCAAAACATTTTCACTATTTACTAGAATATGTTTTAAAGTCATTTATACCCTTTTTGACTTTTATAAGTGGTTTATAATGGAATTTTTCCGTCGTTTTCCAAACAAGGTCCTTTTTAACCTTTTTTGACAAAATTAAGGTAATAATGTTTTTTTAACTTATACAGCGGGTGTCGTTATTCTCCGCCATTATTACACCTTTGAAGCTTCCTTCACAAGCTTTTAAAGATATTTTCAAAATAAAGTTTTTCTCTATAATTATGAGACTTTTAAAATGATTTAAAAAATAGAGATATTTCTCTCAAATAGTATTGATTTCATCTATGTCAACATCCTTTGATAAATTTTAAACTTGTTTCAAGTTGATTTATTATGATACAAATCATCCAAATTGTATTTAAGGTTTTGTGATATTTTTTACTATGGATGAGTTATTTTTATGCCATTAATGGTTTATGATTAAAGTTTTGACATTTTGTATGTTTGTTTTAATACGAATGTTTATGTTATATTTCATCCTCTTCTTAAGATGAAAGTGTTGGACTAGTATGTTCCGGGTTGGGGACCGGTAAAAGTAAGCCCTCCGGGTTGGTGTCCGGTTATTAGAGGCACTCCGGGTTGGTGTCTAGTTATTAGAGGCACTCCGGGTTGGTGTCCGGTTATTAGAGGCACTCCGGGATGGAGTCCGGTTACAGAGGCTCTCCGGGTTGGGTTCCGGTTACAGTTATCCCTTAGGTCTTGGCACGAGGCCTCGACACAGAAATTAATGTTCAGCATCATGCATTCCATCATTATGAAAGTGGGTAGTGATATTGCATGTGATTATTTTATTAGTAGAATATCCATGTGAATAAGTAAATGGTATTATTTCATTTTATTTCTGCCATATTATGCTAAAGTTCAAGTTTAAAAGGATTTTGTTTTTGTTTTATAAATTGCCTTAAATTTTTATTCTTATTTATGAAAGTTACCACTGTATTTCTTACCCTTACTAAGCATTTGAGCTCACCCCTTTCTATGTTTTATTTTTTCCAGGATTCCATGAAGTGTAATGTGATTGATATGCATGGTTAAGCCAAGAGAATAATGGCATTAATAAAGAATATTTATGTTATTTTGTACGTCGTAAAGTGATAATGTAACATTTATGTATGCGATCTATTTTCCAAAGACTGCTAAACTGATCGGTCCTTCGGGACTTGATTCCTTGTAATCATGCCAATGTATTAAAATAATGCACCGAGTCTGGATAACTGGGGTCGGGGCATTACAGTTGGTATCAGAGGAAGTTTAGAAATAACCTTGGAAACTAGATTTAGATAAACTCTGATTAGAGCATGTAGACCTAAGATGATCTTTGAGGATTAGTATAGAAGAACTTCCTTGAATTTTGGTATTGTATAGATTATGTGAGTTTTCCGAGCAATACACCCCTGTCTGGATACGAGCAGGTAGAGGCGGCTCTGGCACAGATGTACCTAGGGGTAAAACCCGAAAACACCGCTTTGAGCTAGACTCGATCGGGAACTGGTGCACAACAACGGGCCTTGCTGCACTCTTGGTTACGAAACTCCCGGGGGATATGCTTAGGATAATTCTCAGTTTCTTTACAAACCATTATTAAGGGCTTATGAGTATATACTTACTCAAAGAAAACATTTTTATGATTATGGATTATATCCATAAACTGTTCAATTTGTGTTAGGTATTTTACAAGTTTGGTAATTATTCATTGCAATTCATAAACTGAACTATTTTATGCTATTGTATAGAAATGGCACCCAGTAGAAGGAATGTGAACTCCCGTAATACGTATGATCCAAAGAGTAAGAAGGATCATATCTTTCATGGTCCTATGCAAGAATTTAGAAGGGAAATAGTTTCCCACGTATTATCATCATATGATGAAATAGTATCATGTGTTGATAAGATGAGTAAAGAATTATTGGAGCCATATGTCTTTGAAGGGAAGAAAGAGAAGAAAAGGATGGAAGAGAGAAATATGGGTAAAGGGAAAAGGGAAAAGAAGAATTTTCCCATATGTGATAACTGTGCGAAGAAACACCCTGGAACTTTATTGAAAGGAATGGGAGTTTGTTATAAGTGTGGAGGAAAAGGGCACAAAGTACGTGACTGCAAGGGTAAGAAAATGGTTTCAAATGTACAATGCTTCATTGGCAAGGAGTTTGGACACTACGCGAACCTATTTCCCATTCATCAGACTATGCCACAAATGATGCTATTGGATAATAATCAAGTTATGATACTACCACAGATGAAGAGGAATGACTAGTGTTCTTATGTTGTCATTTTAGAATTATTTCATTTAAGTGTTGTATCAATAATGTTCTAGAAATAAATAAGGATTCTACTGCAGTACTATTTAATTAAGGATTTGAGATTTTATGGTACTAAGAAAAGTGACTCCACAGCGAGTTAATTTTTTTTTGGAAATTACATGGTTGAAGGAAAGATACACCTCAATATGGTCCTAATATTGAGGTAGTGATTTTGGAATAAGAGATGGTTGGTTTTGGTAATTCAGGATGTTGCGGTGTTTTAAAAGAATATATGAGGAAGGCGTTCACATGTTATTACCTGAAAAAAAGGATCCTCATTATGTTTAACTTCCTTGTAAATTTTGGACTATGAGTTTGGATAATATTATTTTGGATAAGTCTAATGGTAGGAATGGATTAAGTTTAAGAGGTTAGTTTTTGGGATTTTTATAAATGGAAAACACACAGACCGTGTGACGACCTGTCGTGTTAGACAAAGCTGTGGGAATCAAATCCACCACCATAGTGAAATTGGGATTTATCACCTACCATTGTGCTACATAATGTTCCTGGATGGTATAATGTAGTTTCTTTACATAAAGGGTCTGATATGTGAAATATAAATTCATTATATTTGGAACCCTATACAATTAGGATAAATAGAGTATTTTTGAGTTGTATTCTTTTTTGGTGTGAAAGATGAGTTTTTGGTAGAAATTTATTAATGGATAAAACTCTAATTATAAAGTAAGTATATCTCTTTATGATCTTAGCCAATCTCATAAATAAATTTCTCAACATTACGAAAAGGAACTTAGAACAAAAATGGTGTCCTAGATTGTACCTTAGATCATCACTAATTTATGGCTTTGGGATTGTTGGCCTTTTCATAGCCATGTTCTCTACCACTCTCCATCATATAATTGATGGTTATATTTCTCTTCCATATCCATATTTCCCTATATGGAACCGTAGTATGTGTTATTTTCGGTAATCTTCATACTTTACACTCTTTATTTTAAAAAGAGGCGTCATTAATACATTTTTCGATGTGGGATTTCAACTAAGATATTTTGAAACATCAAAAATGTGTTATCCTAATACCTTATGTTTTGTTGAACCGATGGTATTTAAACCATCATAGATTGATGAATTTAAGGACCTCAATTTTAAACTTGTTTGTGATTGACGACCTTAATCACTACCTATAAATATTTACGGTTTTTCTCCAATTATATGTCTTTAATTGCCACCAATTTTCTCCTAATTGATATCATAATTTTGTGGTGACCCTTTCATTTCTCTTTTCTTCATATTAAGACTAAATTTTAGTAACCAAATTTCCGATGTGGGTTTTTTCCACAAAGATATTTTCTATTTCCAACCATTATTTTCAAGGAACAATATCAAATTGCGAGGATGCAATTTTTTTAAGGAGGAGAGAATGTAACACCGCGAGCTTCCACAGTATGCTTCTCTTTGAATAATACTGTAGCGTGTGTTGTACGCAACTTCGAGTTATAACACACACCACAACCAATCAAACTAGCCGTTATGAATAGTAATAACTAATTTTTGAAATTATATATATTTTATATTTCAAAAGAGACTTCATTTTTTGATTCTGAATATCGAATTTAGCCTAGGGTGAAATTTTGGAATTTTTCGGATAACACTTATATTTTGATGAATAGTGAAAGTTACTAAATTTTAATTAAAAACAACTTTTTTAATCGAAATAATTTATATTGATAAATTATTAATTTGAGTGGTTTTAAAGTATATTTAGAATATATTTTTACCATTTAATATAATTTTGGTCATTGTACATAATTTTACAATTAAACCGGACATAAACAAGTGTCAATCTTTTGATAGTTATTATCTCTTAAAAACACGCTTTTTGTTTTAACAACGGGAATTAATTTTAAATTAATTTCTGCCACTTCTGTGTTTTGAATTTGGAAAATTGGATTCCATATTTGGATTTAGGATGTTCATATTTTGTAAATAGGTAACTTTTAACTTTAGACATTTTGAATAATTACTGTGGTAAATATTTTATTTACCATGGTTAAGGGTAAATCCTGTAAATAAGGGTTAAAAAAAAATATTATAATAATACTAAATTACCCTAAAACATGTCCTAGACTTATTGGTTGATAAATGTTCTACCATAGGCATCTTTGGGTCGATTTTGGGACCCCATTGGTCCACTTGTAGGTGATAGGGACACTTTATTTTAATTAAGTTAAATTGAATAAAAAAATGACACAAGCATATATCTTTTAGCAAAACAATTTTTACATGGGGTTATATATGTTGGATTTTCAACTATAAATATTCATTATAAATCCAAAATGATTTCCTACATAATTATATTTTATTTATAATTTTTAGAGATTACATAATTTAATTTATTTATGACACAATGATGATGCAGAAATTACCATAATAATGAAAATCTAAAATAATTGATATTATAAATACCCAAATAAATAAAATTTTATACTTTTAGTGAATTACACTAATTTTCTAGGTTAATATGACATATTAGGATTTATTTAATAGAATATTTTAGAAGTAATCATTCTGTTATGAGTTTTACAAAAATCAATTATTGAATAGTGTCAAAATTGACATAAAAGTGTTTTTAAAACAAATATTATATTATTAATTGATATTAAATTCCTAAAAATCTAATATTCGTCCAAGAGACTTATATCATGATAGGTGTATCATTAATGGACCACTTGGGGGTCTCTTAGATGTATATAGTAAGTTTATTAACCATATAATATAAAAATACAAAGAGACATTGTAAAAGTGAAACTAATTAACTTAGAGTTAATACTTAAAGATAAGGTTAATATAGTAACCCAAACCTGTCTAAATTCTATTGGTTGAATGGTATTCGACCCATACCCACCTTAACATTTAAATAATCAACTTTGGAGACAATATAAACCTTATATGAATTTATTATAAATTAATATTTCTAGCTTTTCCAAAGGTGTCCCTCGCCCCTCTTATAAAAGGGCACTCCACCTTCTCATTACTTCACACCTTCAAAGCCTTTTGGTTCTGCCAAAATCTGCCCAAATACTCTCTCAAATTCCCTCACTACAACCTAGAGGTATTAGTTTTATCAGAAAGACAACCTATGGATCCATTTTGTTCAAATCAAAAGGAAGAACCCGAAGAAGAGGTAATGATTTCACCACCCTTTTACAAGTTCCTTTCTTCTTTCACTTCTTCTTCCTTTTTTATTACCATTCTAAAATAATAACTCCAGTATCATATATATAATGTGATGTTATTATAAATATGGTACAACCATATTCAGTATTCTATCCATCCTTTGAATAACATGTCACCATACGTGCGTACGTACGACTTACCGTCTCCACGTCGTGGTGTAATTGTTATTCAATAAAATATTATTTGGATGGGTATAATAATGATGTGTAAATCATGTAAATAATAAATATAACATGATAATGATTATTTATATATGATATAACATCCAATTATATATTATTTTAATATCAAAAGAATGATATTTTTGCTCATGCGTACGTACGGATTACCGTCTCCACGACGCGATGAGATTCATTTCCAAGTTCACCATTCGCCGATGATTATAAAAATATATATTACTAATAAGTATGTAATATATGACATAATAATTCTACTGGAGATATATATATATATATATAGATAAGGATTTATGTACTTACATATATCTTATTCACTTACTTCCATTCAATACTATATGAAAACAGAAACAGCGTTTATGCGTATATACGGACTACCGTCTCCATAAATAGTGTTTTACATTTCATATATATGTCTATTATACAAATTTATATTCTAAATATATATTATATATTTATCATGTTTTATATTCTGGAAGTATTTAAATCATGATCTAAGTGATACAACCAAGAGTGACAAGTTAAAACACGTACGATAAAGAAAGTGATTATTACCCGAAATGTTAACTTAACATGGAAATTATTATTAAATGGGTAATATAAAGTCATAAATGAATCATGTATGATATCATAAATATTAATATGGTTCTGGTATAATTTAATAACATACTATGATCTTCATATAAGAGGTTAAACGTACCCTCGACTAAAGGAAAGTGCAGGGTAAGGGGTTTTCATCTCACTCCTTATTCCTGTGAGATTCATGCCATATTGCCACCATTACCTTTTGTGTGGTGTATGTACTGCCCATAATTATATTCTTTTTGTAATACACTTTAATTTATGTTTATTTACATATTCATTGTATGATACCTCTTTAATGGGTTGTATGTTTCATAAGTTTCCAAATTGGTAAGGGTTTATTTCGCAATCTCTTCATTATCTAAGGTTGTTTATACGTAATAATCTACTGGGATTTCCTTATCATCCACATCCATGTTTCGTAAAAATGTATTTCAAAACATTTTTACTATTTAATAGAATATGTTTTAATGTCATTTATACCCTTGTTGACTTTTATAAGTGGTTTATAAAGGAATCTTTCTGTCGTTTTCCAAACAAGGTCCTTTTTAACCTTTTTTGACAATATTAAGGTAATAATGTTTTTTTAACTTATAAGGCGGGTGAAGTTATTCTCTACCATTATTACACCTTTGAAGCTTCCTTCACAAGCTTATAATGATATTTTCAAAATAAAGGTTTTCTCTATAATTATGCGACTTTTAAAATGATTTAAAAAAAAGAGATATTTCTCTCAAATAGTATTGATTTCATCTATGTCAACATCCTTTGATAAATTTTAAACTTGTTTGAAGTTGATTTATTATGATACAAATCATCCAAATTGTATTTATGGTTTTGTGATATTTTTTACTATGGATGATTTATTTTTATGCCATTAATGGTTTATGATTAAAGTTTTGACACTTTGTATGTTAGTTTTAATTTGAATGTTTATGTTATATTTCATCCTCTTCTTAAGATTAATGTGTTGGACTAGTATGTTCCGGGTTGGGGACCGGTAAAAGTAAGCCCTTCGGGTTGGTGTCCGGTTATTAGAGGCACTCCGGGTTGGTGTCCGGTTATTAGAGGCACTCCGGGTTGGTGTTCGGTTATTAGAGGCACTCGGGGATGGAGTCCGGTTAGAGAGGCTCTCCGGGTTGGGTTCCGGTTACAGTTATCCCTTAGGTCTTGGCACGAGGCCTCGACACAGAAATTAAAGTTCGGCATCATGCATTCCATCATTATGAAAGTGGTTAGTGATATTGCATGTGATTATTCGATTAGTAGAATATCCATGTGAATAATTAAATGGTATTATTTCATTTTATTTCTGCCATATTATGCTGAAGTTCAAGTTTAAAAGAATTTTGTTTTAGTTTTATACATTGCCTTAAATGTTTATTCTTATTTATGAAAGTTACCACTGTATTGCTTACCCTTACTAAGCATTTGAGCTCACCCCTTTCTATGTTTTATTTTTTCCAGGATTCCAAGAAGTGTAATGTGATTGATATGCATGGTTAAGCCAAGGGAATAATGGCATTCATAAAGATTATTTATGTTGTTTTGTACGTCGTAAAGTGAAAATGTAACATTTATGTATGCGATCTATTTTTCCAAGACTGCTAAACTGATCGGTCCTTCAGGACTTGATTCCTTGTAATCATGCCAATGTATTAAAATAATGCACCGACTCTGGGTAACTGGGGTCAGGGCGTTACATGGACCATCACTAATTAGAGAGATATTATTTAATTTGTTCTCAAAATTCTTAAGATATCCCATAAAAAGTATTATAATAATCCATAAAATAAAAATTGGGGATTTTTTCTTCTAGTTGAGTTATACTAGGTATAAATCATTTCAATGTATTCACATACCAATCAAAAGGATACACCCACCTAGATTTTCATGTACCAATGACCATTACTTCATCTGTTAGGTGCACTATTAAATGAACCATAACATTGAAACATGAAGGTGGAAATAGTTTCTCCAAGTGAAAAAATAAGTAAAATTTTAGCCATTAAAATTTTTAAATCACCCTTTTTTTATTTCATAAACAGTAATTTCTAAAAAAATTACTCATATAAATCAATGGTTGGACAATTTTGGGTGATAAATAATCATGATTTGGGATTGAAATAAATTACTCTTCTTTAATGTGATTTTCAAGACTTTTCAAACCCTGTAATGTCCTTCTCATCACATTCACACACTTGGAAATATTATAGTAGTAACCATATGGAAATTTAAGAATATTCAAAATGGAATGCAATGTCACTTTCTCAATATTTTTTCTCTTCTTATATTGCACTGATAGCATGTATTCCTTATTTCTCTCACTCAACTATATATGAAATTGTTTACTTAAACCCATTTATTCTAAAAAAATCATGAATCAACATAATTCTTTTTTTTTTCACTGACACCCAAAATGTTGCACAATATATTATCACAAATATTTTCAATGTGAATGAAATCCATATTATTCTTTATTATGTTAGTTTTCCAGTAAGGGAGATAAAAAAAGAATATATTTTTTTCTAATTGTGACTGCACTATCTACCCACACCATGAATAGATAATAATACATGATCCAAAAAATATTGAAATTAATATACATTGGGGTTGATTTCTTTCTCAATATATGATAATATTCCTACTTCTATCATGATCATTGGTGCTAGGTTGAATTCTATAGAAGCATCAAATGTAACTCTATCCATTCCGAAGTTTTACTGAGTGGAAATAAAACATCTTCAAACCAGGTATACCAAATTTAAACAATGTTTAATCCATATATAATTTAATTTTATTCCATAAAGGGACAAAATATTCTACTTTTATACTCCAACTTGATTAATTTTCTTAATTAGGGAAGTTAATGATTTTTTTCCATAATAAACAAGCCTTTAGATTTAATATGTCATTCATATCATAATCATAATTCATTAAACCATTTCTCAAATATTCATCCAATTCATCAATCAATGGATGCAAGTAAATATAAATATTATCCCCAAACTTATTGGTCCAACAATAAGATTTCAAAGTATTAGAAATTACTGTTTTATATAAATCCATAAAAGAAGATTATATGAAATCAAAACCAC
Source organism: Viscum album (assembly GCA_963277665.1). Taxonomy (NCBI): domain Eukaryota; kingdom Viridiplantae; phylum Streptophyta; class Magnoliopsida; order Santalales; family Viscaceae; genus Viscum; species Viscum album. The sequence goes on from OY728165.1 coordinate 940,343,495, forward strand.
ATTCCATGTGATATTTATTGCACTAATATAGACCTAAGTGGATTGAAACTGTATAATACCAACCCCAAATAGACTTAAGACAATATTTAGAAAATTTGGGGCAACTCTGATCAAAATATTTCTCTGAAAGAGAGTATGTAATATATATAAGCCTAACACTTTTCTAATTTCTCTACACATGTCAAATCATTAATTTAGATACATTAGATGAAATAAACAATATTTTGAACATCAAATTTTGTTTAAATTAACACATTTTTTTATAGAAATCAATTTACCCTATTTCATGTTTTATAAAGATGATTATGATTTCCCATGTTATCTTTATACCTAGAAGAGTCATAAACTGTACAATTATCTTAATGGTAAATTTTCATTATAAACAAAATACTATTATTTTAAAATTAATCTATGGTATTATATGTAAAGCCCATGTTCTCTATATATTTATGAGAATATAAATATGAATGAGTACTCTCAACATCAATAGGAATTAATGTTTTCAATAACACCAATATCATGTCAAACGATGAGTGTAACCATTGATTTGAAGCCATCATGTGTAACAAATCCACGATAAGTGAAAAATTACAATAAATAGTATGCCCAAAATATAATTTAGTTTTTTTCATAATTAAGTATTTAATAAAACCTCAAAAAATAATTTTATGTACTAAAGTGTAGATTGATCACACTTACATCAAAATTATAGATGTTAATGTCTTTAAGAGCCAACCCGTTACCATTTCAGTAATAATTTCATAAATTTGATAAATCTTCCTCACATAAACATCCATCTGAATAGTTACTATTTGATGTTAAAAAATATATTATTCCCCATGATATGTATAAATCATATAATTTTTCAGAAAATCATTCAATAATATGTTCTCCATCATGGAATATTAGGTGAATTGTTTTCTATTTGTACATTTGCTACATGGAAAACTGATATAGTCACTTGGAAATCATATTGAAATTAATCAACTGCATAATTATCTCAAAATATTCTCTAGAGTTTCTATTTGGAAGATAAATGAAACTCTTAACCATATTATATTTTTACAACAAGTAGTAACCATTAGACAATAATTAACATTTCATGCATTTTTATTATTTCAAATCACAAAATATGTTTAAAATGATGACTAACCAATTTCATGTGGACTTCAATTCATACACATAAAAAATAAAAAAGAATTTCAAAAATGAATCGATCATCACATTTTAGGGTATATTTAATTATTTCTTCCTCATTTATTTTAATTTTATAATATTTTATTTTTTGAATGACTAAATAATTTCATAGATTCACTTATAAACAATGGATGATAAGAAAATTTAAAAACCAAAAAAAAGAACCATTAGACACATATATAAATGTACGACCAATGGTTATTTTATAAATTTAGCTATCAAAACACTAGACTACATTAAATTATGTTGTTATTCGACAATTATTGATATGTTAGTGTCAAATTATTGGTGAATATTTAATTCTTATGGGTAGGAAATAAATGTTGACAATCAATTATATTTTTGAATAAACAGAAATTGTGTAACCAATCTTATTCTTCACTATCCATAATGTTAGTGGTCCAAAAGGTAGATTAATTATGGTTTAAATACTTATCCAAACAATAATATAACCAATTTTAGAAGTGAATAAATTTTGTCACACCATCATCAATTAATATCATTCATGTAAAGATTCTATTTGACATTAATAAATTTACAATGGTTTTTCAACAAAAACATTCAAAAACACCAGTTTTCAAAATGGAAAATATGATATATATATATATATATAAGGAATAAATGATCTTGGATCCTTTGTATATTAACTTACATACCCCCATAGAAACTAAAAATATTCAATACATTATGAAATTTTTTCCCTATAAAATTAGAATGAATGCGATGACTAAAATTATCAAAACATAATCAGATCAAACTGAGATTTCAAACCTCAAAAATCAAAACTAGAATATGTTTGAAAATTGATATCTAAAATAAAAACATGGATCATTGTAAAGAAAAACTCCAAAACCATAAATAATCTAAAACCTGTTAAAAATAATATTTTAGTTAAAATTATACTAAATCAATCAAAATGTTTTAAAAATATATGGAATTTAAAATATATAAAATTAAATATTTAAGCCCAAAAAGTAAAATTTCTAATTAGATCACACAATGAAAGCTTTTTTTGAGATAAATTTATTAGAATATTATTATTATCCCATCAATGAAAAAATTTACTGTAAAACATCATCATTTCATAAAATAAATATGTCAGTTATGTATCAAATGTCAAATCAAGAGAATCCCTAAATGGTTATTATAAAAATAAAAACCATAAAATAGAGGGTTTTTTCAATGAATTAGTAATCATATGATTTATATACTGAAATAATGGTTTACATATGATAGCGTAAAAAATCCAAAAACTAATTGAGAAATCGGGAATGTAGAGGAGGAGTCAGTTGGGATAGCCTCACCCTGATGTGATGGTGACAAAAAGTTTTGAAGAAAGAGGATAAATCAAGGGAGATAACTAAGAGGGGTGGAGGTCATGACTAGGATAACAAATAGTGATGATGAAAATGGGTGGTGGTGGTGCTGGATCCGAGATGGGGTGCAGTGAGGCTAAGGGAGAGCATGTGAAGATGCAAAGCGGTGATGGACACTCCGACAATGAGTGAGGTGACACTGAGGTTGAGATGGAGGAGGGTTTTTTGAGAGTTGAGGGTGATAATGGGTTTGTGGGGTGCGACAGATTAGGGTCTTTTTGGGTTTATCATCCACCATTGATAGTTTCTCATACTCCCCAATTGTGACTAAAATAGGTGGCTTCCTGTTTCCATATATAAAAATGCATGAATTTCTTGTAGTGGATGATGTTTAGGAGTCTTAAACTTAGATTTATTCTTAAATATATATTTATTATTTTTCCTTTACTTATTCACCATAAGGATCATAGGTTTTTATGCCAAATTTCCTTGAATGGTTCTCCTTCATATGGAATTAGTGACCAAAATCTTTTTTCTATACAAATATGTATCTGCGACGACTAAATGATTCCACTCATAAATATTAGGTATCTAACTACCATTGAGTAAATAATTTAACTGTTTATGTAATTTATTCTTAGACACTTCAAAATTAGTAAAAAATATCACCTCTACTTGAACTCTTTGTAATAATAGAATGAAAAACTAAAATTCATTCAACACACTTAAAGATATATTCTTTCGTGGATCTGAAAATAAATGGAATATATTAATTAAAAATCCATTCAATCAATGTTATGTATGATTCTTCTCAAAATATATGGAAATATACAATATCAAATTCTTCTTTTCATTTAGCACATTAATTTCATTATCAAAATATTTTAATCCTTTCGTGCATGCATATACACTCATAGAGTCTGATACTCATAACATTTCATGAATGAAATATTATCATTCTTTATTTTTAGAAAAGAGGTTTCTATGTGGAACTAATCCTTTAAAAAATATTTTTCACATGAAAATATTATATCATGTGTCTCACGTAAATATTCATGTATGTACTATTCTATGTAATCATAACACAGTGCTTTACTTCACAGAACTAATTGTGCATACCATCTTCATGCAATATCTTATTATCAGGGTTGGACCATGAGAAATAACCTTGAGCCCGTTGGCTTGGGAAATAATCCTGATTATGGTAGCAAAATAAAACCCCCAACCCACACTCTCATAGTCTCTCGCATACTCCTAGTATTTCTTAAAACCCTAAAAACCATCTATTGAAGCCTCACCCAACCACCCCTACCCTTGTTCTCCTAATCTTCTACCTCCCCCACTCATCATATTCTACCTCAATTCACTAATCCTAGTTGGGAGGAGGATTTCTTTAAAGTGTCTCATATGTGCATGTCCTCTCTTACCAACCGATAACTAGGACCACCTCTTCTTCATTGCCTCCGGCTAGCGACCCTAGGTGAATGTTTGGGGGTGTTTATAATTATTATATAATTTTTATTTATTATTATTATTAATTATTTTGTTTAATTTTAATAAAGTATCTGATTGAACTATGAATTCACTAGTGTCTTGATCGTCTCAATTTTTAATTTTCAGCCTCAATTGAAAATTTTGATTAATTTATAGTAAAATAGTTTTTTAATAATATATTTCTAATTATCATTTTTATTTTATTATTTTTATAAATAATTTTTTAAATTTTTATAAATAACCTAAATTTTGAATTCATCACCACCTTTCTCATTTCATTTTCAATTTTACCATCTCAATTGTGATTTTTTCATATGTAATTAGTTCTTTATTAAATACTTTTTAACTGAAATGTTTACTTTATTTATTTTTAATAATTTTTAATGTATAATTTCTATATATTATCAAAATTTTAGATTCACCATTATGTTACCCATGTCATTTTGATTTTTTTATTTTCTAGTAGTTGAATAGTTTCATATTCATATTTCATTTATTTTATGATTAATTAATTTTTCGATCATATTAGTTGATTGGTTTATCAGTTTTAAAATTAATCAATTTTTATTTACATAGTTTTTTATAATCCTAATCATTAGTATGTTTTTATACTATGTCAAATAATTCTATAAGAATTTATTAAAAAGCATATTAGATTATATAAAATTAAAAATATATTTTAAGAAATTAAAATGAAATTGAAAATATTTTTAAAATAAAAGAAAAATAAAATGCATTTGGAATTAAAGAATAATTTTTTTTTAATTTTTTAAAACATTCTATAAATTTTGTTAGTTTACATTCTTTTAACATATTGAGAATTTATGATTTATTTATTTTAAATAAATTAAATATCTTCAATGGCTTGTAATGTATATGACATTAGATTTAAAGGAAACATGGCACTTTATTGAAATATTTATTAAACATGACCATTATAACCTCAAATTTAAATTATAATGTATTAATAGGATAGAATAAATTAAAAAATATATAATTTACACATTTTAATTTCTTATATATTGATTAGATATAAAATTAATAATCATTTGAAAGTAAATAATTGTTTTCTAGGAAAATTTATTTTTTCAAAGAAAATAGTTTTGTCGCTTCTTGCACACTTAGGATAAAATTAATTTAGAAAATTTTATAAAATATATTTGATTAAATTATCTCCATTTTTTAAATTATCTTATCAAAATTATCTTATGTTGAATTTTGTATATTTTTTGAAAAGAACAATTTTTCAATGAATAGTGTAGAATACTGATTTTTATAGAAAACATTATTTTAGTTTAATTTATTAAGAAAGTTAAATTATATTTTAAATTTATTTTAAAGTAAAATAAGATAAATACTATTAAAATTTTACTAATTTATGTAATTGGGATAAATTTAATGTTCAATTTCTTTATAAAAACTTTCCATACGTGTGAGAATATTCTCTTTTGAAACCTGATTTTTCATCGCATCTATGGGTTTACTTATATATTAAATTAGGCTAATTATTTGAAAATAATTTAGAAAAATAGATTCAATATTTTAAATTCGAACAATTCATACTATAAAATATTTTCAAATTAATTTTTTACCATTATGAATAGTAAAAGTTGTAAAATTTAATTACCTCAGTTATGGTAAAAACAATTTTAATGTGGGGTTAAAATTATAAAAAACTAATTTAAATAGAATATTTTTAACTTAACACTTATAAGTGTCAATAATGTATTATTTTTATATATTTTTTCATGATAGAATAATGGTTTTAATTAATTATTTTCCAAAATTCCACATGGGTACTCTCCCAAAATTATAAAAGGGAACCTGCTCTCCTCTCCTATTAAAACATAAAAATCAAATTGGTTATTTAATTAACTATTAAAATGACTTAATTAATCCCATATAAACATTCAAACACACTTTTTTATCATAAAGTCACTCGGGGAAGGAATTTTTAGGAAACCTAAAGTTATTGTTCGAAGAAGATGTAATGTTGTTAAATGATCATTTTTATTTCATTTCTTCTTTAATTACATTCAATTTTTTTTAAATAATTATAAGAGAATAACACAAATATCTCCCATATATTAATTTTTTATTTATTTAATTTATTAAAATATATCTATCTCCACTTTTATCAAATGAAAAATTAAATCGTTGATCGTGTGTACAACAGACTCCCACATCTCGAACTAATATAACTCATTTTCCATAAAAACCTATCACAATAAGATATGAAAATGGATTTTATACTTATATATAATTTTATGATATAATTATACTTTTTTATTATAATATAAAATATAAATTCAAAATTTTTATTCTTTTAAAAATATGAAAATGTTGCTTGTGTGTGTGGTGGATTATCGCCTCGCGAAGTGATGTGCTTCATTTTACAGTTTCACTTTTAATGGAAGGTAATAAAGATAAATTTAATAAATATATGTGATATACATTAAATTATATAAATTATGTAAAATAAATATATCATACTTTCCTTTACCCTCTCACATATTAAGGGAATGATATTGTTGTTCTTGCGTACGTTTGACCTACCATCTCCATGAAGCGATGCGACTCATTTTCCATGGAAAACATTAAAGAATGATTCCAATAATGAATATAATGAGAAAATATATTATTTAAAATAATATTATAATTATGGATATGATGTATCTATAACCTATTAAAATTAATTTATGCTTTCACAAGAAAATGCACGTGAAAGAGAAAGGAAATTAACACCCTAAGAAAATAAAATAATGATATATTATTGACAAATTTATTGTAAAGTATTATAAAAGGATAATATATGATGTTATAAATATGGGTATGGTTTTTTTATAAATTAATAATATTCTTAAAACTATTATAAAAGTGGATAAATAAATTTCAATTAAAGGAAATCAGGAGGCAAGATATTTCATCTCAATTCCCATTTTATTGAGAAATACTTTTCAATATGAACCTATTAACTTTTATGTGGTGTATATACAATGAATTTGATAAATTTAACATAAATACCAACTTTTTAATCATGATTAATGTTTTTATTCAAGTATATTCGTCAATGGGTTACAATTTAAATGTTAAAAAGGAGGTAAAAATTATTGTTTAATCTCACTTTCTTTTGTGATTGTTTGCATTCTCTTGAAACAATAACATTCATTCGATTATTTTTCATTGAATATTACATTTATCTTGAATATTTATATTATTATATTATGGAATTTAACATTTATTAAACCATATACCATTTTTATATATGGTTTTTTCTTTTAAATTTATTTTATTAACCGAGGAAATATTGATAATTATGTATCCTTTACTCAATAAGGATATTTCATAATAATACATATTGATTCATGAATTAAATAGATTATTCTATATATGAGTAATTATTTGGACATGCAATTATAGATGTTTCTTTGTTATAATTATCCCCCAGATACATTGACAGGTCTTGTGAGACAAATCAGTTGGCCAAATAAGATAGGTTTTTACCGAATAATTTTAAGATATCTTGGGAATGGTCTAGATAGTAGAGGTATCATGATACCTCAGATCATGAAATATATTACTTAATAATTTCATTCAATGAGAATTCAGTTTTTTTATTATATGTGATATTTTTTATAGATATTATTTATATATGCATTTCATTATTTGTTTATTGATTAAATGGAATGGTTGGTTAGTTATTTAACTTTACATATTGATTATTCATTATTGATTTATGATAGCTTCCACTGTATTCAGCCCTAATTTATTATCTAACCTAACCTTTATTTATTTACATTTCATTGGGATATGAAGTATAATTCTTTGATGGAGTTCACAGATGCAAAATATTTTCCATTACTAGGATTTCTAATTCATTTAACAAAGTAAAATGGGTATTTTATATGTATCTTGTTATCCAAAACACCCAAAATGTTTGTTACTTTAGTATTTTACCCCTTGTATCTATGCCTATATAATAATGTATGCATCGGCTCTAGATTACAATATTTGGGGTCGTTAGAGTTGGTTTCAGATCCATGTTTTGTAGAAAGATTTGGAACTAAATTAAGAAATACCTATATTAGGGAACATAATCCCATGATAGACTTTGAGGATTAGTATATAAGAACATCGGAATTTTTTGGTGATGAAGATATTTTGTGGTTTTTCCAAGATTGATATCCCTATTTGGATCTATAAGAGGATGTAGTTCATTCCAAAATTTACCTAGGTGTAATACCTTCAAAAAAGATATTTTGGGCTTGGCTCAAGAATTAACTACATATGAAAATATGACTTACTAAAAAAATGGTTTCAAAATCATAGAGGATATTATTAAAATAAATCAAATTTTGTTTACAAACCATTATAAATAATTTGAAAATGAAGATATCCCAAATGAAACAATGTTTATTATTATGATATTAATAAGTCATATTTTTTTAATTTTTATTAAGTGTTAAACAATATTTAGAATTATACATTTTGATTTAAAATTCATAATTTTATATGATAATCCAGTATATTCCATTATATAGAAATGGAACCTAGAAGGAAGAAGGGTATCAATACTCATGGGAAATATAGATATTTCCCTATTGGGCAAGCTAATACATATTATATTGGAATTGAGACGATCATGGAAGTATTAGGGAAGATCAATTAGGTTATGAAAAATAACCTTACCCAGATAGATTAACATGTTCTACAATGTTATTATCCTATGTTGGACCGTGTTATGAAACAGAATCCCCCATAATTTAGTGGGAATACTAATCTAATGGTAGTTTATAATTGGATTATGTCTATTATGAATATATTTATGGACTATGGATATGACGATAAGGAAAAGTTTAAACATGTAGTGTATTTAAAAAATGGTTATACCGATCAATGATGGTCCTTGATCCAAAATAGTAGGGATGCAGAGGAAATAGAACAAATGCAATTGAATGATTTTAAGGATAAATTCAAGGAAAAATATTTCCCTCAGGATAAAAAACAAAAATTGAAAGAATGATTCCCAACATAAAGGAAATAGAAGAAGAATGAATTTATAATTATAAGGATACCTTTAAATGGTTATCCAGGCTGGACAAGCATTACATACATAACAAAGAGTGCAAGATTGACCATTACTTTTAAGGGCATAAGTTGGGACTCTAATGGGAACTAATATGTAACTTTTTATCATAATATGATGAAATATTATTATGTGTCATAAAAATAGATAAATAATTCATTGGATCCAACATGTTTAAGGTAAAACAAGAAAATAATTGGATGAATGATCACTAAGAAAAAGGGAATGTTTCATGGAAGAAGTGGATAATGAAGTAATTTCCATATTGTGAGAATTGTGAAAAGAATCCACCCTAGAAATGCTTTTGGGATTGGCAGTTTTTATAAGTGTGGAGATAAAGTTCATTAGGATAAATAATTAAAATGGAATAAAATATACACTTTTATAGAGTTTTTCTATTGTAGGGAGATGGGGTAGTTTGAAAATGAATGTCGTAAGAATCAAGGGAATCTACTAGAGAATAGGATAAGGGGATAATTATGAGATTATGAGATCACTACACCAATGGTTGTAGTAACCAAAGAAATGGTTTTGGGTTTATTAATCATATATTAAAATTTAGATAATCTTATATTTGATAATAGATCATATAATTCTTTTATATATTCCTTGTTTTCCATGAAAATTATATATTTCCCTAGAACATGAAGAAGGGATTTTTTAGTAAAAAATTATATTGAAAGTCTCACTACAATAGGGATATATCAAGAAGTCCCCATTATGACACATAAACATGATTTATTTTATAACCTTATTATCATACCTATGATTTACTATGAAATAATACTTGGTATGGGTAGGATTTCAAAATATGATGATAAAATTTAATGACAAAAGATTGAAATTATGATTCATAATGAAGATATAGAATTACTTATCTATAGAGAAGATAAATCATCATCTGAGACATGTTTAGATCCACCCCCAATAGATCTAATAGATGAGGTTATTTGGAATGAAGGGAAAACAAAATCTATGGATGGATATGGTAATAATAAAATTGAGTATGTACCTATTTTACATGAATACCTTGATATGTTTCCCAAGGAATTACCTTTACACAGACCAATGAATGATTTTGATTTTTCTATTGATTAAATCCCTGATGAAAGACCAATATTAAATTCCCTTATAGAATAGACCCTGTGGAATTATTGGGGTTGAATAAAAAACTAGATGAGTTATGTGATAAGGGATTTATTCACACTAGTTTTTCACTAGGGTGATCTTGTTCTCTTCATTAAGAGTAAATTTAGATCTAAATGGTTGTGCATTGATTATAGGTCAATCAAATATATTATGATAATGAACAACTTCCCTATGGATCACATTGATGTCATTTTTCACCATCTTCATGGTGTCTAATATTTTGAAAAGATTTACCTTTATTTTGGGTCTCAAAAATTTTGAGTAAACAAGTAATACATTCTGAACATACTTTCTAAATGTTGTATTAACATTACAAGTTTATATTAATGCCATTTTCATTGACTAGTGCACCATTCATTCTTATGGATCTATGGAATATATTATTCATGTAATGCATTGATAATGTTTGTGTGGTATTTATTTATGATATATTGGTGTATTATAAGATCTGTGAGGACAATGAAAATCACTTTCAGATCATTTTTGAGACTCTTATACATAATAAGTTATATAGGAATTTTAGTTGGTGTGATTTCTATCTTCAAGAATTTTTTTTCTTAGCCATATTTTCTCTATGGATGGAAACTTGGTTGATCCTAAAAAGACAAAGGTAATAAGAGAATGACCTAAACCAAGAAACATAATGGTGGTGCATAGTTTCATTGGTTTGGAAGATTACTATCGGCTATTCATTCAGAATGTTTCCCAATTTGATAACATATTAACTAAGAATACATGTAAAGGGGTTATGTTCATCTAGAAAAAGGAATGTGATGATTGTTTTGAATAACTGAAAAGGATTTTGTTCAATGCTTGGATTTTGATACTACCAATAGAAAGTGATGGGGTTTTGATATATAGTGATTCATAAAATAAGATATTTTTTTGTGCCTTAATGAAATTTGATGAAGTTAATCTTTATGAATCAAGGAACTTAAATAATTATAAACAGAACTATCTAACCAATTATCTTGATTTAGAAGCTGAAATATTTTCATTAATGATATAGAGGAATTTTCTATATTGTGAAATAAGTGATATATACGTGGATCATGATAGCCAAAAATACATCTTTTCACAAAAAATATATCAATATAAGATGAATGTGATGGATCAATCTAATCATGCGTTATGATTTATCAATACACTACAACACAAAAGAAGTAAATAAGCTAGAAGATGAATTAAGTAGGAAATATCATGGATGTATAGCCCAAATAAGGATTGATAGGGATCCTATATTCATGGATATTGTAAAGATAGATATGGGAATTATTATAGAAGGAGAGGAATAACTCCTTTTTTAAAATCATCTCAAATACAACTTTATTATAAAGGATGAAAAGTTATTATTCTAATGATGAGAACATTTAGGATAAAATTAATGATAATAATGATGGTAAATTAATAGACATAATTTGTGAGGATGGTGTTATGAAATTTGGAAAGGGATTATGTGTTCCATATATACTTGAGAAGAAAAATAGAATTATCAAATGATGTCCTCAACTTGAATTTCTCTAAATACCATGGTAACACTAAGATGTAAAAGGATTTGAGGGAACAATTTTCATGGGATAACCTGAAGAAGAAAATTATAGAATATGTATAAATATGCTTGGTTTTTCAATAGGCCAAGGAAGATAGATAACACCATAGAGGAGTCAAGAAAATTATTCCTATTCCTATTTCTAAATGGTAAGATTTTACAATTTAACTTTTCATAGGACAATGAATTACTACAAGTAAAAAGGATGTAATATGGATTATTGTTGATCTTCTATCCAAATATTCATATTTCCTCGATATAAGAGAATATTTCCCTCCTGATCACCCTAAAAGTATCTATATTATTGATGTTTTAACACATAATGGTACACCACTTTTGATCATGTCTGATCTTTAAGCCTATTTTAAATCAAATTTATGGAATAATGATTCAAAGGCTTGTGATAATGACCTTTATTAGAGAACTTTTTACCATCCTGAAACTAATGGAAATTTCAAAATGAATATTCAAACATTGGAATAATTTCTTAGGTCATACTATCTTAACATTAAAGGTATGCAAGATCAATATTTTCCTCTGGTAGAGTTTTTCTATAATAATAGTTTCCTTTCAAGTATTCAAATTGTGTTATTAGGAGCATTACATGGAAAGAGATTTCATACACCAACTTGTTGGGATGGAGTTGGTGAAAGGAAACATGTATGCCCAAATACTTTTCAAGAGACACCAACAATGTTATTAATTTTTTAGTCTCATAATAAAGTATTTCAATGTTGGTAAAATAGTTATGTTGGAAATCAGAGGAATGATTTATATTTACAAGTGGGAGATTAAGTTTTATTAAGATAATCATCATGGAAGGGTTTTATAAGGATTAATAAGAAATGTAAACTGAGCCTCTGATACATCAGACCATTTGAAACGCTTAAAATAATTGTATTTATTTTTTTTCACATGGAAATGCCACCAAGTCACTCAAAAGTACCAGATGGGTTCAATACATCATGGTTAAGAAATTATATATCAGATCTAACATATGTTCTCACCTTTGAAGAATTAGAATTGGAATATGATCTATCTAACTATGAAGAACCTAAAAAAATTATTTACATTATAGAACAAGTATTTAACATTTGTATGACTCTATTGGTAATGCTACATTTTAGAAATCACAAAATGGAGAAATTAAATTGGGAACCAAAGGATGTTATAAATAATAAATACCATCATATGTTTAAAAGGTAATATTCATAAAATTTCAAGGATGAAATTTATTTTGGAGGGAATAATTTAACACTCGAATACTTTATTATTTATTTACTTTTAAATAAATTTAATCTCTCTAATGGATTGAGATACATGCAAAAATGGGTTTAAATGAAACATAATACCCTATTAAAATATTATTTAAACATGACCATTACAACCTAGTCATTAAATTTGAAGGTACGAATGGGAAAAATTAAATAAGGAATAATATATATTTTACACACCTCAATTGATTATATATTTATTGTAAATAAAAAATAAAATCATTTAAATGTTAAAGAATTGTCTTCATAAAAACCACATTTAAAAGAAAAATAGTTTTATCGATTCTTTTGCATTTATGATAAAATTTATTTTGAAACATTTTTAATTGTAAGTGGATAAAAAGAAATTCATTTTAAAAATCATGACATAAAAATTATATTACGGGGATTTTTTATCTTTTCTGAAATGTTTCATTTTTCAATAAATAATGAAAAATAATAATTTTTATTGAAAACTATTTTTTTATTATAATAATTTTCAAAGGTAAATTATATTTTAAATTGTATTTAAATTGAAATTAAATAAATTATATTTCAATTCTAATATTTTTCTCGAGGGTATCAATTTAATGTTCAATTTAAATATAAAAACAATCCATCCATATGATAATTTTCACTTTCGAAACTCACTTTTTCATCGCATCTACAGGTATAATTTTGAATATAATTCCGCAGAATCAATGAATTGAATTAAAAATATAGATTATTTATTTTGAAATAGAATAATATATATTATCGTATAACGAAAAATTGTTTAAGATTAAAAATAGTGAAATAAATTTAAATCAATTAATACAGTTAAAGTAAAAAATTGTTTTAATATGTGTTAAACTAAGAAGATAAGGGATGAAATGAACAACTAACATGTAAAAGACCCATTTTATTGAAATATGTCAAAGATATAACCTATAAGGGTCTATAATGACCCATATTTTGTGTTTTCCAAATACAAATTGTGCGTACTTGATTATTTTAAAAAATTCTATGTTTGTCCTCTCCCCCACTTATAAAAGGACACCCTTAATCCTCCCCTCTTCACACTTCCAAAGCCATTTTATCTAGAAAATAAATTCCAAAGTAACTTAATTATTCTCCTATAAAAATTTTGTAGCCATTTTTTGTTATAAATACATCCTAGGAAGACTTCTGGTGTAAACCTAAAGTTGTCGTTTGATGATCATGTAACGTTATTGATGAATCATTTTTATGTTATTTATATATTAACATATTTAAAATATTATTCAATAATGATAGTATAATAATACATGTATATAACAAATAATAATATGGTTTTATGTTAATTTAATAACCTATATCCATCCCCACTTCCATAAAATGGGAAATTAAATCATTGATCATGTGTAAAATGAACACAAACCTTGTTAACCGGTGTTTGTCGTATTCTATCAAAACCTATCACAATCAGATATAATTATGTATTTAATATTTATATATAATATTGATGAATTAATTATAATTATTTAATTATATGATCACATATAACTTCTTACATTCCATTCATATTAAAATATGATAATGCCACTCGTCTGTACGACGGACTATCATCTCGTGATGTTATGTGATTTTTTCAGGTACTCTTTACATGGAAGGTAATAATGATGAATTTATTGAAAATATGTTATCCATATTAAATTATATAAATTCTTTAAAATCAATATATCATTGAATCCCCTACCTTCTTCACCCGTTAAGTGAATGGTATTGGCGCTCATGACTACATACGACATACCATCCCCAATCAAAGGTCTGACTCGTTTTCCATAAACAATATTATTTAGTGGTTCCAATAATTTATAGAGTGAGTAAATATGATATTTATTACATTATTATAATTTTTAAGACAATGTGTTTATATCATATATACAATAATCCAACATTTATGATAAAACACACATGAGATAACAAGGCAATTAACACCACAAAATTGAATATAATGAAATATTATTGAAAAAGAGTGGAAAATTTAATAATAGGGTGATATATGATATTATTGATAATTACTTGGTTCTGTTATAAACTAATGACATTCTGAAAACCATTATTCAAGTGGTTAAATAATGTTTAACTACATAAAAGTGTAAGCTAAGGTATTTTATCTCGATTTCCATTTCATTGAGAAATATTTGTTTATATGAACCTATTCACTTTTATGGTGTGTACATATTACCTATATAATGTATTTTAAATTTTTTAAAATTTATTAATGATAATTTATTTATTTAAGTTTATTCTTCGAGGGGTTAAAATTTAAAAGGTACAAAATAGGTAAAAACTATTGTACAATCACACTCTGTTTTGTGAATGATTACATTATCTTGAAACAATCACTTTCATATGATCATTTTTCATTACAAATTAAATTTATATTGACTATACATATTATTTTATTATGGATATGTTTATTTCATAACTTTCATATCATTTTTATAAATGGTGTTTATTATTGAATGTTATTTTCACAACGTCCAATAATTAATAATTTAATTCATTTATTATTATTAGTATCCATAATAGTTTTTCATTTATATTATCTCTAGATTCATTTTATTCTTAGTTATTTGATTAAATGGAATGGGTGTTCTTTTAATTATCTTCCTATATTGACTATGATCTATTTATTAATGATATATTCCACTATATTTAAACCATATTTAGAATTTGATATAACACTTATTATTTTTAGCTTCCCTAGAATATTAAGAATAATTATTTTAATGAGATCAAGGATTCCAAATGTCTTCAATTATAATACAATGTACATTATTTCCTTTTGTAAACTGGTCATCCTGAATGTATCGGGTTCTCAAAATCTGATAAACTGATCTAAAAATTGTTATTTTATACCTTCTATCTATTAAAATTTAACAAATTAGGAAATGGATCTAGGTTATTGGATTTGGGATTATTAAATTTCTCACTATATCTTGATTTCTAAAAAATGAAAATAATAATGATTTTTCAAAATCAAATTCGACATTAAAAGTTAGTTTTTTGATGATAAATTTTTTACTTTTAATTGACCACAAGTAGGATTTTAATATATTAGATATAAATTTGTTTTTTATATTTTTTTAATTATATTTTTTAAATTAATTTATTTATTTAAATTTTTTGTTTTATTTTATGGAGATTTATTCAAAACAATTGTTAAATATTAAATAAAAAACACTTTAGTTAGAATATATGTATTTTTTGAAATATATATACATAATTTAAATATGTTAGAGTTACAAATTAATTATGATTATTTGAGTTATAATTTATATCTTATAGAAGGTACAATTATGATAACTCAAAATTCTAGACCTTAAAAATGAAAAATCCAGAAAAGAAACAATCAAATTGAGAAATCACTAGTGAGTTCCATTTCTAAATTATGTGATGCAAGAATAGACAAATAGATTTAATATATTAAATTTAATGTGAAAAATTTGGTTCACAATGTTCGTAGAGTGGATAAAAATATATATTAAGGAATAAGTGGCTCAAAGTGTTGATATGATAAATAATGATGTGGATATCGATTATAAGGTTTATGGAAATGAAGATATTATTCATATGATTCATAAACATTGAGATCAAATCATTATTGACATTGAAAAATATATGGATGTGAATTATTATCCAATATTATAGGGATGTGTAAATGATTTCAAGATATTTTTATTGGTTCAACATGGATCGATTTAAATATTAAAATAAAATGATGTATTTCCCAAGGAAGTTAGTTTTGGGAGTCACATTATATCTAATAATTATTTTTTGTCTCCTTACTAATTTTTAAAAACCTAAGAGGATGTTTCTTGTGTATTATAATGTGCTAGACAACATATCTTTTTTTAAAATTATGTAAGTCAAAATTGATGAAATATTATTTTACCAAAGGAGGAACTAATGATTAGAAAAAACTTCCAATACAGGTTAGGAATCATGGAAGAAATTTTAAACACATATCCAAATATATTAGGTGGGTCGAGCTTCATAGTGGACTGCAAAATAAACAAACAATTGAAAAACACATTGAATATATCATTGAAAAGAAATAGTTAATTATAATACGGTACTTACTATAATCATTGGATTTGTGTAGTCACTTGCACAAAACAACTTACGATTTCATGAAAAAAATGAGAAGATTTATGAGATTGATAACAAAATATTTGAAATCATATTTAATTTTTTTATTAATTTGATCCAGTTATTCGTGGTCCTGATCATCATGTTTTTAATAATGAAATTATAAATAATTTTCTTAGACACAAAATTTAGAATGAATTCATAATTTTTCTTTGGATTGTGACTAAAGAAAAATTCAGGAAGAAAACCATGAGATAAAAATAGTTTTTAACTAGCCTTGATTTTACTTCCTATATAAGTCATAAAGTAAAAAATGTAAATTATTATAATATGGGTGTATGTTGAGGATGA
The DNA here is from genome assembly GCA_963277665.1 of Viscum album. Classification (NCBI taxonomy): domain Eukaryota; kingdom Viridiplantae; phylum Streptophyta; class Magnoliopsida; order Santalales; family Viscaceae; genus Viscum; species Viscum album. Next base: position 940,361,009 of record OY728165.1, read on the forward strand.
ATTTAATGTAAATGTGGAGAATGTTTTTCATGGATTCATTAATGGTGATGGAACAACCTATCATGGGAATTTAAAGTCACTTGAAGATGATTTGGTTTAAATTAAACTCAAAATTCATGAAATAATAGGAAAATTTTATGGTAGTAGATCAAACATGAAAGGTAAACATCAAGGTTTCCTATAAATAATTATTTATGAAAATTAAAGTGAATTTTACACACTATGTGGATGTAGTGTCCTGAATCTTACTATATATGACATGGAACAATCTAGTGTGAAAGCTAGGATATTTTTTTTGCATATGGAAAAAAAAATTATATATTATTTCAAGGTTCACCACATAGATGAGATATTATAAGGAATTATTTGAAGGGTTTGATACCAAAATCATTATAAAAAATGTGATGGGAATGTCACATCAAGAGTATCAAATCTATAAGAAGAAAAATACCTGAGTTAATAAATTCAATGGTTCAAATTGTTAATATTTCTAAACATGATGAAGTAGTGATATTTTATGATAAAGTATTTTGTTCCAATTCAATAGAGTATTTTTAGTTCATAATTATCTTATATATTTGGTATAAAATTTTAGATATATTCAATCATATCAGTAAAATTATTCAAAGGGGGGAGATAGATTTTGAAGAGGAAATTACCAAAATAAAATAGTAGATTTTGTTCTCTGAAAATATTTTCATATAGGTATTTGAAGGTATATTGAATGAATTGAAATAACTTGTAATATAATATGATATTAATCCAATATTTTAAGAAAAAAATAGTTGTTCATAAGAAGAGAAATTTGATGTATATGTGTAAGATGATTCTATTTGAAATTTTCATATATAGGAAAAAAATATAACCAATTGTTTCCATAAAAGTATTGATCAATCTATGGTGTTATTGAGGGATTGTTTTATGAATTTAAAAACATTGACATATTTTTTGGATTATTGTTGAAGTCAATTTTTAGAATTTTTTTCTAATGAACAATTGAAGTAAAATTTCACTCAATTATAATTTTTAAAAAAAATAATTAATAGAATGATTTTTGTGGAGATGAATTATTTCAAGAGATCAAAAAATTTACTTAACAAACTAGACCACCATGTTCTAGATTCAGGGATTATTTCATAACAATTCCATAGATACAAGATTTCCCATAACCAAGAAATCAATTTAATTGTCTTGAAGAACAAGACACAAACATAGTTCCCTTATTACATTACAAATTAAACATAGATCATAACTGTCTCGCTCTTTGGTTTTTGGCCACGAAACGCCCAACGGCTCCGTATCCAATGATTGATGGACCTGGTTTCCAAAGGCAGGAATTCACCGGATGGTCGGACCAGCGACTCTTAAGAACTCACATTGGTCGAGAGGATAGGAAGTCGGGATCATCTCACCCTTTTTGGGGGGGATTTTTTGCCTGTTCCGGGACTCTCTTATAGATTTAAGACGTATTCATATGTTTGTGAATATTTGGTTTATACACAAACATAGTATCCACGGATTCAACCCTGGTGGGAATTGATCAACTAGACGTAGGGGTTCAGAATCATTTATGCCCGAGGTTTACCATCCCTAGTTGGATTAATGACCCTGAAGGGCTGGAACTCTCTTGAGGTGGCACTAGGAGTGGTGTAGTGAACTGACATGGAGATGGTCAGATCGACTGGGTGTTGGGCTTGAACGTCAGGGTGGCTTCCTACGTACCCTACTTAGGAAGCGGGGATCAAAGTCCACATAGTTCGGATAGGTGTCAGGGAACTGGCGTGAAAAGAGACCAGGTGGTCTGATGGGTGGTGGCCTTGAACTTCATGGAGGCTTCCTACGTACCCTGTCTAGGAGGCAGGGATCAAAGTCCACATAGTTTTCATAAACAGTTTAGCATCATGCTGAACGAGGTTGGAACTCCACGTGAAGAAATGACCGAGTGGTGGGCATAAACCTCGTGGAGGCTTCCTACGTACCCTGTCTAGGAGGCAAGGATCAATGTCCAAGTAGTTTTCATAAGAAGTTTAATGTCATGTTGGATGAGGGTGGAACTCATCATGAAGAAACGACTGAGTGGTGGGCTTGAACCTCGTGGAGGCTTCCTATGTACCATGATTTGGCATGGATCAAAGTCCTCGTAGTTCTCTTTGGCTTGGGGCTTATGCTCTGGGGCAACCCAGAATGATGGGTTAGGGATTACACTCTGAGGAGGCCCATAATAGGATGTCATGATCGATGCTTACTCTAAGCCCACGTGAGTCATGCTCGGTGTGAGAAACAAGAGGCAGCAGGGACCAGAGGATCACGTTGCGAAAGGTGCATCCATGAGAAGAGGAGTGGGGCTTATGCATGAAGTCGGACCAGGGAGATGTATTGGGGGTTACACTCTGAGGAGGCCCAGAAGGTCGGGGCTTACACCGAGATGGACGCCCAGAGTGACAAAGCCCCGTGAGAGAGGGAAAGGGGGTGCTCCTATTCCCGTCTCCCCTCTTGTAGTGCATGAGGACTTCCTTCTGATGGGTATTTTACCATATTTGAGGAACCCTCAACAAGTGGATGAGTAGAAAATGGATTCCCAAGCTCAGGCTCTACATTACTCTGGGAATGTGAACCCAGGAATGCTTTGGGAATCTGGTCAAGGGTTGGGGAAACCCCTTTTCCCCAGTTTACTGTGGGTTTGTGAACTCAAAATGGCGCGCTGATGCGCTTGAAAGTTACACCACGTGGATCCGGTGGCTTTGGCAGAGGCCTCGGCTCGGGGCCAATGAATAGGTCAATGAGGGAGTCACGGAGGACTAGGCTGGATCAGAATGATTTTACCTGGCTCTGGAAATGAGAACACCAAAGTATTTGGTGAGCCACTGAGAGGCATGGGTGGAGGCGCCCTTCGCGTGGGGAAGTGCCACGTGGCTAGAGAAGCTATCCATGAACCAGGGTGGTCCACAGACTGATTGGCATCCTACGAACCAGGGTGGTTCTCGGTTTCAGGTTCAATCTGCGAACCATGGTGGTTCGCGGCTTCGGGCTCAATCTGCGAACCAGGGTGGTTCACGAAGGATTCCAGGCAGGCAGCGGCGGACAAGGGCAGCACCGGTCGGAGGCTCGTCGGTCGGGGCTTCACTCGCGGCGGAGGGCACTTTGAGGTATGATGGATGGTAAAAGAGGCATAAACTCCTTGGTCTGCGGGGAAGTCATCTGCAGAGGGGGTATGGTTCGTGGTTCTCCTTTTTTAATATTTAGGTTCGCGCTTCACCAAATTATTATGTGTTTTCTTATTCAATCTTAATTCATATACTTATTGTGGTTCGCAGATGGGAATTTCACTGTTTGCAAAATCTTAAGCCTTCCTTCGACTGATCTCCTTCCTTCGAATACGATTCTAGTTCTCTGATCCTATCTTCCTTCCCCCTTTGTATCCTTTTATAGAGTGGGGAAAAAGAATGTATCACTAGTGCAGAAATTGTTTTTTACGTCACCATTTTTTACGTTGGTTATATATAACTGACGTAAAAAATGCGACGAGTAGATTTTTAATGGCGGTTATTTTAATAACCGACATTCGAAATTGCGCCTGTTGTGTTTTTACGTTGGTTATCTTATAACCGACGTAAAAAACCAATGCGCGGGGGGTTTTTACGTTGGTTATTTGGAAACCGAAGTAAAAAACCAAAGCCCGGATGCGTTTTTTACGTCGATTATCCAATAAAGGACGTAAAAAATCAAAGCACGGGGTTTTTTACGTCGGTTATTTTATAACCAACGTAAAAAACGCGTCCGGGCTTTGGGTTTTTACGTCGATTATTAGATAACTAACGTAAAAAACGCGTCGATATCGGGTTTTTTACATCAATTTCCAAATAACCGACGTGAAAAACCCACCGTGCATTGGTTTTTTACATCGGTTATAAAATAACCGACGTAAAAAATGCATAGATATCTGGTTTTTTTACATCGGTTTCCAAATAACCAACGTTAAAAAACCCCCGCGCATTGGTTTGTTACATCGGTTATCTTATAACCGACGTAGAAAATGAGATATCTACACGTTTTTTATGTCGGTTATTTTATAACCGACGTAAAAAAACCAAATCACGGGGTGTTTTCTACGTCGTTTATAAAATAACCGATGTAAAAAACCCGTATATATCTCGTTTTTTACGTCGGTTATTTTATAACCGACGTAAAAAACCAAAGCCCATGAGCTTTTTTACGTCGGTTTTAAAATAACCGATGTTATAAACTTAAAAAATAGTTTATAACGTCGGTTATATAATAACCAATGTTATAAAACTTTTAAAAAATTAAAGCTCGTGGACTGTCATTAACAATTTTTCGATTGACAGTCCGTCGGCTCGTCTCTCTCGCGCGGTAAACCCTAATCGGTTCGTCGATCGACCTGCGTTAAACTCATTTTGGCTTCATTGTTTATCTTCTTCACTCCTGTCGGATCTATCATCTCAACTCGCAACATTCAATTAAGCCTTCCACGAATTTATTTTGTTCGTTTTTGTTTCGATTCTTGATGTGATTTTCGTTCGTTTTTGAATCTCGTGGAATTTTTTGTTATTGCAAATGGTTATTTGCAAATGGTTACTTGTATTTTGTTATTGCAAATGGTTATTTGTATTGCAAATGGTTATTTGTATTTTGTTATTGCAAATGGATATTTGAATCTCGTGGAATTTTTTGTTGATATAACAGACTATGTTGAGGGAACATTAAACTAGATGAATAATGAGATAAAAAAGATGTGCATCGTTACATTAAAGGAAAATAAATAATAATTACTTTTTATATCATTTTTTGGATCATTTTTTTTATTAATTAAAACAATAAATGTGATCCCCATTACATGATATTGGAGGAGTACCATGGTTTAACCACAAATTATGGAAAACCTAGAACAAACCCTAAAAAATGCATATGTATCATGCTGTGTGATTTCATGATAAATAAGTATGGTTTGTACAAAATATATTTCCTCCATTATATTTGTAAACAAATGTAAAATGTTTCCTAGGTAGAACCTCATGGTATTCACTAACCATGTTCCAACCATGAATAAGAATATAAAACTATAATATCCTAAAAAGTCAAAAAATAATAATACAAGGATGAATAAAAAAAAGTTAATCAAAATAATTTGATTTAATAACCTATAATATATATAGAGGTGTTAAAATAACAGAAACCATACTAAATTCTACCCCTAGAAGAATATGTTGAGGATGTTGGACCTAGATTGAGATTAGGCCACTACTCCATTATCAATGGCTCTCACACTTATGTCTCATTGGAATCGAAAACATGTTACCAATGATATTAAACCATATGAATTACCATATCATTTAGAACATTCACTTGAGAATATAAAACACATTATTATTGTTAATCATATACATATACATATTTAGTCTTGTAATTGCCAGGCTGTTCACTATTGTTGTTGATATTTGTTAATTCTTGGTGTTTAGAATTTCTGAACATGTTTCCTGTAATTGGAATTTAGTTTTTGTCCATGGTTGTTTTGTTTTCGTTTTTGGATTTTGAAAAACTAAAATAAATAGTGTTTTTAGTCGAGTTTTATTTTGATTGATAACCGTTAGAGCTGAAGGCCAAGTACAAAATCAAATCCCTACAAGATATGTTACATGGGATTAAAAAGCAGAAATAAAGGATTAAACCGAATCAGTGGGACTATTGTTATTCTGAGCAGACCAGTGTTGGACGAGCTGGGCGGCCCTCTCAGCCTGCCAATGCAATTAATGATCATCAGAAACAAGAATGAGTGAATTGCTGATAAAATAATAACATGCTGGTAGACCTCTTTTTGCCAGTCACACTGAAGGGTGATGAAGACCAATATCAAGGTCTGCACGCCATTTAAAATAGGTTGTTTATCTAATATATTAAAACATCAAAACCGAAATCAATATTAATCTATGTAGGCGTCATGGTTTTCTTTGATTCAATGATATTTAAAACTATTATATCTAACTATATTTTGTTTTAAAAATAATATTCAAGCATATTTTTTTAAATACCTATAGATTTGTTTTATATTTTAAATTGTTTTACATTCAAATTATGCTTTTTTTCATATAAACATGTATTTGTCTTATCTTAAAAATATATATTTTTTGTTGATATTTGTTATAGGTAATAATGAGTCGAAGTTGGATTACGTAACATCGAATAAGCAATGAATTTGAGGAAGGTGTTGATGCCTTTTTGGAATTTTCAAAATGAAATGCTCCAAGTAGTGACATTTTTTTCTGTCCATGCCTGAAATGTTTAAATATGAAGAAGTTGAAAAGTAGAGAGATAAAAGATCATCTGATATGTCATGGTTTTAATCCAAGTTATAGCCCTTGGATTTGGCATGGTGAAACTGGACGGAATGTCACTGATGATGATGATTCGCAAGATGGTAACTCCGATGGAATTGAAGAAATGATTCGCGATATTGTAGCAGAACAAATTGAGATAGAACCGACAGTTGCACGTCTATATGGTGATTCTAAAAAACCATTATATCCCGGTTGTACAGATTTTACAATTTTGTCGGCAGTGTTAAGATTGATTAACCTGAAGGCAAAGCATGGATGGAGTGATAGAAGTTTTACAGAGCTGCTACAATTGATGAAAGACATTCTTCCAAAAGATAACGATCTCTAGATTCACATTACAAATCCAAGAAAATATTATGCCCGAAGGGATTGGGATACAAGAAAATACATGCATGTCCGAATGACTGCATTATATATAGGAAGGAATATGAATTTCTGTCAGAGTGTCCAAAATGTGGGACATCACGGTATAAGGTGAAAGAAAAATCACAGGGTGATGTAGAGATTACAAATCTCCCTTCAAAGGTATTTTGGTATCTTCCTATAATTAATTGTTTCAAACGTTTTTTTGCTAATTCACATGATGCAAAAAGGTTAAGATGGCATGCTGAAGAGCGGGTATGTGATGGAAAAATACGTCATCCAGCTGATTGTCCACAATGGAAGAAAATTAATGCACAATATTCTACATTTGGAAATGAAATTAGAAATCTCGGACTAGGGTTGTGCATAGATGGAATGAATCCATACCGAACACTCAGTAGCACACATAGTTCATGGCCTGTATTATTGGTAATTTAAAACCTCTCTTCTAAAGTTTGTATGAAGCGCAAATATGTCATGTTGAGTACAATGATCTCTGGTCCAAAGCAACCCGGTAATGATTTTGATGTTTACTTGTCACCGTTGATTGATGATTTGAAACTGTTATGGGCTGATGGTATTGGGGTGTATGATTCTTATAAAATGGAATATTTTCAACTGCATGCAGTGCTTCTGTTCACTATAAATGACTTCCTAGCATATGTAAATTTGTCTGGATACAGTGTTAAAGGGCATAAAGCATGTCCTATTTGCGAACAATAGACGTCCTATTGTCAATTGCATCATGGGAGGAAAACAGTGTACATGGGTCATCGAAAGTTTTTGCCTATAGAACACCCTTATAGAAGACTAAAAAAGGCATTCAATGGCCCACAAGAATTTGATACTACTCCAAAACCTTTATCCCCTGATCTGTATTTTGAGAGGGTGAAAAACCTTGACGTGACATTGGGAAAGACACAGAAATCTGGTAATGATAGACATATTTGGAAGAAAAGGTCAATTTTTTTATCTACCATATTGGAGGAATCATGAAGTTAAACATAATATTGATGTCATGCACATGGAGAAGAATATCTGTGATTCTTTGATTGGAACATTGTTAGATATTAAAGGAAAGACTAAAGATGGGTTGAATGCAAGATTAGACTTACTATCAATGGGAATACGTTTACAGTTAGCTACCACTCCTAAAGGAAGACGAACATTTCTTCCCCCGGGTTGTCATACATTATCGAAGAGGGAGATAATTAGCTTCTGTCAGTGTCTTCATGATACCAAAGTGCCTCAAGGTTATTCTTCTAATGTAAAAACTTTTGTTTTATTGAAGGACTTGAAGTTGATAGTTATGAAATCACATGATTGTCACGTCATGATGCAACAAATTATACCAGTTTCATTGCGTGGAATATTGCCCATTCGTGTCAGAAAGACTATAATGAAGTTGTGTTATTTTTTCAATTCAATTTGTAACAAGGTGATTGATGTGAATGCTTTGAACATTTTGGAAAAGGATGCAATTTTTATACTTTGTCAATTGGAAATGTATTTTCCTCCAACTTTTTTTGATATAATGGTGCATTTAATGATTCATCTGGTTCGAGAAATAAAGCTTTGTGGACCTGTATATCTTCGTTGGATGTATCCTTTTGAAAGGTATATGAAAATATTAAAGGGGTATGTTAAAAATCTATATCGACATGAAGCCTCCATTATTGAAAAGTATATTTTTGAGGAGGTAGCAGAGTTTTGTACGAGCTACTTGGCTGCGGCGCAACACATAGGTTTGCCTCCATCTCGCCATGAAAAAGTTAATAATGAGGGAAAGGGGATTCGATGATTGAAAGTCAAATCATTGTCAGCTGAACAGATAAAGAAGTTAGAATCATACATCTTGAATAACATAGCTGATGTTCAACCATATATCACATTGAATATTAATGAGTTGAAACAATGTCATCCAAAGAAGAAAGAAATGTAGATTTTGAATGAGCACAACAAAACTTTTTTGTCATGGATTAAAAAGACTTTGCTTGGTAGATCAGATGTATCAGAGACATTAAAATGGATAGTGGGTGATCCAGGTTTAAATGTGATAACATGGTCTGGTTAAGACATTAATAGTTATACATTTCATACAAAATCTCAGGACAACAGAAGTGCAGTTCAGAATAGTGGTGTATTGGTGTTTGCAGAAGAAATGCATTTTTCGAGTGCCAAGGAAAAAAACCCAATTTCTGCATCAAATGCATATTATGGAGTGATTGAAGACATATGGGAGGTTGATTACTTTAAAATTAATGTTCCCGTTTTTAACTGGAAATGGTTTAACGGTAACAACAGTGTCAGACACGATGAATTTGGAATGACACTTGTTAATCTGAATAGATTGGAAGACACAGCTGATTCTTTTATAATGGAAACACATGAAAAACAAATTTTTTATGTAGTAGATCAATCAGATATGCAGTGGGATGTTGTTTTACAAGGGAAAAAACAATATGTTGGTGAGGATGAAATTGATGAATATACTGATTTATGTGAGATCCCTTCTTCCATGGAAATATTAGCAGAACATAATGATGATCATGTTGAAGATATAGTTTGTTCCATAAGGAACGATCACGACGAAGGAATTTGGGAAAACAATCCATCTGTACATTCCTAAAATTACAGGTAACATATGTTTATTTCTTGTTTACATTTATTTTTTCCATAAATGTTAGATATTGTAAGTTTTTTATTTATTAAAACATTTTTTAAAATAAAATAAGTATATGTTTTTGTTTGTTTTAAGTTTGTTTAGTTTAGTTTATCATGTTTATAACCATTACATAAATTTTAAAATTCTTATTTTTGTTCACTGACAATTACTTTACCATGTTTACAATGTTTACCAGGTTTAACATTTTTACCATTTTTACCATCTTGACCATCTTGACCATCTTGACCATCTTTGCCATCTTTACCATTGTTTAACATTCTTACCATATTACCAATGTTTACTATTATGTAACTTAGTACACTTTTCTATTTTCTGATTATAGTAGTATTAAAATATTTGAATTTGTATATTTGTTCACTGACAATTACTTTACCATGTTTACAATGTTTACCAGGTTTACCATTTTTTCCATTTTTACCATCTTGACCATCTTGACCATATTTTCCATCTTTACCATTGTTTAACATGCTTACCATATTACCAATGTTTACTATTATATAACATAGTACACTTTTCTATTTTCTGATTATAGTAGTATTAAAATACTTGAATTTGTATATTTGTGAACTGACGTTTGTTTTTTTGATTTGAAGGATAATGACAGATCATTCAGATGATCAACCACATGATTCTGGAGAGGAGCATATTGCTGGTCATACCTCTGGGGATGAACATTCACATGCTCCTATTACGACAAAGAGTTCAATGGTTAGTAAATGTGGGTGCACATGTTTACCAAAATTACCACTTGCCCGTACACAGGATCAGAGGATAGTAGTTGAGTTTGATGATGATGATATTCCAAGAGGTCCGAATGCCAAAGAGTTTAAGAGTTTTGTTGTAACTCAGGCTAATACCAAAGTAAGCATTCTATATGATGATTGGAGAGGTGTGGATAAAGCGATTATCTCTCAGTTGTGGGAGACGATTTTGGTAAGATCTTTTGTCATTGTTTGACCATTCTTTTAATGTTTCTAGTATATATAATATGTTTAACCTCTTCTTTATCAGATGACATTTGATATTCCTGACACTGGAGGAGTCATGAATAAATGCTTATCATTGGCTTCCAGGAGATGGAGGGATTTCAAATCAACCCTCTCATATGATTTCATTTATGTTCATAGGATTCATGACAATCCATGTCGTATATATCCTTTTATAGATGAAGACACATGGAGACAGTTTTTTGAAAGTAGAAAAAAAAGAGTCATTTCTAGTAAGGGCAATGTAAAATTTTATAAACTTTCTTATATAAATGATTTTATTAATGTTTTGTTTATGATTTCTTATTCTTAAATTACAGCAAACAAGGAAAGCTCATCAAGATATCCAATCTAAAAATGTATACCCTCATAGTTTATCAAGGGGAGGGTATACATTATTGGAAGAAAAAATGATGGAGGAAAAATTTCAAAAACTAAGAGCTGATTCTTCAAGCTCTGGAGAGGTGGCCCCTCCATCCCCTCCATCTAGACATGAAAAATAGAAGAGAGCTCGGAAGGGAAAAAAGGGAACTATCTTTCGGAAGAATCAAGAATCGTAGCTGAGAGGATTGTAAGATATCTATTTAATTTATTTATGTTAACATTTTTCTTCATATAAGTTTCAATCATTAAAAAAATGTTCAATTAATTAATACATGACTCTCTGGAGGAGCAGAGTTCAGAGGGGACATTTACAACTACTAGGAGGGAAGATATTTTATTTGCAGCATTGGGAAGGCCTGAACATCCTGGTCGTGTAAGAGGATATCTGGCAGGTGTATCGGTAAGAAAAGTGTTTCCATGTTCGTCAACTTCTAACATTGAGGGGGTTTATAAAAAAAATAGAATCCTTGGAGGCTGAAGTTCAAAATATTAATGCGACGATGGAAGACAAGATTAGAGAGTCGGTGCAGTCTATGTTTTCAGAAATGCAAAGACAATTTCAGACTGCAGCTCCCACTCCTCCACCACCCCCTGCAGACCCCATTATTTATCCTCCACCTCCGCTAGTAGCTCCCACTCCCCCACCTCAGCCTGCGGACCCCATTTTTTATCCTACGCCTCCGCCGCAGCTTCCTACATATTGCGAGTTGTATGTTGATGATTCTCAACATCATATAGTAGCATACGGGTTGGTATATTGTATAGGAGATACAGTTCATCATCAACAATTAGAGGTAGAGAATCAGAGGGTCACTGTATAGGATATTATAGATAGATCAGCTAGGGTACCAATACCTACAGATGAGGTGGCGACAGTTGGATAGAGTATCGGCCATTTTTTAGTATGGACATCCAGACTTCTTCAACTCATTACCATAAAGGTATGAATGTTATATCTTGTATTTTATTTTTTTATTAAAGTTGTTTTATCATTTGAAAACTACTATATTTCTCAATTTTTTTTCACAGGAATACTTCAAAGGTAAAGAAATACTGTATAGACAACAACAAAGACAACAGGCTATGACATCAGATACAGATTCCAGTGGTCTTGACAGATTTTCAAGATATACACATTTGTTGTTGGGTTTTTATGAGTTTCCAATGGAATCTCATGTTTTTGGACGTGAAATAAGTGTGGGGATTACAAAATCTGATATCATGGAGCTTGTTACCGGAGATAAGTTCGGCATCAAGGTGGTGCAAATTTTTTCCATGTAAGTCTTAACACCTTTTCCCTGCATTATATTTATTAAAAATGTATACTTATATATGTTTTGTATTAGGTATCTTTATAAAATTTGTGAGAGGAATGAACTGACAGAAGTATATGGATTCATGGACCCGCAATTGATTTCCCCTGAAGCATGTGCATTGACTGAAGAACAAAGAATGGTTTATATTGCTGAATGATTTGAAAAGAATATAATCAGACAATGTTGGATGATGCCTTTTTGTGAGAGGTATGAAACACATTTCTCTCAAAGAGTTAATTATCTTTTAACATAAAAAACCACAAACATTAAATTTCCTTTTATCAGTGATCATTGGATGTTAGGGATTTTTTCCCAAGGGAGAAAGCTCTTTATTGGATATGCTCTGTTCATGGTGATGTGCGGGAAAGTATTAATAATATATTGGAAAAGTATGTTTCAATTTCTCAATAGTTTTATATATTATAATGAATTTTAAATTTACCCCATTCGTATTATTTTCTAACAGTGCATGGGTCTACTTTCGAAAAAACACAAAGAAAAGAAATGCAATGATCAAATATGTAAATGCGAAGGTAAATTTCCATTTATAATTTTTACTTTTTGATTTATTACATAAAAATAATATATTGAATTTACACTCATTCAAAACAGAATTGTCATGAACAACAAGGCCTCATCGAATGAATATATTATATGTTAAGATTTATGTATGAAATAATAACAACTGGGACAGTTGTGAATTTTGACCTGGTATGATTTCCTCTTAAAATTTGCCATAATATTTCAATTTGATTTATTCATTATACACGTTAACTATCTTATTTTTCATTTGTAGCTTTTTGATGACCCTCAACCCTATACTGCTGAAGACATCAAACACGTACAAGTGGAGTGGTCAAATTGTTTTACAGGTTTGATTGAATTTTAGTTGTTTGTAATGTAAAATGTAATTTTGAATATTGTCATTTTAATTGTGTATTTGGTAGTTTTTTAGGTTTGATTTAGTTTTTTTTGAAGTTGACAGTGTATGTTTTGAATGTTATATAAGTGAATGTTTAATTTTGCTCTACTTCTTGTTTTGGTCTACTATTGATCGTTCTTCTGGTATGGATTTGGGTATGTGGGGGAGGGGTTCCAAGGGTGTGGGGGTGTGTTCAGTGGGGTTGGGGGTGTCCAGCGGTCTGGGAGGGCTGTCCGGTGGGGTGGGGGACAGTCCTTGGGGGTGGCAGGGATGTCCAGGGGTGTGGGAAGCCGGTCCAGGGATGTGGGAGTGCTGTCCAGGGGTGGGGGGGGGGGGGGGGGTTGTCCAGGGATGTGGTGGGGGCAGTCAAGTGGGTTGAGGGGGTGAGGAGGTGTTGTTCAGGCGGGTGGGGGTTGTCGAGGGGTGTTTGGGGGTGTCCGGGGGTCGGGGGGCAGTCCAAGAGTGTGGTGGGGGCTCCAATGGGGTGGGGGAGGGTTTTCCAAGGGGTATACATGAGGGTGGGAGCTCCAATGGGGTGGGGGAGGGCTATCCAGGGGGTATGCATGAGGGTGAGGGCTCCAACGGGGTGTGGGAGGGCTGTCCATGGGGTATAAATGAGGGTGGATGCTGTCTAGTGGGTAAGTTTTATATGTTATCTATATACATGCTTAATTTTGATGTACTTCTGTTTTTGTGGTACGATTTCTTGATTTGTTTTCTGGTTGATTCTGGTGGAGAGAAGATCACTGCATTCTGTTTATAAAAAAAATTGGGGTTATCACGTCGGTTATTTAATAACCGACGTGATAAAATGCCTGGAAAATAGTTTATCACGTCGGTTATTTAATAACCGACGTGATAAAAGGTCTTCAGAATGGTTTATCACGTCGGTTATTTAATAACCGACGTGATAAAAGGCCTGGAGAATGGTTTATCACGTCGGTATAACCGACGTGATAAAGGGCCTGGAGAATGGTTTATCACATCGGTTATTTAATAACCGACTTGATAAAAGGCCTGGAGAATGGTTTATCACGTTGGTTATTTAATAACCGACGTGATAAAGGGCCTGGAGAATGGTTTAGCACGTCGGTTATTGAATAACCGACGTGCTAAATGGCCTGGACAATGGTTTATCACGTCAGTTATTGAATAACCGACGTGATAAACTGCCTCCCTCCGGTTTCTCACGGCGGTTATATAATAACCGACGTGATAAACCCCCCACCCCCGGTTTTTCACGTCGTTTTTATATGAACCGACGTGATAAACCACACTCAGCCCGGTTTATCACGTCGGTTCTTATAGAACGGACGTGATAAACCACCCTCACCCCAGTTTATCATGTCGGTTCTATATGAACCGACATGATAAACCCCCTCGCCCCTGTTTATCATGTCGGTTGTTTAAGAACAGACGTGATAAACCATTTTCCAGGCAGTTTATCACGTCGGTTATTCAATAACCGACGAGATAAACCATTCTCCAGGCCCTTTATCATGTCGGTTATTCGTTTTTATGTTTTTGACGTCGGTTTCTAAATAACCGACGTCAAAAACCTTATTTATAACGTCACATGTATTAACGTCGGCTAGAAATCGACGTAAAAAATTAAAAATAACTGACGTAAAAAACGTTTTCTGCACTAGTGTATCTGTGGCCATGCGACACCTTTTGTGGAGGCCCATAACCAATCACCCGATTCACAACTAACTTGGTCAATCCGTGATTCGAAGTGGGTATTGATCGCTCCCCTCCTCTGAGAGGCAAACTCAGGGGGTTCTCCGCGGCTGCGGAGGGTTCCGCCTCCATTCTGTGAACGACAGCGAGTGCAGCTTGAGCCGGTCGACGTGGTCCACAGTTGGGGCGGTTCGTGACAGTGAACCAAACTTGCGTCCATCCTACCTCACGACCGCGAAGCCTCTCCACCTCCATTTCGCGAACGACAACGGTTCGCGGAGGGGGGTGCCTCACGGTGCCTAGCCACGTTGTACTTCCATGGACCGGTTCGCGGACCGGTCCTTTGTGTCTCCTCTTTGATTATATTGCCCCAATTCATTTGGTAATTTTGGATAAAATTTCCTTCACAGATTTTTCAGGACCTTACAAATGCCCCCCATCGGAATGGGGTCCAATCGGAAAGAAAAAAAAGGCCATTGTGATGCAAATAGGTCTTGAAACTGAGATGGTTTGTGATAAAAAGGTGGACCTAGTGGAGGACCACACCTATAAATATGGGGATCCCTAACTTGTCCTTTACTGAATTCTTCGCAAAACCAGATCTCCTTCACCTCCGCGTGTTTGCTCCTTCTCGAAGTGTCTCGTTTGCGAACCGAAAGCAACTACCACGAACCATTTCTTCTTTGCGGTCACCATCACCCACGAACCGACATTCCAACCGCGAACCATTCTTCTTAATTAATTAAAAATTATGTGATGATGGGTTGTGGAGGAACTTTCTTCGCGGTTTCGATGCTCTGCGGACTAAATATCTCTTGAACATTAAAAAGTATTTGAGTCTTCCAAATAAACCTGGGATTGAATATCCATGGAGTGACTTAGTTCACGGTTTCCTGGACAACGCTCGATGAGCCAGGGCTTCATGGACTGATTTCTAAAAGGGCTGGTTTGCGGGATGGTGCCATCACAAGCCATCCTCCAAGGCCTCCTTGGGAATTTGGTTGTGAAGGCTCCTTAACCATTCATTTTGGTTATTCCTGTCAAGATTTTTATTCCGGACTAATTTCTATTATTGTACAGGGAGAAAATATGGTTCCCCCTCGTTCTACGCCCAGACATGCTGTAGAGCCCCTCTCCACCACCTCAAAGAGAAATTTGGCTATGATTAGCGGAGCGGAGAGTGACACAGGGGACCCTAGCCGGTCCATCATTCCTGATGAGAGTGCATTGAAGAACCTACCATCTCTAGAGCTTCTGAGTTATCCATTATCTAATCGGCTCCCGCTCTATGGATTCGGTATCCAGGACGACATCTCTACCCCCCCCCCCCCTACATTCACATGTCTCCCTTCTCCTTTCCTAGAAGCGCCTTCAAAATGCATTTAGGCAAACATTACCCAATCCAGGGAGATAATCTCTAATTCTGGATTGAATGACACATCTATTCTGAGGGGCTCAATCTGGACCCAGAGCGATCAGTGCACTCAAGAATTTTCTCAGAGAGCTTTCCTTAAGGACTACCCTTCTATTATTAATCTTGCTCGAAGGGATTCTGATGCTGGGTGGGTTCCCAGGTGGGATTTTCGGTCTGACGGGCTCTTCTTAAATGATTTGGCTTGGGCGTTCTGGGTCCATCATCACTATCGAGAGTCTCCCGATTCCCTAGAAGTTGTCAACCTATACTCCGTAGTGTGGGCTTCCCAATTTGATGTCTACCCGTCGTCCTTGATCCTGCCCGACCTGTTCAGCCACTGGTGTTCAAGTACTAATACTTTCCACCTTTTCCACGGTGAAGTCGACATCAATCTGTGGGACATCTACTAGATAAGAGGACTGCCGATTGCTAGAGAGATATATGATGAATTTTTTCCCACTCCCGATGCATGGGACGACGTTGAACAGGTGCCTTTATTAGCGAAAGAGCTGCTAACCATGGAGGAGCAGTCACTGGGTCAGGCCATGCATGCCTGTTCGCTTATTCCTTACGGCACTTGGATAGAGTTATTTCTGAACACCACCGATTCTGGGCTGAAGATTAAGCGTCCCAGGACTCATCCTTCCCAGCAGTCATGAACCATTCAAGGTTCTTACTAGGAGGTTCTGGAAAGAGGCGACGACCTTTTATGGGGTTACGAGGCGTGCCCTGGTGTGTCTCCTATGCTCCGATTGGCCGGTCGGTTTGCTATGTTTTTGAGCGGATGGCTATTTACTTCCCGGGATGTTAACCCAGGTGTCCGAGCCTGCACATTGATAATGGCGGTCGGGTTAGCAGAGGGACACTTGGTGAATTTAGTCATGCTCACTTTGGCCTGTATCTATGAGCTACTAGGCCGCATGCAGTTGGGCGGGTCACCCTACTGTCTAAGTGGGCCATTTCAATTTTTGTATGGCTGGGTGGCGAATCACTTTCGCTGTTATGAGTATCGTCACAACACGGTCATCATGCTTCCTACCTTTTAGCCTACCCTACTGGATATATCCAAAGTTCTCTTGAAATCTCTCAACTCTAGTGATGTCCTCGAGCTCCTGAGAGACTTCTCCCTGTTCATCTTCACTCCCTACTCCACCCCTTATGGCGTCTTTGTTGACAACCATCAGGGGAGCTTGGAGGAGCGCTTTTACATGGTATCCCTGCGGGACGGGTTTCTATCCGCACGGGTTGACGATGTCTCTTTGTGTGAGCTGTATGTCCCGTATCACTTTTCTCGCCAGTTCGGGTGCATGCATGTCCAAGCTTCACTTCACCCTCCTCGGGCCCAAGGACTGCATCCAACCATACTTCATCAGTGGTGGATGATGCTGACGTAGGAGGGATCTAACGCAAGCGTTCCCCTACCTGATATGGGTGCAAATGCCGGCATTTCCCTGGAATATACAAAGACATGGGTAAAATACTATCCTGATGGGATCCTAGGGAAGGCTGTCCAGCAGTCTCCCAAATCGGGAGGTATGGTGGCCACTGCGTCCACTACACCTTCCTCATCACTTTCAAGGGAGGAATGACTAATGCCTCACCGATCAAAGCGATTCAGAGAACTTTCCTCTCCCGACCCTGCGGTGGCTGCAGTTCGTGCAAGTTCATCCTTCTTGTGCATGGATATGGATGACCCTGTGATGTCAGGTCCTAGAGAGACCATCTCGGAGGTTCCGCCAATCGATATCGGGCTTAGCAACTTGGTCCCGAAGCCTTAACCGGGGTTAGGAGCTCTAGACTTTCCAGCATCAGAGCCAACTTCAAGTGAGCACACCTATGCACGATCTACCATGCCAGACTTTATTCTAGTGTCATCCAGCGAGGATACCAAAGATCCTCGCATCATGGCGGACCATAGGGTAGTGCGCAGGTGGGCCTGGCCTCGAATCTATGATATCATCACTGAAACCCCCTTAGCTGAAATGGAAATGAAAATCGATGCTCTTTGTCAGCTCTTCCTGGGTTTGGGGTCTGGTGGCTTTGACTATCGGCACTTCCATTCTCTTGCTTACCAAGTTGTCATGGGCCATGAGGAAGCTGTCACTAGTGAATGTACGCTCGCTCACTTCGAGACCACTCATTGCGGGGCCCAAAACTTGGAGGAAACCACAAAAACTCTCTATCAACTGATAGAACGGGAGGCAATCTCCCAGGATCAGGCAGCCATCCTATCCTCCGAGTTGCATGCATGCGAGGATCGAGCCGCGATACTGAGGGATCAGTTATCGGTTATGACTGGCCGTCTTGAAGTCACCAGAAAAGGGTTCAAGGATCTCCAAACCATCGTGGAGTGTATCCGTCAAATGGATGAGGCTGAGACCAAGGAGAAGGCTGCGTTGGAACAATCCTGCGATGTCCTTCACCACGCAGTCGCTGATCTGGTGGGGAGAGAAAGTCAGGCTCCTTTATAACTATCATATCTACTTTTTTATCCCTTGTTTTACTTACCCCTCTACCACCCTTTCTTATTTATATAAAAGAGAGAACCCATCTTGTGTACATCCTCTTTTTTTCCATCTTAATGTAATACAGTCTCCATCACTCACTTGTTACTGTGGAATTTGGTTGTTACTTAGAACAATTGTTGTGAAAATAACAATTCACTGAATCAGAACTAATTATAACTCAGGAAAACAAGCTCTAATTTTTTCCTAGACCATGGATTCCAGTGACCATAGTCTTACTATTTCTAGGGTTTTATATGAAAACCCTACAAACTTTTTTTTGTCTTTTTCTTCTTTTAATACCCTGATTTTGCCTGGGCCCCTTAATGTGGACCCAGTGGATATAACCCGGCTTTTTCTTAGGTCACCCTTTTCGGGTTTTCAGCCTAACAGGCTTTGTGCCTCTTTCCTTTGTGACCGGTTTAATGTCCCGTCCACAAGACTATCATTACTAATGTTTTAGGTCGAACATCTTTGACCAAATAAGGTGGGGCAAGGTCCCCTAATAGGAATCAACTGATTAAAAGATGTCTTAATATCTTTTAGAAGCACGTGTGGGAAACATATTTGGACAACATGTAGGGAATGTCTCAAGGCATGGGAGCCGCATCGGCATATAGAGGTAGGAAGATCATTTCCTAAGGAAGTCTTTCCTTTAGTAGACAGGCCATGTGTGATTAATATGCAGAGCTACTGAAGGCATGGTATGAATAGTCATACAAAGGTGTCCTTAAGTCAAATAATCACCCATTTCTGATGGCCAGGGGAGTTCGTGGAAGTTCGGCTTATGGAAACCACGGTGGGTGGCATGGAAAGAAATGAAAACCACCAGGGGTGGCTCAGAAGGGGATTGTGACATCTGAAAGGGTTTTGGGAACATCCGTACTAATCAAGAGCATGGTCCAGAGACCACCTCCATATGAATTTAGTTTTTATAAGGGATGGTTGAGTCTTGACGCAGTTTAAAGTCATGCAGCTGGGACGTCATTTGAAATGGAATGACTTTTCCTGGTTCTTGGTAATCTCTTCAAAGACGTTTCACCGCATTCAGGTATGATTGTGAAAGAGGATGGTAATCTATAGCTCAGAGGGTTTCTGAATCTCGGGATAGAAATGGGGGCTCAGAGACCTAGAGGCATATGGAGAGAAGCATTGCCCAAGGAAAACATTCCTTTGGTAGATGGGCCAAGGGCAATCAATTTACAGAGCCACTGAGGGCATGGTATGTATAGTCATTCAAAGGTGTCCTTAAGTCAAATATTATCCACTTTCCATAGCCGAGAAACTTCATGGATGCTGAGATTTTGAAGCACCAGAGGTGGCTTATGAGAGTTAGGATTTTTATGAGTACATAGTATGGTTTATGATGAGAGTGTGCCTGAATAAGGGGGAATATCTAGACTATACTTCTTGAGAACATGTGAAGTAATTCTTTCTCACGCTGGTGTGAGGCGGTGGTTCGTGCAGGTCTAACCCGTGCACTGCAATACAGAGAAAAGCCGCTGTTTTTATTGAACCCGTGATAGGTTCGACCATGCACCTTAACGTCATGCAGTAAAGATGAGGAGAATTATTAAAGGTTTCAGTGCAGTTTAATGTCATGGGACGAGGACAGGGGCATTTTTGAAGGTCGTTATTCAGTTTAATGTCATGCAGTGAGGAAGGCTTCCGTGCAGTTCAACGTCATGCGGCGAGGGCGACTTCTGCGCAGTTTAATGTCGTGCGGCAAGGACAAAGATATCTTTAAGGGTTGTTGTGTAGTTCAACATCATGCGGCGAGGATGGGGGAATTATTATGAAGGATTCTCTTCATCAGAATATAACTGGGCTTGAATATCTCAACATACCCCAAGCGTGGATGGAGGTTGATTGGTGTAAATCATGGTTCCAGGGATTCTTGGACCAGGAGAGGTGATATAGGGGCTCTGAGGCCGGTAAGCGTACGGAGCTATGAAGAGCATCGCCTGTGGAAATCATTCCTTTGATGGACGAGCCAGAGGGTATCATTATGCAGAGCCTATGGGGGCATGGTATGCATAGTCATACAAAGGTGTCCACAGGTCGATAGCTTTCCACTTCCAATGGTCGTGAGTGGTTATGAGGATCCGTAGTTTTCCGGGCCACGAAGTTTATCATCTGGTGAGGAATGCATGGACATGTCGGGGATATTTGTCCCTAGCTGCTATTAAAGCTTAAAGATCCCCCCCCTGCGCTGATTTATCTTGCCCACAGGGATTTTCCTTCACTCGGTGCAGTTTAACGTCATGCGGTGAGGACGAAGTACTCCTAGTTTATAGGTCATAGAGCTCGGACCATTGGGTGACTATTGCTGCAGTCACACGAAAGATAATTTGGTCAGGATGTTCTGGTGTACTTGGAACAATGTGGGGGATGAAGGTAGTAAACTGCAACATTGAGCCTTCCCGGATCAGGAGGTATGGTGTTGGGGCTCTGAGGCCGGTAGGCATACGGAGCTTGGAGAAGTATCGCCCGATGAAATATTTCCTTTTATGAACGATCCAAGGGCTATCATTATGCAGAGCCACTGAGGGCATGGTATGAATAGTCGTACAAAGGTGTCCCGGGTCGATAACTTTCCACATCCGATGGCCATGATGGATTATGAAAATCCACGATTGCTCATAGTGCAGATTTAGGCATGTGGGGATAATGGTGTCCGGGTATACAAGAAACATCATCACTGTAACAGCCCGAGATTTTATGAAAAATATTCTTTTTAATTTTATTAATGTCTTGTGTTGTACGCTACACCAAAAGGAGCTTGCACAACACGCATCCTTGACTTGCCTTGCATTGCACGCAATCGCAACCTTCCTCGATAGCGTGTGTGGTACGTAATACTGAGTTTCACGAAACAATGATATGCTATTAAAATATTATTAAAACTAGCCGTTATGAATAGTAATAACCACTTTTTAAATTTTAGAAATTTTAGCTCTCAAAATGGACTTCATTTTTGGATTCGGAGAATCGAATTTAGCCTAAGGTGAAATTTTGGTACTTTTCGGATAACTTTCATATTCTGATGAATAGTGAAAATTACTAAATTATAATTAGAAACAACTTTTTTAATCAAAATAATTAATAGTGATAAATTATTAATTTGAGTTGTTTTAAAGTATATTTAGAATATATTTTTACAATTTAATACAATGTTGGTCATTGGATGTAATTTCACATTTAAACCAGACATAATCAAGTGTCAATCTTTTGATAGATATTGTTTCTTAAAAACACGCTATTTGTTTTAACAGCGGGATTTAATTAATTAATTCAACTTTTATGTTATGAATTTGGTAAAATAGATTTCATTTTTGAATTCGGAATATAAAATATAGCTTAGGATGATATTTTGGCATTGTTCTGAAAAACATCAATTTTTGATGAATAGTGAAACTACTAAGTGGTAGGTTAAAAACTGAATTTTGCATAAAACTTAATTTTACCGCTTCTGTGAATGGAATTTCGAAAATCCGACAGACACGGTTGATATCAGTAAGTAAAATGTAGTTCAATGAGATAAAAATAATTTTTTGCTGAATAGTAACTTTTTACTTTTTTTACCGCGGTTAATAGTAAATAGGGTAACTAAGGGTAAATATGATATTAATATTACCCTAACACATGTCCTAATTCTATTGGATAAGTGTAATTCGACCAAAAACAACCTTATGAATAAAATATGACCATTTAGGCCCACTTGGATTAGATTAGGACATTTATTATTATTTAATTCAAAGAAGAGTTAAAAGAGACAAAATCAAAGTTTATTTACTAAAACATTTTTAATATAGGGTTATACATAATATAAATTCGATTGTAAATATTCATTAGAAAGATAAAAAGATTTCCTACATAATGATATTTTATTTGTAATTTTTAGACATCAAATAATTTAATTTATTTATGACACAAAGATGATGCAGTAATTACCCTTTTAAGGAAATATTAACATAATTGATGTTATAAATGCTCAAATGAATGTAATTTGAGACTTTTTATGAATTCCACTAATTTTATAGGTTACTATGATATATTAGTGTTGATTTAATCAACTTGGTTCGAACATATAAATCTGTTATGACTTTCACAAAAATCATATATCAAATAGTGTCAAAATTGACACAAAATAGTTTTTAAATCAAATATTATATTATTAATTGTTATTTTATTCCTAAAAATATAAGGTTCGGCCAAATGACTTAGCTAAGGATATATATTTTAATAATAAACAATTTGGGGTTCGTTTGGCATGTTATAGTAAGTATATTAACCATATAGTGAAAGAAAACAAAAAGACACGGTAAAAGTAAAATTATTTAACTTAGAGTTAAATCTAATTGATAAGGTTAAAATAATACCCTAAACTTGTCTAAATCTTATTGGTTGATAGGATTTCGACCCTTCCCCACTTTATCTTCGAAATAAGACCCTTTGGAACCATTATAAACCGATTTTGACTTTAATATAAAATAATATTTTGAGATATTCCTAAGGTGCCCCTCTCCTCCCCTATAAAAGGACACCTCCTCCCCCTCCTCCTCACACCAATTTGAGCACTCAAGCTCGGCCAACCCCTGCCAAAATCTCTTCTCCACTTCCCTAGAAATATCCTAGAGGTTCTGGTCTTCCTCAAAGACCAATTTTAGTTCCCTAAGAGGAGGTCTCCAAAAGGCGCTTCAAAGAAGAGGTAATTACCGTTACCAATTCTTTCATCTTTATTTCTTCTTCCACTTCTTCTTCTTAGGTTGTTTCATTATGAAGTAATAACATTAGTATCACTCATATACTGATATGTTATTATAAGTATGAAACAAACCTATTTCACCATCTATCCATCCTACGGAAAAAGAAATCACCGCGCGTGCGTACGTACGGAATACCGTCTCCACGCCGTGGTGTAATCTATTTTCCACCACCACCTTACACGGATGGGTATAATGGTGTAAAGAATAACTATACATAGTTATTACAACATCATATTGATTCTGATATATTGTATAATCCACTCCAATTCAGTTCAATATTTATGGAAATGATATCATCGCTCGTGCGTACGTACGGACTACCGTCTCCACGACGCGATGAGATTCATTCTCCATGTTAACCATTTAAGAATGATTATAAAGAATATATAAGAAATAATAATGAAATATATGACATTATAAAGCTACTGGATTTATGTATATATATATATGTATGTTATCTACTTACTTCCATTTCAAGACAATAAGGAAAGTAAAACATCGTTCATGCGTACGTACGGACTACCGTCTCCATGAACGGTGTTTTTCATTTTATTTATCTACCTATTATATATATATATATACTGAATATATATGATATATAAATCATATTTTATATTCTGGAAGAAAGTAAATCATGATATAAGTAATAATGATGTCAAGAACAACAAGTCAAAACACCTAAGATAAATGAAACGATTTTACGCAAAACGCTTCTTTAACATGGAATTTACAAAAGAACGGGTAATATAATGTCATAAGTGAACCATATATGATATCATAACAATGAATATGATTCTGGAATAAGTCAATAACATTATTTAAACCATTATACAGGAGATTCGGACACGAACAAAGCAAATCGGACCTAAGGTAAGGGAAATATCACAATCTCATTTTTATCCGAGATTGTTTATACGTTGGTATTTACTGGGGTGTATTTTATCATCCACATCCATGTTTTCTCAATATATAATATTATTTACATCCTCCTACAATTTTTTTAAATCCAATTTTACCCTTCTATGAGTTTTTTCGTAAAAGATATGAAAGGAATCTTTTGTCGTTTTTTTTATACGAGGTACTTTTTGACTTTTCCGACAAAAGTACGAAGAATGTTTTTTTTAACTTATACGGCACGAACGGATTTTTACGGTTTTATAAAGCCTTATTTTCATGAACCTTCCTCCAAAATATTTCATGAATATTTTCAATAAAATCTTTTTCTTTTAAAATTGAATGATGTTTTGTGAAAAGAAATTGATTTTGAAGAAGGATATTTTCCTCAAGAATTCATTTCAAGTGTTTTATCAAAATTATTTTCCATCTAAGATAATAAAGGGTTCTGTTTCTATCCATATTTTTACATTGATTTGACTTTGTTGTGATGGAATTATGTTTATGAATTCCTTTATCTTATATGAATGGTTTTATGATGTCATGTTGTTTAAGAATCCCATTTTTATTACATGGGTTATGCAATGATGTATGATTTATGATTTTGTGGCACACATAAGAAAGGATTCATTAAGAGATGGGTGGGACCTATATCTCCCTCCAATGCATTGGGTAAAGATTTTATATCTCATGAGATAGACATGGCTGGAATGGTAGGTTATACCGGTTCAGTGAAACAGGACTGAAACGAGGATTACTCGATTCAGAAAGGGACTTTGTCCACTAAGATAGTCTTGGCAATGAGTCTTGACTAACAAGAAATGATTCTCTATGATTATGTGTGTATGCCACAAAGTTCCATGTTTTATGTTATGATTATTGTGATTACATTTCACTGCCATGATTTATCCCATGTTATGAAATTATGCTCTCTTTTGCAGGTTATGATTTCCAAAATGTTATGTTCTTATGAATATGATGTGATTGATATTTCTTTTGTTTACCCTTACTGAGCATTTGAGCTCACCCTTTTATGTTTTCTTTTCCCCAGGTTATAAAGAAAGGTTTTAGGTTAAAAAAAAGAAGATCTTTATGGGAGATATTGAAGATCTTTCACCAGGATTAGAAGATTACGTTCCGAGTTTCCAAAGACACTAAACTATTACGATCCTTGTGTGTGTGTTTTTGTTATGTACTAAGTATTCCGCAAAAGTAATGTAAAGTCCATGTACGTCAAGTCCATGTACGTCAGGCTTCGGGCCTCTACAGTTGGTATCAGAGGAAAGGTTTAGTCAACCTTTGGAAACTAGGATGCGAGAACGTTAGTAAGATCCCTAGAGATATTTCTAAGGTATGTCTAGGGATGTCCCTAAGGTTAAGTATACGTATAGGTTATAGTACTAGAATTACGCTAACGATCATAGAATTAAACCTAAGATTATAGATATTGAAGGTACTTCCCCTTTACTATGTTGTCTTCCCTATCATGAATTCGCCTCTCACAAAATTCTTTTTGTGTTTTAGTTAATGGAGGGAACCAGAAGGAATTCGGTTAACATTGAATCCAATGGAAAAATTGGTGACTATGAGCAACAAAATTGTGTAATGCCTAGAGATAAAGATATTGTGATTATGCCGAATCAGTCATCGCGATATATGATTAACAAGGTGAAATTTAGGAGTATGAATAATTCATCAAAGAAGAGGAAGATAAACTATTATGCATGTTCGCATGTTGAGGAGCATAAAGAAAGGAAGATTGAGATTTCTAAAGAAGGGAAGAAGAACCTTGAGGAATACCTCAAATGGAGGGACCGATGTTATCTGTGTGGAGAAAAGGGTCATAGAGTGACAGATTGTTATGGAGTTCAATGTCTTATTTGTGGAGAACATGGGAATTACCCAACTCAATGCCCTGACCTAAAAAGTTACTTCTAAATCAAGGAAGGAATTATTCCAGGACAATCATTGAAGTGGATGGACTGAAGTGTTTATGTATTGGTATTCAAGAATAATGTTGTTGAGGTACTTTTATGGTGTATTGGAATATTTATGTATTGGTCTATTGTGGTTTTCAATAATTTTAAGGTGCCGGTAACCATGAAAAGTGATTCAGATATTTTGGAAAGTAGATGATATGCGCATAATGAAGGGATAAGGAGAAAATGAAATGTTTGAAAGTATTCATGAGCTCATGATTGATATAAGGACTAAGTGATATCATGGTTTGAGTATATAGAATTTTGAGGATTTTGGTATGTGGAAAGTGTTAACTTTTAACTGCACTCATGTTTTCACTAAGGTATTCAAGAGAATACACGATTAAGGACTTTGAATGTTTGGAATGTGACCAACAAGACATATCTTATGATATGTGGGGATCAACGACAGTATTAAATCTCTGGTAATCGTTGTCACTATATTATGAGAGTGGACTGCAGTATTATGTATAAGCCTAAAGATTAGACTGGATTATGTTGGACATAAGTTAGTATTGTTTAAGGATAGAAGATTTTCGATATTATTGATGGGATGTTATAGTAACGTAGTTTTAGAAAAAGGACAACCTGCAGGACGGGCGACAGCCCATCGCTTCAGACAAGGCTGTAGGAATCGAACCCACAACCGAAGTGTGACTGGCCTTTATCGCCTACCACTGGCCTACAAGAAGTCCCTATTTAGTAGAAACTAGTTTTATTATTTTAAGCAGTATGATATATGAAGTATAAGTCTATTTAGGAACTATATATGATTAATCTTACTATAGAATGACTTATGTATATTTAATAACTTTTGATTACCTTTTGTTTGAGACAGATGGAATGACCCGTCATTCTATCACATGATCTGCTAACACTTCACAAATAACAAATTCAACCTCATTTATTTAAGAGATGAAGTGGAAATTGTTCAAGGCACGAACAACAGTGATATTGTATCAAAATAAAGTAAGTATTTATTCTAATTCAAATTTTCAACTTTAGGGAAATGATCTTGAAAACCAAAAATGTTGTCCTAGTGATCTTATACCTGATGAATCAGATGGTACCTTAGATCGTCACAAATTTATGGATTTGTGATTGTTGGCTTTTCCATAGCCATGTTCTCTACCACTCTCCATCAGAACATGATGGTTAGATTTCCCTTCCATATCCATATTTTCACCTATGTGGAAACCCAGTGATTAGTTTATTTGGGTAACCGTTACGTTTCATACTTTTGTTTTTAAAGATAAGTTTTGGTATTCCTTTTTACGATGTGGGTTTCTATCAAAGAAACGTTCAAATAGTAAACCATTTATAACCCCGACGAATTTCGAGGGCGAAATTCATTTTAAGGGGGGTAGAATGTAACAGCCCGAGATTTTATGAAAAATATTCTTTTTAATTTTATTAATGTCTTGTGTTGTACGCTACACCAAAAGGAGCTTGCACAACACGCATCCTTGACTTGCCTTGCATTGCACGCAATCGCAACCTTCCTCGATAGCGTGTGTGGTACGTAATACTGAGTTTCATGAAACAATGATATGCTATTAAAATATTATTAAAACTAGCCGTTATGAATAGTAATAACCACTTTTTAAATTTTAGAAATTTTAGCTCTCAAAATGGACTTCATTTTTGGATTCGGAGAATCGAATTTAGCCTAAGGTGAAATTTTGGTACTTTTCGGATAACTTTCATATTCTGATGAATAGTGAAAATTACTAAATTATAATTAGAAACAACTTTTTTAATCAAAATAATTAATAGTGATAAATTATTAATTTGAGTTGTTTTAAAGTATATTTAGAATATATTTTTACAATTTAATACAATGTTGGTCATTGGATGTAATTTCACATTTAAACCAGACATAATCAAGTGTCAATCTTTTGATAGATATTGTTTCTTAAAAACACGCTATTTGTTTTAACAGCGGGATTTAATTAATTAATTCAACTTTTATGTTATGAATTTGGTAAAATAGATTTCATTTTTGAATTCGGAATATAAAATATAGCTTAGGATGATATTTTGGCATTGTTCTGAAAAACATCAATTTTTGATGAATAGTGAAACTACTAAGTGGTAGGTTAAAAACTGAATTTTGCATAAAACTTAATTTTACCGCTTCTGTGAATGGAATTTCGAAAATCCGACAGACACGGTTGATATCAGTAAGTAAAATGTAGTTCAATGAGATAAAAATAATTTTTTGGTGAATAGTAACTTTTTACTTTTTTTACCGCGGTTAATAGTAAATAGGGTAACTAAGGGTAAATATGATATTAATATTACCCTAACACATGTCCTAATTCTATTGGATAAGTGTAATTCGACCAAAAACAACCTTATGAATAAAATATGACCATTTAGGCCCACTTGGATTAGATTAGGACATTTATTATTATTTAATTCAAAGAAGAGTTAAAAGAGACAAAATCAAAGTTTATTTACTAAAACATTTTTAATATTGGGTTATACATAATATAAATTCTATTGTAAATATTAATTAGAAAGATAAAAAGATTTCCTACATAATTATATTTTATTTGTAATTTTTAGACATCAAATAATTTAATTTATTTATGACACAAAGATGATGCAGTAATTACCCTTTTAAGGAAATATTAACATAATTGATGTTATAAATGCTCAAATGAATGTAATTTGAGACTTTTTATGAATTCCACTAATTTTCTAGGTTACTATGATATATTAGTGTTGATTTAATCAACTTGGTTCGAACATATAAATCTGTTATGACTTTCACAAAAATCATATATCAAATAGTGTCAAAATTGACACAAAATAGTTTTTAAATCAAATATTATATTATTAATTGTTATTTTATTCCTAAAAATCTAAGGTTCGGCCAAATGACTTAGCTAAGGATATATATTTTAATAATAAACAATTTGGGGTTCGTTTGGCATGTTATAGTAAGTATATTAACCATATAGTGAAAGAAAACAAAAAGACACGGTAAAAGTAAAATTATTTAACTTAGAGTTAAATCTAATTGATAAGGTTAAAATAATACCCTAAACTTATCTAAATCTTATTGGTTTATAGGATTTCGACCCTTCCCCACATTATCTTCGAAATAAGACCCTTTGGAACCATTATAA
The DNA here is from genome assembly GCA_963277665.1 of Viscum album. Classification (NCBI taxonomy): domain Eukaryota; kingdom Viridiplantae; phylum Streptophyta; class Magnoliopsida; order Santalales; family Viscaceae; genus Viscum; species Viscum album. Next base: position 940,390,396 of record OY728165.1, read on the forward strand.
ACCGATTTTTACTTTAATATAAAATAATATTTTGAGATATTCCTAAGGTGCCCCTCTCCTCCCCTATAAAAGGACACCTCCTCCCCCTCCTCCTCACACCAATTTGAGCACTCAAGCTCGGCCAACCCCTGCCAAAATCTCTTCTCCACTTCCCTAGAAATATCCTAGAGGTTCTGGTCTTCTTCAAAGACCAATTTTAGTTCCCTAAGAGGAGGTCTCCAAAAGGCGCTTCAAAGAAGAGGTAATTACCGTTACCAATTCTTTCATCTTTATTTCTTCTTCCACTTCTTCTTCTTAGGTTGTTTCATTATGAAGTAATAACATTAGTATCACTCATATACTGATATGTTATTATAAGTATGAAACAAACCTATTTCACCATCTATCCATCCTACGGAAAAAGAAATCACCGCGCGTGCGTACGTACGGAATACCGTCTCCACGCCGTGGTGTAATCTATTTTCCACCACCACCTTACACGGATGGGTATAATGGTGTAAAGAATAACTATACATAGTTATTACAACATCATATTGATTCTGATATATTGTATAATCCACTCCAATTCAGTTCAATATTTATGGAAATGATATCATCGCTCGTGCGTACGTACGGACTACCGTCTCCACGACGCGATGAGATTCATTCTCCATGTTAACCATTTAAGAATGATTATAAAGAATATATAAGAAATAATAATGAAATATATGACATTATAAAGCTACTGGATTTATGTATATATATATATATATGTATGTTATCTACTTACTTCCATTTCAAGACAATAAGGAAAGTAAAACAGCGTTCATGCGTACGTACGGACTACCGTCTCCATGAACGGTGTTTTTCATTTTATTTATCTACCTATTATATATATATATATAATGAATATATATGATATATAAATCATATTTTATATTCTGGAAGTAAGTAAATCATGATATAAGTAATAATGATGTCAAGAACAACAAGTCAAAACACCTAAGATAAATGAAATGATTTTACCCAAAACGCTTCTTTAACATGGAATTTACAAAAGAACGGGTAATATAATGTCATAAGTGAACCATATATGATATCATAACAATTAATATGATTCTGGAATAAGTCAATAACATTATTTAAACCATTATACAGGAGATTCGGACACGAACAAAGCAAATCGGACCTAAGGTAAGGGAAATATCACAATCTCATTTTTATCCGAGATTGTTTATACGTTGGTATTTACTGGGGTGTATTTTATCATCCACATCCATGTTTTCTCAATATATAATATTATTTACATCCACCTACAATTTTTTTAAATCCAATTTTACCCTTCTATGAGTTTTTTCGTAAAAGATATGAAAGGAATCTTTTGTCGTTTTTTTTATACGAGGTACTTTTTGACTTTTCCGACAAAAGTACGAAGAATGTTTTTTTTAACTTATACGGCACGAACGGATTTTTACGGTTTTATAAAGCCTTATTTTCATGAACCTTCCTCCAAAATATTTCATGAATATTTTCAATAAAATCTTTTTCTTTTAAAATTGAATGATGTTTTGTGAAAAGAAATTGATTTTGAAGAAGAAAGGATATTTTCCTCAAGAATTCATTTCAAGTGTTTTATCAAAATTATTTTCCATCTAAGATAATAAAGGGTTCTGTTTCTATCCATATTTTTACATTGATTTGACTTTGTTGTGATGGAATTATGTTTATGAATTCCTTTATCTTATATGAATGGTTTTATGATGTCATGTTGTTTAAGAATCCCATTTTTATTACATGGGTTATGCAATGATGTATGATTTATGATTTTGTGGCACACATAAGAAAGGATTCATTAAGAGATGGGTGGGACCTATATCTCCCTCCAATGCATTGGGTAAAGATTTTATATCTCATGAGATAGACATGGCTGGAATGGTAGGTTATACCGGTTCAGTGAAACAGGACTGAAACGAGGATTACTCGATTCAGAAAGGGACTTTGTCCACTAAGATAGTCTTGGCAATGAGTCTTGACTAACAAGAAATGATTCTCTATGATTATGTGTGTATGCCACAAAGTTCCATGTTTTATGTTATGATTATTGTGATTACATTTCACTGCCATGATTTATCCCATGTTATGAAATTATGCTCTCTTTTGCAGGTTATGATTTCCAAAATGTTATGTTCTTATGAATATGATGTGATTGATATTTCTTTTGTTTACCCTTACTGAGCATTTGAGCTCACCCTTTTATGTTTTCTTTTCCCCAGGTTATAAAGAAAGGTTTTAGGTTAAAAAAAGGAAGATCTTTATGGGAGATATTGAAGATCTTTCACCAGGATTAGAAGATTACGTTCCGAGTTTCCAAAGACACTAAACTATTACGATCCTTGTGTGTGTGTTTTTGTTATGTACTAAGTATTCCGCAAAAGTAATGTAAAGTCCATGTACGTCAGGCTTCGGGCCTCTACAATCACCACAATTCTTTATTGAGTCAAAGTATCCTAGTCTTGGTTTGATGTTTGTTGATGTAGGTCGCTATGTGAACCACTGGCCGACACATAGGCTAGCCAGATAGGGAAACCCTGGAAACACCCGAATGTGAAGAGGGGAATGAACTTGCAAACCACATCGCCATAAACTTCTGGATCAAGAGATATGGTGTGGGGGCTCTGAGGTCGGTAAGTGTACGGATCTAGGAAGAGTGTCACCTGTGGATATCTTGCCTTTGGTAGACGGGCTAGGAGCTATCTATATGCAGAGCCACTGAGGGCATGGTATTCATTGTCGTACAAAGGTTTCCACGGGTCGATGACTTTCCACTTCCAATGGCCATGAGTGGTTATGAAGATCCATAATTATCCGGGTCGTGGAGTCTAATGTACAGAAAGGATGTATCCAAATGTGCAAGGAATATCACCATCTCATATCGCCATGTGTCCTGGGTGGGTCACGATGAATTCCGTGCAGTTTAACTTCATGCGGTGAGGACAAACACCATGCAGTTTAACATCATGCGGTAAGGACGAAGGTGACCCGACGTGAATGAAAAAAGGGGTCTGCGCAGTTTAACGTCGTGCGGTGGGGACAACTTCCATGCAGTTTAAAGTCATGCAGTAAGGAAAAAGATATACACCCCATGTAGGTTTGGTCCGTACATGGGGGAAGGGGGCATTTTTAACATCATTGTCTGTGCAGTTTAACGTCGTGCGGTAAGGACGAAGATATACACCCCGTTTCTGTCTGGTTGGCACATGGGGGGAAAGAAGGAATTTTTTTTGAAGTGGATGGGCTAGGATAGGGAATCTCGGCATCACTACGTATCCTGCGAGGGATGGAATCAAGCCATATGTAGTTCTTTGTAAATATGATACACCCCGTGCAGGTCTGGTCCATACACAGGGGAAATGGGACACATTTTTTTTGAAGTGGCTGGGCCAGGATAAAGAATCTCGTCGTCGCTACATATCCTGTGAGGGAAAGAATTAATCCATATGTAGCTCTCTGTAAAGATGATACACCTCATGCAGGTCTGGTCTATACACGGGGGAAAGGGAACATTTTTTTTTGAAGTGGATGGAACAGGATTGGGGATCTTGGCATCGCTATGTATCCTGTGAGGGCTGGAATCAAGCCATATGTTGTTCTCTGTAAATATGATACACCCCGTGCAGGTCTGGTCCATACCCGAGGGAAAGGGGACACTTTTTTTGATGTGGCTGGGCCAGGATAGGGAATCCCGGTGTCGCTACGTTTCCTGCGATGGAAGGAATCAAGCCGTACGTAGTTCTCTGTAAAGATGATACACCCCATGTAGGTCTGGTCCGTACACAGGGTAAAGGGGACATTTTTTTGAAGTGGATGGGCCAGGATTGGGGATATTGGCATCGCTACGTATCCTGTGAGGTCAGGAATCAAGCCATACGTAGTTCTCTGTAAAGATGATACACCTCGTGCAGGTCTGGTCCGTACACAGGGGAAAGGGCATTTTTTTAAATTGGTTAGGCCAGGATTGGGGATCTTGGTGTCGCTACATATCTCATGAGGTAAGGAATCAATCCATATGTAGTTCTCTTAAATCGGTTCAGTTTAACGTCATGCGGTGAGGATGTGGTCTGTACAGTTTAACGACTTGTGTTCAGGACGGAGGGGAATGATTAGATTTTGTGCAGTTTAACGTCATGCGGTGAGGACGAGGTGCTTGGCAGTTTAACGTCATACAGCTCAGATGATGTGTACATCTCATTTTTTTTCTTCATCCGTGATGTTTATCATGGTGTGGTAAGGACGAATTCCATGCAGTTTATCGTCATGAGGTGAAGACGTGAATACTTCTTGGTCTCTATGAAAAATACTTCTTCAGGAATCTCATATTGGTAGGAGCTGTAGTGAATTGCCCGTCCATGGAGATCAGGGAATATGCTTTGTTGGAGTAGACCTTGTGTATATCATATGGTCCCTCCCACTTGGGCTCCAGCTTTGGAGGCTTCTTGCTAGGTATCATTGGGGTCCGAAAGACCAGCACTAATTCTCCTTCCAAGAAAGAGCAGAGGCAGAGGTTTTTATTGAAGGCTCGTGCGATCTAGTTCTGGAACACTTCTAGGTGGTGCAGAGTGTGCAACCGCTACTCATCTAGTTGTTCCAATTCACCTAACCACTTTTCTGACTTCTCATCATCAAATAATTGATCACATATGGAAATGCGGAGTGAGGGATGTTGAAGTTCAATGGGCAGGACCACCTCTGTGCCGTAAACTAATGAGTACGTGGTAGACTGAGTAGTGGTGCGGATTGAGGTTCGATAAGCCCACAATGGATGGAGGAGTTTATCTGGCCATGACTTCTTGTCTTTGTCCACCATTTTCTAGAGGATGATGGATAGGGTCTTGTTGAAAGCTTCTATCTATCCGTTGGCCGCTGCGTGGTAGCGGGATGAGTGGTTAGCCTTCATACCATACTCATGGTATAGATTTTCCAACTCAGCAAAGCAGAAATTGGTGCCATTGTATGTCAGTATAGTATGAGGGACACTAAATCTGATGATGATATTGGTCTTCACAAAGCTAACAATATTTCTTTCCACGACTTCCTTGAGGGGTATGGCTTCTTCCCATTTGGAAAAGTAGTTGGTCGCTGTGAGGATATACTTCAGCTGTTTGGCCGTGGTGGGAGGATATGGTCCCACGACGTCCATCCCCCAGACGGAAAACGGCTAAGAGTACTTATCTTGATGAAGTAACACTGGAGGCTGGTGTATGAAGTTGTCATGGATCTGGCATGAGTGTCATTTTACGGAAAAATGCTCACAATCTTGTGCCATTGTGTGACAGTAGTACCCAAGCCTTTGAACCTGATGGGAAAGCATGGTCCCTAGTTGATGTGCTCCATATGCTCCTGCATGTACTTCAGTCATGACGGTGGTAGTTTCTTCTCCGTCAAAGCATCTGAGGAGCACTCTATCGAGGCCTTGTTTGTAGAGGACCTCTTGCAAACCCATGCCTCCATATAGGACAAAATTGATTGCCCTTCTCCGTATTGCTCTCATTCAGCCCAGTCTGATGGAGGCTATCCCCGTTGAAGGTAGTTCATGATGGGGGTCATCCTGCCTGTAGTAGGATCATATGGCTCAGGGACAGGACTGACTTCGTAAATCTCTTCCATGTTAGCTTGAAAAAATTGAAATACCATTCTACGGTGAGCAATACTGATGACCGTCTCATCCCGGTTTGGGTCGGCTAGGGCCGTGGCCGCATTGGATAATGCATCAGCCTGAGTGTTCTGGGACCGGGGAATATAAGTCAATGTTGGTTCTGTGGAGAACTCGGCCATTAACCCTCGGACATGGTCAAACAAGGGGATCAATTCCTCATTTTTAATAGCATAGTCACCATTGAATTTCTTGATGACTAGCTCTGAGTCACCTTTTACCTTAAGGTGTTGTACTTGTGCCTGGAGTGCGAGTTCCAGGCCTGCAATGAGGGCTTGATATTCCGCTTCATTGTTCGTACATCCCTCTAACAGGATAAAGGAATACGGAAAAATTGCCTTTTCTGGGGACATGAGTATTATCCCCAGACCGACTTTGTTGAATATGGGATCCTCCATCCTCTTCCCTGTGGGGCATCGAGACGCGCCATCAAAGTACATTTCCCACGCTGGGACCTCCTCTTGAACCGAGAATATATCACCATTAGGTAGTTCAGCGTCCGGTGCAGTGGTCCCTGTTGAAGGGTGATTTTCTAGAAAGTCTGCTAATTTCTGGACCTTGATTTCTTTTTGAGGCACGAACCGGATATCAAATTGCTGCAGGATGACCGCCCATCGTGATAGGCATTCGGTTAGCATCGGGCAAATGAGGATGTACTTGAGTGGGTTACTCCATGAGATCAAATGGACCTCATGATGCTGCAGATAATGTCGCAGCTTTTGAACCACAAAGGCCAAGGCCAGAAAGCTCTTCTCGATATTTGAGTATCGATTTTCTGCATCAATCATGGTTCAACTGAGGCAATAGAGACCGTTTTCACTTCCAGTGTCGTTCTTCTATGCGAGGAAGGGGCCCAACGACCGTTCTAGGGTCGTCACATATAGAATGAGAGGCCTTCCTTTAACCGAGGGCATGAGCACCAGTGGGATTAAGAGGTACTTTTTCAAGTTGTCGAATGCCTCTTGGTAGTCATCCGTCCATTGGTAAATGAACCCCTTCTTCATCAACCAGTGAAGGGAAAATATTTCCCAACCAGGTTGGCATTGAACCACCTAATATAGGCCAGGTGTCCTTGGAACCCCATCAACTCAGTGAGATTTTGAGGGGGTGGTAGGCTCAGGATAGCCTTCATCTTCTATGGGTCGACTTCGATGTCGCGATGGCGTACGACGAAGCCAAGGAACTTTCCTGAGGTACCCCCAAAGGCACATTTAAAGGGGTTCATCTTCAAGCCATGCTATCGGAGCTTGTTGAAAACAATCTCAAGGTCTAAAAGGTGATCCGAGCGCTGTCTAGACTTGACCACTAGGTCATTGACGTAACATTCAACGAATTTCCCTGGGAATGGCTTAAAGAACCGATTCATGGCACGCTGATACGTGGCACTAGCATTTTTGAGACCAAAGGGCATGACCCTGTAACAGAATACCCCTTGAGGGGCCCTGAAGGTAGTGGCATCTTCATCTTCTCAGGCCATCCTGATTTGATTATATCTTGAATATCCTTCCATGAAGGATAGAGCCTCATACCTGGCCGTCACATCAATTAACAACTTGGTTATTGGAACCAGGAAGTCATCTTTCGTACAATGCCGATTAAGGTCTCTGATGTCAATGCTGACGCGGATTTTCTCGTTCTTTTTCTTGACAAGGATGATGTTGGCCAACAAATGGGGTACTGGACTTCCCTGATGAAGCCTACTTTAATGAGCTCATCAACTTCAGCCTCTATCTTGGTAGCATGTGAGGGGTGTGTCCTTCTAGCGTCCCGTTTTTAGCCGCTGTGGTCTTCTGGAATACCTAGGTGATGAGTCGCTACCTTGGGATAGAGTCCTGGAATTTTTGTGTAATTCCATGCAAAGACATTCTGATTTTGCCTTAGGAAAGAGGTATATACCTCGGGTTCCTCGGGAGACATGGTCGCGCTAATGAGAGTGGGCCTCGGGTCTTCTTCGGTACCCATGTTTATTTCCCTGAGCTCGTCCATAGTGGTCGAGATACCCTCCTCAAATGTGGGAGGTGCATCCCTGTGATCTTCCCCCTCTTCTTCTCCCAAGTCCTCATCTTCTTGATCTGACGAGGAGAGAGTTTCCGGTCTGAGCCTTCGAGGGTCTGAGGGAGATGCATTATGGGCATCCCTACTTGAGTATTCATCCCCAAATCGAGGGTTCGTAGAATTTCCCCCACTGTCATGCTCAGCCATCATGGATGTAGTCATGAGGACATCTGCATGCGTGTCCAGACTTAAACTCCTACTCTCAACATGGTGGATGGGTAGGACGTAATCTCGGCCAAGCTGCTTGAGGGGGTCATCGAGGACCATTTCCAGGCCATTTGGAGCGGGGATCCAGTCGACGTCGTCGATCAAAGGCTTCTTCTTCTTTTTCTCATAGAACCGAGAATCAATGTAACGTGAATCCGAGAGCTTGAAAGGGTCCTTGTCGGCGTGCAATGTCCCGCTTTGTCCTTTGACGCAGTACTTGATAAACTAGTGGTAGGATGAAGGAACGACCATGTGCTTATACAGCCATGGCCTTCCCAATAGGGCATTGAATGTTGTGCTCTGCTGGACCACCAGGAATTCTGTATAGGCTACCAGGTCACCAAAATGGGTCTTTAGCTTAATCTTTCCCATTGGTTTCTGCTCACTCTTGTCGTAACCCAACAGAGTTGTGGCTGAAGGAATTAGATCGTCCTCACTGTAGCCCAACTTACGGAGTGTCCATAGGGGAAGGAGGTTAACTCCAAAGCCATTGTCTATAATGTATTTTCGGATCTCAATACCATTCAGCGTTCCGGACACATATAGTGGTCTCATGTGTCCTTACATGATGGCATATTTGTCCTGATCAGTGGAGTAAATCCCCATATTGTATTCAGCCAGGCCAGTCTCTGTCCGGTAAATCTCGGCGGCAGCTACCTCGGCTTGGAATTCTTGGGGGCTGATAAAAGCTTCTATAAGTGCCTCCCTGAGGTCGGCTGACAAATTCATGGCATCCAGGATTGACAACTTGGCTGGTACTGACGCCATCTGCCTAAGGATGTCGTATTTTTTCTCCAGCGGTCAACGCTTCTCCGTTGGGGGGGAGAGTCTTAGTGGGTGCTTTGGGAGCTAGATCGTTTGACGAGGAGGTACCGGCCGCAGGGACAGATGTCGATGGCATTCCCACGTTTTGAGGACTTGGCCTGGCCGGTCTGTTTGTGCACACTAGGAGACCGGACACTTTCTCCTCCTCTGGTGGGTATCACAGAATAACAGGTCCAGAGTGGCTGCTTGTGGGGGTGAGGGGCATTCCCTCTCCTACTGAGTCTGCTGAAGGGTTCTTCCATGGGTTTCCGCAATATTGACGGTCTGAGCCGGGGTCCAACCGTAGGGTTGGTTTTGGCCGCACCTACGCCTCCCCTGGTATCCTCTGCCTCTGGGATTCCTCCTCTCGGCTCCTCATGATGGAGAATCAGGTTCGTAATCATACCCTTCATCTTGGAATGATTCCATGAGATGGATGAAGTTGATAGAACCAATGATTGGATCTTCATCCTCTGACAGGTCAACCTGGTCGGTTGTCTCTGATGGTGCCGTTTGGTGGGTCGGTGCCCGTTGTGCCAGATTCGATGGCATAAAATCCGCCAGGGTCGAGACTAACTTTGGCCCCATCGCGGACTACTCCTCTTGTGATTGTTTCCTCCTTCAGCTCCGTCTGGATGACCAGGTTGTGGAGGGTTGTGAGGCTGATGTGATCGGATTTGCAGCTCTAGGGGCTGCTAGTGGCAACACCGACTACTGTAGTTGAGCTTGGAGTATTCCCTAGGCTCGGTTGATAGTCTTCCGAGTCATCCAGTTGTCAAATTTCTGCCCCTGCTTGCTGGATACTTTCTTCCACCCCTCCTTTTTGTTGGAGTTGGTGGTAGAGATACATGCCACATGTGCTGGTGGTGGTCCCAGCTCGACTTGTTCGGAATATACCATCCTCTACATGAGGTCTTTGAAGACGAAGCACTCTCGAATACTATTCCCCAACATCCGATGGTAGGGGCAGTAATATGGCCTATCATCACGGCCGACTTCTTTAGGTTTCCTCGACTCCGGGAGGCGGAGCAAGTTGCAGTTCATGGCAGTAATGAAGTAGCCACGGACTTGATCGTCTCGGAACGAGTATGATTTTTGTCTTTGTTCCTCAATCTGGTTCTGCTTCGGTCCTCTCTGATCGTCCCTTTTAGGTGGGGGAGGCCACTGATATACAGGGGGACCTTGATTATTCGGTGGAGGCCTGAGCAGCAGAGTGGGAACAGGGGCCGGCTTGAGTATGACAGCGGACACTTCAGCTCTAGGATCTCTCTTAGCATGAGCCTGTGAGGATATTCGGGACTTTGAATTAGTCCACTGCAGGGAGTCCTCAATTCTCTGGGCAATGGCTGAGAGATGGCAGAATCCAGTGATGCACTCCACCGGTATGAGCGGTGTTCGCAGCTCATCTCTATAATTATCAATGCATATGGCTAGCATCTCATCTTGAGGCATTGGTCTGTTCAAAGAATAGGTTATACCTTTCCATCTGGTGATGAAATCTGAGACCCTCTCATTCTCCCTCTGCTTGCAGTACATGAGATCATTGACCATTGTTTTAGGTAGTGTCGTGCTGAAGTGGAACATGAATTGCTGCCGGAGGTCCTCCCATCTCTTTATCGACTGGGCTGGCAGACTCGTATACCAGACGAAGGAAGATCCTTGCAAGGTCTGTAAAAAGCATTTGAGTTTCACTACTTCTTGTTGTTCCGAAGTCCTCATCATAGTTTCACAATAGGATGTGTAGTGCATCAAATGCTGCTCCGGATCTCCAGATCCATTGAAGATGGGGAATACAGGGCTCTCAAAATTGGGTGGAGGTGGTGTGTTGGTCACCCAGTCTGGGCAGGGTTTCCGCTCGGGCTGTATCGGAGCACGTCGACCTTCCATTTCTTCTAATCGACCTACTAATGCCTCGATGGTATTGGTGAGTCCCTGGTTTACATCCTGTTGGGCCCGGTTTTGGGCAGGTGTAGCCCGAGGCATTGCCAATGGATCCGGATTGGCCGGCACCAAGGGTGCATATTCCATCTAGGGTACCCTCAGAGGGTTCGGGCATACTTGTTCTGTTTTCCTTCTAAGTGGAGGGAAATCCTGGAATTCGTATGGATCCACATCTAGGTAGCTGGACGGACCAAGCACCTCATTGGGAAGGATCCCTGATCGTGATTCGTTTGTCGGGGCAAGCCTTAGCCTTTGAGGTGAACTTACCGAGAGTGCATGACGTGGCTCTTCTTGGGACACACATTCAATAAGGCAGTTCCCCTGGAGTTGCTCGGAGTTAAGCCGCCTCAATTCATTCATCTCTTCTTCCTATCGAGCGAACCTCTCTTTGAGCGTGAGTGGATCGTTTTTATCGAGATAGGGGGATGGGTTAAGGGTAACCATTCCTTTGTTCATGTCCTTGTTGGAAGCTCACTGGGCAGGCGGAGGGAGGTTAGTTGAAGGGGCGGTCATATTTAAAGCGGCCCTCTAGTTCCGGGTGTGCACACCTAGGGGTTCGTTGTGAGTCACAGCCTGACTGGAACCGTTGTCTCCCGTCCCATCCGAATTTTCATTTCCTCTGGTGTCACTCGTGGGTTTATCCTCTATGGCGTTGATGAATGCATATTGTGGGGTGGAGGGGACGTCATCTTCTAAATAGGAAGAGGATCTCCAGTATCTTCTGTTGGCCTTCCCTTTCATGACCTGGGATTGCCTTCAGACCTCTTGACAAAGGGTGACGCGGAGAGTTCTTTGATGTGACCTCACGATGCCACTTCCTCTCAGAGGGGATGATGATTCATATGATAGGATAGGATGGGAGCCTCCTCTTCTGATTGTCCTCCCTATACAAGAGAATACTGACTCTTGTGGGGGAGGTTGATGATGAGGGGGTAATAATGCCCCCAACCCTGAGGGCTGGGGCTAGATCCGTTCCCTGGACGTTGAGTCTCTTCCCGGTTTTATTGGTCTTACGGGGGCATTTTTTTGTTAAAAATGCCCCCAGCCCTGCTGGCTGGGGTTGACCCTGGATTGCGGTGGTGGCTGAGGCTATCAAGACCAGCCTAATCTCGCATGCCCCCATCCGGGGGTGAACCGGATCTGGTGCCAAATTCACCTGTGGATCAGTCCCTTCTAGGGGGAAGACAAAGATCATTGATTGGCCTCTCTTAGGAAAGAGGCCTGTTGAATGCTCTCAGTGGCCTGATTCAGGAGTTTTTGAATGGCTCGTTCTCACCGGGCCTGACACTTTTGGGACTTACTCGAGGCCCGATGTGGTTGGGTGTGTTGCCTCTCCAGAACAGGGGGTCCACCCGATTGCCGTCTCGATGTGAAGACGTTGCAAGACACCATACCAAATAGGTTCTTCAAGGCGGGGAGTGGAGTAAAATGCAGAGCTCCGTGTTCCCCCCAGCCCCTGATATGGACTCTCTTAAGAGAGTCACTGATGAGGCAACACAGCTGATGCAGTGCGTGGAGATTGGCTATCTCCATATTTCCTTTGCGCCTCTCGGGGCGTTGTTGTCGCGTCGAGGAAAGGGCCTCCAGGTCGATGTGACAGAGGAGGTCTCCTATCGTCTTAACGTGGTCTATATACCCATCATAGGGGAGGATGCTTGACTTCAGCCAGCGGAGGGTTGTCCATATATTATGGCGGATGACATGCATTCATTCTTCTGACAACTCTGTGGGTATGTCAGACTGAGAGATGGTCGTGGGCCAAAACATAACTGGTATATCTTTCCTGGCCAGTCGTTTCCTTAGGTGTAGCATATCAGCATAATCCCCTGCCTACGATTCTTCTACCTGGTCAGCCCAGCTGAGCCGCTCACTGCTAGTCTGATCAGAGGCAGTGGGACCGGTAGGTGCTGAATCATTATGTAAGAGATTCCCAGGAGGTTCAGAAGATGAATGTGGCCCCAAACCTTCTCCTGATCGAAGAAGGGCATCGTTAGCGACAAGCTGAGAATCTGACATGCTCGATTTCGTCCTTATGAGTGCCTCGGCATACGAGGGATTTTCGGCACCTGATTCGGTAGGAGGAGGACCTTCCTGTCGATATAATGTGTCGTTAAGGGGATGACCTTCGCAATGACATCCATAATAGCAAGGACTACCATTACTGCTTAATGCCTCACTGCATAGAGGACTTTGGCAGTGCACACCCTGGGGAGGATCTTCAAGGCATGTTGCAGTAAGGGGAGGACCTTCTGGAAGCGTAACATTGTTACGGGGAGGAACTTCGTAACAACTTCCATCATGGTGAGGATGACCATCATGGCTTGACATTTGACACACATCCTGGAGAGGATCTTCAGGACATTCCGCAACAAGGGGAGGACCTTCTTGTTAGTTGCATCCATTGCGGGGAAGACCTTCACAATGGCGGTCGTGGTGGCGAGGACTACCATCACAGCCGCGTAAATGGAGAGGACTACCATTAATGCTTCCATAGGGAGAATATCTGTGGGAAACATCTTGGGAAGGGCCTCCAAGATGTACCAAAACGAGGGGAGGACCTTCTCGTTGCTCGACGTCTCTATGGGGAGGACCTCCGTTATCAGGGTGGCGAGGACTACCACCATGACTTGATGTCTGGCTATATGGAGTTCCATTACAGCGTAACCCCTAGGGAGGACCTTCAGGGAAGGCCACGACAACTAGAGGACCTTCTTGTCATAATGAGACGTCACTACGGGGAGGGCCTCTGTAGTTACGACTATGATAGTGAGGACTACCATCATAATCTGTTGTCCCACTGCATGGAGAGTGATTGCAGTGCATACCCTGGGGAGGACCTTCAGGGTGGACCACAGCAAGTGGAAGACCTTCTTGTTGCTCGATTATCTGGTCACGTGGAGGGTTTTTGTTACTCGCATCAAGAGAGAATCTCTCGTGACCGATGGTTATATGCCCGTGGGAGAGGCCCCCACGGGTGCACTGGGGAGGAACTTCAGAGCTGCTGGTAGCGACATTGCGGGGAGGACCTTTTCAGCTACTACTGCCACTCCCATTATTCAGTAATGGTTGGGCAGGGTTTCGAGCCTTTGATGTGTGCTTAGTGGCGTTCGGAACCCCAGATTCTAGCAGAACGGAGTCATGAACCCACTCTTTATTTTCTGGATGCCTTCAGCACGTTCGGGGTGCTATTTTGCAGGCAGCAGGGTCCGTCTGCTATTGACAACGGCCTTCACCTTTCGGTCCCTGTCTAATTGGGTCCCGTGACATTGCCGAGATATGCCGACGAAAATCTTGACTTTTATCAGGGATATATGCCTGCTCTAGAGCATCCACCACGATGGACGGGTGTCCCCCAGTTGGAACGAGTGAAGATGCTCAATCCGGTTTCCCTTTCATCGCGGAATATAGCCAGCGACCCTCCTGGGCTGAAGCAGGGATACAGATCTGCTCCGAGGTGGCTATCTCATCTCTTAGATGAGTCGCCTCAATTTGGGAGATGGGCTCACGGGCCCGGGTCCTTGCTGTTTCCGCCGATGAAATCACATGCTGGCAAGTCTGCAAGATATGATCTGAGATCGATACCTACTCCTCCATCATTTCCAGGATTTGTAGAGAGACATCTTTCATTGGAATGGGTATGAACTCCCATTCCGGTATCGGAGTAGTAATATCCTGCTCTGGCCCTCCAGTGGTCAGTGGGTACTAACAATTCTCCTGTGTCGGGGCAGGTGAACGAATCTGCCCCTGTACCGGGATTTTCTAGTTTCTCTATCCATTTGCTGCCACATTAGGGTGGTGGACATTACATGCATCCACAGGGAGCTGGCCCTGCATATATTGGTTTCCCACCGTATCGAATCGGTGGCCTTTGTTGGCGGGGAGATGTGACCACCTATGATTTTCTGCAACATCTGGGTGGAGGGATTTGTTGATCGCCACCATATCAAGATGGCGGGCATCTGAAGCAACTCCCAAGAGCTGGTCCTATAGGTTCCGAGTCGCCACCATGTCAAGCTGGTGGGCTTCCCGACCCAAGGTAGGGAGAGGTGCATGTCAGGTAAGTGTCGTCCTGCGTGACCGACGGGCTTGATGGAGCTCGGAGGGGATGTGCGTCGGCTCGTATGATGCCGCCATGTATGGATGTAAGGCTTGGTAGAAGCGAACAGGTGTAGGTGCTTGTTCATGGTATGTCTCTGTGGATGAGTAGCGGATCTCCTCCTCAGGGACTAGGGTGATGATCGGTCCACGATTGTATGTCTTCCGCCCTCGTTGGGCGGTCCGAGGGGCTGGATCTCGGGGAGCGTGGTCCTGAATCCTTAGTGAGACATCCTCATCGGTGCGAGGATGTCGGGTCGCGATATGACTGCGATGATGTCTTTCGGTGAGGTCCTGAGAGTGGAACCCCCGTTCCATAGGGATGAAGTCCTCAACGTCGAACTCATCTGCCTCCTTAAGATAAGGGAGGTACGCATTGTCCAGTTCTAGGGATAGACTCCCGAAACGGTTAGAGACAGCGACAGGTGATGTCTAGGTCCGTCTTTGTGGTCGTTGCTGGGCAGGCGACCGACGAACCATGACAGATTGGAGGGCCTGCATGGGCACATCCACCATTGGGAGAGTACCATTAATGTGGTACTCTCGGATTAGCGCGTCTAAAACCCAGCGTTGAAGACGCTGGGTGGGTGACGGGGTCCTCCGTTGTTGAGAAAGTCACGTCCTTGCATTGTTGGAAGCGCGCACTTCGGAGTTCCTTTGTGAGGACATTGGATCGAAGGGAGTTCTGAAAGTAGTGTCTGCAAAACATTTTAGAAAATAAAAGTAGCAAACCCGTCAAAGAAGCATCTCATAATCCCATGTGTAGTTAATGACCTTGCTTGGCCCTCCATTAGAGCATAAGGAGCACTGGATGAGATTAGGTTGAATCTATAATGTTTTGTTAATGATTCACATCAGGTTCACCATTTTTTGTCTCGTTCTTTGGTTTTCAGCCATGAAACGCCCAATGGCTTCGTATCCAATGATTGATGGACCTGCTTTGCAAAGGCAGGCGTTCGCTGGATGGTCTGACCAGCGACTCTTAAGAACGCACATTGGTCGAGAGGATGGGAAGTCGGCCTCATCACACCCTTGGGGGGGGGATTATTGCTTGTTCCAGGACTCTCTTATAGATTTAAGACGTATTCATATGTTCGTGAATCTTTGGTTTATACCCAAACATATTATCCATGGATTCAACTCTTGTGTGCAATGGTCAACTAGACGCAGGGGTTCAGAATCATTTATGCCTGAGGTTTACCATCCCTTTTTGGATTAATGACCTTGAAGGGCTGGAACTCTCTTGAGGCGGCACTAGGAGTGGTGCAGTGAACTGATGTGGAGATGGTCAGATTGACCGGCTATTGAGATTGAACCTCAAGGAGGCTTCCTACGTACCCTACATAGGAAGCGGGGATCAAAGTCCACGTAGTTCGGATAGGTTTCAGGGAACTGATGTGAAAAGAGACCAGGTGGTCCAATGGGTGGTGGGCTTAAACCTCATGGAGGATTCCTACATACCCTGTCTAGGAGGCAGGGATCAAAGTCCATGTAGTTCGCATAAACAGTTTAGCATCATGCTGGACGAGGGTGGAACTCGATGTGAAGAAACGACCGAGTGGTGGGCTTAAACCACGTAGATGCTTCCTACGTACCCTGTCTAGGAGGTAGGGATCAAAGTCCATGTAGTTCGCATAAACAGTTTAACGTCATGCTGGACGAGGGTGGAACTCGACGTGAAGAAATGACTGAGTGGTGGGCTTGAACCTCATGGAGGCTTCCTATGCACCATGCATTGGCATGGATCAAAATCCTCGTAGTTCCCTTTGTCTTGGGGCTTACGCTCGGGGGCAGCCCAGAATGATGGGTTGGGGATTACACTCTGAGGAGGCCCATAAGAGGATGTCATGATCGATGCTTACTCTAAGCCCATGTGAGTCATGCTCGGTGTGAGAAACAAGAGGCAGTAGGGACCAGAGGATCACGTCATGAAAGTTGCATCCGTGAGAAGCAGAGTGGGGCTTACACATGAAGGCGGCCCAGGGTGATGGATTGGGGCTTACACTCTGATGAGGCCCAGAAGGTCAGGGATTACTCTGAGATGGATGCCTAGAGCAACAAAGCCTAACGGGAGAGGGAAAGGGGGTTCTCTTATTCCCGTCTCCTCTCTTGCAGTGCATGATGGCTTCCTTCTGTTGGGTATTTTACCATATTTGAGGAACCCTCAACAAGTGGAGGGGCAGAAAAGGTATTCCCGAGCTCAGACTCCACATTACTATGGGAATGTGAACCCATGAATTCTTTGGGAAATCTTCTCAAGGGTCGGGGAAACCCCTTTGCCCCTGTTTACTATGGGTATGTGAAATCAAAATGACACGCTGATGCACCTGAAAGTTACACCATGCGGATCCGGTGGCTCTGGTAGAGGCCTCGGCTCGGGGCCGATGAATAGGCCAACGAGGGAGTCGTGGAGGTCTGGCTGGATCAGATGGAATTTACCTGGATTTGGAAATGAGAACACCGAAGTATTTGGAAATCCACCGAGAGGTATGGGTAGAGGAGCCCTTCGCATGGGGAAGTGCCACGAGGCTGGAGAAGCCGTCTGTGAACCAGGGTGGTCCGCGGATAGATTTGTGTCCCGTGAACCAGGGTGGTTCGAGGTTTCGGGTTCAATCTGTGAACCATGCTAGTTTGTGGCTTCGGGCTCAATCCACGAACCAGGGTGGTTCGCAGAGGATTCCAGGTGGGCAGCGGTGGCCAAGGGCGGCGTCGGGTTGGAGGCTCGTTGGTCGGGGATTCGCCCGCAGGGGAGGGTGCTCCGCGATACGATGGATGGGAAAAGAGGCATAAACTCCCTGGTCCACAGGGAAGTCATCCGTTGAGGGGGTATGGTTCATGGTTTTCCTTTTTTATTATTTAGGTTCGCAGTTCACCAAATTATTATGCATTTTCCAATTCCTTCTTAATTCATATACCTGTTGTGGTTCGTGGATGGGTATTTTGTTGTTTCTAAAATCAGAATCCTTCCTTCGACCGATCTCCTTCCTCTGAATCTGATTCTAGTTCTCCAATCCTCTCTTCTTTCCCCCGTGGTCTCCTGTTATAGAGTGGGGAAAGGAATATATCTGTGGCCATGCAACACCTTTTGTGGAGGCCCATAACCAAATACCCGGTTCACAACTGACTTGGTCAATCCGCAATTCACGGTGGATATTGATCGCTCCCCTCCTCCGCGAGGCGAACTCAGGGGGTGCTCCACAGCTGCGGAGGGTTCCACCTCCATTATGCGAACTATAGAAGGTGCGTCTTGAGCCGGTCGATGCGGTCCACGGTTGGGGCGGTTCGTGATGGTGAACCGAACTAGCACCCATCCTGCCTCACGACCGTGAAGCCTCTCCACCTCCATTTCATGAATGACAATGGTTCGCTGAGGGGGGTGCCTCACGGTACCTGGCCATGTTGTGGTTCCATGGACTGGTTCGCGAACGAGTCCTTTGTGTCTCCTCTTTGATTATTTCTCCCCAATTCTTTAAGGAATTTTGGGTAAAATTTCCTTCGCGGATTTTTCAGGACCCTACAATAACAAAGGAAAATAAAATACTTCCTTAAAACATATTCAAATATTTCATCTTCATAACAAAAGGAAGGGAAAAAGGGTGAGACAAAATTATTAGTAAAGGTTACGTGAATCAATAATTATTGAAACATATTCAATAATACATTATCACTATAGAAAGATAAATAACTGAAAAACAAATGCCACCAATAAAATGAGGTTGAGAATGATTCCAAATATTTTATCATAGTAAAAATCTTATAGAAAATAATAAATGAATACTAAAAGAAGAAAATTATTAGTTAGTGATCATCATATATTTGAAAAAAACCGTTTTACTATTAAGATGGTTTAAGTATATGGGTTGAAACTTGTATTATTATTCTTGCAATCAAATGTGAAGGGCTTTTCGTCAATTATTTTATCTCATGAGACCTATTGACACATAGAAGGGATATCTATAACAGGGTCCCACCCATCACTACAAGTCCAAATAATTATTCATATATAAATTTAAATCATGAACAATATGACATATCAAAATATCACTATTGAGTAGAAAATACAATTTATAAATATTTACTCAGTTAAAAAATAATCCAGAAAAGCACCTTTTGTAAAAATAGTACACAATGAAGATATTAATAATATACATTATACAATAAAATATGGATATTAAATGAAATATTTCATCAATGATGATCATAAATAAAAGGTAAGTATACATACACCACATACAAGGAATAATTTGTGAATAATTAATAACCAAAGGGATTATCATAATGGAGTCAATGAAAGAATGGATTTAAACAATACATGAAAATTAATAATGTAAAATATGCATAGAACATGATAAATGATGTACAAATGAAGTGATAAAATTTAAAAATAATTTTTATGAAACTTTAGAAATGAGCCACTTTAGTGAGTTTTAAGGGAAAATATTAAAGAGTCTTTAAAGAGGAAAATAACCAAATTGTTTGCATAAAACCAGAAATGAAAAAGATAGTTTTGCAATAATTTTTTTATTTTATAAAAACATTTTTGTCTTCGAAAGTATTATAAATTTACATAAAATGGGTAAAAAATTGGTAAGTTCACTTAAATTTTGCTTGATTATCTGGAGGAATTCAAAGGGGGACTTTATAAAACATGTATTTTCCCATAAATGAAATAAGAGTTAATATAGGTACATATGTTTAGATTATACACACATAGTGTTGGAGTATATCATAATAATAATTAATAATTACATTGGGGTAAAGAGAGAGAAACATTAACCCCAAGGAAAAGTGGAGGTTCAAAGAGAATCCCTTATCTTATGTCTGAAAGTGTAATGCACAAGAACTTAATTTCCTGAATAATGAAATTAGATTCATTAATAATTTAATTCAGAGCCTATTAAACATTTATTTTCTTTATTATAATTTCATTATGTTCATTTATGTACTTTTTTATGATTTATAATATTCAACATTTTCATTTTTTATTCTTTGTTTCCTTGGTTTTCATGATCGGTTCACTTCAATAAATGTATGAAAGTTCTTGTACAGTGGGAGAATTTATGTATAATTGAAACTATATGTTATTAATTAACATCTAGAATATTAAATTTTCTTGGATATCATTTTTTTCTAGATATTATAATGATTCATTCGATAAAATATTAATGATAACTGTTTAGATTAATTTGTTGTTTTTTAAATCATCATGAACTAGTTCTATTTTTTAATTTGTATTATGTATATATACTAGATCCAAAAGAAAAAAATATTTTATAAAATACATGATAAATTTTTTATCCATTATAATATTTTTATGATGATCCCAGAAGGAAGTATTAGAAAAAGAAAAATCATCATCCACAATGTGGGTTAATCAACACCTCTCATACTATATTTTCATTTTCCGAACAAAAGAAGGGGGGAATTGATTATGGATATTCCATTAACATAATAAAATTATAGTATATATATATATGATACTGGAGTAATCAAGTTAATTTTTACTAAGGAGGTTAGGTAAGGATATGAAAATAAAATAAATTGAAAGTGGGAGAGAGGAAGAGGTTTTATATATCTTGAGTGTCCTATCCTTGACAACCACCATAAGAGACTTAGAAATGGTATTTTGGTGATAACAAAAAGACCGGAATGTGGTGAAGAGGTTTGGGAATAATATTATCATTCTACCTGGATTACCCTGTGTGAGGAGAAGAGGTGTAGATGGGTGGTATTTATGTGGGAGGAGAGGGGTGTTTTTTATTATTTTATTCATTAGTCTATTATTTAGGATCCTGACTATCAACAGTGTGGATTATTGAGACTGAATACAGTAACTAGAGAATTTTATTTAAATATTTTGTCCACTTAAATCATCCAGGACTCAACCATGACTCAAAAATATTTGTATTTGACTTAAATGTTAACTATCGTAAATTACTATAATTCATTATTCACCAGAAATTTATACTATTTTTGAAAAATATCTAAAACTGACCTAAATAATTTTTCAATATGTAGAATTTAAAAAATAGACTTCAATTTATAAAAATAATTTTCCAATTATGAAAAAATAAAATTTTAATTAAAATCATCATTTATTCGAAAAAAAATTGTAAAATTTTAACTAATTTCATAAAACTTTTAAAAATTAATTAAGGTCTCATAAAATTATCTTATAATCATTAGATACTAAAATATTAATTTATGAATATATTTTTTGATAATAAATTTTCTTTTAAAAAATTATACTTATTGGGCTATTGCAAAAAACATGTTTGCTATAAAAAATTACAACACTTAATTTATCATTTCTAATACCTTTATTTATTAATTATTTCATATAAATATATCATATTTTCATTTATTATATACATAATTATTTTTATAGTTTCATAGACGAAGTTATTATTCTAATAGCCACATTCATATTCTTAGTGGTTACATTTCTATTCTAATGGTAATGTTAATATTTAATAGTACATCATGGTTCATTTTTGAAACATAAACTATCAAATAAATTTAATTTATTTAAGAAGATACATAGAATAAAAATTATGTTCTATTTCTATTTCATCAAAGGTGAGTAAATGCGGTGGTTCGGGCATGAACTTCTTTAACAATGATATGTGGAACACATCATGAATTTTGGAAATACATGGTTATATTTCTAATTGGTATACTACAACTCCAATTCTATCCTTAATTTCAAATGGTCCAATGTACATGGGGATCATTTTCCCTTTCTTACTAAACCTTATGACACCCATCCATGAAGGTACTTTCTGAAAGGCATGATCTCACACATGAAATTCCAAATTCGTTCTTTGTTTTTCAACATTACTATTTTTCGTACATTTGGATGCTTTAATATGAGCATTTATTGTATTTAAATCATTCATTGTCTATTAAGTAAGTTCTAGGACTATAAGTTTCCTCTCACCCACATCACCCAAACAACTTGAAGTATGAAATCTCTTTCCTTATAATGGTTCATTTTTCACCATTTTAAAACTATAATAGAAAGAATTATTGTCGGAAAACTCTACCAATGGTATATACTAATTTTACATACCTTGAAATTCATGTGAACATGATATGAAAATTTTGTTCTATTATTGGAAACGTCATATCATACAATTTTACAGTTTGAGGGGGATAAGAAGTACTCAAATGAGGCTTATTATCCAATGTATTCTGAAGAATATTCCATAATTTCGATGTAAAATGTGAATCTCGGCCAGACTCAATCGATAGAAGTGAAAAATTTTGTGTTAAAACATCAGTAATATAGAGTCTTGATTGGATTTCAATATTAAATTCTTATCTTATAAAAAAAATGGAACAATTTTGTTAGGCGATCAATAATAAACCATATCGTATAATTCTTTTTAGGGGTATTTGGAAATTTACTAAAGAAGTCCATAGTAATTCCTTACCACTTCTATATAGGAATACATAAGGATTTAATGACTCCTATAGAAAGACAACTCTTAGACTTCACTAATTGAAGAACTTTACATCATGATACATAGTCAGCAATTTCCCACTTCATATTTTCCCATTAAAACTTTTCCTTTATATATCTATACATCATGGTACTACCAGGCTGCTTATATAAATTTGATTTGTGAGAATCATATAATATTTCCTTTTTAGCTCAAGTATTTATGGAACACATAACCTTTTTCCAAATTTTATAATTCCACCCACATATAAGAATTATATTAATCCTTTATCGTTAATAGATAAAAATTTTTATCAAGAATTATCATTATTAGTTTAAGGACTTTTTATCTTCTCTAGTAAGGATGGTTTAACAATCATTTAAAAAAGGAGTGATGTTTCCCCTTCCATAACAATTAACATATAATTATTTAAAAAATACTTTAATATATGATCTTTCTCAATACTCATTTTGTTTATAAGTCCACAATCATTCCTACTTAATGCATCTACAACCATATTTTATTTTTCTATGTGGTAGTGTATTTAGAAATCATCAACTTTGAGTAACTCTAGCCACCATATTTTCCTGATGTTCGTGATCCGTATGTATATCAAATCTTTCACCAAATATATAGGGTCTCCATATCTTCAAAGAAAATATTTTGGATGCCAAATAAACATCATGAGTTAGATAATTTTGTAAATGAATCTTAAACTGCCTTGATAAATATGTAATCACATTATCATTTTTCATGAGGGCACAACCAAGTCCATTCTTCAATGCATCAATGTATAGTAGAAACCCATAATTTCTTGATGGTAATGTAAAAATTGGAGCATTGACTAATATTATCTTAAATTCTTCAAAAAATTATACACATTCTTTTGTCTATATAACTTAACCCCTTTACGCAAGATATTGGTTAATAGGATTTCCAATTGGGTGAAATTCTAAATAAAATATTGAAAGTAACATGATAAAATAATAAAACTATGTGATTTGGTTATATTCATTAGAGAATCCCATTCTTGGGTTTAATTTTTCATTACATGATCAACTGATATTCCATCCTTAGAGATAATGTGGCCAAGAAAATATTTTTTCAAAATCTAGAATTCACACTTGATTTATTTACTATATAACGATTTCATTTTGAGAATCTCAAGAATAATTTTAAATTTATTCTCATGGTCTTAATGGATTTTAGAATACACTAGAATATTCTAAATGAATAATATAATTAAATCATCAATATATATCGTGAATACTCTGTTCATTAGATCTGTGAAAATATAACGGTCATTAGTCAATACAAATGGGATTACTATAAACTCTTAATGTCCATACCTTATCGAAAAAGTTGTCATTGGAACATCTTACTTCTTTACTCGAAATTAAGGATACCCAGAATGTTGGTAAATCATTGAAAAATATTCAACTTTGTGATGTTTATCAAATAAATCGTCAATATAAGGAAGAGGACACCTATTATTTATTATAATATCATTTATTTCTCTATAGTCAATGTGGATCCTCCGGGATCCATCATTCTTCATAAAAAATAGAACAAGGGATCCGCATGAAATACATCATTATATTCTCATAAAAGTGGTACATCCAAAATTTTATAATTACATTCCCCATCCCAATATTATGTTTTATCTTCATCCCTGAAAAATTAATTGAGTAGAGCTACTATGGGTGGATATAGATGTGAATCAAATGATAATGATTCCATTCTAAAGATAAGGGATTCTACATCTTATTCAAAAATTATATTATGCTTCTTTATAAAATAAATTTTCACATCATATTTGAAATATAGTACATTCCAAGGATTATATAAAATTTTACACAGGTATTCTGATAAGTATAAGAACTAAAGAACATTTATGTGTCAAAATGGGATAGAATGACACATTTTTTATGCAATGAGACTTCCCATATAAGTTTTGAATGAAAAATTCCTTATTATATAAAAAGGGAAATGTATTTTCTTGGAAAATTAGGAAGATATGAAATATTATGATGATTCAAAATCAAATAAAACATTGGAAAAATTTGAATATTGGATTAATGTACATATCACCACATCATTGGTTACTTCTTCTTTAGCTATGATGATCTCATAATCTTGGATATCTTTCATTAGGCTCTTCTATGGTAGATTCCAAAAAGGCTTGGGAAATTGATTAGAATAATGCCCCATTTAATTATAGTAGAATCATTGAATATAACTTATTTGTTTTATCTCATTTCATTCA
Organism: Viscum album; assembly: GCA_963277665.1. Classification (NCBI taxonomy): domain Eukaryota; kingdom Viridiplantae; phylum Streptophyta; class Magnoliopsida; order Santalales; family Viscaceae; genus Viscum; species Viscum album. The sequence continues at coordinate 940,414,898 of OY728165.1, forward strand.
TTATCTATATGTCCCTTTTCTCCTTAGTTATAACAAACTTCCATGACTATCAAGAATTTCCATAGATGATTTTGCACAATTTTCACATAATGGGAATTGCTCCTTTCCACTCTTCTTAATTGATACTCTAAATTTTACATGGTTATTAGAAGACTTATTCTTCTCTTTATTTCCCTTAAACATATTGGATATAGAAAATTCCTTCTCTATTTTGATGGAACAAAATACCATTTCATTATATGGAGAAAATGCATGAGAATCAAGTTCCTGTCAGAGACTTGGATTATAAACTTTATAGAAATGACTAATATTTTTTTCTGAATCATTTATATAATCTATAACATACATGTCTAGACTTTAGAAGGTATCCTCATACTCTACAACACACTCTTCTTACTTTTTCTTTAATATAAGGAATATTCTTATCATATAAGTTCATTTCTCATTATTTGAATATTTTTTGAAGAATTATTCATTAAAATCTATCCATTCTATGTATTTTATTTAATATTACTCTTTAGTATTATATTTCAATGATTACCATTGATCAACATATCTGTTTAAAAAATATAATTTTGTTAATACATTTTCATTTTCATTACACCCCAATGCTAGAAATATCTTTTCAAGGGACTTGATCCACTACTCAGTTTTCACTAGATTAGTATCCCCATAAAAATATGGGTTCTTTTTTCACATGAAAAAATCCAACATAGGTTTATTTTGGTTATTAATAAAAATCTGAGTAATATATCCTAATATGGTCATGATATTCTTTTGTCTAACACCAACTGTGTTGACTTTCTCAATAGGGAAATCCCAAAATTGTCTAAGGGTGTTAATTCCCATTATTTTATTAGATGAAACAACTAAATTATAAAACATGATATGTTATCTCATAATCATCATGAATATTGAGCCAAAAATTCAGGATAATGAATAATTATAATTCTTTTTTATTTAACATCTAGTTCCCAAAATTTCTACAAGAATTTCCCTAATACTAACTATATCATCCACAACCCCATTAGCCCCGATTCGGTGGTTATTTTATTACAACATCATAGATACAAGAGATCAAATAGCCAAGGATCAATCAGTTTATTAGTATTGATTAATAAGATACATACCTGGTTCGGTTATTAAATTGGTAATTAAATAATAACATAACATTGGAAAAAAATTGCTTCCCTGACACTTATTAAAATATTTTATCTTCAAAACCAAGGGAGATTAAAAAAAAAATACAAGTTTGAGCTCAAACAATTAATAAGGGTTACAAGAATAAATAATAAAGAAAAAAATTCCATAAGGCTTAATAATTATGAAAATGTAAATAACTAAAAACAAATGACATTAATATACTAAAAATGATAATTCATCCATAGATTTTTCCACAGTTAAAATATCATGGAAAGTAATAAAAAAATGATGAATTAAAAAAAATTACTAATTATTGGGATCCATTTATCTATAACATAATCCATTATACCATCAAGTCTATTTAAGTCTGTGGGTAGAAACCCGTTTGATTCTTCTTGGAAAGAAATGCGAAGGTTTTATATCCAACTATTTTATCTCATGATACCTATCGATCCATTGAGTGGCTATCTATATCTAGACCCTACTTTTCACTAAAACTCTAAATCATTATTCATAGATATATTTGATTCATTAATAATATGACTTATCAAAATATATGTAATGATTAGAAAATATAAATTTATCAATATTTCCATAGTTAAAAAACCATCAATGAAAACATTGTATGTAAAAATGAAATACAAATAAAACAATAATCATATCCATGGTACAAGAAATATGTATATTTAATGAAATATTCATTTAATAAAGATAATAAATTAAATGTAAGTATACATATTCCACACATAAGGAATAAGTGGGGAATAAGTCATAACCAAAGGGAATATCATAATGATGTCTATGATAGAATAGATTTAAATAAAAATGGGATATTCATAAGGAAAAATATTCATAGAACATGATAAATTATTTCCAAATTTAGTGAAGACATGTAAAAATAGTTTTTAAGAAACTTTAGAAACGAGCCTCTTTAGTGCGATTTAGGGGAAAATATTAATGATTCTTTAAAGTGGATAAAATAATAATTGTTTGTATAAAAATATAAATAAAAAAAGATCATTTTTCATTTTAAAAATATAAATTTTTGAAAAATATTGGTTGATTAAAATATATTATGGAGTCTTCATGAAAATTGGTATGAAATTGGGATGGTCTCCTAAATCGGTCATGGTTATATAGAGGAATTAAAAAGTGAACCTCATAAAACATGTAATTACCCAAAAATTAAAGAATAATTGATCCTGGTACATATGTTTAGAGAATACACATAGAAAGTATGTGGAGTACATAATGAAAAATAACAATTATATTGGGGTGAAGTGAGAGAAATCATAACTTGAAGGAAAAAATGGAGGTTCAGTGAAAATCCCTTACCTTATGTCTGAAATTGTTTTTCACATGAACTTAATTTATTATATAATGAAATTATATTCATTAATTATTTAATTTATAAATTCTTAAACCAGTATTTTATTTATTCTAATTTCATAATGTTAATTTATGTCCTTTTTTATGTGTTATAAGATTTAATTTCATCATCAAGGAGGGTTTGTTTCTATGTTTTTATTGATTAGTTCACTTCTAAACATGTCTGAATGATCATGTAAAATTGGAATTGTTATCCTGAATTAAAATTATATTTAATTAATGAAACTATAGTATATTAAATGTTATTTTATCTAATTTTGTTTTCAAATATGATTAATATTCATTAAATAATATTTCAATGATAACATTTTAGATTTTTTTGGTGTTTTGTTCACTCATCACGAAAAAGTTTTGTTTTAGTAATTAATATAATGTATATATAATTGTTCTAGAATAATAAGTAAGTTATAATATAAATATTAAAATCTAGTTTAACCATTATAATGGTTTTATGACTATCCTTTAAAGCAGTTTTTGAAAATTTAAAATCATATCCATGTAGGTGGTGAATTGATACCTCCCAAATGATGTTTTCAATTTTAGAACAAAAAGGGCATTGAAGAGAATTGATGGTTGAAATACCATTAACACAATGAAATTAATATATATATATATATATATGAACCTATAGTTAAAATGTTTCATTTGACAGGGTAGTTTAGGGAAGGATAAGAAATGAATATAAATTTGCAGAGAGAGAGAGAGAGAGAGAATGTTTTACCTCTTGGTGGTCATCTCCTTGAGAACTTCTTTATTGCACTTAGAAATGGACTTTTGGTGACACTAGTGAGACCAAAATGTGTGTAAGAGGTTTGGTATAGGAATTTTTATGAAATTTATAATGCTCCTAGGCTTATTAGGAGTGAGGATAAGTGGTGAGGGGTGGTATTTTTAGTGGGAGGAGAGTAATGTTTTTGATTATTTTATTCATTTGTTTATTATTTTGGCTCAAGACCATCAATAATATTGATTATTGTGACTAAATAATGTAACATGAGAATGTTATTTTCAGATAGTGGACAGTCACATCATCAATTACTCAACTATGAGATGAAGATTCATGTATTTTGGAAAAAAATATTAAATATTTTAAATTACCATATTTCACTAATCATAAAAAATTCAACTATTTCCTAAAAATCCCAAAAATTTACCCTAAATTATTTTAGATGTTTTGAATTAAAAAATGGACTCCATTTTTTGAAATTAATTTTATAAATACGAGAAACTAAATTTTTAATTTAAATCATCATTAATTCAAAAAATACATATTTTAAAATTAGAACTGATATTATGATAATTTGAAATTTTGATTAATATCTCATAAGATTAACATATAATTATAATAAAACAAAATATTAATTTATTAAGCTTTTTATTTGAAAATAAATTTTCTTCTAAAATATAATATTAATAATAAAATTTTAAATAAATATTTACACTTTACCAAAATGTCAAAACTTAATTTTTCATTTTTAAAAATATTTATTTACTTTTTATATAATATAAATGTATCATATTTTATTTTATAAGATAAAAAAATTTATTTATAATTTCATTGGTGATATTGTTATTTTTATGACCAAATTACTATTTTTAAGGGTTACATTTATATTCCAATGATCATGATAAAATCTAATTGTATATAACAGTCTGCTGGTGCAACATAAACTATCAAATAAATTTAATTGTTCTAAGAAGGTACATACAATAAAATCTTGGGTGTTATATTTTAAGTCAATACTTTCTATTGAACAGATAAAATCAATTGATATAATTTATTTTATCTATCATTATTTTAATTATTGAGGGGATTAAATTATATAGGTTTCATATCAATTATTTGACTATACTTGTTAAAATTGCATCAATAAGGGGAAGTTTTTATATGATAAAGTTGATCAAAACTTATCATCAGAATACAATTTCATAAGAGAAATTATGTGAATTATAAATCTTTTCAATTGAAAATAAATTTTTTGATAGTTTTAATTATGAGGAGTTTATTAAAAAAAATTCATTAACAAATGCATGGAGAAGTTTTTTTATTTATTACAGTATAATGTACCATTATTAGGTTCATTAAGTGCCTCAACTTATTTGGTATGTGATGCTCTATTTCATTATAATTTTAAATATTCTTTGAATTTTGTTGTTTAACATGTTTTTGTTAAGAATCTTTATCACAACAACATCAGTTGAATCAAAATTTATCATTGGTGGAAAGGTGTTAAAAAAATATATGTATCACATTATTCCAGAAAAAAATGAAATCCAAAATTGGTATATCATGATGGAGTCATGGTTTTAAACATGATGATAATATTTTTTTACCATTTATATGCCTGGTTTTGAATTTTTTCTATTATTGAATTTTAAATTATCAAGTTCAAGTTGTTATAGGTTTAGAAGATGAATGTGAAGATGATGAAGATTCACTGAATTATTCAAATAATATTTTAATTGGTTTAAAAAACCTAGGTAAATATTAATTTTATTCAAACATTTATGACTTAATTAATATGGAAACATAAATTTATTTGACATTCAATTGTTTGGATTTATTATTAAATTTTATTCATTTCACCCTTTTGGATTTTTTGATAAATCCCACAAAATGTTTTGAATTTATTTTAGTATACATATTAGTTAACTAATTTGTCTGTAATTTTAAAATTCATGTGTATGATGAAAATTTTTACTTTATTCAGCGTCAATGTTGGTTATTTTTTTTCATACTATTGTCTATTTTTAAATAAATTTATAAATGCATTGGGCCTTAAAATGTAAGGAAAACCCGAGTTAAGTGGATTATCTAATGTGTAAAAAGAATTATTTTTTAATCCTACAATTTTATTTTGTACAAGGGTGCTTATAAATAATTTTTTATATGTTTTAACATATATTTTCATTTATTTTATATTTTCTTCATGGGTATAGATGAAACATTTTTTATTTTTTATATAAGACTTTTTTGGATATGATTATTAGTTACATTTCAAAAATGAAATATAGAAAATTTTAATTATTTTATTCATGGTTTTAAACTCATGTTTTTATATTGTACTTAATCATGTATTAATTTTACATGATTTAGTAATAATTCTATACCACTATTCATGTTATTTTTCACAGGCTTAACAGACTAGTTTTATGAGATTCAATGCCTTTTCTGATTGATTTTGAAGTGGGTTAAAAGGTTAACAAGTTTATAGTTTTTCATTTAGATAAAGTATTTTTTGGACTTATTTATATAGAATTTACATAAATAGAAAAATACATTTTTTATATGATTTAATTCCTTAATTGGCATTTTTTTGCACTTTTTCAAGAAATAAGAGTGAAATTTGAAAAATATGTATATTTAATTTTTTAGAGTTTTTAATATTATGTAGGCCAACATATTGATTGGTCTGATTATGGATTAAAAATATTTATTGATTACTACATGTAATGCTGGTTTAAATTTTTTTATAATTTTTGGTCTGCAATTTATGGGAACATATATTGTTCACTCTATTCTAATCCTTTTTGTGACCATATTTAAATGGAAACATTTTTATAATTTTAATTGGGAATAATGTTTTCTTGAGATATTCCTGATCACAAACCATGCCACCTCCATCATGGGGGATCTGTATATCTGTCTGGCATCAATCTCTATATAGCTCCCCAGTTGACTTGGATCCTTTGGTGGAAATATATCCATGACTATGTTTTGGATGGTTCAGTTCACTATAGGTTATGAGGAGTTATTGGATATTTTCAACACCAAATCTCTCATATTCCTCCCCTATGTTTCCTTCGTGATCTTTCAGTTAATAGAATAGCATTATTTTACAATTCTATTATATTTTTATAGATGTTATTTTTTATGGAATTAAATGGATGTTGGTATAGATGATGTTTGATACTGTCTGTAATTAAAATGATAGGATGGAAGTATATTTGTTTTTTTGGGTCTAATATGTATTATATTGTATATTCTTTGTCATATTATCCATAGTGCATTAAATCATTACCATGTTCTCTATTAACACCATTATCCCGTATTAATTTAAAAAATATTGACTGGGATCATCATTGGTTTTATAGAGATTACAGGGTCATACTGTTACATTATCAAATGATATATGAAATGCTCAGGTGACATGCGGAGAGCCCCTGTATGTTCTAGAAAACCAACACTGAATCCATTCAATATTTAATGAATTATGAAGGGTCAATCCAATTAACAGTGCACATGATAATGAATGAACCTACTCCAGAAAAAATTACACAGAATACACAATTTACTGCACATTCAACCCACAAAAAAGACACATACTTACTTCCTTTAATTTTTATTGCAATTAGTTTCAAACATGATCTATCCAGACATCCATTTGATCACATAAAAAATAATCCTTGTAAAAATTTATTAGAATTGTAAAACGATGAAATAAAATGTAATAAATATCACAATGGAAACATATGGGAGGAATAAGGGAGATTTCAGAGTGAGCTTCTCCCACAACACCTCATAACGTACGGTGAACTGAACTAGTTTCTAAAAGATCATGGTTAGATTCCTACCCAAGGATTTCAGCCAACTAGGGAACTATTATGAGACTAAAATAGACGGATATTTAGATCCCATATATTGAAGTTTCCATGGGTTGTGATAAGTACTGGCCCAAGTAATCTTGTTTCCCAAGAAATTTTTAAAAAACGTTTCCCTCTAAATATGGGATGCATAAAGTATTATATTGAAACTAACTAGATCATATCACACACTTTTTAGACATAAAATCTTTAATCCACCTAAACCCACATTATGTGAGAGCATCAAAATATATTTTCAATACACATATGTACTAATACACATGTTGGACTGTAAAATTTTAATAAGAAAATAAACAATAAAAAAGTTTATATGTTTAAAACTAAACCCTTATTGTTTGAATGACTACATAAAAATAATTTCAAACAAGGATTTAAATCATATAAATTATGCATTTTCTATATACATAAAATCAATTTAAACAAGAAAAAACAACCCCTTTTAACAAAAAAAGAAAAACTAGACACTTTTCAAACTTTTAAACCAATTCAAAACAAATAATTAAGTTAATAAATATTGAAAAAAATGATCAACTAATCCTTTAAAAAAAATATGAAAAAATACAAACATAGAACTAAATAATCTAAAATCAATACATTATTAAGTATAAAATGATAAATTAAATAAGAGTTATAAAAATTATTTAAATAATTAAATTTTTATCTATTAAATTTGTGTAATGTATATGATATAACTAACCAAAAACTATCTTATATGTAAAATAAAAACTACACCCTTTTTAGCCATGGAAATAATATAAAATAATAGAAAATAATTTTTTAAAAACATTTTAAAAATTCATAAAATATATTTTGTACCATTTTGAAAATTATACAAACAAAATTAATAAATAAATTAAGAAAACTAAAATACTATTTATACCAATTAATTCAAAAAATGATTTTAAATCAAATCGAAATGAAACTATAGGATTAAAAAACTAATTTTAACACCTTTGAAAATCCAATTAACTATGTTATCCTCACATTGTAAGGCCTAGTGACTGTATGAATTTATATATCAAATATAAAATAATATGAATCTAGATAAATCAAAATAAGAACTCAATAATGTAAAAACTATAATCACACACATGAATTTTGAACGATCAGAGGAAAATGTTAACTAATATGTGTATTAAAGTAAATTCAAAAAACATTATATGAGTTATTAGAAAAAACAAAATGGGAAAATATAGAAAATTTCAGACCATAAATCGTAACATCTGAATATATAATGAATTTATATTTTAATTTTAATTGAATCATAAATTTTTAAAGAAAATTAAAATTTAACTATGTTTTGTAGACAAATTCAAATATCATTTGAATCATTATATGAATCATACCTATATTTATCTTCATATATCACTTATTCTTATAAAACTATAAAAAATAGATCCAATGGTGTAAAAATTACATTATAGATGAATTCAAAAACACACTTATAAATACATAAATAGAATACAATTTTGTGTAAAACCATGAATGAAACTTCTTATAAAAATAAAAAATTGATTTTTTTTAAATAAAGTGACACCAGGATTTTTTGAAACATGTCCTCCAATAATAAAAATTGATTCAAATGATATAGTTGTGATACATATGATTAATCAAACATGTCAAATAATCCAATTTAAAGAATAAAAAAAATTATAACGAAATATATCATGTTATACTAGAGAATGTTGGCAAACATAATGAACTCGATTATTGTAATTTATAATCTAATTCAAAATAAAATACATCTCCTTTCATTTTTTTATTCAAATTATTTGATCAAATAGTCATCATTTAAATTATCCAAAAATTATTTTTCAATTGAAATCATTCTCAATGTTCATAATATCTCTTTTTAAAAGGTTGTTTGAAGATAAGGTTTTATCACCTTTAGCTTAGAAATACTTCTCTTCGAATAATGAAATTGTAATGGGTATAGTAAACATAATTTGATATCATTCCCCTGCCATTTGAAAACATCCATCATTCTAAAAAGGATTGAAAAAATCAATGATATTAATTGATTTTATCTTTTCACTTGGTAATACTGACTTCAAATTTATAATCCCTTGAAATAATTCATCTCCACAAGAATTTCATGTTCATTATGTATCAAAAAAATATTGAAATTGAATGTACTGTTTCATTGATTATTCTTCAAAAATATTTCTAAAAAACTCCTTCATAAAAAATAAAAATATTTATTCGAAGTGTTAATATTGTATACAAATTTTCCTCAATGACATTATATATTGATCAATAACTTTATGGAAATAACATTTCCCAAATTGTTCCTCCATAGAAAAATTTCTAATAGGATCATCTTCCAGATCCTTATAAAATTATTTCTTCTTATAAAAAAATTTGTCCAAATATTACAGAAATACCAAATCCAGATGTACTTTATCTTGGTTCATTCACCATACCTTTAAACCCCTAAGCTCAATGTTTTCTTAAATAAAAAAATGAACCATTTTAGTTTTATTGTTTCATCATTGATATCCATCTATTACCTTCAAATAATTTTACTGATATGACTCAATTTATCTAGATTTTTTTTTGCAAATTCATAATATAATGATGAATTATAAATTCCCTATTGAATTTCAACATAATATTTTATTATCCTGCATCACAATATCATCATGTTTATAATTATTGGCAATTTCAACTGTTGAATTTCTCAACTTAAGTGTTTTTCTTTTAATTTCCCTAATACTATCTATGTGACATTAACAAAGAGTTATTGATAAATTTTTTATGTTAGAAACATAACATAAGAAATTGTAACATCCAATTGAGTTATTCAACATATAAATAATGTGTAAATCGATGTCATATATGGAAAAAAATCTTTTATTCACACTATATTTATCCATGTAAAACATATAAATATAGAGGATATGAAATCCTCATGTAGTGTAAAATTATCTAGGTTATACATTATGTATTGTTTTTTAGGGATCATGATTTTAAAATTTCATGTTGGATCTATTATAAAAACTCTTTCCCCTTATGTAATCAATGATGAGATTAAGATAAACCAAAGAATATTTAGGTTTCTTGAAAATACAATGACTAAATGTGTCATTAACAATAATAAATCCATGAAAAAAATCATCCACCTTAACATTAAATTATTCCTTGACATCATATTATCACATGGTTTTATCAAATTATTCATGTAACTATGAATACGTGGTATCGAATCCACATTCATCTTGATTATTTACTATAAGTATAAACGCTTCATGTTTGGTTTGAACTGTTTTTATTATCAATATTGTATAAAGCTTTCATATCCAACCGTGTGTGATATATTCTTCTCTACTCTAGTGAGCAGGCATATAACAACATCTTCTTATATGTAAATTTTCATGCATATAATGCATGGTTCTTTTTTTCTATATTTCATGATATAAATGAATAAAGAGAGTCGCTGGGTGTATCTCTATTTGCACAAGTGAGATTTTATGAGAGCATGAGGAAGATTGGTTTGTAGAGTAGAAATTATGTTTATTTTTTTTTATAAATAAGGCAATTCCTTAATTATAGCTTTGTAAAACGTGTTGATAAAATGGATATTTATCAGCAAAGATATTAAATAAAAAATTAAGACCAATTGTTTTAATGGATTTATTATCCCTATATATTAAAGAAATTATTATTTCCTTATATATAAATAATTATATGTTTTTATTGAAATATATTTACATGTAAATAATTATAGGGAATATATTATAATAAAATCACACACATTAATTCTATTTAAATATTGATATGTATATTTAAAATAAATAAATATATATAATTTGTTACATATAAAAATAATTATTATTAACAATTATATCATCAAAATATTACTAATTATAAAAATATATAAATGTTTCTTGTAATATAATATTAATTATAAAAATATAAAATTAAAAATAATATTAACAGATTTATAATAAATTAATAATATATGGATGTATATATTCTTATTTATATATAAAAAATATTAAAAAGATATTAATTATGTTTAACTATAATTAGTTATATTCAAAAAATTTATTAGTTTTTATAATTAAATAATTATTTTTTATATGATATAAAATAGAATGATTAAATACAATATTATCATTATTTATATATAAAAATATTTAGAGTGATTATTAATTAAATGAAAATTTATATTACTAAATACATATAAAAAATATAAATATTTATTATTAATATTAAAAATAATATTATTAAATCAATGAATGAGTTGATATTTTTTAAATTATATATTTAATTAAATAAATATATAAATATATTAAATAATAAAAATGAATATAATTAATAAAAAATATTTAAAATATATATTATTATTTAATTTAATATAAATCGTAAATCTATTATTAGGTGAATTAAATATATATCTACTAATTGACATTATTTATATTCAATTTCTAATTTATATTTTAGATTATTTATTAATTATATACGTATGAAAATTTAATATCATAATTATATAAATAATATTTCAGATTCTAAAAAGTTCATTAATTACAAAATGTATAATTTTACACACAATATAAATTATATAATAATTTCAATATATAATAATGATAATTATGTATTGATTAATATTAAATTAATTGCATTCTAATTATTATATATATAATTAAATCAGGCACGAACCATGGATTTGGAAAACCAAATCTATGGCCACAAATTGTTTATGAAAAAAAAGACAAATATAAAAGTACATAAGATTGAAAAGTGTATGAAACGTGGTGAAAAGGAAACCACCAAAGTTAAAGCAAAATCTTTATAAGGAAAAGCAAATCATTGGGCATTCACCTTGAACATTACCATGATCAAATACATAAGATGATAAACATTCACAATATATGTTTTAGCAACAAAGGAAGCACATATTGGAAATAACCAACTAGGATTTTTTTTAATCGATCAAAAATCTGAGATTTATATGACAAAGAACATCATGAATAACAAATTGAAGTGATATATTAATTAATTTATGAATGATCGAACCAAAATTTAGGATAATTAAATATAAATTATAATTATTTTATAGATTCTTTGAGAATTACCTCATATTTAAATTTTTTCTTCATTAATGAATCAATAAATTTCTCTCTTCATACTGTCATTGTATTGCAGAATCCAAGGGTAGAATCTATCAAATGATTCTCCACAATTACTTCAAAATATCATAATGTCTCTATAGATTTTTTCGGTGCTAACACAGTCTGTTTTGATCGATTGTGTCATTCATCAGTGATCATGGTATCAATCTCTTACTAGAAAAATGTTTATATTCATTCTCTTGATGTCTTGAGTGAATGTAGGGGGAAAGGCACTATATTTATAGAGAACGTTCTTGCGGGGATATTCTCTAAGGTGTGAAATAAATCTATCTATGATTGTTGTGAATAACAAGTGGATTACCCTATAAAGAGATATAATCATGAAATTATAAATCTATTCTAGGGTTTGGTAATTGCACATATCCCTTAATCCAATTATATACTCCTTAGATAACATCGTTTCTAATAACAACCAAAATACTATTATTGTAGACTTTCCATGTGCAACAAATAGTTAAAAACAATTATCATTTATTAAATAAATTAATAATTTTCATTTTAAATAATATTTGAAACATTAATTATAGTTATAATATTAAACTATGTCCATCCATACTCTTCCTTATTTATCGAAACATGAAAAATTAATATTTATTTAATAAATAAATGTTACTACATTATTCGAAGAAAAATATAACAACTATTATATTCAATACATATTGTGAATAAATAGTTATTATTATGTAACTCATATATTTATTCTTCTAAATAAATAATTATTTAATATTGGAAATTAAATCTATTTTATAAAAAATATTATACCAAAAATCTAGATAAATATTTATTTTAAATGGTTAAATTAAAATTTTAATTTTACTAAGATTCTAGATACACTTATTATGTGACCCTCTAGGATTATTTGTTTGTGGAATTATAAAAAACTACCCAAATTCAAAGACTAGCATCTAGTGTCATGAGAAGCCCGGGTGCACTGGTACCTCGATAACCACGTCAGCCTTGACATAGCCCGAAGGGCATTCCTGATCCCCACGGGTCGGTGACTAGCACCTGGAATCACACAACATACAAGTGGGAATGATTTTTCACCCAACAAATTGGATGAAAAGAAACAAGATAGTAAGCATAAAAAAAAGAAACTCCACTGGGAGTAATGTACCAGAATAAAAAAAGGCCTAAAAAGCCCAAAGTACTATGTCCAAAGTACTAAATATAGAAAAACAGCCCCAAGGTCCCTAAGGACACAGCTCACCAAGGCCAAAGATCAACCGCTGTATCCACTGCCAAGAGATCCCTTCCCTTTGCTCAAACATGGAAGAAGAAAGTCTACAAACACCCAAAGTCAAAAGTAGGGTGTGAGCCTAAGCCTAGTAGAACACCACCAAATATTCCATAATAGATGCCAAATATAGATCATCAAAAAAACATTCAATATGAAAATAAACAGGTTTGGAAATTCAAAAGCATAATTTAACAAAACATGCTATACATTTTCAAATGATGGAAATAAATATTTTTAAGCAATGATTTTACAAATGATGGAAATTTTTTAAAACAATGGCTTATGTAAAACATTTATATAAAATAGTTTAAATAAATTTAGCAGGAATGTAAAGCAGTTCAAAATCATTGGCATACATTAATATCTCAAGTATAAATAAACAAGTGAGAAACATGGTTATCTGCAAAAGGTACTATAGTATTAACCAGTTATAGGATTCCACACTCTCTATGTGAACCTAGAAAAATGTGTATTCACACGTCCCTATGACACTGGCCAAAGGATGTTCACCAACCCGTCGGGGATGAGACCCGCTACAAGTATGTTTTAGAACGTTTTCGTAGTGTAGAGTGTATCCAAATAACTCACTAACTACCTAAGGCCTTCATGTTCTCTAACATGATGGGAAAAATATTTTAAGAATGCTTAAAAATAAGATCAATCCCATTATACCATTTCAAAAGTTCCAATTTATTTCTATTTAAAACCAAATGGGTTTTATTCAAAAACATGTCTTTTTCACAAGATAAAACCACTAGGTTTATATCAACTAATTTTAATTCATTTTCACCAGTTAGAAATCCATTCAAAACCAATTAAATAATTACACAATTTATTTCCACAATTAAATTGAACAATTTAATTGAGATAATTTCCATCAAATCCATAATTAAATAAGCCAATTTCCATAAACACATCCAATTTAATGGAATTGGGGTTTTCCAAATTTCTATGCCCAAACCATTTCAAATATCCTAATTCACTGGAATCAAGTTTTTGTCAATTTAATTGAAATAAAATTTGAGCAATTAAATTTAAATCAACAACTGAAATAAATCAAAAAATACAAGGATGATCAATTTGGAAAGTCGGGACGGAACCACCCACCTTAAAGGTTTTGATGAAAACCACAACGGTTGAAGAACGCTCAAGAAACCCAGGTCAATTCTCCAAAAAACCACCTTAGATATCTTCTCCTAGAAATTTCAAGACCAAATATCATTTTATTTGGAATCAACACACTTAGATCTACCCATAACAGACGTAGATCTATGAATCCAAGAGAGGAGGAGATGTAGACCTATGTAGATCTAAGAAACCAATCAAGAAAAACAATGAACAATCACATAACTCAAGAATCCAGCTTTGATTCACCAAGAGAATCCTTTGGATGACCTCTAGAACGATGGTAGAACCTTTTTTGACCTTCAGAGAGGAAAAATCCCGAGTTATGGCTGCTTAGCAGCTTAAAAGGGGCACTTAGAGGAAAAAACGAGTGAGACCCACTTTTATAGGATCAAATTTAAGTAGCCGCACAACTTTCCCACATGGTTAGACTAATCGTGCGCTAATTGTGCATTATCCACTGCCTCGGTAGACACTCCATGAACGGTTTGGATGTATGGTTAGAAAAACCTTGCGACCTCCGTGCGGAAGCTACTGCCTCCAAGATCAACTACACACAGTTTGGCTACACAGTTTAGACAACCTATGCACTGCCCGTGCGACTTCCCCATTGCCTCAAAACAACATTTAATTTTCTCCCAACTATCCCATTGGTCACTAATGCAAAAAAAAGGTACTTAGAAACATCATAAGTACCTAAAAACATAACGTGATGTTACAATGTCCCCACTATAGGATCATTCTGTCCCCAGAAAGCCTATGAAGAAACCTCCACGTCAAAAAGATAAGGCCACTGCTCTCTCGTTAGTGCCTCTCTTTACCATGTCTCATGAGAATCAGATCCATTCTGCCATAAAACACATACCAGAGGTATTGTTCTCCCACAAAGTACCTTGGACTCAGAATCAACAACCCTGACTAGTCGTTCCATCACAGATAAATCTGGTTCAATCTCAAGATCACTCTAGCTCAAAACATGAAAGGAATTAGAGAGATACTTTTGCAGCTACGATACATGAACATGTTATGTATCGACGTCATATGTGGTTGTAGATCTAGACAGTAATACACTTTCCCTACATGACTAACAACCTCAAAAGGTCCCATAAAATGAGGGGCAAGCTTCCCTTGCTTCCTAAGACGTCGATGACCTAATCGGGGTGAAACATTCAAGAACACCTGGTCACCAACTAAGAACTCTAAAGGACTACAGTGACAATCATCATAAGACTTGTACAGACTCTGTGCTGTCAAAATTCCATGACGAATTAACTAGATCTTAGATGTCATCTCTTGGACCAAACTCGGCCCTACTAAGGAACTTTCACCAATATCTGACCAACATAAAAGAGATTTACAAGGATGTCTATACAATGCCTCAGGAAGATCCATTTTGACCACAAAATGATAACTGTTGTTATAAGAAAACTCAACTAGCCCCAGATGATCATCCCAAAACCCACCAAAGACAAGAACACATGCGCGGAGCATATCCTCAAGGATCTGAATATCTCTCTCTGTCTGGCCATCTGACTGTGGATAATAGGCCATGCTCAAATGGACCTGAGATCCCAATACCTCCTTAAATCCTTTCCAAAAGTGAGAAGTAAGCTAAAGATCCTTATCAGATGGAACTCCATGAAAATGAACAATTTCATTCACAATGATATTTTCTAACTCCTCAACTTTGGTTGTTTCTCGAATAGGTAGAAAGTGAGCCGACTTGGTCAGCCTGTTGATCACAACCCATATCACGTTCTTCTTTCTCTGGGTTTGAGGTAACTCAACCCAGAAGTCCATAGAGATTTCATCCCACATACATGGTTGGACTGGAAGTGGTTGAAGAAAAACTGATGGTTTCTGGTGCTCCTCTTTCACCTGCTGGCATGTATAGAAATGAGATACAAACTCAGTAATGTCTCATCTCATACCCGGACACTAAACTGTCGTCGAATGTCATAGAACACCTTCGTGGTTTTTGGGTTCAAAACCCACTCGGAGTTATGGAAACCCCTCATCACATCCTTCCTTGCCGATAATGGAACAACGTAAAGGTTTCAAAAACACAGAACATCCTCTTTGGAGAAAGAGCACTGGGAGTCATTCTTCCCACTATAAAGAGAGTCTTTAATGCTATGGAATTCATCATCCAGTGGTTGTTCCTGAAGAATTAACTCAACTAGAACAGATGTCAACTGGACACTGGCTAAAGAAACATCATTCCCCTTCCACTGAACTCCAATATGAAACTAATCAAAAAGAGCCATAAAACTCCACTCTTATGAAGATTCGTTCACAGCCTGTGATGAATGTTTCTTGCTTAACATATCTGTAACTACATTCCATTTCCTCGGGTTATAGGAAATTTCAAAGTCAAAAGATTGAAGGTATTCCACCCAATGCCTTTGGTGGAGATTCAAATATTTTTTAGAGAAGATATAACTCAAGATCTTGTGGTCTAAACACATAGTAATCCTTTTTCCATAATGGTAGTGTCTCCAACAATTATGTGTGTGCATTATAGCTGAATGCTCAAGGTCATGGGTAGGATAGTTCTTCTCATGAGGCTTAATCTGATGAGATCCATAGGCAACTACATGATTACCTTGCATAAGGACACATCCCAAACCTAAAATCAATGCATAGCAGAAGACCACCTAACCTATCTCGGCCTCAAGAAGAGTTAACACTGGTTTAGTAGTCAAAAGGCCTTTTATCTCAACAAAAGAACTCTGACATTTATAATTCTAGGAAAACTTCACCCCCTTTCGAGTCATAACAGTCATTGGAGAATATAATATTGACATGTCATTAACAAATCAATGATAATATCCTGCTAAGCCCAAGAAGCTCCGAATCTCGAAAACATTTCATGGTTATTCCCATGTCATAACAGCCTTCACCTTCTTAGGATCCATTGATATTCCTTGTTCTGACATGACATGTTCCAAGAATTTCACATCCCAAATCCAGAAATCACACTTTTAAAGCTTGGCATAATGTCAGGGATTCTTTAGAAGACATAGAACTATTCTCAGATGATGCACATGATCCTCCTCAGACTTGTAGTATACAATAATGTCTTCTAGAAAGACTACCAAAAAAGTATCTATAAACTCATGGAAAACCTTGTTCATCAATGCCACGAAAACTACAAGAGCATTTGTTTGGCCTAAGGTCATAACCTGGTACTCATAATGGCCATACCTACTCTGAAAAGTGGTTATTTGAATGTCAGATTCTTTTATCCGCAACTGATGGTGACCAGATCTAAGATCAATTTTTGAAAACAGCTTTACCCCTTTCAATTGATCAATCAAATCATCAATTCATGGTAACAGATATTTGTTCTTTATCTTAACTTGATTGAACATTTGATAATCAACAAATAAGAGAATAGAACTATCAGCCTTCTTGGCGAAGAGAACTAGTGCTGCCCAAGGTGACACACTTGGTCATATAAAACCTCTCTCAAGAAAATCATCTAACTGAGACTTCAGTTCTTTGAGTTTTTCTAGAGCCATTCGGTATTAGTGAATAAAAAATGGTTTTGTATTAGGAATTATGTCAATAGAAAAACCAACCTCCCTTACTGGTGGAAAACCAGAGAAGTAAGAAGGAAACACATTGGGAAACTCAGTGACAACTGAAGGAATATAACCACACATTGAATATTTCTCTAGATCAAATGAAAACACTGATATAACTTTCCCCAACTATGGATAAGAGGGTCCGGCTCTTCTTGAAATTGTGTACCATTATCCTTGAAAAACAAGAGGCACATCACTAGGTGTAGTAAGGTACACCCGTCCAAGATAACAATCGATCCGGGAATTATTGGAAATGATCCAATCCATACCAAATTTGACATCAAAATATTTCATGTCAAGAACAAAAAAACTCCAGGAAAGATCAACATATGATAGAGAGAAGACACAAGCAGGACTATGGAGACCCTTCTCTCTCATTGTACCAAGGGGAGTAGTAGTATCCATCGCACAAGATAAAAGCTTCATAGGTAGATTAAGAATATTAACAATATGGGTTGAAATAAAAGAGTGAGATGTATGAGTATCTAAAAGAGTGGTCACTAAAGATGAAGCTATTGTAATGGTACCTCTCACAGTTACAGGACCTGTATCAGCTACCTTTGGTGACTCTTCCACTACAATAAGAATATTCATCCCGGATGCCTGTGGTTGGAACCCTTTTGTACATGAAGAATTTGATTTCCCCACAGTTTCTGGAGGTGCTGATGATCCTATTCCACTATGGGGAGTTGTGAAGTGATGGTAGAATCTCTGTAAGTTCCCTAAATGTCTGCAGGAGCTACAATTCTTGGGTGTCTTAGTGCAGACCCACTTAGAATGTCCTGACTTTCCACATTGATAGCAAGTAAATGAATCCCCTCCTGGTGTTACTGAATGTCTGGAATGACTCTATTGTCGAGAACTACCAAGAGAAACGTCACGCTTCTATTTTACTTTATCGTAAACAAAACTGCCACTAGGAGGAAAAGGAACTTCCTTCAACCATTACTTTCCCTCTAGGTCCATCTCATCCATCATCGCCCTACCCAGCACATCAGCATTAGTGGGTATCTTTAGTAGGAAAATCTGAGAACATATATCTGATTAAAGTCCCAACTCTAATCGTCGAGCCTTTATCTTCTCATTAGATACAATCTCATGAGAAAACTGTACCAACTCCGGAAAGCAATTTGAGAACTCAGTCATGGTTTTTTTTGCCTTCTCAAGCTTAAAAACTCCACACCCTTGGCCGACACCATTGATCTTGGGTAGAACTGGTTAGTGAAAAGAACCCTAAAGTATTTCCACACCAAACCCTCATGTTTCTCAGCTGTTACCATTGTATCCCACCATATCCTACTTGGTCCCTCCAGCACGAAGGAGGCACACTTCACCTTGATCACATCAGGTGTCTCCAAGAACCCAAACATACGTTCTATCTTACTCAACCATTCCTTAGCATGTTTAGGGTCAGTGGAGCCATTCAAAATTGGTGGATTCTGGCATAGGAACTCTTGAGAACGATATCGGAGAATATCACTATGAGGATCTATAGCTGGAGCTTGAACATGAACTAAAGGTGGTGCTTTTCCAAGTGCTTGGATAGTGTGAACAATCACCTAAACCAGACTCGGATCCACAACAGGAATCGCTTGCTGAGATTGAGTAATAGCCTCTTTTTGGATCTGATTCCCATGTCTTCTTGGAGGAATGATGATACAAAACCTAATAAGATATTAGATTAATACTGAAATAGAGTAACAAAGAAAAAATATTCTTAATATATGGGATAACAATATTTGTATTCCACTCTATCCAAATCAAAACCGGGAAAATACTTGAACTAATCCAGAAGTCATATTTCCCTAACTAACCCTGGTGACTTAAGGTTCATTGTGGTGAGATTTGGCCAAACACTCAATCACAACTACCTTCTAAGTCCGGACAAGAATACTCAAATGCATACTGTCATCAATGCAAAATGATTAACCTCCCTTTGATACCATTTTGTCACAAACCAGCCCAACTATTTTGGTAACCCTATAACCGAGCTGACCCTGACATAGCCCGAAGGGTGTTTCCGATCCCCCCGGGTCGGCGACTAGCACCTGGCATCACACAACATGCAAGTGGGAACGATTTTTCCACCAAAAAAGCAGAAGAAAATAAACAAGACAGTAAGAATAACAAAATGAAACTCCATTGGGAGTAATGTACTGTAATACAAAGAGGCATAAAAATCCCAAAGTACTACAACCCAAGTACTAAAAATGGAAAAACAGCCCTAAGGTCCCTAAGGACACAACTCCACAAGACCAAAGATCAACCACTGGATCCACCTACAAGAGATCCCTTCCCTTTGCTCGAACCTGGAAGAAGAAAGTCTACAAACACCCGAATGAAAAAGTACGGTGTGAGCCTAATCCCAGTAGAATAGCACACCAAAGATTCTATAACAGATGCCAAATATAGATCATCCATAGAAAAGCTTTCAATTTTTAAAGAAACAGTTTTGGCAATTCAAAATCATAATTTAACAAAACATGCTATACATATTCAAATGATGGAAATAAATATTTTAAGCAATGATTTTACAAATAATTTAATATTTATAAAATAATGGCTTAAGTAAAACATTTATATAAAATAGTTTATATAAATTCAGAAGTCATGTAAAGAAATTCGAAATTATTGGCATACGTTTATATCTCAAATATAAATAAACAAGCGAGCAACATGGTCATCTGCCAAAATGTACGATAGTATTAACCATTTATAGGATTCCTCACTCTCTATGTGAACTTAGAAAAATGTGTATACACACATCCCTATGAAACTTGACATAGGAGACTCATCACAAAACCATTGGGGATGTGACCCACCACAAGTATGTTTTAGAACATTGTTGTAGTGTAGAGTGTATCCAAATAACTCACTAACTTCCTAAGGCTTGAGTGCGCTCTTAAATGATGGGGGAACTTTTTTAAGAATGATTTAAAATATGATGAATCCCTTTCTTCCATTTCAAAAGTGCCAATTTATTTACATTTAAAACTAAAACGATTTTATTCACAAACATTATTTTTTCACAACATAAAACCACTAGGTTTCTATCAAGTAACTTTAAGCCATTTTCACTAGTTTGAAATCCATTCAAAACCAATTCCATCATTACTCAATTTATTTCCCAATTTAATTCAACAATTTAATTTAAATCATTTCCTTCAAATCCACAATTTAAATTAAACAATTTAAATAGGCCAATTTCCACAAACACACCCAATTCCAGGAAACTGGTGTTTTCCAAATTTCCATGCAAAAACCATTTCAAATATCTCGATTCACTGGAATCGAGTTTTTCTCAATTTAATTAAAAGAGAATTTGAGGTATTTAATTTAAATCAACAATTGAAATAAATCAAGAAATACAAGGATGATCAATTTGGAATGTTGGGATAGAACCACCTACCTCAAAGGTTTTGATGGAAACCACCACAGTCTTAGAACGCTCAAGAAACCCAGGTCGATTCTCCAAAAACCCACCTTAGATCTCTTCTCCTTGAAATATCATGATCAAATATCATCATATTTGGCATCCAAAAACTTACATATACCCATAAAAGATGTAGATATATGAAACCGAGAGAAGAGGAGAAGTATATCTAAGTAAATCTAAGAAACGGATCAAGAATGATGATGAATGATCACATAACTCAGGAATCTATCTTCGATTCACCAAGAGAAGCCTTTGGATCGCCTCTAGAATGATGGGAGAACCTTTTTTGACCTCAAGAGAAGCAAAATCCCGAGTTATGGCTGTTTAAAAGATTAAATGAGGCACAGAGAGGCAAAAATGAGTGGGATCCACTTTTATAGGATCTCATTTATGTAACTACATGGTTTTCCCGCACGGTTATACAAATTGTGCGCTAACTATGCTTTAGCCACTACCTTGAAATACACTCCATGCACGGTTTGGATGCATGGTTAGACAAACTGTGTGTCACCCATGTGGAAGATACTACCTCCAAGACCAACTATGCATGGTTTAGACAACCCGTGCGCCGCCTGTGTGACTTCCCCTTTGCCTCAAAACAACATTTAATGTTCTCCCAACTATACCATTTTTCACTACTCCAAAATAGAGGTACTTAAAAACATCAAAAGTACCTAAAAATGTAACATGATTTTATATCTAGGAATATGCCAAGACACCCATAAAGAAAGAATATAATGTCATAATGATATACCACCTCATTTTATCTCTTAATGTGTAAAATAATCCCATTTGTCATGATATCTATAATCAAACAAGTATTATTCTGTTGTCATCAATCTTTGTTCTCAATATTTCATTCTTTGACATTTGAAAAATTAATGATCTAATATAACACCACAGTCATATATTTATATAGTTATTTTCATTCACTTAAAAGGGTCTAAGATATCAACTCCCATAAATAATAATGGAAAAATCCTTTCTTTTATTATCCATTAATTCCGTATCACTCATGACACACCTAATGTATCTTACTTCTATAAGAGCATATGTTGTCAGTGTTTTCATCAATAGAACAATGAACATAATTTTTTTTATTAATTAATATTAATTTTAAAGTATAAGGATCAATACATATGTCCATAAATAGTAATATCTAATGAAATATATAAATGTAGATTTCCTAATAGAGGGTGTTGTTATTATAATATCATGCTCTAGAGATTATTAATGTTTCACACCATTAAAACGATCCTTAAAGTATAATGAGTCTCCATCCAAGATGTCGTATATAATTTTCATACCTTCATATGATATCATCTAGGTATAGAAAACATATTTAAGAATAATATTGTCAACATTATATGTTCTCATCCTTGGAGGGAACAATTATAACCATTCAGTGTGATAGTTATTCTTAGGACACAATCACATGTTGTAACACGTATACAAATAATAATTATATAATAATAAGTCTATTTATATTTAATAAATGAATACACATAATCATAACATATATAGATATTGGTTCTATGGAACCCACTCTAATAGACTCCTACTGTCACTTGATACAACAGCTAAAAATCTCCTATCCACTAGCACTAACAAGATACTAATGATTCTGTTTAGATAAGGATATAGTTATGCAGTCTTCAATGTTCTCTTCTATAGAAAATATGCTCACCATGACATTAAAACTCTTAGAAAATCCCTCATGAAATAACACATACATATTATGTTCTATATCCATTGGTGTGACCATGGATTCTTTATGAGATCCACCACTATAATACTATCACAATATAATGGTTTATGGTCTTTATTTTTATGGACAAAAACATTGTCTTGGAAATAGTTACAAATAAAAACTAATTTAAATGAATCAGAAGTTACAATATACCTGGACTCCACTATATAATCCATAACAAATGGATTCTTTGGACTCATTAATCTTATTGATCCAATATTGACACTAAAGGATTCTACTAAAAACAACTTTAGATCATTCTAATGTGTCTGAATGCTAGCATCAGCTTGTCCCCAAATGATTATATCCACATCTCCACCTTATACTATAAACATATCATTAGTTCACCTCAGATACATTAGGATAAGCTTAATAGAAGACCAATATTAGTCACCAACAACAACTGAATATATGTATACCGTGACCAACATCAATTGGTTGATCGGCCAGAACTCAAATGTGGTTTTAACACATGTATTCTATCTCTAAATTCTTGAAATCTTTCCATCATATAGTTTCTGAGATTTATATTGTATCCTTACGGGAACTAGGATAATTATTTTCAACTAATAATGAGTCACTATCATTAGTGATAATAAAACCATATCTTTCGGGTTCACTGACATCTCCAGTGCCCCTATATAGTACTAATGTTTCGAGAAAATCATATTCTAGGGGGACTTGGGGAATCTATTCTGGTACCAAATCTATGAATCTTGGTAATAAAATCCATAAAATTTAATTTTACCGCCACTATCCTTCTTGAAGATGTTATCCCTCTCAAAAAAAGGTTTATATTGTGATAATCACCTTTTTGTCTAAGGGGTTGTATAGATAGTATCACTTGTTTCCTTAGGATACCCTAAAATCATACACTTCAATCCTTGGTATTCTACAGTGTTTCCTAAGTGGGCCTTAACAAATTTCTCTCAACACCTTCAATGAGAATATGTATACACATACTTCTTTCCATACATTAATTCATATGGTATTCATTTTACCACCTTAGTTGGGTACTCGATTTAGAATGTGTTTTGTAGTATGTAATTCATATCTTTTGAAGGTTAATGGATGATATACATGACTCATAATTGACCTTACCAGGTCAACTAGTGTAGAATTCTTCCTTTCACTAACACCATTCCACTGTGATGCATATGTTTGTGTTATTTAATATCAAATCTCATACTTCTATAGTAATTTTATAAATTCTTGGTTAATATATTCACCACATTGAGTAGATAAAATATTATTTATCTTCTAACCAATTTAATTCTATATTTCATTCACAAATTCTTTGAATTTATCCAAGGAATCAGCCTTATACCTCCTTAATTAAAGAGAATCATATCCACTCAAGTCATCAGTAATAGTTATGATGTTAGAATATACTACTCTATATTCCACTAGAATAGGTACACACACATCAGTGTGTAACTTTTCTAGAAACATTATAACCCATTCATGATGTCTAAAAAATTATTGTTTGGTCTACTTGCATTGTAAATAAGCATGAAATATTTCAAGTGATTTTTAGCTCAAAATATTCTAAAAAATTCCCTTGAAAGAGATTTTTGAGATGCTTCTCAATTACATGACTAGGATGGGTACTCTATAGATTGGTGTTATGTGAGTCCTGTGAACTTGATTCATTATTGATTTTCAAAACCTAGTTCTTGTAATTTAATACATAAATACCATTATTTAAATGTGTCACACCGTAACATATTATTCCTTTGTAAAAGTGTAATTTTTTATTTTCAAGCAAGAAAATAAATCAATCTATATCTATAAGGGATACATAAATTATATTATTTGTAACATTAGGTTTATAATAGAAATAATTTTAATCCAAAATCATATTTGTTTACAGTGGTAGGTGGTGGTATCCTATAGCCAAAGTGTTATGTTTCCCTCTATTGAATGCTTGAAGATTCACTTATCCTCTAGAATTCTTATAGGATATACATGGTATTGACATTTTAATAAACATGGGAGCACACCAATTTATATCTAACACCCAAAATATTGATATTGAAAGATTAAACTCAAGAATAAACATACCTAAATATTCTTCATGATTATTCTGGGAACAATTCTTATTCCAATGGCCTAGACTTCTACATGAAAAACATACTTTGTTTTGTTCCATTTAATTTTTTTGGATATTATTCTTTTTGGAAGGAAAAATACTTAAAATTTAACATTTTGTGATAGCCAGATTGGTCATTAAAGGTTCTTAAATAATCCCATGGAACCAATTTTGGATGTCACAATTACCTCCTTACTAAAGGGGTATACAGATGATTACGTTGGTGGTTTTTAGGAAGGGATTTGCTGACCATCATGCACTTCTACTAAATCTTAATACCATAGTGATGACCATAGGATATTGTTAACTCTATGAAAAAAATAATTATCGACCATAATAGGTGGTTTATGTAATGATTTTTTAAGAAAATTACATTTAAAAAGAATGTTCAAATAAAAAACAAAAATAAAAAACTACTGATCCAAAAAATGATTCAAACAACTACAAAATCTTCTAATATTCCTTCCCTATCAACCTATAGATATGATACCAAAAAAAATTACAAATAAAATAAAAAATAATCGTTACATTAAAATAATTTTTTTGAATCAATATATATATAATAAAAGAAATAGTATATACATTACAACATACATAAAGCGCAAAGAATACATGAATGTTGAAATGAATATATTAAATATCTTTTTAGGATATTTAATTATCTATAGATAAATGTCTATTAATATTTAAAACCATGTTTACTACATACCGGTCAATAAAAAAATAAAATTGATGCGTCGATGATTACAATATATTGAAAATGATTTGAGGATCCAATATTCTCAAGTCAATCTAAAACCATTTTTTATTTTGACCCCAATGTGGGAGATATGACCATTTAATAATATTATTCAACATTACCTATAATTTTCTATCATACCGAGACACTCTAGTATCTGATGGAAGCAGTTTTGATTTCAAAAAATTAAAAATGATTCATTGTTTTTCTCCCATGATTTTAGGTCAATCTAAGTATGTTTTATTAGTATTGACCACATTTAAGTGATTTTTCACTTAACTCCAATTCTGATGGATAATTTCCACTTTCGATCATATCAAGAAATTCAACAACTCAATTGATGTTCGATAGTTCCTATACAGTTTAAATGAGTTAAATTTCCTTTTCCTAATATTTCATATCAATCAGAGATCCTTTGATCAGTTTTGATCCTTATACACTTGATTTTATCATTATTATAAAAAGTAAAAATAATGTAAAAACATACCTTAATCCATACCGATCAATCTGGGAACTATATTAATATGTGTCTAATTCTAATAGATCAGAAATTATTTATGTAATATTCTAAAATATTTGAATATTAAAATGAAATTGTTTTCTCATTTTTGACCCCAGGATGAGTGATATATCATTTTAATAAACTATTCAATGTTAAATAACTTTTTCCATCATACTAGTCAACAAGAGAATATGAATGATATGATGTTGATTACTATATATAATAAATAAATCAGTGATCATCTCCCATTAGTTGATTTCAATACATGTGAGTTTTTCTAGTATTTTCCCCCTTTACGTGATTTTTTTACATAACTATAAATATGAAGGAGAAACGCCAATTCTAATTATATAAAGTAATTCTAGTATTTGATCAATGTTTCAATGATTCATATTAATTTTAAATGACATATGGATCATTTTCTTTATATTTTATTCCATTCAAAGCTCACATGGTCAGTTTTGACCCCTACACAAATGATTTTCACATTATAAAAAAATTTAAAAATGAATAATCATATATTAAGCCATAACGATAAATATGGGAATCATATTGATGCAAAGTTAATTATAATAGATCATTAATGATTCAAGGAATGTTTTACAAGATTTTACCTTCGATCAAAATTTATTTCGTCAATTTTAAGTCCATATGGATGATATGTCATTTTAATAAATATATATAATGTTACCCATCATTTTTCTTCACACTGAGTGAGACAAGAATCCAATGGATATAAAGATGATTCTTATAGATAAAAAATGACATGGTAAAAATCCTCCCATGATTTCATGTCAAAAAAATTGTGTCTTCATGGTATTTACCTATTTTATGTGATTTTTCACTTAACTCCAAATTTGAGGGGAAAACCACTTTTGATCATACCATGTAATTCAGGTATCCAATCAATGTGCCAATGGTACAAAGAGATTATAAATGAATAAAATATCATGGATCTAATAATTAATGATAATAATAGATCGTTTGTTCTATTTTGACCTCAATATAAATGATTTCCCCATTATTAAAAAATGTTAATAATGTAAAATTAAACCTTAATCCCTATTGTCCAATTTGGACATTATATCGACACATGATTGATTCCAATAGATCAAAAACTGAATCAAGGAATATTCTCATATAATATCATAGAAATATGAAGATATTTTCTCATTATAACTCTACAACCTTAGATATTTCATTTCAATAAAAATATACTACATTCCCATAATTTTCAATTATATCATGCGATACGAGAATTCTATGGATGTGACTTTGATTCCTACAGATGAAAAATGACAGAGTGACCATTCCACCATGATCTAATGTCAATACAACTGTTCTTTTTTGGTATTGAACTCTTTTATAGGGTTTTTCCCAAATTTGTGAAACACAAACCACTTTAAATCATACTGATGAATTTGTTATTTGATCAATGTATTAATGATTCTTATAGATTTTAAATTACCTAAACATCATATTCCGAAGATTTCATGTCATTTTGAGATCATTTGGTCAGTTTTAAACCTTACAAACATGAATTTTATATTATTACAAACTTATTAGTTATTTCTTATCACAACATAAGCTATATAGGTGAATATGGGTATCATATTAATTTACAATTAATTATAATAAATAAAAAATGATTCAAGAAATGTTCTCCAAGATTTTCACATAATTCCAATGTTGGTTACTCATTTTTTACCCACTGAAGGGAGACATTTCATTTAATACAACTATATAATGTTACCCATTATTTTATATCATACTGAGAGAGATGATAATTGAATTGATTAAATGTTGAATCCTATAGATGAAAAATTGTTTCTAGATAATTCTTCTATGATTTAATGTCAATCAAAGTGGAATTTCTTGGTGTTAACCCTGTTAATGGGATTTTTTACTTAACATGAAATCTAATAGAAAAATATACATAATATTTACAAAAAATTTATTTAAATAGATAATAAATGATTTGAGAAATTATCTCTAAGATATTCAGGTCAAAATAAAAATAAAATTTCTCATTTTGACCACATAATAATTGATATTTCATTTTAATAAAACTATAAATTATTACCCATTATTTTCCATTATGATGAGAGACAAAATTATCTGATGGATGCAACATCTATTCATAATGATCACAAAATGGATTAGTTATTATTCTACAATGATTGCAGGTTAATCCAAGTGTGTTTTATTGATATTTATCTATTTTCATGATTTTCACTTAATTCCAAATCCAAGGGACAAACACTTATTTTGACCATAATAATCAGTTTGGGTATTTGATTGATATGATGAAGATTACAAGATATTTTAAATAACATAATAACCATTTTCAAAATATTTCATTTCAGTTCGAGATCATTTGGATAGTTTTAACCCTTTCACATAAGATTTTATCATTGGTATGAAAATGTTAATATACCCAAATCACACCTTCATCCAAACCGATAGAAATAAAAATCCTATTAGAACACATTTTATTTTAATAGATCACACATTATTCATGTAAAATTATCCAAGATTTTCTTGTCAATAAAAAAATATTTTCTTGATTTTGACCCCATAAGAGAAGATATGTCATTTTAATAAAACTATACAACATTTCCCATCATTTTTCATTTTACTGATGGACACGAGAATATGATGGATATAGTGTTGATTACTAATAATAAAAAATACTTGATGGTAATTATACTATGATTTCAAGTCAATACGTGTTTGTTAACTTGGTATTGACCCCTTTTATGTGATTTTCACTTAAATTAAAATTCCTGGGACAAATATCACTTTTGATTATAAGGTGCAATTGTTTTTTTTGATCGATTTGTCAATGATTACGAAATATTTTAAATGAATTAAAATAATTTTAATAATCTTTCTTTTTAATTGGATCTTGTTTGGATAGTTTTCTCTCATACACACAAGATTTTCTGATTATTAAAAAATGTTTATATTATAAAATCACTACATAAGTTGTACCATTAAAACCTAGAATAATATTGATTTCTGTTTGATTATAATAGATTACAAATAATTCAAGTAATTTCATCCAAACATTAACATAAATTCAATATTTTATTCTCATTTTCCCCGGATAGATGATACGCCATGTCTATAAATATACACACCACTACCCATCATTTTCCATCATACCAAGTGACATGAGTATCCAATGGATAAATAATTGATTTATAAATATCAAAAAGTATTTTGTTATCATTCTACCATGATTTTATGATAACCCATATCTTTTTTTCTTGGTATTTACCTCTTTTATGTGATTTATCACTTAACTCCAAATTTGAGGGATAAAAACCAATTTGGATCATAATGAGAAATTTTTTTTATAGAATGAATGTGATGATGATTCATGTATATTTAAAATGATTTCAATAGATTTTTACTAATATTTATGTCAATTAGATCACGTTTGGTATGTTTTGATCCCTACAAATATGGTTTGACCATTATTATAATTTTTTTAAAAAAAGTTAAACAACGTATTAAGAAATACTGATCAATATGGGCGTCATATTGAAAAATGGTTTATTCAAATTGATAAAATATGATTCAATGATTTCACACTATATTATTTAATAAATCAAAAGTCATTTTTTTAATTTGTTTCCCTAAGAGAAGATATGTAATTTTAATTAAATTATACAAAATTATTTGTTTTTTCATCATATTGATGGATCGGAGCATCTAATTGATGAAAAATTGATTTATAAAGATAAAAAATAATTTTATTTTCATTGTTACATGATTACATGTATATTCAAGTGCATTTTCATGGTATTGACCCATTTATGTGAGTTTTTACTTAACTCCAAATATGAGGGACAAACAACACTTTTGATCATACTTATCAATCATGGTATCTGATCAAAATGTTGATAATTCATATAGATTTTAAATGGCTTAAATATGAATATCAAAATATTTTTTGTCATTCATAGATCATTTGGTCAGTTTTTACCCCTACACACAAAATTTTCCAACTATTACATAATTGTTAATAGTGTCAAATCACACCATAAGACACACCAATCAATCTGAACATTAGATTGTTACATAGTTCATTTTAATATATCAAAAATGATTCATATAATTTTCTACTAGATTTTCACATCAGTAAATATTTAATTGGTCATTTTTAACATCCGAATAAGGGATACATCATTTTAATAAAACTACAGAATATTTCCTGTCATTTTCCATCATATCAAGCGATACAACATACAATGGATGAAAAGTTTATTCCTACATATAAAATG
The DNA here is from genome assembly GCA_963277665.1 of Viscum album. NCBI lineage: Eukaryota > Viridiplantae > Streptophyta > Magnoliopsida > Santalales > Viscaceae > Viscum > Viscum album. The sequence goes on from OY728165.1 coordinate 940,445,936, forward strand.
ATCCTCGATGATTATTCTCCCATGATTTCATGTCAATACAAGTGTTTTTTATTATTATTGACCCATATTTGTTGATTAATAACTTAATTCCAAATCTAAGGGATAAACACCCCTTTCAATCATATTAAGCAATTCAGGCATCTGATCAACGTGCCTACGATTCCTATAGATTATAATTGACATAAAGATAATTTTACTGATATATAATGTTAATAAGATTTTTTTGGCCAGTTTTGATACCTACAAACATGATTTTCCTGTTATTACAAAATTTTTAATAATGTTAAATCATACCATAATCCATAATTATCAATATTGGCATCAGATTGATGCATGTCTGTTTCTAATTGATAAAAAATGATTTTCATAATTTTCTACTAAATTTTCTCATCAATATATATTTATTTTCTCATTTTGAGTTCTGATGGAAGATATTCCATTTTAATAAAACTATACAACATTAAAAATCATTTTCCATCATACCGAGTGACAAGAGCATCTGATGGATGAAAATTTGATTCATAATGACCAGAAATCACTTTGTGATCATTATACCTCAATATCATGTCAACAAAAGTGTGTTTTATTTTTATTAACCCCTATTAAATGTTTTTCACTTAACTCCAATTTTTTGGGATAAACGCAAATTTTGAAGAATCGAAGAAATTTTGGTTACCAATCAATGTGATGATGATTCCTGCATATTTTAAATGACTTGAAGATAATTTTACTTAGATTCAATGTAAATTTGATCTCATTTGGTCAATTTTTACCCCTCCACACATGATATACCTATTAATATAAAAATGTTAATAATTTCAAACATCAGTTTAATCCATATTGTTATTTGGGGCATTATATCGACATGTAGTTAATTTCATTAGACCAAAAATAATTCAAGGGATATTCCCATATATTTTCACATAAAAATGTTATTTTTTGTTCATTTTTGACGCCATGATGGGAGATATGTCATTTTAATTAAACTATATAACATTAATTATGGTTTTTCATCATATTGAGGGATACAAGTATAATATTGATTCAACATTAATTCTGAAAGATCAAAAACTAATCCGTGATTATTTCACCATGATTTCATGTTAATGCAAGTGTGTTTTTCTGGTGTTAACCCATTTTACATGGATTGTCACTTAACTCCAAAACTGAGGGACAGACAATAGTTTTGATTATACTGTGAAATTCAGGTATCCAATTGAGGTGCTACCGATTCCTATATATTGTAACTGACTTCATGATCATTTTACTAATATTTCATGTCAACCAGGGCCTATTTTTTCAGTTTTAACACCTACACACCTGATTTTCCCATTATTACAAAAATGTTAATAATGTCAATCCATACCTTAATCCATAACAATCAATTTGAGCATCAAATTGATACCCCATTGATTTTATTTGATAATAAATGATTTTAATAATTTTCTAGCATCTTTTCATGTCAATATAAATTAATTTTCTCCTTTTTTCATACCCTAATCAAGTGTCTTTAATCATTTTTAATCCCAAATTAGTAATAAGACTCTTTAAGAAAATAACAAATTTGAAAATATATATGAAATTGTACCAACCATTCAAAGAATCAAATTGAAATTTATTTGAAATATAATGATAAATAATCACTTAATAATAAGTTTAATAAGTTTTCTAATCAATATAAATTTCATTAGTAGGTTTTGAATCCTTAATTGGTCAAATTTCATTTTCATAAAAAATGTGATTTTTTTACTTCAATAAAAATCAAAAAACAAAACCAAACATTCAATTTGATTGTGAAACCATAATGATAAAATGAAACACATCCCCTAGATCTGATGCATCATAGAAGATCATGGCTCCTACTTGTGTCTGGTAAAGTAGAGTCTTATAAAAAATTAAAATAATATGGATAATTATAATTAATATAATAAGAATAAATAAATATTATAGCATAATCCTCCATTATAGGAGCACATACACCATCACCACAATGAATATACTCTCGCATGCTCAAACCATAGCTTACAGCTATGTATTTACCTTCTCAGAAGTACAGATCTATGAATCCAAATCTTTAACATGATGTGTTTTTTGCAAAAACAACATGATTTGAAGCCTTATCATCTAAAACTATAGAATGATGAATCCCTGTTCCACATTTCAAGTTGTATCCATGTCTATCATGACCAATAATGTGATGAAATATATCATCCATATGCATGGAAATATTTCACTAGTCCTCTAGTTGTTGCACTAAATCAACATAAAATTAATCATTTATAGCTTATAAATATAAATATAAATGAATATATTGATATATTTAATTATTTATAATTATTAAAAGAACATACTATAAGAGCTAGAACCTTATGATCATTTCGATCACGAGTCATCATCCACACCAATATTATATCTGTCAATACACCTTGTTTCGATAAATTTATACTAATAAAATATAAATATAGAAGAAAAATACATATCAAATAATAAATATAAAAAGAAAATTCAAAATAAATCGGGTTTAATTTGGGACATATGCTGATTCCCAAGCCTGTGAGGTGGTCCTTCCAACACATGATTCTCAGAAAGACATGATACCACCATCTATATTAAAACAATTCAAATTTAAAACATGTAAAATGATAATTTATTTTTTGAAATATGAAAACCAAAATAAATAGGCTCACCACTATAGCCTCATTTGACCAGTATAAAACCAAGTCACACCACTAATATGAGAGAACACATATCATGACTCTGCCTAGAATGTCTGGGACACCCACATATGGTACCCACTACTCCCTATTCAATATAAATTTTTAGTATTTCCACAATTTATGAGATTTGGGAATATACTATTGTTGAATATCATTATGACACACTATAATATTATTCTATTTTAGAAAAAAAATTAACACAAATATAATTGTGTTTTAAACCTATCAATGAAACTAAATTTATCCACTTACTTAAATATCCTTCCATAGATAATCTAACGTATCATTAGGGAATGAAACCCAATCATGTGTATGAAATAGAAATATTTTTGGGTCACACATGATATGAAAAATTGTTGAATAAATTCTAGGGCACCCATTTTAATAGGATGGCATGTTTCACCAAATGATATATAAATGGTAGTATCTGAATTTCATGATGAAATAGCATTAACATGACCTCTACAATGGGAGGAAAAAGTGTTTGAGTTGGATAATATTGAAAATTATTTTAGACAAAAATATATATATATATATGTATATGAACACATATTTTGAAATGTTAATTAAAAATACTTATAACACATTTACATTCATATATACCTCAACCCGTAGATACAGATGCCTCTATAGAATGATGTTGGATTGGTGCTCATTCCCTTGAAATGTCTGTAGTCATAGAAATAGTTAATAGTTAAACACGCATATTTTATATATCCAAAAAGTAAATATTAAATACACAAAAAAACATTTAGTTCAAAAAGAGTTAAATATATTAAAAATAGGTTTTCAAATGAAGAGTTAGAAAGAAAAAACCACACCTTTCATTGAATAGAAAAATAAGTCATTTAGCATTCAATGATCTCTATAACCCATTGAATAACTTCTTCATGTTGAGATATAGTGTGTTAATAAAGCTATTTTACAAAAAAGGAAATAGTGTTGGCATTATGTTGTTAAATTAAAAACACTCCTCACACTAACATTTTCACAGCATATTTTCAATTCAAGTTATATTGCATAAAAATAATGAAAATATATTCTTATTACAATGCTAAAATTAAAGGATAATTAATAAATTGTTCATATCTATATAAAATACTATTAAATTCGCCAATTTAAAATATTATTGAATAAATTTAGTCCCATATAATAGTTTATCATAATTTCAGTAACAATATCATCTTCAACATGTGTACAAAGAAAACATCAATGATGTATTTCAATTGACCCTAATAATTACCATAATTGAGTGTTGGACAAACAATTCCACTATTTTGTATTTCATATTTTTCATCAAAATATTTAATGCTAAATTGAAAGACATTATCATTTAAAGATTTGTAATGATGAGATGTTATAGTTGGACCCTTGGATAGATGGTTAAATTGATTAATTTGTGTAGGGTAACCTAACTCCCATAAGTTATAGACCTATTTTGTTATAAATGTGGTTACTTAATCAAAAATCAAGGCACAATTTATTGAATAAATAAAAAATAAATTACATGAGTCTAAATGAAAGAATATTATTACAATCATTATCATAAAAAAGGAGCAAATCACCAGGAAAACCATACATCCATGTAATTCCCTAGTGGACTCCCTTGTTGGAAAGACAATCAGCAACCATGATTTATTCACAAAAGGCATGAGTGGAAATGTAATTGATTTCCAAGAGTGAAGTAGGGCAATTAATCCAAAGGGAAGTAAGTGGCTAGAAAAGGTGCACTACCCCCTTCCAAATAGCATGGACAATAGTGGTTGAATCAATTTTAATCCAAATATTGTTTGAACCCTTTGGAAATGTCAAAATCATGAATCACCCCCATCATTTCCACTTCCAAAAACATGTCAATAGTATAGTTCAATCTAATGGAAATATATTTATACATAAAAAATCATTGAGCCAATCATGAAATGATGCATAATTGGACTGTTTCATCAGATAATCACTCACACGAGGTATATCTTGTTTTATATCATTAATTTTTTCCTGAAAATTATGTTACCATGCTAAAATTATCATTTTATATATACAAACAATACATTTAAAAGTAATATTGTAAAAGTGACAACACACATGATTTAAAAATGGATGAAATGATGGGGTATTGAACAAGAATTATTGATGTTATTTCATCCAGATGATTTTTTCCATATCAAATATAGTTCCTTCTATAATTGTACCATCATGAATTAGAGAGAGATTATCTAATTTGTTTTCAACATTCATAAGATATCCCATAAAAATTATTATAATCATCCATAAAATAAACATTGGTTATTTTTTCTTCTATTTGAGTTATATTAGGTATAAATCATTTCAATTTATTCACATACCACTCAACAGTATACACCCACCTGGATTTTCCTGGACCAATAACCATTACATCATCTTTTAGGTGCACTATTAGGTGAACCGTATCATTAAGACATGAGGGTGGAAACAGTTTCTCCAATTGAAAAAATAAGTAAAATATTATCCTTTAAAATTTTTAGAACACCCATTTGTTTATTTCTTAATCAGTAATGTCTAAAAAAATTACACATATCAATCAATGGTTGGACAATTTTTGGTGATAAAAAATCATGACTTGGGATTGAAATAAACTACTAATGATTTATGTGATTTTCATGACATTTCAACCCCTCTGATGTCCTTCTCATCACATTCACACACATAGAAATTGTATAATAGAAACCATATGGAAATTTAAGAATATTCAAAATAGAATTCAATGTCACTTTCTCAATATTTTTACTCATCTTATATTGAACTGATTGCATGTATGCCTTGTTTCTCTCACTCATCTATATGTGAAATTTTTTCCTTAAACCCATTTATTATAAAACAAATCATGAAATGACATGGTGCTTTTATTTTCCACTGACACCCAAAATGGTTCACAATATATTATCACAAATATATTAAATGTTCATGAAATCCAGATTATTCTTTAGTATGTTAGTTTTCCAGTAAAGGAGATTAAAAAAGAATAATTTTCTTCTTCTAATTGTGACTACACTATCTACCCACACCACGAATATATGGAAATATATGATCCATAAAATATTGAAATTAATATACATTGGGGTTGTTTTCTTTCTCAATATATTATAATATTTCAACTTTTATCATGATCATTGGTGCTAGGTTGAATTCTATAGAAGCATCAAATGTAACTCTATCCATTCTGATGTTTTATTGAGGGGAAAGAAAACATCTTCAAACTAGGTATACACAGTTTATACAATGTTTAATCCATATATAATTTAACTTTTATTCCATAAAGGGACAAAATATTCCACTTTTATACTCTAACTTGATAAATTTTCTTAATTAGTGAAGTTAATGATTTTTTTCTGTAATAAACAAGCCTTTAGATTTAATATTTCATTCATATCATAATCATAAGTCATCAAACAATTTCAAAAAAATTCATCCAATTCATCAATAAATGGATGCAAGAAAATATAAATATTATCCCCCCAAACTTATAGGTCCATCCATATGATTGCAACGTAAAAGAAATTTCTGTTTTCTATAAATCCCTTAATAAATATTATACGAAATCAACACCACATTCCATGTGCTATTTGTTTCACTAATTATTGACCAAAATGGATTGAAATTGTATACTACCAACCCCAATTAGACATAAGAAAATATTTAGAAAATTTGGGGTGACTCTGATCAAAATCATTCCATGAAAGAGAGTATGACATATACGTAATCATAACACTTTTATAATTTTTCTACACATGTCAAATCATTAATTTAGACACATTAGATGATATAAACAATATTTTGAACATAGAATTTAGTATAAATTAACACATTTTATTTATAAAAATCAATTTCTCTTATTTCATGTCTTATATATATGATTATGATTTCCCATGTCATCTTTCCACCTTGAAGAGTCATAAACTGTACAATTATTTTAAGGGGAAATTTCCATTCTAAAAAAATACTATTATTTTAAAATAAATCTATGGTATTATATGTGAAACCTATGTTATCTATATATTTATTATAATATAAATATGAATGATTATTCTCAACATAAACTGGAAGTAATGTTTTCAATAACACCAATTGCATGTCAAACGATGTGTGGAACCATTGATTTGAAGCCATCATGTGTAACAAATCCACAATAACTGAAAAATTACAATAAACAGTTTGCCCAAAATATAATTTACTTTTTTTATAATAAAGTATTAATACAAACTTAACAAATAATTTTATGTACTAAAGTGTAGATTGATCACACCTACATCAAAATTCTAGATGTTAATTCCTTTAAGAGACAACCTATATACCATTTTAGTAAGAATTTCATAAATTTGATAAATCTTCCTCACATCAACATCCATCTGAATATTTACTATTCGATGTTAAAAAATATATTATTCCCCATGATATGTGTAAATTATATAATATTTCAAAAAAATCATTCAATAATATGTTCTCCATCATGGAATATCATGTGAATTATTATTTATTTATACATTTCCTAAATAGAAAACTAATATACTCACTTTGAAATCATATTGAAATTAGTAAATGGAATAGTTATCTCAAAATATTCTTCAGAGTTTCTATTTGGAAGATAAATCAAACTCTTATCCATATCATATTTTCACAACAAGTAGAAATAATTACACAAGAATTAATATTTCATGAATTTTTATTATTCCAAATCACAAAATATATTTAAAATGATGACGAACCAATTTCATGTGGACTTCGATTCATACACATAAAAAAACATTTTAAAAAGGAATTGATAATCACATTTTAGGTTATATTTAATTATTTATACGTTTTATCTTTTAATGTTTTAATTTTTTCTTTTTCCAATGACCAAATAATTTCATAGATTCAGTTATAAACAATTGATGACAAGAAAATTTAAAAACCAAAAAAAGAACCATCAAACACATATATAAATATATAACCAATGGTTATTTTATAAATTTAGCTATCAAAACAATAGACTACATTAAGATATTAGGTTATTCCATAATCATTGATATGTTAGTGTCAAATTATTGGTGAATATTTAATTTCTATGGGTAGGAAATTAATGTTGACAATCAGTTATATTTTTGAATAACCAAAAATTGTGTAACCAGTATTATTCTTCACTATCCATTATGTCAATGGTACAAAATATAGAATTAATTTGGTTTAAATACTTATCCAAAAAATAATATAACCAATTTTAGAAATTAATAAATTGTGTCACACCATCATAAATTAATATTATTCATATAAAGATTCTATTTAACATTAATAAATCTACAGTGGTTTTCAACCAAAATATTCAACAACACCAGCTTTCAAAATGGAGAATATGATATATATATATATATATAATAATGAATATATGATCATGGATAATTTATATATTAATATACATACCATTATAGACACTAAAAAAATTAGTACATTGTGAAAAGTTTTCCCTGAAAAATTAGAATGAATTCAATGCCTAAATTTATCAAAACATAATCAGATTGAACATGATATTTCAAACCTCAAAAATCAATACTAAAATATGTCTGAAATAATTATATGTAAAATAATAACAAGGAACATTGTAAAAAAAATCCAAAACCATAAATAATCTAAAACATGTTCAAAATAATATTTTAGTTAAAATTAAACTAAATCAATCAAAATGTTTTAAAAAATATATGGAATTTAAAATATAAAAAAATTAAATATTTAATCCCATAAATTAAAATTTCTAATTTAGAACCCAAAATGAATGGTTTTTTGAGGATAAAATTATTATAATATGATTATTATCCCATAAATGAGAAAATTGACTGTAAAACAACATCATTTCATAAAATAAAAATGTCAATTATGTATCAAATGTCAAATCAAGAGAATCCCTACATGGTTATTATCAAAATAAAAACCATAAAATAGAGGGTGTTATCAATGAATTATTAATCTTATGATTTATATAATGAATTAATGGTTTACTTATGATAGCATAAAAAATCCTAAAACTAAGTGAGAGATTGGGAATGTAGAGGAGGAGTCAATTGGGATAGCCTCACCCTGAGGTGATAGTGAAAAAAGTTTTAAAGAAAGAGGATGAATCATGGGAGACAACTAAGAGGGGGGAGGTAGTGACTAGGATTACATATAGTGATGAGGAAAATGGGTGTTGGTGGTACTGGATCCGACATGGGGTACAGTGAGGGTAAGGGAGAGCATGTGAAGATGCGATGCAGTGATGGACACTCCGACAACGAGTGAGGTGACATTGAGTTTGAGATATAGGATGTGGTTTTGAGAATTGAGGGTAATAATGGGTGTGTGGGGTGGGATATATTGGTGTTTTTTAAGGTTTATCATCCACCATTGATAGTTAGTCATACTCCCCAATAGTGAATGAAATAGGCGGCTGCCCGTTTCCATATATAAACATGCATGAATTTTTTGTAGTGGATAATGTTCAGGAGTCTTATAATTTGATTTATTCTTACATACCTTTTTATTATTTTTCCTTTTATTATTCACCATAAGAACCGTAGGTTTTAATTCCCAATTTCTTAAATGGTTCGCCATCATTTGGATTTATTGAACAAAAATTTTTTCTATATAAATATGTATCTACAACAACTAAATGATTCCACTCATCAATATTAGGTATCTAACTACCATTGGGTAAATAATTTTACTATTTATGTAATTCATTCTTACACACTTCTCAATTAGTAAACAATATCTCCTCTACTTGAACTCTCTGTAATAAAAGAATGAACAACTAAAAGACATTCAACACACCTAAAGATGTATTCTTTTGTGATTGTCATAATAAATGAAATATATTGATATAAAATCCATTCAATCAATGTTATGTATGATTCTTGTCAAAATATCTGGAAATATCCAATATCAAATTTTGCTTACGATTTAACACATTAATTTCTTTATCAAAATATTTTAATCATTTCATTCATGCATATACACTCATAGAGTCTGATTCTCATAACATTTCATGAAGGAAATATTATGACAATTTATTTATAGATAAATGGTTTCTATATGTAACTAATCCTTCCACAAAATATTTTTCACATGGAAATATTTTTTCATGCATCTCACATAAATATTCATGTATGTACTATGCTATGTAATCACAACACAGTGCTTTACTTCACATAACTAATTGTGCACACCATCTTCATGCAATCTCCTATTATCAGGGTTGGCCCATGAGAAATAACCTTGAGCCCGTTGGCATGGGATATAATCCTAATTATGGTAACAAAATGAGACCCCCACCCCACACTCTCTTCCCTAACCCTAACCTATCTTTTCTCTCAGTCATTGCCAGAACACCTCCAGCACACACTCCTAGTGTCCTTTCCCGAATCATCTATTCTCATAGGCTATCACCTACTACTAGTTTTTCCAAAAACCCTAAAAGTATTCTATTAAAGACTCACCCAACCACCCCTACCCTTGGTCTCCTACTGTTCTACCTCCCCCACTCATCATATTATACCTCAATTCACTAATCTTGGCTTAGAGGAGGATTTCATTCAAGTGTCTCATATGGGCATGGCCCCTCTTACCAACCAATGACTAAGACCCCCTAATCTTCATTGCCTCCGGCTAGGGAACCTAGGAGAAATATTGGGGGTGTTTACAATTATTCTACCATTTTTATTTTTTATTATTATTAATTATTTTGTTTAATTTTAATAAAGTATCTGAATGAACTATGAATTCACTAGTGTCTTGATCATCTCTATTTTTATTTGTCATCCTCAATCGAAATTTTTGATTCATTTATAGTAAAATAGATTTTTAATAATAAATTTGTAATTATAATTTTTGTTTTATTATTTTTATAAATATTTTTTAAATTTTCCAAAATAACCTAAATTGTGAATTCATCACCACCTTTCTCGTCGAATTTTCAATTTTCCCATCTCAATTGTGATTTTTCCATATGTAATTAGTTCTTTATTAAACTTTTTTTAATTGAAAGCTTTATTTTATTTATTTTTATTAATTATTTTGTTTAATTTTTATATATTATCAAAATTTTAGATTCACCGTTATGCTACCCATCTTATTTTGAATTTTTTATTTTCCAATAGATTATTAGTTTCATATTCATTTTTAATTTATTTTATGATTAATTAATTTTAAGATCATATTAGTTGATTGGTTAATCAGTTTTAAAATTAATCAATTTTTATTTACATAGTGTTTTAACATCCTAATCATTAGTCTGTCTTTATACTATGTCAAATAATTATCTAATAATTTGTTAAAAATTTATTAGATTATATAAAAGTAAAAATATTTTTTAAGAAATTAAAATGAAATTGAATATATATTTTAAATAAAAGAAAACTAAATTGCATTTGGTTTTAGAGAAAAGTTTTTTTTCATTTTTTAAAACTTTTTATAAGTTACGTTAGTTTACATTATTTATAACATATTGAGACATTATGATTTATTTCCTTCTAAATAAATTAAATATCTTTTATGGATTCTAATGTATGTGACATTAGGTTGAAAGGAAACATGACACTTTATTGAAATATTTTTTAAACATAACCAATATAACCTAAAATTTAAATTATAAGGTATTAATAGGAATAAATAAATTAAGAAACATATAATTTACATATTTTAATTGGTTGTATATTTATTATATATAAAAGTAATAATCATTTGAAAGTAAATAGTTTTTTTCTATGGAAATTTATTTTTTCAAAGAAAACAGTTTCGTCGCTTCTTGCACATTTAAGATAAAATTAATTTATAAACTTTTATAAAATATATTTGATAAAATTATTTTTTATTTTTTAAATTATCTTACCATAATAATCTTATGGGGAATTTTGGATATTTGTTTTTGAAAAGTTCAATTTTTCAATGAATAGTGGAGAATACTGATTTATATTGAAAAATTTCTTTTTGTTTAGTTTATTTAAAAAGTTAAATTGTCTTTTAAATTTATTTTAAAGTAAAATTAGATAAATAATATTAAAATTTTACTAATTTAGGTAATTGGGATAAATTTCATGTTTAATTTCATTATAAAACTTTCCAAACGTATAAGAATATTCTCTTTTGAAACCTGATTTTTCATCAAGTCTATGGGTATAATTATAGATTATATTATGATAATTATTTTAACATAATTTATAATAATGGATTCAATATTTAAAATTATAATATTTCATACTATATAATATTTTCAAATTAATTGTTTACCATTATGAATAGTAAAAGTTGTAAAATTTAATTACCTCAGTTATGGTAAAAACTATTTTACTAAGGTGATAAACTTGTAAAAAACTAATTTACATAGAATATTTTGAACATAAAACATATAAGGGTCTATAATGTTTTATTTTTCAGGCTTTTTTCATGTTAGAATAATGGTTTTAATTGATTCTTTTATTAAATTCCATGTGGGTCCACTCCCCAACTTATAAAAGGGAACCTGATCTCCTCTCTTATTAAAACATAAAAATCAAATTGGTTCATCCATTAACTATTAAAATGACTTAATTAATCCCATATAAACATTTAATTTCCCTTGGTTTTATCATAAAATCATTCGGGGAATGATTTTTTAGGAAACCTAAAGTTGTTGTTCGAAGAAGAGGAAATGTTGTTAAATGATCATTTTTATTTTATTTCTTCTCCCTTTACCTTCAATTATTATTAAATAATTATAGGAAAATAACATAAGTATCTCCCATATATTAATATTTTATTTCTTTTATTTAATAACCTATATCCATCTCCACTTTCATCAAATGAAAAATTAAATTGTTGATCATGTGTACAACAAACTACCACATCTCGAACTGATGTAATTCGTTTTCCATAAAAACATATCAGAACCAAATATAACATTGTATTTTATTCATATATATAATATTTATGATATAATTATACTTTTTTATTATAATATAAAATATAAATTCAAAATATTCATTCTTTTTAAAATATGAAAATGTTTCTCGTGTGTGTGGTGAACTATCACCTCGCAAAGCGATGTGCTTCGTTTTATAGTTTCAATTTTAATAGAAGGTAATAAATATGAATTTAATTAATATATGTGATATATATGAAATTATATAAATTGTGTAAAATAAATATATCAAACTCTCCATTACCCTCTCACATATTAAGGTAATGATATTATTGATCTTACGTACGTATGACCTACCATCTCCATGAAGTGATGCAACTCATTTTACATGGAAAACATTCAAGAATGAATACAATAATGCATATAATGAGTAAATATATTATTTATAACAATATTATAATAATGGATATGATGTATTTATAACCCATGTAAATTAATTGAAGATTTCACAAGAAAACGCACTTGAAAGAGAAAGGAAATTAATACCCAAAACAAATAAAATAATGAAATATTATTAAAAAAATGTGTTTTAAAATATTATAAAAGGATAATATATGATGTTATAATTATGGGTATGGTTTTTTTAAATTAAAAATATTCTAAAAAATGTTATAAAAGTGGTTAAATAATTTTCAACTAATGTAAATCATGAGGTAAGATATTTCATCTCAATTTCCATTTTATTGAGACATATTTTACAATATAAACCAATTCACTTTTATGTGGTGTATATACTATGAATTTGAAAAATTTAACATGAATACCAAATTTTTAATCATGATTAATTTTTTTATTCATGTATATTCCTCAATGGGTTGCAATTTAAATGTTAAAGAGGTAAAAATTACTGTACAATCTCATTTTCTTTTGTGATTGTTTACATTCTCTTGAAAAAATCACATTCATTTGATTATTTTTCATTGTATATTAAATTTATCTTGAGTATCTATATTATTATATTATGGAATTTAATATTTCTTAAACCATGTACCATTTTTATATATGGTGTGTACTTATAAATTTATTGTATTAACTGAGGAAATATTGATAAATATGTATCCTTTACTCAATAATAATATTTGATTATAAGACATATTGATTCATGAATTAAATAGATTATTCAATATATGAGTAATTATTTCAACATGCAGTTATGGGTGTTTCTTTATTATAAATATCCCCTAGATGTATTGATAGGTCTTATGAGACAAATCAGTTGGCCAAATAAGATTGGGTTTTACCAAATAGTTTTAAAATATCATGAAAAAGTTCTAGATAGTAGATGTATCATGATACCTAAGATCATGAAATATATTAATTAATAATTTCATTCAATGATAATTCAGTTATTATTATCATATGTGATATTTTTTACGGATATTATCTCTATATGCATTTCATAACTTGTTTATTGATTAAATGGAATGGTTGGTCAGTTATTTACCATTCAATATTGATTATTCATTATTCATTTATGATAGATTCCACTGTATTCAACCTTAATTGATTATTTAACCTCACCTTTATTTTTTTTCTTTTCATTGGGATATGAAGTATAATTCTTTGATGGAGTTCATAGATGTTAAATATTTTCCATTACTAGGATTTTTAATTTATTTACCTGTGTAAAATGGATATTGTATATTTATCTAGATATCCAAAACTGCTAAAATGTTTGTTACTTTAGTATTTTAAACCTATATCTATGCCCATATATTAATTTATGCATCTGGTACGGGTTACATTATTTTGGGTCATTAGAGTTGGTATTAGATTAACGTTTTGTAGAAAAATTTGGAACTAAATTATGAAAAACCTAGATTAGGGTACATAATCCCATGATAGAATTTTAGTATTAGTATATAAGAGCATCTGAACATTTTGGTGATGAAGAGATTTTGTGTTTTTTTTAGAATGATATCTTTATTTGGATCTATAGGAGGATATAGTTCATTCCAAAATGTACCTAGGTGTAATAACTTCAGGAAAGATATTTTGGGATAGGCTTAAGTATTACCTATATATGAAAATATGCCTTACTATACAAATGGTTTGACAATCCTAGAGGATACTATTTAAATAAATCACATTTTTTTACAAAACATTATGAAAGATATGAATATGAAGATATCCCCAACGAAACCAAGTTTATTATTATGATATTAACAAGTCTTTTTTTAATTTATGTTAAGTGTTAAACCATATATATAATTATACATTTTGATTTGAAATTCATAATTTTATAAGATAATCTAGTATATTACATTATTTAGAAATGTAACCTAAAAGGAATAAGGGTATCAATACTCATTGGAAATATAGATATTTCCCTATTGGGAAAGCTAATACATCTCATTTTCGAATTGAGACGATCATGGAAGTATTAGGGAAGATCAATTAGGTTTTGAAAAATAACCTTACCCAGATAGAGTAACATGTTATACAATGTTATTATCCTATGTTGGGCCGTATTATGCAACAGAATCCCCAATCATTTAGTGGGAATACTAATATAATGGTAGTTGAGAAAATGATTAAGTCTATTAAGAATATATTTATAGACTATGTATATGATATAAGGAAAAGGTTAAACATGTATTGTATTTCCAAAAAGGTGATACTGATCAATGATGGTCCTTGATCCAAAATAGTAGGGATGAAGAGGAAATATAAAAAATCGAATTGAATGATTTTATGGATACATAAAGGAAAAATATTTCCATCGTGAGAAAAAAAATGGAGATATTGGATCCCAACAGAAAGGAAATAGAAGAATAATGAATTTATATTTTTGAGGATACCTTTTAATGGATATCCAGGTTGGACAAGAATTAAAAACACAATAAAGAGTGCAATATTGACCATTTCTTTTAAGGGATTTATTTGGGACTCTAAAGGGAACTAATATCTAACTTTTTATCATAATATTATGAAATATTTTTATGTGTCATAAAAATGGATAAATAATTCATTGGATCCAATAGGTTCAAGGTAAATCAAGAAAATAATTGGATGAATGATCACTAAGAAAAAGGAAATGATTCAGGGAAGAATTGGATAATACAGAAATTTCCATATTGTGAGAATTGTGAAAAGAATTCACCCTAGAAATGGTTTAGAGATTGGGAGTTTTTATAAGTGTGGAGATAAGTTTCATTAGGATAGATAATTAAAATGGATTAAAAAATACACATTTATAGAGTTTTTCTATTGTAGGGAGATGGGGTAGTTTGAAAATGAATTTCGTAAGAATCAAGGGAATCTACTAGAGAATAGGCTAAGGGGATAATTATGAGATTATAAGATCACTACACCAAAGGTGGTAGTAACCAATGACATGGTTGTGGGTATATTAATCATATATAAAAATTTAGATAATCATATATTTAATTCTAGATCATATAATTCTTTTATATATTCCATGTTATCCAATAAAAATATATATTTCCCTAGAACATAAATAAGGGAGTTTTTAGTAAAAAATAATAGTGGAAGTCTCACTCCAACAGGGATATGTCAGGAAGTCCCCATTATGACACATAAACATGCTTTATTTTCTATACTTATTATCATACCTATGATTTACTATGATATAATACTTGGTATGGGTAGGATTTCAAAATATGATGAAAACATTTAATGCAACAAGTTTGAAATTATGATTCACAATGAAAATATAGAATTACTTATCTATATAGAAGAGAAATCATCATCTAAGACATGTTTAGATCCACCCCCAATAGATTTAATAGATGAGATTATTTGGAACTAAGGGAAAACAAAATCTTTGGATGGATATGGTAATAATAAAATTGAGTGTGTTGCTATTTTACATGAATACCTTGATATTTTTTTCAATGAATTATTTTTTACATAGACCAATGAATGAATTTTAATTTTTTTGTTGATTAAATCCCTATTGAAAGACCAATATTAAATTCTCCCTATAGAATGGACCCTATAGAATTATTAGGGTTAAAGAAAACACTAGATGAGTTATGTGATAAGGTATTTATTCACACTAGTGTTTCATTGGGGTGATCTTTTTCTCTTCATTAAGAATAAATTTAGATCTAGATGGTTGTGCATTGATTATAGGTCAATTAAATATATTATGATAATGAAGAAGTTTCCTATGGATCACCTTGATGTCATATTTTCCCAACATCATGGAGTCTAATATTTTGAAAATATTTACCTTCATTTTGGGTATCATCAATTATGTGTAAAGAAGGAATGCATTCTGAACCTAATTTCTGAATGTGGTATTAACATTACAAGTTTATTTTATTGCCATTTTTGTTGACAAGTGCACCAACTATTCTTATGGTTCTAATGAATATCTTATTCATATAATGTATTGATAATGTTTTTGTGGTATTTATTTATGATATATTGGTGTATTATAAAATCTATGAGGACTATGAAAATTACATTAAGATCATTTTTTATACTCTTTTACAGAATAAGTTATATAGGAAGTTTAGTAGGTGTGATTTCACACTTCAAGAAGATTATTTTCTTGGCCATATTTTCTCTAAGGATGGAAACTCAGTTGATCCTAAAAAGATAAAGGTAATAACAGAATGACCTAAACCAACAAACATAATTCTGGTACATAGTTTTATTAGATTGGATGATTACTATCAGTGATTCATTCATAATGTTTCCCAATTTGATAACATATTAACTAAGAATATATGTAAAGGGGTTATGTTCATCTAGAAAAAAGAATGTTAAGAATTTTTTGAATAACTGAAAAGGAGTTTGGTCAATTCTTGGATTTTGATACTACCATTAGAAAGTGATGGGGTTGTGATATATAATGATTCATCGAATAAGGGAATTGGTTGTGTCTTAAGGAAAAATGATGAAGTTAATCTATATGAATCAAGGAACATGAAGAATTATAATTAGAACTATCTATCCCATGATCTTGATTTAGAAGCTATAATATTTTCATTGAAGAGATAGAGACATTTTATATATTGTGAAATAAGTGATATATATGGATTATGATAGCCTAAAATACATCTTTTCACAAAAATATATCAATATAATATGAAGGTGATGGCTCAATCTAATCATGTATTATGATTTATCAATACACTACCACACATGGGAGGTAAATAAGCTAGAAGATGAATTGTGTAAGAAAGATCATGGATTTATATCCCAAAGAAGGATTGAGAGGTATCCTGTATTCATGGATATTTTAAGGATGGATATGGGAATTATTATAGAAGGAGAGAAATAACTCATTTTTAAAATCATTTCAAAACCAAATTTATTAGAAAGGATGAAAAGTTAATTTTCTGATTATGGGAACTTCTTGGAGAAAATTAATGATAATAATGATTGGAAATTAATAGACTTAATTTGTGAGGATGGTGTTATGAAATTTGGAAAGTGATTATGTGTTCCATATATACTTGAGAAGAGAATTAGAATTATAAAATGATGTTCACAACATGAATATATCTATACACCATGGTAAAACTAAGATGTACAAGGATTTGAGGGAACAATTTTCACAGGATAACATGAAGTAGGAAATTATAGAATATGTATAAATATTCTTGGTTTGTCAATAGGAAAAAGAAGATAGATAAAATTAGAGATGAGTAAACATAATTATTCCTATTCCTATTTTGAAATGGTAAGATGTTACTATGTATCTTTTCATAGGACAACAAATTACTACAAGAAAAAATGATGTAATATAGATTATTGTTGATCTTCTAACAAAATATTCATATTTCCTCGCTATAAGATAATAGTTCCCTCCTGATCACCCTAAAAGTCTCTATATCATTGATGTTTTAAGACATAATGGTACACTACTTTTGATCATGTCTGATCATTAACCCTATTTTACATCAAAATTATGGAATAATGTTTCAAAGGCTTTTGATACTAAGCTTTATTAGAGAACTTCTTACCATCCAAAAACTAATATAAAATACAGAATATATATTCAAACATTGGAATAATTGTTTAGGTCATAATCTTTAAACATTCAAGGTATGCATGATCAATATTTTCTTTTGGTAAAGTTTTCCTATAACAATAGTGTCCATTAAAGTATTCAAATTGTGTTATTAGGAGAATTACATGGAAATATATGTCATGCACAAACTTGTTGGGATGGAGTTGGTGAAAGGAAAAATGTATGCCCAAATACTATTCAAGAGACACCAACAATGTTAAAAATTACTTAGCCTCATAATAAAGTATTTAAATGTTAGAAAAAGTGTTATTCTGAAAATCAGAGGAATGTATTTGATTTACAAGGGGGAGATCCAGTTTTATTAAGAGAATCTTCATGGGAGTGTTTTATTATGTTTTGTAAGAAAGTTAAACTAAGCTTGTGATACAGCAGATCCTTTGAAATCCTTAAAATAATTTTATTTGTTTTTTTCACACAGAAATTCCACCAAGTCACTCAAAAGTTCCTGATGTGTTCCATACATCATGGTTAAGAAATTATATACCAAATCTAACACATGTTCGCACCACTGAAGAATTAGAATTGGAACATGATCTATATAACTATGAAGAACCTAAATAAATTGTGTATATTATAGAACTAGTATTTAACATTTGTATGACTCTATTGGTAATGATACATTTTAGAAATCACAATATGGGGAAAGTAAATTAGGATCCAGAGTATGTAATGAATAATAAATACAATCATATGTTTAGAAGGTAATATTCATGAAATTTTAATGTTGAAATTTATTTTGGAGGGAATAATTTAACACCCTAATACTTTATTATTTATTTAATTTTAAATAATTTAAATCTCTCTAATTGCTTCAGATACATGCAAAAATGGGTTTAATTGAAACATAATACTCTATTAAAATATTATTTAAACATGACCATTACAACCTAGTCATTAAATTTGAAGGTATGAATGGGAAAAATAAATAAGGAATAATATATATTTTACACACATTAATTGATTGTATATTTATTTTAAATAAAAACTACAATCATTTAAAAGTCAAAGAATTGTTTTAAAAAAACCCAAATTTAAAAGAAAAATAGTTTTTTCGATTCTTGTGCATTTATGATAAAATTTATTTTGACAATTTTTTAAAAGTAATTGGATTAAAATAAATTCATTTTTAAAATCATGACATCAAAATTATATTATGGTGATTTTTTATCTTTTTTGAACTGTTTCATTTTTCAATGAATTATGAAAAATACTATTCTTTTTATTGAAAACTACATTTTTTTTAAATTATTTTCAAAGGTAAATTATATTTTAAATTCGATCTAAATTAAAATTAAATAAATTATATTTAAATTCATATATTTTCGTCCAGGGTATCAATTTAATGTTCAATTTAAATATAAAAACTTTCCATCCATATGATAATTTTCTCTTTAGAAACTCACTTTTTCATCGCATCTACATGTATAATTTTAAATATAATTCTAGAGCATCAAGGAATTGAATTAAAAATATGGATTATTTATTTTGAAATTGAATAATATATATTAGCTTATAAGGTAAACATAATTTTTTAAGATTACAAATAGTAAAATAAATTTAAATCAATTAATACAGTTAAAGTAAAAACTATATTACATGGGGTTAAACTTTGTAGATAAGGGGTTAAATGACCAACTAATATGTAAAAGACCCATTTTGATGAAATATCTCAAAAATATAACCTATAAGGGTCTATAATCACCCTTTTTTTGCTTTTTTCCAAATAAAAATTGTGCGTAATTTATTCTTTTAAAAAATTCCTTATTTGTCATTTCCCCCACTTATAGAAGGCCACCCTTTATCCCCCCTCATCACACTTCCAAAGCCATTTGATCTAGACAATAAATTTCGAAATAACATCTTTAGTCTCCTATAAAAATTATATATCCATTTTATAATTATAAATTCATCCTAGAAAGACTTCTGTTGTAAATCTAAAGTTATCGTTCGATGATCAGGTATCATTATTAAAGAATCATATTTATGTTTTTTCTATATTAACATATTTAAAATATTATTCAATAATTATAGTATAATAATACATGTATATTCCAAATAATAATATGTTTTTATGTTAATTTAAAAATATATATCCATCCCCACTTCCATAAAATGGGAAATGAAATCGTTGATCCTGTGTACAACGAACTACAACCTTGATAACCAGTGTTTGTTGTATTCTATCAAAACCTATCACGATCAGATATAATGATGTATTTAATATTTATATATAATATTTATGAAGTAATTATAATATCACATATAACTTCTTACATTCCATTCATATTAAAATATGATAATGTCACTCGTCTGAACGACATACTACCATCTCGTGAAGTTATGTGATTTTTTTCAGTTAATATTTACATGGAATGTAATAAAGTTGAATTTAATGAAAATATGTGACAAATATCAAATGATATAAATTCTTTAAAATCAATATATCATTCAATCCCTTACCTTCTCACCCATTAAGTGAATGATATTGGTGCTCATGCCAACGTACGACAAACCATCTCCAATCAACGGTGTGACTTATTTTAGTGGTTCCAATAATTTATAAAATGAGTAAATATGATATTTATAAAATTATTATATTTTTTAAGTCAATGTTTTTATATCCAATATTCAATAATCCACACATTTATGATAAAACACACATGAGATTACTAGGCAATTAACACCAAAAAAATGAATATAATGAAATATTATTAGAAAAAGAGTGGAAAATGTAATAATAGGGTGATATATGATATTATTGACAATTAAATGGTTCTATTATAAACTAATAACATTCTGAAAAACATTATTCAAGTCATTGAATAAAGTTTAACTACGTGAAAGTGTGAGGTAAGGGATTTCATCTTGATTTCCATTTCATTGAGAAATATTTGTTTATATGAACCTATTGACTTTTTTGGTGTGTATATAGTACACATTTAATGTATTTTAAAATTATAAAAATTTATTAATGATGATTAATGTTTTTTTAAGTTTATTCTTCAAGATGTTAAAATTTAGATGGTACAAAATATGTAAAAACTATTGTACAATCTCACTTTGTTTTGTGAATGATTACTTTATCTTGAAACAATCACATTCATATGATCATTTTTCATTGGAAATTAAATTTACATTGAATATACATATTTTTTTATTATGGATATGTTTATTTCATAAATTTCATACCATTTTTATAAATGGTTTTTATTTTGAATTTTATTTTATTATCTATGGAAATATTGATAAATATGTATCCTTTAGTCAATAGGGATATTTGATGATAATGAATATTGATTCATGAATTTAATATATTATCTAATATATGAGGAATTCATCGGACATGTAGTTATAATTGGGGCTTAGTTATAGATATCCCATCGATGCATTGGGTGTTCTCGTGAGACAAATCAGTTGGCCAAATCAAATTAGTGTTTACACAGTAGTTTTAAACTGCCTTGTGAAAGGTAATGAAAGTAGTGGAATTATGACTCATAATATCACAACGTCCAATAATTAAGAATTTCATTCATTTATAATTCATTTATTATTATTATTATACATATTATTTTTTCATTTATATTATATATATATTCATTTAATTCTCAGTTTATTGATTAAATGGAATGGGTGTTCTATTAATCACCTTCTTATATTGACTATGATTTATTTATTCATGATATATTCAACTATATTTAATCCTTAGTTAGAATTTGAGATAACACATATTATTTTTACCTTACCTAGGTTATTAAGAATAATTATTTTAATGAGTTCAAAGATTCCAAATGTCTTCCATTGCAATACAATGTACTTTATTTCCCTTTATAAAATGGGCATCATGAATATATCTGGTTCTCAAAAATTGATAAACTGATCTATACGTTGTTATATGATACCTTCTATCTATTAAAATTTAACATATTAGGCACTGGATCTAGGTTATTGGATTTGGGGTCATTAAATTTTTCACTACATCTTGATAGCAAAAAAAAGAAAACAATAATGATTTTTCAAAATCAAATTCGATATTACAATTTAGTATTTTAATGATAAATTTTCTACATTTAATTGACCATATTTATGTTTTTAATATATTAGATATAAATTTGTGTTTATATTTTTCTAATCATATTTGTGAAATTAATTAATTTATTTATATTTGTTGTTTTATTTATTTTTTGATATTTATTCAAAACAATTGTTAAATATTAAATAAATAAAATTTTAGTTAGAATATATTTATTTTTTGAAATGTAGATAATTAATTTAAATATGTTAGATTCAAGAAGAATTATAACTATTTGAGTTATAATTTATATCTTATATAAGGTACAATTAAGAAAACCCAAAATTCTAGACCTCATAAATGAACATTAGGAAAAGAAACAATCAAATGGAGAAATCACAAGTGAGTTCGATTTCTAAATTATTTGATGAATGAAGAGAAAAATAGAGATAATATATTAAAATTAATGAGAAAATTTTGGGTTACAATGTTCATAGAGTGGATAAATATATATATTGAGGAACAAGTGGGTCAAAGTGTTGATATGATAAATAATGATGTGGATATTGATTATAAGGTTGATGGAAATAAAGATACTATTCATATGATTAATAGACATTGAGATAATTTCATTGTTAACATTGAAAAATATATGGATGTGAATTATGATCCAATATTATAGGGATGTTTAAATGAGGTCAAGAGGTTTTTGTTGGTTCAACATGGATCAATTAAAATATTAAAATAAAATGATGTATTTCCCAAGGAAGATAGTTTTGGGAGTCACATTACATCTAATAATTATTTTTGGTCTCCGTAACAATTTTTAAAAACCTAATACGATATTTCTTGTGTATTCTAATTTGATGGACAACATATCTTTTTTTTTTAAATTATGTGTGTCAAAATTGATGAAAATTGATTTTACCAAAGGAAGAACTAATGATTAGAAAAACCTTCCAATACATCTTAGGATGCATGGAAGAAATTTTGAACACATTTCTAATGCTATTAGGTGGGTGGATCTTAATAGTGGACATCAAAATAAACAAACAATTTAAAAAAACATTGAATATATCATTGAAAAGGAATAGTTAATTAGAATATAGTACTTACTATAATCATTGTAGTTGTGAAGTCAGTTGCACAAAACAACTTATGATTTCAAAGAAAAAAATAAAAGTGTTTATGAGATGGATAATGAAATATTTGAAATCATATTGAATTTTTGGTGAATTTGATCTAGTTAATCATGATCTTTATCATCATGTTTTTAATAATTAAATTAAAAATAATTGTCTTAGACACAAAATTTAGAATGAATTGATATTTTTGCATTAGATTGTGACTAAGGAAAAATTCATGAAGAAAACCATGAGAGAAAAATAGGTTTTTAGTATCCTTGATTTCACTTCCTCTATAAGTCAAAAAGTAAAAAATGTCAATTATTATAATATGTGTTTATGTTGGGAATGAATTTAATGTAAATGTGGATAAGTTTTTTTTTGGCTTCATTAATGGTGATAGAACAACCTGTCATGGGAATTTCAAGTCATTTGAAGATGATTTGGTTGAAATTAAACTCAAAAATCATGAAGTAATTGGAAAAATATATTGTAGTAGATAAAACATGAAAGGTAAATATCAAGGTTTCTTATAAAAAAATCTTTATGAAAATCCAAGTGAATTTTACAAACTATGTGGATGTAGTCTCCTGATTCTTACTATATATGACATTGAAAAATCTAGTGTGAAAGCTTGGATCTTTTTTTCATATGTGAAAATGATTTATATATAATTTTAGGGTTTACCATATAGATGGGATATTATACGGAATTATTGTAAGGGACTGATACCAAAACCATTATAAAAAATGTGATAGGAATGTCACATCAAGAGTATCGGATTTATAAGAAGAAAAATACCTTAGTTAAGAAATTCAATGGTTCAAATTTTTAATATTTCTAAACATAATAAAGTTCTGATGTTGTATACTAAAGGATTTTATTCCAATTCAATATAGGATTTTTAATTCCTCATTAGATTATATATTTTGTATAAAATTTTAGATATATTCAATTATATCAGTAAAATTCTTCAAAGGGGAGATATAGATATCGAAGAGGTAATTAAAAAAATAAAATAGTCAATTTTATTCTTTGAAAATATTTGAACAGACATATTTGAAGGTATATTGAATGAAGTGAAATAACTTTTAATAAAATCTGATATTAATCCAATATTTTAGGGTAAAAAATTTCTTCTTAAGAATAAAAAATTTGTTGTATATGTGGAAGATGATTCTATTTGAAATTTTCATATAAAGGAAACAATATAACAGATTATTTCCTTAAAATTATTGATCAATCAATGATGTCATTGAGGGATTGTTTTATGAATTTGAAAACATTGAAATATTTTTTAGATTTTTTTTGAAGTCAATTTTTATAAATTTTTCTATAGAACAATTTAGGGAATATATCACTCAATTATAATTTTTTTAAAAATAACTAATATAATAATTTTTGTGGAGATGAATTATTTCAAGTGATCAAAAAAATTTCTTAAAAACCTAGACCCCCATAGTCCAGAGTCGGGTTTTTTTATAACAATTCCATAGATACATGATTTCACATTACCAAGAAATCAATTTAATAGTCTGGAAGAACCAGATACAAACATAGATCCCTTATTACATTACTAATTAATCATAGATCATGACAAAAGAAAATAAATTAATTCCTTAACACTAAATCAAATATTTCATCTTTATAACCCAAGTAAGGAGAAAAAGGGTGAGATAAAATTCGTAGTAAAGGATACATGAATCAATAATTAGTAAAACATAGTCAATAAGATATAATCATTATGGAAATGTAAATAACTGAAAAACACATGCCATCAATAATATGAGAATGAGAATGCATCAAAATATTTTATCATAGTGAAAATCTAATGGAAAATAATAAATGAATACTAAAAGATGAAAATTATTAGTTAGTGGTCAGCATATATCTAGAAAATGAACTATTGCACTATTAAGATGGTTTAAGTCTATGGGTAGAAACTTGTCTGATTCTTCATTGAAACAAATGTGAACGGTTCGTCACCAACTATATTATCTCATGAGTCCTCTTGATGCATAATAGGTATATCTATAATAGGGTCCCACCCATCACTGCAAGTCCAAATAATTCTGCATATATAAATTTAAATCATGAACAATATGACTTGTGAAGATATCACTATTTAGTAGAAAATACAATTTATCAATATTTACTCAGTTAAAAAAACAATCAAGGAAAGAACCTTTTGTAAAAATGGTATAAAATAAAGATATTAATCATTCACATGATACAATCAAATATGAATATTTAATGAAATATTTCATCAATGATGATCATAAATAAAAGGTAAATATACATACACCACATACAAGTAATAAGTGGTGAAAAAGGCATAACCAAAGGAATTATCATAATGGAGTCCATGAAATAATGGATTTAAATAATACATAGACATTAATAATGTAAAATAGGCATATAACATTATAAATAATGTCCAAATGAAGTGAAAACATGTAAAAATAATGTTTATTAAACTTTATAAATGAGACACATTAGTGAGCTTTACAGGAAAACATTAAAGAGTGTTTAAAGAGGAAAATAACATAATTGTTTTCATAAAACCAGAAATGAATAAGATAGTTTTTCATGAAAAATTTGTGAATTTAGAGAAAAAAATGTGGCTTTAAACATATTATAAAATTTACTTAAAAATGTGTAAAAAATTGGGAAGTTCACTTAAATTAGGTTTGCTTATCTATAGGAATTGAAAGGGGACTTTATAAAATATCTGTTTCCCCATCAATGAAATAAGAGTTGATATAGGTACATATGTTTGGATCATACACACATAGTGTTGGAGGATATCGTAATAATAATTAATAATTATGTTGGTGTAAAGAGAGAGAAAGATTAACCCTAAGAAAAAGTGGAGGTTCAAAGAGAATCCCTTACCTTATGTCCGAAAGTGTAATGCATAAGAACTTAATTTCTTGAAAAATGAAATTTGATTCATTAATAATTTAATTCATAACCTATTAAACATATATTTTTTTTATTATAATTTTATTATGTTTATTTATGTTCTTTTTTATGATTTATAAGATTCAACATTGTCGTTCAGGATTATTTGTTTCCTTGGTTTTCATGATTTGTTCACTTCAATACATGTATGAAAGTTCTTGTAAAATGGGAGAAGTTATCTAGAATTGAAACTACATGTTATTAATGAACATCTAGAATATTAAAATTTCATTTGTATTATTTTTTTCTAGATACTATAATGATTTATTAGATAAAATATTAATGATAACCGTTTAGATTAATTTTTTGTTTTTTAAATCATCATGAACTAGTTCTATTTTTTAATTAATATTATATATATATACTATATACAAAATAATAAATATTATTTAAAATACATTCTAAATTTTTATCCATTATAATATTTTTATGATCATCCCTGAAGGAAGTATTAGAAAAAGAAAAATCAGCATCCACAATGGGGGTTATTGGAAACCTCTCATACGATATTTTCATTTTCTGAACAAAAGGAAGGGGAGAATTGATTATGGATATTCAATTAACATAATAAAATTATAGTATATATATATATATATATGATACTGGAGTAATCAAGTTAATTTGTACTAAGGCGGTTAGGTAAGGATAAGAAAATAAAATAAATTGAAAGTGGGAGAGAGGGAGAGGTTTTTACCTCTTGAGTGTCATATCCTTGACAACCACTATAAGAGACATGGAAATGGTATTTTGTTGATATAAAATAGACTGGAATGTGGTGAAGAGGTTTGGGAATAATATTATCATTCTACCTAGCTTAAACTGTGTGAGGAGAAGAGGTGTAGATGGGTGGTATTTATAGTGGGAGGAGAGGGGTGTTTTTGATTATTTTATTCATTAGTCTATTATTTAGGCTCAGAAATATCAATAGTGTTGATTATTGGGACTGAATACAATAACTAGAGAATTTTATTTCTATATTTTGGAAACTTAAATCATCCATGACTCAACCATGACTCAAAAATTTACGTATTTGACTAAAATGTAAACTATCGTAAATTACCGTAATTCATTATTCACTAGAAAATTCTACTTTTTTAGAAAAATCTCAAAAATTATCCTTAAGCATTTTTCAATATGTAGAATTCTAAAAATAGACTTCATTATATAAAAATAATTTTCCAATTATAAGAAATAAAAATTTTAATTAAAATCATCATTTATTCGAAAAAAACAATTTTAAAATCCTAACCAATTTTTTGAAACTTTTAAAAATTAATTAAGGTCTCATAAAATTATCTTATAATCATTAGATAATAAAATATTAATTTATGAATATATTTTTTGAAAAACAATTTATTTTAAAAAATTATAATTATTTGGCTGTTTTAAAAAAACATGTATTCTTTAAAAAATTATAACACATAATTTATCATTTCTAAAAAAATTATTTATTTATTATTTGATATAAGTATATAATATTTTCATTTATAAGATACATAATTATTTTTATAGTTCTATAGATGAATTTATTATTCTAATAGCCACATTAATATTCATAGTGGTTACATTTCTATTCTAATTTCTATGTTAATATTTAATAGTACATCGTGGTTCATTTTTGAAACATAAACTATCAAATAAATTTAATTTATTTAAGAAGATACATAGCATAAAAATTATGTTCTATTTTTATTTCTTCACAGGTCAGTAAATGTGGTGGTTCTGACATGTACTTCTTTAACAATGATATGTGGAACACATCATGATCTTTGGAAATACATGGTTACATTTTGAATTGGTAGACAACAACTCCAATTCTTTCCTTAATTTCAAATGGAACAATGTACATGGGGCTCATTTTCCATTTATTACCGATCCTTATGACACCAATCCATGGAGATACTTTCTGAAAGACATGATCTACCACATGAAATTCCAAATCCTTTCTCTTTTTTTTAGCTTCACTCCTTTTCCTACATTTGGATGCTTTAATATAAACCGTAATTGTATTTAACTCTTTCATTGTATATAAAATAAGTTCTAGGCCTATAAGTTTCCTCTCATCCACCTAATCCCAACAACATGAAGTATGAAATCTCATTCCTTATAATGGTTAATTTTTCACCATTTTAATACTATAATAGAAACAGTTATTGCAGGAAAACTCTACCAA
The DNA here is from genome assembly GCA_963277665.1 of Viscum album. NCBI lineage: Eukaryota > Viridiplantae > Streptophyta > Magnoliopsida > Santalales > Viscaceae > Viscum > Viscum album. The sequence goes on from OY728165.1 coordinate 940,474,873, forward strand.
AGGTAAACAATAATTCCACATACCTTGAAATTCAAGTGAACATGGTATGAGAAATTTATTCAATTATTTGAACAGTCATATCATACTATTTTATAGTTTGAGGGGGATAGGAAGTACTCAAATGAGGCTTAGTATCCAATGTATTTCGAAGAATATTACATAATTTCGATGTAAAATGGGAATCTTGGCCAGAGGCAATCGATATAAGTGATACATTTTGTCTTAAAACTTTTGTAATATAGAGTCTTGATATGATTTCAATATGTAATTATTATATTATATCAAAAAATTGGACAAATTTGTAAGGCGATCAATAATAAACTATGTCGTATCATTATTTCTAGGGGTATTTGGTAGTTTACTGAAGAAGTCCATGGTAATTCCTTGCTACTTCTATATATAAATACATAAAGATTTAAGGACTCTTATAGAAAAATGTCTCTTAGACTTCACTTATTAAAAAACTATACATCTTCATACATAGTCAACAATTTCTCACTTCATATTTTCCCACTAAAAATGTTCCTTTATATATCTATACATCTTGGTACTACCAGGATGTATATAGAAATTTGATCTGTGAGCATCATATAAAATTTCATTTTTAGCTCAGGTATTTATGGAACACATAACCTGTTTCCCAATTTTATAATTCAACCCACATACAAGAATTAGACTAATCCTTTATCCATAATGGATTTAATTTTCTTTCAAGAATTATCATTATTAGTTTAAGGACTTTTTATCCTCTCTAGTAAGGATGGTTTAGGAATCATTTGAAAAAAGAGTGATGTTTACCCTTCAATAACAATTAACATATCATTATTTAAAAAATACGTGAACATTTGATCTTTATCAATACTAATTTGGTTCATAAGTCCACGATCATTCCTAATTAATGCATCTACGACCTTATTTGATTTTTTATGTGGTGGTGTATTTAGAAATCATAAACTTTGAGTAACTTGAGACACCATATTTCCCTGATGTTTGTGATCCGTATATATCTCACATCTTTATCCTCATAAATAGGGTCTCCATATCTTCTGAGAAAAGATTATGGATGCCAAATAAATATCATGAGTTAGATAATTTTGTTCATGAATCTTCAACTGCCTTGATAAATATGTAATCACTTTATAATTGTTCATGAGGGCACAACCATGTCCATTATTCATTACATCAATGTATATTAAAAACCCATAATTTCTTAATGGTTATGTAAAAATTTGGAGCATTGACTAATATTATCTTAAATTCCTCAAAAAATTCTACACATTCTTTTGTCCATATAACTTAACCACTTTATGCATGAGATTGGTTAATAGGCTTTCCAATTGGCTGAAATTCTATATAAAATGTTGAATGTAACATGATAAAATAATAAAACTATGTGTCATGGTTATATTCATTAGAGCATCCCATTCTTGGGTTGAATTTTTCATTACATGTTCAATTGAGATTCCATCCTTAGAGATAATGTGCCCAAGAAAATATTTTTTCAAAATCTAGAATTCACAATTGATTTATTTAATATATAACGATTTCATTATGATAATCTCAAGAATAATTTGAAATTGATTCTCATGGTCTTAATAGATTTTAGAATACACTTGAATATCCTAAATGAATAATATAATTAAATCATCGAGATATGTCTTGAACACTATGTCCCTTAGATCCATGAAAATATAGGGTTCATTAGTCAATACAAATGGGATTACTATAAACTCTAGTGTCTATGCCTTATCCAAAATGTCGTCTTTGGAATATCTTACTTCTTTACTCAAAATAGATGATACCTTGAATGTAGGTAAATATTTAGAAAATATTAATCTTTCTAAAGTTCATAAAATAAATCATCAATATATAGAAAAGGATGCCAATTATTTATTATAATATCATTGATTTCTCTATAGTCAATATAGATCCTCATGGATCCATTGTTTTCTTAATAGATATAAAAAGGGATCCTCATAAAATACATCATTATATTCTCATAGAAGTGGTACATTCAGAATTGTATAATTACTTTCCCCATCCCAATATTATGTTTTCTCTTCCTCCCCAATAATTTTTTTAAGTACAGTTACTAGGGGTGGATATAGATATGAATCAATTGATAATGATTCCATTCTAAATATAAGGGATTCTACATCTTACTCAAAAATTATAATGTCATTCTTCTTAAAATAAAATTTCACATCATATTTTGAAATATAGTACATTCGAAGGATTATATAAAATTTTACATAGGTATTCTGATAAGGCTAAGAACTAAGAACATTTATGTGTCAAAAGGGGATAGAACGTCACATTTTTTAGGCAATAAGACTTCCCATAGTAGTTTTGACTGAAAACTACCTTATTATATAAATAGGGAAGTTTGTTATATTATTAGGAAATTAAGAATATGTAAAATATTATGATGATCCAAAAATCAAATAAAACATTGAAAAAATTTGAATATTGGATTAATGTACCTATCAGCACATCATTGGTTACTTTTACTTTAGCTGTGGTGATCGCATAATCTTGGTTATCTCCCATTGGGCTCTTCTATGGTATATTCCACTGAGGCTTGGGAATTTGATTAGAATAATGACCCATTTAATTATAGTAGAGTAATTGAATATAACTTATTTATTTTATCCTCTTTCATTCATTATCTCTATGTCCCTTTTCTCCTCAGTTATAACAGACATACATTCCTTTCAAGAATTTCCATAGATGATTTTGCACAATTTTCACATAATGGGAATTGCTCAATTCCACTCTTCTTTATTGATACTCCACCTTTTATATGGTTATTATAAGTCTTATTCTTCTCTATATTTCCCTTAAACATATTTGATATATAAAATTCCTTCTCCATTTTGATGGAATATAATACCATTTCATTCTATAGAGAAAATGCATGAGAATCAAGTTCCTATCAGAGACATGGATTATGACCTTTATAGAGATTACTAATAGTTTTTTCTCAATCATTTATATAATCTATAACATACATGGCTAGACTTTAGATGGTATCCTCATACACTATAACACTCTCCTCTTCCTTTTTCTTTAATCTAATGAATTTTATTATCATTTAAGTTCATTTCTCATTATAGGGATATTTGTTGAAGCATTATTCATTAAAAGTTATCTGTTCCATGTATTTTATTTCATATTACCCTTTAGTATTATATTTCAATTATTACCATTTACTAACATATCTATTTAGAAAATATAATTTTGTTAATACCTTTTCATTTTCATTACACCACAATGCTAGAAATTTATTTTCAAGGGACTTGATCCACCACTCAGTTATCACTAGATTAGTATCCCCATAAAAATATGGGTTATTTTTCGACATAAAACAATCCCACACTGGTTTATTATGGTTATTAACAAAAATATGAGTAATATATCCTAATATGGTCATGATATTCTTGGGTCTAACACCAACTTTGTTGACTTTCTCAATGGGGAAATCCCAAAATTATCTAAGGGTGTCGATTCCATTTCTTTTATTAGATATCACCACTAAATAATAGGACATGATATGTTAGATCATAATCATCCTGAATATTGAGACGAAAATTTAGGATAATGAATAATTATAGTTCTTTTTTTATTTAACATCAATTTCCCAAGGTTTCTACGAGAATTTCTCTAGTACCAACTATATCATCAACAACCCCAGTAGCCCAAATTTAGTGGATATTATATTACAATATCATAGATACAAGAGATCAAATAGCCAAGGATCAATCAGTTTATTAGTATGGATTAAATAGATATATACCTGGTTCCCTTATTACATTGGTAATTAAACAAGAACATAATAATAGAAAAAAACTACTTCCCTAAAACTTATTAAAATATTTTATCTTCACAACCTAGGGAGATAAAAAAATAAAAGGTTAAGATCAAACAATTAATAAGTGTTACATGAATCAATAACAAGGAAATAAAATTAAATAAGGATTACTGATTAGGAAAAGCTAAATAACTAAAAAATCCATTAATATACGAAGAATGATAATGCATCCATAGATTTTCACATAGTGAAAATATCATGGAAAGTAATAACAAAATGCTGAATGAAAAAAATTACAAATTATTGGAAGCTATTTATCTATAACATAAACCATTATACCATCAAGGCCATTTATGTTTGTGTGTAGAAACCCATTTGATTCTGCTTAGAAATAAATGCGAAGGATTTATAGCCAACTATTTTATATCATGACACCTATCGATCAATTGAGTGGATATCTTTAGGTAGGCCCTAATTGTTAATAAAAATCTAAATCACTATTTATAGATATAATTTATTCATTAATAGTTTTACTTATCAAAATATATTTAATGATTAAAAAATATATATTTATCAATATTCCCATATTTGAAAAAACATTCAATGAAAACACTGTATGTAAAAATGTTATAAAAATAAGAAAATAATCATATCCATGATACAAGAAATATGTATATTTAATGAAATATTCATTGAATGATGATAATAAATAAAAGGTAAGTATACATATTCAACACATAATGAATAAGTGTTGAATAAGGAAAAACCAAAGGGAGTATCATAATGGTGTCTATAAAAGAATATATTTAAATTATAATTGGATATTTAGAAGGAAAATAGGCATAGATCATGATAAATTATTTCAAAATTAAGTGAAAAAATGTAAAAATAGTTTTTAAGAAACATTAGAAATGAGCCTCTTTAGTGCAATTTAGCAGAAAATATTAATGATTCCTTAAAGTGAATAAAAGAATAATTGTTAGCCTAAAAATAGAAAAAAAAATATTTTTTTTCATGATAAAAATAGAAATTTTATAAAAATATTGGTTGATTAAAATAGATTATGTATTTTTCATGAAAATGGCTATGAAATTGGGAAATTCTATTAAATCGGTCATGGTTATCTAGAGGAATTAAAAAAGGAACATTATAAAACATGTAATTACCCATAACTTATTGAATAATTGATCCTGGTAAATATTTTTGGATAAAACACAAAGAAATTTTGTGGAGTACATAATTAATGTTAACAATTTTATTGGGGTAAAGAGAGAGAAATCATAACTTGAAGGAAAAAAATGGAGGTTTAGTGAAAATACCTTACCTTATGTCTAAAACTGTTTTTCACATGAACTCAATTTCATAGATAATGAAATTATATTCATTAATTATTTAATTTATAAAATCTAAAACCAGTATTTTATTTATTATAATTTTATGATGTTAATTTATGTCCTTTTTTATGAGTTATAAGATTCAATTTCGTCATCCAGGAGGGTTTGTTTTCTTGTTTTTAATGATTAGTTCACTTCTAAACATGTATGAATGATCATGTAAAATTAGAATTGTTATCCCAAATTAAAATTATATGTCATCAATGAAATTATAGAATATTAAATGTTATTTTATATAATTTATTTTCAAATATGAGTAATATTCATTAAATAAAATTTCAATGATAACCGTTTAGATTATTTTGGTGTTTTGTTCACTCATCATGAACTAGTTTTGTTTTATTAATTTGTATAATGTATATATAATTTTTCTAGAATAATAAATAAGTTATAATATAAATATTAAAACAAATTTTAACCATTATCATGGTTTCATGACCATCCTTGAAGGTGGTTTTTGAAAATACAAATCATCATCCATGTAAGAGGTGAATTGATACCTCCCAAACGATGTTTTCAATTTTAGAAAAAAAGGGAATTAAAGAGAATTGATTGTAAGAATACCATTAAAAAATTGAAATTATAATATATATATATATATATATATATGAAACTATAGTTAAAATCTTTCATTGGATAGGGTAGTTTAGGGAAGGATAAGAAATGAAAATAAATTGGGAGAGAGAGAGAAGGTTTTACCTCTTGACAGTCATCTACTTGAGAACTTTTTTAATGCATTTGGAAATGGACTTTTGGTGAGACCAGTGAGACCAAAATATAGGCAATAGGTTTGGTAGATGAATTTGTAAGAAATTCAAAATTCTACTAGGATTATTAGGTGTGAGGAGAAGTGGGAGGTGTGGTATTTTTAGTGGGAGGAGAGTGGTTTTTTTTATTATTTTATTCACTTGTTTATTATTTTGCCTCAAGACCATCAATAATGTTGATTATTGTGACTAAATAATGTAACTAGAGCGTGTTATTTTTAGTTAGTGGCCAATCACTTCATCAATGACTCAACTATGAGTCGATGATTCAAGTATTTTGGAAAAAATGTTAAGTAATGTAAATTACCATATTTTACTATTCATAAAAAATTCAACTATTTCATAAAAATCCCAAAAATATAGTCTAAATTATTTTAGATGTTTTGAAATAAGAAATGGACTCCAATTTGTGAAAATAATTTTATAAATATGAGAAACTTAATTTATTATTTAAATCATCATTGAATCAAATATTACTAATTTTCAAATTATAACTGATATTATAATAATTTGAAAAATTGATTAATATCTCATAATATTATTGCATAATCATAATAAAATAGAATATTAATTTATGAATCTATTTATTTGAAAATAAATTTTCTTTTAAAATATTATATTAATTATAATATTATAAATAAATATTTACACTTTACCAAAATGTGAACACTTAATTTTTAATTTTTAAAAATATATATTTACTTTTTATATGATATAAATATATCATATTTTCATTTATAAGACACCAAAATTTTATTTATAATTTCATAGGTGATATTGTTATTTTCCTGACCAAATTACAATTTTAAGGGTTACATTTCTATTCCAATGGTCATGATAAAATTTAATAGTATATAACGGTCTGTTTGTGCAACATAAGCCATCAAATAAATTCAATTTATTTAAGAAGATACATACCATAAAATCTTGGGTCTTATATTTTAAGTCAATACTTTCTATTGAAAAGATATAATCAACTGATATACATTATTTTATTTCTCCTTTTTTAAATTATTAAGGGGTTTAAATTATATAGGTTGCATATCAATTATTTTACTATAGTTGTTACAATTGCATCAACAAGGAGATGTTTTTATATAATAAATTTGATCAAAACCTATCATCAGAATATAATGTCACAAGAAAAATTATGTAAATTTTAAATCATTTCAATTGAAAATGAATTTTAGGATAGTTTGAATTATTAAGAGTTTATTGAAATAATTTCATTAACAAATGCATAGAGAAGTTTTTTGCTATTAATTAGATTTTAAAGTACCATAATGAGGTACATGAACTGCCCCAACTTGATTTGGTATGCGATTATATATTTCATTATAATTTGTAATATTCATTTAATTGTATTATTTAACATATTTATGTTAAGAATATTTATCACAACTACATCATCTAAATCAATATTTATCATTGGTGGAAAGGTATTTAAAAAATATATGTATCACATTCTTCTAGAAAAAAAAATCTGGAATTGGTATATCATGATGGAGTCATGATTTTAAAAAAGCTAATAGTATTTTTTTACCATTTATATACATGCTTTTGAAGTTTTCTATTATTGAATTTTAAATTTTCTAGTTCAAGGTTTTATAGGTTTAAAAGATGAAAATGAAGATGATGATTCAATGAATTATTTAAATGATATTTTAATTGGTTTAAAAAACATAGGTAAATATTAATTTTATTCAAAAATTTATGATTCAATTAATATGAAAACATAAATTCATTTGAAATTTATATTTTATGATTTTTTATTAACTTTTCTTCATTTCCCAATTTTGGATTTTTTGATAAATCCTACAAAGTGTTTTGAATTTTCTTTAGTATACATGTTAGTTAACTTATTTGTGTGTAATTTTAAAATTTATGTGTGTGATGAAAATGTTTACATTATTAAGCTTCAATGTTGGTTATGATTGTTTCATACTATTGTCTGTTTTTAAATATATTTATAAAGGCATTGGGCCTTAAAATTTAAAGAAAACTTGAGTTTAGTGGATTCTATATGGTGTTAAAAGAATTATCTTTTAATCCTACAAGTTTATTTGATACAAATTTGCTTATAAAAAAATTAGATATTTTCACAATTTTTTCCTTTATTTTATAATTTTTTTTGTTATAGATGAAACATTTTTTATTTTTTATATAAGACTCTATTATGAAATGCTTATTAGTTACATTTCAAAAAAGAAACATAAATTTTTTTAATTATTTTATTCATGTATTTAAACTCAATTTTTTATGTTATACTTAATCGTGTAATAATTTTACATGATTTAGTTATAATTATATACCACTATTAATGTTATTTTTCGCAGGCTTAAAAGACTACTTTTATGAGATTCAATGCCATTTATGATTGATTTTGAAGTGGGTTAAAAGGTTAAAAAGTGTATAGTTTTTTTCATTTAGAAAAAGGTTTGTTTGGACTTATTTATATAGAATTTACATAATTAGATGAATACATTTTTTATATGATTTAATTATTTGATTGACATTTTTTGCAGTTTTTCAAGAAATAAGTGTGAAACTGTAAACATATGTATATTAAATTTTTTAAAATTTTTAACATTATGTAGGAAAACATATTGATTGGTCTACTTGTGGACTAAATATATTTATTTATTACTACATGTATTGTTGGTATAAAAGGGTTTATAATTTTTGGTCTGCAATGTATGGGAACATATCTTGTTCACTCTAGTCTAATCCTTTTTGTGACCATATTTAAATGGAAACAATTGTATAATTTTTTTTGGGAATCATGATTTCTTGGGCCATTCCTAATCACAAACCATGACACCTTTATCATGGGGGCTCTTTATATCTAGCTAGAATCAATCTCTATATAGCTCCCCAGTTTGCTTGGATCCTTGGGTGGAAATATAGCCATGACTATGTTTTGGATGGTTCAATTCACCATAGTTATGAGGTGTTATTGGATTTTCTTACCACAAAAACTCTCATATTACTCCCCTATGTTTCCTTCACAAACATTCATTTATTATAATAGCTTTATTTTACAATTCTATTAACATTTTTCAGATGTAATTTTTTATGGAATTAAATGGATGTTGCTATAGATCATGTTTGATACTGTCTATAATTAAAAGGATAAAATGGAAGTATGTGTGTTTTATGGGTATAATATGTAGTATATTGTATATTTTGAGTCATATTTTCCATAATGGGTTCAATATTTACCATAATCACTATTAATATCATTAATCCGTATTAATTGGAAAATATTGATTGTGATCATCATTGGTATTATAGAGATTACAGGTTCATACTGTTACATTATAAAATGATATATGAAATGCTCAGGTGACATGTGGAGAGCCCTTGTATGTTCTGGACAACCAACACTGAATCCAGTCAATATTTTATGAATTATAAAGGGTTAATCCAATTAACAGTGCACATGATAATGACTGAATCTATTCCAGAAAAAATACATAGAATACACAATTTACTACATATTTAACCCACAAAAAACATACATACTTAAATCCTTTAATTTTTATTGCAGTTAGTTACAAACATGTTCTATCCCGACATCCAATTGATCCAATAAAAAATAATCTGTGTAAAAATTTAAAAGAATTGTAAAACGATGAAATCAAATGAAATAAAATATTACAATTTAAACACATGGGAGGAATAAGGGACAATTTATAACGACCATCTCCAAAAAAACTCATAACGTATGGTGAACTTTAACAGTTTCTAAAATATCATGGTTAGATTCCTACCCAAGTATTGCAGCCAACTAGGGAACTATAATGATACTAAAGATAGATATATATTTATATCTAATATAATGAAGTTTCCATGGGCTGTGATCAGTACTGTCCCAAGTAATCTTGTTGCATAAGAAATTTTTTTAATTTTTTTCCCTCTAAATATGGGATGCATAAAGTATTATATTGAAACAAACTAGATTAGAACCCACAATTTTTGGATATAAAATCTGTAATCCATTTAAACCGACATTATGTGCGAGCATCAAAAAATATTTTGAATACACATATGTACTAATACACATGTTGGTCTATATAATATTAATATGAAAATAAACTATAAAAACGTTTATCTGTTTAAAACTAAACCCTTATTGTTTGAATATCTACATAAACATAGTTTCAAACAAGGATTTAAATAATATAAATTATGAATTCTTCTATATACATAAAATCAATTTAAAAAAGAAAGACAACCAATTTTAAGAAAAAAGATAGACTAGACACTTTTTAACCTTTTAATCCAATTCAAAACAAATAAAAAAAGCAATAAATATTGAAAAAATGCACAATTAATCATTTAAAGAAATATGAAAAGAGTCCTAGCATATAACTAAATAATCTAAAATCAATACATTATTAAGTATAAAATGGAAAAAAAATAAGAGTTACAAAAATTATATAAATAATTAAATTTTCATATATTTAATTTGTGAAATGTATGTGATATACATAATCAAAAACTATCTTATATGAAAAATAAAAACTACTCCCTTTTTAGCCATGGAAATAATATAAAAGAATAGAAAATAATTTTTTAAAACATTTTAAAAATTCATAAAAACTATTTTGTACCATTTTGAAAATTATACAAACAAAAATAATAAATATATTAAAAAAAACTAAAATAATATTTATACAAATTAATTTATAAAATGATTTTAAATCAAATACAAATGAAACTATAGGAATAAAAAACTAATTTTAACACCATTGAAAATCCAATTAACCCATGTTATCCTCACATTGTAAGGCCTAATGACTTTATGAATTTATATATCAAATATATAATAATATGAATCTAGTTCAATCAAAATTGGAACTCAAGAATGTAAAAATTATCATCACACAAATGAATTTTGAAAGAGCACAAGAAAACATTAACTAATATGTATATTAATGTAAATTCAAAAAACATTATATGAGTTATCTAAAAAACAAAATGGGAAAATAAAAGAATGTTTAGACAATAAATCATAACATCTGAATATCAAATGAATTTATATTTTAATTCAAATTAAATCATAAATTTTTGAAGAAAATTAAAATTTTATTATGTTTTGCAGACCAATTCAAAGATCAATTGAATCATTCTATGAATCATACCTATCATTATCTTCATATCTTACTTCTTCTTCTAAAATAATAAAAAATAGAACCAATGGAGTTAAAATTACATAATATATGAATTCAAAAACACACTTATAAGTACATAAATAGAATAAAAATTTGTGTAAAACCATGAATCCAACATCATATAAAAATCAAGGATTGATTTTTTTTAAATAAACTGACACCAGTATTTTTTAAACATGTCCTCTAATAATAAAAATTGATTCAAATGATATACTTGTGATAGATATGATTAATGAAACATGTCATATAATCAAATTCAAAGAATATAAAAAATTATAATGAAATATATCATTTTATACTAGAGAAAGTTGGTCAACTTCACGAACTCGATTATTGTAATTTATAATCTAATTCAAAAGAAAATACCTCTCCTAACATTTTTTTATTCAAATTATTTGATCAAATCATCGTCATTTAAATTATCCAAAAAATATTTTTCAATTGAAATCATTCTCAATGTTCATAATATCTATTTTTACAAGGTTGTTTGAAGATAAGTTTTTATCACCTTTTTCTGAGAAATACTTCTCTTCGAATAATGAAATTGTATTTGGTATAGTAAAGGTAATTTGATATCATTTAAAAACATCCATCTTTCTAAAAATTCTTGACAAAATAAATGATATTAATTTATTTTATCTGTTCAATTGGTAGTATTGAAATTAAATTTATCATCCCTTGAAAAAATTCATCTCCACAATTATTTCTTGTTCATTATGTTTCAAAAAAATATTTAAATTGAATGTAATTTTTCTTTTATTGTTCTTCAAATATATTTCTAAAAATTTCCGTCATAAAAAATACAAATATTTATTCTATGTGTTAATATTGTATAAACATTTCCCTCAATGACATTAGATATTGATCAATAATTTTATGGAGATAATTTTTCCTAAAATTTTCCTCCATAGAAATTTTTTTAATAGCATCATCTTCCGCATACTTATAAAATTATTTCTTCTTATAAAAAAAATTTCTCCAAATATTGCAGAAATACCAAATCCAGATGTAATTTTTTTTGGTTCATTCACCATACCTTTAAAACCCTCAAATCAATGTTTTCTAAAATAAAAAAATCAATCATTTTAGTTTTATTCATTCATCCTTGATACAAATCTATTCCATTAAATAATTTTACTGATATGATTGAATTTATCTAGTTTTTTTTCAAATTCATAATCTAATGATGAATTATAAATTATCTAATGGATTTCAACATAATATTTTATAATCCTCTATCACAATATCATCATGTTTATAATTATTGGCAATTTCAGCTGTTGAATTTCTTAACATAGGTGTTTTTATTCTTATTTCCCTAATACTATATATGTAGATTTACCAAAAAGTTATTAATATTTGTTTTGATGTTAGAAACATAACATAAGAACTTATAACATTAATCGAGGTGTTGAACATATAAATAATGTGTAAATCTATGTCACATATGAAAAAAATCATTTCATCACACTATATTTATCCTTGTAAAACATATAAATATTGGGGATATGAAATCCCTATGGAGTGTAAAATTCTCAAGGATATACATTATGTAGTGTTTTTTAGGCATCATGATTTTAAAATTTCATGTTAGATATATTATAAAAACTATTTCCCCTTATATGATCAATGATGAGTTTAAGATAAACCAAAGAATATTTAGGTTTCTTGAAAATACCATGACTAAATGTATCATTAATAATTATAAATCCATGAAAAAAATCATCCACCATAACATTAAATTATTCCTTGACATCCAAACATATTATGATAATTTACGTCTTTTCTTTGTGATTTATAACTAATGTGAAATCAAGGATAATAGATAAATACTTTTCTATCATTATATTTTTCAATATTTCTTCCTTAATCAGATTCCCAAAAAAATATCAATTCACGCTAAATTTTATGACTAAGATATTTCTTTCGAATTTTATTATTAAGAACATAATGAATGTAATATTTAGTAACTAGATCAAATTAATCCTCAAATTCATTAAGTTTACAAATATGTTACTTATATTTCTTATAAATATTCTCATTTATTCAATGAAATTTTATGGTATTCTGTATATGTACCTTCAAAAATATAATGATTCTACAAAGTACCATCTTTTATCAAACCCATTATTTATTAGTAATACAATCAGTATTTTTATCGATTGGTTGTTTGTTTTCATGTCTTATAGGAAGGTCCACCCATATCAAAACATTATAAATGTGTTCAAATTCTTTTCCTGATACCTTATCCCTATTGAAGGTTGTTCCAATCATTATTTCCTCCTTCGGTCAAAGCAATTTATATCAATTTTTACTTAAAGAATTTATAAAAAATACTTATCCAACTTATTAAAAATACTTAAGACACCAACTAAAATGATTTTCACCATTAGGAAGGAGACAAAAATAATGATTAGAAGTAAAGTGTATCCCATTAATAACATCCTTAGGAAATGCCTCATTTTCTTTTAATATTATGATTATACCACATTGAACAAATAAAATTATCTTGACATCATTGCTACATTCTCATTATCCTCAATAATAATTCACATTGACACGTTTTTTAATGTCAATAATGTTTTTATATACAAGATAATTAATATTCTGAATATTATTATCATTTTTATCCACATTGTAATCAAGATCCACACATCCATTTATTATATAAACAATTTGATCCATATTTTCCTCTAGAGATTGATAATTCACTCCAAAAAATTTCTTATAGAGGTTTACCGTTAAATGTAAAAGATGAACTCCATTTTCACCTCTTTCTACAAATAATTTTAAAATCGTACCCACTAGTTATTTTTTCATTTAATTATTTCTTTCAATTATTTTTATATTTTGAGTTATAGAATTTTGAGCTTTTTCATTATCATACCAATATATTATAATGTACAATTCAAATAATTATAATTCATTTGGAATAATAAAATATTTAAAGTAAGTATTATTCATTCAAAAATAAAATCATATACTAAAAAAATTATTTTTTATTTCATATTCTAAAATTATCATTAATATTTATAAAGTTAAATAAAAGAACAAATATACATAAATTAATACATTTTCAACTAAAATTAGAAAAATATAATGTAAAATTGGTATCAAATATATCAAAAAAATTAATATAGTTATTTAAGAGTAAAAAGTTTACATTAAAACACTATATTGTAAAGATTTAGTTTATTTTAAAAAATGATTATTTTTTTCATTTTTTTGGAAATCAAAATACAATTTAAAATGTACACTGACATTATTTTAAACATATTTTATAAAAACAATGAAAAAAATATTCCCTAATAGAAAATTTATTTTAGTTTAATTTTATTTTAAAATTATATCATTTGAATTTTCATGTAGTAATTTTTTTAGATTTATATAATATAGTATATTTTGTAATATATTGTTTGAGAACCATTTTATAGAATATGAAAAAAAAAATTGGATGGTTAGGAAGATAAAATAGTGTGTATATCAAGATATATTATTTGTAAAACTAATAAACCAACCAACTAATATGATATTTAAATTAATTAATCATAAAATAAATGATATATAAATTAGAAACTAATCATGTATTTAGAGATCATAAACTTAAAATGAAAAAATCAGTAGAATCATGGATCTATAATTCAATGAATTTCTAAAAAATAAATAATATAATTAATAAAAATAAAAAAAGAAAAATATAATTAAAAATTATTATAAAACACTAATTACCTATTGAAAATCACAAATCATAATTGATATAGGAAAATTTCAATTGATATAAGAAAACCACACATGAATTTTTTATTATGATAATTTCTAAAAATTAAACAATAAAATTAATAAAAATAAAAAAAATATTATTGATAATTAAAAATTGATTATAAAAATCCTTATTTACCTATGGAAAAATTCAAAATTACAATTTTGATAAGCTAATTACAATGGTGAAGAGAAATACATTGGTGAATTAGTAATCCAATTAGATAATTTCTAAAAATTAAAAAAAATAAAAAATTTAAATACATTATATGAAATCCAACACTCTCACTAGGGGTCCACAGTCTGACAAAAATAGAGGGGAGAGGGGTATCAATCATTTATTAGTAGGAAATTCCAGACGTATGTAAGAGAAATTGATGAGAAATCCTCCTCTTGGACGAGATCAGTGAAGTGAGGAAATCGGTGGTGAGCGGGGGAGGCAAGAGAGTTGGGCAGTGTGGGTATGGGCAGGAAAGAAAGGGTGTATTAGGAGAGTATGGGGGAATCAGGAAATACCAATAGTGTATGGGGACTTGGGATAATAGCAGGTTTAGGTGTTCCAATAAGACAGTGCATGGAAGGAGTGTCAGCAAAAGTTGAGTGAAGGGTTTGGGTTTGGGTTTGGAGTGGGGGTAGGGTGAACATTTTGTTTCCCTGGCCAGGGAAATTTACCAAGACCATGGGCTCAAAGGAATTGTATATGGTCCATCCCTATAAAACATGATTTATCACAACATCCAACTGATCACATAAAAAATGACCCCTGTAAAAATTTATTAGAATTTTAAAACGATGAAAATATATAAGAAATACATGATTGTGAAGGAGACATAAGAGAGTATCATGGTAGATTTTTAGATAGAATATCAAACAATTCCATAAAAACTATGGTAAATAGAAAAAATTGTAAACCGGTGGTGGATAGATGACCAAAAAAGGATGACAGCCAGCTGGGGATCCATAGAAAGACTGATGTCAGCAAGATCTGTAGAGCCCTCATGGAAAAGGTGGGTTATGGTGTGATCAGGACTAACCCAAAAAAAAATTTGCCTCTGGAAAACATTATAAAAATTTAACCCTTTAAATATTGGGGCTTATGGGATTATACATGATCAAACTATATTAGATCCCACATAATGTTGTCCTAAAATTATAAATCCATTTTAACGAATATTATATGTGGGATTCAGAAAATCAGTTCAGTCTATATGAAGAGAAATCCAATTTCACCCCATATAATATTAATATGTAAAAAAATAATTATAAAATTATATATGTTTACAACTACACCCATAATACTTAAAGAAATAATTAAAAATTGGGAAAATTATGTCATTAAATCGTATAAAAATATAATTCTTCTATGAATGTAAATTAAACATAAAAACTAATATTTTTGATAAAATGAAAAAATGAAATAATTTTTAACCTTTTAAAACACTTCAAAACTAATCAAAAAAATAATTGAAGTTTATAAAAACTAATCTATTAGACATATGAATAACAGAAAGACAAGAGGTAAAAACATAGAACTAAATCATCCAAAAATAATAAATTACTTAATATATAATTTTAACACAAATAAGTTTCAATCAATTATTTACATAATTATATTTCACTCTATTTCATTTTTGAAAAGTGATAAAGGTATCCAAAATTTTCATATATAAAATAAAAATTTCTCACTTTCTAAAAGTGGAAAACAATATAAAATAATTGAAAAAGTTGTTAAAAAATATAAAAACTTATATGAAATATACTTTTTACCGTTTTAAAAATTAATCCAAACAATAATAATAATAATAATTATAAAATTTAATTTCAATTTATATTAATAAAACCATAAACCACTTTTAAATCAAGTAGTTTCAACAGGCGGTGAAATAATCCTTTGAAATTATTGCCAAATTAGATTTTATTCATACATTACAAGTAATCATTGCATTAAATAATCAAAATTACACATCCAATGAAAATAATAGAATACTTGAGTAGAATAAAACATTAGAAAAATGGGAAAAGGATCATCACTTGTAATTTAAAATTAATTTGCAAGAAGATATATAATTACACTAACTCTTTACTCTCTCTTCATTTATGATAGATGTAATATATCACATTGAACCATCATTTCATGATAGAATCCATGCACATAAACTCTATACTAGTTATCTACATGTGAATCACAATATTTAAATGATGTCGTCGAACCATCGAGTGCGGGTATCACTGATCTTAATCATGTGCGTTGTTCATGGATGATCATAAGAAAATTATTCTCGAGAGTGGCATAACTCATGATGATATCTCATTGAATTGAGAGAGGAGAGAAAGAGAGAACATTGGATATTTTTATATATCATTAAGAATTTAGAGAGTTTCACTCTATCGATTGTTCAAAAAAATTATTTCTCCAGAAACTGATATAATTATATATTTATTATAGTATAATTATGGTTGGACAATTTCATAAGAAACCCTTAACATATTTATAATTCTTAATTGGGACGACGTACAATAATAATAATAATAATAATAATAACACACCATGTCAAAAATCTATATGAATATATAAATAAATATCATTTGTATTATTTCCAATTAGGCCATTAAACTCAGTTCACTTTCCCCCATCGACATTTACCGATCCTTTAATAAAGGGAATTTATTTACAAAATAAATGCCACTATATTATTATATGATAAATAAAATAAATATTATATTCCCTAATCATGGAAATAACTATATATTATTATTATTTAACTCAATTATTCTTGTGAATTATTTCTGATTAAATTATGGTGATTAACCAAACCCTAATAAATACTGTTTGTTCTAACTTGTTAAATTCAAAACTAGAATTTAACCGAGACCGCAGATGCACTTAGTGTGTGACCCTATGGGACTATTTCTCAGTGGCATTAGTCGTAACCAACAAAAGTTAAAAGTTAGCATCTAGAATCAGAATAAGTAATCTATAGATAAATAAGGTAATGTCATAATGATTTCCAAAATCATACTAATTTCTACAATGAAATATAATTCTTTTATCATTATATATCAAATCATGTAGGTTTTATGCTAGTTCCCTCAACAAATATTATTAATGTCTCTTTATTTGAATTTACATAAATGAAATTTCATCTTTAACACCTTGAACATGGATTTATTCAAGTAGTTATATTCATATTAAAGGTCCTGAGACATTAACATTTATCAAGAGATAAAAGGGATAAATCCTTTCTCACATATTTCATTAATGATATAACATTTTTGATGCACTCTAAATATCCTAATTCACTGAGAAAAAAGGTTTTCATAGTTCTTTTCTATATATTGAAGGGAACAATTCAAGATATCCATTAATGATAATCATAATGTCTATAGATCAATACACATTTTTTCAAACAATAACACCCAATGACCCATGAAAATGTGGATTTTTTTATTAATGGGTCTATTCTCATAACATTTTATATTGAATATAAACAAGGGGGACACCATGAGAGGATTTATCAATATATTATGATCCTATTACACTTGATGACTTTTATTGTTCATGTACTTTTAGAAAATATCACTCGACTATAGGACAAGTTTCATAAATAATGTTGTGACACCTCTATATTCTCATCATATTGGGGAACTAAGATATCCTTTTAGCATGACATATATTCTGATGAAATTATAACATAAAAAATTTATATAGATGAATAATCAAGATGTGATAAAAAAACATATTTAAAAACTAAAACATGTAATCAAGTACTAAACAAATTGGTTCTAGGGAAATAATTCTAATAGACTCCCTCTTGCACTAGATCCAACTGGAAAAAACATCCAGTCCACTGAATCTCACATTATACACTTTCATATACTGATATAAATCCTTTATTAAGGAGTTCTCTATGTTTTCTCTTATAGATACTCTAATCACATCAAATTCTCCTCTTTGAAAAAAATCCCTTAAGATATTGAATTTTCGATTTATGTGCTTTGGTGAAACCATGGATCTTTGGAGAGAGATACCACTACAATGTTATGATAATAAAATGTGATATGTTATTTATATCTATGTACCACATTAATATATTAGATATTTTTTTGAATCCAAACTACTTATTTGGCTGTATTGGAAGATACAATATGCTCAGCCTCTATTGTAGAATCAACGACAGCTATTTGAGTTAAACTCTTATAACTCACAGATCCTCCATTGATAGGAAATACATATCCATACAACAACATCTGATCATTATGATCTATCTAAAAAATATAATCTATATAACCCCTGATTACTAGTCCCTCATGTCCTCCATACACTAGGAACACAATATTAGTACACCTCAGATACTTAATGTTATCCTTTGTAGTATTACAATGCTACTAATGTGGATCTTCACGGTATCTTCCAACCATTCTCATAGATTAGAAAACAACAAGACTCATTCATAAATTATAATACATGATAGATCATATAGTTGAAGCGTATGTGATCTTACTCATTCTATATTTTTTCTTCTAGTGTTAGAGGACAAATTTTCTTTAAAATATGTATTCCAAGTGACACTGGAACTAATACTCTCTTAGATTATTCCATACTAAAACTCTTTAGTAATTGGTCAATGTTTTTACCTTAACTTAGTCCAAGAATCCTCTTTGATCTATCAACCAAGATCATGTTCCCTTGAATATAGGCTACTTCACCAAAGTCCTTCATTGAGAAGAACTTTCCCAACCATTTCTTAATCACTTAGCATGGTATGTCATTTCTAGTTAGTAATATCTCATCAATATATACTACTATTAGTACATATGTACTCCCACTAAAAAAACTATAATCACATTACTCACATTCATTCATAATTAATCCAATTTATTATGGATTGGATGAATTGAATTTTCTATTACTCAAATGCTTTCTTTGGCCCCTAAATGGATATCAACATATTTTATAATTGTTTTGTAATTCCTAGAGCCATAAAACCTTTTGGTAATGTCATATATAAATCGTATTGATGGTTCAAATTATTTAATTTAGTTTTTCCATCCATTTACTAGATCTAATAGTCATCGTAAGCTACTATGGAAAACAACATTCTGATGGATTCAAACATGGGAATTGAATAAAATGTTTCATCATAGTCAATGACATGACATTTTCTAATACCTTTTTCGCGATCCATGATTTATATGTTTGTACTTTACTACCAAATTCTATTTTTATCTTTAATACCCACCCATACCCAAAAAATATTACATCAATTCAGGGATTGATCAGAAAAAACATGGTTTTGATAATAGGAATGCAACTCAGAATTCATGGCTTCTTTCCACCTTGTATCCTTCTTGATCTCTGCTATGTCCTTGTAGGATAGATTATCATTATTTTGAACCAATAATGTGTAATAATAATTCATAACTAAAAACCATATTTCTTTGTCTTTCTTACATCACTTATACTCTTATGCAACAGTTTTGTTTCAAAAATACATTTTTCTATGGGGATCTATTGAATCAGTTCCCGTAAATAATCTTGTGTATCGTAACCATCAACATCATTGAATTTAATCTTTCTCACATTATCCTCAATAAGGATTTTCCCTCTCTCAATAAAATAATATTGTCCTACAACATTTAAATTATTATATAAAGGGTTTTATAGGTATTATCCACATGATTCCTTAGGATATCCTATAATGATATACTTTATTCCTCAAGATTACAGTTGGTTTCAGGATATATCCTTAATAAACTACTCAAACCCCAATTCATGAACATATGAAAATATGGGTTTCTTTCAAATATATAATTAAAATGGAATATCGTTTAATATTTTCGTTGATACTTAGTTTAGTATGTATAATTATATCTACAATGCTTATAAAAACAAGGAGAGTTGAAGGCTTTTGTGATAGATCATTGACCTTAACACGTCTAATTATGTACAAATTATCCTTTCATAAAACTCACTGCACTGTGATTTATAATGTGGTGTGAGTTTAGGTGAAATATCATTCTACCATATAAAATAGATAAATTCTTGGTTAATATATTCACCACATGGATATGAATGGTGTTTTTTATCATCTGACAAAGATGATTCTCAAATACATTCTATTAGTCTTTTAATTTCACTTAGTATTCAAGAATATACCAAATCATGTAGATATAATAAAACCTAGTCAAGTCATCAGTAAAAGTGATAGAGTATGAGTATCCCCCTCTAGCCATTATTTGAAAAGGTCTACACACATCATTCTGTACCAAATATAGAAGCTCTATGGCCCTTTCACCTTGACTACCGAAAGGTATTTTGGTTGTCTATCCTAGTGAAAAATCATAACATCCTTTAAGTGGATTAATATTAAAAGATTATAAGTATCCATATTGATAAATTAATTTCAAATAATTCTCATTCATGTGACCAAGATGGTTATGCCATGAATGGGTGTTATATGAGTCACACATGTTTGTTTCATTATTAATTTCCAATATTTGGTTTTTGTAATTTAGAACATAAAAACCATTATTCATCTTTCCATACAATAACATATGCTATCATTTTAAAAGTATCAAATTTTATTTCCACATATGAATATAAATCTATCTATAACTAATAAACAAACTGAAATAAAACTACTCACATAATAATATTACTTTAAAACAAAAATCAATCATGTCAAAAAAGTGATGTGTTAGTCAATAATGGCTAAAAAATCCAACCACACTCCATTGGAAGCCCATAGATTAGCCTTATCTCTGGTAATCCTTTTAAAAATACATGGTGATTTTATTTGAATACAAATGTTATCACCACATGAAATATATAATACCCAACTTTTAGATGTAGAAATATTAAAATATATAATGAATATACCTAAAGCTTCACCTTTATTATTTTGATGGGTGAAATTCATCTTCCTTTATCACTTTTAACCACATGAAAAAGTCACCACATCTTGTTCCTTTTCATGCCTTTCGATCTTTTTCTTCTTAGAGGTATGGTGCCCTAGATTTTTATATCTGGAATGAGTATTTAACCCATTTCCATGTTCCACTACTTCTTATTCAACACAATGTTATTGGTTTTTTCATTCCACATGTCCTTATCAACTTGGAATATAATTGTAAGAAGTTTGGATAATATCTCCTCAGTATTGATCATATTATAGTTCACAATAAAATGAGATAAGTTTTTATGTAGTATGGATACAATGAGATCTATTTGAAACTCATCAGGGATCTTTAAACCCAAGGTAACTCTACACTATGTTTATCCAATCACTTTTAATACATGTTTCCCATAAAATACAAAGTCTCCATAATTTCACATAAAGAGTGCATTGCATATCTCATATCTATGCAATCTACCCTACTATTGAAATATATCTCAAAGTTGATAAAATATGTTATACACATTCATGTACTCATATTACTTTATAATATTATTTTACATGGCTTATATCATAAAACATTGGACATCCATCACTTTTTATAAATGATTTACTTATAGAGATACTTCTTCTTCACTATCCTCTTTAGAAAGTGACTTAGAAAATAGAGTTTCCAAAATAGAAAATTTCAATTTGTGGCATACTATAATGTTAAAGCACCTATACTATTCCTAGAAAATCATTCTAATGAGAATTACACCCTTATCTATTATGAATCATAGTGATACTGCCCATTTTTTCCATTTTCCATTTTATATAAATAAAGATAAGATGGATATTATTTATTTTTATTACAGAAATATATTTATAAATTAAAAATTAATTAAATTTTGATTAATATACAAATATTTTTTGAAACCTAAATTCCCTTACCATTAGTTTTAGAATATCTTTTCACTTAGACATTATAATTACATAATCCATATTCACTTCCCATAACCAAAACATTGGCCTGAAAAATCTATTTGAATGGTTTTAGGTTTCCATATCATTCCAACTACATTAACTCATATTTTCTTAATCTATTGAGTAGAATTACCTATCCAAAAATCATGTTTTATGATTTCCTCAAACATGTCACATTAGTTACACTATGTATTACTTGGGTAGTAAACTCTTAATGTAAATGAGTTATGTCAAGCGAAAAGATCAATCTAAAATTTACATAATAGTTGAATGAGCCCATCTTGGGTTGGTTAGGTACTTTGAATTATGTGGTTGATTCGAAAATAATTAGAGGATTGATATTGTGGCTAGATATTTTTTTTATGGTTTTTTTCCTTATGAGTAATTCTTATTTTTATATTTCCACATTCCTTGAAAATATTAAATGTATTTTACTTATGTAATTATCCATTTTTCATAATACATTTACACATAATCTGATAATTTTTATTCTATCTCATACGCTTGTTAATTCATTCATTAGGTTATCACACAACATTCACAAACATAAATAATAATGTATTGCACATAAATAAATAAAATATTAGTGGCATTATCATGATATTATCTAATGGTTATTTTATCATGCAGATGATAAACTGGCCATTGACCATAGGGTAAAATACCTTGAATTGTATCTTGGTTTGTTTTTCACTGTTCCATCTCATATCCTATGTGTTTACTCATGTGTATTCACCTTATATATTTTACTCAAACAACCTACACTCCCTTGGGAGCTCCATCCTTACATATTTTTTTAATCACATGAAAGTGATGGAATCCAATGGATTAGATAAAGGGTTATTAAAAAACAATTATGGTCATACAGGTTATTGAATAATAAGGATGATGGTATGAATCATAGGTCACCAAATGTAATTTATACATAATAAATTAAAATAAACCGGTCATACATAAGGGCTGGTCTAATATCCTAATCATCCACACTCCAATCAACGAGCATAAATGTTCAATCAGTTTACCAATTACTTCAATTAATTCTTTAATTAATACAATACGACATGAAGTAATCCAATTAATTTAATTTATCTTAATTTATTTAAACCGTATTGTATTCTCCATAATCTATACTTTTAAACAAAATTAATTTCATTTAAATTAAATATATAACACAAGTGTAATTGTAGGCAACCTCATCTGTTTTCCAGAATGTTAACATGACAATTAATTTAATAAATAATTATCAATCGTATGATATAGAATGTATAGTAAAATGAATGACAGAAAAAGAACATATATTATAGGTTTAATTATAAATTTAATTTATTTCTATAAAAAATGAAAATTTCTAGTTATAGGCCACACGGCATGTACTTGTCTTATATCTATGTCCACACCACATTCCTTGGGTCTGTCTATGTTTCTTTCCATGGACATGTTTTAGGTACACAATGTGTATTAGGAAGACACAACTTGTAACCTTGGATTTCAAAATAATTCATTCCATGTGTCGTGTATCCAATAAACAACTTTATTGGGATGCCCATGTACTCAGTCACAAGATAACAGGGACAACATGTCGTGTACAATGGTTACAAGGAATGTAGTTCTTCATGTCATGTTCCCGATCATCAAGATCTATACAGGGATCCAATCAATTCAGATGGTGGATTCATTTTTTACAGATTTGACCCAATAAAGAATGTTATATATACGAAGAAATATACTCAGCGATATACTAAATGTACCCACAATTTATTCTAGTTATTTAAAGGATGAATATTTCGAATCACTAGATGGTGTGATTGGAATTCTTCTTCATTTTTAATTCATAACCTTTTATAGGTATTATTATTGAGAAGGAAGAAAGAGAAGTTTAGATGTTTCTAAATATTAAAATAAATTATCTTATGTAATGAAAAATGAGAACACATGAAATCACTCAATTAATAATGAATAATTATAGATTAAACATGTGAACTCTTTGATATGACTTGAAGGTTCTGGGCATAGTGTAAGCATCTTTTACTGGAATGACTAACTCATATTTTAATCTCAAATCTTGTGTAATTGTTTCCTTACATCATTAAAAAGAAACCCTTAATGAGAATAGTAGATTAATTGACTAGATTAAAATAAATGAACAACTGTAAATGGATATTTACATGTAATTTATAAATAATTTATAAGAAGATATAGAATTATATTAACTCATAATTCTTTTTTTATTGATGATCGATGGAATTGATCTCATCAGACTATCATCGTGATATAGGATCCAATTGTAGAATCACTAGAGAGGTGATCCACACATTCACTAAAATCTCTGAATGATGTCGTAGTACCACAAGGTGTTATCATGACCAATCCGGATGACATTCATTGTTCATGGTTGATTGCAACAACATTCTTCTCTAGAGAGGAATAAGTCTGGAAGATATCTTTTTGATTGAGAGAGGAGTGGAGGATATCATTATAGATATATTTATCTTTGTCTACAAACTAAAATAGTCTTTCTCTATCTATTATGAACACCAATTTTGTTTTAGAAAATATACATAATTTGATATTTATTTTAGAAGGTTTACGGTAGTAAAATTGCATAGTAAATAGTTTCCATCTTAATAATTATTAATTAAACCCATTTAAAGTAATAATAATAATAATAATATATTTACATGTAAAAAATATTTATGAATATATAAATAAATAAAATTTATATTATTTCCAATCATACCATTAAACCCGACCCTCTTTCCCTCTTCGATATTTATCGATCCTCAAATAATAAAATTTTATTTAATAAATAAATGCCACTACATTATTGTATAATAAATATAATAAATACATTACTCACCAAACATGAAGATAAATATTTTTAATTATTATTTAACAGAAATATTATTTTTAATAACTTGTTATTCAATTATTGAAATCAACGGAACCAGAATAATTATTATTTATTTTAACTTATTAAATTAAATATAAGAATTTAACTGAGATTGGGTATAACTTGGTGTGTGGTCCTCTTAGACACTTTATTCGTGGAATTTGGCATAACCACCTAAAGACTAAGGTTTGATTCAAGAAACATGAAAAGGAATCTATAGGAAGATAAGTCAATTAAATAATAAAATCTAACCACAAATGAACTTTTACCATGTAATTTAATCATTTTATGACAATATCTCAAATCATGTAGGTTTTATTTTAGTGCCACCATGTTATAATCTCAATATATATTTATTTGATTTTTTAGAAATGAAAATTTCCCTTGAACACCATGGACATAGATTAATTATGGAAGTTCAATTCCAATCAAAGGGACTGAGATAAGAACTTTCATCAAGAGAAAATAGGGATAAATATTTTTTCGCATTATCATTTAAAACAATATCTTTTGTGAAGCACCCAACATATCCTACTTATCCAAAAAATAATGTCATCACAATTTTTATTAATACATAAAATCATGAAAGTCATGATATCCAATTATTATAATCATAAAGTATAAGGATCAATACACACATTTGTTTATAGGAACATTCAATGACACTTAGAAATAAGGATTTCTTAATAATGAGCCTTCTCTTATAACCTCATAACTTAGAGACTAACAAAGGATAACACAACAATAATATGTATCAATTTCTAATGATCCTCCTACCCTATATATCTTTTATTGACCGTTTCCTTTTAGAAAATATCATCCACCCATAGAATGATGTTCATTAATAATGTCGCAGCACCTCTAGCTTCTCATTATAGAAAGGAATTTATATGCACTTTCAATATGAAATAAATTCTAAAAACATTATCACAAACATATATAATATAGTAGAATAATAATTTTTTGATAAGGAAACTTATTTAATAAGGAAAAAATGTAATCAAGTACTAAACAAGTCAGATTTACGGAACATATCAAAAAAAATCCAACCCAAAAAACAGTATGATAATGATTTCAACACATTAGAGAATCCACTTTACCTAGGTTAAAATCCAAATATGTGGCTCAATTCCTTAATACATTTATATACCAAATAGAAAACAATATGGACCAAGTGAAACCAATATTGAAACTCAATAAAGTCAAAATTTTCACCACATACATGAATTTTAAAATATCACAAACCAAATTTACATAACATGTATACAAAAGTAAATTCAAAACAAATTATATGAGTTATAAAAAAAATCACAAATGGGAAATGGATGAAAAGTTTAAATAATAAACCATACCATATGAATGTCAAATGAATTAATTGTTTCATTTTAATGGAATCATAAATGTTCGAACAAAATTAAAACTTACCCAGGTTGTGTATACTAATTAAAATATCATTTGAATCATTAACTAAATCAACTTCATCATTTTATTCATCTCACACTTTTAAACCTATATAGATTTTAAATAAAAAATTTAAAATAACATAATAGATGAATTTAAAAGAACACTTCTAAATAGCTAATAAACATTAATAGTTAGTGTAAATCCACGAATCCAACTTAATATGAAAATCAATGAATATATTATTTTGGAATAGAGTGACACATATATTTTTTAGAACATATAATCTAATGACTAAAGTTATTTCAAATGATGTAATTGGGATATATATTCATAATAAAACATTTTAAACAATCCAATACATAGAGCCTCTAAACTCACTATGAAATAAAGCATTACATAACAGAGAAAGTTGTAGTACATCGAGAACCTAATAATGGTACTTCACAATCAAAAATGAAGGGAAAACTTTTCCCTAATTTTTTTGATAAAAATATTCATTCAAATAATCATAATTCAAACAATCCAAAAATTCATTTTTAATTGAAATCATTACCAATGTGCATACTCACTTACGACAAGGTAGTTATAAGATAATTATTGATTAAATTTCTATAGAAAAACTACTCTCACTTGATGTAAATATAAGGAGTATAGTAAAAAAAAATCAATATTACACCCATGTAATTTAAAACCCTCCATCATTCCAACAAGTCTCTATAAAATAACGTATATCAATGCATTTTATCATTTCACATAGAAATGTTGAATTTAAATGTTTGGTCCCTTTAAATAAGTTATATCAACAAATATATCACGTTCATGATGTTTCAAAAAACTTATAAATTGTGTGCAAGGTTTCATCAAAATTTTCATTAAACATAAATTCACAATTATCATTGACATGTAAAAAATGAAAAAAATTCCAATATTTAATCATACCATGATGCATAATTTTATGAAAATTTTATTTATCTAAATTTGTCATCCATATAAAAATTTCTTATAGAAACAACATTTACGTCCTCATAAAATTATTTTTTCCTATTTGATCAATACTATCTTTGAGTTAATGTTCTTTTGCTTCATTCATTTTCTATTCAAACGCTTTTACTCAATGTTTTTCAATGAACAAAATCAATTGTATTATTTTTGTACTCATATATTTGATATCCATATCTTACCTTGGAAAAAATTTAATTATGTAATTGACTTTTTCTAAAATATTGTACAAAATGCATAAGCTAATGATGAAATATAAATTCTATAATGTATTAGAAATCAGTCATTTAAAATACCACATCACAATATCATCTTGATTATAAATATATTAAATTTCAATTAATGGTTTTTTTATATTATGTGTATGTATTTTTATACCCCTAATAGTATTGATGTGACTTTACAAAAAAAATTATTGATAGTTGTTTTTATTTCAATCCTTTCACATATAACATCTCATCAATGTAGTGAAGCTGCAAAAAAATATATAAATCTTTTCACACCTGAAAATAAATATCGATTTCACACTAGATATTCCCATGTTATATATAGATCAAGATTTAGGATATGACTTCCAAATAAAGTGTAAAATTATCTAGGATTCACATCAAGAATCCTTTTTTGGAAACAGTTATGTTTACCTTTTATGTATTATCCATTATCAAAACTTTTCCCTCTTAGGTCATCAATGTTGTCTGTATGATCAACCAAAGGATCTTCAGTGAACTTGAAAATACCATAATCATATGTTTCATCAATACTTATAAAGAAAAGAAAAAATTAATCAACCTTGAAAATGAATTTTTTCCGCAGTCACACATATAATGATAATTAACATCTATTCTTGATGATTTTGATCCGATGTGCAATCAAGAATAATTGGAAAATATTTTTTCTCATGGTCTTATTCATGATTTTTTATTCAATTAAATTCAACAAACAAATTATCAATTGATTTTTAATTTTATGGTTAATACAATTATTTTTAATTTCATTATTAACAACATGATGAGCATGACCTTTCATAAAAGGATTGAATTCAAAATAAATAAATAAGTTTGCAAAAAATTTTATTATTTTTCTCAAAAATAATCTCATTTCATCACAAAATGGTAAGTTATTTTGTGAGTATCCACATAACTCTAATGATTCTAAAAATTACAATATTACAAAAAAATATTTCTTTCTCAATGATACATTCAAATTTTTTACCAATTTTTTTTGTTTTTATTCCCTTTGTATAGGCACATTCATCTCACAACATTATCAATGTGTTTGAAATTTTATTCACCTAAAAAAATTAAAAATATATAGAAAATTTATTCATGCTTCCTAAGATTTTATGGAATGATATTCCAATCATTAGGTCATCTTTGGTGAAATCATTTTTCATTAATTTCACCATAAATTTTTTTATAAAAATAAGTGACCTTTTATAAATCATTATAATACAATAGTTACTTCATCACATGCTTTAACCATTATTATGGACACAAAAAAATATTAAAAGTAAAGTTTTTCCAATTACTAACTTTCTAGGGAAATACATAATTTTATTTTAATTTTTAAATCATGAAAATTCAAATCAATAACATTTTCATGAAAAATTTATATTTCCCCACAATATCATATTATAATTCACATTGACATATTTTTAAAATTCAAGCATGATTTGATCTCCAAGTTCATGAATCATATGAATATTTTTTCATTTTCATTATTCTTATAATACCCATATACACCTTCATTTATCATATCAATACATTTTTCCATAGGTTAATCTATAGATTGTTCATTCACTATAGAAATATTTTCACCAAGAGGTTTCTTATTAAATAGAACTAATTTATTTTCTTTTCAATTCTCTCAATAAAAAAATTCGAAATTGAAATAACTAGTGAATTTTCCATTTCATTATTTCTTTTCGTAAATTTTTAGTTATGAGGTCCTCAATTTTGAAATCTATTCATAGTATTTCATAAAATTTATAAATTCAAATAATTATAATTCAATTGGAACTATAAATCATTTAAAATATGAAGTATTCTTTCAAAAATAAGATCATACATTCCAAAAAATTAATTTTTTATTTAATTGTCAACAATTATTTTTAATATTTCTGTAATAAAACAAAACAAAAAATTTAAATCAATAAATACTTTTCACAACATAAAGTGTAATAATATAAACTCAAAATTCTATCAACTATATCAATTTTTTAATACAAAAATTTAAAAAAAAATTAACATTAAAACACTAAATCATAAAGCTGGAGTTGATTTTGAATGATAATTATTGTTTTTATTTTTTATCTATCAAAATGTAATGAAAAATTTAAACTAACAAAATTTATATCATGTTTTAAAAACATGAACAAAAAATATATTCTCCAAAACAAAATGTATTTTAGTTGTATTTTATTTTAAAAGTATATCATTTTTTTCACTTCCAAAATAAATATCAATTTATATAATCTAATATATTTTTTAATACATAGTTGGATCATGGTTCGACATAATATAGAAATTTTAAGGAATATTTTTATGATAAAATAGTTTTTAAATAAAAATTGAGTAATTGTAAAATTGATAAACCAATCGACTAATGTTATCTTCAGATTAATTAATCATAAAATCAATGATATCTAAACAGGTAACTGACCAGATATCCAAAAATGTTAAATTTAAATTGATACGGGAAATACAATAGGGAATCTATAAGTAATAAAATTATAAAACATAAAATAACAATTATTAAAAACATAAAATTACAATTACACTTAAAAATTTATTATTAAAAGACTAATTACTAAGGGGAAAATTGAAATTTTCACATGATATGAAAAAATTGAAACTAAGATATAAAAGACATCATTTAATCCATAAAAGATATGATTTCTAAAAATTAATGAATTTAATTAATAAAAATAAATAAATAAATAAATAAATAAAAATTGATTATTAGAAAACCCTTATTACCTATGGTCAAATAAAAATTTTCTATTCAAATAGAAGAATTGAAATTGAGCCTGGAAAGGCATTAGTGAATATGTATTTCATTCAAGAAATTTCTGAAAATTTTAAAATGTAATTAATAAACATAAAAAATTAAACGAAAAAATAATTATAAAAAACCCCACACTTTAACAATAAGGCTGCCACATGACAGAATGGGAGGCGAGGGGGTCTCTGTCATCAGTCACCAAGTAAAGCCAGGCTTATATCACCCCATGAATTTAAAATATTTTCATTTTTCAATAAACTTAATTTTATTTCTTGATTTATTTTTTTGAAAAACCATGTTAATCTTACCCTAAACATAATAATGAGTTCACTTGCATTACATTCAAGACCCAGTTTTACTAAACAATCATATATTAATAAAATACTTTTATTTAATATAATATATAACCTAACCGTTAAATTAGCAGTTATGAATAGTATTAATCAAATTTTTAATTTAATGTATTTCACATAAATTTAAAATTAATCTTATGTGTTTTTTAGATATATTATAAGAAAAAAATTATTTTTTTGATAAAAGAAGTAATTTAAAAAAAATCATTTTTGGTGGCTTTTGAGGATGCACCCATTTTAAATTCAATATTGTACACTTTTATATATTAAATTTGAAAAAATAAATTTCTTATTTGGAAGTGGGAAATCAAAATTTAGTTTGGATAAATTTTTTGTGTTTTTATGGTAACTTTTATATTTTGATTAATAGTGAAAATTACTAAATTTTAATTAAATAAAACCTTTTTAATCGAAATAATGTATATTTTTAAATTATAAATTTTAATGGTTTTAAAGTATAATTATAATATATTTTTATCTTTTAATATTATTTATAAAATTGGAATTATTTTCTCATTAAAATCAGATATAAACACATGCCAGTCTTTAAATAGTTTTTACTTTTAAAAAAAATCATTTTCTAGTTTTGAAAACAAGACATAATTTTAAATTAATTACTTCAACTTCTGTATTTTAAATTTTGAAAAATTGATTCTATATTTAAAATTAGTGGGTAAAAATTATGCTAATAGGATACTTTAATTTTTTGGCATTATGAATAGTAACATGAGAAATTATTTTTATTACAATGGTTAAAGGTTAATAATGTAATTAGAAGTAAAAATTACATTATAAAATCACCTTAACACCAGTAAAACTCATTTTGATGACTATATTAGACCCTTATCATCTAAATTTTGAAATTGAATCACTTAATGGACACTTTCACATGAATAGGACATTAATATTGTTAAAATCAATGAATGTGACAAATGGTCACACTCTAATTTTATATAAGTATACTAATTTTAATAAAGGGAAATACAAGAGATAAAATTGGCTATAGTTAGTCTATATAAATATAAAATAATTAATTACATCATAATTTTTTTATGATTATTAGAGATTATAGAATAACCATTAAGGATGACACAATAGTGACACATAAATTATTTAATTAATTGACATATCATATAAATGATTATAAAAATATTAAAAGAAATATAATTTGAATTAATTAAGGTGATCCGTGAATTTTATAAGTGACTATCACATGTTATTAGTATATTAAATGTTTTTTCTATGTTATCTCTTCTATGTATTTTATTTAAAATCAAATAAATGATTAAGGTCAGAATTGACACTATTGATATTTCACAAAAATAACATATTCTTAAATAATTTAAAAATAATAAAAATATTTATAAATTTTGAAATGATAATTATAAGGTCTAAAATTCTTTGAAATATCCATTTATGGTTAATTTACACAATATAAGTAAATATTTATAATCATTTAATTTTTAGAATGTTATTACCTAAATTAAAATTAAATATATTAAAAAAGGATAAATAAAAATGATAAGGTCTAAAATATAACAAAATCATGTCTAAATTTTATTGGTTGGGATTATTTCAACACATAATCATATTATATTATAAATAATCTAATTTTGAGAAATTTTTATTTATAATTTAATTTATATTAATTTAATAGTTTCGGCATTTCTAAAGGTACCCCTCCCCTCTCTTATAAGAGGGAACCACTCCCCCTCTTTTAATCACACCTCTAAATCCCCTTAGATCAGATAAAACAAACCCATTTGCTCTACCATCTTCCCTAAATGCATCCTATAGGCCACATTTTGGCCATAAATCCATCTTATGGGGGATTTTTTTTCAAATAAAAAGGAGATCTTCGAAAAAGATGTAATTGTTCTATCACCTCTTGCAAAATCCATTCATTATTCCATATCCTCTTCCTATATTGTTTCCATAATAATGTAATACATAAATTATCATATATATGATAATATTTTATTATAAATATGGGACCACCATATTCCTCCTTTAACCAATCCTACAAAAAACAATATCACAATGTGTGGGTACGTACGACTTACCGTCTCCACGCCATAGTGTAAACTGTTTTTCATGTATATATTATTTATATAGGTATAAATATGAATATAAATGAGGTAAATTGTAATTACAAAATCATATTGTATCTAAATAATTAATATTCCATCCAACTCATACTATTTACCATTTAAGGAAATGATATCATCGCCCTTGCGTAAGTATGGCTTATCGTCCCCATGATGTGATGACATTCATCTTCCACGTTCACCATTCAAAAATGATTATATATATATATTAAGAATTAGTATGAAAGACATGAAATAATAATACTACTTTAATAAGACATATGTATGTATATACATATGTTTCATTCACTTACTTCTATTCAATACTTTAAGAAAACGGAAACAACGTTCATGAATACGTACGACCTATCGTCTCTATGAACAATGTATTCCACTTCATATATCTATATATTATATATAAAAATATTATTAATAAAAATATTATATAAATCAATTTATACATTCTGGAAGTAATTAAATCATGATCTATGTAATATTATCAAGAATAATTTGTCAAAACACGTGTGATAAAGAAAGCGATTATTACCCAAATGATGATTTAATTTAGGAATTATTAATAAACAGGTAATATGAAGTCATAAATGAATCATAAATGATATTATAATAAATAATATTAATTTTTTAGAAGCTAATAATATTTTTAAAACCATTATACATGATATTCAGATACGTACAGAGAGTATCAGACCTAAGGTATTGTAATTCCATCTCACTTTTAATTTTCGTGAGATTTAAGCCATGTTCACCCCCAATTTCTTGTGTGTGGTGTATGTACTAAATCTATTGTACATCATATCATGAATAAATTTTATTTATCATATTTAATGATTCATTTGAAGATATCAGGATTATGATTTAAATGATACAACTTGTAAGGAATGCTTTAATGTTTAAAGAATTAATACTTTCTTTATTTCAATATTTTTGATATTATATTAAAAAATTATTTTTATAGATATAATAGGATTATAAAGGAATTATTTTTATAATTTTATTTTCATTGAAATATTTTCAAAATATAATCTTCTAAATGTTTTATGTAAGTGTTAATTTCAAAATATCACTATTATTTGTGGTTGTTTATACGTAAGTATTTATCAGGTCATTATTATCATCCATAACCATGTTTCATAAAATGTATTTCAAAATATTATAACCAATATTTTAAAGTAATATTTACCCATGTTTGAATTTTTATAAAACGTTTGGAATGGAATCTTTCCATAGTTTTCCAAATGAAGTACTTTATGATGTTTTCGATAAATTAAGGAAATATTTGTTAACATATATGGTGTGAGCAGATATTTTCCTCCTTTATGACTCCTTAACATTTTAAAGATTACCTTACACTCGTGTTAATTTTTTTTAAAAGAAAAGTTTTATTTTATAATTTTGAAGGTTTTTAAAAAAATTAAATGCAAAAAATGGTTATCTCTCTCAAATAGTTTTAATTAATTTATTAGAGTATTTTCATCTATGTCAACATCTGTTATTATATTTCATGATTGATTGAGGTTGATTTATTATGATTCAATATTCCATATTGTATTAAAGGTTTGATGATATGTTTTACTATGGATGAGCTATTTATATACCATTAATGGTTTATGGTTTAAGTTTTGATATTTTTTATGCTAGTTTTAATACGATTGTTTTTGTTATGTTTCACCCATTTAATATGAGGAATGCATTTGACATAGTATGTGAAGGTCGGGGCCAACTATATCCCCTCGATGCATCAGTAGGTCTGATGATTCAAACTAGTGTCTTGTAATAAATCTTTGATAATATGGTAATGGTCTTGGCATGGGGCTTTGATGATAGGGTTATGATGTCCTACATTAGTTATTTCATCATTATGAGATTAATTATTGATTGTACATGCGATTATTCAATTAGTAGAATATCAATTTTAATTTTTAAATTGAATTAATTGATTTATTATTTCCATATTATACTAAATGAAATGTTCTAAAAGGAATTTGTTTTTATTTTATACCTTCCCATAAAATTTTATGCTTATTTATGATATCTTCAGTTATATTTTTTTATCCTTACTGAGCATCTCAACTCACCTATTTATTATGTTTTAATTTTCAATGATTCCCTGAAGTTTATTATGATTTATATGCAGGGATAATCTAGAATATTAATGAAAGTATCAAATAATTATCTATATTTAATTTTATGTTTTTAATTGTAATGTAAATTTCATGTATGTAATATATTTTCCATGTATGGAAAACTAATCAGTTATTCAGGATTTGATTCCATGTAATCTTGCAAATGTATTAAAATAATACAACAGCTATGTGCTTCTGGGGTCGAGATGTTATATTTTTTATTAGAGGAAGTTTGTAAATAACCTTGTAAATAGATTTAGAAAACAGAGATTAGGGATCATAACCCTAAGATAAACATTGAGGATATGTATAGAAGAATATCTTAAAATTTTCGAAATGTAGTTATTTTGTTGGTATTCCTAGTAAATACTTCCCTTTTAGGATACTAAAAGTGGGCGTGGTTCTGGAATAGATGTACCTAAGAGTAATAACTTTGAAAATGTATTCCATGCTTGACTTGGGGTAACCTGGTACATGAAAACTAGCCTTATAGAACACCTGGGACATTCTTGGGAGATATTCTTAGGATAATTCACATTTTCATTACAAATTGTTCTAAAGGATTCATGATTATGTTCCTACCCAAAGAATCCATTTTTTAGATTATTAGACTAGATACGTGAAAATATTCAATTAATGATTATCATTTTTCAAGTTTATTGATTATACATTATGATATGTTCTAACCTAATGTATGTTTTAATTTTGAAATTTACCCCAATAGAAGGAATGAGAACTCCATAAATATAAATCATACAAAGAGTAAGAAGTATCATATATTTCAGGGTCATAATCCACCATTTCAAAGGGAAATAGTCTCCCATGTGTTATCTTCATATGAAAAAATAATATCATGTGTTAATAAGACAATTAAATAACTCTATGAGTATAATGTCTTTGAAGGCAAGAAAGATAAGGAGTGGATGGTATAGGAAAAGATGGATAAAGGGAAGGATGGAAAGAAGTCTTTAATCACATGTGACAACTCTAGAAAGAATAACACTGGTAAATTTTTGAAGGGAATGGGAGTTTTTTATATGTGTAGAGAAAAAATACACCACGTTCATGATAGAAAGGGTATGAAAAAAGTTTCCAATGTAACATGCTTTAACTACA
The DNA here is from genome assembly GCA_963277665.1 of Viscum album. NCBI lineage: Eukaryota > Viridiplantae > Streptophyta > Magnoliopsida > Santalales > Viscaceae > Viscum > Viscum album. The sequence goes on from OY728165.1 coordinate 940,511,639, forward strand.
ATGATATGAGACACTATGTGAATCAATGTCTCAATTGTCAAAATAATATACAACAAATAATGCTATTAGATAATGACCAAGTTATGATACTACCATAAATGAGTTGGAATGATTATTATACCTATCAAATAATTACATTATTTGAATTATAAATATACTAGTTATAAGAATAATATAGTATATAAGTATTGTACTATAGTAATATTTCATTAAGGATTTTGTATTGTATGGTGCCACCTAAAGTGACTAGTTTCAAGTTAAAATTTTTGGAAAAATATGGTTGAGGAAAACATAACCCTTAATATGTTTTTGATACTAAGATAATGATTTTGAAATAAAGGGATGATAGATTAGGATAAATTATATTGAGTATTATTTATAACCTTGGAATTGATTAATGGTTTGTTTATTCCATCATTATTGGAGTTCACAACATTTTTTCAGTTAAAGGGTATGTCTAAAATTCTATTATTTACAATGTTTTATGGTAATTTAGGTTATTATTATTTTAAAGAGAACTATTTATGAAGGTATTTATATGCTTGTTATGTGATAAAAAAATCATCATTACAACATGTGATTATATAAATTTTTGGACTGTGAGTTTGGATAGAAGTATTTTGGATAATCCTAATGGTTGGAATGAATTAAATTGTATATTGGATAGTGTGATCTAATGTTAAAACATTTCTTAAGATAAATTATAGAACGTTATATTTATATAGTTTTAAGAAAATGACCACCCGTAGGTTGGACAACAACATGTTGTGTCAGAAAAGGTTGCTGGAATCGAACCCACAACTGAAGTGCATCAAGGCTTTATCTCCTTAACCTAGCCTACAGAAAGTCCCAAGTTAGTATAACATAGTTTTAATTATTTAAATGGTGTAGTATTATATTTTTAACCTCATATGATTAATATAAATAGAATATGTTTTGTGTTTTTTTATATTTTGATGAGAATGATTATTTTATGGTAGGAATTAGTTAAAGGATGAAACTCTACATGTCAATTAAGTATGCTTCATTGTGTTCTTAGTCTATAAAGTAAATTAATTCTACAACACTAGGTAAAGGAACAAAAAACAAAAAATAATTTTCCTATTATTTTATTTTGTGATGATTCAAATGGCACTATGGATCTTCGCAGATTTATAGCTTTATGGTTGTTAACGTTCTCCTAATACAATTCTCTCTCACTCTACATCAAAACGTGATGGTTACATAATCATTCATGTCCATGTTTTTCTACATTGAACCATGGTATTTTTTGTCTCTGGTAACCATCATACTTCCCTTTAATTATTTTAAAATAGTGCTATCACTAATCCATTTTCAGATGTGGAATTTTAAGAAAGATATTTTTTAAAAGACCAACCCATAGTTTCTAATTCTAAGTTCAATTTTTGAGGAAATAATTTATTGAATGAGGGGAGAATATAACACCCCAAGACTTTAAAATATTTTCATTCCTAAAAAAACCTAATATTATTTCTTGATTTATTTTTATGCAACAGCATGTTAATATTGTGCTATGGAGAACAATGAGTTGGCTTGCGTTACACGCAAGACACAATCTTACCAAACAATAGTATCTTAATAAAATATTATTTTTTTATATAATATATAACCTAATCGTTAAATGAGAAATTATGAATATTATTAACCACATTTTGAATTTTATATATTCCATAAAATTTTAACATTCATATTATGTATTTTTAAGACATAATATAATAACAAATTCATTTTTTGGATAAAAGTAGTATTTTTCAAAAACTGATGTTTTTCCACCTTTTGATGGCGCATCCATTTTAAATAAAATATTTTACACATTTATATATTCTATTTTAACAAATAAAATTATTCTTTGAAAGATAAACATCAATATTAAGTCCAGATAACTTTTTGGTGTCTTTCTGATGACATTTATATTTTGTTGAATAGTAAAAATAATAATAACTTTTAATTGAAAACAACATTTTTTAGGAAAATAATTTATAGTGTCAAAATATAAATTTGATTGGTTTTGATGTATAATTAGATTATATTATAATCATTTAATATAATATAGGATATTTCAATTCTTTTTACATTTAAATTAGATATAAATAGATGAAAATATTTTAATGGATTTTACTTTTGAAAACCCCTTTTTCCCATTTTGACAAAAGAGATTAATTTTAAATTAATTCTTGAAAATTCTATGTTTTAAAATTATAATAATTTATTCATTATTTTGAATAAGTGGGACTATATTATGATAACAAAATACTTTTATTTTTGTGCATTATGAATAGCGACTTTAGTAATTATTTTTATTACAATAGTTAAAGGTAAATTGGGTAATTATTAGTAAAAATATCATTATAAAATCACCATAACACCTATCAAACACCTATTATATGAAATAATTCAACCATTGTAATATATTTTTCTAAATTTAATCCCCTACTGGACACTTTCTCATGAAAATGAAATTAATATTATTATAATTAATAAATGTAACAAAATGTCACACTCTCATTTTATATAATTATTTCAATTTTAATATAAAGACAAACAGAATATAAAAACTACTCTAGTTATTATATGTTAATATAAAAAAATTAAATACATCATAGAAATATATTTATTATTTTTATAGATTAAATAATTACTCTTAAGGATGACAAAATAGTGGCGCAAAATTATTTTATTAACAGAAATATCAAACAAATGATTATAAAAATATTAAAAGAAATATAATTTGAATGAATTAAGGTTATACATGAATTTTCTAGTTGACTATGACATTTTAAGAGGATATTAAAATATTTTGTTCAAAGTTATATTTTGTGTGGATTTTATTTAAAATCAAATAAATGAATAGTTTAAAATTAACACTATTGATATTTTTTAAAAATAACATATTATTAAATTATTTAAAAATAATAAAAATATATAAAAAGTGATAATTATAAGGTTGAAAACATAATATTCATTTATGGTCAATTTAAACCAAATATTTAAATATTTATAACCATTTATTATTTAGAATGTTATTACCACAATTAAAATTAAATAGATTTAATAAAGATAAATGATAATGATAAGGATTAAAAGAAAATTAAAACATTTTTTTTTGGTTGAGTGGATTTCGACACATCCTCATATTATATTATACATACTCCACTTTGGATCTATTTTTATTTAAAAATTAATTTATACTAATTTAATAGTTTTAGTGTTTCCAAAGGTGTCCATCCCCTCTCTTAAAAGGAAACATCTCCTTCTCTTTTAATCTCACCTTTAAGTCCTTTTTTCTCTACCAAAACCTTACCATTTTTTATCAAAATATCCCTAAATTCATATTTTAGTCTATAATTTTGTCATAATGATATCCTATAGAGGCCATTTCTATAAATCAAAAACAGATACTCAAAAAAGAGGTAATTGTTTTATCACATCTTTCAAAATTCTTTTCTTCTTCTACTTCCTCTTCCTATATTGTTTCTACAATAAAGTAATAAATAAAGTATATTATAGATGATAATATATTAATATAATTATGGGACAATTATATTCCTCCTTTTACCCATCCTATGAAGACCAATATCTCTGTGCATGCGTACGTACGGCGTACCATCTCCACGCTGTGGTGTATATTGTTTTTCATGTACACTTTATTTACATAGATATAAAATTTAATATAAATAATTTAAATTTTAAATATCACATGATATTTTTTATGTAAAATTAATATTCCATACAATTACATACCATTTATCCATTATAGAAATGATTCTGTCGCTTGTGGGTACGTACGGCTTATCGTCTCCACGACATGATGAGATTCATCTTCCACATTCACGATTCAAGAATCATTATTAATATATATATTATGAATGAGTATGAAATACATTAAATACTTCTTCTACATTAATAATATATATATATATATAAATGTATGTATGTATGTATGTATATGTCATTAACCAACATCCATTCAATATGATAATAAAACGGAAACAATGTTCATGCATACGTACGACCTACCATCTCCATAAAAGGTGTATTCTATTTCATATATATATTTGTTATATATATTTTTATTCTGAATTTATACATTATTTAAATCATTTTATACATATGTATATCTTGATCTATGTAATATTATCAAAAAAAAAGTCAAAACATGTGCGATAAAGAAAGCAATTATTACCCAAAATGTTGATTTTACATGAAAATTATTAATAAACGGGAAATATAAAATCATAAATGAATCATATATGATATCATAAATAATATTATGATTCTTTTACATGTTATTAAAATGATTAAAACCATTATATCAGAGTTTTAGAGACGTACGGATTGTATTAGACCTAATGTTTGAGAATTCCGTCTTACTTTTAATTTTCATGCTCACCACCATTTTCTTCTGTGTGGTGTATGTAATGCCCCTATTGTATATCGTATCCTAAATAAATTTTCATTATGGTATTTAAATATTTTTTTCATGATATCATGACTATGATTTAAATGTTAAAAAGTAGTATGGTATGCTTTTAATGTTTATAGAATTAATACTTTCTCTATTCCAATATTCTTGATATTGTATTAAATAATTATTTATATAGGTATAAAAGGAATATAAAAGAAATTTTATGTCTATTTTTATGTTAATTCAATTTTATCCAAAAATGAGTCTTTTAAAGGTTTTATGTATGGGTTAATTTAACAATATCATTATTATCTGAGTTTGTTTATATGGAAGTATCTACTATGTCATATTTATCATTCATGACCGTGTCTCTTAAAATAAATTTCAAAATATTATCAAAAACTGATTAATGTAATTTTTACCCAAGTTTTAGTTTTTATTAAATTTTTTGAATGGAATCTTTAATTCATTTTACAAATGAGGGAATTAACAATGTTTATGAAAAATTAAGGAAATAATGTTTTTTAACTTATATGGCGTGAGCAGCTACTTTATGCCATCTTGACACATTAACATTTTGAAGATTCCCTTATATGATTACAAGGTTGTTTTTAAAATAAATGTATTCTTTTAGAATTTCACAGGCTTTTAAATAATTTCAATGTAAAAAAGGGATAATTATCTCAAAGAATTTTAATGAATTTATTAGATTGTTATCATCTTTGTCAACATCCTTTATTGTATTTAATGCTTGATTGACATTGATTTATTATGATACAATCTTATATTTATATTGATTTTTTCATTATATGTTTTACTATGGATGAACTATTTTTACAACATTCATGGTTTATAGTTTATTTTTTGATATTTCATATGGTAGTTTCAGTATTAATGTTTATGTTATGTTCCACCCTTTTCATATAAGGAATGAATTGGACTTTTTATGTGATGGTGGGGACCGTTGTAGCCCCTTAATTCATCAGTAGGTCTCATGATAAAAAAATAGTGTCTTAGAACAAGGCCTTGATAGTATGGTAATGGTCTTGGAATAAGGCATTGATGATAAGGCTTTGATTTAAAACATTATGCATTTCCCTCATTATGAGATTAGTTATTGATTTTACATGTGATTACTTAAATATTGGAATATACTTGTGAATGTATAAATGAAATTATTTGATTTATTTGTTCCATATTATGCAAAAATATAATGTTTTAAATGGATTGTGTTTTAGTTTTATACATTTCCTTATATGTTTATGCTTATTTGTGATGGCCTCCACTATATTGTTTATGCTTAATAAGTATCTGAGCTCACCCCTTTCTTATGTTTTTTTTCATGATTACAAGAAGTGTATTATGACTTATATGAAGGGTTATTCTAGGTCAATGATATATTTATTAAAAATTCATATATGTTAAATTTTATGATTTTAATTGTAATGTAGTTTTCTTAATTGTAATCTATTTTCCAAGACTATTTAAATGATCAGTCCTTCAGTATTTGATTCCTTGTTATCATGCCAATGTAATAAAACAATACACCATCTCTGGGCTAACAGAGTCAGGTTGCTACATGAAATGCATGAGACAACAGAAATAAAACCTCCTCCTATTCAGGATCAACAGACCGAGGCAGCTAGTGGTTAGCGTGGGTGGGATGAGAGTAGGGAAGCATGTCTAAGAGAGAGTGAGTGAGGCTGTAGTTGGGTAGTGTGGGGGAATAAGGTTAAAATAGAAGCTCATGGGAGCCTGGAATAATTTTAGATTCTAGAAATGATGCCAAGATAGTTAGAGGGATTTCAAGTAGAGATATAGTGATATGATAGGCTAGGGTTAGGTATGGGAGCAGAGGGCGGGGTTCTGCATTTTGTTTTTCTGATTGCTATGTTTCCAAAAATACCACAGACTTTGGGGCTCACCCATGGTCAGACCCTAAGTCTTATAAACATAATATTTCTAAATAACATATGTGATATCCGCAGAAATATTTTACCTCCTATTTAATAATCTTCCACTTTCTCCCAAAAAACAACTAACCAACTAATTAATTTTACAACATTGACACATAAAATTATGAATATGTTTAACATATACAACCATTTTGTGCTAACTTCACTAGATTATGCTACTATCAGCCTAAAGAACATGCATAGACAGCTACAAAACCCCTCCACGATAGTACCCAAGAACCCTCTATAGCATATTTTAGAGAATAACATCCATAAAAAACTGAAATAATGAACCCTCATGTTCCCATCTATTATTCCCTCTTGGAAATCCACATTGTCCTTAAGGTGAAAATATTTTTGAACTTCATAATTTTATACAACTACTATTGAAGTTATAAAACTTTTTGATGTGTTTTTAAATGGATTCGAAGCCACTAGAACCCGTATTCAGTGAGTAAAATGTCTCTTATACTCATTAAAAATTTTCTCCTTAAAATATTTTACACTAGGAAGATAGAAATGATTTATAAATATATTAAATAGGAAAAATTAATCTGCATTTAATAACCAGTGTGTCAGTATATCCTCTTTGGATAAAATATTATACGCATAATACATTAAGAATACAATGGATAACCCCTAACTCTTGTTTAATCCATAACTCCATAAGTTTCCCTTAAAGCCTCAGAACTAATTTTGGTGAATTCTTTTAGAACAAAAGAAGTGTCTCCAACGGAAATGTTTTTTAGAAACACTTAGCCATTTACATCAATGTTGTAGACCATATGGTCTAAATAGGATGTCCCTTAAAACCATTTTTAGATACTAGTGATATAAATATAACTTCATAATACATCCATTTGTAGATATCCGAGCTTCTAGTTCATAAATACATATCACCCACCAATAATATTCATTTCCATCATCTACCAATCCTACTTTTTAATGGAAATTTTAGTTTTTTTTAAAAAAAATTATATTTTATAATGACCAAGTAGAGGTTTTAGTCATAAATATTTACAACCATACCTTATACGGGGTGGGTAATTCTAAGTGAAAAATTCAATTTTTATAGTTACCATAGATTCCACGGTAGTCCCTGAAAAAGATTCCCTATATAAAATATTTATAAAATAATTATCTAATCAACCAACCCAGTATACCATGACAAATTGGAACCTGACCTGATTCACCACATACAAGAATGGTGTTCTTAATCCCCACTATATGTGGACTAGAAAATGGGCATAAAAACTATTGGCGGGAAAATTTTTCCCCATCCTTAATTGAAGAAAAGTCATACATATAAATTACTGAAGTAAAATGTATAATAGAAACAAGAAATATATACCACAACAAAAAAGGAAAGAGTAGAGGCCATATAACTCAAAAAAAGATAAATAAATCCTATGTACAAGTCCAACAATAAAAGACATAACCCAAAATAAAAAATAGGTACAACATATAATAAGTGGATAACATCCCACAGTCTCACTACGAGATACCTCAGACTAGATGGCTAGAACCTAACCGCCATACTGCATCGCCTTGTCTTTCCCTAAATCAAATGACATAATTAGGTCTACACACCCATTAAGGGGTGTGAATAGTGTGAGTTAAATATGATTAGTAGTATGCCACCTAGGTATTCTGAAATAGGTATCTGTATAAAAATTCATACATGATCAAATTTAATGATAAAATTACATGATAATTAGTTAAAAAGTTTTTATATCAAAATCACAATATCAAATTTCCCTTAATCCCATAGTTCAAAATAATTCATGTAAAACAACTTCAAATAATATGATATATATCAAAATTGGTAATAAATTTCAAGTGAAACAAACCAAAGAACATATACAACACCATAAGAATCACTAAATTCTAGGCTGACCAGAATAGTTTAACCCAAACATAGAAGACCATGACCATCAAGCCTCTATACATATGCATTGAATAAAGGGAGTAGAGGAACATCCAATAACGGGAACCTCCTAATAGTGTTTAAAAAGTCCATATGTCACTAGGCCTAAGAAATAGAGGGACACCCCATTAGTTTCACCCCAAATAATAAAAATGAATGGGGAATATTCCAATACCTTCTACCTAAGATCACAAGGCTTCCTTTATGCTACATATTCAAATCATATCATCAAAATAATTCATTGAGAAAAATTCTATCAATCAACTACAAAATACTTTTAAAATATCTTTTCTTTCACCAAAAGAAGGGTAAAGAATTATTTTCTCGAAAACAAAATTTGTACACACAAGATAATAAATAAATAATTAAAATTTGTTTATAAATTAATTTATAAAACAAGGTCATTGAATTTTTATCCAATATAGGTCAGAGAAGGAACCAACTACCTCATCCTTAGGTTGATCATGCCCATAATGGGATCAACCAATATAGGAAAGAATGAAATGTCAAAAATGGAGTCCTATGTATTTTTTCCAACAAATTAGAATCAATTAAACAAGAAAATATGTCCTTAGATAATATCAAACAACACATACAACAAATAACCTGCATGCCACAGCACATCCAACATAAGGGTCAACCTTTAAGAGATGATCACATGATGGATCTAGAAAGGATAAAAACACATCACCACAGGGTTGATGAATCCCAAAAAAATTGCCACACCACTACTATGAGATATTTAAATGATGAAAAATAATGATCTTTTACCTAGAAGAAGTTATTCCACTGATATGGATATCAAACATTGAATAGCGGAACTCAAAAGGAGATAAGGCACCCGAACAAGCTTGGAGAAACCCTAGGGCCAAAAGAGATACCTACACATTAAATTAGAGAAGAGCCCTTCAAGTGGAATATAAAAATCTACTAGGATAAATGGTTTAGAGTATAATCACTAATTTTGTGGAATAAATATCCCATAACATATATATGATAAAAAACATGTCACCTCATATTAAATTTTTCTTGATCGAGGATATTATAGCATAAAAGATTGTTTTATAGATTAAAATTAATTTACTATGTAAAAGGGATTTTACATCATGGAATATTATTATGTCATAAAATATTTAATTTCTCATTCCCAATGACTCATTTAAACTATAAACTACATGTTTGTGACATAAAATGGTCCTACATGCAGCACTCATCCCAATATTTGTAGAAACCACAAAAAATAGCTCCTAATCCCTATAAACCTAAAAAAACCTTTAACTATTTAAATGAGCATACATATTTATCCCAGATTCTATAATATTATGACCATAATACTATATATATATATGTGTGTCTGTGATGTAATTTTCAAGAAAGGTTATCCAGAAAGATGTGATACAACTTCTCTGTTATCGAAGATTCACACTGCCTAGTCTCGTGAGATTTTGATCCATGTTTCCATAACAATTTGAATAAGAGGATAGACTTTATACACATTAATATAACCTAATATTCAATGATCCCTGGTAGATTCTATACAAAAAAAAGTTTGGATCCATATCGATCTCTTCACAACTCAAAAAAAGAGTGGTGTCATGATTATACTCCCTGAGTTGAGATATGCTGAAGGCAACACAAATTAACATCAATTGAGCTGGTAATGATAACTGATATGCAACCTAACCAAGTCTCTAAGTAACATAAAATGTTACAAAATATTTCATCGGAAATACTATTTGTTTCACAAGAAAATAGTTTCCCAACAGATAATAAACATTTAAGAAAACATTGGCATCAACAGAAAACCACAAAGGATGATGTTGACAATTCAAATACAATTTCTATTGGTTAAAATATGTACCAAAAACCAATGTATATATTGAATCCTCACCCACATCTCCAGAATGAGACTTGGTCCCATATGATAGGTCTCACCAACCAATTCCCAAAAAAGAGGTTATCTTTATGGGTGACTATACAAATCCTTGAAGGGATCCATTCTAATTGACTATTGATAACTATTATTATGTGCGATAATTACAAGTCCCATATTTATATCCCATGATCCAATAAAATCCAAGACTTAGGCATGATGAATGTCCTCCATGATTTAAATTACATGATATGTATGACCATTTTTCTATTGATGGTATGTTTTACTCTACTTTACATGATTCCACGTCACCTCTTGGATAATTTTCTAGAATCATGAGGTAAAATTGGGATCCTTGGCTGAGATGATAGAAAATGAACCCAAGGTAACATCATGATCTTATACACATAAGGATAACCTAGATCATCAAATTTAGTGGTGTCACTAATTATAATAAAATGAGCCCACTTTGTATACTAATTAATTGCCACCCAAATAGAATTATTCCATTGGGAAGTCTATGGTAATCCAATAACGAATTACATGGACACCTTATCCCATTTACAAAACATAACCATAATAAACTTGAGGAAAAAAATATTTTAGATACCCTACCTTTATCTTTTGGTAGGTGTAACAATTAGACACAAAATAAACAGTGTCTCACTTGATTCCCAACCACAAAAAATAACATTTATTTTATTAATACATCTTTATTATGCTAGAATGAATTCCCCACAATGAAATATGAATTTTAAATAAAACTAAACTCCTCATTGATATTGGGATGAAAAAATGATCCCCAAAATAAAGAATACCATCTTAAGGGAGAGACTAACCAGAAATGGTCTCCACATCATAAAGGGTTTCTTAATTTCCTTTAAATTCATCATCTTATTGTTGACCCTACAGAATAGGCTCAAGTTGAGATGATGACAATTTAACACTAGTCAGAACCCAACATTAAATATCCTCCTATGAAAATATATACAACTAAAAAAAGATACCCATAAGGTCCCACAATTACTTCAAGTCCAAAATATCATGCAGTTGGACTATACATAGGATTCCACTATCCCAAAAAATATATACCATAAAATATTATGATTAGAAAAGAAAATGAAACTATCCCCAAATATACTGTGCAACCAAAATTTAATCACATTAATAATTATTGTGAGATTCTAATGTGTCAACATCCAAATAGATTCATACAACACAACATGATCATTCTACATACGATAAGGTGGTATCAAGATTAATTATTTACCTGATTCTAGATCAATTATAAACTCTACCTCCATCTTTGATGTAAGACCAAATAATTCATCTGGGAATACATTATAAAAATCATTGAAAATAAAGAAAAAGAAAAAAAAGAATGAATTCTATCCGGATAAAAAATAATAGAAAATATAAAAATATCAAGCTTTGGTCAAAATGGTCATGCATGATCATACATCGGATCCCACTTTCCCTGAAACACCTTAGAGCTTCTCTTATCAGTATGGAATAAGACATGACAATAATAAAAACATCCTCAACATGATGAGAGACAATAAAATAGACCAAAATGAGGATATAAAACATATCAATATCAATAATTAAGAAATCCTACACTAACATCACGTTATCTATCGATAGAGAATAGGAAGAAAATCAGAACCGCATATCTTTCCTCTTTTAAAGAGGTGTTTCTAACTCCATAATAAAGGACATGAGGTATTTTAGAAGTTTAATAATATCAAAAAATAGGTATATATAAATGAGTGTGAGGAAACATTATAAAATAAAGTAGTTATTGTATAAGATGCAACAACAGTGATACCTCTCACTATCACTGGACCTGTGTTAACCTCCACCAGAAACTCATCCACTAAGTGAATTTTCTCCAATCCTGAGGCCTTTGTTCAGAGCCTTGTAGACATTGAAGCATCTAGATTCATTGTAGTTTCCTTAGGAGCTGACAATCCCTATAACACCCTAACACTTTAAGGAATAATTCTTTTTTAAATAAATACATTATATTGGATTGATTGTGACGCATGCAATAATGAGTTTAAACGAATCACAATTAATTATTAAAATATTATTACTTAAACATGACCATTACAAACTATCCCTCAAATTGGTGTGAATGAATATGACTAAGTAAATTATGAAAATAATTTTTTACACATTTGTTAAATAAATTCAATGGTTATCTATTGATTAGGAATGAAATAATATCCATTTTAATTAGAAATAAATGTATTTTGAAATACTATTTTTTATAAAAGAAACATTAGTCGCACCATGTGCACATAATTTAAAAATATTTTTTTACCAATTTTAATAAATTTATTTTTTAAAAATAAATTAATATTTTATTTCATCGTGTCAAATTTATCTTAGGGTGAATTTGTTGGATTTCTCTAAAATGATTTCTTTTTTGATGATTAGTAAATAATAATGATTTTTATTAAAAACTGCCTTTTAAAATAATGAATTTACAGGAATCATTTTATTTTTATATAGTTTTTAACTTAAAATTACTTAAATTATATATTAATCAATCCAAAAAAAATTCTTGGGAATAAATTTCATATTGAATTTTTACATAAAAACAATTTTAGCTTTTAAAATTTTTTATTTTGGAAAACCATTTTTTTACACATCTACGGGTTTAATTTTAAATTAAAATATTACTCTTATATGAGTTTTATTTGGAAAAATGTATTCCATATTGGTAATCATCATAATTTATATTATATAAATAAGGTTAACTTAATTTTTAACAATAATTAAGAGAAAACACAGTAAAAACTTATTTATCATGGTCAAGGTAAAAATGAGTTAATGGGGGAGGGGTTAAACTAAAAGGATAAGTGTTATAAATGACCCAAAAATTGTCTAAATACCATTTTATAGTCATATTTATGCCCTATAAACTCTAATTTTTAAAAATGGTCCATTTTGGAGACTTTTTTTACGAGAAAAACATGTGTAGAATTATTTCTTTTAAAAAATTACAAGTGTGTCATATCCCCCACTTATAGAAGACCATACCCTATCATAAATTTCAAAAACATCCAAAACCCTTGTTTTATCCAAAAAATACCCAAATAAATTTCTTACTTCCCTCCCATTATTATATAATTCTTATTTTGTCCTAATGGTAACCTGGGATTGTTTTTGGTTTGAACAAAAAGAAGTTTTCTGAAGAATAGGTATCATCCTTAACCGAGAATTTTTTTTTACCTCTTCTTCCAACTAATTAAAATATTATTAAAATATTGTTATATAATAACCATAAAATATTACATATACGGAGATATTTCTCTTTTATGTTAATCACCTAAAAACTTCTCCTCCTCCCTCAAATGGATAACAAAACTGTTGATCATGTGTATAGAGGGATACCGCTCACAAACCAATGAAATTTTTTTATATAAAGTATTTTACATACTGGATATAATTATGTATATATTGTTTAAATATTATAATTATTACAAAATTGTTCATATGAAATTATAATATCATATATGGATTCTTACATTCTATTTCGTAGAGAATACGATAACTCCACTCGTGTGTATGGTGGATTACTGCCTCACAAATCGATGTGATATGTGTTTGGCTTATGATTTGCATATAAGGTAATAAAGAATTATTTTATGCTTATATACGATATTTATGACTTATTAAACATTATGTAAAATTAATATATCATATAATTTCTTACATTATGATCCATTGAATAAATTATAACATCATCTGAGTTCAAGGATAACTACTTCCTCGTGAAAATATGTGATACATTTCTATTACCACATCACATGAAATATATGTGTAAGGTTATTTTATGAAATAATAATATATTTATGATATAATTATAAACATTTAAATATAAAATAACATTTACCTTCCTTCCACCATGATTTTTGAAAAATGGAAAAATTACTCATGAATACATATGACCTATCATATCCGTGATTGCAACACAGTTCATTTTTCAAAAAAATATTTCATGGTTAGTTTGAAAATTGAAAATTATTTATAAAATTATTCATTATGTGATGCTTAAAATTTTTCATATGATTAATTAATAATCTATTTTACTATATTTAACTTGCCGAAGTGATTTTGGACATATGAGTTTTTTATCATTAAAACGTCCAACGTGAAATTAATTGCATATGATATTGAATATGTCTTGGTAAAAATTAAAATAAAAGAAATAATAACCATGAATGAATTTATTAATAAATTAAAAAATACACATATTATTATAATTTACAATAATAAATAATGCATGTGATAAATATTTCTTGATATTACGGATCTATTTAACCCACAATTCCCTTCAGGTTATGAAATTTCTCTATCTAACTCACTTCATATCATTATTAATGTTATTAAATGATTATAAATTATGTATAAATATCTCTTAAATATATAATTATATTATCATAACATCCTCTAATGAATTAATAGATGTATTATAATCAATTATCAAATGCCTTTATTATTAAATTTCATTTGATTATGATTTAAATAATGATTATGCAACACATTTTATTTCTATGTGTTACAATTATGTTATGCATTTTGATTTAATTGTTTATTTAGAAAACATATATCAATAAAATTATATTATCGGAGTGCCTAGATGTCACACTAAAGCATTAGGTAAAGCATTAGTCTCATTAGGCATCATGTATGGGATCAGAGAGTAAACATAATCCATTATGGGACATTTTATACCATGTGATTTTGTCTAGGAAGTTATTCTTGACTCATTTTTATGTCAAGTTATATGTTGTTTCCACATTTCCAATGATTCCATAATTTTTTTATACCATGTTATTTATGATGTGTTTCCATGAAATTACTCATGAGCCTTATCTTTTATGATATCATGTTATACCTTTGACTCTCTTGAAACCTTTTGTTATCATGTTTATTCATTTACTAGTATTTTTAACTCACTAATTTCATTATTTCTTACCCATTTTTTCCATATTGTTTTCAGACCATGATTTTATTTTAGGAGCACACAATGGAGAATAAAACTAAGAGACCATGTATAAGTTTCCTTTATATAATATAAACCTAGTCTTATAAAGAAACTATGACTTTAAAATCCTAATGGTGTATTAATGGATATTCATGTTCAAGAATCATGTAATAATAGGATTAAAATTATTAGGCCTCCATAATCTCTAACCATAATGATATGTATAGATATCCTGATAGAATCATTAAAAATGGTCGTAGGGGAGACAACCATTTCAAATATTTATAGGTTCAGAATAAGAACATCATGTGTCACTGGCCATTCTATACTTACAAAAAGTAAGGGGAACACTACTAGATGTAAATGATGATATAGAGGAGGCCCAGGAATGATAACCATATCCACCACTCTTGAGATGCTCATGTGACTACTTATTCTTTCCATACGTTCCACTGATTCCACCACTCTATTAAAGAGATTGTGTAGAATGGACCATATTGAATGTGTTTTCTATTTCTTATATCATATACTTGTCTACCATATCTGAATTGGTAGAATGCTTCAGCATGAATACCCATGATTTGATATCTGGTCGCTGACACTAAATATTGTTTTTATCCTTTTTTTTACCATTCTTTACTGCCTCCACAGCAAAACAAACCATATTTGTGAATAAATTGGTGTACACCAACATATAATTATCTCCTTGTGGTAAAGAGTAGAACTCTAGAGGCATTTCCATCATCAAAGACTATAGAAAAAACTATTGAAAGAATAGGACCCAGAAACCCTTCAATTCCAATCCCACCTACATATCTTCCTTTATTGTGGAATCCCACCAACGCTTGCTACGACCCACAATTTTTTACACTAGTAACATTATCTTAATACCATCATGTTTGTACACGAATTTGAATATCTAATCAATATTGGATAGATATTCCTCCACCTCTTGGGTTTCATTCATACCCTTAAATGATTGGGGATTATTTTGTAAGAACTCCCAATATTTATCCCTTTATCCTCTAGCTCATGGATGTACCTCAAAAACTATGTTTCAGACTGAAAGATTGTTTTTTGTATATAACCCCAATAGCTCATACGGTAGCCTCTATAAGATTCCAATCCAACGGTGAATTCACTTGAAGAGAATATGATATATCGTACCATGGAACCCGTGGAAGATGTATCGAAGGCATATCAATTCACACTAAAAAAATAAGAAACTAATAGAAAATGAAATATTCTCAGTTCAAGCCTAAAATCTAATGACAAATACTATGATTAAGATCAGGAACTCAATATAGGAGACAAAAAACCCAAGATCTTAGGGTAACTTGATTCTTGTTCTGGAATGATATGAACATGCATTCACTGAAACCTATATCTCAAGTCACGATAATACCATATCTATACATACATAAATCCCAAGGATGTGAAAAATAATATTATAATAAAAGATTTGTAACAAACCATCCTACTATACCCTCAGATACTAGAACCCAACCTAACTTACCACATACTTAAAGTGTGTTCTTGATCCACAGAGGCT
Source organism: Viscum album (assembly GCA_963277665.1). Lineage (NCBI taxonomy): Eukaryota > Viridiplantae > Streptophyta > Magnoliopsida > Santalales > Viscaceae > Viscum > Viscum album. The sequence goes on from OY728165.1 coordinate 940,528,371, forward strand.
GGTGACTAGAACCATGGTGGAATTAAAAAACCAAGGGAATGATTTCACATAAACTAAAGAGACAACATGAAATATGTATAAATAACCAAAAAATGACATAATATAAACTTGATATAAATTTCATACCAAATAGTAAGAAAAAGAAATGAGTCAACTTAAAATTAGAAGAGAAAATCCATGGAACAAGCCCAATATAAAATGAAAAACCTAAAACAATGAAAAGAAATCCTATTTTATAAGTATAAGCCGTCCCAAAATCTCACCACAAGCTACCAAACACCAGATAAATAGAACCTTTACAGTAAACTATGTTGCCTAACCTTTCCCGGAATAAAAATACATAACTAGTTCTACAAACCAATAAAGAGGTGTGTAGGTTGTGAGCTAAACAATCCCAATTGGATCCCAACTAGGTGTCCCATAACACATCTCTATATAATAATCAGAAAAATATAAACATTAAAGAAAACAAGTCATGATAATCAATTGGATAGATTTTAGATTTAATGAAGGGTAAAACATTTTTCCTTTTTACAGAGTTATAAATAATACAGGTAAAAACGTTCAATGCATATCAGATGTATCAAAATAACTAATTAAATCCAATCTTTACAAACCAAATCATGGCTACATTACACCAAGGATCACTATAGGTTAGGATTCATACCCAGACATAGAAAATCATGCACATCAATCCCTTAGACATATAAATTGAATCTTGCAAGCATAGGAGCACTCTAGAAAGTGAACCAACTAATAGTGCCAAAATATTACCTTGGAAAATTGACCTAGGATGTAAAGGAACACACCATGAGTGGTACCACTGATAGTAACAATGAATAGGTCATGTTTTTATAACTTCCTCCAATTTAACCAAGAATCCCCATGTGAAACGTTTTCCAAAACATTTCATCAAAAACAATATTTGAAAGCTATTTCATAAATCTAGTTCAAAATTCATTGAAAAAAAATCTTCCTTAACCAAAAAGGGGAAAACATTGTTTTCTGAAAAAACCATTTTGCACACACATGGTAATCAATTATTCATGAAAATTTATTTATTAAACAATTTACAAAATCAGATCATTCAAGGTTTATCCAACATAGGTCAAAGATAAGACAATATACCTCCAACTTGGGTCTCACATGCCTGTAATAGAATCCACCAATGTAGTAATGAAATAAAAAACAATAAAAGAGGCCCACAAATTTGTTCCTGCATCTTAGAATCAATTCAAAAAGAAAATTGGTTAGTATAGGAGATAAAAAATCACATACCTCAAAAAAAACCTATATGAAACACCACAACTAACACAAGGGTTAGTATCTGTAATAATATAATATGACCATATTATAAGGGATCAATAAAATGTCACCACATGGTGGAAAAATCCAAAACACAGTTCCCTTCCACTACTATAACCGATGGAAATAAATAAGTAGAATGGATGCTTACCAAAAAGAAACGATGTAATCTCTATAGAGATGGGTCTTTGGAAAGAGGTACTCAGAAGGAGGAGAGACACCAGAATGTGCCTAGAAAAACCTTATGGTTAAGGAAGATACCTATTCATCAAATTAGAGATGAGCCTCCCAAGGGACATATAAAATCCTACGGAGCTGAAGGGTTTATATTGTATACACTAGTTTTATAGTTTAAATATCCCATAACTTGTGTATGTTAGAAAACACATGTTACAGTATTTAATTTATCTTGAGTGATTATCAAATAATGTTAAAGTGGTTATTATAGTTTAAATGTAATTTATCACGTAAAATGGATTTTTTGGATTTCAAGAATTTTGTGCCATCAAACATTTCATGGCTTATGCCCAATGAAACATTTATTCCATAAACTACACATTTAGGATGTAAAATGGTTATGTGAGTAGTACCTAGCTCATGTTCTTCATTAAATACTAAAAACATCAAGAATCCCTCTAAACATGAAAACAAAATCTTAATCTCTTAAAAGGTTATACCCTTTTTATCATGGATATCACACGTTCTATTAGAGCTGTAAAATAGAATACTTTGTTAGAAGTGAAATTATAATATCTACCCTTACTGGTAGAACTCCATTAATTTCTTTAAATTATTTTACACAATTTTTAAATTTAATAATATAAATTTCATTGACCCTTTATTTTTTACAAAAGAACCCAGCCCAACTAAAACCACTGAATTTGGTTACTACTTGGATAAGAAAAAATTTCTTGGATTGGAAACATACTGCAACACAATAGATTTTATTTCAAAAATTCTACACCCGTTCGTAAAACTAAAGAGGATATTCATATATGGTAGTAACCCATGAGATGTGTGTTTTGACACTTCTATATAAAATATAGTAACTATGACATGTTCCAAAGCACATGGTCCGATAATATCACCAGTTTTTTCATATGGAAATTCTAATAAAAAGGAATATTTTTAATTTAATAAAAGTGAAAAAATGATAATGTTTATTCTTTTAACTTATGTAGTTCATGTAGTTCACAGAAAATCAATATTAATATTTTTTCCCTAGATCTTTTGAAATAATTCCAGATATTGAAATGTCTTTTAAAAATGACTTTACAAACCGCTTATATTGTAAAAGACACAATTCCCAACACTACTGGAAAAAACTCAATACTTCGAGAAATAATTATTTTTATGTGTCTAAAATCATTCTATTATAATGGTTCTCAAAGAAGAACCCTTGTGTCTACAAAAATAAAAACAGGTTGTTTATACTTATCATAAACTCCATCGACTAACACTTTTGGTTAATAAGGTTCATATTCTTCCAAAACAACTAACTCCTCTTGGGAAATGGTATGGAAATACTCACAGAGATTAGTATAACTTTTATGTCAGGATGACACAAATGGAGAAAATGGTGGAAGTTCCATAGGTGGCTTATTTCTGAGAATACAATTAGAACTAATATAATTTTTAAAGTCTTCAATTTTCATTTCCCTCCCTCTTCATGATGTTTTTTAAAAATAACATTCCCCTTCTTATCACCTATTATTGACCTTCCCATACCATTACCAAGATTGATTCAAATTTTTTCAATTCATATGCGACATTTTCCCTCATTCTCCGGTTGTTCTAAAGATTTTTTTTGTAGCCATAGTTTCATACTCAACTGTAGTTCCATATTATAGGTGCCTATCTTATTTGATTTGTGACCAAGAGATATTAGTATTAGATTCATCAAAACAATATCAAAATGTACCTATAATATGTAATCATGACATTAAAATCTCCACTATTACATTATATGATGGTATGAAAAATATTTCTTAGATTTGGTGATCCGCGTAGAAATATCATCTCTGTTAAAAATCAACACCCTTGGGATTGCCAGCCACTCCTATAGCCACGAGGTTAGTCTTTCTAAAATCATACCATTCTCCAGCAACTAATACTATTAACAGAAGGAAATATGGTTGTTATGATGCATGTTATCTTCTATTGTTACACGCATCAGACTCCACTTCATAGAGTATATTTCTATGCATCGGCCACAACATCAAGAACTATGATCTCACACAATTAGTGTGTCTTCCAATTTAATATACATCTTCTAAAATTTAAAAAAAGAGAAAAAATAATAAAATAGTAAAGAATAATGAATTGGGTTGTTGTATCTGTTATGTATGAAATGGTATCTTCTATAGTGATCGGAGGGTTGAAGTCTATGAAGCTACAATACCACTACTACAAATTTTGGAAAGAACCATGGTCTAAAACCATGGATATATCGCCTAGGACCATGGATATAACAAATATCCATATTTATATGGTTCATCACCCCTGTTACCATATAAATATGGGTATTTCAGAAATCCAAGACCAACCCTAGAAAAATCACTATATCCATTGTCCATGATCATGGCTTTATGTATACCACGACGAACATGAAACATTAGGTCTATGACAACAATTTTCATTGACTATGGCAATAGTTATTCTTCCATTGTCTCAAGTTTTGGCATAAAAATATTACCTTTATTAGTGATCATGGACAAAACATTATATACATAGTTTGTACTGGGGAAATAAACCACTTTAAATAAAAAAATATAAAAATTCAATATTCAACCACAATATAGATTCTTGGTTGTTTCACATAATAACACGAATTCCAACCATAACATTGATGTACCAAAAGTACCTACATATTAAAAATGATCTTAAGATCATTTTTTTTAATTTTTCACATCAATCCAAGTGTCTTTTCTTAATTTTGACCCCTTGATCGGAAATAAGTCACCTTAATTGAATTTTAAATGTGATTTGTTTTCTTTGACTATACGGAGCATTGCATTACCACATGGGTGATTATTACAAATTACAAATGATCTTAATATTTTTAAATTATTTTTTATATCAATCAAAGTTTTGTTTCTCAGTTTACACCATCTGGTGGAAATACGTCACCTTAATCGAATTTTAGAGGTTAAACCAGGAGTTCTAAACCATACAAATAAATATGAGCATCAAATTAAGATGTGGTCATTTCCAATATACTCTAAAAGATTTGAAGTTTTTTTTCCCAATTTTATCACATCAATCTAAGTTATTTTTTATTAATTCGACCCCCCGATAAAAAATAGGTTGTCTTAATCAAATTTTAATGGTTCGTTGTTCATTAGAGATTATACCGACCAATCCGAGCATTAGATTGATGTGCAGTCAATTACTACACATTAAAAAATGATTAAAATATCATTATCCTATGTCTTAAAAATCTATTCTAATGTTTTTATTGGTTTTAAATCCCTCATAGTAAATACATTGTCTTAATTAAATTTTAATGGTGAAACTAGGCATTTAAGATCATACCGAGAAATTAGAGTATCACATTAACATGCATCTGATTCCATCATTTTACTTATGATTTGAATATTTATATCCAATGTTTTCACATCAATAAAACCCTGTTTTATTTGTTTTGATCGCATGATGGGATACAAGTTTTCATATATAAATTTTAATGTTTTAATGTCAATTAAGATTATTCCGAGAAATATGAGAATCATATTGTCATGAAGTCAATTTATACATATTAAAAATTATTCGGTCATTGTTATCCTTATTTTTCACATCAATCCAAGTACATTTTCCTAGTTTTGAACCCATGTTAGAAAATTGGTCAACATAATCGAATTTTTAAGGTGAAATATCTTTTCATATTATGTCTAGAAATTCAAGAAACACATGACCTGTGTTAGATTCCTAAATATAAATTTTTTTTAAAAACATATATCCTTATTTTTTACATAAATCCAAGTTTGATTGATTGGTTCTAACACCTGAAGGGGAAATAGGTCATATCAACTGAATTTTAATGGTGAAATGTCATTTCAGATCATACATAGGAGTCTTAGCATCAAATTGATGTGTGGTAAATTCCTTTTAAATTAGAAATGGTTTGAAAACGTTTATCCTATTTTTTTTAAATCAATAAAAGTGAGTTCTCCCAATTATGACCCCATGATAAGAAATGAATTGTCTTAATTAAAATTTAAATGTGAAACTAGGCATTTCAGGTCACACTAAGAAATCCAAGCATCAGATTGGTGTGTAGTTGATTCCAAAATATTAAAATGATTAAAATATTTTTCTCCTATGTTTTAACATAAATCCAATTTTATTTTCTTAGTTTTGACCCCATGAGATGAAATTGGGTGTATTAATTGAATTTTAATGGTGATATATTTTTTCAATTATATTAAGTTATTCGAGTATCATATTAATGAGTGATCGATTACTACATATTAAAAATTATTATATGAATTTTGATTTAATTTCTCACATCGAAACAAGATTGTCTGTACCATTTTGACCATGTGATTTGAAATACAACATTTTAATTGAATTTTAAAGGAGCAAACTAGAGTTTCATATTACATTGAGAAATCCAAGCATGAAATTGACCTGGGTCTATTCTCAAATATTAAACATGATTTATTTTTTTCTCCTATTTTTTCACATAAATACAAGTTTTTTTCTTGGTTTCGACACCCAAATGGAAAATAGGGAATCTTAACTAAATTTTAATGTTAAAATTTCATTTCAGATTATACCGAGAAATCCAAGAATAAGGTGAAATATGATTGATTCCAACATTTTGAAAATGTTTCTTCAATAATCATCACATGTTTTCGCATCAATATATGTTTTTCCTCATTTTTATCCCTGATATAAAATATATCACCATTATTAAATTTTAATTGTGAAATCAGGCATTTCAGATCATACTGAGCAATCAATGTATTAGATTGATTTGAAATTTATTCATATCTAGTACAAATTATTTGAGGATTTTACAGAGTTTTTACACCGACACAAATTTTTTTCTTTATTTCAACCCCTTTGTGGAAATAGGTTATCTTAATTTAATTATAATTGGGAATTTCTATTTTAGATTATATTGAGAAATACAAGAATTAGATTGATGTGGTTTCAATTCTGACATATTAATAAAGATGATAGGATTATTATCTTAAATATTCAAGTCAATGCAAGTATTCTTATTAGTTTTTATCCTATTATGAGAAATAGGATGTCAAAATTGAATTTTAAAGGTGAAATATAATTTTAGATTATATCAAGAATTCCAAAAATCATATTGACATGCAGTTGATTCCTATAAAGATAATTATTTAATGATTTTTATCACAAATTTTATCATCAATACAATATATTTTTATCAATTTTAACCCAGTTATAGGAAACACGTTGTCTTAATTGAATTTTAAAGTTGAAACCTACTGTTTCAAATCATAATAGGAAATATGAGCATTAGAATGATGTGTGAATGGTTAATAGTTATATAAAATGATTTAAATATAATTATCCTATTTTTTCACATCAGTCAAATTTCATTTTCTCAATTTTTATCTGATAAAGGTAAATATGATGACTAATTGAATTTTATAGGTGATATGTCATTTCAGATAATACTGAGGAAGCTGAGAACTAAATTGAAATGCTGTCAATTATTATATATTACAAATTTTTTGAGGATTATTATATTATCTTTTCTCATCAATTGATGTGAATTTTCCCAGTTTTGACTCACTAATATGAAATAGGGCGTCTTAATTATATTTGAAAGGTGAAATGTCATTTTAGATTATACAAAGATATTTGAGTATCATATTCTTGTGAAATTTGTTCCTATATGTTAAAATTTATGTAACAATTATTTTCCTAGGACTTCACATCAAACCAAGTTCATTATCTAGGTTTTAACCTATGGGAAATAAATCTGTCATCTTAATTGATTTTTAATGGTGATATGTCATTTCTGATCATACTATGCAATCTTAGCATCGAATTGACATGTGGCCAATTAATATATATTAAAAATGATTTCAGGATCACTCACCTATGTTTTCACATCTATATATTTTTTACTTGGTTTTTTACACCAGATAGTATATACATCAACATAAAAATAATTAAATGTGAAATAATGTTTTAGATTATACTAACCAATGTAATAATCAAATTGATATGATATTGATTCCTACATATTAAAATTATTCTAATATTATTCTACAAGTTTTTAACATTAATATAAGTGTGTTTAATCAGTTTTACCCATCATGGGAAATATGTCATCTTAATTTAATTTTTAATATTAAATATTGTTCAGAATTATACCGATCAAAATGAGAATCAGATTCACTTGCGGTCAATTCATAAAAATTAAAAATAATTTGATGGTTTTACTTAATTCTTTTTACATCAAATCAAGTGAATTTTATTTTTCTTGACCCCCTTATGAGGACTAAGTCGCCTTAATTTAATTTTATAAGTGAAATTTCATTTCAGATTATTTCCTGAAATTAAAACATTTGATTGATTCTCACTTTATTTCTAAATATTAAAATTTATTTTATGGGTTTTATCCTATGTTTTCATATCAATCTGAGTTTTTTTATTTTTTGACCCCTGATGGTAAATGGTCCAACTTTATCAAATTTTAATGGTGAAACCTAGTGCTTCAGATTTTGTAGATAAATTTTGGTATCAAATTAATATGAAATAAATTCATACATTTTAAAAATTTATAAAAAAAATTTCCATAATTTTCACATAAATCCAAGTTAATTTTCTAGATTTTAAACCCTAATGATAATTTTTATCAAAATTGAAATTTAATGGTGAAATGTAATTGTGAATTACTTTGACCAATCTGAGCATTATATTTATGTTTGTTAAATTCCTATATATTAAAAATGGTTCAGTAAATATTGTCATGTGTTTTCACTCCAATCATGTACATTTGCTCAGTTTTGACCCCCTGACAGGAAATAGGTCATATTAATTGAAATTTCAGTGTCAAATGTTATTTCAGAATAAACTGATCAATTTGAGCATCAAATTGATATGAAATTGATTCCTATATATTAAAAATGACTCAGTTATTTTCTCTTATGTGTTCACATCAATACAATTTTTTTCCTAGCTTTGACCTCATAATGGAAATAAGTCATCTTAAATGAATTTTGAAGGTGAAATTTCATTTCAAATTATATCGAAAAATATGATAATTGGATTGACATGTGGATGAATCCTACATATTATAAATTATTTGATGATTGTTATACTATGTTTTCAAATCAATATATGTGTTTTTATTGATTTTGACCCCAAATAAGAAATATATTGTATTAATTTAATTTTAAAGATTAAATTTTGTTTTGGATTATATTGAGAAATCCCACTATCGGTATTATGAGTCAATCTGAGACATTCCATGATATCACTATGATGTGTTCCTGATCTCTTTGGGTGGTAACAATCATTGTTCCATTAATGAATAACTAGTGGGAATATTTTCACAACCAAAAAATGGTTATGATGCATTGTAAAAATGCTTTAAAACAATCTATATGTTAGGATACCATTATAATTAAAATAGACCCCAAAAACAAATAATAAATGAGTAAACAATAAATCCATAATCCCACCCCAAGTATCTGTCCCTTATAATGAAAATCATAGCCGCCTCAAGTTCCCTCCTGACCCCCTATGATATTCTTATCTTCCATACATATAAAGAAATAAAAGTGTAAGAGAGAAAATATTTTCAAGTATTTTACATTTAATTTAATTTTTTAATACAAAAATGGGTTATTTTTTGAAAATTATCACAATTTATGGTTTTAGTATCATTTTATACTTAATTGAAAAATTACATAATTTTAGATTGTAACTATTCTATTTTTATTTGGTATTTTGGCCACAACATTTTATGCATTTAAAAAACTGTGAAATTCATTTTTTTACACTTACATAAATATTTGGATTCATTTTATTCATATTGAAAAAAATGCTTAATCCACTATTTGGAGGCCCAAATCTAGCTGATAGGTTGGTCCATGAAAACTATGTACAGCTCTAGAGGTTTTTTTATTATAAGCCAATATATCTCAAAATGGAGATCCAAATGACCTAAAATTAGATTTAAATAAATAGTAAATTGGGAGGAAAAAATTTCATAAAGGTTTCCAAGCCTGATTTCATCATTTTTTGAGGTCATATTTTCATGGGTACTCATTAAATTAGAATACATACAATTATCTAGGGAAGAATAATGTTGTGGAGTAAAATATATATAATTCTCCTAAATTTGGAAAATAAATATGAATTGTTTTCGATAGATATATGAGAGATAATGTAAAAACATTAAATAAGTAACAATTCAAAAATTATATCATTTAAGTGGTATAACATGTGAAATATTTCATTTGGATGATTTGGATCCAAAAAATTCACCCCTTTTTCCTATAAAAATGTACTTTATATTTATTTCAAAGGGTTAACACTGTTGGTGTCTATTTTCAGTATATTTTCTCGGTTTATTTTGATATTATAATATTATTAATTTGTATTATGTGTTATTATTATTCTTCCTCCTATTCACATATTTTTACATTTTGTATTTTCTACTTCATTATTTTCTCCACAGTGATCTCTAATACTCATTATCATGAGTACATAACTAAATAAAGATTACGAGGGACAAATAAATAGTTGAAATTTTTTGAGCTATAATAATTAATATTTGTTATTTTATTAGTGTTAGGATAAGAAGTATTTTAGAGGGAAATGTGCCTTTGTGTCTCTACCTTCAACCTGAGGCTAAGATGTCACTTCTGCAATATTCTATATTGAGAAAAGAGGTGGATATGTGGTATCTTAGTGATAATTTAGTTTACTATGTATTCAAAACATGGTAAGAATATTGAGTTAACAAATATTATGTTTTGTGTTCATTAATTAAACTTTAATCTCATAATAATACAATGACTCAGGGGGATTCTCTCGAGAATATGTATTTTATGCGTAACATCATTATATTTTCATTTAATGTGTATGAATTTTATTTGTAGGTTTAATTTTAGTATTTAATAGTCATTTTTAAAACCTATATTTCATTTCATTTTATTATATATATATAATTTTAATTATAAGTGTTGAGTGATTAACTACAAGATCACCTCATGATAATGAACTAGGTTATCCCCTGTGATGAACTTAGTTAAAATATTTTGAGAGTGTACAAGTACATGATTCATCAAATTAGTTCCATTTTTGGTGATCAAAGTGATCTTCACTCACTATTTTTATTCACATTTTTAAATAATTAAATTTTTTCATAAAAATCACAAATAAAATAATAAATTTAAAAAACTAAAAAATATTTTTTTCTCATGATGTATCTCAAACCAAATTATTTTTCATGTACTATTGAATCACATGTACAAGAAGAAGTTAAAAGTGATATTGATTCTTGGTTAAAAAGAGTTTGTGATGGAATCTGAATCCTAGGGGGAAAATATAGTGGATAGATGAATACTTATTCATATCCCAGGGGCAACCTGAACCTAATCCAAAACATGAACCAGAATGTATAGTGGAAGAGATTTCACCAATATTTTTTTAAGTTAAATGAAACTAAAGAGAAAAATATGGATCTAAATATGTATTAAAAAAATCATCCCACACTCAAAAAATCACTCAAAGTGGTCCCAAAAGGGAACATTCTGAATGATATAATTATTTTGGATCATTATTTTTTAGAAGAATCAGAAAATTTCCTTCTTGAAGTTAACCTAAATCATGAACATCCCATCTTTGATAATTAGAAATAATAACCTTTAAAATCAATCCTTTATATAGAAAAAATTGATTAATATGAACCTATTAATAATGAGTTTTCCACAGTCCTTCCATAATAGATCAATTTCTACTATGACGTTCATGAAAGTGAATTTTTCATTATTAATCCTTCATGTTTTAATGTTATTCAAGAAAAATTGTTTTCTGGAATTTATTTTTATGATTTTTAAGATACAAAAAAGGGGAAGGCCTTGTATTTTATATAATATATCACCAAATTTGTGTTGTATGAATATAAAGAGTGGGAAAATAATGTGGTGATATGACTACTTCCTATGTATAAATATTCATACCATATGAACAACACCATAAAAGTCAATAGAGAGCACCTCTATCTTCCCTTCCCTCCCACTATGGACCTCAAATTATATCTATATTAATTAATGGGGGGTAATAATTTTATTATATTTTTTGGTGTTCTCAATTAAGTGTGTTTACTCTTATACAATAGGAAAATTCTGACATGGTGGTTCATCTCAATGAAACCACACCCACCATCTGATTGTGGATAATCCACTTCAACTGCCGGAATAGGTGAAATAAAAAACTATAACCCTCTTGGGTGTCAAACCCTAGAATTATCCCTTTATATTCCCCATTTTTTATTATTTATTTTCTTTTTCTTTTTCTTTTTTTCTTTCTTTATTTTTTAAAGAGGTATCAACTATTAGTTTAACTCAAGGCTCCCACTAAAAAATTAATCAGTTTTTATCTTTTATTTTTTTATTTTTTACCCAATTTATATTATGAATAAATTTTTTTCATCTAATTTGAAAAATTTATTCATTTTAATATTTTAGGACTCAAATCATTACAAAATGGATTTTTTTTTCTTTTTTTTTTCTTTTAATTTTATGAAGTTTGATTTATTGTGAAAATCATGTGCACATGTGCTACTAAAATGGAAAATCATGACCAACCTGAGGATTTTGTAGACCTATTCATCATATTATTTACATTTATTATTTTTTAGAGTCTTCAGACATGTTTTTTCATCCATAACTTGTTGTTTTTCTCTTTTTCAAAGCTATTAGTGTTCAAGTATTGTGTCAAGTTTGAATTAAGCATAATATTGAAATCCTTTTTTTCATTCAACCATTATTTTGTCCCAACATTTCATCTAAACATTATGAAGCCATTATTATCCATGAAATTAATTTATAAGATCCCAAATTGTATCCATTTATCTCTTTTCAACAAGATATATAATTTAAATCCACGATTATTGTTGAACTCAATTGTAGGGGATGGAGAAGATGAGTTGTATTTTTCTTTCTTGATGAATCAGTTTGAACTCAAATTGAAAATTGTGCTTCCATGTTTATTTCTACATTCGTGGAATAAATTTTATGATGTAATTACGGATGGGTGACCGAAAATATAATTAAAAATATGTTTTGGTTCTTTAATAGTATTTCAAGAAAAAAAATTACCTATAATTTTCTGAAAAATATGATTTTGAATTGAAATCTAGATATGAATTCAAGCTAAATAATTGATAAAAATTTATTAGAAGAGGGACAAAATTTATCTTTTATTATAAAATTCCATTTGTAAGATTTCCAAAATAATGAAATGAGTTTTTTGAGGTGATTAATTTTTTATTTGACTGAGGAGCATGCCTTTCTTGTGAAAAATAGTTTACTCGTATTTAGTTCACTTTAGAGAATAACTCACTTTATTCCGGATCAAAAGTTTTTAAATTTATAACCTACCAAACCTTATAATCAAAAAACATATGAAAAAAACCACATGATTTACACATTTATTACACTGTTTAGTGGATATACTAGGGGTATAACAAACCTACAAAAATCCCACATGTTCATGAGAATGAGAAAATCTCCACACACAAAGATCCTTGAGTGAAAAGATAATTCTTGTTCCAGGGAGGTAGGTACAAAAAAATGTGAGGATTAACATGATGTTTATTATATATTTATTATATTTTAGTATTTGTGAATTTTTTATCCATGTATGAGGCATGATATTTTCTTCGATATGATAATTGAGTTGTGCTTTCATTCATGCGCTGAAAAAAAAATTGACCTTGGAATAAGATTATTTCCCTGAGTGAAAAGTTTATATGTGGGGGAATTTACTGAAAATATAATTTCAATTATTTTATATTTAATATAAATTATTTTAATCCCACTATTTATTCATTTATGGGAAATTGTCACAATTTTTTGTTTCAGTATCATTTAGATCTGAATTAAAAAAATGGAATAATTTTGGATTTTAACTATCTTATTTTTATTCATTATTTCATAAATAATATTGTATACACATAACTAAATTGTGAAATTATTATTTTTATATATTATATAAAATTTTTTATTCGTTTCATTCATCTAAAGCCAAATCTCAACCTTCCATTTGGAGGCCCAAATCCAGCTCATAATTTGGGCCTCGAAAACTGTGCACAGATTTTGATATTTTAATTTATTTTCTTATATCTCATAAATATGTTATCCAAGTGAGCTTAAATTAAACCTTGAGTAAGTTTAAATTAGGAGGAAATACATTTTAATGGTTGAAAAACCTAATTCATTCATATTATAGGTTATAAATGCATGGGAACTCGGTACATTAGAATACATATAGTCATCCTTAGAAGAATAAAGATTTGGAGTAAATTGGCTATAACTCTCTCCAAACATGGAAAATAAAGATTAAATTTTTTGGGTAGATGATAAATAATGGAACAACTTTAGTTAAGTAACTATTAAAAAATTATATAATTTAATGGGTATTACACATATAATATTTCAGTGTAAATATATAGAGAAATAAAATTAACCTCTTTTACATATAAAAAGTACTTCATATTCTTTTCCAAGGGTTGACACTCTAGGGGAGAATTTTTAGTAGATTTGTGTTTTTTTTCTATAATAATATTATTCATTTTAAAAAAAAAATTCTTCCTATCATTCTTATATTTTTATCTTTTGTGGTTTCCACTATGTTCTTTTCTCTACTATGATCTCTAATACTCATGATTATGAGTAACTAATCTGAGAAAGTTCTTGAGAAATAAATCTTGCGTTTTACCCAAGTTTTGAGATATAATTATTAATTTTTATTATACTTTTATAGTTACTCCAAGGGTAATCTTAGTGGGTAAGGTTCATTTATGTCTCAACTTAACACTAGAGGATTAACTTTAACTTCAACAATATTTTCCCTTAATTGAGGAGGTGGATGTACAGACTCTTACTGATTATTGAGTGAAGTTTTTATTCAAAAGAGTAAAAGAATATGATATTCAAGAATATGTTGGAGTGTTTTAACTAATTAAATATGAATCTAATTATAATACAATGAAATTTAACTCAAGAGTATTCTATTATAAATATGCCATTTTTTATAACATCTTTTGGTTTTAGTTCAATGTGTTTTCATTGAATATGCATGATTACTTTTACTATTTCCTCATAACTTATCAAACCATGGTTTATTTTATTTTTATTTCATTAAAAAATTTATACAAAATTGAATTAGATTTAGTGAGAGATTTACTACCAAATCTCCTCAAGAGAATAACCTTGGCCATCCCCTGTGTTTCTCTTAGTTAAAAAATTTTTAGAGCATGCACAACAACGCTTCCTAAATGTATTAATCAGCCAATGAAAGAAGATAAATTGAAATAAAACAAAATTTAAAACATAAATCCATGTGACCCTTCAATTAACAATCAAATAATAAACACTCAAATAGAGGTTAAGAATATAACTTGAAAATGAAACTAAAGCATTAAAGATATGAATGAGCATAAATCTTAGAAGGAATTCTACAGAAACCATTCCACATGATTTAAATTATAGATCCATTTATTCAAGTTTGATATAATTTATTAAAAAATATTTTTTCACAATTTATATTTAGAAATAAAATTAATAACTTTTATTCATTTTAAAAGGTTATATATTTTAAAATAATAGATTTTAATGTATTATTAAGAATACATTACTTTCAAACAACAATGGAAAGGAATCATTATTTCTCAAGAATAATTTTACTAAACATATATTAAAAAATTTATTGATCTTCGAAAGAAAGAAAAAATGACTAATAAACTGATCAAACACAATGGGAAGCCTTAAGTCACTATGGATATTCCCTATGATCTTCATACTCAATGTGATCGAACAACATATAATTGATCCCATTCAAGCACCACTAGAGAAAATAAAACCAAATTTCAAATGGTAACATGTCCATATCATCATCATGTAGTTTAGTAACTATTATTTTGTAAATACTAATATATAGGGAATACAATTCTAGGTGTCATTTTCTTAGTTTACCCATATAAGAACTCGAGGTTCCCAGGTGCTAACCTCTTTCCATCAAGCCAGGTACCACTTTTATATGGATTAAATATTATTCAAATAGTCAAGAAAATTTAAATAACCCCTAAAAAACCATTCCATAAGTCAATGTAATTTTAGAAATACTTGGGTGCTAATGAATACATATATAATTAATCAAAAAAAAATTTGTTATGAAACCCCCTACTTGAAGGTTCTAAATGATCAACATAAGTTATCCTTTAGAAAATCATCTAATTTTTTTAATGAAATTTTATTTAATAAGAAACATTTGAATTTCAAGAATTCTCCTTTAATTATACTCATATACATTTATACATATGTATATACTTGGGCTTTTCAAATTTTCCCAATTTACACACTTCTATGGGAATTGTTACACACATAGGTATATATATAAAATCATGTATAGTCATATAAATATTTAGGGAAAAGTGTAATTATAAAACCACATGATTTTATTAAAAGGAACGATTTCATGTAAATCACCAGTACTTAGCATTTCAAGCATAACATGAAATTCCAAGTAAAAGATTAAAAACCAATTGAAAATATAAGTAAGAAATGCTCTAGAATTTTACATCCCAAAGAAAAGGAAACCTTCCAAGAAATCACTACCTTTGATCATAATAGATTAGGGAAGCTACCATGGTTATTGAAGGAAGTTACTATGAGGAAAAAATTAATAGAACTGGTCAATAAATGAGTTTTGTATTAAAGGAAAAAACTATTTTTATAAAAAAAATATTGATTTGCATATATGTAAAAACCCCAAATCCAGTAACCCAGATCCAATAGTTAAATTATAACATTTGTATATATATGAGGTGTCAAATACCAAGGGAACGAGTACTTTATTAGTCTTATATAGATAAAAACATTCATGATACCTATTTTACTATGGGGGTGAAATATAAAATATAATAATGGAAAACATCTATAATCCATGAAATAATTCAAATAATTATTCATCATATAATATGGAATGAAAAAATTATGGCAAGATCAAATGCTCATTAAGGGTTACTTACAAAGGAACCATTAAAGACCCCAACCCCAGTGGTTCAGAACTAATAGTCAGTTTATTATATTATCATAAGATAAAAGGAATCACATCACAAAGGACTAAATAGTTTATTAGTCTTGGTAAATTAGGTACATAATTGAAATTTAGATTATAATTGATCAAAAAATACACAAATTTTTCTCTTTGATAATTCTATTATTCCTCATAGGGTATCCTTTAATATCAGTCACAAAACACATCTTGGTATCCTGTGAAAAATAAAACATAAGAAAATGGTCATCATAGAGGATTAGTATGTTTAAGAATACAGTGGAAGATATTATGAATAAATAAGCGTAGTCAATATGGAATGATAAATAACTAGAACACATGTCATTTAATCAATAAACTGAGTAAAATATGGTTGAAATAAATTTTGATCAAATAATGAAATATAAATAATCACATAGGATTCATAATTATTCATTGATATTCTAACTAATTCAATAATCAAATGTACATTAATAACAGATAACATAATGAAAAAATTCACAATTTTAGACATATGAAACATATTGTTAACAAATTTCACAAGCCAATTTAAATCATTTGTTACAAAGCAATTTAATCAGTCTAACTAATTTTTCTTAGGAGACCCATCAATCTATTGAGGGGATATATATACCTAGGTCCTAGCAATCACATACTCATTCCAATGAATACCTCATTTGAAAGGGGTGAAATTAGTCAACATAATCATTTTCAATGAAAAAATAACATATGAAATGATAGTACTTATCCAAATCAAATAAAAATAATCCTAAACCATCCAGAGTAATATGTATCACAGTAATAAAACTGTGCATCCTTATCCAACCTGATCATAAACAATCCAAATAAAGAATAATGATGACATTAATAAATCATAACTTTATTGGGTCATAATAAAAACAAAGGGTTTATTTCATTGATGAATATAAACACCATAAAATATCATCAAATAAATTTTTTAGGAAAATAACCTTTTCATATAAAAAATACATTAAAATCACTAAATATTTTGAAAATATTTTTCTTCAAAAATAAACACTAAAAACATAGAATGTAGGCTTTAAAATAGTGATATTTAATGATGGTGGAAAATTATATTCATGTCATACATGTTAAAATAAATATTCCTTTAACATTTTTGATAAAATCGAAATGGGCCTTGTTTCAAACATGAAATTAAGATTACTTTAAAAATAAAATTTAAAAAGATAAAACATTTTAAAAAAATTTGAAAAATTATTTTTAAAAGGATCAAAACATTTTTAGAAATCATATATTTTGATGAAAATTCATTTTCGAACGAAGATAGAATTAAATTCTGATTGTCTTAGAAACATTTTCTCCATAATTTTAAGTACCAAATAGTGGGAAAATTGTATTATTACAAGAAAAAAATAATTATTAACCAAATGATAAAAAATTTATTTATATTAATATAGAAATATCAAATAATTTTTCTAAGGTATAATTAAATAATAACAATCCCGAATAATTATGAGATTTTGAAATAAACCCTTACCATTTTGGGAAATTTTGAATCATATACCACATGATTGAAATATCATCAAGTTAAACCTCAAATACCATGAATTAAAATAGGTTAATCATATAACATATAATAGTGGTAATTATATACACTATAGAAAGGAATAAGTGTTGAATATGATGTCTGTTTAATAGAAGTAAAAAGTGAGATGAGAAACCCTTACCTCAGGTGAGAATTAAATCATATGTGTCCAGACATAATATATAATAAATATAGTTTTATTAATAATATATTACAGAACCATAATCATTTATCTCATACCATATATGATTTACTTATTTCCTTTTACCACCCATTTATTCACAATTCTTTGTTAAAATCACTGTTTTAGTTGGTAATTGATTAATTTTTAATATTCATTTTAGTTAAGTAATTTTTGTCCTTTTAATTTGATCATGGTTACATAATATCTACTATAACATCTATGCATGGATTCAACACATTGTTGACTAGATCCAGACCACCACATGACTTCTAACATGCCTCTACTTACGGAAGAGGTTGTCGACTAGCAGCGAGGGTCTTATATATCGATTATAAGGAGACAATAACCTATTTTATTAGAGTAATAAAAAAGTAGAAATAATAAATAATAGAAATATCAAATATTACCAAAATAAATACCAATATATGAAGATAATCAGTACAAGAAAATAAAATATCCAACTAGAGAAAAAACATTCCATGATAATGTACGTGTCATGTGTCTAAAATAAAAATTGAGAATAAAGACATTAACAGCTCCCAATAAGGTCATGAATCACATCTAATTCCTTCACAAAATTTATATCCCAAGTCATGCATCTAAAACAAGGCCTTTTAACTAATACTTTCCTACAATAATAATGTTTTTTTGGGTACCAATCAAGAAGCATGAGTAGTGTGTGATTACAACTTAGTAATCCATCACCGACGTGGTCAAAAACAATATATAGTATAACAGTGTTTACAGTTGTATAAATAAAAAAGTACAATGATTATGTAAATATTTAGAACATTTTTATTTATTATTTACTTAACCACATTAACTCTAGGGTTCATTAAGACACCTGTACCTCAACACCTCTTTTGGCTTAGGGAAGAGCCCAAAGTGTTCCTAGGTAGTATCATATCATAATACCTACTTTGACTCATGATGTAGCCTGATGTTTTCTAAGGGGAAATCATACCTCAATAACTGCATTGAATCGTGTCGAATCCCAAGGTATTTTCATGTGCTTTAATATCTCAGAGTTCCTTTGTTACCATCCTTCATTTCGAACTTGAATTCCCATATTACCATTCATACTGTACACAATATGATGACCATGTTAACATTCTTTAATTTATACTTGAATGAGCATGATACCACAATACATCACACATTATAATCACTATGTTCCTATTCTCCTTGAAATCCATTTTTTTATTTTCTAAATAAACCACTTTTGGGTTTATTGGGTATCGCACAAACAAAAATAAAAAAAAACCATTCCATAAAAATTATAACTACAAACATAGATACCAATAAATTCTAAAATAACAGCATAAAAGATTCAAATTTCTGATTCCAAAAATAAACAAAATCCTAGCCATGAAACTTGAGGAGATATTGATCAGAATATTAGGGAGTGTCAAGTCTTCAGCCATCATGATTTCCTTCTATCACAGTCATTACCATAAAGTCAATGGACCCACTTATCAGAGAATGTTTTCTAAGGATAAGAACCAGAATAGAGATTCCATAAAACATTGTGAAGGATATATTCACCCTCATTAATGTTGAAATAATATCAATGACTCTATACAATATGATCACCAAACAAGTAAAAACACATTCACTGAAATCAGAAAAAACAATGATCAATGTCGATGCCCACTTTCCATGAAACTAAATCTTCATTGAAAATATCTTATTTCATTACAATACACCACAAAATAAAGGTCTCACCTCCAAGAACACATTTAGCCTATTGAACAACACATACGAAATCGTCCTTGATAACCACCACAACAGACGTACCTGGGGAAGAGAGATGGGATACAAAGCCAATAAAGATTTGTACCAGCTTAGATCCTCCAATAAGAGTCATCAAATTTACCAACAACTATCCAAAAACCCCAATGAAAAAAATAGAAAAACGCAATAGTGAACAGCCAAAAAAACCATAATAGCCAAAACCGAAGCCAAAAACAATATGGATAATTCCACTAGAGAGATCCTAGAAGAAAAATAAGAGAAAGAAACCAAAGGTATGGGAAAAGGAATATATGTCTAAATATGAACAAGGGCCAAGAATAGTTCCATACCCCTCCATCACCATCCAAATATGACCCAAAATCCACAACGTGCCTGACAAAAAATGGGGTAGAAAATGATGGGTTAACCAAAAAGGGCATAAGAGAAGGAAAACACCAAGTTCTACCACTAGAACCCACCCAACACTTATAGAACATAAACACACAAACCCAAAAGGCAGATATAATTCTCTAGGATAGGTAGTAAGAAGGGTGGTGAGATGAATCTGGTATCCACACAAGAAAATAGACCAATTCGAGAAGACGAGAGGAGAAAATGACACTAGGAGGAGGAATTGATCTTAATAAAGGCAACGAGTGCCATCAATACCCAAGGAGTAAAAAAACCTAATAATAAGGGGAAGATAGGAAGTGGAGGAATTAGGGATTGTATGGATCTCAATAATAATGGGGAGACATCTTATAATTTTCCCATTATCTAATTTATACTTGAATAACCATGTTCTCATTCACACATCACACATTAGAATGACCATATTCTCATTATTTAACTCATGTTAAAATGGCCATGTTTCATCCATCAAAACATAATTAATTCAATAATTAATTATATGCATAAATTAAATTCCTATTTTAATAATTAGTTAAACTCTACAATTACATTAGTTAGTGTACCAATTAATTAATCAATATTCACAAATCAAATTCTAAAATTTATTTTCATAATTAATTATATCATGCACAATATTGATTACATATAATTAATTACTCTATTCATTCTCTCAATCTATGATATCAATATCACCTAATTAATCTGACAATTAATTATCTCAATTATTGACATCAAAAGAGCAAAAATAATTACCCAAAAAATTATCTCAAGTCAAAATATTAAATATATCGTAATTAATTCTCTAATTAATTATATAAATCACAATCTCAAAATATCATAATTAATCCCCCATTTATGTATCTAATTAGAAAACCCCTAAATCTCATAATTAATTTTGAAATTAATTATCTACTTCAACAATACATCAATTAATATATTGTCCATATTAATTTACCAAATCAGGGAATTAAAATTTCTAATGAACGCTAAAAATTTTACAATTTTCATACATCCATCAAAATCACGACTATGGTAATTTAATATTATACCACCTACCTTTGATCATCAACGAATAATCACCCAACAAAAATACCAAAAAATAGTGGCACTATGATGTTGATCCAAATCTGAATCTCGAAACCCTAAAAGAATATTAAGAAAATCTATATCTTATATGTATATATGTACATATATAATCATAGATCAATATCTCAAAAAAAAGATTTAGATCTATCCACAACAGAATATTAAACCACTCAAAGAAAGTGGGAAGAATGGGAGATGGACTAGAGAAGAATCGGGATTTGATTCACTTGTTGGGAGATGAGTGGACCATCAATCCTGACTTCAATTATTGATGAAATTTGTTTGGGTAGGCTTGGAATTCATTCTAAGAGATCCAAAATCATGAAATAACACCAAGGACAAAATGGGGGTCTATTTTAGGTTAATAAGGGTTTCATAAAAATTTAGAATTAATTTTCAAGTATTACTAATTACAATGCATGGTTAGCTAGGCTGGATAATGTGGTTTTCCCTAACCATGCCCCAACCATGCGCCTTTTTTATAAGGGTTTATGGTTACTGATTTTAGGGCCCATAATTTTCCAAATTGTGTGCTAACCATGTGAATCACCTCGGACTAGGGTCACAAAGTTAGGTCGTCTAGGGAACATGGTTTTTCCAAACCTTTTTCAACCATACATAAGGCTTTTTCATTCATTTTTCATAAATTTCTACAAAAAAACACACCAATTAATAATGGAAAAAAAATTAATCAAATAATAATTGATGATTACTTGAAAACATGTCTAAGACAACTCCAAAAAAGGACGGGATCTTACAATCTCCACACCTTCTAACAACTCATCCTCAAGATACACTCCCAAGCATCTTTAAGATTCTAAGCCAAAAAAATTGGGCCAATGTGACAAAATATCTTCTTCAATTTCCCTTGATTCCTCCTAAGCATTCCCATCTTTCCACAATATTTGAACTATCAGCATGGCCCTTCCCCGAAACACTTTTTCATGATGATCCAACTCACTAATCAAATGCTCCGCAAAAGACAAATCTACCTCACGCTCAACGAAATCCACATGGATCACATGAGAATGGTTTAGGTAATAATTTTTATGTTGTGGTACATGGAAAAAATCATCCATAGTGATATATTCTTATTGATGATAAAATCGGTTTTATACTGGCACAGTTCTCTCAATAACCAAAACTTTTCCAATGTACCCTGGCACAAACTTCACCAGTATTTGTATCTTATGATGACCCGGTCAAGGTGACACCACAAAAAATACATGATAAACTTCCATAAACTCTATTTGTTATCAATGTATGTCATTATACATCTTCTTTCTACTCAAATCCACATCCATATGTTTCCAAATTATCTTCACCTATCCTGAAATCTCCTACAAGAGACTAAATTCCAAAAATTCCCACACACGAACCTACATTGAGAATAGAGGTGATCTTCATGTACTAAAGTAAAGATCCAAATATTGTTTCATATTTATAGATTCTTAATAAAAATTCTACATGTAAAATTTACTAAATCAATGTTTTTCTTCCAAGATTTCCATAAAGTCAAGAGCACATTCCCGCAACATATCCTCAAGAACCTGTATAGTATGGTTATACTACCCATCTATCTATTGGTGCAAGTTCATACTCAATAATACTAGTGTACCAAGATTTTTCTACAATCTATCAAAAAATCTTGAAGTGTTACATGAGTCATGATCTAAAACAATAGTATGTGGCACCTTATTAAGATAGAACATCCCTTGAACATACAAGTCTCCCATCTAATCCACATAGAAAATTTTTCATATAGTAATTAAATGAAATACATTCATTAGTTGATCAAAAATTACCCAGAAAGCGTCATTATTCATTGGAGTCTTCTAAATACCTACCATAATATCCATTTTCACAACATCCCACTTGCATTCTGAAATGGAAAATGACTATTGAAAACCTCTAGTTCATGGTTGCTTCACCATCAAATGCCAAAAAGTGTAGCTTTATGTCATAAACTCTACAATCTCGTTTTTCATTTAGTGAACTGAAACAGTCATCTTAGGTCATGATACATTTTGGTCACAGCTGGGTAAACCTCCCAATTCAAGGCATGAAATTCCCACATCAATTCCTCATGTATAGTCGTAGGCACAACAACCTGAGTCCCAACATAGATGATCAAATCCTCCTCCATGATTCAATCTAAATTTGAATCCACGCATTAATGGATTTCCCCCAAGGTCAAACATTTCAGATCCACATACTATCTGTCTCTAATATATCTCAAATGTGTAGACTCCACTATATAATATACAAGATTAATCTTCACCTGACTCTCCTGAACCACCACATGTATCTTATCTAGAATGGTCATCATCTTTCACTCAGTGAAAGACTCCTGAACCATATGATCGTGAGTTTTCCTACTCTAAGTATTAGAAAATGTTTTCTTTTTTAGGCATATATGCTAGCTTCAAATAAAATAAATGTATATACTTAACCTATATATGTTACCATCAATTCAAATATCACTATGAGAATATATACCTTAAGTTATTATGATCATTAAACACCATAAAATTCTCACCCAAAAGATATTCTAGCTAACATATCAAAGCATCACATCTGCTAGCTTGATGTCATTCATAGGGTAGTTTCATTCAAGTGGTCTCAACTGCTGAGACCCATACACCTAAACTCTATCTCCATGAAACAATATAGTTAGATGTCGAATCTGATAAGTGTCACAATAAACCATGTAATCCTCACCTAGCTCAAGTAGAATCAAGATCAATGGAAATTTCAAATTCTTCTTTAACTCCTGGATAACCTTCTCACATCATTCTGACCAACAAAAATTTATCCCATTTTTTCAATCAATAAATAAATGCTTACAATCATGAAATGTCTTGGATGATTCTCCAAAAATATCCATATAACCCAAGAAATATATAGATATTAAATATGTTCTTGGTATTATCCCAAGAAACCACTACCTGTATTTTCTCTGGGTCCACAAACACACCATACCCAGAGATGATCTGACCCAATTAGTGTACCTAATAAATCCAAAACTCACTCATAAAAAGCTTAAAATATAGATGATTCTCCCTCAGTGAACTCAAGATGATGTCAATATGATGGGAATGATCATCATGAGGCTTGGAGTTCAAAAATATTTCCTCCAAAAATACTAAAACAAACAAATCTTCGTATAGTTAGAGGATTTTATTCATCAAGTCCATAAACACAAATTGTTAATTCATTAATCCAAATGTAATTTTGACCTACTCATATAGTCTATTCCTACTTCTTAAAGAAGTCCTCGGAATATCATAAGTTGAAACTCTCAGTTGATGATACCTTGATATCAAGTCGATCTTTGAGAACAAAAAAGTTGCTCTTAAATTTTCAAATAGATCATTGATATGTGAAAGATGATACGGGTTCTTCAAAATCCTCTAGTTCAACTTCCATTAATCAATTCAAAACCATAGAGACGCATTATACTCTTTATAAAACAACATTGGGGAACTAAAAGGTGATGTACACGGACAAAATAACCCATTATACTCTAACTCATCCAATTGAGTCTTGATTTCTTGAGGCTCTATCAATACCATTCAATACGGTGGAATAGATACTAGATCAGCTCCCCATATGGGCTAAATTGTGATTTCCACATTACTCTCTGGGAAAAAACAGAGTAATATTACTAAAAAAACATCTTGAAATAGTTTCACTACTATTGGAAAAACATTATGTTTCATACCCCAATCATCTAGAAAAATAAAAGCATCCTAGTCTATGAGCTCTCCCAATTGTTGAGTGATTGTCCCTGATCGGCCTGCCTAGATATCCCATTTTTCATGATGAATATAGTTTTCACCTTTAGCTAATGTAATGGCCACAATCCTATGTTAACAATCAAATTGGGCTTAGTATATGACTATCCTACCAATACCCATTATTATTTCAAGGAATGAGGTGTTATGAATATAGAGATTACATAGAAAACGGTACTCTTCAATCTCAAGAGAACAGAAATTGTATAGAATGATGTATCTAGATTTCAATCCCTATATAGTATCTGTAGTCATTACCCCAATCACAATATCCCCCACATGGATCAAACTATAAACAAGTTTTTCCGATATAATGGAATGATAAGTACCAATATGAAATAATGAAAAAGTTGATATAGAAGCTACCAGAATAGTACCTCTCACTGTCGAATATCCATCCTCGCTATCCACATGTGTAGGTTGCACTGAATGTAGTTTCCATGACCGTCTTCCCTATGATACTTTTTGACTCACTTGGGTTGCACTAATCTGATGATATGGGAAATCCTTCACAAGAACACCACATCCACCTCTTCTACCACCTCATCTAGTAGAATTCCTACTGCCAGGCATAAATTGAGTATAAGATCTCCCCCCCCCCCACACACACCCTAGTTCTGTCTATCTATTCCATCATTGACTATATTTCATTGTGTCCTACATGAATTATATAAATTTCCCATCATGCCACATGATATACTCTCCACTAGTGCTCAGGGACAGTGTTGATGATAGTGGTCTGCACTGATGACAGATCAATCTAGCAAGTGACTATAAAATAAAACCTCTTATTTTACCACTTCTCATTAAACATCCCTTAATAAATTTATCATAATAGTTCTTCCTTCTCTCAAAATTTTCACCTACTAATCCTCTAATAGTAACTATATGTTCAAAAAATTAAGCATCCTTCAGGTTCCCCTTAGCTCTGAATGCCTGATCCACATCCTCAGAAAAATTATTTAACTGAAAAAGATTAACTTTGGACTTAATCTCATAATTAAGTCCATTGTGAAAGTGTATCATCGTATCTTTCTCATATCCTTCCATATATGGATAAATATAATTGTAGGTCTATAAATTTTCTATAATAATCCATCATGGACATTCACCCTAAGTTAGCTGCATGAACTATACTACTTTCTCATAACACATCATCTCATGATAGAAGTTCTCAAAAAGACCTCTCTAATAAGGAATTCCATAACATATAATCAGTCTGTGTAGTATGTGCTGAAATTTCCTACCATCACTTCACTGATCCTTGTAGCATATAAGTAGCCAACTTTACCATCCTCTCACCAAGATTCTCCAAATAGTCAAGTATCCTCTCTATGGACTCAACCCAGAACTCAAATCCCTTAGGTATACCCACTGTAATGAAAGTCAGATGGTTCTACAATTGAAACCTCCTCATCAGTTCATAAATTCTCTTTTCAATCTTCCCTAGGTTTCTTCAAATAAGTTACATAAAGTGGTCACATTTCACTAGTTACTTCCCCCAAAATCCTCACCAATAACTATTGGTTCCTTAGGATCCACTACAAAATATTTCACTTTTTCCAAAGGGGGAATATCTATTGGTAAATGTGCATTTTCTGTTGGTAAAATGCTTTACCAGCATATATGTCCCTGTCACTAAACTGTCGGTAAAAACTCTGTCGCTAAATGTTTTTGAGACAGATAAAATAGTTCTGTTGCAATTATAATAATACCAATAGATAATATATATGTCGGTTAAAGTGTTTAGCAATAGGTTTTGGTGACAAATTTTTATTTTGGTAATAATGTTACCGACATATAATTTATTTTTTATAAATTACATTTTGATAAAAAAATATAAATTTTTATTGCTAGTAAAATTTCATATTATATTTATTAAATTATCATATATAATACATCTATTTTAATTATTATGCAGAAGAATATTTTAACACATGTTAAAACGTAGAAAAAATTTAAATATATTACTAATGAAATTCATTACAAAATTAATCAATACAAAAATTCTAACCCCCCCCCCCCCAAAAGATCCACCACCCGAACCCCACCCCAGCGACCCAGCCCCAACGACCAGCTCCAGTGAGTCAGCTTTAGCACTAGCTGCTCTAGCGATTCAGCTTCAGCACCAGCAGCTCCAGCCCATCCATGTTAGTGAGCCAGCTCCAACAACAAATGATCATTAGAAACTCATACATGCCAGTGAGTCAGCTCCAACGACCAACAACCCATCCATGCTAGTGTTTTTCTATTAATGATGTTTTACAAATTCCTGAATAATTTTTTGTTAAACCCATTTTTGTTAGTGAAGTAATATCCATAAATGTAAAATGTATCCAGAGACATTGAGAGATAGGGTATACCTGCATTCCTTTAGTTGCACCACAATCTTCTCACTTCTTCTATTGAATTTTGATTCCTTACACCATAATTCTGAACTAATTATTGGCAACATAACTCATCAATAATGTGTGGTTCCAAATTATTTAACCCAACAAGAACCAATAAATAAACAAAACAGATCACACAACATAAACATGAGAATCCAATAAACCACTGAACATATCTAAATTCATAACCAATACCGAATACAACTACAACATGAAAAAATAGAAAATAGAAAAACATAACTAAACCAATCCAGAACTAGAAACACTTTCC
Source organism: Viscum album (assembly GCA_963277665.1). Lineage (NCBI taxonomy): Eukaryota > Viridiplantae > Streptophyta > Magnoliopsida > Santalales > Viscaceae > Viscum > Viscum album. The sequence goes on from OY728165.1 coordinate 940,556,398, forward strand.
ATGTGACCCCCGGGTCTTCACCATCTATAAAAACCAGACCTCACTCTATACAAACCTAGACATAACTGAATCTGCAAAATAGCTGGTTGTAAGTAGCACAATTACGGTGAGTATAAATAGTTCAGTAGGTATGCACCAAAGAATACATAAATGAATTTTCCCAAAAACATCCCAAAAAATCTATTTTGAAATACATTTAAGAAAGTAGGATTTTTATCTTTAAAACAATTAGTACCGCTTTCCAGAAATTCACATTTAAATAAAATCATGGATTTCATAAATATCTGAAAAATCCGTATCACCTAAACCCATGCCCTTGGATTTCATGAAAGCCTCATTAGAAATAGTAGCTATGGGAATTGATACATTAGTCTCATCACCAACAGCAAGAGATAACTGCATGTCATTCTTCTGGTGCTTCAGAGAAAATGCAGGTGAATATATATTCTTAATCATGGCCAGAGCCTTCACCTTAAACATCGGATTGGAAAATGCACCCAACTCCAATACATCCAGCAATGTATTTGGGTCCAGTACACTTCGCTCAGTCTAATAGAGTCCCTCTAAGAAGGAATTCATCATGCTTAAAATTGTCATATTCACAAAAACCTTAATTTTTTCACCATTACTAACATCACCTGAGAAGAATGAATTTTCCCATGATGCTGAAAGTTAGGACTACTTATTCATACAAAGCCTTTTCCCCAGTAGCAATGATTACAATTTGGCTATATTCAATAGTTTTTTATGACCTAAAACAGGAGCTTCAAGAAAACCACTGCCCCTTGATGAAATTTGCCTCGCCAGTATTGTTTTTGAAGTAGCAGCATCCATTGTGGACATGTCAACATAACCTTTTCCATCAAAAATCTTCTCAAGTAAACCATATTTGTCAAAAGAGAAGCAAAAGGATTAGACAACCTTGCAATATTAAATTTTCATTTTTACCGAAGTAGTATTTCTGCCTCCTTGAAATGCTTTGATAGGAGAACTAAAGTGCTTTAATGAATTCTGGTATTTTAGTAATCAACATCCCCTAGAATACTTGAGTTTTACACTTTCAAATGGAAGGATTATGTTCTGAAACTTTGACGACATGGTTAATAATATCTCAGGATTAATCGACAACCCAAAAATCTAGTTCTTATTATTTATAGTATGACCATTTCTCACCAATAGTTTCCTCTCATTAATCTTGGGTGACATCCAACTAGTCATCGAGGTCCTTAAAACTGTCATCAAAATAAATGATTTTTTTCATGCTTCCTTTTGGATGCATATATTGACGGGCTATGACATTAGTCTCATAGGAAAATACTGGCCAAACCATTACAAGAAAGAGTGATCAATACTCGAATCCATGAAGGTTCCATGTATTTCATACAGGCGAACCTAACATAAGAGAACATCACAAGCCACGATCTTTGGGATCACTACTCCTGGCCGATGTACTGGAAGGTGATGGATTTAATCAGTTCTATATGTTCATATCCTTCCATGATATAGTTTAATATAATAGCTTTCATCACAATTATGTTAAACAACTCACCATTGATTATTGTTAGGGGAGACAAAACTTTTATTTAGGTCAACTAGGTTGGAAAACCTCTTTACATAATAGGATACCCCTACCCCAAATTTTATTAATATGGTTCTTCATGAGGATCACAAAAAGAAAAACAAGACAAATTGAATAGAGGATTAATAAAACAATAAATTCTTTAAATGTAAATGAAATTGTTCTTCTTATTTTGATTATAAACATTGGATTTAATTAAAAATGAAGTAGAGGAAATAATTTTAGTTTCTCAATCCTTGATAAAAATCTTGTACAAGGAACATAACACGAAATGTAATAATATGACCATATCATCATTTCCCATGTTCAAATTTACGTAGTTTGGTTTCTTATAAGCAATATCCATTTTCTTCAAATGAATAGAGGTCCTTTTAGAAGACCAATGACATGCCAAAGGGTTCCAAAAATGCTAAAATTTGTTAGTAAATAAAATTGATTGCTTGGCTAAAATAGTTTACATCCCACAAAATATAATCAAATGAAATGCATATTTACCCATCACATTAGCATAGGTTAGTGATGAAAATTAATATCCAGACTATAATCTAACAAAATTCATATTTATCGTCCACATTAGAATAGGTTGGTTATGAACATTAATATCCAAAATATAATGTCTATTGTCTTTCATTTCCAATTCCTTGTGAATGTGAATGTGTATTTGAAATGAGAAAAGTGTTTGCTTATACTCAACAAGGATTGTGAAGAGAATTATTCCTAAAAGATTTAATTTCCATGAGTCAATGACCATAGAATTCCTCACAACTTTTATTATCAAAATTTCCTATTGAACAGGTTTTTTATGACAAACTGTATGGACTATAAAAATGATATATAATGAAAAAAATTATCAGAGTGCCATAGAATGTGTGGCTACAACATCCAATGTGAATTTTGAGTTGTGTAGAGGGACATCACATGCAATAGGTAGGTGTTCTTCACTAAGGGATGGGGTGTTTGTACTCTTGAGGGAGTACCCCAAAGTACATTTTTTATGAGTATATTTGAAATTTTTTAACCAATGAGTTGTACAAGTGAGGATAATTAAAACTTATCAAAAAGGACAAAAATGCACTTAGATCGGATGCAATATAATATGTCAATATCAGACGATTAATGAACCACATGTGCATTGGTTCAAATATTATTCAAGTTCCAGTTACAATTGATACCCTCGATCGTCTCTATGGTCATGTCACATTCTTTATCGCTAGAAAATTTGATGCTTTGGAAGAGAAAACATCGGATTATGGTATTGATTTTGGCGACCACAGTCATCATATCAAGGAATTTCAATGTAATTTTGGTATCAAATTATTTCTTGACAAGAAGGTGACAAGCCACTACATCATCCCTGTGAAAAGACTCTATAATGAACAAATGATTATGGATTGGATAGTTTTGGGTGGAGCTGCACTTGAATTTATGTCTGCAGCTTGTCTGGTGGGTTGGTTTGATCTGCTAGCACTTGAATCATCGATAGATTGGTTGTTTATGTTTGAATTCAATAAATACTGAGTAATTTATGTAAGAAGTTCTAGATGAGTGTTCCGGTATTTCATATAAAAATGTATTTTTGGTCACATAGTTATTTTCTTCTACAATTTAAGTGTGAAAGTTTTCCATCAACAAAAAAACCTCATTAGTCAATTCAAACAGCTTATTATAGGGTATAAGTGTTGAAAATAACTCTTTAAAAATGATAAGTATCAAATTTTATATAGTAGTATGATACAATCGTGAAAAATAAATATAAACATTCAGCTTTATCTACTCCAATTTCTAATTAAATTAATTTCACTTGCCACTAAAATGAAAATAAATTAGAAAACATGCTCCATCTATGGAAAAAATAACAAGTAACTTTACACATTAACAAGTATGAGAATAATAAGGACTAATAAAATCAACAACAAATATAACTTTATATGGTTCTTTCCGAGCAACAGCTGCAGATTTTCATAATTTGTTAAAAGAATACTCTCCATCGATGAAACATTCAAAAGCTTAACCTAATCACTTGCAAGATAGTCTTTTAATTTCTATTTGTTATCCTATATGTAAATAACTCATACTGAAAAATATTTAATGTGGATATGTAAATAATAATGAAAATGGTGGAATAAATTATGGCTATAGGTCAACTGTCTAATTATCTATCCATTTATAAATATTTTTAGCACCAGTTGAACAGTATAAATCAAATAGGGACTCCAAAATAAACTAAAAAACAAAACAACCTAATACAAAATTAGATAAAACAGTGTGTGGGATGAATACGATGATGTACCTACTTGTGTTCTCTAGTTAAACACTATATTTCTACTACAAAAGAATAAAATGGAAAAGTATGAAAATAGAATTGATCCATACAAATATGGAGGTCCAAATCAAATAACTCGAGTGGATCTGGAGAATCATGCAATTTGAAAACAAAAATCACATGGAAAATAAATAAAAATAAAAAATAAAATACACATTTCATCTTAATTTCACTAAAACCCTAACTATTATTCAATTCAAATGCCGGAATCCCATGATTTCAAAGGATTAAAACTTGAACCGAAAAAGTTCTTACCTGATAAGAGGCGCAATCATCAAGATATGGGTTTATGTCCAGCTACTCTAGATACCTAATGACTTTAGTTTAAAGTGGACAAAATCAATCGAGCATCAGAAGACATGGGTTGTAGGTGATGCTGAAGATTCAATGTGGGTGCGACTATTGGTGTGGGTGATGTCGATGAACTGTGTCTATGAGTAAAGGAAGGCATCATTGGTCTGGAAATCAGAGTCAGCGCCAGCGGGAGACCACGATTTGGGGAGAGAGGAGGTGCGGGTAGTGCGAAGATAGGGGTGGGAACGTGTTTTTTATTTTATTTTAATAGACCCATTATTAAATTTTATTTATTTATTATTTAAATTTTATTTAAATATAATTTTAATTATTTATGATATATAATATATATTGAATCAGATTTAGAATTTATTACTAATATTCAAAATATTTCATTATTAATGACAACATAATTTTTTATAATTAAGTTATAAAATAGTCTTATATGTTTTTTTTATTTTTGTTAATATCAATATACTTTTTTTATTAAATGGTTAACTAATAATTCCAAAAAATATTTATTGTAATTTTTTTTTGTATTGAATAAAGAATAGCTACAAATTTGTATTTTGAAGAGAATTATTGGTAATAATGATTAATAATTTCAGATTGATTTTTTGGTAAAAAAACTATTGGTATTAATATGATAAAGTGAAATTTTTAATTATTGGTAAAATTTTTGTTGGTAATAAAAAATTAATACCAACATATATATGTGTTGGCAAAAATAAATGTTGGTAATTAAATTTAATAAGCACAAAACTTAATATCTGTTGGAATTGGTCATTTTTACCAATATATATGATATTTGTCACAAATTTTATATTGGTAAAATTCATTTTTTGTAGTGTTCCACTTACAGAAGTCCATTACTAGCCATATCCTCTTGTCATCCCCTCAAAAAACATCATCATGAAGGCATAACTCTATGATTCCAAACAAACATCATAGGATTCATAACAAAACCTTATCACATTAATGTATGAGGAATAATAACAACAATTCACCACAAGTCTTTTAACCAAATCTCTCCACACTATGAAAATTATAGTGTTATCAGTGCCCTTAACCATTCTACTCCTTGTTTTTGGTTATCTAGGTTAAAAAATTAACATATTCTAGTTTCTCATTTAGACACCCAAAATATTCACACTACTACATGATATTACTGATTCTAGTTTCATAGTAAGAACCACTTGTTATTTCAATTTCACAACAAAATGGAAATAGTTAACGTTCAATAAATATCCAAACTCATTTCCCATGCATCCCTAAAATTATGCATGTCACAAAAAAATCCACAGTTCCTAGAATAATTCATGTAGACTCAAATCTCATGCCTTTCTAGGAAACAAGTCAATTCTCAGATAATTTTAACACAAAATTTCATATCACAAAATAAGTGTGTCACCCAAGGTGAAATAATATTCCTCTGTAACAAAAAACAACAATAACAAAAATATTACCATATGTACATGGGTTTTCCCCTGCAGATGGGTTTCCAACTCCCATATACGAGATCATGTGCAAGCCCTAACTCTTCATAGTCTCATGTCCACCTTTACCCAAATAGTAAGATATAAGAAAAATAAAATAAAACTAGCTTTGATACCACTCTGTAGCATTCTATCTCGGGTGAAACACACTCTTTTCCTGAGCCAGACTAATACATGACCTCAAGAGCACATCTCCATACACCATAGTCTGTCGACTATCATCGAGGATCTGATAAGTCAATCATGGGGAGACTATTTCCTCTTTTATTAGAGGATTATATAAGAGGAAATAACAATCAATTGGGGAATAATATATAACCATAATCAATGCCAATGTCTCTAGATAATCAATGTAGGGAAACACAATATCCATCTAAATCCAAAAAAACATTCCATGATAATGTACGTGTCAAGTCTCTAAAACAAAAACAATAAATTAATACACCGATGAAACCGAAGGGGGTCCTAAACCACATATGTTTCTCTCATCAAATATCCATCACAAATCATCCATTAAACACTAGGACTTTTCATTTAACTTGTCCTTCAATAATAAAGTCTATTCAGACATAGATTAGGAAGCCTAAGTAGGGTGTGAGTATAACTCTGTAGGACTACACCCATAGTGTTTAAAGTAATTTCAGTTCAAATATCGCACATAGTCGCATAAATAAATACCGAAAATGTATAACTAAATAGTTTTCACATTATCATTTATAATTTACATAAAAAAATTAACTTTTAGGGTTCATGAGGACACCCATACCACAACGCCAACTTCAGCTCATGCCATAGTCTAAAGTGGTCCCATTTAATATCATATCTCATTACATTCATTAGTTCATACTAAAGAATTTTGTATTCCAAGAAGATATCATATATCAGTGCCCACTTCAGCTTATGCCAGAGTCCAATGTGTTCCCAAGTGAGATCATATCACATAGTGCCTTTGTTATTGATTTTTAATTTATACTTTAATACCCATGTGATCATCCATACCACACACAATCGAATGTACATGTTTCCATTCATTATTTCAAACATGAATGACCATGTTACCAACCAAAAATCATATATTAAAATCAAAATTCATCCATTCTCTAAGTCATACTTGAATGGACATGTTCCATTTCACACATCACACATTAGAATGACCATCTTCCCATTAGTTGAATCATAGTAGAATGAACTACTTACCATTCATCAAAACATAATTAATTAAAAAACTAATTATCCATATGAATTCAATTCCTAATTCAATAACTAGTTAAAATCAAAAATTTCAATAGTTAATCTAACAATTAACTAATCAATATTCACAAATAAAATTTCATGATTGATTTTTAGAATTAATTATCTCATTCAAAATCTCTATTATTCTTAATTAATTTCATAATTAATTATCTCAATCTATGATATCGATATCACATAATTAATCCCACAATTAATCATCTCAATTCCTGATATCAAAATCACATAATTAATCCTGCAAATAATTATATCAATTCTATAAATTCAATATATCATAATTAATTTCCCAATTAATTATCTAAATCACAATCCCTAAATCTCATAATTAATATCCCAATAAATTATTTTATTCGACATTCCCTAAATCTTATAATTAATTCCCAAATTAATTATTTATTTCAATAATACATAAATTACTTATTTGTCAACAATAGTGAACACAATTTCGAAATTACAATTTCTAAAAAATACCAGAAAATATATAATCTGAATGTATATATCAAAATCAAAACTATGGAAATAGAATATTAGAAAACCTACCTCAAATCTTCGAAGAATAATCACCCAATAAAATCCCAAAAAAATCTTTTGGCACAACGATGTAGATCAAGATCATATTACCAAAAACCATAAATCCAAATTAAAGAAAATCAACATCTTATAAATATAGATCTAGATCTATAATCATAGATCAAAATTTAATAAAAATATTTTGATCTATTCAAAAAAGAAGATTAAATTGGAAAAAATAGGGAATATTGGGAGAAGAATGAGAGAATAATTGGAATAGGATTCAATACTATGAGAGGAGTAGAACTTTGATCCAAGCGTTGATTCATGATGAACAGAGGTCAGGAGGGATTTGAATTCATCTAGAGAGCTCCAAAATTGGGAAATATCACCTAGTATTGAATGGGGGTCTATTTAAGAATAATTAAGGGGTAATAGAAAATATAAAATTAATTTTTGGGGTTAATTAATTCCCAAACATGGTTATCCATGATGGGTTGCACAATTTTTTCTTAACTGTGCACCTCATTTATAGGGGTTCACATTTATTCCTTTTAGGGTGCATCCTTTTTCCAAACCCTGCACCAGCCATGGAAATAACCTATCATAATATTCACATGGTCAAATGGTCTAGGGAAAATAGTTTTCCCTATCAGTTCTCCAACCATGCAAAACTTTTGTTCTTCCATTTTTCTGAAAATTATACCAAAACATGCCCCAAGTCATAACTGAAAAAAATACTCATATAATAATTGAAGAATAATTAAAAATGAGTCTGAGACAACTCAAGAAAATGTTGGGATATTACATTATGAATTATAAAAATTATATAAATATAATATATATATGAATTATAAATGTATTTATAGTCATCTATTATTATGATAGATAGAATGTTTCTTACACCGTTTATAGAGATGATAGTTCGTACATATGTATGAACTATATTTTCATTTTTCAGGAAGGATGGAAGGAAATGAAAATAAATATTAATAATATTTAAAGAATCGTTATTATTTAATATATATAATGTTTGTTAATCAAATACATACTTTTTCACGACCCCCTCCCCACAAAGTGTACCCCTCCTGGGCCAGTAATGTGAAAAAGGAGATAATGACCCCTGGGTCCCGCCTCCGGTAGGCCCCGGGTTGGTGACTAGCACTGAGGGTATAATAAACACTCAAATGGGAGGCATTACCCACTATGAGAAAACATGGGGAAGATAGAGATAAGATAGACACCAACCAAGTCCAACTCATAACTAAAATATAAAAGAAACCCAAGTACATATATGAAACGTCATGCAAAAGTACTACACCTAAATGGGAAAACTACAAATACCCAAAGGAAAATAAAAACAGTAGCGACCACAAGCCCAAACAGCTCCTACAACACAAGCAAGTAGTAACCAGCCTGATCTCCAAACTGCTCCAAGTGACCTGAAACCACAATCCCTTCAAAAGTTATCAACCTCATCATTACGTTCCAAAAACTCCAACCCCATGGGTTAACATCATTTATTCAAACATTAATTACAAAATTACTTTCTCGTATTCCCAGGCATTCTAGAAAATCAACCTCTGCTACTAAACACAAGGTGGCTCAATACGGTGAGTAGACGTACTACCCATAGATTCTTTGCAGCCTATAGCAAGAGTGTAGACCCATTCTCCCTTGTGAGGCTGAACACAAAAAGAACGTGGCATACCAAGCGTGTCTTCGCCTCCTTCAGAAGAAGGGTAAGTAAGACCAGCTGCCTTGATCAGTGGGGAAAAGTAAAGTAGATAAACAACCAAGAATCAACAGACATCCAACAATCACATCTATCCCATTCCATCATCCTTGTTGTCCTCCTTGACACCCACATGCATCAACCGATGCATCTCACCACTTTAGGCGTCATCCGCTGCCACAACCACAAGGCCTCCCTACCTCCATATATCACAAGACCCCTCCCAGGTCACATCACAACACAATATATCACAACACCCCTCCAGGGTCACAACACAGCATAAGCAGCATGAAAACAAACATAATAACAATTTGGGCTCTTGGCCCTTTAGCAAGGCATCTGGTCTTCCAACAACAAGCACCAACAATCACATCAAATGGGCTTTTATCCCTAATTCACAACAAGAGGGTTTCTCTGAACCATTCATGGAACTCAATCAAGTTATTCAATCCATCTTGAATTAACAAATTCAATTCATTGGTTCCAACATCATGAACTAATTTAGTAAGCGATCACTGAAGATTAAACATGCTTACTATGCCAAATTTGATCAATATCAAGTCATAACAAGAACCAATTCTTCATTCATGCCTCCGTATATTTATACAACTAATTATCAATTGATTCAGGTTTTACGTTCTTTATCAATTTCATTAGGAACTCCATGCTAACAATCAAGGCATATATATCACACTTATCTAGAAAATCAAGAGGAAAACTAGTATCATGGTATAAAGCAACACCATGCGATCAAACCAATTCTTTTAATCCGGTTCAAGTATTTAATTATGTCAATTACATTTTGATCCAAAGGGCTAAATCATGCTAACTCTACGATTTCACATAAACAATTATAGAAGCCATGAATCCCCTACATTAAACATTTTTGAGTAAAACCACAACGGTCGATGAAAGCCCAAGAAACCGGGTTGATTCTCCATGAATCCTCCTTAGATCTCCTCTCCTAACACAACCAAGACCAAAGCTCCTCATATTCGACATCCACACAGTTAGATCATCCCATAACGGGCGTGGATCTAAGAAACCGAGAGAAGGGGAGGAGTAGATGTAACACCCCATGATTTTAGAAAAAATGTTCTTTTTAATTTCATCGATGTCTTGTGTTGCACGCTACACCAAAAGGATCTTTCAATACATTGACCCCTGACTTGGTTTGCATTACACACAATCACTACCTTCCATGATAGTGTGTGTTGTACGCAATACCGAGTTTCGCTAAACAATGATATGTCATATAAACTAGCCGTTATGAATAGTAATACCCATTTTTTGAAATTTTATAAATTTTTTCATTCTAAATGGACTTCATTATTAGATTCAGAATATCAAAATTAGCCTAGGGTGAATTTTTGGTATTTTTCTGAAAACTTTCAATTTTTTGATGAATAGTGAAAACACCAGGTTACTATTTAAAACCCAACTTTTTATATAAATAATTATTTAATTTTATTTAAATTTATTTTAGATAAAAATTGATACATAATACCTATATAAGTTCAATGTAATTCAATAGAGTCATTTTATAATAATTTTATACATATAAAAATTTTATTGAACTTTTCAGCGTCTTTTACCCACCTCCTAGGAGAGTTCGAAAATATACATAAAACATAATTTTACCGCTTCTGTGAGTGGAATTTCAAAAATCTGAGAGACATGGTTAATATCAAGGAGTAAAATGTGGTTTAATAAGATAAAAATAATTTTTGGTGAATAGTAACTTTTTACTTTTATTTACCGTGGTTAAAAGTAAATAGGGTAATTAAGGGTAAAAATGATATTACTATTACCCTAAAACATGTCCTAATTATATTGGATAAGTTTAATTAGACCCAATAAAACGTTAGGAATAAAATATTACCCTTTAGATCTACTTGTATTGGATTAAGACATTTATTATTATTTTATTTAAAGAAGAGTCGAAATGGTTAAAATCAAAGTTTAATAACTAAAACATTTTTAATATCGGGTAATACATAAGATAAATTAGACTATAAATATTCATTAGAAATATAAAACGATTTCCTACCTAATGGTGTTTTATTTATAATTTTTAGACATTAAATAATTTAATTTATTTATGACACAATGGTGATGCAGTAATTACCTAAATAATGAAATATTTAAATAATTTATATTATAAATACGCAAATAAATGTAATTTGAAACTTTTTATGAATTAAGATAATTTTTATGATTAATATGACATGTTATTATTGATTTAATTATCTTTTTTGAACTAATAATTTTGTTATGAGTTTCACAAAAATCAAGTACCAAATAGTGTCAAAATTGACATAAAATAGTTTTTAAAACCAATATTATATTATTAATTGTTATTTTATTCCTAAAAATATAAGGTTCGACTTAATGACTTATATAAGGATATATATATTAATAATTAACAACTTGGGGTTCGTTTGGCTTTTTATAGTAAGTTTATTAACCATATTGTGTAAGAAAACAAAAAGGCGCGGTAAAAGTTAAATTATTTAACATAGAGTTAAATCTTAATGATAAGGATAAAATAGTAACCTAAACATGTCTAAAAACACATTGGTTGAGATTATTTCGACCCATCCACACCTTATCTTTGAAATAAATCTATTTAGATCTATTAAAAACTGAATATGACTTTATTATAAAATAATATTTTATGTTTTCCTAAGGTGCGCCTCTCCTCCCTTATAAAAATGGCACCCCTTCCCTCTTCTATTCACGCAGTTTTGATCTATGATGCTCAGGAAAACCCTGCCAATTCCTCTTATCAACCTCTCTAGTTATATCATAAAGGTTCTGGTATTCTCAAAAGACCAACTCTAGTGCCCTAAGAAGAAGTTTAAAAGAGGTGCGTCGAAGAAGAGGTAATCTCTTCTACCGATTCTTTCAAGTTTCTTTCTTCTTCAACTTCTTCTTCTTTAGTTGTTTCATTATAAAGTAATAACATAAGTATCACTAATATACTGATATGTTATTATAAATATGAAACAACTCTATTTCACCTTCTATCCGTCCTACGGAAAATGAAATCACTGCGCATGCGTACGTACGGAATACCGTCTCCACGCCGTGGTGTAATCTATTTTCCACCACCACCTAACTTGGATGGCTATAATGGTGTAAATAAATAACTATATATGATTATTCTAAAGTGATATTTATACTTAAATATTATACATAAACTTCAATATAATTCCATGATCATGGTGATGATATCATCACTCGTGGGTACGTACGGACTATCGTTTCCACGAACGCGATGAGATTCATTTTACATGATTAACCATTAAAGTATGATTATAAAGTATATATAATAAATAATCATGAATAATATTACATAATAATGATACTGTATTTATGTACATATATGTTTCATTTACTTAATTCTATTTAATTCAATAAGGAAATGAAAACAGCATTCCTCCGTACGCACGGCCTACCGTATCCATGAACGGTGTATTTCATTCCATTTATCGATCTATCATATATATTTATATAATGAATATATATTATATATAAATCATTTTTTAAATTATATATTAAGTAAATCAGGATATATGTAATAATATCAAGAACAACATGTCTAAACACATACGATAAATGAAACGATTTTACCCAAAACGCTGTTTTAACATGGAATTTACAAAAGAACAGGTAATATAAAGTCATAAGTGAACCATATATGATATAATAACAATGAATATGATTATGTAATAGGTAAATGACATTATTTAAATCATTATACAGGAGTTTTGGATACGTACGAAGCATATTGTACCTATGGTAAGGGATAATTTTGCAATCTCATTTTTATCCGAGATTGTTTATTCGTAAGTATTTACAGGGATTATTGTTATCATCCATGCCCATGTTTTCTAAATATAATTTCATGTATTTTAAAGTCCATTTTATCCATTTTTGAAATTTACCACATTTTATGAAAGGAATCTTACTTTTTTTTACCACACGGGGATCTTTTTGAATTTTCCGACAAAAGTACAAGAAGAATGTTATTTTTAACTTATACGGCATGAACAGGTTTTTACAGTATCCTAACGCATCATTTTCATGAAGCTTACTCTACAAAATTTTATGAATATTTTCTAAAAGAATAATTTTCTTTTAATATTTCATGGATTTTTGTGAAAATAAAATGATTTTGAAGAACAAAGGATATTTTCCTCAAGAATTAATTTCAAGTGTTTTATCAAAACCATTTTCCATCTAAGATGGCATTATTTCATATGTGTATGTTTCAAGTATATTGACTCTATGATTTACATGGTTTCACTTCTCTTATGATGAAATTATATCCATTTGTTTTATAGGGATTATTTTATTATGGGATGATGTTTATGAAACCCATTTTATTCTTTGGATTATGGTGAATGTTTTATGTTTATTTTGTGGCACAAGTAAGAATGATTTCATTATGAGATGGGTGGGACCTATATATTTCTACAATGCATTGGGTAAAGATTTATATCTCATGAGATAGACATGGCTGAAATGGTAAGTTAATCTGGTTCAGTGATACAGGACTGGAACGAGGAGTGAACATGATTCAGAAAGGGACTTTATCCACTATGATGGTCATGGCAGCAATGCCTTGGCTACTATGGAAATCATATCATGTGCTTAATTTTTTCCACAATTAAATGTTTTATTCCCATGTTATTTTATCATTATTGATGTTTCTTTATGATCTATTCCATACATACTACCAAGATTTATTTCACAACTCAAGATGTTGATTTTAAACATTATGTTCATGTTTTGAAGTTCAAATGTATATGGTTTGTTTTATTGTTTTTCTATGCTTACCCTTACGGAGAATTTTTGCTCACCCTTTATATGTTTTCTTTTTCCCAGGATATAAAGAAAGGTCTTAGGTAATAAAAAAGGATAAGATATTTATGGTAGATGTTGAAGATCTTTCACCAAGATTATAAGATTATGTTTTAAGTTTTAAGTTTTCAAAGACACTAAACTAGTATGGTCCTTTGGTGTGTGTTTTTGTTATGTATTAAGTATTCCAAAAAATTTATTTAATGTCCATGTACATCAAGCTTTGGGTCTCTACAGTTGATATCAGAGGAATGGTTTTTTTAACTTTTGGAAACTAGGATGCGAAAAATTTAATGAGATCCGTAGAGATATTTCGATGGTATGTCTAGGGATGTACCTAAGGTTAAGTATACGTATAGGTTATAGTCCTATAATTATGGTAACAATCTTAGAATTAACCCTAAGATGTTATATATTGAAGGTACTCCCCCTTTATTATGTTGTTTTCTCTAGCATGATTTTTTCCTCTCACACTATTCTTTTTGGATTTTAGATGATGGATAGAACCCGAAGGAACCGTGTTGATCAATGTAATGGAAATTGCAATGATTGTCCTCCTGAACAAACAAATGTGATGGGATATGGAGTGCAAAATCTTATTGCTATACTTACACAAGCTATGAATCATTTTGGATTTCCAAATGATCAGAGAAGGGAACAATATTCTATTTAGTCCTTCATGAGGAAACGCCCACCTTCTTTCAATGGGTCTTTTGATCCACTTATTGCTGAACAATGGATCAGTACCATTGAAAAGATTTTTTCCATACTTTGTTATTCGGAACATGATAATGTCATTCTAGCTATTTACTATTTAGAATATGAAGCAGACCAGTGGTGGACTCTAATTATGAATACAAGGCCCCAAGATGAAATTCAATCCATGGAATGGGATGAGTTCAAGAACGTGTTTTTCAGTAAGTACTTCCCTCGTATTCTTCAAACAAAAATGGGAAAGGAGTTCCATAAGCTTAAGCAGAACGATGATGAATCTTTTGGAATATACGAAGTGAATTTTATAAGACTTTCAAGGTATGTATCTGGTTTTATCATCCAACCTGAAAGTAAAGTTGGTCAATTTTTCATTGTCTTAAAACCAAGTCTTCGATGAGCATTAGCTATAAGAGACTTCGATAGCTATGAATAAATCCTATGTTGTGCAATCAAGGTAGATCTAGAAGTTGGTGTAACATATCCATCTCATGGTTTTGACAGGAAACGAAAGATGGAGTTCAAGGAGAAATATCAGAATAATGGTGAAAAGAAGATGAATGTTTCTTTATGCTCAAAGTGTGGAAAGAAGCATGGTAGAGATTTTCTACAAGCGACTAGAAAATGTTTTAAGTATGGAAAAGAAGGTGATCGAGAATTTGAGTGTCAAAGTAATGGAAAAAGGGTTTCTAATGATGTGAATAAATAAAATACTATAGAGAGCTCACCACCAATACTTTAATGCTTCAAGTGAAAGGAAATTGGGCATTATGCTAATCAATGCCCTAATCCAAGGGTTAATGATGATCAACGTGAGAAACCACTTAAGGCAAAGGATAAATGAAGTCACATGCGATCACTATTTGTCATTTTGAGTATGACAATGATGTTGTGTAATGTTTAAGTGTTTATGTAATGGGATTTCAAAATAGTATCATGGAATCTCATTTATGAAATCGTGGAATTTTGGAATATCTATGTATTGGTTTTCAATAATTATATGGTACGGGTAACCATGAAAAGTGATTGTAATATTTTTGGAAAGTAGATGATATGCACATAATGAAGGGATAAGGAGATAATGAGATGTTTAGTAGTATTATTGACCTCATGACTGAGGTAAGGACAATGTGATATCATGGTTTGAGTATATAGAATTTTTGGGATTTTGGTATGTGGAAAGAGTTAACTTTTGATAGAATTCATGTTTTCACTAAGGTTCTTATGGTAATTTATGTTTCAAGAGAATACTTGATTAAGGTATTCACATGTCTGGAATGTGAACAACAAGATATAGCGTATGATATATGGGGGATAAATGATGGTATTCACATGATCGGTAGATGACATTTCTAGTGATTGTTTTCTTTAAACTATGAGCTTTGACAGAAGTATTTTAGATAAGCCTAATGATTGGAATGAATTATGTTATACATAAGTTAGTATTGTTTAAGGCTAGAAATGTTTTCGATATTATTGATGGAATGTTATAATAGTGTAGTTTAAGAAACGGGACAACATGCAGAACGGGCGAAAACACGTCACGTCAGACAAGGTTGTGGGAATCGAACCCACAACCGAAGTGCGAGCGGCCTTTATCACCTACCAATGGCCTACAGGAAGTCCCTAGTTAGTAGAAGCTAGTTTTATTATATTATGTGGTATGATATATGAAGTATAAGTCCATTTTAGGAACCATATACAATTAATCTCACTATAGATGGACTTATGTATATTTAATAACTTTTACTATCCTTTGTTTGAGATAGATGGAATGACCTATCATTCTATCGCATGATCTGCTAACACTTCACGGAAGACAAATTCAACTTCATTTCATTAAGATATGATGTAGAAATTGGTCAAGGCGCAAACAATAGTAAGATAGTACCAAAATCAAGTATGTATTTCTTTTAATTCAACAATTCTTCAACTTTAGGGAAATGATCTTGAATACAAAAAAAATGTTGTCCTAGTGTCCTTAAATCTGATGAATCAGATGATAGTTTAAATCTTCAAAAATTTATGGCTTTGTGATTGTTGGATTTTTTAAAGCCATGTTCTCTACCACTCTCCATCAGAACATGATGGTTAGATTTCTCTTCCATATCCATATTTTCCCCAATGTTCTTATATTTGGAAACACGATGATTTGTTAATTTGGGGAACCGTTATGTTTCATACGTTATTTTTTAAAGATAAGTTTTGTTATTCCTTTTTACGATGTGGATTTCTAATAAAAATAATTTCAAATAGTAAACCATTTATATCCCCGATGAATTTCGAGGGAGAAATTCATTTTAAGGGGGGTAGAATGTAACACCCCGAGATTTTATAAAAAATGTTCTTTTTAATTTCATAGATGTCTTGTGTTGCACACTACACCAAAAGGAGCTTGCACTACACGTATCCCTGACTTGGTTTACATTACACACAATCACGACCATCCATGATAGCGTGTGTTGCACGCAATACCGAGTTTCGCTAAACAATGATATATTATATAAACTGGCCATTATCAATAGTAATACTCACTTTTTGAAATTTTATAAATTTTATCTTTCGAAATGGACTTCATTTTTGGATTTGGAATATCGAAATTAGCCTAGGGTGAATTTTGGGTATCTTTCTGAAAACTTTCAATTTTGGATGAATAGTGAAAACACTGGGTTAGTATTTAAAAACCGACTTTTTATATAAATAATTATTTATTTTGATTAAATTTATTTTAGGTAATATTTGATACATAATAACTATATAAGTTCAATGTAATTCAATGCAGTCATTTTATAATAGGTTTAGACATATAAAAGTTTTATTGAACTTTTCACCGTCTTTTACCCACCTCTTAGGAGAGTTCGAAAATTTACATAAAACATAATTTTACTACTTCTGTGAGGGGAATTTTGAAAATCTAAGAGACACGGTTAATATCAAGGAGTAAAATGTGGTTCAATAAGATAAAAATAATTTTTGGTAAATAGTAACTTTTTTCTTTTATTTACCACAGTTAAAAGTAAATAGGGTAATTAAGGGTAAAAATGATATTACTATTACCCTAACACATGTCCTAATTCTATTGGATAATTTTAATTCGACCCAAAACAACCTTCGGAATAAAATATTACCCTTTAGGTCCACTTGGATTGGATTAGGACATTAATTATTATTTTTTTTAAAGAAGAGTTAAAATGGTTAAAATCAATGTTTAATAACTAAAACTTTTTTAATATAGGGTAATGCATAAGTAAAATTCGACTATAAATATTCATTAGAAATTTAAAAATATTTCCTACCTAATGGTATTTTATTTATAATTTTTAGACATTAAATATTTTAATTTATTTGTGACACAATGGTAATGCAGTAATTACCTAAATAATGAAATATTAAAATAATTGATATTATAAATACCCAAATAAATATAATTAGAGACTTTTTATGAATTAAACTAATTTTATAGGTTAATATGACATGTTAGTATTTATTTAATTAACTTTTTTCGAACTAATAATGCTGTTATGAGTTTCACAAAAATCATGTACCAAATAGTGTCAAAATTGACATATAATAGTTTTTAAAACCAATATTATATTATTAATTGTTATTTTATTCTTAAAAATATAAGGTTCAGATTAATGACTTATATAAGGATATATATATTAATAATGAACCACTTGATGTTCTTTTGGCGGGTATAGTAAGTTGATTAACCATATAGTGTAAGAAAACAAAAAGACACGGTAAATGTTAAATTATTTAACTTAAAGTTAAATCTAAATGATAAGGATACAATAGTAATCTAAACTTGTCTAAAACCTATTGGTTGAGAGAATTTAGACCCATCCCCACCTTAGAGTTGAAATAAATCAGTTGGGAGCTATTAAAAACTGAATATGACTTTATTATAAAATAATATTTTAAGTTTTCCTAAGGTGCCCCTCTCCTCCCTTATAAAAAGGGAACCCCTTCCCTATTCTATTCACACACTTTTGAGACATTAAGCTTGGAAAAACCCTTCCAATTACTCTTCTAAACCTCTCTAGTTATATCATAGGGGTTATGGTCTTCTCAAAATACCAACTCTAGTGCCCTAAGAAGGAGTTTAAAAGAGGTGTGTCGAAGAAGAGGTAATCTCTTCTACTGATTCTTTCAAGTTTCCTTCTTCTTCAACTTCTTCTTATTTCCTTGTTTCATTATAAAGTAATAACATCAGTATCAATAATATACTGATATGTTATTATAAATATGAAACAACTCTATTTCACCTTCTATCCATCCTACGGAAAATGAAATCACCGCGCGTGCGTACGTACGGAATACCGTCTTCACGCAGTGGTGTAATCTATTTTCCACCACCACCTTACTTCGATGTGTATAATGGTGTAAATAAATAACTATATATTATTATTGTAAAGTGATACTGATTCTGAAATATTATACATACACTTAAATACAATTCCATGATCATGGGAATGATATCATCGCTCATGCGTACATACGGACTTCCGGCTCCACAAACGCAATGAGATTCATTTTCCATGATTAACCATTCAAGTATGATTATAAAGTATATATAATAAATAATCATGAAATATATTACATAATAATGATACAAGATTTATGTACATATATGTTTCATTTACATAATTCCATTTAATTCAATATGGAAATGAAAACTACGTTCATGCGTACGCACGGCCTACCGTCTCCATGAACGGGGTATTTCATTCCATTTATCGATATATCATATATATTTATATACTGAATATATATTATAGATAAATCATGTTTTAAATTATGGATTAATTAAATCAGGATATAAGTAATAATATCAAGAACAACATGTCGAAACATGTACGATAAATGAAACGATTTTACCCGAAATGCTGCTTTGACATTGAATTTACAAAAGAACGGGTAATATAAAGTAATAAGTGAACCATATATGATATAATAACAATGAATATGATTCTGTAATAGGTATATGACATTATTTAAATCATTATACAGGAGGTTTGGATACGTACGAAGCATATCATACCTAAGGTAAGGGATAATTTTTCAATCTCATTTTTATCCGAGATTGTTTATTCGTAAGTATTTACTGGGATTATTTTTATCATCCATGCCCATGTTTTCTAAAAATGTTTTCATGTATTTTTAAAGTCCTTTTTACCCATTTTTGAAATTTACCACATGTTATGAAAGGAATTGTACTTTTGTTTACCACATGGGGATCTTTTTGACTTTTCTGACAAAAGTACGAGAAGAATGTTATTTTTAACTTATACGGAGTGAACGGATATTTACGGTTTCATAACGCCTCATTTTCAGGAAGCTTACTCTACAAGATTTTATGACAATTTCAAAAAATTACTTTTCTTTTAAAATTGCATGTAATTTTGTAAAATAAAATGATTTTAAAGAACAAAGGATATTTTCCTCAATAATTCATTTGTATTGTTTTATCAAAACCATTTTCCATCTAAGATGACATTATTTCATATTTGTATGTTTCAAGTATAATGTCTCTATGATTTACATGGTTTCACTTCTCGTATGATGAAATTATATCCATTTTTTATAGGGATTATTTTATGATGGGATGATGTTTATGAAACCCATTTTATTCTTTGGGTTATGATGAATGTTTTAAGATTATTTTGTGGCACAAGTTAGAATGATTTCATTATGAGATGGGTGGGACCTATATTTCCCTCCAATGAAATGGGTGAATATTTATATCTCCTGAGATAGACATGGCTGAAATGGTATGTTAATATGGTTCAGTGATACAGGATTGGAATGAGGAGTGAACTCGATTCAGAAAGGGACTTTCTCTACTAAGATGGTCATGGAAGCAATGCCTTTGCTACTATAGAAATCATATCATGTGCTTAATGTTTTTCCATAATTAAATGGTTTATTCCCATGTTATTTTATCATGATTGATGATCCTTTATGATCTATTCCTTATGTACTGCCAAAATTTATTTCACAACTCATGATGTTGATGTTTAAACTTTATGTTCATGTTTTGGAGTTCAAATGTATATGGTTTGTTTTATTTTTTTCCATGCTTACCCTAATGAGCATTTTTCGTCAACCTTTATATGTTTTCTTTTCCCCAGGATATAAAGAAAGCTTTAGGTAAGAAAAAAGGGAAGATATTTATGGGAGATGTTGATGATCATTCACCAAGATTAAAAGATTATGTTCCAAGTTTCCAAAGACACTAAACTATTATGGTCCTTTGGTGTCTGTTTTTGTTATGTATTAAGTATTACGCAAAACTAACATAATTTCCATGTACATCAAGATTTGGTTCTCTACATTAGATCTAAGTATATCTAAGCAAATCAAGCAGGAACGACCACATACCTCAAGAAACCGGCTCCGATTTGTGAAGAGATGCCTCCGGATCTCCTCCAAAATGCTTGGGAGAGGTTCTTCCACCTCCAAGGAAGGGTAATCCCGAGTTATGGCTGATTAAGGGCTTAAACGAGGTGATTAAAGGCAAAACGAGTAAGATCAACAATTTTAGGATCTAACATTAAGTGCCTGAACTGTTAGTCCGCACAGTTTAACAAACCGTGAGCTAACCGCGCGTTAGCTTCTGCCTCAACAATCACTCCTCGCATAATTAGTCGGCACAGTTAGGCAAACTGTGCACTAATTGTGCATTAGAAATTTCCTCCAAGACTAGCCTTGCACGGTTTGGCCACACGGTTTAGGAAAACCATGCACCTCCCATGTGATGGCTATAACCCTTTAGATTTCCGTAAAAGTCCACTCAAACACACCCCAATCCACCTTTACCTTCCAGAACACCTCTAACACCATATTTTCACAAAGGAATGGACCGGAGTGGTCTGGGCCATTACATCAGATAACTCTCAAAACATTCTCGTCCTTGAGAATCTAAAACCAACCTAAAGAGAAAATGAATCAGGGTCTGAACAATCACCCACCGAGATACCTCTCAAAAGAGAGCAATCCACCAAAGCAACAAAGGGAGTCATCTCATAAAGATGAAAGTTTCATAACCACGTCAGCTACAATGATACCTGGAAAGAGTTAAATATCAAACAAATCTGGGTACTGAGCACGTATCTGTGACTCATGTTCCCAAGTACTCTCCTCCATGCCACAGTGTCGCCACAAGACAGGATCTAGGGGGATGGAATGCCTGCACAACACCTTCTCTTTGCGGTCTTGTATATCCACAGGTTTCTCCTCAAAGGTGGCATCATTATCAAAATCGGTCTCCCCCCAATCAATGATGTGAGAGTCATCATGAAGATAACGACAGAGCTGTGATACATAGAAAACATCATGTATCCGACTCATCTGTGGGGGAAGTGCCACTCGATACGCCACAGCTCCAACATGAGCTAACACCTCAAGACGCCCAAAAAACTGGGGAGAAAGCTTAATTCCACAACCAAAGCTTCACTACCCATGGTGGGGAGTCACCTTTAGAAACACATGATCCCAAACATTAAACTCTAAGGGTCTCCTTATTTTATTAGAATATGATTTATGAAGATCCCATGCTACCTTAATCCTCTCACAAATCACCTGAACGATCTCTGTTGTGTTATTCACTAGTTCTGGTCTGAGAATTGCTGACTCTTCAACCCCAATCCAGCACAACGGTGAATGGCAAGGTCAGCTATACAAGGCTTCAAACGGCGCCAAACCGATGGTGGAGTGAAAACTGTTATTGTAGGAAAACTCCACCAAGGGTAAGTGCCTCCTCCATGAACCTCCAAAATCAAGAATACAAGAGCACAACATGTCTTCAAGAGTCTAGATGGATCACTTTGTTTGACCATCCGTTTGAGGATGAAAAGTAGTGCTAAGGCATAGCTGAGAACCAAAAGCATGTTGGAGTCCTCTCCATACACTGGAGGTAAAACGAGGATTTAGATCAGAAATGATCATCCTAGGAACTCAATGAAGTCTCACCACCTCCTCTAGATACTGCCTCGACCAAACTTCCACTGAGCATGACTCCTTGATTGTTGTAAAGTGGGATGATTTTGTTAAACGATCCACTACCACCCAAATAGCATCATATTCTCTCGGATCTTAAGGTAAGCCAGTAACGAAGTCCATTGAGATTTCCTCCCACTTCCACTGAGGAATCTCTAATCATTGGAGAAGAACACCAGGAACACAGTTTTCGGCCTTCACCTTCTAGCAGACTAAACATCGAGAAACAAAACTCCGCAACCACACGCTTCAGCCCAGGCCACCAAAACTGGCTCCTCAAGGATCGGTACATCTTTGTCACACCAGGATGCACCACTAAAAGATAACTATGGAACTCTCTGAGGACCGTCTCGTGCATCGCCAAGGGAACAGAAAGCCTTCCATGATACAACACTCTGTGTTGATCATCCTCAGACCAACCATCAGGGCCTCACCACAAACAACTCAGTCTCTCCAGACCTCCACTTCAAGATCCCCCAACTAGGACTGTTCCAACTTCTGTATCAGGGATGACTACACTGTCATCTGAAAAAGACAGCCTCTACCCCCAAATTCTACCATATAAATATGTAATGCTGGCAGTTCTTCCATTACTCTCCAGGAATCACTAGATTCACGCACAGCATCACTACGTGACTTTTGGCTCAGCGAATCAGCCACAACATTCCCTTTTACAAGTGTATACGATATTTCAAAGTCATATTACTTCAAGAACTCCATCCACCAAAGCTGTCGCAAGTTCAAGTCACGTTGGGAGAAAACATACCTCAAACTCTTATGATCAGTGAAAACCACAAAGCATTCACCAATGAGGTAATGTCTCCACAACTTCAGAGAAAACACCATGGCTGCCAACTCAATGTCATGAGTGGCATAGTTCTATTCATGGAGATGCAACTGTCGAGGCGCATAAGAAACAACTGACCTCTGCTGCATGAGAACACAGCCTAGCCCTAGATGTGAAGCATCGCTGAAAACATCAAACTGAACTCCCTCAACTGGGAGACCAAGAACTGGAGCACTAGATAACTTCTCTTTTAGGTACTCAAAATCTTCTTGACACTCATCATCCCATATGAACGCTTGATCCTTTCTAGTAAAAGCTGTCAAAGGAGTTGCAACTCGTAAGAAATTGGCTACGAACCTCCTTTAGTATCATGCGAGCCCAAGGAAATTCACACCTCTGAAACTGTCTTGGGGGATTCCCAAGACACAACTACTTCTATCTTCGATGGATCCATAACTACTCCCTATTGGGACACAACATGTCCTATGAAATGGACTTCTCGAGCCCAAAACTCACACTTATACAACTTCCCAAAGAGTTGATGTCTATGAAGAACTCCCAAAACGGCTCATAAATGCTCTGCATACTCCTCTTTATATGTAGAGTACACAAGGATGTCGTCGATGAAAACTACCACGAACATTTCCAGGAACTCACGGAACACTGCATTCATCAAACCCATGAACACAGCTGGAGCATCCGTCACACCAAATGTCATTACAACGAACTCATAATGCCCATGAAGACACCAGAATGTAGTCTTCGGGATATCCTCATCCTTCACACACATCTGATGATATCCTGACCGCAAGTCGATCATTGAGAACCATATTTCACCCTTCAGTTGGTCGAATAAGTCATCAATCCACGGATGAGTATAGTGATTATTATTGTCACTTTTTTTAAGTGACGATAATCGACACACAACTGCAAACTGCCATCGGCCTTTTTTACGAACAGAACTGGTGGACCCCATAGTGACACACTTGGTCAAACAAAACCACAATTCAACAGACCATCAAGCTGTATACATAGCTCTCTTAACTCAGAAGGGTCTATCCTATATGGAGACATAGATATAGAATATTCTCCTGGCTATAGCTCGATCCCAAACTCGATCTCTCATCGAGGGGGTAAGGCCACAACATCTTCTAGAAAAACATCAGGGTACTCCTCTACGACCCTAGGAAACGCCAACTGCTAAACCTCTGAAGAACTCAGCATCATCTCATCCGCCATGGATGATAAGGATGAAACACACCTATAACCTATCTGAGGATCTCGTTCACCAACAAACACCACTTGCTCTCCATCCGCACCAATGATGATGACCTTCTTCCTGATGCAATCCACGATAGCCTGCAACAAATACAACCAATCCATGCCGAAGATGACATCATATGGTTGTATTCGTAAACATAGGAAATCTTCCCAAGAGTGGTGTTTCCCCAACACTAGCTCATAGTCTCTACATACTTCAAACAAGTCAGCTCGACCTCTAACTAGCATACTCAACTCCAATGGCACAAGAAGCCTCTCTACCTCAAGTCCCAAGGCATGGAAAAGGGTAGGTGATATGAAGGAGTGCGTCAATCCTGAATCAAACAAGGCATACACCAAGGTAGAAACCAAGAAGGGCATATATATCACACTTATCTAGAAAATCAAGAGGCAAACCATAAGTTAGCTTCTGCATCAAAAATCACTCCTCGCACAGTTAGTCGGCACAGTTAGACAAACTGTGCTCTAACCGTGCATTAGCCACTACCTCCCAGACCAGCCTTGCACGGTTTGGTCGCACGGTTTAGGAAAACTATGCGCCTTCCGTGTGATGGCCATAACCCTTTCTATTTCATTAAAAGTCCACCCAAACACACCTCAATCCACCTTGACCTTCCAAAACACCTCTAACACCATATTTTCACAAAGGAATGGACCAGAGAGGTCTGGGACATTACATCAGACACCTCTCAAAACATTCTTGTCCTCTAGAATCCAAAACCCAACTAAAGACTAAACAAATTAGGGTTTGAACAATCACCCACTGAGATACCTCTCAAAAGAGAGCAATCCAGCAAAGCAACAAAGGGAGCCATATCATAGAGATGAAAGTTTCATAACCACATTAGCTACAATGATACATGGAAAGAGTTAAATATCAAACAACTCTGGGTACTGAGCACGTATCTGTGACTCACGTTCCCAAGTACTCTCTTCTATGCCCCTATGTCACCACAAGACACGAACTAGGGGATGGAATGCCCACACAACACCTTGTCCTTGTGGTCTTGTATCTCCACAGGTTGTTCCTCAAAGGTGGCATCATCATGAACATCGATCTCTCCCCAATCGATTATGTGAGAGTCGTCATGAAGATAAAGATAGAGAATCGATATATGGAAAACATCATGTATCCGACTCATCTGTGGGGGAAGTTCCACTCGATACGCCACAGCTCCAACACGAGCTAACACCTCGAAAGGCCCAAAAAACTAGGGAGAACGCTTTCTTCCATGACCAAACCTTCACTGCCCACAATGGGGAGTCACCTTCAGAAACACATGATCCCCAACATTAAACTCTAAGGGTCTCCTTCTTTGATCGGAATATTATTTATGATGATCATGTGCTGCCTTTATCCTCTAACGAATCACCTGAACCATCTCTATTGTGTTCTACACTAGTTCTGGTATGAGAATTGCTGACTCTCTAACCCTAGTCCAGCACAACGGTGAACGACAAGGTCGGCCATACAAGGCTTCAAACAGTGCCATACCGATGGTGGACTGAAAACTGTTATTGTAGGCAAACTCCACCAAGGGTAAGTGCCTCCTCTATGAACCTCCAAAATCAATAATACAAGAGCGCAACATGTCTTCAAGAGTTTGGATGGTTCGCTCCATTTGACCATCCGTTTGAGGATGAAAAGCAGTTCTAAGGCATACCTGAGAACCGAAAGCATGTTAGAGACCTATTTATACCCTGGAGGTAAAATGAGGATCTCAATCAGAAATGATCATCCTAGGGACTCAATGATGTCTCACCACCTCCTCTAGATACTGCCTTGAAAAAACTTCCACTGAGCTTGACTCCTTGATTTCTATAAAGTGGGATGATTTCGTTAGACAATCCACTACCACCCAAATAGCATCATATTCTCCCAGATCATGAGTTAAGCCAGTAACAAAGTCCATTGAAATGTCCTCCCACTTCCACTAAGGAATATCTAATGGCTGGAGAAGACCACTGGGATCACAGTGTTCAGCCTTCACATTCTAGCAGACTAAACATCGAGACACAAACTCCACAACCACACACTTCAGACTAGGCCACCAAAACTAGCTCCTCAAGGATTGGTACATCTTTTTCACACCATGATACACCGCTAAAGGAGAACTATGGAACTCTCTGAGGATAGTCTCACGCATCTCCAAGGGAACAAAAATCCTTCCATGATAAAACACTCTGTGTTTTTCTTCCTCAGACCAACCATCAGGGGCCTCAACATAAACAACTCGGTCTCTCCAGACCTCCACTTCAAGATCCCCCAACTGGGACTCTTCCACCTTCTGCATCAGGGATGATTTCACCGTCATCTAAAAAAGATAGCATCTACCCCCAACTTCTCCCATATCAATATGTAATGCTGACAGTTCTTCCATTACTCTCCAGGAATCACTAGATTCACGTAGAACATCACTACATGACTTTTGGCTCTACACATCAGCCACAACATTAACTTTTCCAGGTGTATACGATAATTCAAAGTTGTATTCCTGCAAGAACTCCATCCACTGACATTGTCGCAAGTTCAAGTCACGCTGGGAGAAAACATACCTCAAACTCTTATGATCAGTGAAAACCATAAAGTGTTCACCAATGAGGTAATTTATCCACAACTTCTGAGAAAACACCATGGCTTCCAACTCAAGGTCTTGAGTGGAATAGTTGAGTTCATGGAGACGCAACTGTCGAGACCCATAAGAAACAACTGACCTCTACTTCATGAGAACACAGCCTAGCCCCAGATGTGAAGCATCGCAGAAAACATCAAACTGAACTCCCTCATCTGGGAGACAATGAACTAGAGCACTTACTAAATTCTTTTTTAGGTACTCAAAATCTTCCTGACACTGATCATCCAATATGAACGCTTGATCCTTTCTAGTCAAAGCTGTCACAGGAGTCGCAACTCGTGAGAAATTGGCTACTAACCTCCTGTAGTATCCTGCGAGCCCAAGGAAACTTCACACCTATGAAACTGTCTTGCGGGATTCCTAAGACAAAACTTCTTCTATCTTTGATGGATCCAAAACTACTCCCTATTGGGACACAACATGCCCCATGAAATGGACTTCTCGAGCCAAAAACTCACACATCTACAACTTCCTAAACAGCTGATGTCGATGAAGAACTCCCAAAACAGCTCGTAGATGCTCTGCATGCTCCTCTTTAGACGTGGAGTACACAAGGATGTCATCGATGAAAACTACCATGAAATTGTCCAGGAACTCACGGAACACTACATTCATCAAACCCATGAACACATCTAAAGCATTTTTCACACCAAATAGAATTACAACGAACTCATAATTCCCATGATGACACCAGAAAGTGCTCTTTGGAATATCCTCATCCTTCACACGCATCTGATGATATCATGACCGCAAGTCAATCATTGAGAACCATCTTGCACCCTTTAGTTGATCGAATAAGTCATCAATCCACAGAAGAGGATAGAGACTCTTTATTGTCACTTTGTTTAAGTGACGATAATCGACACACAACCGCAAACTTCCATCAGCCTTCTTCACGAACAGAACTGGTGCACCCCATGGTGACACACTTGGTTGAACAAAACCACACTACAACAAACCATCAAGTTGTATACATAGCTCTTGTAACTCAGAAGGTGTTATCCTATATGGAGACATAATTAAAGGAGATCCTCCTAGATATAGCTCGATCCCAAACCCGATCTTTCGTTGAGGGGGTAAGGTCACAACCTCTTCTGGAAAAACATCCAGGTACTCCTCTATGACCCAAGGAAACACCAACTGCTAAACCTCTAAAGAACTCAGTATCATCTCAGCCGCCATGTATGATAAGGATGAAATGCGCTTATGACACATTTGAGGATCTCGTTCACCAAAAAACACCACTTACTCTTCATCCGCACCAATGAAGATGACCTTCCTGAAGAAGTCCATGATAGCCTGCACTGAATACAATCAATCCATACCGAGTATGACATCATATGGTTGTATTCGTAAACATAGGAAATCTCCCCAAGAGCGGTGTTACCACAACACTAGCTCACAGTCTCTACAAACTTCAAACAATTCAGCTTGACCTCCAACTGGAATAGTCAACTCCAAGGGAACTGGAAGCCTTTATACCTCAAGTCCTAAGGCATGGACAAGGGTAGGTGATATGAAGGATTGTGGCACTCCTGAATCAAACAAGGCATACACCAAGGTAGAAACCTAGCAAAGGACACCACAAATGATGTCTGGCTCGCCTGGAGCTGGCAACACTAGGGAATGATGATTACCACAACCTCCTCCACAGTCTCTCTGAACCTGATGATGACCACCACCACGGTCGCGATCTGCTCTCTAAGGATGAGGTATGTCATGGGGCTCTCCCCTGCCCACCACATCTACTCTATCTTGATCTAAAGCTGGTGAAACTGGCTGTTACTGCCTTGTCCGGAACTTCCTTAACGGAGGAACCTAGAGAGTAGCGCCCGGTGCACGATGTCCGCCCTAAAAGGTCGGGCCCTCCCACTGCTGATGACCACGACCACCACAAGTAAAACAAGCTCATGATATTTTGGCATAGGTTTGGGAGTTTCTGCCTCCAGAGAAACGAGATGTGAAGGGCTGGGACCTACCCCCGGCTGAACGAAAACTCTTTTGCCCTGAAAACCGGGAACCCCAGATCACAACCTTTCTTCGTGAGGAATCATGATGATTCCCCTATTGTGATGATCCGGTCCTAGCCAAAGTCCTCTCTACAACCTCCACCTTCCCTAGCACCTCAAGATATGTCTTCAGTATAAATGGGGTGACCTGGCACTAGATCTTTGGATGCAAAGACTCCTCAAAATTCCTTTCCCTAGACTCCACATCTAGTAACAAGTCTGAAGCATACCGTAAAATGTTCTGGAAATGGATTCCAAACTCTCGAACAGTGGAGCTCCCCTGTCGAAGGGTAAGAAGCTCCTTGCGACTGGATGCCTTAGCAGTCGAGGAAAGGAACACGCCTCCAAACTTATCTCGGAACTCCTCCCATGAGATCGCTGACTCCTCACGGTCGTCGAGGAACAAGAACCACCACTACCTTGCTGCTCCACGTAGAATCGTCACAGCTAAGGAGACCCAGGGCTCCTTCCGAGCACAGATCAAACTGAAGCCTATCTCGACCTCCTCCTACCAGTCTTCTGTGAATGCATTAGAAACATATCCCTCGTACTTTTGCAGACTCTGGCACTGAAACTCTCAGAGTGTCTTCCTCCAAGTTTCTTCGTCGTCATCCTCTACCCTGCGACGACCTGCTAGAACAGCTTTTCAGACATATTCTGTGCAAACCTGACAATGATGTCTACCTGGAGCCATGCCTACAAAATAAAAAACACTTAGATCTCCTAAACTTTGAATATGGATGACACAACATTTATTAATTAATTTTTTTCTTTTATTCCTTTTAGGTTAGCCTATCCTAAGGTGTACCTATTTAAACACAATCACAAAGAAGAATGATGCATGATCCTTTCTTGGGTCTCTACCCTGAAACTAGTATCACCCTGTTTAGTAGCCATTATAAACTTAAAGGTTCATGCATCAGATCATAGGGGGACATAAACTCCTATGTCTCAACCGGTCTCCAGTTTTTACCTAACTTGTTAAACATTAATGACACTGATTCCCTACCAACCCATGTAACCTCACTTGTGACTAACTCCAAACTACATCCTATCCCTCAACCTGCCTCTGATACCACTCTATCATGACCCCATCCCCACAAAATGTACCCATCCTAGGCCAGCAATGTTAAAAGGGAGATAATGACCCCCGATTCTCGCCTCGAGTAGGCCACGGGTTGGCGACTAGCACCGAGAGTATAATAAACACTCAAATGGGAGGCATTACCCTCTAAGAGAACACATGCGAAAGAGAGAGATAAGATAGACACCAACCAACTCTAACTTAGAACTAAAATATAAAAGAAACCTAGGTACATATATGAAATATTAAGAAAAATTACTACAACTAAACGGGAAAACTACAAATACCCAATGGAAAATAGAAACAGCAGTGACCACAAGCCCGGACAGCTCCTGCAACACAAGATAGTAGTAACCAATCTGATCTCCAACCTGCTCCATGTGACCTGAAAATAAATTTATATATACATGGGGTGAGTATAACAGTATACTCAGTAGGATCCTCCCCAAAGCCTCTCTTGAAAGGTAAATAAAGCGTGATAAAGCTCAGTGAACAACAAGTGAAACTAACTCATCTCCTAAATAGGTATACTTGGATCCCAACCTCACCATGGATACTCTCATCAAGTAACGCATACAAGAATATATAATATAATAAGAATATCAAGGGTACCCTGCTACTACTTCCCAACCAGTTTTCCACTTTTCTCCAATGACATACGTCCTATGCATCTCTCTCCAAAGGCTTGCCCGTATAAAGTTGGGCTAAGCTCCAAAATCTGCACCACGTGCACCACAAAGGCTTGACCACAGACACCTGGGATAAGCACCACACCGTCCTCACAACCAAAAGTAACCAGGTAGTTTCCAGGAGCCACCACAGCTCTCATAAGATGTATCATACGTCGGGTATTATACCTCAAGACATTACAACCCATACACCAGGTAAGGATCTTCATGCCATCACAACCTATACACGTTACACCTATAGTAGTCCATAGGATACTATATCCAGAATATATGTCTGTGAAAAATCTACAAGCCATCACAACCCTCTACACACATATATGGGGAAAACTAACTGATGTTCCTCATGGCACTAGTATCTACCAAGAGAAGAGGGTGGGGTCAAAGGGGGTAGTCATTCATTCACCCTCCCACTAGAATGTTGGGGAAAACACCCCCCGGGGCTCAGAATCCCCAGGGTTCCAGTTTCCCTTACTGACAGGGTGGAGTAGTGCATAGAAACACAAAAATTATAGAATATATATAACTCACAACCACACTATGGGCATAACCTAGTCTTAGACACAACTGCAGCTAATGACTCTTGGACTCCGGGCTGCCACTTCCATGACTATGTATCCTATAAGCACACAACCATTTAACGGGATTTATTAGATTACTTCCTTTCATTTGTATCAATTCCATTGTATGTTAATTAATTATTTATACATTAATTAACCATGATCAATTTTCACATTCAATTCCATTAATATCACAACCAAAAACCATTGTATCTTTAAAAGTTCTCAACCTCATCATTAAGTTCCAACAAACTCCAACCCCATGGGTTAACATTATTTATTCTAACATTCATTACAGAATTACTTTCCCATATTCCCAAGCATTCTAGAAAATTAAACTATGCTACTAAACACAAGGGGGCTCAACACGGTGAGTAGACTTACTACCCGTCGAGTCTTTTCCGCCAACCATTCTCCCTTGAGAGGCTAAACACGGAAAGCACGTGGCATACCCCGTGTGTCTTCGCCTCCTTCAGAAGAAGGGTAAGCAAGACCAGCATCCTTGATCAGTGAGGAAAAGTAATTTAGATAAATAACCAAGATTCAATAAACATCCAACAATCACATCAATCACATTCCATCATCCCCGGTGTCCTCCCAGACTCCCACATGCAAAAATTGATGCATCTCGACACTCTAGACGTCATCTGCTGCCACAACCACAAGGCCTCCCTGCCTCCACATATCACATGACCCCTCTAGGGTCACATCACAACACAAGATAACACAACACCCCTCCAGGGGTCACATCATAGCAAAAGCTGCAGGAAAACAAACATTACAACAATTTGGGCTCTTGGCCCTTTAGCAAGGCATCTGGCCTTCCAACAACAAGCACCAATAATCACATCAAATGGGATTTTATCCCTAATTCACAACAAGAGGGTAACTCTGAACCCTTCATGGAACTCAGTAAAGTTTTTTTTCCATATTGAATTAACAATTTCAATTCGTTAGATCCAACATCATGAACCAATTCAGTAAGCTATCACTGAAGAATAAACATTCTTACTATGCCAAATTTGAACAATATCAAGTCACAACAAGAACCAGGTCTGCTTTCATGCCTCCTTATATTTATCTAACCAATTATCAATTAATTTAGTCTTTAAGATCTTTATAAATTTCATCAAGAACCCCATGCTAAGAAGGAAGGTGTAGATATCACACTTATCTAGAAAATCAAGAGGCAAACCATTTTCACGATACAAAGCAGCAACATGTGATCAAACCAATTCTTTTAATCTAGTTCAATTATTTAATTAGGTAAATTTCATTGTAATCCAAAGGACTAAATCTTTCTAACTCTATGATTGCAGATAAACAATTAGAGAAGTCACGAATCCACTACCTCAAAGGTTTTCGAGGAAAACTACAATAGTCGATGAACGCCCAAGAAACTGGGTCGATTCTCCACAGATCCTTCTTATATCTCCTATCCTAACACAAAAAAGACCAAATCTCATAATATTAGACATACACACGCTTAGATCTTCCCATAATGGGAATGGATCTAAGAAACCGATAGAAGGATAGGAGTAGATCTAAGTAGATCTAAGAAAATCTGGTAGGAACGACTACATACCTCAAGAAACCGGCTCCGATTCATGAAGAGAAGCCTCCAGATCGACTCCAAAATGCTTGGGAGAAGTTATTCCACCTCCAAGGAAGGTTAATCTTGAGTTATGGCCGATTAGGGGCTTAAATGAGGTGATTAAAGGCAAACCAAGTTAGATTCACAATTTTAGGATCTAACTTTAAGTGCCCGCACAATTTAAAAAACCGTGCGCTAACCGTGTGTTAGCTTCTGCCTCGACTATCACTCCTCGCATGGTAAGTCTGCATGGTTAGACAAACTGTGCATTAGCCACTTCCTCCAAGACCATCCTTTCACGGTTTGGCCACACAGTTTAGGCAAACCGTGCGCCTCCCATGCGAAGGCCATAACCCTTTAGATTTTCTTAAAAGTCCACCCAAACACACCCCAAGCCACCTTGACCTTCCGGAACACCTATAACACCATATTTTCAGAAAGGAATGGACCAGAGAGGTCTGGGTCATTACATACTTATTATCATACATGTAAATGTAGATTGAAAATTAGTTCACATCGCTATATTGAGGCTGTTGTCCAGACTAATGCATGAGTGACGTTATTATTTTCTAATGGGTTGAAAGGTAACTGGTTATTTCTGATATAATATTTCTATAAGTATATTTAGATGACAAATATCACATATATTAATTAACTTTATCTTTATTTCTTTACATGTAAAGGGTACGCGAAAAAACAAATCACATCACATCGTGATGTGGTAGTCTGCCGTACACACGAGCGACGTTATCATATCCCCCATAGAATGGAAACTAAGAAGTTATATGTGATTTAATAATTAAATAAATATTGTAATTTCATAAATATTATATATATTTTCTAAATACAACATTATATCTATCATTTAAAGGTGATTATAGAAAATTAATTGCATCGGTTCGGGAGGTGCTACTCTGCCATACACACAATTGACAGTTTTGTTTCCCATTTTATGGAACTAGAGATATACTTGGGTTATTACATTAACACATCAACTTATAAATATATATGATATCATAGTGTTATTATTTTATTATACCTGAATAATGTGTTCAAGAGGTGGATTATGAAATCAAACAAATACATATGTTTAATAAGTTTATGACTTATTCGGAGAGCCTCATTATGTTTATACCTAAAACATTATTATAAGGGATTAATAATAAAAATATGGCATCTATGATGTGGTTATTGAATTAAGGAATGATTTTGGTTGGGTATATTTATAACCAATGTTCTTTTAAAGTGTGAAAAAAGGGATAATAAGGGGTATCTTTTTATAAGGGGGAGAGGTCACAGATGGAATTTTTGAAAAGATAAAGAAATACCCACATTTTATCATGAAAAAATCACAAAAAGGGGTAATTATAGAAAAATATATATTATAGTGTTTAAATACATCCATAAAATTGGTTTTGGATAATTATTTGGTTATTTTTAGCCCTTACATTCTTAGTTTACCCCTAGTAAAACCATTTTACCTTAACCAATGAAATTAATTTTTACTATTTTCACTATTATTTATTTTAAATAATTATGTTGAACAGATTAGATAATATAAATTATGATGATTCTAAATATGGAATACATGTTTCTAAATTAAAATAATCAAAGTAGAAGAATTCAATTCAAAATTGAACCACATATGCGATGAAAGAGTGTGATCCCAAAGTGAAAATTATCATAAGTATAGAATGATTTATTATAATAATTTAAATATGAAACTAATTAAAATGAAATAAATTTTTTATATTGTATTATAATTTACTTAATTTCACTTTAAACCTAATTTAAATTATAAATTTAACTTTTTTAATAGTTTAAATAAAATAGTAGTTTTCATTAAAATATAGTATTTTTCTCTATTCTTAAAAAATTTATTCTTTTCATATAATTCTCAAAATATTCACCAAAAGATTATTTTTTACATGTAGATTTCCAAAATTATTTTTATATTTTAAAATGAATTCTATAAGTTTTGTAAATTTAATTTTATATTATGTTCTTAAAGTACGCCTATACCGCCTTTCAGAGAAATATAGTTTTTAGATAATAATTATTTTTTTAAAATTGTTTTTATTTATTTATAATCAATATATATCCATTGAATTTATTTTTTTACATGTACAAAACATATAATTTTCCTATTTTTTTAGTAATATTTATACCCATAAAATTAACTACTAGGTTATAAGGGACATGTTTAAATAATAATATTTTAATTGATTTTGTTACATTCTCTTATTTTCTTGGAGTTGTGTGTCATGTACTCTATCACATATGATGTTACTCTTTAAAAATTTCAGTTTGTTACATTCAATCTCCACCCCCCCCCTTAAATAAATTATGTCATCAAAATGTATTCTTGACCTTGAAAATTAAGGGTTTTACACTTGAAAATTCCTTTCCTGAAATCCCAAATCATGAGAATGGTTAGTAAACATTATATTTATAATATAGATAGAGAAGTGGAAATGAAATTTGGAATAATCGCATGACTAAGTTTTGATGAAGGAGAACATTAGTGGGATGTTAATATATGGAAATTTAATAAAAATAATAAATAATTATAGCGAGTGATAGAGATCATTGATCACAATAAAGTGAGTGGTCTAGAAAGGGTTAATGAACAAAAAACCTTAAGTCATTAAAGGGTGAAAGGACCATGGGTTTGTCAAAAATGAATGTCTCACAATATTTTTGTATTAAGATAATTTTAATAGAGTTCAGGAATACTTTTACTTTCAAAACAAAAAAAATAGGCTATTTCTATAGTTTGAATCTATGGAAATCGGCCAAAAAACCATGGGCCCCATTTTTTGGGCAATTTGTTCCAGAAATGGAAACTGTATAAAACATGGAAATTTCTAGATATATCCATTGTTAAACTATAGAAGTAGGATATATATTTTTGTGATTTAAACAATGCTAGTTGGACATCTAGTTCTATGGGTTAAATTATGGTAATACAGTACCCAAAATTCTTAGAAAATTCCCCTAAAACATACCAAATATACCGCCTAAAACATCCAATTTCCACAAAAATCCATATCCAAATATAAACAAACTAATACAAACATTAATAACGTCACTCATTAAATTCATTTGAATCATCCTCATCATCAAAACCAATAATAACATTGTTGATGTGTGCAAGAACACCAAAACAATTCTCTCCATCATTATTTACCTCTCCAACAACGTCATTATCATCACCACCAGCATCATTTCAATCCACATAAATTGATCACTCACTCGATAAACATCCATCAACTATTTTTTTATCCTCCTCACCTAGAACCCAATGTAAATGATTTTTTGGTCCAAATGTGTCTGGTTCCTTCACCACTAGATACTAAAGATAATATTATAAAAAGGTGATAAAATTTTATTAAATAATTACAAAAATAAATAATATAAAACATAATTATATCTTACAAAATATAAAAACAGAAAATGTTAAAAAAATAAAAATTTAATTGAGTGAGACCAATTCCATGTTATAACATTAGTATGAGACATATGCATGAGTGGCCGAAATGTTTTATGGTTGATAAATATTTTTTTGTGGGTCTATATGCTTCTATATCAATTAGACATTCTTACACTATTTATGTGGATATGGTAAGCCTTTGGGTTATTTTGACGAAATATTATTGGGTTCTATAATATTCCATTAATGTGAATATTATTTCACATAAATCCTATTTTTTGTTGTTTCTTTTTAGTTACATTTATGTTGGGTTTAATAATGGTGTCTAGGACGATTATTTCACCATGGATAATTGATAAAAGATGTAGAGGATGAATCAATTGTTCTTATTTGTTTATGTTGATGTTATAATACCATTATGAACTGATTGGTTAGTTATTTGTATATATATTATTGGTTTAGTATATAAATATATATGTTTTGGTATTTTATATATTTTATAAATTCATGGTATTATATCCATTTCATTCATAGTCATTTTATTAATAAGGGTTAACCATCCCCTCATGGTATTACCATAACCCTTGAACCTAGTTTCCATCATTCAATGATAGAGGGACATACCTATGGTAATGTAACATTATTTCTTCTAATTGAGTTTAGGTTTTATAATCTAGTTTATGTTGGGGAATTATAGTGTATATGACTATATTGATAAAATCCTCTACTGATTTTATAACAACCTTCATTGGATTTATTGTGCAGATTTTAGAATGAATTTAAATGAATTTTGTTAGATAGAATTCATACCATCATACCTCAACAAGAATGATATATAGAAATTTAAAGGTTTTATTTTTTACCCATTAAGCCTATCCTTCTCAATGGTAGATACCTCAAATGATCTATCCATCCATGATAAAATTAGAGAGTGTGATCCTTTACAGATTTGATGTTAAGGGAAATCAAGTAGGTTGTCTTGGTGTTTAATAGTGATATTAATAACTAGAGGCAAGAAATAAATGATATGGTGATAGTGTTCATGTACTAGAACAATACATCATTAGAATAGATTGTGGGGATGATGAATTATTATGAATTGTTGATGAAAATAATATATATATATATATATATATATATATTAATGATTATATATACACTAGGACCTCAAAATTAAGGTATGTTTTTTATTACTAAAGGTTCGGATAGGTTGTAGTCCAAAGTTATTGAGGATAAATGGAAGGATAAAAAACTATTAGATGTGACTCTAGATGATATTTTATGACCAATGATTCCAAGATGATCTCAATCAATCAATATCTCAATAGCCTTTATATTTTGAGAAGGAAAGAAATTAACTGATTGAATATGAATCAACATTCACAGATTTGGTAAGTATGTTTAAAATTGTATCATTAATATAAGGCTTACGGAATGATGATTTTTGAGACAGTTACAAACAATGGATTGACCACGAATAATTATTATGATGTTTCCATCATATATATTTTGTGTTATTATGATGTCTTAATAAAATGACAATTTTATAGAAATATGTAATGCGAGTTCTTTACATCCTCATTATAATAGAGGGACTACATCATTTATTAGGTAGAATATGAAGTACAAGAAACTCCATGGGAATATTTTTGAGGTGTAACATTAGGATACTAAGGGAACATGGTCACTATAGTTTATTTTTTATAGGGATTTGGGACACCAAAATGCCTTTTTACTAAATCCCTCATGCACATGTCCAAGATGTGGTAATATTGGATATCTTAAGATATATTGAGAGTGGTTAAAATTTGTGTGAAATGGTGGTGAGTCTTAGTAAGTGAATGAATCAAAATTTAAGATAATTTTACTTATATGGGATGATTTAGGGTCTCATGGTTGAATGTGAAGATCTTGTTATAAATATTGGTTAATAGCTTAAAAGAGTCAATGTAATATCATTATTATAAATAAGTTACAAATGGAAATTTATGGGGATATTTATTTATGTCACAAACCAAGTCATTAAAACATCCAATATAACACTCGTATTTGTATGTGGTAAGGCCTGAAGGGAGCTTCTGATTCCAATGGGCTAGCACAAATATCTGAGTATCAAAAAAAGAAATTGGGAATAGTTTACCCAAATAGGAAAATATAAAACAATCAATAATATAAAATAAACCAAAGATGAAAAACAAAACCAAACAAGCCATTACAAGGTTTCAAAATATAGTCACATGGTTTTAACAAAATCCCAAAAAAATACAACAAAGTAAGGATCCCAAAATCCAGCTCAAAATCCACCACATGGAAAGATGACACCACCCTCAAGCCATCTCCACAACACCATGCACGAAAGATCTCTAACAACCTAAACCACCATATCTATAAGCCTTACCCTTATGTGTATCAAACATTATCAATTCTATTTACCCACAAATTTGTAAGTAGGGTGTGAGATAATTCCCATTAGGATGCCACCCAAGAAAATATTCCATGCTATAAACATTATAAGAAAAATACTTTCATGCTTTCATTAAAAAAAATCCTAGTAATAATTTTAAGGAAAGAAACATTGAATGAGAAATAGTCTTTAAGAAAGTAATTTTAAAGAGAAAAAAATTTTCAAAGAAAGAACACATTCTACTGAAATTACCCACAAAACATACAATATACTAATGGTAAGTGTGATATAACTAATGATCACCAGTACTAGGAAGTACCTCTAGGCACTAGCTAATAATGGGACACTGGTCACCACGTATCTTAGTGAACTGTGGTATAGAAAAGATGGATGATAGCGTTCTTGCGAATGATCTACTAGAGAGGAGAAAAAATACATAACTCTAGTGGTCACCAATTATCATAATTATTTAGTTAGTTTTGTAGCTTCAATTCTGATAGACTAAACCGGATAGAACCACTTCTAAATCATCTAGTGTGCTAGTCCTAGTCTTCCCGCCTAGGTACCTAGGGTTTCCCTTTTGTGTTAAATCAATTTCCACATGTCATATAATATCTATTACACATCCAAATTCCATTTAAACATCATACGCACACCAAAATAGTCTCCAAATATGTTTTTGTCCAATTTTAAAATTTAATAAAATATTTAATAAATTTATAAAAAAATTCCAAAAAAAAATACCACATAGATTTACAAAAAAACAACTCAAGATCCACTTTTTGAATTAAGAAAGAACCAAAAACATACCATAACATAATTCAAAACCCCAGTATATTTTAATCAACCAATTTTTCAGTTTATAAAACACTCCCATGTAACTTTATAGGGATTTACACTAAAAATACACCCCATTTCATATAGAAATTACACTTTAAAATAAAATGCATATTATATCCTACCAAAAATAAATTTCACACCACAAAAAATCAGCAAATAACATGCTAAAATAGTCATGTAAGAAAAATAAATTCATCACATAATGATTCTACAAGAAACCACCTACCATTGGTGTTAAAATTCCCAAATATTGATGCGAACCTTCAACCACACCACAACTGCAAAAAAATCTAACTGAACCCTAATTCAGTAAATTGAAAAAAAAAATTGGGATTGACCTAGAACATGATAAAATATTTCAATGATAGAAATAATAATACAATAAACATATTTCAAGAGTCAAGGTGTGACAATTCTCTCCACCATGAAAACTTTTCGCCCTCGAAAATTAATCATGAAGCTTGATCATAGAATAAAAATTGATACTATTTCTCAACCTAGGTATTTTTATCTAAATTATCATGCACCTAATTCCCCTTCTTCAAAAGGACATAGATTAATGGGATAGAATTCCCATGAAGCACCTTCTCTTGGGAATCCAGAATCTCCACTAGCCGTTTAAACACTAATAAATTAGGCTCTATCTCTAACTCTTCCCAATTAAACACATCTGATATATCTCGATTAAACTTCATTAATTGGGAGACATGATATATTTTATGAATTGGCATAAATTCAGATGGTAAAGCTATCATATATTCCACATTCCCTATCCTCTCAATGATTTCAAAAGGTCTGACATACCTCGGGATCAACTTTCCCGGCATTCCAAAATGATGATAGCCCAAAAAAGTATACACCTTAAAAACATGAGATCACCCATATAAAACTCATGATCTTGAAGTCTCTTACCAGTAGAAGATTTTTGGTGACTCTTAGCTATCAATAACTGCTTCCTGATAAACTTGACTTCCTCAAACGTCTCCTGCACATGGCTTGGCCCCAAAAGTGAGGTCTTTCCCACAAAAACCCAACATAAAAAACACTAAATTAGCCAACCTTAATTCCAATCAAAATGATAAATTATAATATAGGATTGATAACTATTATTATAAGTTAACTCGACCAATCACAAATTTGTATCCCATGATCCACTGAAATACAAAACACATTCCTGAAGCATATACTCTATAATTGGATTTTTCTGCTCTATATAACCATCCATTTGAAGATGGTATGTCGTACTTATCATAATATATTACCCACATGCCATTTGAAGGCCTTCCTAGAACCGAGATGTAAAGTGGGGGAGTCTATCAGAAACAATCACTAATGGAACACTATGTGGTCTGACCACTTCTATAATATACAATCATCTATGTTCATCCACCATCATTGAATCTATGATCAGAATAAAGTGGGATGATTTGGTCAAAAAATCAATCACCAACAAAATATAGATCTTCCCTATGGTGTCTGAGGAAAGAAAACAATTAAATACATGGTGATCTCAACCCATTTCTAGGTTGGAATGGGTAATGACTAAAGCAAACCAGAGGGCCTTTGATGCTCTGCCTCAACCTACTAACAAGTATAACATCCCGATACGAAGTCAAATATGTCCCATCTCATATGTGGCCACAATAACTACCAACTAACATCATAATAAATTATTGTAGCTTGAATATGAATGACCCACTTAGATTGGTGGCTATCCTACATCACCGCATTCCTTAAAGACAATGAAAACACTGAACGACCATTAAATCACAAGATCCCCTTGGGAGATGATGACCAATCATGATATGTCTCCACACCATGAAGAAACTACACAAAATACTGACACAACTGATAACTATGATGCTCCTACGGAATCAACTCCCGAAGAGGAGTCAACTAGACACTTTCCAAGAAGGCACCTATGTTGTGCTCCTTGGTCTCTAAGTGAATCTAGGGAAAGATCCCCATCAAGGTCCATTATTAACAAGACTTAATCAAAGCCTATACTGGAATATTTCTACTCAACCAGTCATAGGTTCATGGGATAGCCATTTGGGATTGATCGATTTCAATTATAATAATAGTTACAAATCCTCTATTATAATTGATCCTTTTGAGGAACATTATGGTTGGCTACATCGGTCTTCTTTATGTTTGGTTGAGGTGGGAAGGACCTCACTTTTGGGGCCGGGCCTTATGAAAGAGATGTCTGAGAAAGTCAAGTTGGCCAGGAAGTAATTATTGACAGCTAAAAGTCACCAAAAATCTGATACTGGTTAGAGACTTAGAGATCATGTGTATTATATAGGTGATATTATGTTAGTTGTGGTGTCCCATAATTTGGTCCATCATTGTTTAGGAATACTGAGAAAGTTGATCCCGAGGTATTTCACACCTTTTGAAATCGCTGATCGGATAGGAAAATTGTCATACATGATAACCTTACCTTATCAATTGATATCAATATATGACATATTTCATGACTCCTAATTAAAGAACAATAATCCGGATTTATCCCATGTGTTGAATTGGTATGAATTGGAGATAAAGCCTGATTTATCAGTTTTTGAACAACTAGCGTAGATATTGGATTCCAAATAGAAGGTGTTTTATTGTAATTCTATCCCATTGGTTTGTGTTCTTTAGTAGCATGAGAATAAGGTGCATGAGATATTGGATCAGAATTCATGGGTTGAGCAAGAGTATCCATTTTTATTCTATAATCAAGCTTCATGTTTACTTTTCGACAGTGGAATGTTTTCATGGTGGGGGGGACTGTTACCCCATGACTCTTGAAATAATTTTATTTTATTATTTTTTATATCATTGAAATATTTTATCAACGTTCAGATTGAGCTTGATTAGAATTTTTTGCTGATAAATGATTGTTTTGGGCTTCTCAGCATCCGATGCATGGGTAAAGCATGGTCTAAGCTGTGTGGCTTCATAAAGGTCACCATACATCCCACCCATTGATCAAAAAAACATTAATAAGATGAGTAATAAAATGAACA
Organism: Viscum album; assembly: GCA_963277665.1. Taxonomy (NCBI): domain Eukaryota; kingdom Viridiplantae; phylum Streptophyta; class Magnoliopsida; order Santalales; family Viscaceae; genus Viscum; species Viscum album. The sequence continues at coordinate 940,599,495 of OY728165.1, forward strand.
AAAATTAAAATAAGAAAAAGATTAATTAAGAATAGTTTTAATGATAATATTAACGATGATAATATTGATTAAGAATATTATTATTATTATTATTATTATTATTATAATGTTAATATGTTCTTATTATTATTATATTTCTTATTTTAGTGAATTATTATTATTATTATTTTTGTATATATATATTTTTGTTTTCTTTTTTATGGTTTTTATTTATATCTATTTTTTCTTTTATTTTATTTCTTTTTGTCGCTTTCCTCTCATCTTCCTCCCCCTCTCTAATTATGTCTCCCTCCCCTACCTCCTTCCCACCTACTATGCATCACAACCCCTACCCCTTGGTCGAATTTACTCCAGTGGCTGCCCTCACATTGTCCTTCACCTCTTGCACCGCCTTACTCCCCTCTCACCGTATTCACACTGCCCTTCTCCCATCACACAGCCCTCATACCATCCCTCGTCTAATCTAAATCATTTCCCATGAAACTATCTCCAGCGTGACCATCCTCAAGCAACGTTACCTATGGAGACCCCCCACCCCCCATAGAACACATCTCCCTTCCTGTAACCTCCCTACTAGAATGATCTACTCGATTAAATAATTTAAACGAAATTAATTTCTTCAATAAAAATAACAATTTTTCAGTATTCATCAAAAAAATAATATTTTCATAATGTTCACCAAAATTCAACCAAATATAGTTTTTACATTCAGATTTAAAAAATTGTGTTTATTTCATCAAATATTTTTTAAAATAATTTGTAAACATTAATTTGTTATTATATGCACAAAGTGCAACTGGATCACCTTTTAGAGTAACACTATTTTTTTTATAAAATGTTTCTTTTTATTTTAAATAAATCTTATTTTATTTCTTATTAATTTATAATAATTGAATTTATTTTATACATGTGTAAAAAATATAATTTTCATAGTTTTTATATTTTTATTAATACCCTCAATCTTAACAAATATGTTATAATGGTCAGGTTTGAATAATAATATTTTAATACACTACCATATATTACTCAAACCCGATGTTATCTTCATTGAAAGATATAAAAGTGATTTGATTTATTTAAAAATAAATACATCATAAAGTCTTAGGGTGTTAAATTCTCTTTTAATCTTGAAATTTTGTCTGATATATCCTATTGAATATTTTTATCCTCTTTTAAAGGATCAGGGTGTTACAAAAACTAATATAAGTAATAAGGAATAATCAGTATATCTTGGTAAATAACTAAAAAAAATATCATTTAATAAATATCACGATAAGTAAATCAATATTGAAAGGTAACTAACTGAAAACACATTCAAAATAATCAATAACATAAAGCAAAAAACGCATCCATGGGTAATATCAAGGGAAAAATCTCAGGGATGATAATTACTAAATTATCATTGATTGAAATGCTTAATATTGGATTTTTGGATCTCATACATCATTATATTTATACTATCAATACATTACACAAAGAAAGATTAAAACTATGAGTAAAAATCAACTTAATTAGACTAATGAGTTTTTCTCCTGAGTCCAGTTAATGCATCAAGGGGTAATATAATTTTCAGCCACACCCATAACTTTATGTCTAAATTATTCCACATAAATCAAATGCTTTAATTAATTAATGAAAAATATTTCTTACTAATAAATATCCATATTGCATAAATAATATATATTTAATAATATTTACCCAATCAATTAAATAATATTAATGGTAAAACACCATATATAGATATTATATATGATTTAGTCAATAATATTATCCTTGTTAAATAATATAGGTACTCAAGGAAAAATTACTTTTCAATGACAAAATAATATGTATGTTTCAATAGAAAGTTAACTATAACAAAATCAATGATATTAAAAATATTTTTAAATAAATTCATGTATTTTGGAATAATAAAGGGAATGGAAGTTGAATACTAAAATAATGTTACATAAAAGAGTGTTCTTTGGAAACCCATTGAAAAATTTCATAATAAATTAAATTTCATTAAACGGTTATGGTGGTGGTGAATTCAGTTAACATTGTATCTGTTAAAAAACATTCCTTTTGAATTTTTATAAAAAAATCCAAAAAATAATTTTGATACAAAAGATAAAAATATCCATTTAAACCCCTTCTTAAAATTAAAATATAAAAAAACAGGTCCTTATTTAAAAATTGGAGTAAATAAAAGGTATTTTTTTTAAAAAAATGAAAGAACATGAATTATGGAAAAAAATTATATTCAATTAAAATAGAAATGAAGTCATTTTTTATATTAAAAAAATTATTTTATTTAATAAATCAAAAATTTAGGAAATTCTGGAATAAAATATGGAATAATAAATATCCAAATCATAATAAATTTTTATTGAGTTCGATAAGGTTATATTATAAAATTGATTAATTGAAAATAAGATCAATCCCAAAAAATGAGATGGTAAAGTATATTATTACTGTTTTTGTAAATTTCAAATTATAATAACGAGAAATAATAGACTTAAATTGAAAAATTAATCATAATTAATAAATATTTATTATTTTTTAATACATAATAGCGATAGTATATAGACCATATAATTTTGAATAGGTGTATAATAACAAATATGTCTCAAAGGAATGTAAATTGAGGGAAGATCCCTTACCTCACAATTCCCTTTAGCTTAACCCAATTTAACCTAATGTATAATTTTTTTAATAATTTTATTAATATATACCAAACCATATTCATATTTATAATATCATATAATATCCTCTTATAACAACTTACAACCTATAGATCGATAATAATTTATTATTTCTATTGTTCAGGTGCAAAAACAACATCGTTATCTCATTCGTGGTTAGTCATGGAAGTTATGGTTCATTTTAATAAGAAACTGGTACATCATATACCCAATTTTATTAATTTAATAAATATCACACTTATAAATTATATTATGTTTTATAATCCTTCTTGAATTTTGTATATAGAAAATGAATTGCACAGCTTTATGGAGGCATTAAAGTGTATATACACACGAGTAGAAATATCATTCACTTAATGGGTACAAGGGTATATAACTGGGTGATATATTAATTTTAAATAATCAATATAATGTTATAAGTATCATATATATTCATTATTTCCATCATTATGGATATTCATGTGGGTCGGTGATGGAAAACAAATTACAATGGTTCGTGATGCGGTAGATTGATATCCACACAGGTGAGGTATTTTTTCCCCACATAATCGAAGAGGATATAGATAAATATTATTATATAAAATTAATAACATATTAGTATATTTAATATATTGGGGTCATTATATTGTATGTATTAAGACATATTTTAGGTTTTTAAAAAATAAATAAATAAAAAGTCCTTTGTTAAGATGACTTCCTTTCTTAAAAAACATCTTTTGAATATTTTCTTAGGGTCCCAAGGGTTTGTATTTTTGAATTTACCACACCTAAATAATTTAGATAAGGAATTTGGGTATATTTTTTGGTAGGTTTTATTATATATAAATTAATTTTAAGGTGTGAATATGTGAGGGTAGGGTGGTCGTGTTTATAATTGAGTACTGTCATTTTTGTTAATACCCAAAACTATTCAATATTGGGAAGTCTTTGTAACCGCAAGTGCCTAAAAAATAAATAGAAAATGTTATTTTGGGATGTTACGGTATATCCTAAGCTAAAAAATTAAAAATAATCATGTTTTATACAATTTATTTCCTTTATCACCAAGGTTAGTAACTTTTACCATTTTAGTTTTCTCCACAGTAACTAGTTTTCAAAACTAGGTAATTTATTCATTAAGCCTAAAATAAAATGATATTTATAAAATAATTTAGAACCAATTATTATAAAACTTTATTTTAAATTATCAAATAAAAATCTATTTTTTTGGTAAATTAATTTTAACACAAGTTCATGTAATGTGTAAAACCCGATTTTAAAATTATTTATGATAATTAATTCTTAATTTATTATTTTTCATTATGAAAAAAATCAAGAAGAACATATTAAATAATATTAATTAGGATTATCAGAATATGGAACCTATTTTATCTAATTAAAATCACATAAGGAGAAAGTTTTAGTTTTAAAACAAACCCGTATATCATGTCGAAAAATGGGTTTTTAAGGAAATGTATGTTTCAAACATAAGATGCTCTAATATTACTAATATGATTAATGATAATAATTATATGGATTAAAATTAATATATTTAGATATAAAACATATAAATTTAATATAAATTATTCATTATTAAATATTATTTTAATTAATTATAATGGATAGATATTAATCCTTTTTAAACAATTTTTTTTATGAAAAAACAATTTTCTGAAAAATATCTTTTTTTATATCCAAATTATCCTATCTTTATTTATAAAAAATTTAAATTAAATAAATTATTAATGAAACATAATATAATAAACTATTATAAATAAATATAGTAATATTTAAATATTACACTTTCACTTTTTCATAAATGTTTATTTCTAAGGAAAATTTTCAATATTCATTCTATACATATTTTGACCAAGTAAGTTCAAAATAGATAGATTCATCCCATAAAATTTGAATTGTTTTTCCATGGTATATTTAAATTTTAATATTTTATAGTTTAATTTAAATATGATATTCACTTACTGTAATTGTGGCTTGGGTTTTCCATTTTTCCCTCCTATAAAAATTTTATCCTTAAAATTTTCGTGGATAATACCATCTCAAAAATTATGGGTGGTTCTTCTATAGAACATCATATGGTTCCCATATATCTTACTTAATTTATTAATTTATCTAGTGTACCTTTAATTTTAATGTCATAATATTCTTCAATAATTCTACTAGACTATAAAGAATTTGTACAAGCTCTTTTTCATAAGATGGATTAGGTTGAAAATCATTCTTCTAAGGTGAGAACATATGTCGGATATGACATAAAATTATATAACAATAACATATGAAACACATCATGTATGGTAGAGGGTCTTGGTGGTGTTCCAATTGATTATACACAACTAAAATTATTTCTACAATTTCAAAAGGTCTAACTTTGTAACAAAAAAAATATTTTATGGTATGTATCTTTTTATATTTAATTTCATTGACAACATCAGTTTCAAAAAAACCAAGAATAGATTAATAATGATATAAAATTAAATATAATTATCTTAAAAAACATTATATCATATCCATTAAATTGGCTGTAATAAATAGAATTAAAAAATTATGAAATTTATATATTATATATTTAATCAAATGTTTTTTACATTCATCCAAATGATTTTATAGTCATATGATTTGAACGAACCCAATTTTATGCATTAAAAGGCCATATTTTTTAAAATTCCATTTTAACTCATTTTAATGGCACAATTTTTTTAAAATAAAATTTTAATCTTTTTTAATTTTTATTGAACAATATAATCTTCATTTTTAAAAGTGGGATGTAAAAAATTATCTTTGCATGAAATTTTGGTATTTTTCTGAATATTTTTCCACCGAATAGTGAAAAAATACCAATTTTTAGAAATATATAAATTTAATTATATTAAAATTAAATTCATTTGATGATAATTAATTTTAAATGGCATACACTTCAACTATTTTCAAATTGGTAATGAATTCTCCCCAAAACATTATTTTTTTCCTCCGGGTTTCTCTTTCTCTCTCTTAACCCCAATGTATTTTGTAACTCTTATTATGTACTCTTCTTAAATTATTTGTGTACGATCCAAAAATATTCACCTAGATCAACTATTATTACTTTGATATGGAAATAAATGGTTTATAACATTCTATTACCAATTCTCCATAGAAGAAACCCCGATTAATTGGAACTTCCCATGTTCAAACCCATTTTCAAGAATACTCCCCAATCAGTTTTAAGTAACCATTATTTCTATGAAGTCGCTCATTTCATCATGAAAAACTATCTTATTGTATTTATTGTTTAATGTATCAATTATGAATTTTCCATTTTAAAGACACTTTTATATTTTCCCTTAAACAACATCAAAATGGATTCTTTCTATAGTTTCTTGAACACTCTTCTTACATGTTTTCACTTAAATTTCCATATTTTTGTATTAATGTTAATTTGATAATTATTAAAAATAATTTCAATATTCATACCTTTTATTTTATTGTATATACATGTTTAAAATATGATTTTATGACAAATAAATATGATTTTTGAAAAGAACTCTTCTTTTCGATAACAAAGTTTTTGTATTTTTTCAATAATTTCCCATAGATTTTATTATAATACATTCATATATTTGGGAACCATCAATTTAATCTTATTATTAATTGAGATTTATCTATTTTTTTACTTCAAACTATATTTTAAAAAATGGTTTATGATTATTTTTTGGGATGTACTATCTTGATATAATTTTCCATATTACTCTGGATGGTTTATTATTATATTTTGGGAAAGTTATTAATATTAATATATATGTTGATTATGTTCTACCCATTTAATAATAAGAATTATTTGGAATTATTAAGTGATGTTTCGGGTCAATTATAGCCCCTTGATGCGTTGATAGGTCTCATGAGAAAAACTAGACTATGTTTCTATGCTTTATGTATTGTGTCTTGGCTGTAACTTTGATGGAATGTTTATGATGTCCTATATTATGAATTCCCTCATTATGATATTAGTAATTGATAATCCATATGATTATTTGACTATTATAATATCCATCATTATATTTTATTATCATGTGATTATTTATATGGAATTATTTATTTTTCTTTTATTCCTTCCATATTATACTCCTGACTATGTTTTAATATGCTTGTGTTTTTTTATTTCTTCACCTTGCCTTATTGTTCATGTTTATGATAGAATATGAAACATTTTTTACCCTTATTAAGCATCTCATCTCACCCCATTCTAATATATTATTTTTCTAGAGGATTGAAAGATGTATATTATGAATGACTTAAGGGATAATTTAATAGTTTATGGGATTTTAAAGTGGAGTTTCTAGGTTTTTTCCCTTTAATTTTATAATATAAAACATATGTATTTATCAAGTTTTCCAAATATACTAACATATTTGGTACTTTGATATGAGATCACTTTTTCATTCTAGAAATGGAATAATGTGTGGTATCATCTCCAAGAAACTATGGTCAGTATATTTATAGTTTTTATTAGAGTAAAATTAGTAGAAACTTTGGAAACTAGATTTAGGAAAACATAGGATAGAGAACGAACCCGTATGATAGAATTTTGAAATATTTCCAATGGATCCAAGATTATGATTTATATATTTAATTATACCTATATTTTGAATATAGGAATATTTTATTCACTATTTCTAATATTAAACATTATGTTTCATAATGTTATGATCTAATCTGGTATACTGTATTGTCTAGAAATAGATTCTAGTGGATGGAATGGAACTGTATAAATTAATGTATTCCATGTAGGGATTTCCATCCTATAAAAGATAATGAATGTAAAAATAAATGTATTCTATGTAGGGAAACTGTATAAATGAACATATTCCATTGTATAGTATTTTGGATAGTGGAAGTAATAACCTTATTCGCATGGAGCATCCTGAACCACAATTCAGTGTAATGATGTTACACTACTTCATGCATCTACAACATCCATCATTTAATGGGACTATAAAATAATTCTTAACTAATGTAAGGATATGTTCCTTAGAGAATATATTTCATTCTTTGGGAAGTAATGAAATTGTAAAAGTTATCTTGGAAGTTTATTATCTCTTAGGATTTGAAGATCAATGGTGTCCATTAATTCAAAACATAGAGGAGGAAAAAGAAATTGAAAATTTGGAATGAATGGTTTTGAAGGAATTTTTCTCATAAAAATATTTTCATTGAATAAAATGAGAATATATATAGAGTAAATTCTTGATTCTAGGGAAGAAAGTGGATCAAATCTTTTCCAGATATGAATCCAACATTACAAGGTTACCAAATCCTAACATGAACTACATCAGTAATACATGGACAAAGATTGATTGTTTCTTTGATGGACTTCAACCAATATATGAAGGGACATAGTTTCCCAAATATTCTCCTCATATGAGGATATTGTCTCATGTGATGTAAATATAGATAAAGAATACTCAATGTGTTGTGACTTTAAGGGAAATTAAGAGAAGTGTATGATAAAGTAATAGACAGATAAAGGGAAATGGGAAAAAGTATTTTCCATCATGTGATAATTGTAAAAATAACCCTGATACTTTCATGAAGGGAATGATAATTTGTTTCACTTGTGGAGAGAATTGTCACCACACTCATGAATATAAGTTAATGAATTAAGTTGTAAATATTCAATGTTTCAAGTATAAGGATATGGAGAGCCATGTAAATTAATGTCCCTAGCATCAAGGAAATGTCACTATGAAAAATAAAAAAGTAATTAAAATTAAGATTATGATGTTACAATATTCTAAGTGGAATATTAATTTATTTTTGTTTTTGGATTAAATAATTTGTTATGGAATTTTTTGTTATCAGAATGATGTTTTATATAAGGATTATACTATAGTAATTCTTCTATCTGTATTTGGAAGCATGCATGTTTTCATTAAGGTTTTATGGTTATCAAGGTATTAATATATTTTTTGGGTGGGGTTAAGATAAGTTTCATTTGGAAAATATTATGTTAAGTTGGTTTTGAAAGTTTAATGAAATTTATTCTAAATTTTTTTCCAATAAATGTGGACAGACATGTTTTAGATCAGTCTTAAGATAAACTACATGTTGAATAAACTGAGTTAAAATTTAGAAATTGTTATTCATTGATAGATTATGCTATCCTTCTTTGGTTTCAGAAAAAAATTCAAGGTATAAGGAATGAATTAAGAACCATATGATTCTTTATAAGTTCTTGAGTCATGAAAAATTCATCTTTAATATTCATTTCCAAGTGTAAGGGATGACCTAAAAAGAGATAAAACCACAACCAAATGATGATATTATGCTTATGAAATGGAAGGTAATAAATTAAATTTATTTTATCAATTTATTATATGAATACTAAAGTAATCTCTAAACTCTAGGAAAAATATTTTAGAACAAAAATGTTATCCATTTACATTTATTGTTGATAAATCAATGGTCTTTTAACAGATCACAAGACTTACTATTTTGTGATGGTTTACTTTATAAAGAATATATTCTCTATCACTCTCAATTAGAATGTAATATATATATTTATCTTCCATATACATACCAACCCGTTTTACTAAGTATTTCCTACCAAAAATCCATTTTTTTGGTGACCTTCACATTTCACATTCCCTTTTATTAAGATTAAACTTTATTAACCCTTTTTTATGAGGGTTTCCCTAAAACGAATCTTGAAGTATCAACTGTTGATTTTTGAAGTACACTTTCAAATTATAATGAAAAAATTAATTGAAGTATGGGTGAATGTGACAACCCAATATTTTATGGTATGCCTTTTTTAAAATTTAATTTCTTTGAGAGCATAGGAATCACACAACACCGACCTTAGACAAACAATGATATATAATTAAAAATAATTATTTTAAAACAACCATTATAACCAAGATGTAAAATTGGTGGGAATGAATAGCATTAAAAAATAATTTAAATTTATATACTATATATTTAACAAAAAAATTAACATTCTCTTAGATGGTTTTATAGGCATAAGATATGAATGAATCTAATTTTATGCATTAGAAGGATATATTTTTCTAAAGGTGGTTTTACTGAATTTTAATGGCACACTTGTTATGAACTAAATTTTTATACTTTTATAAATTATACATAACATAATAAACATCACTTTTAAATAATTAATTTAAAAATTATCTTTGGGTGATATATTGGTATTTTTATGAAAATATCTATTTTCTAGTGAATAGTGAAAAATACTGATTTTTATAAAATTGTCAATGTCATTATATTAGATGAATATTTGTTATACTAATCTTATCTCAATTATGAAATTAAAAATTAAATTTTTATATCTCATAAATGTAAATATAATATATTTATATCATGGAATTAGTAATCAAATGTTTAAAAAATGATAAATTAAGTAGTCATATTTTTTTGAGATGTAAATGTTTATTTACAATTTTATAATTAATTTAATGATTTAAAAGAAAAAATATTTTCACAAAATTTATTCATAAATTAATATTTTTTTGTCTTATGATTATAAGATAATTTAACAAAATAATCTTTAATTTTTCAATGTCTCATAAATTAAGTTACAATTTTAAAATATGTACTTTTCGAATAAATGATGATTTTATATAAAAGTTAAATTTATCATATGTAGGAAACTATTTTCATAAAATTGATACCAATTTTTAAATCTATTTGAAGAAAATTTTTTTGTATGAATGTTTTCTACTTTTCTAAAATAATTAAATATTTAGTGAATAGTGAAATATGGCAATATATAGTATTTAACATTATAAGAAAATAAATAAATTATTGAGTCATGGATGATGTAAGGATGAGTTAATAAATCATTATTTTGAACTCCCATTCTCTAGATACTATATTTGGTTATAATAATCAAAACTATTGATATTCTTGATGAAAAATTATAAACTAATGAATAAAATAATCAAAAAACACCCCTCTCCTTGACTATAAATATCAGCCCTCACCTACTATTATTCTTACATATATAAAGACTTTGAGATTGTCCAATTTTTACCTCATACCTATCCTAATCATATACCCCACATTTTGGTCATTCTTCTATCACCCTAAAGACCATTTCAATGTTCTTTAAGGAGGTTCTCAAGGAGAGGAATTCGACATGTAAAACCCCCTTTCATTCATTTAATTTTCTTTTAATTTATTCATTTTCATATCCTTTACTTACCTTATATTTCCGAATATTAATTATAAATCCATTATATTATATATACTAGAATGATATTATTTTAATTGGATATTCAACATCAAAACCCTTCCACTCTCCCTTTTATTCTATGAAATTAAAATATCTTCTTTGATGTGTCATTTACCGCCATCATAGATGTGCATTTTAATTACCGTCTTCAAGGCTAGTAATAAAACCATTTATATGGTTATAAAATATTATAGTATGTTTTTACAACTTGTTTAGTGTTCTAAAACTATTAACCATAAATAATAGTAATTAACAAGACAACACTAGTTTGTGATGATTAAAAAAATGCCAACATAATTTAAAGGGTTATGATTAACACTTTGTCAATTGAAATATCCTCATATATGGAAACAAATATATATATAAGACCATTAAATCTTCATTAATTTCACTTATAAAATTTAATTTCAATTCTAGATAACTATTATCCTTTTATACGATCATTCATACATGTATACAAGTGGATCAATCATGAAATCTAAGTAAAAGTACACTCCCAGATGATAAAATTTAATCTTATAACTAATAAAAAAGTCTCTAAATAAACATAAAAAATTATAATAAATAATATAATTTCTTAATAGATTTATAATTAAATTATTAATGAATCTAGTTTCACTATTCATGACATTAATTACATGTGGAGAACACTTTCATACATAAGGTAAGAGTTTTCTCATCTCACCTTTATTTCTATGAGATATGAATTATTCACCTATTTTTCTTGTGTTTGGGGAATTTATACTTCCATTAGATGTATAATATATTAAACCTTTTATTCTTTATGGTATTTAATGTTTCATGTTATGACAATTAATTTTATGGGGCATATAGTTCGACTGTTTGCAAAGTGGTACGATATTCTCTCATAACCCCCATTTTTTTCTTCAGGGTACACTTTCTCTCTATCTACCCAAATGTAATTATTAATTTTTCTTATTTACTCCTCCTAAGTAATGTTTTTATGTTAAAAAATTATGAAACTAGATCAAATCTTCTTTCTTTTAAGGGGAAATACATGTTTTATGTGGTTTCTTTTTCAATTCCTCCTGATAAAAAAGACCAATTAAAGGGAACTTACCAATTTCTTACACATTTTCAAGTATAATCCATAATTGGTATTAACAAACCATTATTTTTATTAAATATATAATTTCATAATTAAAAATTATCTTAGTTCATATCTGGTTTTACCCAAACAATTATGAATTCTACCCTTTAAAAATTATTTTTATATTTTACCCTAAACTACATCAAAGTGGCTTATTTATAAAGTTTCTTAAACACTATTTTTACATGTTTTCACTTTAGCTTCCTAATTTTAGTACGAATATTCATTTAATAATATATTTTCATTGTTGTACCAATTTATTTTTTAGTATATACATTTTTACAATATAATTTTATGACAAATAAATATGATTTTTCAAAATAAGTATTCTTTAGAACATAAATGGTATTTTTATAATGAACATATCAATGATGTTGTTAGAGTCATTTTATCTATTTCAAAAATATATATTTAATCTTATTATTAATTGAGATTTTTATCTTATGTTAAAATATACCTTATTTTATTTAATGGTTTATGATTATTTTTGTGGATGTGATATATTGATACCATTCTCCATAATACTCTGGATGGTTTATTATTATGTTTGGGGAAGTTATTAATATGAATTTATATGTTAATTATGTTCTACCCCTTTAATATGGGGAATTCATTAAACATTGTATGTGATGGGAGAGGACTTTCATATACCCTCTATGCATTGGTAGGTATCATCAGACAAACCGGACTGGATTTTTACCCATTTATGTATGGTGTCTTGGCCCAGGCATTGATGGTATGTTTATGATGTATCGTATTATGAATTCACTCCTTATTATATTTGTAACTGACAATCCATGTGATTATTTTACTAGTGTAATATCCATGGTTAAGATTCATTTTTATGTGATTATTTATTTGGAATTATTTATTCATATTTTATTCCTACCATATTATGCTCATGATTATGTTTTAATGGAATTTCTTTATTATTTATTCGTTTTTCCTTATTGTTTGTTTTTATGATATCTTCCATTGTATTACTCACCCTTACTGAGAATCTACGATCACCCCTTTATTAATTTTTATTTTTCCCCCGGATGAGAAGATGTATATTATTAATGACTTTTAGGGATAATCTTAGAGATTATGGGTGTTTCTAATGGTGTTTTTATGATGTCATTGCTTTTAAGATATATTGTAAAACTTAGGTATCTATCTTATTTTCAAAATTTATTAAACATTTTGGTCATTTAAGACATGGTAAATTGTTCTTACTATCAATGTAATAATGTGATTCACTAAATCCAAGCTACTATGGTTAAAGATTTTACAGATGTAATGGGGCTCAGTTTCCATTTCCATCTAAACCTTATAACCCCCATCAATGGATATACTTTCAAAAAATCATGATCTCTCCCTTGAAATTACAAATCATTCCTTCAATTATATATGTAACACTTTTCCTACTTCGAGAGACAATAATATGATTTTGAATATTTATTACCTTTATAATTGTCTCCTCAATATGTTTCATGTCTGCATGTTTCATTTCACCAAAATCATCCCAAAAAATTAGAGAATGAAATCTCTGACCACATAATTCTTTGTACAACGCCATTTCAATACAAGAATGGAAACTATTATTATAGAAAAAATATAAAATAGGTAAATAGTGATACCACATAACATTAATTTCATGTGATCATGGCCTCAAAATTTATTCTAATATTTGAATAGTCATTCTGGGTTGTTCATCGATTTGAGGATCGTAGTATATTCCCAAATGAAATTTAATATTAATATCCATATAAATTCCCTTCTAGAATTTAAATTTAAATCAGGGATAATGATCTGGATATATTGAAATAGGTTCACCATGAAATCTTGTAAGATAATTAATATAGGCCGTTGTAAGGAATGAATGAGGTAAATCATCACTTATAGTGAGTAAATGTTCATATTGGGTGAGGTGATCAATAAACCCATATAGAGCCATTATTTCTAGTATTTTTCTATAATATTATTAAAAAGTATATAGTAATTTCATCTAATTTCCTTATTGAAATGGGAATAAGATTCATGAATCTTCTAGGATTCTATATCATAACCTCTACCAATTGTATAACTAGGCATCATGGTACATAATCATCAATTTCCTGCTTCATGTTATCCCACCAAAAATGTTCTATCAAATCCCTATACATTTTGGCATTACCAAGGTTTATAGAGAGATTTTATATGTGAGAAACATCCAAAATTAATTTTTTATCTCTAGTATAGATGAAATATTTTCTAATTAATTATTTTATAACACCATCCCCACAAATAAAGTCTATCAATTTTCTATAATTTACATCTTTAACTTTATTTTGAAAATTATCATCATCCAATTGGGACCAATTTATATTTTCCAAAAAAGATATGTTGGAAATCATTTGAAAAAGAAGTTGGGTCTCCCCTTAATTAATAATTCCCATATCCATATATACAAGATCCATGAACATTGGATCCCAATCCATCCTCATTTGTTCAAGAACTATGTGATCTTTCATACTCAATGTGTCTGATACATTATTTTATATCACTGGGTGGTATTTTCTTGATCAATCATAATATTTGAGTAACTCAATACATTTCCATTTCCTCATATAGATAATTTTGTGTGGAATTGTTTTTAGAATATTATTTGTTATTAATATATCACATCTTTCACTAAAGAGATAAGGTATAAATATCATCAAAGAAATTATTATGGATTCCAAAATAAGATCATGGTATGGATATTCTTGTTCATGGTTTGTAAACTACCTTGATTTATATGTAATAAATTTATAATTTTTCATAAAGATAAAACCAATTCCTTTATTCAATGAATAATTTTATATCACAAATCCATCATTTTCTAATGGTAGAGTCAAAATTAGAGCATTTAACAATATCATCAATTTTTAAGAACATTATTTACATTAATTTATACATATGAACCTATCCTCATTACATGTAAGCTTGGTTAACAGGTTATCCAATCGAGTAAATTTATGAACAAATTATTGATTTTTTTAAGAGGGTAGTGCCTTGCTCAATGACCAAAGAAAATTTTATTGAATATAAAAAGCAACAAGTTTACAGAAGTCAAAAAGAATGAAGTTTTTTACAATCTTTGTCAAAAAGATGAAATAAATTAGGAGGAAGCTCATTCAGCCACTTCAAATCCTGGTGAACAACTTTATTAGAAAGGGCATCAGCAACAATGTTCGCTTCATTAAAATCATTAGTGGAAATGTAATTAATCTCCAAGAGTGAGTCCAAACACATCATCAAAAGGGTGATAAGAGGACAAGCCAGATGGATCGCTCCCTTAAAGATTTCCTGGACAATGATGGTTGAATCACTTTTGATCCAGAGTGTCCTCCAGCCCTTTTGAAGGGAAAATTGATAGAATGAACTACACCCATCATTTTAGATTCCAGAGAAGAAATGATACTGCATCTACCAGAGAAACAACTGTGACACTGGCTAAAAGAGTCTCTAAAAATTGCACTACATCCTATAAGACCTGGATTTCTCTTTGAGGGACCATCAACATTCACTTTGATCCAACCTGGCATTGAATTTTTCCAGAACACTTCAAAGATTCGTTTCAGTTGTCGATAGAGGCTATCTACCCATAGTTTTTGTAGAATATCAAAATTACCAATAGAGTTGTTGTAGTGGGATTTTTGAATCGAAGCAGCCTATCAGACAGCAATGAGAATTCTTGATTTTCTTACATTAAGATTTAATGAGAATTTATTATAGAGAATATCTTTTCTGCCATACCAGATAACACATATGAGTTCAGCAACGGCATAGAGGAAAACATTTTGGATTTTTTGAGATGCCTCGTGATCAACACATTTCTTTAAAAGAGAGTAGATTGAGTCAGGAATAAACCATCTATAGTCAAAAATGTCAAAAATATAATTTTATAGAGTAGAGGTTATAGCACATGATAGAAAGAAATTGTAGGGGTAGTTATCATAATTATGGGAATAAGGGATCCACATGGTGAAACACTAAGGAGAATAAATCCATTATCACAAAAATCCTAATGTTGGTTATATAACACTACTAAATAAACAATGGTCATTCTATAGGGATCCTTTGATATAGGTCTTTTATTCGGGATTAATGTAATGGAAAACTATACTTCACACACTCATAGATGTCTAGGTAATTCCTTACGAATTACATTAATGTATTCCTATAACATATTGAAAAATTAATTTGGAGTTTACATTTTCCATCTAAAGATTATGTTTTTTCTTCTTCCCTAATAATTTAATTTATAAAAGCTAATGGGGATGGATATATACATAAGTCATATGATGATGTATCCACTGAAACAATATAGAATTTCACATATTTATCGTGAATCATAATTTACTTCTATTTTAAATTATATTTTGCACAATATTTTGAAATCCAGTAAATACAAAGTATTATATCTAAGTCAATAATATGTATGATAATAAAGTTATCAAATAAGTCATATTTACATGTTATAATAGGAACTTACTAACACATCCTTGTTAGAGTAGTATTTTCCCTATGAGTGTTTGTATATAACTCCATTTTTTATATGATGTAGAAATATATAATTTTATAGGAAAACATAAAATATGTTACAGAGTGTGAGGATAAATATTAAAACAATGGATTAGTGAAATTTTAATACATGTTCAAAGTAACTTCCACTATATCCTTGGGAACTCCAACCTCAGCTGTACTATTTTCCTAAGCGTGGTATTATCCACTTTGCCTCTTCTGTGGTATGTTTAATTGATGATTGGGTAACTTATGTGAATAATTTCTCATTTCTATATATTTTAAGAAATATAAATCTTTGATATGTTTTTTCTCATGCATTCATTTTCAAGATGACACTTATCCTTTCACTAGTATCAAACTCACATTCCATCCAAAAAATTTCTTGGATGTTTCTTCCCACAATTTCAAATTGATATAAATTCATTCATTTTCTTCTTCATGTTTAAAAAATTCACTTTTTATTAGTGTTAATATGTCCTCTTATTCTCTTGATTATCCTTAAATATATAGGATTTATAACATTATTTCTTTGTATTGATGGTGTATAAAACAATTTCATCATATGATGAAAAAATTTTAGAAACCAACGCCCATAAGGGACTTGTTTAAAAACCTTCAATGAAATATAAAATATTTTATTATGTATTGAGTATGTAATATGTATCCTTCTTGGATAATCATGTTAAGGAAACCTCACATTATGAAACACTTTTTTCTTTTCTTTTATTTAATTCAAGGAACATTCTCTTCATTTTAGTTCATTGATCATGAGGGAATTTCTTTTTGAAGAATGTTTCCTTAAAATATATCTATTTCATGTGTTATATTTCTTATTTATATGATGGGAAGGACTACATAAGGGGGATATGGAATCTTCCACTATGGTTTTAGTAGGAGTAGCTATGATAGTGATGGTAGAACTACCATTTTCTTATGAAATGTCAAACTGGGATCATCGTTCTTATCGAAAAACTCTATTTCTTCCTCTGATCTAGATTACCATTATAGGTTTTATAGTTTTACATGGAGTTATGGTATTCTTCCTTTATCCTTTCTAATATCAATAAATGGATGACCTATATTCTTAGACAGTAGTTTCTATGGTTTGAATAAGTCACCCAATGTTGGAAATATTCAAGTGTTTTGTCAATTACTCATAGGGATAAACATATTATACTACAATCAGAACACATGATCACCAACATTTAAATATTCTCCATTCATCATATGATGATTTGTCCCATACCTTTTTGGTTTAGAATTATTTGTGTGATAACCATCGTTTCCTTCTCTATCGGTGGATGTTGGGTTTTAACAATGGTCATGAAGGTGGTTGAGAAACATTATGGATCTAGATTCCTAAGCATCCCATCCCATTTTATAACCATTAAATTCATATTAGAGTTGGAAACTAGGTTGGGTTGTTTCTAAATATGGATGATGTGACTCTCTGCTTAGCAAATACCTCCTCTACTTGAATCTGCATAAACATAGAGCATGGTTCTCCTTTTCCTAAGATTATTCATCTTTCTATTGGGAATAAGGGGTTCTATAAATCTATCTACTATAAATTATGGATTATATTTTTTGTCACTTATCACCTTTAAGAATATTTTTACCACTTCTGCAATCACAACAAATTGATGGGTCAATCCTGCATGTCAGAAACAAGCCATATGTTTCTCTATCTTAGATGTTGGACCATTCGTAAAATTATGTATCTTAGAAATTGTTGAAGTGGTCTCCCATATTCACTTCTATTCATGTGTTTGAAAAAAGGAGAGACTTCAACACACTCTCCCCTTATTTAATTATTATCCATGGTGGAGTCATAGGAAAAAGGGATTTTTTCCTTGGGTCATCACTATTTTTCATTCTCGAATAGTTTCCTCGTGGCCACCATTAGGCTAGTCACATCCTAGGGGAACTATGTTTTTTTATCGTTTTCATTATACATAAAGGGATGGTGGGAGGTTAATAATTAAAATAATGGTATTCTTCAATAGTTAATCCATAATTCTGAGAGGTCTCAGCTTGATAGAGGACAAAAAATACAATATGGGTGTGAAACAATATCCCCACCTCTATATGGAAAAGAAAGTGTCCATAAGGATACCTCTTGGTGCCCAGGGTTTGGATCCATAACTATCATTAGATCAAATGATTCATGGAGGCATCTGTATGTTACATATTAATAATATAAATATTAGTGGGAGTCCTCCATGAGATCATCATAATTTATTCAATACTAATGCACCTAGAGGTTATGATTTTAATTTGAAGATGGTTACACAGCAAATTATTGAGGGAAAAGGATTCATTATCTATCAAGGGAGAAAGTCAAAATTTCAGATTTCATTTTCATTGGAGTAAAGTAAGACTGTTGGCTATGTGGAAAAACCTAGAAGGGAAAAGGAAAAATCCCATCTTGATTAGAGTTGGGATTCTACTTTGGATCTAATAATTTCTGCTAATTGATCTTTTTTATGTGATCTTAACCTGAATTCCTCTACCTCCATTCCCTTTTTCACATGGTTAAGAATCCATAGATGTTAAAAATTTTCTCTGAGTTTAATTTCTAACCGATCATTATTGGATGATTGATGCATCATGGTATCCTCACTACTGGAAAATAGACCTATACCCACTGTTTTCGAAAACCATCAATATAGGGGTAGTATGGGAACCTATACCCACTATTTTTGTAAACTGTGCGTATAGGTTTTTTTTAATGCCTATTCCCACAGTTTTGGAAAACTATATAGAAAAGATAGCTATACCCATTTTTTGGTCAAAACCGTGGGCATATTAATTTTTTTTCAAGGCTTATTCCCACGGTTTTGGAAAAACCATGGGTATAGGACTTTTTTTTGAAAACTTATGCCCATGGTTTTATAAAACCGTGGGTATATCTTTCCCGAATTATGGCGGGAAATAAATTGCAGGACAGAAAAAAATTGGTGGGAAAACCTATACCCATGGTTTTCTCACCTAAACCCACGGTTTCGATTAATATATATAGGCTGATACATACACAAAACCCCAAAAGTTCTGTAGATGGGTTGGTGTGGTGTTCTTTAATGTTATATTTGTTCACGTGATCAAATCCATCTGATCATGTTTTTTATAATACTTAGAGCAATATTAATATATTATAATAAATGGAGGTGTAGAATCAGATAAGTTTGTTAGCTGGGATGGTTTATCATTGGAAGTTTGAAGATGAAGTCGCGAGATCAAAACCCCCTACACACTTTTTTTCTAATAAAATTGTAAATTAATATATTTATAAAAATATAGATATATATATACGTATAAGTGACATAGCATGAGTGGTAAGGAATCTTGAATTTGGAGTGCATGTCACGGGTTCAATTCATGCCGCTGTGTTTTTTGTATGATTTATACCCATGTTTTTAAAACTGTGGGTATAAGGCTTTGATAGCGTGGAGAGAATAAATGTTACTTTGACATGGTGGGAAAAAAGATTTACTAATGGTTTGTAAAACCATGGGTATAGGCTGGGGTCCTATCTCGACGCCTCAGATTCCCACGGTTCCCAAAACCATGGGAATAGGCTATACCCACGGTTTTTGGTCCTATACCCACGTTTTTAAACCATGGGTATATTTCATTTTTTTAGTAGTGACTTAATTTAATGAAGATTTTAGAAATAAAGGATTCTATATCTTATTTTATTGAGTAATTTGGTGATCTCTTTTATAGTATGGTGTTTTATTCTTTCCTAAATTTTGTAAGGGTTCCCACATTTCCCATAAATTCTACTTTTTAAATAAAAAATATAATTGTGATATCGTCTATTTCTTCTTCCTCCATATTATTCTGGATCAATGACCACCCTTGATCAACATTTACCTTGATAGAATATACATCTAGTATAACAATTTTCTTTTCATCTCATCTGAATTCAATAAATATATTTTCAATGGACTTAATTTATTTCTCAAGTACCACATGATTAAAAATTCCACTAAATAATGTGGGCTTCTATCACATGAAGTGATCTAACATAATATAATAACACTATTGACCAATCGGTTTCTCTATTTTATAAAGGATATTATTCAAAACATGAGTAATCTATAATAATATTGACATCATTAGATCATATTCAATAATATATGTATTTGATTTTTCAATAGGGAAATATATATATATTGACCACAAGTGTTTGTACCATTCTTTATTTGAGGAACTATTTATAAACAATTAAATATATTGGATTAACTTATAAAATTATGGATTTCAAATTATTTAATAGTTAACATAAATTGAAACCTTATGCATTGTTAATCTCATAATAATAAACTGGGTTTCAATGGGAATGTCTTTAATTCATAGAAATATTTTCAAATCCTTCATAAAGGTATATAATTAATATGTGAATTATCATAAGAATATACCCTATATTGTCAAACTAGTTGCATAGTAAGGAATATTTTCATACTCCATGTTATGATCAAGTCAAATCCCAATTCTTTATTTCTTGAGTTATTACACCTAGGTAAAACTGTGCTCAAACCACACCCACATTTAGTAACTAGAAATTGATGCATTGTTTGGAAAAATCACAAAATCACTCCCAAAAAATTTTAGGATATTATTATTATTTAATTTACCATATCCTAAAATGGAATCATATGGTTATGATACATATTCTATTTTTTCCTTAATATTGTTCTTAAGGTCTTTACAAAACATACTATGATAACAACTATAAAAACCCCAAAATTGGTAACCTAGATCCGGTGGTTACTTTATTTCATTGACATTGATATGTGGGGTGAAATCCCAATAGACTGATAAGATTATTAGTCTTTTGAAGATAGAAATATAAATAATACCTATTTTAAAATGGGGATAAAATATAAAATATAGTAATGAAAATAATTTTATATACTCATTGAAATAATTCTTCTTCGTATCCCCAGGAAAGGAAATAAAACAAGGGTTAGCTCAAATGATCATTAAGGGTTACATAGAGTGGAATATATCGAGAGTAATAAAGAATATTCTATATGGCAAGGTAAATGACTAAAACAATGTTCCACCTAATCAATAACATGGGCATGAAATTAATATGGAATGGTAAATAATAGAAAAAACATTCCATTTAATCAATAACATGAGAACGAGATGCATCCAAGGATAATTTCAATGCAATAATATCATGGGTAATAATAACTCAATATTGATGAAGTAAATTATTAATATTTAATTTCATGATCTTATACATCATTATATCTATACCATCATGACCCTGTGTCAATATAGTTTAAAACTATGTGTATAAATCCATGTAATTTGGCTAACTAATATTTCTAATGATACATGTCGATTAATCAAGGGTAAATATAATTCTAGGCCTCACACAAAACAATATGTACAAATAATTCCTCACATATTTAATGATCTCTTTAATACATAATAAAAATTCCTTATCAATAAATATCCATATTGAGTAAAGAATACATATTTAACAGTTTTCCCTAGTCAATGAAATAAATATAAATGTAAAACAACATATATAGAAATGATATATTTGTTTGGTAATCATGATATCCATGTTAATGAATATGGATATTTATGGGAATTGAAACTTCTAATGATCAAATAAAAGTGGATGTTTCAAAATAAAGTAAACTAGCACAAAACCAATGAGTAATCAAATATATTTTAAGATAATTCATGTATTTTATAGGAATAAATGGAATGAAAGTGGAATATTAAATTAATATGTCATAAAATAGTTTTCTATGCAAAACCATATAATTTCTTTGAAGAATATAAATTTCATAAATGGTTATGGCATTAGGGGAGCCCGTTAACGCCGTATATATAAATTACATTCATTTTGACTTTTTCTAAATAAATTAATAAAATAACCTTTGAAAAAACTAGAAATATTCTATTAAATCTATTTTAAAAGGTTATTTAAAACTGAAAATGTCCTTACTAAATAATTTTAGTGAATAAAATTACTTTTTATAAAATAATTTTGAAAAAACATGGACCATGAAGAAAAAATATATTTGATTAGAAGATAAATAGAATCTAATTTTTTTATACATTTGTTGGATTGAATTATTTAAAACAAAGATAAAAATTTTCAATAAATTATTTAAACTCCTTAAATATGTAAGGGATAGTAAATTTTTTGGATATTAATAGGTATTGAGTAATATATTCCTCCAATAAAAACAAGAGGAACCCAAAATAAAATTTAGATCATATATTAAATTCTTACCTATTCAGTAACTTCCAAATTATAATCCCCTGAAAAAATATACATAAATTGATACATTAATTATCATTAATAAATTTTTATTCTTGTTAAATTCCCAAATGGGGTACTATATAAACCACATAAAAGTGAATAGGTTCATAATAACACATATATCTCAATGGAGTGTAAATTGAGATGAAATAACATGCCTTAAAAATTCCTTTAGTTGAATGTGATTTAATCTCCTATATAATGATTTTTGGAATTCAATTAATTTATAGAATAACCATATTCATATTTATAATATTATATATTATCCTATTATAATATCTTACCACAAGTTCATTAATAAAATTCCATTATTTCCATTGTTCAGCTATTAGCTGATTTGTTTTCTCGTGCTTGTTTTACCATAGAAGTTTCTATTATTTTGTAACATAAATAGATCCTTCATACATATAATTATATCAATTTTATAAATACCAAATTTATTCATAAAATACCTCTATTTACCCATTCTGGAATGTTGAATATAGAAAATGAATTGCATTGCTTCCTGGAGATGGTAGGTCTTACGTACGCATGATAAATGATATAATTCCATTAAATGATGAAAGGGTAAATATGTGGATGATATATTAAGTATATAGAATCAGTATAATTTAATAATTATCATATATATTCATTATTTTTATCACCATGTCTATCCATGTGAGTCAGTCATGGTAAAAAATTACATTGGTTTACAAGGTGACAATCCTCTGTATACACGAGCAATGGATTTGTTTCCCATTTAAGGGAGAATGAGATGGATAAATTTTATTGAAAAAATATAATAACATATAATTATATTTTACACACTATTTTTATTATATTTCATGTGTTAAGCTGTGATTTATGTTTTTAAAATAATAAATAAAAAGAAAGGGCTTCCTTAAGATGATTATATTCTCTTAGAGAAACCTTATTTGGATCTATTCTTAAGGACCCTTTGGTTGGTCTTTTCAGGATGATAATAACATCTATACTATGGATAAATATGTTGGTTAGATATTGTTTCTGGATATTTTTAGATAAATCGCATTTTAGGTGTGAATAAGCCAGGAGATGGGGTTCCCTTTTAAAAATTGAGTAATAGTGACATTTTTGTAAATACCCAAAAATATTCAATTTGGGGATGCCATTCACACCACATAAAGCTAAAAATTGATAACATATAAAGTTGAGAGAGATAATACTAATCCACACCGCCAACACTAATAAACATGTTTTAAAAATTTTATTTCCATTACCTCTATGGTTTCTCATTTTTCCATTTCGGTTTCACTATAGTTACTAGTTTTTCATCTTAGGAAATATATCCATTATACCTAAAATAAAAGGATCCTTATTACATAATTCAATTTGATTAATTATAAATATTAAATCTAACTTTTTAATGAAAAATATTATGTTTTTGGTAAATATATTTTAACAAAATAACATGTCACATTCAAAATAATTTTTAACCTTAACTGTGGTAATTGATTTTTACTATTTTTACTATTCATAATGACAAAAAAAATTAAGTTAAACTTATTCATTATTATTAATTAAATTGATTCATAATATTTAATCCATTTTATCAAATTCAAATAAAAAAATATAGATTTTATTATAAAATAATTAATAAATTATGTAAAAAATATATTTTTAGGTAATGTATTTGTCAAGCATGAGATGAACTTATCTTAACTTTATGACCAGTAATAATCATTATATGTATTTATATTCATATATTAAGATATAAAACCTATAAATTTCATTTAAATTATTCATTATTAAATATTATTTTAATTAATTAAAAGGGATATACATTATTCCTTTTTAAAGAAAATAGTTTTTTGAAAAAAATAGTTTCTTGAAAAATATTCATTTTTACATCTGAATTATCTCAAACTTATTTCTAAATAATTTAAAGTTAATAAATTTTTAATTACACATACTATTAAATTATTCTATATAAAATTAGTAAAAGTAAAAACTATATTTGGAATTATTCATAAAATATTATTTCTAATGGAATATTTAAAAAGTTCATTATTGGATTATTTTTAACAAGTTAGCTAAAAATTGATATTCATTCCATTAAATTAAGATTTTTATTCCATGAAATATTAAAATGTGAATAATTTTAAAGTTTCATTAATATAAGAAATTATCATTCTGTAATTAAAGCTCAAATTTTTCATTCTTCCCTCCTATAAAAATTTTAACGTTGATATTTTTATGGATATTACCTTCAGAAAAAATAGGGTGGTTCTTCTTCAAAACATCACATGGTTCCCACATTGTATCCTCTATTTTACAATTTCTTTTAAGTACCCTTAACAGTTAAGCCATCTGATTTATGAATAATTTTACTCTAGTATAAAGAATCTGGAAGGCCTCTTCATTGTAAGAGAGATCGAGTTCCAATTATATTTCTTTAAGGGATAACACATGCATTGGGGCTAGAATATACATCATTAAAAATGATTTATAGAATGTATCATGTAAATTAGTTATGATTGGAGGAATTTAAAATATATAATCTATAGCTCCAATTATTTACATAATATTAAAAGGTTTTATATACATGAGTGTTTGTTTCTCTTTCTTACCAGACCTTATAACACCGTTCGAAGGAGATAATTTTAAGAAATCCTGATCGCCCACATGAAATTCCAAATCATTCTTCTAGTTATTGAAATAACCCTTTTTCCTAAATTTACATATATTAATATGAGTATGAATATTTTTTACATTTTTCATTGTCTCCTCAACATGTTATGGTATTATTAGTTTCCCTTCAGCAACTAAGTCACAAAAAGTTGGAGTATAAAATCTCTAATCATATAATGATTTATACAAAACCATATGAAAATTTGAGTGAAAACTATTATTATATAAAAACTATTCCAAATGTAAATATTGAACCCCCATACCTTGATATTCAGGTGTTCATAACCTCAATATATCTTTCAATGTTTGAATAGCCTTCTCATAAAGTGTCTCAGTTTGAGGATGGTAGGCGGTACTCAAATGAAGCTTAGTATCATGAAATTTTAGAAGAATCTACCAAAATTTTAATGCTTATTAGGGAACAATATCCGACACAATTGAAATAGGTGTACTATTAATTCTTATAACTTTATTAATATATATATATATTATTATATCAAGTGTTAAATATTCTCTTATATGTAGAAAATGTGTATATTTTGTGAGTAGATCAAAAATAACCCATACAGAATCATTCTTTATTGGGGTCTTTGGTAATCCTATGTAAAATCCCATAGTAATGTCATCCCATTTAAAAATAAGAATATTTTTATGTCTCATGAATCCTCTAGGATGCAGTCTCTCAGACATTGTCTATTTTTAATCTAAGAATATTGATACATAGTCAACAATTTCCAACTTCCTGTTATCCCACAAAAAATGTTCCCTGAAATCCTTATATATCATGGTTCTATAAGGGTGTATTGTGGAATTATAGCTATTAGTATCATCCAATAATTCCCTTTTTCATCACAAATATATAGAGAAAATATTATATCTCTAAATTTTATAATTCCCTCTTCAGAGATGAAATCTATCAATTTCCCATTATTCATTGATTTAATTTTCATCTAAAAATTCTCATTATCATATTGGACAATTTTTTAATTTTCTAACAAATATTTTTCGAAATCACATGAAAAGGTGTGATGTCTCCCCTTGCTTAATAATTCCATATCCATATTTACAGAATCCATGAACATATGATCACTGTAAATTATAATTTGGGCCAAAACTCCAATATATTTCCTTCTTACACAACATTATTTTACATCATGTGGTTGTAGAGTATTTAAAAATTATAATCCTTGAGAGGATAAATCCATAAACAATGACTTATATTGATATCCTTTTTTGAAAATATGTATATTAGACATTTATATTTTTTATATATCTCACATATTTAACTATATAGATAATTTCACTATATATTCAGAAAAAATATTACAGAAACCAGCTAAAGATCATGGGATGAGTAGTTTTATTCATGATTCTTTAACTACCTTAATGCATATGAAATAACATTATCTCTTTTCACAAGTACACAACTAGATAATTTCTTTGATGAATCTCTATATATCACAAATCCATCATTTCTTTTTGATAGAGTAAAAATTAGAGCATTGAAAAATTTACTCTTAATTTTTTTTAAACATTCTTTACATTTATTTGTCCGTATGAACTTAACCCCTTTATGTATAAGATTTTTTAACAAATTATCTAATGAGGAAAAATTAAAAATGAATCACTGATAATAACCTTCAAAAACAATGAAATTACATACATCAGTTGTGTTCGTTAGTGTAGGATATTCTTTGAATATCTTTATATTCATAGGACCAATTAATATTCCACAATGGGAGATAATATGGCCAAGAAAAGAAACTTTTTGAAGCTATAATTCGCATTTTCAGAATTTCCCATATAACTCTTTTCATATAAGAGTCTCAAGAATGATCTTATTGTGATTATAATAGTCCCCATAGATCTTAGAATATGACAATATATCATCAATGAATACTACAATAATGTAATCTAGATATTAATTGAATAATATATTCATTATATCCATATAAACTGATGGTTGGTTACTCAATCCAAATGAAATTATTGTAAACTAATAATGTCAATACCTCATTTATAATTATGATTTTTGGATTTCATCCATTATACTAACAATTTGTTATACTTAGAAAAAAATTCTTTCTTTTAAAAACATTGTGCATCAGGAAGTTGAGAGAATAAGTCATTAATACAACGAAGAGGATACTTATTCTTTATTATAATAGCATTGATTTCCCTATAATCAATTTAGATCCTCATGGATCCATGATTATTCTTATCAAATAGAACAATGGATCCCCATTGTGAAACACTATGGTAAATAAATATCTTATCATACAACTCCTCAGATAATTTCATCAACTCCAAAAATTCTATAGCGACCATTATATAGTAGTATTTTATATTGGTCTTGCATCAGGTATTAAATCGATAGAAAACTATAAATTTTGCTCTGGTGTATTTCCATGTAATTATTTAATAAATACATAAACTTATTATTGTGAAATAAGTGAATCCTCAATATAAATATTTCCTTTTCCATCCATAGAATTTGTTTTCACATCTTTCCCAAGAAACTCATTTAGAATAGCTATTATAGGTGTATCATGAAATAAATCAGTTGATTAGTTTACCACTCTAAAGATATGGAATTTCATATCATTAACATGAATCATAATTTCTATCGCCATGTAATAAATGTTTTTATAAAATTTTTAAAGAAAATACATTCCATGTATAATATCAAATTAAACTATAGGTATGATAATAAAGTCAACAAATAGATCATATTTATTTGTCATAATTAGAATTTCCTAAAACATCCTTATCGTAGTGATATTTCTATGAGGATTTTTGACTGTAAACTCCCTTTTTAATATAATAAAGAATAATAAAGTTTTCCTTGAAAGTATGGAATAGATAAAAGAGTTTTATAAAACAGTTTCAAATAAATTATTAAATAAATTTCTTGATATAATTACTGTATGTTCTTCCATATCCTTGGAAACTTCAACATTGTATGTAGTGATTATATAATTACATATTCATCCAAAATTAATCAATGTGTTTGAGTATAAAACACATAAAATCTAAATGGTGCATAATAACAAATATGTCTCATGGGAGTCTAAATTCAGGCCAAGGACCATACTTCACACTTCCCATTAGTTAAATGTAACTTAACCTCTTAAATAATTGATTTAATATTGTTATTAATTTATATAAGAACCATATTCATATTTATAATATCATATATGATCCTCTTTTAACATCTTAAAACTCATTTGTTAATAATATTTAATTATTGTTGTTGTTTGGGTGTTAACTACTTTGTTTTATCATGTATATTTTATCATGGATGTTCATATTATTATGTATAGAATATTGATACATCATCTAAAAATATATATATATTTTATAAATATCGCATTTATTAATTATATACCATTTTATAATCATTATGAATGTTGGATATGAAAGACAAATCACATTGCCTCATAGAGATGGTAGGTTGTACGTACCGATGGGCGATGATATCAATTTTTTAGTGGGGGAAAGGATAAATAAGTGGATTAAATATAAATTTTAATTAATAAAAAATATTTCATAGGTATCATATATGTCCATCATTTTCCTCATTGTTAATATTCATGTGAGTTGGTGATGGGAAAAAATTACATCGGTTTGTGAGCCGATAGTTTTCTATACACATAAGTGACAACATCGATTCACATTTGATAGAGAAGTATATAGATAAATACTATTACATAAATATAAAAACATCTAAATTTATGTAACATACAGGTTTTATTATATTGGATGTGTTTATACTTAATTTAGTGTTGTAAAAGAAGAAATAAAAATAGAGAGCTTTGTTAAGACAATTACTCTCTATTAGAAATATCATTTTGATATATTCTTAATGTACATAGGGTTAGTATTTAGGGATTATTAGTTACTATATAATTTGTATAAGGGTGTTTGTTAGAGATTTTTTTTGTGTTTTTTTCTATATAAATTGATTTAAATGTGTAAATAAGTGAGGGGATGGGT
Organism: Viscum album; assembly: GCA_963277665.1. NCBI lineage: Eukaryota > Viridiplantae > Streptophyta > Magnoliopsida > Santalales > Viscaceae > Viscum > Viscum album. The sequence continues at coordinate 940,628,990 of OY728165.1, forward strand.
TTTGATTTTATAATTGTGGAGTGAAATTTCAGTAAATACCCAAAACTATTCAATAATGGGAAGTCACTATCATTCCAAGAGCCTAATAAATTGATAAATAATTAGTTTTAATAATTATAAGTTGATGAATGTCCTCCAAAAATAAAAATAAAAATTTTATTTACTTTACCTCTATGATTACTCACTTTTACCATTTTAGTGTTCACCGTGGAAACTATTTTTTATCCTCGTTAATTTATAAATTAAGACTAAAATAAAATGATCCTTATTATATAATTTTTAACCAATAATTATAAAAAATAAATATATTTTATCAAATAAAAATAATATGTGTGGGTCAATTTAATTTTATCACAAACTCATGTAATGTGGAAAACCTTGTTTTAACCATAACCCGGATAATTAATTGTTTTACTATTAATTATGAAAAAATAGTAATTCCAATTTATTAAATTATATAATTTATAATGATTCAAAATATTTAATCCATTTTAAAAATTCCAATCACAAAAGAGGAAGAATTTATTTTAAAAAAAATTCATAAAATCATCTCAAAAAACAAATTTTCAAACATATAATTTTAAAGCATAATATGACCTAATATTAACCATATGATTAGTAATTATAATTATATGGATCTAAATTAATATATAAATATATATATATATTTTATACAAATTTAATTTATGTTATTCATTGTTAAATAAAATTTTAATTAATTAAAATGGATTAATATTAATCATTTTTAAATGAAATAGATTTCTGAAAAAAAAACATTTTCCTGAAAAATATATCTTTTACATCGAAATGATCAAATCATTATTTATATAAAATTGATAGTCAATAAATTATTATTTTTGAGTATTATAATAAATTACTATAAATAAATGTATGAATATTTAAACACTATATTTTTAATTACTCGTAAAAACTTATTTCTATGGGAAATTTTAAAAACTCTATTCTTGGATTATTTTGACCAAATATGTTCAAAATTGATATTCATACCAGCAAATGAAAATTTTTATTACATTAAATATTAATGTCTTAATTGGTTTATATTTTTATTTGAATAATATATTCACTTACTATAATTGATACTCAAGTGTTTCATTATTCCTTCATAAAAAAATTCATCCTCAAATTTTTTATTGATATTACCTTATGAACAAATGAGGGATCTTATTATTCCTAACATAATATTATTCCCATGTTAATTCCATTATATTTTTGATTTATCCCAGATAAAATTACCCATTTATTCATAAGATTCCTCAAAATTTCCCACCATTATAGATAATCTGGATGATCAATTCATTGTATGATTGATCAGGTTCCAATTATATTTCTTCATATGTGATCACATGTGTTGGATATAGCATGTTATTCCATAACAATGATATATGGAACACATCATGTTGTTTATATAGGCATGTTTGAATTTCTAATTTATGATCCACATCTCAAATTCTCAACATAATTTTAAATGGTTTGATATAGTTTGGGATTATTTTTCTTTTCTTACTGAAACATATAACACCATTCAATGGAGATACATTCAAGAAACCTTGATCTCCCACTATAAATTAAAAATACTTCATCCAGTTTTTCTAAATAACTCTTTTTATTGATTTAATAAACGTAAATATGAGTCTTAATTTTCTTTACCTATGCAATTTTCTCCTCATTAGGTTATGGACCTATAAGTTTCCGTTCACCAACTTCATCCCAACAAGTCATATTATGACTTATCTTTCTATATAATGCTTCATATAACACCATTTCAATTCTTGAATTGATACAATTATTATAAGAAAACTCCACCAAAGGTAAATACTGATCCCATATACCTTTAATGTTTATTGATATCAAACTCAACATACATTCCGTTGTTTAAATATCCCTTTCTGACTATCCATATGTTTAATAATGGTTGGTGGTCCTCAAATGAAACTCAATATGAAGAGCTATATGAAGACTCTTCTATAATTTTGATGTAAATCAGTGATCATGGTCTGGAAAAATTGAAAGTGTTACAACATGAAGACTTAAAAACTCATTAATATAGATAATTTTGAGGAACTCAAGTGTTAAATATTATCTTATATACAAAAAATGGGAATATTTGTTGAAGAAATCAACAATAACCTAAATGGAGTTATTCATTCAAGGATTATTTGGTAATCCTGTGAAAAATCCCATCATAATTTTATATCATTTCAACATATTAGAAAAAAGAGGTTTCATGAATATTTTATGAAGTTTTTTATCATCCTTTACCTCGTGGAAAACCAAGTACCTTAATTCATTATCAACAATTTCCTAATCCATGTTATCTGACTGAAAATGTTCTCACAAATCCATATACATATTAGAGCTATCAGGGTGTATAGAGAAATTCTAGTTATGGGAACCATCTGAAAATTTCATTTTTATCTCAGTTATAGATTGAACACTTATTTTATTTCCTAATTTCAGAAACCTTCTTCAAAAAAATGGTGTATTTAAATTTCCCATCATTTAAGACTTTAATTTTCTTCTATAAATCCCACTAATCAGATTATGAACTTTTTTCTTTTCCAACAAAGTTAGTTTGCAAATATTTTGAAAAAGTTGTGATGTATACCATTTATTAATAATTACCATATAAATATTTAATATATATATATATAATTATATGATTTATTATAATCATCAATTGGTTTGTAAATCTATGATATTTCTTTTTTGATGGATCTGATACCTTATTTTCCTTCCTTGGGTAGTAGTTTCATGAGAAATCATAATCTTTGGGTAGGTAAATCCATCAAATTTGTATCAAATTGATATATTTTTATGATAATGTTTATTTGAGGATCTTATGGTATGTGTATATTTCAAATCCTTAACTATAGAGATTATACTTCCATGTCATTAAAAAACGATTACTACTGTAAACTCAAGATCATGTGTTGAAAAGTTTTGTTCATGATTCTTAAACTATCTTGATAAATATGTAATAACTTTATCAATTTTTATAAGGACACAACTTTGTCCCTTCTTCAATGAATCACTATATACATAAAAATATATCATTTCTTCTTATTAGAATAAAAATTGGATCATTGTACATTATTCTCTCCAATTCTTCCAAATATTATCTACATTCTTTTGAACATATGAACTTAACCTCTATACATATAATCTTGGTTAATAGGTTATCCAATAAAGAAAAATTATAAAATATTCACATATTGTAACCTTCCAGATCAATGAAACGATGTACCTTTATTAAATTCATTGGTGTTGGTCATTACTTAACTGTCAACATTTTTATAAGATCAACTAAGATTCCATCCTTGAATATACTATGGCCATGAAAATTATCTTTCTGAAACAATAATTCATATTTTTTAAAATATCCATATAACTATTTTCTTATATGAGACTTAAGAATGGTTCACATATCATTATCATGGTCCTAATAGATATTAAAATATGCCAAGATATCATAAATTAATACTAAAATGAAATTATCAAGATATTCCTTGAATACTCCATTCACTATATCTATAAAACAAGTGAAACATTAGACAATATATATGTAAATGCTATAAAATCATAATGTTCATACCTCATTCAAAATGTTGTCTTTAGTTTTATTCCTTTGTTACATGAAATTGATGATAACCAAAATTAAATTCAATATTTAATAAATATTTAGATCCATGAAGTTAATCAAATAAGTCATAAATGCGAGGAATATGATAATTTTCTTTAATGTAATGGGATTGATTTCCATATAATAAATTTATAACCTCATAGATCAATATTTATTTCTTAAGGGAAAGAACAAGGGATCCCTGGGGTGAAAAACTATGGTGATAAAATCCATTATCACCCAAATTCCTTGTTATTTATTAAACTTAACAAATTTATTTTTACTAATTTTATAGGGAGTCTTTGATATTATTCTATCATTATCTATTAAATTGAGGGAAAACTAAACTTCACACTCTATTGAATGCTTAGTAAATTCATCAGGAAATAAATTAATATATTCTTGTATAAAAAGTGCACAAGCAATTTGATTATTACATTTTCCACTCATATTTTTTTTCTTCCCATAGAATATCATTTAAAAGAGCTAATGGGGGTGGATCTAGAAATGACTCTAATGAAAAGGTATCCACTATAATGAAAATTAATTCCACATTTTCACACAAATCATAATTTCCTCCAGCCTACAAATATTTTCAATAATATTTTTAAATCTTTTACATACCAAGTACTATATCAACATAAACCATAATAATAAAAATGTTGTCAAATAGAGAAAGTTTATGTGATATAATAGGATCTGACTAAAACATCCTTGTCATAGTGACATTTCCACTAGGAGTTTGTACTAACCACTCCCTTTTTAATGTGAAAGGGAAAATTTTAATTTTCTTGTAAACCATTGAATATATAAAAGAGAGTGAGGATCTATTCTCAAAAAAATCATTAGATAAATTTTGAGATGTGACTAAAGTACATGTCACCACAATCTGGGAATGTTTAACCTCAGTGGTAGTGATCACAAAATCTTGGTCATCTCCCCTTGACCTCTTCAACATTTTGTTTCCTTGACGCTCAAGGAATTACTATGAATAACTCCAAATTTCAATACAGTCAATGAAACATACGTCATTTATTTTTTTATTCTCATTTCATTGAATATCTAGATGACCCTTATCACTACACTTGTAAAAAACTCACATTACCTTTAAAAATTTTATATGATGTTTCCTTCCAAAATTTTCACATGATGGAATTTGATTCATTTTCTCATTCTTATTCTATAGAATCCCTTTATCTTTGAATTCATATGCCCTCATATTTTCTTGATTACCCTAGACTATATTGGTTTATAAAATCCATTCTCTCTTTTGATTACACATAAAACAATTTCATCATATGATAAAAAATCTAGATAAACTAGTTACCTTTAGAGACATTTCTTAAGCCCATCCAAGAGTGGTCAATCATGAATTATGTATTTAGAATGCAATACATAACATGCCAAGATTATCTTGTAATGGTATACTCATACTCAAAAACACTTTCTTCTTCCTTTTTCTTTTAGATAAGTTGCTTTTCTTGATTTTAGATCATTTATCATGAGAGAAATATTTTTTTAAAGAATATTTCCTTAAAATCACATTATTCTATGTGTTATATTTATTTTTTCCCTGGTATTTTTGATCAATGACCACCATTGATCTGTATAATCATTTAGAAAATATAATAATAGTATAACCTTTTCCTTTTCATTACATCCCATGGCCCAAAATATTTTCTCATGGGACATAATCCATTGATCAACTTTCCTATAAATAGTAGTCCCACTAAATGATGGTAGATTCTATTACATTATATGATTTAACATAGGTGAATAAAACTATGGTATTACATGTTTCTCTATTCAGGAAGGTTCATTAATCACATCCTAGGTATGCTTCTCTATTATATCCATGATCTAATAAGATTCAATACTAGATATATTTCCTTACTCAGTAGTGAAACTTCTACATTGACCATGAGTGTTGATACCATTATTTTATCCATGTTCCATTTATAAAAAATGAAATATACATGATTATATCATCAAATTATGAATTTTGAAGAATAACATATAGTTATAAAGATGATGTAAAACAAAAAATAAATTGAAAATTTATGAACTGTTAATCTCAGAATCATAACCTTTGTTTCATTGGGAATATCTTTTAATAAAAGAATTATTTTCAAATCCTTCATAGTGGTTTTTAAGAAAAAAATATTATTATTATAAGCATATCCCTAAGGAGTTTCAAAATAGGTGCATTGTAAGGCACGTTTTCAAGCACCAATTGATAATCAAGTCAAATACAAATGTCCCCTTTTCAGAGTTATTACACCTATGTACAAATATACCAAGACCACATCCACTTGTAGTATCCAGACATGGATATATTTCATGGAAACCCCACATAATATATACCTTATTAAAAAAAATTATACTATCCAACAATTGTACAAATGCCCATATTCTACCGTTGTGTTATGTTAACTAATACACATTATTCTTTATCTATATCCCACAGTTTCTAGAAAACTTTCTCTGATACCAGTTGTAACAACCGTGACTCCAACAACATAGAGATGGTGGTTACTTTATTACATTATCAAACATTCAAGGGGTAAAATTCCAAGGGATTAAAAATTTTACTATTCTTAGAGAGTTAGATATATACATGATACCTATTTCATCATTCATGAAATAATTCAGTGAATTCTTATTCATATATCAGGGAAACAAAAAAATTGTGAGTGATCTTAAATAATTGGTAAGGGTTACATTCAATGAAAGATATAATGTGTAATAAGTTATAATCAATATGGAATGGGAAATACCTTAAAAAATTCCATTTAATCAATAATTTGTTTATGAAATCAAAATGTAAAGGTAAATAACTAAAAAACCATTATATTTAATGATTAACATGAGCATTGAATACAACCAGGGATAAAGTCCAAAAAAAACAATATCATAGATAATAATAACTGAATTATCAATTAAAGAGATTATTAATATTATATTTGATAATCTCAAAAATCCTGATATATATACCATGAATACCATACACTAAGATAGTTTGGAACTATAGGTAAAAACCCATTTAATTTTTCCATATAATTGGTCTCTAGAGATCTATCAATGCATCAAGGTGATATACAATTCTGGTTCTCACCCATCACTACATTTATAAATCCTTCCTCATATATCTATTGGTAAATTTAATTCATGAAAAATATTCCTTATCAATAAATATCCATATTTATTAAATAATATATATTTTACATGATTTACCTTGTCAATCAAATTACTGTCAAATTAAAACACTGTATGTAAAATTGATATAAAATTTATACAATAACCATATCCAGGTTAAAAATATATTGATATTTATGGGAATTTTAATTTCTAATGATCACATCAATGTGGATGTTTCAAGATAAAGTAAACTATAATAAATCAATGATAGATAATATAAATTTTGAGATAAATTCATGACTTTTGGAAGAATAAAGGGACTGGAAGTGGAATATTGAGATGATATTTCATAAAATATTTTTCTTTGTAAAACCATTGAAAATATATAGAATAAGATTATTTTTTTAAAAAATTACTACGCCTGAGAATTATGTTATCACCATATATATTAAAAAAACATTCCTTTAGACTTTGGTTAGAGAATGTAAAAAACCCTATTTCAGATTTTTTTTGAAAGATCCATTTCAATCCCCTTTTAAAATTCAAGGATAACATAAAATTTCTTTATTAGATAAGTTTTGTATATAAATGGATGTTTCTAAAATAATTTCTAAAAAAAACAGACACAAAAGTAAAATATATCTGATTAAAATAGAAATAAGTTGGGTTTTATTTTAAAATTTTCATTGCTTGAATCAAGTTAAAAATAGTGGAAGGTTTTGAATAAAATATGTAAACTCTTTGAATATCTATAAGATAGTTAAAATTATAGAGTTTAAAAAGGAGATATTATAATATTCATTTAATGAAAACAAGTGTATCCCAAAAAAATGTTATTATAAACCAAATAATTACCTCTTTGGAAACATTAGAATTTTAACCACCTGAAAAAATATAATTTAATTGAAATATTAATAATCATAAATAATTTGTTATTCATGTTAAATACATCAATGGGGTAGTACATACACAACATTTTTTAAATAGGTTCATAATAATAAATATTTATCAATAGATTGTAAATTGAGATGAAATATATTACCTCATGAATACCGTGAGTTGAAAATTCATAAAACTCATGTATAACGGTTTTAATCATGTGATTAATTTATACTAAAATTATATTTATATTTATAATATCACATATGATCCTATTTTAATGTATTACTACCAATTCATTAATAATTGTTCCTTATTTCCATTGTTCAGGTGTTAAGAGAATCATTTTCACATACATGTTGTAACACTCCAATAATATCAAATATTTTCCATTAAGAATAAATTTAATTTTGTTTTGTATCTTTATTTATACGAATCATCAAGTTAAGATTGCATGACATTCAATATTGAGATTAGCTTCTGGAATACACAACACTAAGAGTAAAAGAGAATATAAGACCCTGATACATTAAGATATATTTACTATTAAAAATATATTTAAATTTTTTTTACATTCATCCAATAGATTAGATATACATATTATAAGAACAAAAACACTTTTATGAATAAATTTTTTTATTTTTGATAGGTAATATTCCACCTTTATTGGCACAACTATTTTGAAATGAAATTTTTACAATTTGATAAATTTTATTCATAATAATAAACTTCAATCTTGAACCCGGAATTAAAAAATTATGTTTGGGTGATTTTTTGTTATTTTTCTAAGATGTTTCATTTTTTATGAGTAGTGAAAATATTGCATTTTAGTTGAAAACTACCATTCCATTTATATAATTATTAAATATATATTATATTTCAAATTATTATTAAAGTAACAATAGATCAATTTTACATATATTAATACAATTTAGCTTATTTTAATCATTTCTATATTTTAATTAGATATAAAAACTAAAAGAGACTTTTGACATTTATCACTTTAAAAACTCGATTTCTAACAACCCCTGTGGGACTAGCATTAAATTAAATTTGGCCACTTCTCTAAATTTATTTTGCAAAAAAAGATATAAATTGTTGTAATTTCTATAATATTTATAATTTAATAATATCAAATTATTTATTGACCAAAAATAATAGTGAATATAATGAAAATTAATTGCAATGATAACTGTAAAAATTGGTTTACTTAGAGTTTAAACTTTTATCTTAAGGCGGAAAATAAACTAGACACTTATCCAAAAGCCATTGGATGCACATATTTTGACTATATCCCCTCTTAGATAAACTTTTGTGAATTATTGGGATAATATTCCATGAAAGTGACCAATATAATAAGCTAATTAAGGAAATTGGAAAAAAATGAACATTATTTCCTTAAACATTTATAAATCCGTGAGTTATGGAAAACATCATATTTTCAATTATACATATCTTTAGGAAAGATAAATGAGTTATTATTATCATAATTTCAGTCATAAATATAAGGCCCTAGCCTTAAACCTTACTTAATATTGAACTAAATGAATAATTCACATTGAGGATCTTTTCAGGTTTAGAGTTTTAGAGAATTAGAACATAACTATTACATCTTAAAAGATTACAAAGTAGACACTTCTACTAAGTCTCCATAAAATAAAAACTCTTAAAAAGAAAGATGTCTAGATTCCATGTTTTAGATAGCATGAAATTCCCTTGATCCCATCCTTGACCTTATTCCACTTTAAGTCCTGTGAAAAACATTTCGAAAAACTTGGGGTGAGCATAAAAAGCTCAGTAAGGGATACAAAAATAATGAAAACTGTTAGTTTTTTGAAACATCAAGTAAACCATGTATACTATATCAAAGTAATACCTTCACCTTCATGAAGTAGTAAAAAAAATATTCACTGAATAAAGTATCATTACTTACCTTTTTGTAACCAAAAGATTACCATAAAACCCATATAAAGAACACATAGAATATATAAAGGTAACTTGGGACATAAACATATTTAAATGGAATAACCATACGGTTGACTTCCACACATATCACTTAATGGAATAGCCATACGGCCAATTTCCATACATACTTAAGGGAATAGCCATACGGCCGACTTCCATACCCAATGCATTGGAGGTTATAACGTAACCACCCGTCCTGGTATTCACGGCACCACCCGTCATATGGTTTATAACGTAACCACCCGTTAAAATGTCCAAGTACTAGTATAAAATCATAAAACATAAAACCAATATAAAGGAATGATAACATTTCCACATTTCAATCACAATATATTATAAATATATTGAAATAATAGAATACTTTTTCAAAACCATTTTCAATACCAAAATACATAAAATATTATATGGTATTTATTTTATTCTAAAAACATTACGGCTTGTTGATAAATCCAAAGACCAAATAATACTCGCGGCGGCGGAAAAAGTCGTTGTCACCACGTACGTTAAAAAAACATTCCTTTTTGTCGTTTAGTAAAACGCTTCGTAGAAAAAGATTCCTTTTGTATAAAAGTAAAAGTCAAAGGGGTTTATACACCGTATAAAACAAAGTTGTGTATAAAACGAAATATGCCTCAATGAAAGGAGATTGAGACGAAGTCCCTTACCTCGGGTCCGACTTGAATCGATCGTTCTTTAACGTCCTGAATAATAAACTTGAGTTAATTTATACTTGATTAAGAACCTTTTTAATGTTCATTATTCCTTTTATATCACTTATTGCCATGTTATAAACATTATGTAACCATTTAAGTTAATAATGTTTGTTTTGTCAATATTTGGTTCTTAAGTCGAAAGTTGACTTCTTACAATTACATGTTGTTCGTGTGGTCAAAAGTTCTTTATATCCAGAATAAAATTCCAGATTTGGATATAATATTTATCATATATATCCAGCATATACATGTATTTATAATATTACATAATCATTTAGAGGTATGAAATGAAATGCACCGTTCATGGAGACGGTAAGCCGTACGTACGCATGAACGCTACTTTCATTTCTTTGTCATATTAATGGAATTAAAACTAAATGAGAGGTATGTATATTTTAATTCCAAAATTATATTCATCATTTAGATATATCATTAATTATATATATACATTATATACATGTAATTTTAATAGTACATTACATTTGGGGATAAGAAATGAAATGCACCGTTCATGGAGACGGTAAGCCGTACGTACGCATGAACGCTACTTTCATTTCTATCTCATACTTTAATGGAAATAAATAATAATGATATAGAGGTATATTATAATTCCATTATAACATCATATATAATAATTTTAAATCCATTCTTTACATGTCCCACATATGGCATTAACGAATCACATCACTTTGAGGGGGCGGTAGTCCGCACTTCCTTAAATGAAGATATCGTGTTTACCCATAATGGAAACCATAAAGGTATGCCAAAAATGAAAAATACAGAAGCTTTAAGAAAACATAAACATATTATATATCATATATAAAAATAGTGACATCATAATGGCCACCCTTGAAGGTGTTAAATGAGTATTGAACAATCATCGTTTCGGGAGGCAGAATTTCGCCATCCACGGAAACCGTATGTGCATTAACCATTTGATGTAGTTGTGTGAGAGTGTATCCCAAATAAATATTATAACAACATCCTAGTATATTTAAGATACTGGTGTTGTTACAAAAGAAGTAAATAAAAAGAGTTTAGAGGGTTGGAGAAGCAAAATAAAACAAATGAACAAGAGAGAATGAATTACCTTTAAAAGTGTAACTCCCTTTTGATTTGAGCCTAAAGGCTTCCTTTGAAAGGATTATGCCCAAAGGGAATCCTCTAGGATGAGGAGAGGGATGTGGAGAGAGTAATTGGGTAGGGGTTGGCCGAGCCAAAGGCTTGAGAAGTGTGTGAAATGAGGTAGAGGTGGGGGCCTTTTATAAGAGGAGAGGAGGGGCACTTTTGGAGAGTAAAGAAATATTACTTTATTTGAAAATGTGTTTAGGTTTTAAAAGGTCCCACATTGATATAATTAGTGGATAAGGTGATAAGGGTTCTAAATCCACTCATCCAATTGGTTTTGGCCATGTGTAGGTTTTAGATTTTTCATTATCTTTCCATTTTATTTAAATCGTCAAATAATGATGTCATCGCTGCATCATTATTATGTCATATATAATTTAATTTATATAATGTCTAAAAATTATAAAACAAATACTATGATGTAGTAAATCTTTTTATCTTTCCAATGACTATTTATAATCAAAATTTGGACTTGTATATCCCCACTCAAAAATTATTTTAGTAAAACAATTTATGTTAGTGTCATTTTCACTTTAACATTAAATAAAAATATATTAATGTCATTTTCCAACTAAAGTGGCTCCATGGGGTCCCCAAGTTGGCCCATGTCTTGTCTTGGTCGGACATGACTCACCCAATAGGTGTAGGACAAGTTTCATGGTGTTTTCACATTCTTATAATACCATTTTTACCTTAAACTACACTAATTACCTCTAATCGCGATTAATGAAAAAAAATTACTATTCACCAAAAAAATATTTTAATCTCATTGAACCACATTTTACTTCTTAATGAAAACCATGTATGTCAGATTTTCAAAATTCAATAAACATTAGTGGTAAACTTTCATTTAACTGAAAAATCAGTTTGCTTGATTACCACTTAGTGGTTTCACTATTCATCAAAAATTGAAGTTTTTCAGAAAATTACCAAAAATTCACCCTAAGCTATATTTGATATTCCGAATTCAAAAATGAAGTAAATTTTACAAAATTCAAAACATATAAGTCAAATTAATTAATTTAATAATTAATTCCCTCTGTCATGACAAATAGCGTGTTTTTGTGAAACAATATGTATCAAAAGATTGACACCAGTTTAAGTCCAATTTCAAAGTGAAATTGATTCCAATGACCACCATTGGATTAAATAGTAAAAATATATTCTAATTTCACTTCAAAACCAATTAAAAAGATAATCTAATCATATAGATAAATTAGATTAAAAAGAGGTTTTTAATTAAAATACAACATTTTTACACTATTCATTAAAAAAATGAACTTTATCAGAAAGGTACCAAAAATTTACACAAACTAAATTTTGATGTCCCGATTCTAAAGAAGAGTTATATTTGGTCCAATAGAATTTATAAGATCGGTCAAAACTATATTTAATGACGGTCCTCCGTCAAAAGGTGATAAGTGGACCTTTCGTGAAAATTCGGGTATAAATGCCTAAAATTGAACTCTTTCCATATTTTAAGCCTTTATCTTTTATTGGGTAAATGTAAAAACATTTAAAAACATATATAATCATATTTTAGTTATTTCTATCCATTCCTGCCAGTACAACGGCTACTCGTTAACTAACATTTAAAATAATATTATTTTATTACTTGTGTGCAACATAAGTTTTCAAAGAAACTCATCGTTGCATATCGAGTACGCTATCGAACGTAGAAACCCCTTTTAATTAAAATTAATATTTATTAATAAATATGAAAATTCTTTATTCTTTATTTACCTGGGATGTTACAATAAATTCCATTTTTAATGATAAATTTGTTAATTTAATCATAATATTTTATCATTAATTTTTAGAAATGAATTAGTTACTTAAAATGCTTGTGAAATGCTAATGTAGTAATTATTTAGTTAATAATTAAATAAAATCTGTGATACTAAAAATAATCAAAGGGAAGAAAATAGGATGATTTATTATTTTCTCATATATTTTTAGATGAATATTTCATTTAATATATCTGTGAAATTAATATATATTTTTCCACCATTGTAATTGTATTTTAAAATTTAAATTAACTATATAATGTCAAAATTTACATTAATGTTTTTATAAAAAATGATATTTTACTAAAATAATTAAAATTACTAAAAATTAAATGTTGTTCTAATTAATTATTAAATTTATATAAATTTTATATATTGTATATTTATGGATTAAATTGTCTTTTATAATGAAAATATTTACCAATAAATAGAAAAAACATTGTTAACACACTTCCGATTAAAGTAGTGTTTTTGTGAGTAACCTGCATTTTAAAAAAAATGAATTACCAAAAGACATTATAATTTTATTTTTTAAATTATATATCATATTTATAATTCATTTGGTCTATAATTTATAATTAATTTGACTTTAAATTATTCTTAACCGTAAAATTATATAGGGTAGAATACTAGTTGATTTAATAAAACCCAAAATGTTAAAAGTGGGGAAATATAGAATTCACAGAAAAAATTAAAATAATGAACATATTTTGGCGTTTTGGAAGTTTTTATCAATCGTAAATTGGATTTAATTTATTATTTTTTAATTTTTGAGTCACATGACGTAAGGGAGACCTCCTCATAGTGTTTACCTTTTTATAATTATAAAAATGCTACTTCCCCTCCACTATAAGAAGGCATTCACTATTTCCCTTCCTCGCATCTCTCAAGAAACATTGGATCATACAAAACCTACCCAAATAATCTCCCAAAATCCATCCCATAAAACTAAAATCCTAAATTTTGGAATAAATAAGCACAACTAAGTCCTTTGGTGAAAACCAAAAGGAGTTAACTGAAAAAGAGGTAATATTGATCAATATTCTCTTTTGTTTTATTTATTTATTAAAACACTCAATTATTCTTATTATGTGATTATATAAAAACAACATTATGGAAAATATACGTAGATATTATTATGTTAAGGGTTCTACAAACACTTACATACACTTCCATCAAATGGTTAACAAATTTACAGTTTATGTATGTGACATACTACTTCCTCATGAAATGATGATGTTCATTTTTTCATTTACCGTATCTCATGGTTGAAAATTATGATAAACACTGTATTTTTATATTATATATGTGATATTTATTTTTTCATAATAAACAAATAATTTTTAAATTCCTTAATTATTTCTATTTTATGGGAATATGATAACATCGTTTGTAGACGTGTGGACTGCCACATCCTCAAAGTGATGTGATTCATTCACGCATTATATGGAATATATTAAGGATGGTTTTAATTAAAATATGTGATAAATATGAAAATAATTCGATACCATAAAAATAATATACATATATAACGTTTAATTTTCAATCTTTTAATACGTCAAGAAAATGTAAACAACGTTCATTCGTACGCATGACCTACCATCTCCATGAACAGTGTATTTCATTTCATATCTCAAAACATTATGGATTACTATAAATAAATATATAATGAGTATATATAATTTTTATATAATGGTTTAAATTCTGTATATGATTATGTTTTGGTGTAATTAATAGTAATGAAAAATAAAAATAGGGACATACTCTAAAAATAAGGAAATTAACAGCTGAAATGATGAAAACTACAAAATATTACTAATGAATGGGTTATAATATGTTATAAAAGTAATATATATGATATTATGGATATTAATTAGGTTATATTTTAAGTTAGTAACATGTTTTAAACCACTATACACGAGTTTAAAGATTATGTATCCTAAATGCAGCGTAAGGTAAGGGGTTTTCATCTCACTTTTTACATATGTGAGGTAAATGTCATATTTACCAGTTATTTATTTTTTGTGTTGTATATACATATCATTTTGATATATTATATCATTAATCCATTTATTTTCATTGTATTTATGGTTTTACTTTGAATTCTCTTATCCAGGGTTTTTTAATTTGAAAATTACGATGGGGTAAAAGTTATTTTGAAATGTCACTTTCTTTTCGGATTAATAAATTTCTCTTGAAACAATAACATTCTTGAAATTTTTTTCACCATAAATTATATTCATATTAAATATAAAATATCTTGTATGAATTATGTGAATATTCCTTGAACAATATTCTATTTTTATAAGTGATTTTTACTTAAAAATTTATTTGATTTACGGGGGAATTATTGATAAATTCGTATTATTTATTCAATACAGATATTTGATAATAGAAAATTCATTTTTTTATTTTACAAAATAATACATTATTGGTTTAGTGAAAACCATACATGTTTCCAGGATGAAAACAAAAAATCAAAATAATAGAATGTGGGATGTCTATGAACCCATTTTTAGACCAGACTTCCACTCAAAGAAGAAAAAACTCAGTTGAGAAAAAAATTCAACCCAGCCCGGACTTGCACAAAACAATGTGGGGTGAAGTTCTTTAGAAACCACCAGCGCTGATCCACATGTCCCTATGACACCCATCAAACAATCGATTCTCTAGACACAACAAAACTACCACCAATGTCATATGGAACCCAAGACTCTCATCACTGACCTTTGGCAGTCAATGATCAGAAGGGGCTATCGTAAACTTGGAGAACTAACCGACCTGTAAAGACCCATACCATACCTCAGAACACTGTCAGGGGTCCATACCACCGCATCGACACACCACTGATAACCTCCAAAAATTTGAACGGAAACATGGGATATAATGGGACCAAAAACCAGAGCCACAAACCACACCCAACAACCTCAAAGATCAAAACAGGCATCATTAGATCCCCCAAAATCATCCCAATTTTACAAAGACAACTTCGAACTAGTATAAAGTGAGAGAGTTCATGACGTTAAAGTAAAAAGGGTCATAGGATAATTGGGTAAGGATGGAACCAAACCCTGGAACACAAAACCCAAAACCCCAAAGGTTCGGATGTTGTCGAATTAGGGGAGAATATGTAAGGGAACTCATCAAGACCCGATCAATCCTGAGGTCTCCCTTTGTGACCTCATATTAAACTAGAAATAATTTGATAACATTACCTTGTTCCGACACCAATGAAAGAATATCACCCAACATCAAAGGGAAAAGAAAATGGATCAACTCATTCCCTAAGCATTTTCGTGGTCTCCCCCTACAACCTCATAATGACTCAGGAAGAATATGATCTTGGGGCACCAGAATAGAAGAGAGAGGGGTGATAATGGAGAAATTGGTTGAGGACATTGTGGGAGAGGGAGTGGAGACCTATAACCATGATCATCATAGAAAGTTGATTAAAAGATGATAGAGAACTAGATCGGTGAACCATAGGGAAATTGACACCCAGACGCCATCACCGCATGGAAGAACCCTCCATTGTGTTACCAATAGAGGAAGATAACGGAGAGAGGGGGAAGATCTAATTAGGAAACCCTAATCCGTCGAGGAGTTACCTTGATGATCACCCCTTACGGACCTATCCCACTCCTAATACATATATTCGATGATAATTAACATCTTTTATTAGTTAAATATTTTATTTGATTTATGTATAATTATTTATACTGGTATGAAAATATTCAGTCATGGCTATGGATATCCCCTCAATGAATCGATAGGTTCTCATGAGATGAATCATTTGTACAAATCAAAGTAGTTTAATCATTCATAAGAATATATATTGACAGTAAAGGTATCATGTAACTAGGAAACATAGAATCCAATAATCATTAATTTCCTTTATTTAGATTTAGTTTTTTTATACATGATATTGTTTCTTCTAAATTATCTATGAATTCATTTCATTCCCATTTTATTGATTAAATATAATTTGTTTTAGTTGTCTACCATTCCATATTTATTATTCTTTATCCATATATTTATATGGAATTTGTGATCAGTTATTTAACTTCACATGATGGTTATTCTAATTGAATCATTATTACTCCCTTTTACATGCCCTTAAATATCATTTGATCCCACCCTTATTTTGTTTCCATTCCCCATTATATAAAAATTAATTCTTGGAAAGAGTTTCAAGGATGAAGTATACTTGTATTTTTTATTTATTATGTTATAGTTTATTTTAATAATATAAAAAGGAATTATGTATGTAATATGGTCTTCCAAATCATCTAAATGGATCTGTCCATATATATTTGATTTCATTTAGTCATGAATTTAATAATGTAAGGCACTAATTCTCGACTTCTAAGGTCGGGGCATTACACATGATTTGTCATGGAAGTTTAGGTAATTATGAATTATATATATATATAAGTCATCTCTATAATGATATTAATTATATAAATATCACAATTATTCATTATATAACCTTTTATAACAATTATTTAAATTTTTACATGAAAAATAAATGGCATCACTTCATGGAGACGTTGGGTTATACATATGCATTACCAATGATATCCTCACATTAATATATAAATGGTAATGGAATTGAATGATATAAAAATTTAAAATATTATATATCATGACATAATCAACATATATATTCATTATTTCTATTGTTGTTAAAATCCTTGTGAGTTGGTGAAGGGTAAAAAATTAAATCAGTTCGTAATGAGGTAGTCCACCATACACACGACCGATGGTTTTGTTTCCCATTTGATGAAGGAGGCTATAGATAAATATTATTCAATAAAAATAATATAATATCATTATATGTAATTTAATAAGTTTATTTTATTTTAATTTTTAATACATAAATTATTTTTTTAAAAGAAGAATGAAATATAAAGAGCTTTGAAAAAACCATTACCTTCTCTTAGAAACTCCACCTATGAATCTCTACTTAAAGTCTATCAGGTTGGTTTTTTGTGAATAAAAACACCCCAATAATGTCTCTAAGTATGTTAAGAAAATATTTTCTCATGTTTTATTCTTCACAAATGGGTTTATATGTGTGAATAAGTGAGGGTAGGTGGTTCCCTTTTATAATTGAAGAGAAGTGACATTTTTTTAAATACCCAAAACTATTGAAAATTGGAACGTCACTCCCACCCAAAGAACCGCAAAAAATAATAAAAAATCATATTTATGGAATATAGAGTCAATTATCACCTCAAAAACAAAATATAAACATGTTTTAATGATTTTATTTCTATTATCTCTAAGTTTACTCACTTCCACTACTTTGGATTTCTCGATGGAAACTAATTTTTCAACCCAAAAAAATTATTTATTAAGAATAAAATAAAATAATTCTTATTATATAACTTATAAAATCTGATAACAAATATTATATCTAAGTTATAAAATATAAATTCTATGTGTGTGTCAAATTAATTTTAACAAAAGCGCATGCAATACGCAAAACCCATTTATAACCCTTACAATGGTAATTAATTTATTCTATTTTTACTATTAATTAGGGGGAAAAAATTATGTTCAACTTATTAACTATATATTAATTATTCTAATTTTTAATATTTAACCCATATTATCAAATTCAAATCATAAATTTTTAGAATATAGTTGATAAATAACCCAAAAATTTGTGTCGAAATATGATTTTTCAAGAAATTTATTTTCATGCATATGATGATATTATATTAACTATATGACCAATAATTTTCATCAAATATATATAAATTATTAAATAAAAATATATAATAAATATTTCATATAAATTATTCATAATTAAATAATATATGAATCAATTAAAATGGATTAGAATTATGTATTTTTTAACAAATGAATTTTTTAAAAATTATCCCCTTTACCTCTAAATGACCTTATAATTAATTCCATAAAATTAAGTGTAACTAAATTGATAATAAAAAAATATTATAAAACATTAATATAAATAAAATGGGTGATATTTAAACACTACATTTTTCATTAGGCAGAAAATCTTATTTTTAGTGGGAAATTTCAAATTTTCATTTTAATATTATTTTGAAAATTTCAAAATCAATATTGATCCAATAAAGTTTAATTTTCTATTTCATTGAATATTGAAAATTTCCATTGTTTTATTATTTTTTCAAAATGGGATTTTTTTTTACTATAATTGAGTCTCGTGTGTCATAATATATTTGGTACTAGAATGTTTCTGAAAATAAATAGAATAAAAAAATTATGCATTTGAGAGTTTTGATATACCATTAAAATTGTTATCAACAGTGATAATATAATATAAACATAACATTATGAATACTATATGCTATGGTGAATAATGAAATTAGTTTGAAGAACACATCATACATTCATTGACTTTAAATTTGAAAGAAATATGTAGAAAAAATATAAAATAATCCACACTAGTTTTGAAAATACATATGAAATAAAAATTGATACAAAAAGGTCATCACCTGGAATAATATAGATATGATTTTTCCAATTATGTAAGTATGAAAAGTAGTAATATGAGAGGATTTATAACCTAATTATGACTATACAGTGTCGAATGTGATAAACTATAAATGAAATAGGCCTTTCAAACTCACTAATAATATTTACTATCATCCAAATAGTCAAATCGCTATTCAAGTCCAAAATTAAATGATAAAAATATATTTGGATTTAATAAATATTTTGAGAAAATAAAATTATGGATTTTCATCATCATACACTAAACCTATTATACAAGACCACTTTATGAATCACTATCCCATAAACTATAAAATTTACTAATCATGCAGTATTACAAAAGTAAAAGAATATCTATATATTCTCAATAATTAAGAAATTTTTAAATGTAAATTCATACAATTAAATAAAAATATATTGGTAATTGTTGGAGTTAGAGGCCTAGAACCTACTTCTATGTACGTGATTACATGTATTAATTATCTAAAAATATTAGTGAATTTTATTATTACATCATGATTGTTCCTCTGTATGATATTTTTTTGTGATAATTTCCTAAAAATTTATATTGAATTGAAAGGTCATAACAATTCCCAGTTATGATGTGAACTGGGAGGCACAATGACAGTATTCTTGAATATATGTCATAGAGCTAGATGATATCATTTGATGGGACACATATGATAACAGCTATATGAAGTGGAGACTCATAGAACTTTTTGGCACCCTCTCATGGTGTATGCCTTTGGTAATTTCTAGTACATGTGATTTTTAGAATTAGACACACCATTAAGAAGTACACATTTACACATGTCATTGGAAGTTTGTACCTACAGATGTGTGTATTGAGTCTTAGATATTAATATTATCATTAATGGAAACATTGAGTTTTGTACATTAATGTTTCAATAAAAACTATGATAATATATACTTACAGTAAGGTAGGTTATGTTGGATGAATCACATGTGATATTTTGTTAATGGATAATGTAAGAAAGGATTTCTCCCTTACTTCTTATAATGGAAGTTGATATCTTAATAAATTTGAATGGAATGGAAAATGCTATATAAATTCATGTCCATGGTGTTATATGGGTGAGTTTTTTTAGATAAAGTCAATGAAATCGACATCAATCACTTATTTTTATGACTCTAGTAGAAGCCTGCTATAATTGTGATGTCATGATAAATAAATTATATTACATTGTAAGAATTTATTGGAGCTTTTATGTCATTACGACATTAAATTTTTTATCTATTGGTACCATGGTGTGTTGTTGGACACTAACATTTGAATTTAGGTTATTTTACATAATTCCACTGAGATTGTGTCGATGCTGGTCTTACACAAACTATATCCACGGTCTTAGTTAAATTTTGTGTTGAATATAATAGGTCATAATAAATAATACTTATTTTTGTATTGGTTAATGAACATGATTTGATCAGAAGTTATTTTAATGAATTAGTGAGTTAAATAATAGTAATAAATACTTATTTAAATGGTTTTAAAAATATAATATTTATTATATTTATCAAAAAATAATGTAGTGCAATTTATTTAGTAAATAATTTTTTTCATTATTAAAGGATCAGTAAATGTTGAGGAGAAGTGGATTGAGTTAAATGTTATGATTATAAATATTATAAAAGATATTTATTTATTATTGGGTAATGCGCATATCATGGGAATAATAATTATATTGTTATTAAGACATGGGTGTCACTATGAAATAAGGAATTAGAATGGGGCTCATGTGAAAATTGAAAACCGCATACCAGCATTCATAAATGTATAGATATTTTAATTTTCTAAGGGACACTTTTTTTATGCACAATAGATAGAATCTCTCTTATGACCTAGAGATATTTGTATAGATCTAGAGTGTTCCCTACCCTTATATTCTCTATATCCATGGAGTTAAAAACACGAGTTCATTTTTATCATAGAAGAATTCTACTACGATCAACTACAAAGGATGTAAGCACTCATCATTGGTCATGCTAGCACTAGATGGTTATAAATTGAGGTTCAGAGATTGTGGTATATGTGTGCACCACAAATCTAGGGATTATAAACTTGGATCTTATATCACCATTATGGTACAATAACATAAAATCAAGCAAGTCATTAATAAAGGAATAATTACAAGTTCAGGTCACTCTACATCTTTACCTAAATTAATTATAAATTACATGTGGTGATCCTCCTCTCCTATTTCTAGTTCTTACTCGTGTTAAGTATTCTATGAATTTAATTGGTGATGATGATAAACATTATGTAAAATAATGATCAATTTTATGTTTAAGGCTAAAAATATGAGTTGTAAATTCTATGAAGGCTCTTTCACTGTGTCTATATCCTTTTATTAGTATCAGAGCTGTCACACGTATAATTTAATATTATATATTAATCATTTATTTTTTAAATGTTCTTTGGATATATTTTACTTCATATCTATTTGTTCTTGAAATATAAACATCACACTCTCTTACCCTTCTATTTTCTCACTAAAATAACCAGTAAATGGTAAAGATTAAAGTGAATAAAAATCAGAAAACATAGTCTAAATATACCAAAGAATCTATCTAGACAACACAAGTATTCACAATGATTACTCTAAAACTGCATGTTGTATACTCATGATTCTATTATATATCTCATGATAATATGAGATCAGTCTAATGAAATTATATTAGTGATCCAAAAAATATAGTCAACATGTAGATATAGAAAGGCTAGAACATGGTTTGAAGAACCACATGGAATGTAACATGTTTAAATGACATGTAGTCCTTATGTATTCATAATTGAGAACATTAGGGGTCAAATAGTGTTGTGTATTTGTTACATGTCATGGGGAAATACAAACCATGAAACATTGTGGTCACATGTTGTGTAGATATACCAAATGATATGTTTTTTGAAAATGATCATTCTAAAGAAACATACCCAATCCACAAGTGTCTGTTTTGAAGACAACTAGAAGATACTACATGTCGTGTAACCTAGTACACACCATTTAGTTTTCTGTAGTCAGTGTGCTTATTTTTTTCTAGAGAGGAGGATTTATTATATAATTAATCCTCTTTAAAAAAACTTTGTGTGTCATTTATTTGATAGAATATTCCATTTCATAGGATTGATAATTATATATTGAATTAATTTATTTGTTAAATAATAAAACTAAAAATTGTATATGATATTTTCTTATAGTGCATTTATACATTAAGATAATTACATGAATCGTTATTCACATGGTTTCTTTATTACATTTTTTTAATACACATTCCTTATAAATACCTCTCATACAATGTGTGTTTGATGTTAAGGGAATACACAATCATAAGGATTATTCCTGACTATTTTTGTGAGTACATTTTATTTCATCCAAGTAAAATTATGAACTTCATTAATTGTAAATAATATTTTTTTTAATTTTTTTAAAAATATGCATTATTGAAAGGTTTCATAGATGGTATTAATATAAATTGAATTAATTTGATTAATTCATGTTCTTTTATCTAAATTAAAGTAGAAATTAACATTATTTAGGGATAAATTCAAAATTTATGTTGTTGGAATGTCGTGTGGATGATTATGATATTACACCAACACTATGTATGTGATTGGTTTCATTTAATTTATTATGATTAAATTAAAATTGATGGCCAATGTTTCCACCCCTCCATATTATTATGTAACAGGCTGAATGGTCATGATTTCTTTTATCCAACCCCCTTTTATCCAATCCATTAGATCCCCTCACCGGCATTTGAGTAAAATATTACGTAAGGATGGCGCTCCCAAGTAAGAGGAGGTGGTCCACGTCAAGAAGCTAAGGTGAAATAGATCAAGGTGATACATAGGATCCAACGTGGAATGATGAAAGATGATCCAATCTATGGTTTATGGTGTTTTTACCTAGGATTAAGGGTTATTTTATCATCTTCAATTTAAATTTACCATTATAGAATCTATATATCATTTCACTTATAGTTTATTTATGTCATTTGAATTATTGAATATTTGTGTTTGGGGATAAAACATGATCACCTAATAAATAAATCAACAAGAATGGATGATATAATAAAATCAAACCATAATGTACATAAATTTTATCAAACACGGTTAATCACTTACGTAAAATTCACAAAATATGAATAAGCCATGTGATAAGATAAAACTATTTTTCACACAAAATGATAAAATTCCTTCAACTAACATATTCAGTCTATATTTCCTTCCATTACATATGTAAATAGTCAAACCCATAATTCATAGGTCTTAATCTGTCCAAGTAGGCATTCTTTCAATCATAAGGGAACTTTTATCTTCATGTTTTGGGTTTAATTAACATAGTTCACATGAATTATTGACTACCCAAGAAGAACCTTATGTAACATATAATCCAGGGTTTAGGAAATATTTATCCAAGATTTTAGTATTGGTGATTCATCTCAATAGACGAATGAAGTGTGATTTAATGTAGTTAGGATGTTATGCCTACAAAAAACAGCTCAAATAACTTCTCAGACACAATTATCGGTTAATGGAAGCGGTATATGAGTCCTTTACAATAGAATATATATATATGAAACAACTTATTTCAAAAAAATTGTCAAGGTATATTATATTTTTAAAAAATAGTGGGAGATTAATGAAATTTAATTTAAATTTATTAATATGATGTGGTAATCAAGGTTATATTAATTATCTACTCATAATTTCTAGAAATGGAAAATCACATGACTTCAACAATACCATTATGATCTATTCTAGAGAATAATAACCTTGTCACAAATTTGAATTTATAATAATTTAATAATAACTTACATGTTATACTATTCCATGAACATAAATTATACATGATGGAAACCCCACTTCCCATGTTGTTATACAAAGAACCTAATGATGAAAAAGTATTCCTTTGTGTGAAAAATTTATGTGATGCAATGGATATCCATTTTTTCATACAATCCCCCATTTTTAGTTATATTATAAACCAATATGAGTATATGGATGAATATAATATCTTTATTAACATTCATAATCATTATCAGAAGAAGGAGAGACATGAGAGATATAAGATCTCCAATGCACAGTACAGGTTGAAGCTTGAAGAGTCGGCACCAGATGGGCCTCGTGTATTCAAAATGATTGGATAAATAGAATCATATACATCTTGGTGTTTAAAATCATGACTTTTTTAATATATATATATATATTATTATATCATCACTCCATAAAACATTCTACAATTTTATTATGAATTACAATAAAAGAAAAAAATGATAGGACTCTTTCAGAACTTCTTACTCTGATTTTCCATGTTGATAATGATATGGGGAGTGAAGAAACTGTAGTGTGTATAGTGAATAATAAAAGAATGGATAAGGAAAATAAACCAAAGATTCATTCTAATACTAAGGCTCCATAGTACCATCCTTTCAAGAAGATGAGAAAGATATAGTGGAATGGAAAGGAACATTATGTAATTTATTTTTCATGTGGAAAGTAAGACTACTAGAAGAGGAACTTAACCAATCCAAATAATAAAAGGGGAAGCTCTAGGTTCATTTTATATAGATTTTATTCTATAAATATCTATAATTTGGTTATTATATGCTGCATATGGTGTTCTAAATTGTATCAAAAAACATGAACCATGTATATTTTAATGTTATTCCAAAGGTTGGATAGATATAGTTGCCACCAATGGATCTAGATTTTCAACTCATTCCATTGGATACTACAACCTCACCTTACCAACCTTATTTATTTTGGTTCTAAATAATTGTTTTTATGTGTTGGGTGTTACCATGAACATCATTTCTATTTCTTATTTTGAAATGGATGTATTTATTTTCATGTTTTTAATATAATTATTATTACTTTTATAAAGATATAATCTATTATGCTATGAATCTTTTGAATAAAAATTGTTTTTTATTAAATCAATCAAAAAAATAATATCAGTTTATAATGAAAAAAATTCATTTCACTAATTTAACATTTGGTTGTCGCATCAAATCCTTGGTCACATAAATGAATATCATTTGATGAATCTCTGTCAATATGGTTACATAGAATCATTTTATATTAATTTTTTTTCAACATTTCATGGTTATTTACAATGAAAAATGACTGATCCTCCATTTTTCGGTCAAGGTTAAAGGGCCATAGAGATTTTATTTTTGGTATATAAAGATGTTTTGTGAATATTCTAGAGTATACTTCCTAGGTGGATTATCATAATTTTTTACTTTTATTGATGAATTGGTCATGTGGGATTATTCATACAAGATGAGGTATAAGTCTAAATCCTTTGAAAAGTTAAATGTGGTAAATAATGAAAATTATAATCAACTTGGAGATAGGATAAAGAAAGTCTGATAATGCCAAGGTTGTGGATATATTAACTACGAATTTATCAAATTTGTATTGGAGTATGATATTTTTCCTCAACTAACTCCACATTATATATCATAATGTAATGGTGTTAGTGAAAGGAGGAATTATACCTTAATGGACATGGTAAGGTTGATAATGAGTCATAAATGCCTTTCATTATCTTTTTGGGGACATACATTATACACACCGACATACTTACTAAATAAAGTACTAACTAAAGTAGAAAAAAATTCCCTTAGAGTTATGGAGTGGAAACAAAACCATCTTGTCACATGTTTGTTCATGGTGTTGTGTGGTATCTTTTAAGGATAACTCAATAAGAAAACAAGAACCTTAATCCATGAAGTGTATATTTATAGGTTATCCTAAGGAAACATGTGGATTCAATTATTAAAACCCTTTAAAAGAGAGATTAATTGTTTTAAGATAGACTATCACTCTTCATAGGTAGCACATCCTCAAGAAGGATAAGGGGTTAATGATTAGATTTGATGAAGTTAATGCTAAATATATGTAAGATTTAGTATATGGAAAAAATAAAAACATTCCATATATAAGAATTTTTTGATTAAACAAAATTACAACATAGAAGAACTAGGGAGGTTAAAGAACCATAAAGACACAGTTTTCTAGTCATCGATGATGGTGACTATTAATTGATTAATGACACTGAACCTCTCACATACATGGTGGAATTATAGAGACCGAGTATAAAATATAGAATGAATAAATTAATTTTGGGATGAATTTCATGTATAAAATCCATATTTATGTTCGAATCGATATTTTAGTTAATGTAATTCATGTTGGGTGTATATGGGTATTCAAGAGAAAACCAGATATGAATGGTAAATTAAATACCTATAAATCATGACTAGTAGTTAAATATTTTAGGCAATGTAAAGGATTTATCTATAATTAAACCTTTTTTTAGTTTCCATGTTTAAATCCATCAAAAATATTCATTCTATAGAAACATACCATGATTATGAGATTTAGAAAATCGATGTCAAAACCATTTTAGTAATGGAAACCTTTGGGAGGATGTGTCTATGAAACAACCAGAAGGTTTTTTAACTCTAGGAAATTCCAAAAGTGTATGGAAGTTATATAGATCCATTTTTGGATTAATGAAATAATCTAGTTTATGGAATATTTTGTTTGATGAAGCTATATAAAATAATTTGGTATCAATAATAATGAATGTGAGATATATTTTTACATATGGTTTTTTCCAGTATGGTTATTTTCATAGAATTATAAGTTGATGACTTAATACTAATATGTAATGAGATACTATACTTACAAGTGGTTAATGTGTTGTTGAGAATGTTCTTCACAATGAAATAATTTAGTTAAATAGCCTACATTCAAGGGATCAATATCATATGTGGTAGATCGAAGAGGATAATTAGAGTAATTAAAATTATATAAACTGATGATATACTGAAGGGGCTTAGTATAGAACAATCCAGAATGGTATTGGTTCTAGTGTCT
Source organism: Viscum album (assembly GCA_963277665.1). Lineage (NCBI taxonomy): Eukaryota > Viridiplantae > Streptophyta > Magnoliopsida > Santalales > Viscaceae > Viscum > Viscum album. The sequence continues at coordinate 940,656,638 of OY728165.1, forward strand.
CATGGTATACATATTTATATGAAATTTTTTCAATAGGAACAAGAGTAATGAGAGAGAATGAGTAATATCTCATATGATTATGCGATAGTATTTATCATTTATTCCATGATAACTATATGTCTGGATGTATCATATTCTTCGATCATGGAAGAAATATATAATGTTGATCTAGGTGAACAACATTGGACTACCATTAAGGTCACCCTAAAGTATAATAGGGGAACTAAGGATATGTATTTTTCTATGGTGGAGATGAAGAGCTAGCCATCATGGTTTATACATATGCTAGATTTTAGATAGATCATAATGATATGAATTTGAATCCAATATATTTATTTTGCCTTAATGTAGAATTTCTCATCTAGAAGTGTTCAAATCAACTAGTTTTCATTGGTTCAAGTGAAGATTTTGAGTATATTGTAGCTTTTGATGATGCTAAAAAAGTTTTTTTATTATAAAATTTATCCAATATATTTATGTGGAGCCTAGATATCAACAACCTATTATATTTTACTATGATAAACCTACAATGTTGTATCTCTCTAAAGAACCAAGTCCATATCAAAGGGAAAATTATACTTCATAAGTTTCATCTCTTAAAATATTTTTCTCAAAAAGACAAAGATGTAGTGAGAAATGTATCTATTATGGAAAACAAAATAGACCCCTTGATATTTTCCTATTACAGAAGATGTATTATTTTCCTTTGAGAGATATTGTATTAAAGGTTATAAAGAGTTCACTATAGTGAATGTGGGAGTCTATTAGAGTTGGTTCCCTAGATCCAAACACTAATTAATTAATTAAATGTATTCATTATCATAAATATTAATGATTTTTCTTACCTCATCATTATTTATCATCTACATGAAATTTGTATGTGATAATCTCCTATGAATTTATTTCACACGAAAAGGTTATATTCTTTTTCTACTATGATGAGAACTTGGAGGTTATACTCAATGAACATTGAGGAACCCTTTTATGGTGTACACCTTTGGTAATTTCTAGTGGTGTATATTATTAGACCTTGAACCACCACTAAGAACTCTATATTAACTTGTGTCATTGGATGTTCATATCTATGGATGTGTTTATTGATCCATACGATTTATGATTATTATTAATTTATAGCATGGTTCATAAACTATTATATATCAATGAAAATCATGATAACATATGCTCATGGTGAGGAATGATACATTAAGTGCCTCAGAAGTGATATTGAGTTAACATATAATTAAATAAAGGATTTATCTCTTCTATCATTTGACATATGTTGATATATCAGGCCATTTTATAGGAAAGTAACATCCTAGATAAGTTCATAGACACGGTATTTCGGGGGTGATTTCATTTCTAAATATTCAGAGAAAGAGGCCTTGAACATATTGGTTGAAAAAACGAGTATCCAACTAGCCTGATTCGATATATCACGATAATGTGATTATAATACATGGTAATACTTAATTAGTGGTTGTATTTAATTGTGAAATTAACTTATTTATCTATAGGTTCCTTGGAATGTGGTTAGATTCTAACCTTATACGTTTGGCGGTTTTACCATATTCCACTGAGAAAGATGCCTAGAGGGTTACACACAAACTATATCCATAATCTCAGTTAAATTTATTATTGAATTTAACATGTTCCCAAAAAATAAGTTTATTCAGGTTTTGTGGATTGTTAATACTCAATCACAAGTTAATCGAATTAATAAGAAATTTTAAAAAAAAATTCACAAATTTTGGAAAATATAATATTTATTATATTTATCAATGAATAATTTAGTGAAATTAATTTATTAAATAAATATTTATTACGCAAGCATGGCTAAATGTCTTGGTGGAAAATTGGATTGAGTTTAATGGTCATATTGGAAATAATATAAATGATATCTATTTATTATAGGTGATGAACAAGTCAAGTGAATAATAATTATATTATTATTTACACATAGGGTTCACTAAAAAATAAGAAATACTATTTAGATCATATGAAAATTAAAAAACATAGACTATATTTTAAAAATATCTTATTATATAAATATTCTCAGAGACACGTATTTTTTTTAAAATATAGTGAGAATATATCTCAAGATATGGAGAGAGTTATAGTGTTCTACAGTTTACTCTCACCTCATATTCTCTCAATACATCAAGAGATCACCAAGATTTATTTGTCCCTATTGAATAATTATTCTATGATTAACCACAGACAATGCAAGGGATCATACTTAGATGTGCTAGAACCTGGTGGATCAATGTCAATGTCCATAGATTTGTGTTCATGTTTGGATCACCTCTAGAGGATTTATACACATGGATCCTATAATTAAATGATTGTATTACTTGATCGAATCAACCTAATCACAAACAAAATAAGGATTACAAGTTCATGTAATTCTATATCTTCAAAAAAAATAATTATAAATTCAATGTGAACATCAACCTCTTCTATTTATTTTTTTTACTAAAGCTATATAATAATAAAATTTCATTGTTCATAACATCAATCGTTACATAGAAAAATAATTATTTATAAATTTAAGATAAAAAATCTGAGTTTTTCATTCCATAAAGGTGCTTCAACTGTACCCGAAACATATAGTTCTCCCCTCCATTATAATAACAACCAATTTCATCAATTTATAAAAAACATAAAAATAACTCATTACCCACTTCAAATAAGAATCCCAAATGGATAATTACATTTTGTATCCCTCTCATATCTAACAACCATCTCCAAATATTTAAAAAGTAATCATTTCATATTAAATAGCATATGGGATGTTTTTTGAAACCAAATAAACTATATTGAGAGTTATTAAAGTAATGTTTCAATCATTTCTAAAATAATTTTTTATAATAAATATAACCCAAAATAAATCAAAATACACTAATATTATTGTTTCATAACATTTTCCCGTGGGATTCACTCACCATTAGCCTAAAAATTTAACAAACATTGCGTGAAAAATCACTAACTTGTATTCAATAAAAATACTTATCCAATAAAGAAAACCATATATCATATAAATATAATAACAAATCAACAAAAAATGCTACAAAAACCTTATAATCTAATGAAAATAAATATATAAATTACAATAAAAACAAAATAATTTAATAAAATTTGTATAAAAACCATTAATAATTATTTTGATGGTTGGTGGGGTTTGGGATCACTTAGTGATTCCTCCAAAATAGAGGGTTCTAGCATTGATTGTAGAGACATGAAGTCTATTTAGGGTGTCAAAAAATGGGGTGAGAACTACTATAGATAAAGTATATGGGGTAGGTAGAGGAGTGAAAACTAATTAGGTAGTTTGATGTGAGTGTGAACTATGTAAGAGGCATTAGGGTGGGAGGGGTGTGGTCCTGGATGCATCTTCCATTTGTGAGTCAAGGGGAGTGGGTGGAGAAGGGGAATAATGGGCTGAGGGTTCCACTAAATGTTTAGAATATAACTTCAATGTATTAGGGGTCATTTTCAAACTAGAATTATATGTATAGGGTAACGACTTGTGGGGATTAAAGCAAGGAGGAGGACTTAGGGGTGGGTTGGAGTAGATTTGTGGGGCTCTATATCCATAATCAAATTACAATCATGGAAATATGGTGATCTATGGAAATGATTTTAATTAGACCTTGGAAATAAGTCAATGTATAGCCATAGTTTAGATAACCCATGGGTATATAATGATGTTCATAAGACAAAATTTTATTAGTTCACCACTATCCCCAAATTCCAAGATAATATAGTAACATTGTCGAAGTCTTTACAACTGAAGTGAATTCTCGATGTTGTCAGTCAGCTCATCTATAGTTGTAACGCCCCGACCCCAGCTACCCAGAGTCGGTGCATTACTTCGTAACATTGGCATGATCACAAAAGATCAAGTCTCGAAAGACCGATTAGTTTAGTAGCCTTGGAAACACTAGATACATTCATAAATGTTACATTACATCATAAAGTGGAAAACTAATAACAAAGTCTTCATAGTCCACACTCATATCCTCTTCTGACTATCCCTGCAGGTCATTCATAAAATACTTCTTCACATCTTGGAAAATATTAAAACATTGAAAGGGGTGAGCTCAGATGCTCAGTAAGGATAACAATAATGCGGAAGCTTTCATAAATAAACATAAACATTTAAGGCAATGTATAACTAAAACAAAAGCCTTATTGAACATGAACTTCAGCATAATATGGTAAAAGTAAAATAAAATAAAGCCATTTACTTATTCACATGGATATTCTACTGGTCGAATAATCACATGCAATATCAATAACCACTTTCATAATGATGGAATGCATAATGACAGACTATCATAACCACGTAGCCAAGGCCTCGTGCCAAGACCACAAATTATATTTTGTCAAGGCCTCGTGCCAAAACACTAGTTTGTCTCATGAGACCTGCCGATGCATCAAGGAGCTATAGCGGGCTCCACCCGTCACTTATTAAGTCCAATGCATTCCTCATATGAATAGGTTTAAACATATCATAAACCATAACATAATCGTATCACATAAAACATGCATAAAGGAAACATAAAATTTCCACATCTCAATCACAAGATATCAATACAACACATTGATATAATAAAAACGCTTTCAAAACCATTTTCAATACCAAAATAAAAGAAAGTTAAAACTTTGTATTTATTTTTCATTAAAAAAATGATGGCTTGTAGAGGAAGCCGAAACTCAAATAATGGTCACGGCGGCGGAGAAGTCGTTGTCGCCGCATAAGTACGGAAAGAAAAACATTCCCTTTTTGTCGTTTAGTAAAACGCTTCGTATAAAAAAGATTCCTTTTGAATAAACATAAAAGTCAAAGGGGTTTATACACCGTATAAAAGAAAGTTGTGTATAAAGCCAAATATGCCTCAATGAAAGGAGATTGAGACGAAGTCCTTAAAAAGATCATTTTTAAAATAAAATAGATCTATTATGTGTATTCACTATAGGTACACATAAATAAAGTAAAAATACAAAATAGGACATAATAATATCATGACATAATTTGAAAGTAGGAGATTAACCCAAAGGATAGAAATTGGGTTAAGAAGTTCCCTTACCTCGTGTCTGACTTGACTCAACCGTTCTTTAACCTTCTGAATAATAAACTAGAGTTAATATATATACCTTATTAAGAACCATTTTCAATTTCATTATCCTTATTATATCACTTATTACAATGATATGAACATTATGTAATTATTTAAGTTAATAACGGTCGTTTTGTCGATCTTTGGTACTTGAGTCAACAATAAACTTCTTATAATTACAAGTTGTTTATGTGGTAGAATATCCATTATCTCCAGAATTATATTCATGATTTAGATGTCATATATATCTTATATATCCAGTATATACATTCATTTATAATATTACGTAACATTTAGAGGTAAGAAATGAAATGCACCGTTCATGGAGACGGTAAGCCGTACGTACGCATGAACGCTACTTTCATTTCAATTTCATATTTAATGGAAAGAAATCATAATGATATAAATGTATAATATAATTCCAGTATAATATAGTGTATAATACCATTTACTCCATCCTTTATACATCCCACATATGGCATTAACGATTCAAATCACTTTGAGGGGGCGGTAGTCCGCACTTCCTAAAATGAAATTATCGCGTTTTACCCATAATGGAAATCATAAAGTATGCCATAAATGAGAAATACAGAAGCATAAGTAAAACATAAACATATTATATATCATATATAAAAATATTGGCATCTTAATGGCCACCTTTGAAGGTGTTATATGAGTGTTGAACAATCATCGTTTCGTGAGGCAGAAATTCGCCATCCACAGAAACCGTATGTTCTTTAACCATTAGATGTAGGTGTGTGTAAGTGTAGCTAGAATCCTTCTTATAACAACATCCTAATATATTGAGGATACTGGTTTTGTTACAAAATAAATGAATAAAAAGAGTTTAGAGGGTTGGAGAAGAAAAATAAAACAAAACAACATTAGAGAAGACATTACCTCAAAATCGGGTAACTCTTTTTGATTTGAGCCAAAGGCTTCCTTGGGAAGAGTTCTTCCCAAAGTGAGGCTTCTAGGAGTAAGAGGGGGAAGTTGGGAGAGTATTTTGGCATGTTTTGGCCGAGCCAAATGGCTTGAAAATGTAAATGAGGTGGGAGAGGTGGGGGCCTTTTATAAGTGGAGAGGAGGGGCACTTTTGGAAAGTAATGAAAAGTCACTTTATTATAAAATGAGTTTCGAATTTTAGAGGTCCCACACTTATATAATTAGAGGATAAGATGATAAGGGTTAGAAATATACTCATCCAATAGGCTTTGGACAAGTGTAAGCCTTGGATGTTACATTATCTTCTCATTTTATTTAAATTGTTAAATAATGAGGTCATCGCTGCATCATCATGATGTCATAAATAATTTAATTTATTTAATGTCTAAAAATTATAAAAAAAATACTATGATGTAGGAAATATTTTTATCTTTCCAATGACTATTTATAGTCAAAATTATGACTTCTATAACCCCATGTAAAAATTGTTTTAGTAAAACATTTCATGTTTTTGCCATTTTTTACTTTAACATTAAATAAAATATATTTATGTCATTTTCCAACTAAAGTGGCTCCATGGGGTCTCCAAGTTGACCCATGGATTGTCTTGGTCGGCCATGACTCATCCAATAGGAGTAGGAAAAGTGTCAAGCTCATATCATATTATTAAAATATTGTTTTTACCTTAAACTACACTAATTACCTTTAATCGCGATTAAGAACTTAAAAGTTACTATTCACCAAAAATTATTTTAAGTTCATTGAACCACATTTTACTTCTTAATGACAACCATGTATGTCAGATTTTTGAAAATCAAATCACAAAAGTGGTAATATTTCATTTAAACGAAAAATCAGTTATTTAACTACCACTTAGTGGTTTCACTATTCATCAAAAATTGAAGTTTTTCAGAACAAGGACAAAATTTCACCCTAAGCTATAATTGATATTCCGAATTCAAAAATGATGTCTATTTTACGAAATTCCAAACATATAAGTTGCATTAATTAATTTTATAATTAATTCCTTCTGTCACAACAAATAGCGTGTTTTAAGAAACAATTTATATCAAAAGATTGGCAATTGTTTATGTCCAATTTCAATGTTAAATTAATTCTAATGACCACCATTGGATAAAATGGTAAAAATATATTCTAATTATACTTTAAAACCAATAAATAGTATAATTTATCACTATAAATTATTTTGATTAAAAAAGTTGTTTTTAAGCATTTTTCACTATTCAAAAAAAATTAGAAGTTCTCAGAAAAATACCAAAAATTCAACATAGGCTAATTTCGATATTCCGAATCCAAAAATGAAGTCCATTTTGAAATATAAAATTTATATAATTTTAAAAAGTGGTTATTACTATTCATAATGGCTACTTTGATTAGTCGCGGTGTTTTAGAACTCGAAGTTGCGTACAATGCAAGTTATTGCATTATTGAATGAGAAGCGTATCGTGGAAGCTCGGGGTGTTACAATAGTTCAGTCAGATTTCCTACTATGTCAAAATATTGGGCATCAAGAGGTTTTCCAAAAAAACATCCAATTGGATCATGCTATATCATTTCCATGTCTCATGTCTATGAAACCCCTATGGTCATCACTTAACTTTCCATTTTAATTCCAATGTTTGGAAAACCACAAGTGGTGCCTAAGTATTAATTCTACACTTCCTAAAATACTCTTTAATAATTTTAAGAAGGTTCAATTTTAATAATTAGTGACACATATAATTTATTAAAAAAAAATTTAGGAAGACATTATTTTGCTACAACCACACATCACATGCACAAATAAAACAATAAGACCACAAGAGATAATTTTAATACCACCCACATTAATCTTGTATAATTATACTAATTTAATGCCTTTGTTCGATTTGGGATCAAATCATGTGAATATCAAAAGTATATAAAAACCAAAAAATAATGTAAATTTTACCATAACATGAGTAAGACTATGTGGTAACCAGATAATCTAAGAAGAAAATACTACAAACAAATTAACATTATCCATAACTACTCACCAGATTGAACATTGCCTAAATAAAAAAAGAAGCAAAATAGATATCATATAGAGGAGGATATTTTGAAGGATAAGGAACGTTATATAATGAAATGTATGTCACAATACTCTTCCTATAATTTAAAATACCTAGTAAAAAACTTCCCTTTTTTCTTTATGGATTATTTTTTATTTCATATTTATATATTCTGTATTAATTCTCTTTATTTATAATAATCTTCTCTTTTTTCCTTATTTTCACTATCCCTAAACTGAACATCCCCTCTCCTCTCTCCATTCTTATGATGCGTGTAAGGATGGTCTCTTATTTGATCCTTGTGGTGGGAGTAAGGATGATAATTACTCATCCTTATATCATGTGTAATGATGATTCTTATATTATAATTACCAAAAATGTGAGGAAAAGTCTAACACCATCTGTATGTTGTCTATAAGGATATTTCCATGATTATACTTAAACCTCATGTAATGATTATTTAGAAATATTGGAGGGATTTTGTTTCATACGGTGGTCTCAAAAAACACGGTCCCCCACATAAGTGTCCATGTAGGGATCTCTTAAACCCCTTTCCCTTGCACTAGACTTTCCCGAAATTTAGTAATGTCCATCCATGAATGGGTTTTCAAGACCCCATACCCAGTATTACATGATGCCTACAACACACCTAAAAACCAACTTATCCATATTCTCTACATAAAACCATAGTCTACCACCCAATATGATCATAAGAAAACATGAAAATTTATTCTCACCAATCCCAACTGATACATCACTATTACCAAGCCCCATAATGTACATGTGAACCCAAGTTCACCCTAAAATTGATCCTCATGCACTCAATAACTTATTTCAGACTCTATAATGTACTAGTGGACCCATTTTCACCACAAAATTGATCTCCATGCACTCATTCAATTATTATAGGACCCTAAAACATTTTAAATGCTATTCTAAAGATAAAATTTCATATTTAATAGGAAATATAAAATGAGACCAACATGCCCTCAAAATTTAGCTAGACCACTCCAAATATAAACTTTTGGCTATGTCTTATTAAAGGGAACTATGTTACAACTTCCAAAACATTAAGCTACACATCAACAAGATTCCCTTCTGAACCCTACTTGTCATATTCCCTAAATAACACTAGCTATTGTGACCGCATATCTGACACACACATCTATATTTCCCCTTGTATATAGTCATGATGCCACTGAAACCACACAAATAGAACCATCATGACACATAGAATTTTTCAAATCTAATACATAATATGGATATGTAATTCCTCAAAGGATGCATAAGCCTCAAGATCAATGTTGTGAACATTGATCACCTAGGAAGGGTTCAGAAAATATAATCAAAGATGCAATACATAGAATGCATTTTTCATTGAACTGTACCATTGTGGAATAGATAATCATAATTCCACTATTCTGATCCTTTCTGTAACATTAAATGACCTAACATTCATGGGTTCTAATTTTTTGTTCCTTTCTATCCAATTAATCTCTAATATAGGAGAAACCTGTATGAATACTCAATCTCCCACCTCAAACTCTAAGGGATAGAAATTCCATTGAGAATATTAACTCTTTCTACTTGGAATAATGTCTAACCACTTCATAATCAATAGGATATGCACTAAGGTCTGCTCCCTGAGACTCAATCCATCCATCATAGACTAATCATCTTCATGAAAAGACATGTATGAATGGAAATTAATTCTATATAAATAAATTATGGGATCTGTCTATATTAATATCTTAACAAATATTTTTATTGGTGAACTCCACCAAAGATAATTATCTCTCTTAGGAACCACCTATAGAATCATTATTATGATGTTGCAATTATTGTTAATACATGTTAATGCTTAATGATTTTTCTGAGTTATCATCAAGTAAAAAGAAATTTGATGGTGATATTTTTTCCTAAAACATTTTTGAATGTTGATTGATGATATGGATCAATTATAAAATTATAGTGATTAATTTAGAGGAACAATAATCGTATGATTGATGAACAAATCAGCTAAATAAGATTGACTTTTGGATCTTCCATGATTTTGTTCTATAGACCTATTGAATGATTTTTTTGAGATTATCTTCGATGAGTTTTTGTGGTTGAACCTAACTTAGGAACAATTAAAGTTGTTATCAAGTTTTTTGAGAATGTCTATATTATCATGTAATAAGTTTGATTAATAGGTATGATATTTAGGTTCACATGTGATGTTTGAGATGGTGTATGATGTTTGTGTTAATGGAAAATTATTAATGGAAAATATCATATCACGTATGATATTTCAAGGATATCATATGATATTTGACTACCATTTATTATATTCACTCTACATTTAAGGTATTCTAAAGGTCATAAGATATTTTAACTAATTAAGAATAAGGTGTTTACAAAAAATTGGTTTTGGGAATGTATGAAATTTTTTCTCATATGAAGTTTTAACTGTGTAAGATATTTTACTGTATAAGATAATTGACATTGTGAATGTATGAGAATCTTGAATCAATAATTCTAAAGAATGAAAAAAAATGAGATACATAGAGACTTTAATATTATAAATACCAAGTGATTCAAATCAGAAAATGATACTATTGTTAAATTTTAGGTATAATGTAGTATGATCCATATAATGATCATGATTCAATATGAGTATAATGGAAGACCTATCTTGGGTGAAGTTGGGTTTGCTAATATGAGTTTCACCGCACAAAAAAAGGTGTCACTTCACAAACACATGAATTCATGATTTTGTTAAGGAGTTCAAAAGAAAATAAATGTTATGATTTTGTAGAGAATTTAAATAAAGATGAAGACCATGATATTTAAATGATCACATGAAGGAAATTTTCATGAGACATAAGGATGATTAAATAAAGGACCTTGAATCAATTATGAATGAGTTTGAATGAGTCCATCGATGCCATTATTATTCATAATAATTTTAATAAATTTTAAGAAAATGATATTTTCACAATATTTAGTGAAGATTAAAATGTATAATTAAAATAGAGAGATGTAATTATAATTTTGTGAGTAAGGTGAACTGAAACACTGTTGTATCGAAGAAGAAGAACTGCAAATGACTATTGGAGACTAAAGTGTGAGGAAGAGGAAATAATCTACTTTTGTGGATTCTCAGTGGTGGATCATACATTTATTGGTGGTAATTCTTTATATGGAGTAGTTTTCATTATTGATGTGATATTGTAACTGGTTTGTTCCAACATCTATATGAGTTCAAGGTCGTACTCCTTCTCGAGTTCCTTTTTACAATAAGAAGGGATTTGTGTGTATGGGATAATAACTATGAAACACAAAGGATGTCTTCATTATTAAATGAGGTGAACCTCATTAGAAATTTTGTTGTGTCCATTTTTCTTTTGGAACCAGTGACTATCATAACAAAGAGGTTTTTATTAATAATGAGAGTATAAGGGGGATTTAAATGTCTATACACACTGATTTACCCATCCTATAATTATGTATCACCCTTCATATGATAAAAAAATTGTTATTAGAGTGTATTATAACTCACTAGTGTTTATATCAAGAACATGATTTGAATAAACAAAATTTTATTAACATTATAGGAAACACAGTTTTTCATGTAAAAATTTTTCATTCGAGAAAAGATATAAAAATTAAATACATGATTCTTTTAGGGTTTTATGTTCTCAATTTCATTCAATATGGTATCAATATACCAGATGAAACCTCAACATGGTGTTTGTACAACAATAAAAATTCACTACTTGGAAAATAGGATATACTAATGGTTTTAAATCATTTTTATAGACCTTAAAATAATTAGTATATCTTATACCAATGGTTCGATGTGTTTTGGTTGATTTCCCACATAGATAGACCAATTCAAATTGTTTTACCAAACTGTTAGTATAGAACAACTATAACAATGGATCACAGAGTGTAGGATCACTCACTAGTTTTTCTCACAAATTATTTATAATAATCCACACAATTCAATTAAAAATAGATCAATACAATTTTTTATGAAAAAGGTTCCATTCATGGAAAGAGAGGATTGTGACTTACATTCCTCATCTAGGGACCAATGTTTTGGATTTTATTCAATATGTATTCACTATTCTAGATAAAACCTCAGTGTGGTCTCTAAATAAAAAAAGAAACATTCACTACTAGGGAAAAACTCTATACCAATTGTTAGAAATAATTGGCATATCCCCTCAAATAATTGTTATGTTCTATTCTAATGGTTTGAGGAGTTTTTGGGAGATTTTCTATTAGGATTGACCTATACCAATAGTTTTATCCTACCATAGGTATATAAAACATATAACAATGGTTGTAAAACTATTGGTATATTAAATGAATAGGTTAACAAGGCAAGGAAATGGACTGAATAGGTATATTAAATCTCTGCGAACCATTGTTATAGGTAAACATAACAAATAAATCGACTATTATTAAATTAACAGGTAAACAAGACAAGAAAATTGATTTTTAATATTTAAAAGGAATGAATATGGAAGATAAGAAGGACTTCTTGAATGAAAAATATAATACGGAACATTCTGCTGAAACTCTTTCTCTAATGTCAAGAAATTTCACAAGAGGAAGAAGAGGTAAATAGAGAGATAAAATTTCATTAAAATGTTGTAATTGTGGGAACTTCAGCCTATTTTAAGCTAATTTACCTTTGACAATTGGAAGAGAAAATTTTAATGAAGAATATACTAGAAATTCCACCAATAAGAAATATTTCTCATATGCTTAGTAAAAATGAAAAATGAATATTTCCCCTAGTTACTTCATAAGGAACTTTATTTTATATGTGAATGGCGTATCTAATAGTGATGAATGTGGTGATGATGATGAGGAAGTTCTTAAAGTTATCTCTTAAGGAGTTCTTATGGAACAAGAAGAAGAAGAGGTGAATCTATTAGATGATGAATCATGATACAATAATGAGTATGCTTCAGTGAAAGGAGATACTGCTTAATAGTATACTATGATAATGGAAATAATTTTTTTTCAAGAAATAAAATGGAATAGAGAATAAAACACTCATTTAAATAGTTGTTCATACAGACAAATACAACTAAAGGAAGAAAAACATTAGATGCTAAAATAAATTCATATTAAAATAGATAATATTAAAAAAATTGGGCAATCACTGAAGTCATAAGTTCTATCATTTCCAATGGGGATAAGTAAGTAGATAAACTAAATAATAGATAACACAATTTAATTTAAATATATAGAAAAAAATAAATGAAACATGAATAAGGATATTAAATAGAAAAGTTAATTCTCTAAGAAATATACTATAATTATCTATTCTAAACATTATGTAGGGCATGAAAACTAAAACTATAAAAAATATTTTTAAAAAGTACTATTATGTATATTAAATAATAAATTAAAATTGAAATCTAGAATAAATGAATGTCTCCAATAAAAGTATAAATCTACTCTGGTTTAGAAAAAACCCATGAATTGAGTCTTCATTAGCAAAAAATGTTCATGGAGGAATTCCACAAAATTTTATTATAGGGTCTAAACATTTAAGGCATTGAAACTAACCAAGAAAAGAAGCAATTTAAGAATTTTTTTTATTAATACTGATGATTTTACTGATACTAATGGTGTTGTGGTTTGTTTTTCTGAAAGATTTACTACTTTCAATATAATAGGTATCTTTTTGGGATAATAGGAGAGCCTAAATAATGAGGGATAAACAAAATGTAGACAAGGACTCATAAAATTACACAACAACATGATAATAATGATGAGATAAATAATAGATTTAGAATCCTACAAGATGTCTATAGAAAATGTGATCAAGAAGGGAACACCTTATATGGGTATGTTTCTTTTATCTAATATTAGTTGAATATATGTCAGAGGTTTATAAATAACCAAAATAAAACTAAGATTGAGAAACAATAAAACAAGGTTTAAGTTTCATTTAAATATTGTAAATATGAAAAGATATATATCATATATAACCATTATTTAACTCACATGAATATTTATTTGAACAACCTTAAAAATGTTTACAAATATGATGATGTAGTTGTGTAATTCGGTAATTATAGCTCTCTAAAGGTCATGGGTATTTGAACAAAAAAAATTTGTAAAAATAAAATCAATCCCAACAATGTATTGTTTTTTGATGGGTTAAATCATAATTTGTTGTGTGTGACACAAATATGTGATGATTGAAATGAGGTGATCTTTAGAAAAATTGGATGCTTAGTCAAATGAATAAAATATGGGAAATTGTTAAAAATTGTTTGATTGCCCCAAGAAATATACTTCAATTTAGGAATGCATGTTTTTAATATTACTTGAGTAAATAAGTTTAAAATAATCTATGGAATAGAAGCCTTGTTAATCTAGTCCCAGAGAATATAAGAAAACTACTCAAATAAATATCTATGAGTAATATACCCATTTGGAATTAATATACAACTACTTGTTTGAAATCTTTCAGAAATGGGTAAATATTGAATAAAACTCAAATGGGGTTTTTAAATCAAAACATTGATTCTTCTTGAACTAATTCACTATAATGTACGTGTTCCTATGATTAAAAATTCATAAAATGGAGAAATATATTTCATCATAATTGTAGAATATTTCACAAGGATAACATACAATATGTTCATGTCACATCAACCATAATCCTTGGATAGATTCAAGGGTTTTATAATACTAACAGTGAATAAAATAGGATTGTAATTTAATAGATTGATTTAAGATAATTGGAGTGAATATATAAACATTCAATTAACTGAACATCATAAAAAACAGTACATAAGACATGAATTCAATGCTCTATATATTCCTCAATAAAATTGAGTGGAAGAAAATAAGGATATGATTCTAGTTAATTTGGTTATAACTATGTTGATAGAGCATTAAACCACTTGGTATTACCTGTTATAGGCCATCAAAACTATTGAAATAATTTCAAATAAATCTATTATAAGGAAAAAATAAAACATCAATCCCTATTAATTGTTATTAAAATGAAAGATAATTTTTAAAAAATTATGGTATTTAAAATTCCATGCATGGTAGTAAAATAATTATTGATTTAGAGGAAAATTTTATGAAAATAAAAAAGATGGATGTTAGGACCAATAGGGGCCTATATACCCTGATAGGGGGGTGAATCAGGGTATGGATATTCTTTTTCAAAGATCTTCCTGCCCCGCTGGATCTTGACCTCTTTGTTACAAGGGTCACTTTGTTTGCACTTGTGTGTATGTTATGATCACCTACTTTATCCTTTATCTGATGATGATGCTTTAAATGCAATGCAGGCAAATTAGCAGGAAGATGCAGAGATTTTTACTTGGTTTACCGCAAAGGGCTACGTCCAAGGAGCATACGCCGACAAGTTTCCGGTCGTACCAATTCCACTAGACTTCACTAGCTGTGGATTACAATGTTCGGGCTAGATCACTTCTATGCCCAGGCTCACTGCCTTTACAATGTTTAGGGTCAGCTCACTGCTTTCCCAAGGGTCACTCCCTGTTTCTCTCTCTCTGGCTCACTGCCGGTGGAGAGGATCACCTTCTTCCTATTCCTAAGCTCACTGCTCTTAGAAGGGATTCACTCAGAGTTTATAGACCTGTAGGTCTCTTCATTTCCATTAAGGAATGCATCTTTCTCTATATGTAGATGCTCTGTTGAAGTTCAACTTTCACCCGTAGATGAATACCCCTTTTCCACTATCCACTGGGAAAACTACCTTTGAAAAGACCTTCGCAAAGCACCCTACAATGCGAGGCTCCCAATTTCGCGAAGCTCAAACAAGCCTTCGCGAAGCTCCTGCCTTTTCGCGAAGCTCACTCGCGAAGCACTTTCACGAAGCTCTCTCGTGAAGCTCAACCCGTTGCAAAGCAACTTCTCTCGTGAAGCTCACTGAGCCAGCACGGAGCACACAACTTTCACGGATCTACAATAGCCGCCGTGAAGCTCCCTTTTCGCGAAGCACACTGCCTTCACGAACCACCTCTGCGAACCGAGAGCAATGGATTTTATCTGAAAATTCTCTCTACCTCGCTCGAAGGGGTCGGCCTTTATTTATAGGTGATTCCACCGACCCTCGAACTTTCCGCGCGAAGTCAATGCCACATCATCTCAAATCGCGAAGCTCCAAATTTTCTGCCGGAATTCTGTCCAAATCGCGAAGCTCCATGGCAATCTTCCATTCGCGGAGCTTGACGTAGTCGCGATGAATCACCATCAACATACCTTCGCGACTTCTCCACGAAGCTCCCTCGCGAAGCCCAACATTCCTTCGCGCCTTCGCCGCGAAGCTCTCTCGCAAAGCCCTTCTCCGCCGCGATGCGCTTCAGCCTCTGTCGTTCGTGAAGCTTGACGTAATCGCGAAGCATCACCGCCTCCATTCTTCTGGTCTTCGCGATTTCCAAACCATGCATCCTATCTTCACGAAATTCATTCCTTTGCCATATTAAATTATGCTCTTAATGGAAATCCTCTTTTCGCGATGCTCACCAAACTCCAAATTTTGGACCCCAAAAATTTGGCAAACACTGGGAAATGGCGCCACCTTGTACTGCTCTTTTTGTACCACCTCCAAATCGTCATTTCCTTTGTCATCGTTCTTTGTCAACATGGAATGTCAACAACTTCTCAGGAACTCGACAATTCTCCATGGAAACCTGCTTTGTCAACAAACACAATCCACCCAAAAATAATGCAATGTTGCCTTGAGGGATTTTTGCCCAACAATCTCCCCCTTTGGGTTTGTTGACAACTCTTCACAACTCTGCTCAGAAAGATTTTCTGCACTTTGATACCTCACTGAGTCTTCTTCCAGTTGCTACCACCATTCGCCTCTTGCGATTCTGATAGCGTTCAAGGATTCACTTAACAGATACTCTAAGCCCACATGAGCAATGCTCAGTGTGAGAAACAAAAGTAGTATGAAAAGTTCATCAGTGAATCACTTCATGTCAGACCCCAATTGTCGATTCCAACCTGATACCAATTCTTAAGTTGATACCAATTGTTGAACCACACTGATACCAATTAGTGAATAGCTGAACACCGTCTCACACCATTCCAACACCACTGTTCTACTTTTATCACGATCCTCAGCTGTCGTGATTTCTATGCTTTGATTGATCACTTCTAGCATCGTCAGAGTTAAAAATCTCCCCCTTTCTCATTACTCCCCCTTTCTGGCTGCTCCACCTGTCAGCTTCTCCCCGTATCAAATATGATTTATCAAATCTCCGCACTGTCTCCCCCTTGAACAATCACTATTTTCTCACCCATTAACAAACACTTTTCTCCCCCTTTGTCAATGAACCCAAAGGTCACTTCGTTGTAGTCTCTAACATGGTAGAGAACACATATCATCACATTAGGGAAAAACACATCATACCTCGGGGAGAGGGGGGGTCCCATATCCACACTATTTCAAGTGTGAGGAATCGACTGAACTCCCAGAGTCAGTCGATGCCTCTCAAAAGCTTCCTTGGGTAAGGCCTTTGTCAGAATGTCTGCAACCTGTAGCTCTATAGGCACATACTCTAACTTCACGATCCCCTGATCAACTTTCTCCTTGATAAAATGATACTTTATCTCAATGTGCTTTGTCCTAGAGTGATGAACGGGATTTCTGCTGAGATTTATAGCACTTGAGTTATCGCACTGGATTCCGATCGGAGACTTCACTTCAACTCACATATCTTCAAGCTGCTGCTTCATCCACAATAACTGTGTGCATGCTTGAGTGGCTTCAATATACTCATCTTCTGCGGTGCTTAATGAAATGAAATCTTGCTTCTTGCTTAGCCAAGAAATACACAATCCACCAAGATAGAATGCACCACCTGACGTTGATTTTTTATCATCTGCTGAACCGGCCCAGTCTGCATTAGTATATCCCAATAACTCTGTCTGAGATTTGTCAGTGTATGTCAGTCCGAAGTCCACTATGCCCTTGATATACCGAAGTATTCTTTTCATTGCGAGCATGTGACATTCCTTGGGATTACTCTGATATCTTGCTGCTTATCATGTGGCGATAACTGCCTTGCCATCCTCATCTTTTGATAAATTCATCCGGGTAGCAACCGGAGTCTTCATCTCCTTGAACTTCGCCATTCCAAACCTCATCAGAACCTTTTTTGATATTTCTGAAAGACACCTTTACTATGCTTCATTTGAATCACAGATTCTGTAAATATTGATTTCACATTGAATTCCATTCTCTCAGTGCTTGCTTCAACCATCATAATTCCTTCTTCATCTGAAAAGCCTTGTTCTCATCCTCAAGAATAAGAGAACCATATGGTTCCTCGATATGCACTTCTTCTTCCAGAAACCCATTTAGAAATGTAGTCTTTACATCCATCCAGAACTCTTTGAAATTCCATTGCCCTGCAATTGCTAGGAATAATCTGATTGTCTCCTACCTTGCAATCGGTGAAAATGTCTCATCACCATTTATTCCTTTGATCTGGGAGTACCCCTTGCACACTAGACGTGCTTTGTTCCGAATCATTGTGCCATTTTCATTCATCTTGTTGCGATAGACCCATTTGGTCCCAATGACATTCTTGTCTGCTGGCCTCGAAACAATCTCCCACATCTAATTCTTCTCAATTCTGATCTAGCTCTTCATTCATAGCCTGATCCCAGTTTTCATCTTCAGCTGCATCGAAAAAGAATTTCAACTCAACCTGGGATATAAAATATGTTTGCTGTGATGATTTCATTCTTCGAGTATGAACTGGAGCTATTTGATCACCAATGATATTCTGTCTATCAATTTCAGCTCATCTCTTTGGCATCCTTGTAGACACACACTTGAAACATTCATGTTCATCATCAACGTCTTCTTCTTAATCAGCATCATCCACTTCTTCTCCCCCTGTGTTGCTTTCTTCCTCAACACATTCATCAGGAAATTGTTCACTTGGATTTTCTCTTGCAGCTTCTTGGTATCCTAAAAGCAGTCAGTTGATACCATATTGTTAGAGCAAATAGATAACCATGAAATACATTGTTATTGCTGCTTCTCCCTGTGTTTCTTTCTTCCCTCAATAGGAAACACCTGAGCTGAGTCATCCAATTATTGCATTGATGGCTCTTGAATCTGATTTGGATTTAGAATGCTCCCCCTGTGTTACACAACACTTCTATCTAGTAGGCCCAACGGTAGAGACCCATAACCACTCTTCTCCACGTGCATCATTTGTTCTCATCTTCCACTCAGATTTGATCCATTAACAAAATCTCTAAACCTACTGAGTTGAAACTCGGTGTAGGAAACAAGAGACAAAGTTAACAACACAATCACATTCTATTGTGCTCTGTTGCTCCCCTTCTTCTTCAACTCTAGTACCTGATTTCAATAAATTGAAACTCTAGAGCATATCAATTCTCCACTTCGCATCCTTAGATGCCACTTCCCCTTGGATTGTATCTCCCTAAAACCTAAAACACACGGATCATCAGTTATTAGCATTTTTATACATATGGAGAGGGGGTTTCTTCCGAACTCCTCAAGATGAGGATTGTGGTTGATCCTGATGGGTCAACCCTTTGATTCTTTCTTGGAGGACATCACACTCCTTTCTTGCTTCCTCCAACTGCCTAGCCAACTTCAACTGTTCTGGCCATATGACTAGGCATTCATTGCCTATATTCTGAGCCTTTTTCTGATATGTAGATTTGGTAGGCTCGGCCTTTTCACCATTTGGGGTTTAAACCCACTAGTACTCATTTTTGTCTTTGATGTTCCATCGAAATTCCATTTCCCTTGATTCCTTCTCAGGGTAGGTACCTCTCTACATTCCATCTTCCCCTGCTTCTTCCACCATTGCAAGGATCTTGCACCTTCCTCCACTTTTCGCTGTGGAACACGACATGTAAATTTTTCAACACATTCTTTATTCATTTTTCTTTTATCAGATGTCTGAGTCACCACACTCTTTTTCACTGGTGGTGAGTCCTCCATTGAACATTCATTCTTCTTTATCACAGCTGGAGTAGATCTCCCCTTAATCTTCCAGGTTTGTTCACATTCTCTCCTGGAGAGTGGTTGTGAGTACGATAGAGGAGGTGACTGATACACCTTTCGTTCAGCTCCATGTGATTCACCTGAGGCTCTAAGCCTATTTTTCACCTTACCACTTTGTCTCCCAGTGTGTAATTTCTCATTATGTACCACTGGAGTTGGTAATCTCTTTCTCGGGTCTTTTTCCTTCCCCGCTTTCTTCTTGTTGCACTGTCTGGCCAAATGCCCATGATCAGAACATATGAAACATTTTCTATTAAAGCCATACCTCATTTCATCACTTCTCTGCTGAGATGTTGATGCAACTTGTTTTCTTCTTCTAGCATCGATCTCCTGAGCTTCCTGACACATTCTCATGGTGTGCCCCATTCTTCCACAGTAATAGCATTTTATAAATTCTTTCCTTTGAGAGACTCTACTCTCTGATTTCCCTGGATGCTTCTTCTTATTCTGGGATTCAGCAAAGTTTCTATTTTCACAGCCTGATATGTATTCATGAGCCTCGAAACAGAAGCTTGATGTGTGGCCGTGAATCCCGCAGAAATAGCACATGTCATCACTTATTTTTGTAATTGTCCTTTTAGGCCTATCTCCAGCACCTGCAGGATCTTTTCCATTTCTGGAACTGTTCACTGATCTCTTTCTGTCATGCACAGGAGGGGATTCATCGAATCCAATACCAGCTTTTCCGAAACTTGCTGGTCTTTGAGCTGAGAAAATATTCTGTTGTTTCTCTTCAGAAAGAGCATACCTATTCTTCATTTTATCATCACTTGTCGAAGGATGATCTAATAGCAAGTGTAAGGCATCCTTCATTTTTGGCATTCCATTAGAATTTGATTTCTCCACATCCTTCTTTACTGATTCTAGATCCTCTTCCAACTTTTTAATCTTCATCTCCCTTGATTCAAGTTGGACATCCAGTTCTTTCTTGAGAAGCTTCCCGCTACTCACCTCATCTTCTAGTTCCTGTGTGAGCTTTTCCACCATTGCATTTTGCTTCACTACTTTTAATTTTTCCTCAGAAACAGATTTAGAAACAGATTCATTCTCTTGTTGTAGGCTTCGATTCTTCTGAACTTCTTCAGACAACTGTGATGCTAGATCATCATTTATAGCTTTCAGATTTTGTACTTCATCTGACTTTTGATTCTCTTCATAATCATCAGCCTTTTGTTTTCCTTTCATTTTATCCATCTTTTGTAGTTCATTGGCATGAGAATCATTCTTCTCTGTTAGGTCAGTAACAATGTCAATAAGCCTTTGATTTAAGCCTCTTAGATTGTTGACCTCAATCTCCAATACTTTGATCTGAATATATTTAGATTTTACTTCTTCGGTGTTTCCAACATCAATTGGAATATCAGGTTCTTCGATGCACTTGACTTGATCTTTAACTTTTCTATTCAAGCCATCGATCTCCCTTTTCTGCTCTTCAATCTTAATCTTATACTCACTAACCGATTCTGAGTTCTCTCGTGTTGAAAACTTCAGTTTCTCAATTTCTTCCATCAACTCAGACTTCTCTTTTTCCTGCTGCTGCATATAGAGTTTGGAATCGTGAACAACTTTGTTGGATTTCTTTGTTTTTTCTCTCCAAACATCTATCTCCTCAAGAGCAGCCTCCAACTCAGCTCGCATATCTATTCTTCCTTCAATTTCTTCTTCTGTTTCAGCATCACTCTGATGCTCAAGTACTTCACTCATTCCAACATCATGATTGAGTGAATCAATCTTTTCCCTGTCAGATTCATCCAGACCTTCCTTCAGTAAACTATTTGATTCTTTTAATTGAATCACACTTTTTCCATACATACTTCCACACTGAGGAACACCACCTGACTTTTTCTTCTTCTTTGATGTTTTTCCCTTTGCCATGACTCACCGAGATAAGAGCAGACAAATTCATTAAACTAACACAGATCGACTACACCAAGTCGGAGCAAACAAATCTTATAAAAGCAACCTATCCCTTTGATACCAATTGTTAGGAACAATAGGGGCCTATATACCCTGAGAGGGGGGGTGAATCAGGGTATGGATATTCTTTTTCAAAGATCTTCCTGCCCCGCTGGATCTTGACCTCTTTGTTACAAGGGTCACTTTGTTTGCACTTGTGTGTATGTTATGATCACATACTTTCTCCTTTATCTGATGATGATGCTTTAAATGCAATGCAGGCAAATTAGCAGGCAGACGCAGAGATTTTTACTTGGTTCACCGCAAAGGGCTACGTCCAAGGAGCATACGCCGACAAGTTGTCAGTCGTACCAATTCCACTAGACTTCACTAGCTATGGATTACAATGTTCGGGCTAGATCACTTCTATGCCCAGGCTCACTGCCTTTACAATGTTTAGGGTCAGCTCACTTCTTTCCCAAGGGTCACTCCCTGTTTCTCTCTCTCTGGCTCACTGCCGGTGGAGAAGATCGCCTTCTTCCTCTTCCTAAGCTCACTGCTCTTGGAAGGGATTCACTCATAGTTTATAGACCTGTAGGTCTCTTCATTTCCATTAAGGAATGCATCTGTATATGTATGTAGATACTCTGTTGAAGGTCAACTTTCACCCGTAGATGAATACCCCTTTTCCACTATCCATTGGGCAAACTACCTTTGGAAAGACCTTCGCAAAGCACCCTACAATGCGAGGCTCCCAATTTCACGAAGCTCAAACGAGCCTTCGCGAAGCTCCTGCCTTTTTGCGAAGCTCACTCGCGAAGCACTTTCGCAAAGCTCTCTCGCGAAGCTCAACCCGTTGCAAATCAACTTCTCTCGCGAAGCTCACTGAGCCAGCGCGGAGCACACAACTTTCGCGGAGCTACAATAGCCGCCGCGAATCTCCCTTTTCGCAAAATACACTGCCTTCGCGAACCACCTCTGCGAACCGAGAGCAATGGATTTTCTCTGAAAATTCTCTCTACTTCGCTCGAAGGGGTCGGCCTCTATTTATAGGCGATTCCACTGACCCTCGAACTTTCCTCACGAATTCAATGTCACGTCATCTCAAATCGCGAAGCTCCAAATTTTCTGCCGGAATTCTGTCCAAATCGCGAAGCTCCACGACAACCTTCCATTCACGGAGCTTGACGTAGTCACGATGAATCACCATCAGCATACCTTTGCGACTTCACCGCGAAGCTCCCTCGCGAAGCCCAACATTCCTTCGCGCCTTTGCCGCGAATCTCTCTCGCAAAACCCTTCTCTGCCGCGATGCGCTTCAGCCTCTGCCGTTCGCGAAGCTTGACGTAATCGCGAAGCATCACCGCCTCCATTCTTCTGGTCTTCGCGATTTCCAAACCATGCATCCTATCTTCGCGAAATTCATGCCTTTGCCATATTAAATTATGCTCTTCATGGAAATCCTCTTTTCGCGATGCTCACCAAACTCCAAATTTTGGACCCCAAAAATTTGGCAAACACTGGGAAACGGCGCCACCTTGTACTGCTCTTTTTGTACCGCCTCCAGATCGTCCTTTCCTTTGTCATCATTCTTTGTCAACATGGAATGTCAACAACTTCTCAGGAACTCGACAATTCTCCATGGAAACCTGCTTTGTCAACAAACACAATCCACCCAAAAATACTACAATGTTACCTTGAGGGATTTTTGCCCAACAATGGAATCCTTCTATGATACATAACAAATGGGAGATCCTAAAAATGTTAACTTAAAAATATGAAATATTTTTTATAACGATGATGTATTAGCCTTTGAAAATGAGAAAATAATCATAAATACTATCATAGTATATTTTTTATATGATGCTATAATTTTTAATCATGTTTAAGAAAATGTATAAAATTCACAGGTTCAGACTGAAGATGTAGATTCTATATTTTTCTTGGATAGAAATGAATAATTTATGTCTAAAGAGGTAAATAAATGTCTGAGAAAACATTTTAATTCATATAACATTATTTGGGATCATAATAAAGGTGTATAGATAAGAAATAAGATCATTACCACTAGTCATAATAGTCTACTAGAAAAGGTTGAACCATGAATAGTTGAGGTGGAATTCAAAAAAAGGAGTGTGTTCAAGATATAAATCAATAGATTAACCAAATTTAGAAGAATGAGACACAAGAAATTATTACTAGACCCAAATTATAGATGTTATTAGGGAAAATGAGTCATTCACAATATGTTGGATAATAAATGATACGTATCAGGAAACAATGATAAGATGGTTTGTAATAGGATTCAAAAATTGAAGGGGTTTTCTTAATGAAACCATTTACACAATTTATTGAATTGAGTCCATTAGAATATTCAAGGTAATAATTTCTTAGAATAACTTCAAAATATTGTAGGTGAATTTTAAGTCACCTTTTCTAAATGGTGATATTTATAATGAAATGTGTATAGATTTTCTTGAAGACTTTTTTCTTGATTCTGATGGGATAAAAGTGTGTATGTTAAAGAAGGAGCATTATATTTTAAAGAAGGATCTACGGGCATAGTATTCATATCTAGATGAACATTTAAAGAGAATAAAATTCAATAAAGTGAAAGTGGAATAAAACATTTTTATAGAAAAGTCCAACACTATAACACTCCTTATAATTGTCTATGTTGATGACATAATTTTTTCTTGCAATAAAGAAATCCTATGTGAGGGGTTTTAAACTCATATAAATGAATTATATGAGATGTCAATTCCTATTGTAATGAAATTTTTCAGGTTATAGGTTATTGAAACTACTAAATAAATCTTCCTTTCACAAGAAATTTATGCTAAAGTGATCTCAAAAAAAATACATACCTGAATCCAAAATCAGGTCAACACTTATTCAAGGCAGAAAACTGAGTAAGGATAGTGGAGAAATAATAATAAATAAAAAGTGGTTCCTGATCTTGATTAGGAGTCTCATGAATTGATAGACAATAGACCTCATATTTTTTATAATATCACTCTTTCTGAAAAGGTTCAACCCAATCCTATAAAATCTAATCTATTAGTTGCAAAGTGGGTCTTTAGATACATATAAAAAAAATTCAATTATTAAATGATTTATGAAAATAATACAGATTTGACCCTAAGAGGGTTCACTAATTTTAAATGGGTAGGAACTATATATGACAAAAAATCCACATCTGGTGGAGTATTTGTTTTGTTCATAGAAATTTTTTTTCATGACATTCATTAAATAAAACAATAGTTACATTGATTTTAATTGTGGTTAATTTTGAGTTTGGATCATATGTAGTCACACAAATGATGATTTTGATCACATAACATCATGATTTGAATTTTTAATTTGGGAATACAAAGGTTTAAGATGTGATAATCAATGTGAAATAAAAATTTCAATAAATAACATGTAGATCTCCAAGTAAAAACTCATTAATATAAAGTATCATTTCTTAAAAGAGAATGAGATATGAGGTATCTTGAAATTGTATTTTATTCCTTCCAAGGATTAGTTTTATGATATCTTTATAAAACCTCTCAAAACTAAACCAATTGAGAAGTTGAGGCAACAAATGGGTGTATGGATAACTCCATCGCATTAAGGTATGTAAATCCTTAATTTTTATACAAAATTTTTATTTATCAAATTCTTGAGAATATTTTATTTATATTGGGATGAATTTGTTTCCTTTATATGTCAAATTTTTAATGTGTGTGTTAACTGATGTAGGAAAAATTTCATTTTTAGATGTAATTCATTCATTTTTTGAGTATTGTAATTTACTGGACTGATGTTAGTTCTTTATAATGACATCATTCAAGATTTATTTAGTATATCTTGTTTTCAACAAATATATATCTCAAATATAAATAGAGATAATTCATGAATGTTTTCTTTTCTTTTTTATGTTTATGTTGATCCCCAAAACCTAATCTCTTTTATTTAGTTATCATGAGAAAATATTTATATTTACAACAAATTTAAATGGGGAGATTAGTGAACCCTAGTGATGATGTTATATTTATTGTTTATATATACTTATTTGTGATGATTTTTTGTTTTGATATTCAATTCAAATATGAGTTTTTTTAGTGGGATTACTATCTATAAAATATTTTTAAGGTTCTAGAATATATGGTTAAGTGGGTAAGTTACAATGATTCGTTTAGAAGAAGAAATCTAGATTAGAGGTTTAAGAAATCATCTAAATGGGGTTGTTTTATTAGTAATCATGTTCAGGTTCTATAAACCTGTTTAATGAAGTTTCTGAGATGATTTGAGATGAGTTTTGGAATACGATACTCTCTTAGGAACAATTAATGTGGTTCTGAATTGTTTTGAGAATATCTGGAATATTAAATAACAAGTCTGATATGCACATAAGATATTTCAGGTCCACATATGATGTTTGTCTAACATATGATGTTTTATTTAATGAGAAATTAACAATAGAAAATATAATAAGTCTTATAATATTTGGAGTCTTTTGTATTATATTTTAGTACCATATATGATATTAACTCTATGCATAAGATACTTGAGATGCATGTATGAAATTATAAAGCACGTTATATATATTATATTGTATAAGATATTTGTTCCACATATAAGAAGTTTTAGGAATTTAATAATGATTGATGCCTATGATATTTGATACATGTAAGATATCGTACATTGTAAGATATTTTAATTCATTAAAATATGAGAATATATAACTAATATTTATAGAAAAATGAAATAAAATGAGAAATATTAAGACTTCAATATTATTAATAGTATGAGATAAAATTTTACAATGTTTTTTCTAGAAACATCATGGATGAAACATAATTATCAAAATAACGATCATGATTCATTATGAGAATAAAGAAAGGGTAATCGAGGGAGAAGATGGGATTACTGAGATGTGGTTCACCCCATAGAAGAAGGATCCATGTCATAGCCACATGGATTCGTGAGTACATGAATAGTTTCAAAATAAAATATAATAAATATTTTATAGATAATTTAAATTTACAATAAAACCATGATATTTAAAATATCACATGAAAAAAATCTTCCTGATGTAATACCTATTGTTCTGTAGGGTTGAAAAAATTATAATGGAATTTTATTTTATTTTTTAAATAGTGTGGGGGTCATATTTTCAACCGGGTTTTAGAATCTATTTATGATTATATAAAAACATTAAGGGATGTTTTATAGACATGGTTGGAGGACCTAGAGGCATCCTAGTGCTCAGAAGAGCCTTAAGAGGGGATGGGTGGCTATTGTAGCCAAAGCTACAATATTTCCACCGAATCACTAGTGGGACATTAATAAAAAAAATAAGGATTTTTATTCTACCTCAAATATAATAAGGGTAATCCCTATCTTATTCTAATATTTTGATCACAAGGATAGGGGTCTAATCCATTTTTTCTTCACCTCTCCTCTTTTGTTTGTGGTTCACATTGGAATTATTTTCTTGTCATTTTGTGGTTTGTTATTACCTCTACAACCTCTATTGATCTTATCCTCTCTTCCACAATAATTTTAGAATATCCCAGTAAGGGAATCGATATTGATTCCAAAAAATAATGTCTGAATTGTACGGGCATCAAGTGTATGTTGTGCGGGTTGTGTAGAGGATACCATGTAATGACATCTTCCTAAAATTTCACATAATTTTGGAAGAGGCAATCTGTCGCATTGAATTTTTTATAGGTTTTTTATTAAATTTTAATTTAAATTCCTATTAACATGGTTTTTATTATTGGGTATTTGTCTCTTCATTCTTATGGGATGTACCACAATGATGTTTTCATATGGTCTCCAATCATTTTGATGTGATATGTCTCCATTTAGAACGTTCTATGTTTTTGAACATTATTGTTTTTATAATTAATGTTTTTTCATCTACACATGTTTTTAATTTTTCTTAATTTCTAGTTTGGATAATGTAAAATTCGTTGGTGAGTGGTTGGTTGTGGTTCAAGTGTTATGAGGTTGACTGATGAGCATATAGATATCTATACCTATTTAAATTTAAATGTAATTTTGGTATAAATTTTGTATACCTAATAAATTAATTATAATGTTTTTATATTTATTTATATTTATGTTTTATATTTATGAAAGGTCCTCGAGTCATTAGATGAATTTTCCTATGGGCTTGTAGAGCCTCAATGGGAGTTTCCAAACTACTCTGAAAGGGGTTCCACTTCAATTTATGGTAGGTGTTCATTAGGCCTATGCCCTTTCATATTTATCCATTGGTTATATGTGTGGTATGTGTGGTCCCACCAATTTTGGTAGTGGGCCCATTTAAATTATTTATTTTTTGTAATAAAAATTGAATCATATGTTTGGATTTCACATGGCATCGAGGTCCTCGATGGTCCTTTATGTACTAATCTGGCATCTCAGGCACCGATAAACGAGAATATAGTTGAAATATGTGACTAGGGATACATGGACAATGGGTTGGATATTGGAGATACCCTATGTCTAGTGGAATCCTAGAGATGACTATATGGTGGGTGTTTCCCCCACTTGGATATGACTACTTGGGAGATTAGATCTATGATATTGACAGTAGGATTTGGAATTCAGGCCGACCCAGGACACATATTAAAGAGAATAACCTTTTGGGTATCTTTATAGAGTGACCAATCTAGGAGGATAAAGAGATCTCAATGATACCTAAGGGGAACCTCGTAGGTTCCCTAGAGTCTTATTATCCTATATAGAGGTTAGACATTGGAACAGGTATATATGATTCTAGGTATCACATTTTAACCCATACTGATGATGTGTGACCAAGGGGTTTTGTATGGAGGGGACAGGTTTAGGAATTTAGCCAACCCAGAACATATACGTATACTTTCACTTGTTTACTGTTGATTCCACTACGAATTCTCTGATGTTCTTCATATGACCCATCCTCAGGGCCTTACAAGATGTGACAATGCAATTATAGATTCCTAGAGGTGGATTCTATGATTTAAGGTTTGGGAATTTTTTGATACTAGGTTGATACATCTTGGATGATGATGTTAATGTGGATTCCTAATGTGTATCATAGGATATGGATGTTGAGTCACATGAATAATTCCTACGACACCTAAATTCTACCTTGGGTCAATATGGTCTGACTTAGATGCCTTAATTCCATTGGATTCAAAGTATATCTAGGATCTATCCATTCATGATTGGAGTTTTTTTATGATCACATTTTTTTGATGTGATACCTAGGTCATCCCTATGATCTGAATAGTTGAGATTTTTGATATTATTATTATGTGTTCCTAATTAGGATACCCATGATGCCTAGGATCTGGCCATTTATCATGGTGACCTAGAGGATAGACTTAGGATCAGTGACTTCTTAGGATACATAGGCATTGTGATCCAAATGTGTATGAAATTGGAGTTTTGGTAGATTCCTAGGACATCAAGTATTTGGATGTTGATCCATGCATGATGACATGTTTCACTATTTGATATTTATATTCCTAGATTCATTGGTTATGCCTAAGGATAAATTTTTTATATGGTTGGAATGAAATCATGATATTCATTGGGAAAAACTAACACTGACCAAAGTAGTTATGGTCAACTCATGCCATGTCCCTAATGAAAAAATAGTTACACATACAAAGGTAAGACTTATTCCTACTAAGTGGTTAAGGTTGAAGTAGTCATCAGGAAATGTTCAAAGATTCCCTATAATTGGACAATGAATATAGTATGGTTTTTATTTATATTTACATAGTTTATTTATTTATTTTATCCAAGATTGTCACATTCACATTAAATGTATATACTATTTATGTATGGGACTGCATTTTTCATTACGTACTGAGTTATGTACTCAAAACCTGCTCGGGTGGCCATGACATTATCATACCCGAGAAGATCTCCCACATGTCATAGGAGTAGGTTGGGTAGTGTCATGGGATTATATTGATGATCGATCTGAGAAACATGAGAATGATTGGAGAAATGGTTTGAGGTGAGGCTCTAGGATGTAGTGAATCCTCTTGTACTTTTAATTAATTATTTCATTTTTATTTATTTATATATGTGATCGTCTCATGGGAGATCATCCTTATTAGGCTATATTACTATTTAATTGCATATTATTACTAATTAGAATGTTTTATTTATCTTTCATACTATTTTTTATTGTTGATATATGACACTTAGTTATTTTATCTATTAATTTTCACTATGATCTGGGGATATAGTCTCCCCATGTTACTACCCAAGAACCCCACTTATAGTAAAAGTCCTTCAGTGCGTTGGGAGACATTCGTGAAGTGTTTCAGTGAATGGGGTTAGGGCACCCGTTGAGTGGAATCAGTACCGGGGTGTTGCACCTGAGTCTTATGGATGACTAAAAAGTGGTTCTTTACTCAAAGATGAATGATTGTGAATGAGTTGATATATTCCACCATGATTCAAAGATATTCCCATAAATGTTATGGAAATGATATTCACACAATTTTCAATGAATATACGAGTATATAATTAATATAATGAGATGTGTTAAGAAATTTATAAGTAAGAAGAAAAAATACACTATTTTATCAAAGAATAAAAACATAGAATATCCATGGGAGATTGATTTGGGGGGATGAAAGAAGAAGATAAACTTATGTTGATACCTAGATGAGGCTCAAAAATTCATTATCAATCATTATTTAGAAGGAATTATTTTCATTTTTTATATGTGATTTTAACTAGTTTGTGCTAATAAATATATGAGTTCAAGGTCACACCCTTACTCAAGTGACTTTTGGTAAAAATAAGGGAGATATGTGGATAGGATAATAACCACAATACGCTGTGGATGTAGTCATCCATAAAATAGGAAAACCCTATTAACAAATGTGTTAACAAATTTTTTTGGATGGGATAACAAATGTGTTGCATCTATTTTTCTTTTGAAGTTTAGTGAGATCTTAAGAGAGATGTATTGAATAAGAATTATATTATAAGAGGAATTTAAATTAAAATAATCATTGAATCGCCCCCTCTATGTCTATGTAAACCTTCATGTGATCCAACACACACAAAATCTCAGAAACATTATTAAATATTTTCCTCATGTTTGTGAAAGATTTTATTAGATGTCCCATCTTTATATGGGTGATAAGTAGTACTTCGATACTCCTTTGTACTGAGAACCTTCTGTAAACCCTTATAGAAGTCCTATATGAAACACTGATTCCAATATGAAATGCTACTCCATTATAACCTATGAAAGAGAACCAACTCTATAAAATATGTTTTTTCGAAGAACATCCCCAAATATGGACTATTGAATCAGTTTGAAGTGAGACACATTACTTAGTCAATCCTTAATCACCAATATTGTTCCACTAACCTGGGTTGTCCTCAAAAAATACTAATATGAAATCCATGGTCCATTTCCATTAAATAATGGGTAGTGGAAATAGATGACCAATAACCCTCTAGTGTGACGCCCTTAACCCAAATCATGATGTCCATGCTAGAATGTCATATGCCTCAGGCGAGTCTCTATTTACGTGAGAGGTTGCAGACTAGTGGTGAGGGATTAATCCATATAATAGGGATACTACACTCTCAAATTATAGTCATAAAAGAGTGTAAAAATAACTAGAATTTCCACAATACATAATAATAATATGAGTCATCAAATACATGCAGTGTTGTGATAAATTTCAACTAGATGAATAAAAGTATGCATATATTGGTCTCCCATTGGGCCAAACCAAAATACAAAGAAGAAAAAAAAATTCTACCCCTGAACCCTAGCCCCACATCCATCCTCAATCACCACACATCCTATCTCCACAATACACTCAGGTTGCACAAACTTGTTCTATGTCTTGTGATTAACCTAAAAGTATACATAATGTCAGCACACTCATCAATGTGCCCATATAGAGTGTGTTAAATATATCTCGATCGTGTCTCACTATATTCTTATAATATAAACCATCATATGTATGTTTTCATGATGGAAAATAAATATACCAGACATGAACATTGGATGTCATGTGCCAGTTAGACCACTATAATTCCCTATCCAATAGGTCACTGTGTGCTAACCAGGCCACCATTAACACCAATCAAACCTACTTTGGTGCACTGATGGAATTCCACCTCATCACCGCATCTCATTATATCATACCAATACTGAACCCATACTAAAATAATCAGGGTAGGGTGGTATTCAAAACCTCAAACTATTACCCATATACACTGGCCACAATCATACATCCATGTCTCAACCAGCTTTCAAATCACTCTAGGCGGGGTCCATAGTCTCTTCTAATATCACATCATTACCCAGCCCCCTCTCAATAGTTCATTACCCAAGAAACTTAAGGAAAGGTCTAATACGTGCATTAATAATCCCATGACTCAACTAACTTGTTATAAATAGGGACCACCCTTTTAGAACAAGGGTCCAAAAATCCTAACCTGACTCAACCATCTCATGAAGGATACTCGGTTCCCTATCAGAATAAGGGATCAAAAAATCATCTCAGGACTCAACCACTTCATCAATTTATATCCACCACAAATAAAAAAAGGAGAATAAAAAATTGGGCTACAACACATCACACATAACACTAGATAATCCTAGGATTCTAGTAACATAAGACATATACCCTCATCATAACTTGTATTGCTACACCCATCCATAATTTACTGGGGCCTCCATAACCCATCCTACTCTTACCTCATTGATAACATCCATAATACATCACCCAACAGTGATTCCTCATCCTAGAATACTTTCTCAACCCTAATATCACATTTCGATCAACATTATTGTTGAATTCCCTCTACACTCCTCGTCCGAATGCCTAGGGACCATCCCAAGACAAAATAATCCAAACCCTCTTGGAAAACGCTTTCCAAATACTCATGAAATTCAAAAGAACCATTTTTGGGACCCATGTCACATCTCTTAAGGGATGTCTCTTAGCCTTTGACTCAAATTTAACCTTTTATGTAACATCTCATATAGTTATAAAGAACTCATCCTACTCATAACGGTCACCAAGTCATAGGCCACCCTCAAGAGGGAACTCCTCATGATACATGGGATGAATGGTCATCTCACCCATTTACACTAGTCCTAGAACTCTCATACCTATCCAAATATAACTTGGAGAAAAAAACTGGGCTATTAATGTCCCATAATCAATCTCAAGACCTCTCTAAGTCCTTACATCATCTCAAAAATCTCCCCCCTAGATGTCAAAGTTTTTGGGTGATTTAAAATTTCCAAATTTTCAAGGTATACTTCTCTCATGCATAAGAGACCCGGTGTCTTCTAATCTCTCAGCCCAAGGTTCTCTCGTCCACTCCTCATCCCTCTTTACTCATCCCAACCCCATGAAAAATGCATGAAATAGTAATATAATATATAATTACAAATATGATATCAAATTAAAGAGACCACCTACCTTAAAATTTAGTGGACATCCTCTCTTAGCTCTGTAACACCTCTTCCAAGCCTGTGAAAGCCTCCTCCATGGTTGTCCATGAAACTTACATGCTTTCACCACCACCTTATCTAATAGAACCCATAATATGGCACAAATAATTTATTATTTAAATTTAAAAAATGCATCAAAACCACCAGAAATATCACTGGTCACTACAGGCACACATAAACCTCGACCAACTATACATGGAAGGTACACAGCATGCACGAGACATCATAGTCAGAAATATTCCTTACATTTTACACCTTTTAATCCACAAATTTCATAAAATTTCATAAAATACATTAATAAAATTAGGCAAACAACTTACCTCAACCAAAATGGTGACAGGATATAGAAAAATAACCTCTTGGGATGTTCTCCATGTAAACTGAATCAAATCCTCATCATGCTCTGATGATTCCACCACTCTCTGATGAAATCCTCATAAATCCTCTACCAAATTCATCTATAAATTAGAATGAATGAAATGGGGATTCAATGTTTGTAGAAAATAATTGATATTAATTTGAATAATCATGGAAACATACCAAGATGCATCACCTATCAGGGGGTATCAATGTAGGGATGGAGAATGGGATATTCAGCCAAAAAATGGCTTCTCCCAAACCCCCTTCCTAGATAAATTTTGATGGCCCATGAAAACCCAAAGATTAAATTTCCCCTATTAAAATGACCCTTCATAGGAACTACCAACTATCCATTTGGTCTCATTGGATGGATGGGATGCTTAGGTAGTGACCCGATATACTCCACATCCCTAAAGATTGTCGGTGCCTACTGTAGCAGCCCAACCTCCCAGTCTATGCTCCGATGATTTCCCAAACACGTTGTGAATCCCCCAAACCTTAAAAAACAACTAAAAATAAAATTATTAAAATTTAAAAACTCATGTCCTAATTTTTTTCCAATTTTTTAATGAACCATCCACCAAACAAAATATTTAAATTCCCCCTAGAATTTCCAACTCATAACAACTTTGGTCATTAAAAAATCCACACCATAATGGTTCTCATCCATGGAAAGTGATGGAAATTTTAAAATCTAATCTCCTAATAAATTTTGGTCATAAAATCACTAAGAACTCACCACACTCAATCTCTAAATTCTAAATGTGTTTCTGATGCAAAAAAACCAAACACCGAGCCCAGGTACACCATTATTCTACCAAATAGCTCTGGTATGATCCCATGACTATCTCACCCATGTCTCATACGAAACATCCAACATAGTTCCAATATCACCACATCTAATTCCATAAAAATGATCGGTCACATGTCCTCCATCCTACTTATCCCCAGATCCCCAACTACGCCCACTAACGCACTCACCCAAGGCCCGATCATGATGCCTTAACACCATAAGACATCATAAAATTATCCAAGAACCAATATTGATTTTAAAAACTGAATTTCAGTGGGATACCATGGTAAGGTATCCAATCAAATTCTATATCTACCATGCTATCACCTTAAGAGCTAACACACCACCATTCTAAATCCTACTCAGATTAAGCCGATCCCCACCACCCGATGTCGATTCTCTAACAACGAATGACACCAAAACTGAATCCCAATTTTCACATTTTCCATAGAAATAAACCAGATCAAATATACTACACACCAGAATCTGGGTTCCACTATAACCTTCCACTGAATCATCAAGAACTGCCTCCACAACCATTTAGGTGTGAAGGTTGTTTACCCACAACCGATATAAGGCTCCCCACCATAGGTGTGTGGTTATCATAGCCCACCAACCCAATTAACTAAACTATATAACCCAATATCTTAATCTAATCCAACACAAAGACTAGAAATAGATATTTTGTTTGTCCCCGATAATCAACAATAATCCATAACCATCACTTGTTCTTGGCTCACAAAGAATAATAACTACAACATTGATTAACTTTTCTCTAAAATAAGGGTCACACTCTCCAACCATCCAATGGTGAACTCCCCACAGTATGGATTCCCTTGCACTATTCCATGAGCCCTAACCTCAAATAGGTCCCACCACCATATGTATAATGTTCTTTTTGAGTCATGATCATGTTTCTTTGACAATACTCTTGTCAATGCCAACCCTGGTTAGTTTTATCTCGATACTACAATACTCTACTGATGTCACCTCTTACCCTAAGAAAATCCCCCCATTCACTCTAAACTCTAGGATTCCATTCCCATTAGAACCTCACCAATCACACCAATCCTCATTCTTTCAGAGTGAATTGAACCGAAATCACCCCAACACCACCACCACAATGCTTTTCAGGTACACCCCTTTCCTAAACCAATTCCCAATAGACCCACAAATAGACTATTAATTGATTCACATCTCAACTAAGCATCACACTTACCTAAAATACACCTTCCCCCACACAAGAAAACTTTTCCCAAAAATCCTCACCAAATCCTGTTATACCTCTTTGGTTGAATAATCCACCAACAACCTTCTTATAGGTTAACACCCACTATCTACCATATTCTCACTGGTCCTAATGGGTGCTCACTCTTTTGATACCCAATCAAACCACCCAACCCATGTTCCCTAGTATCATACCCAATCTAACCATGGCTAACATGGCTAACCCATTAAACATGACCCGGATTCATTTCAGTCAAACACCATATCCCATTTCATCACATACAAGCCAAGGATAACTACATGAACACCTTCTACATAAGAATTGTTCCAAAACAAGATCATTTTCTCACACACCACCAACATATTTAGATCACATCTTGAGAGCCATCAGGCATAAAAATTCAACAGATCCTACACCAAAATCCTAAACTCAATACCAAAATCACCCATGAACTTTGAATCACTATCCCATGGCATATTTCCTATGCCATTTCTCCAGACTCCTCGGGTTTTCACATCCCTAGGGAAACTCAACCATGGTCCAATCACCTCTTAGGATTACCATCCTCCATTTATCTATGATAAAAGAATCAGTTCCTAAATTGACCCTCTAAGGGTCTATATACATCCCTTCATGAAGGTATTTTATTTCCAACACTGTAGAATCTACCGTTATAATCCCCACATGACATGACATTCGGAAAAAATCAATAAAATCACACACATATAGGTACATGACAAGTGTGTCTTATGTGCCTAATAAGATTAATGTTCATTGGAATATTACTAATGGATCAAGATCCAAACAAAAAATAATAATACTTTCAATAACAAGTCATATTAAATCAACATACTAACCCTGATAGTGAAAACTAAGAACAAAAATCCCAACACCCAAGAAACTAGGACTTACCACAAGAAAAGTTTCATGAATCACCAATCCTGGGTGAATCATAAGATCTAACACATTTTTAGACCACCTTCTTACAATATATCTAATCCAAGAGACAAGAACATATTTGATACTACTTTTTTGAACCCTCTAATCGAATCATTAGGTTCGAGATGTAGGGTCACATGGATTTATGGAGTCCTCCTCACACATAAGAGGTTGTTAACTCGAAGTGAAGGCCTAATCCATATAATGGAGAGACTATTCACTTGATTTAGAGTTATACAACATTAGTAAAATATCAAAAACATACATAAATCATAATTATGGTATGAATCAATAAATAAACACAATGTAGTAATAGATTTCATGTCGAATTATATATGCATAAATACAATGATCTTCCACTAGGAGAATCACAAATATAAGGAAACCCAAAATACGTACCACACACCCTAGAACAATTACCATCCCTATGCCTCACAAAAATTGTCTCCAAAATACACTCTATCTACACCATCTTGATTCAATACACATCATTTGCTCAACCAGAAAGCATACACAAGGTCTATACGCACACCGAAGAGAACATATAGGGTGTGAAATATACATCTCAATTGGGGCTCACAAATTCCCCATAATTATATTCCATTATATAAATTTATTCTTGATGGAAAATAAATATTTTACATAGGTTACTTGGGAAACGTGTGCTTATCAGGACACCATGATTCCTTGTGAATCAGGACACCATGTTCCAACTAGGACAACACAACACCAAATCAAACCTACTTTAGTTTAATTCTTCAATTCCACCTCCTTGTCACATATATTGAAATAATATTGATTCCTAAACAATAACAGAGAGTTATGGTATATAGGTATCCAGAACATCAACCTGATGCCTATAGACACTACATAAGGTCATATATCCATGTCACAAACCACTAACAAATCACTTCATGCAGGGTCCATCAGTATCGTCTTTCATTACATTATAAACCAACCCCATTGTAGAAATCCTAGAACCAATACTCTTATGGAATGATCCAATTAATTGAGAAATCATCCCTTAAATCAATCATTTCATGATGGATAACCTCCACCCTATCAAACAACGGTTCTATAATTCATACCATGACTCAATCATCTCTCAATGGACAGCCACCCCATGTCTTCAATAATGGATGAAAAATCATCCCATGACTCAGCCATATCATCAATGGATATTCGCTGTATATCCTCACAAGGTACACGAAAAAAATGGACATATCCCATCCCACAAATCACTGACTAATCATAGTGTTCTAGTTAATCGAGACCTACCCTTTCATCATAACATGTCTCGTCAGACTTGATAGGCCTCCAGTAGGTCCTCGAAACCCATCCTGATCTCACCTCACTGCTACCATCTCAAAACCATCACCCAAGAGTAACGCCTCAGATTAAAGTCACACCATGATCTAAACCCCAATATGTAGTCTACAATCTTTTTGAAGTCCCCCAACACTCCTATACAAACTATTTTCAGAAAATCCCATGCTAAGATGCTAGAAGAACTATTGTAAAAATCATGTTATGACTATAATAAATTTCCACGACCTATTACTAGGTCTCGTCTCACATCAAATGAGGGAGGACACTTAGCTTGAAACCTAAATGTAATCCTCTATAGTATCACCCATATAGTCCAAAATAATAATTGCTTCTCAAATTTCTCATCGAGTGTCATACCACCCTCAAGATGGAATCCATCACGAAACCTAACATGAATGGTTATCTCACCCATCATCACATGAACTAAGGTTATCGTGCCTATAAAAATAGTTATATGAGAACAAACCACGTCTTTATGTGTCCCATACTGATCCTCGGTATCCCTAAAAGTCCTCATGTCATATGAAAAATTGTTCTCACCCATTTTTGATCTAGTCCTTAGGTGATATCAATTCCCCGAAATGATAAGGTGTACTTATCTTGAGTATAAAAGGACCAATGTCAACACATATCTCACCCCAAGGCTCTCCCTACCACCCCAAACCCCCCTTATCCTATCCCAAACCCCTAAAACCTTTTTACAACTTGAAAATCATACATATTCATATATATGATCTTGCATTAATAAGACCAACGACCTCAAAATGGAGTAAAAATATTCTCCAAGAAACAAAATACCTCCACGATTCTTTAACATTCCTTATACATGCCTCTACACCCCTCTTCCAAGCCCACACTACCACCTAGGATTCTAATTAACATCATACAACAGAAATAATTAATTATTAAAAATTATAAAAAATTATTTTCATTAATCCAACATGGAATAATCAATGAAATGCTCACTAATACCTGATGTCACAGTAAAACCCTGAACAACCACTCCAAAATGGTTTATAGTATGCCCATGACATCATCTAAGAAAATTCCCTATCATCTAATACTAAGACATCTTCCAATTTCTTCCAATTTAATCATAAACCTTAAATAAAAATTGTAAAATTGATTAACTCAACCAAAATTGTGATATAAAACAACTATATAGAATATTAGGATGTCCTCCATACAGATCAAAAAAAAACAACTGTCATGCTTAGATGATTTCACTGTAGTCTAGTGATATCATCATCAATCCTAGCACCAATTCATACGAAAATTTGAGGGATACCGAAGAGGGAATTAAACAATGAAGTTTAAAGATAGTATTTCTGTTAATTATCACCATAGCACATCATGAATCATCCACCGTAAATGGTGATCGAAGGGGGGATAAAGGAGGGGAAGATTCATCCAAGAAATGGCCACTACCAAGACCCCTTCCTAGATAAATATTGAAGGTTCCTGTAAACCCAAAGATGAAATTTCCCCTGATTAAAATATACATTATTAGGATCCACTGGATGGCCATTTAGCCTCACTGTCTCGTTGATGAGCCCATGTAGTGACATCGGCTAATACCCATCCCATAGTCAAGATAGTGGGGGCCTCTTTCTAGTTGGTTGCTACTGCAATAGCCAGACCACCCAGACCTATGATCTAATGATTTCCCAAACTCCTAAAGTGTACTAAAAACCATAAACCTCATCCAAAAAACCCTTTATGGTTGTTTAATAACTTGAGATCTTGTCCCAGAGATCTTGTTCTCAATGTGACCAGTTTACTAAATAAAAAATTCAATATTTCTGATGTATTTATAACCCTAATGATGTGATTCAATACAGATGGAGATCAGCCCTCCCCTACATATAGGTGGACCATTATGTAAATAAACCTCAATATAGTTATTTATCCTATGCCACCAATATTATCTACATACATTATAATACATCTTTGTCAAATATAGATGTCTTTCCCACTTTGTGGTGTGTGGTTACCCTATCAAAACATCAGGCATAATCATAGGAACCATAACACAACCTTAAAAATAAAGAACCCCATAATAACTAAGGGTCATGTTTTGTGGTGGATCCCTACCATATTTGTCATAATTCATGACTAAGGTATCATAATCTAAAATACATTCCACTTCAACAAACTATTGATTGATTAAAGACAACTATGTAATGGTTTTTTGATCTATCTACTTCATAGAGGTCCAAATACATCTCGACCAAGAGGGATATCAAATTATACTAACTACTATAATCATATGCCAAAGGAGTTTGGGTATTTTTTCTCAAAGCATCAATAATGATGTTTCCCTTTCTGGGGGTACATTCGAAATCAAATCCAAATACTACAAGGACACAACCCATGTCTTCTAGTGAAGGTTCATGTAGAACTATGAAGAAATATACATTAGTATCTTATGGACTATATACACCATGAACCTCCCACCCAATAGATAATTCATTTGAAATATCAAGTTATACACCAATAATTCCAACTTTAGGTCATTGTTCTGATAGTTCCTTTCATATTTTCATAGTTTTCTGGATCCATAAGCGATCACATGGGCATCCTAAATTAAAACTACTCCCAACCAAACCATTTATACATCAAAATAAAATGTATACACTTTACCGAACTCATATAAGTTTATGATTGGTGTTGAATTCAATATCCCTTTTACTCTAAAAAAACACTCAAATAAGTATATAACTAAATAACATTCACATTAGTCTTGTACAAATCTATTATCATAACCTACAAGATGGATATGTCCTGAATAAATCTCCAATAATATCCATCCATACCCAAAAATCTATATATTTAATGAATATTCTTTGGTTTCTCCCAAGAAATCGCCACCCTAGCAATTTTAAGGTCCAGTGATATTCTATCCTATTATCTAATGTTTCGTAATAATTAAATATGGTCTATCTAGAAGGGAATCTTGAGAGCTTGGAATATAGCTAAATCTCTTTAATCTTGTTTAGATTAATTTATTTATTTCACATGAGTCCCACCACAAATTAGAGTACATGATAATATCATAAAAATGACCATGAAGGTTCCTAGATACATTTTTAAAACATGATTCATTAAGTATATGAATACCACTGACATGATCATCAAATCGAATAACATCACCAAGTATTCATATATACCATACATGATCTAAAAAGTTGTGAGAGGTGTGTGTGATGGTATCACCCTTTGCGAGTGATAATTTGATCTCTTATAAATCTTGGAGAACATCTAGTATCCCTATGATTCTAAAAAATGTAATCAATATGTGGGAGTGGATACCAGTTCTTAATTATCTCTTGTTTCATCTTATAATATTCTATAAATTGTCTCAAGTATCCATCCATCCTCTTGGAGAATAAGATTGGATAACCCCAATGAGATATTCCAATTCATATGAATCCCTTGGCCTTTATGTCCTCCAACTAATCCTTTAACTTTCATATCTCTATATGATACATCCTATAAGGAGGAATGTTAATAGGCTCAGCACTTGGAATTAGCTTGATGGTGGACGAATCCTCTCTTTTGGGTGGTAATCCTAGGAATCCTCTAGGATTTTTTTTAATGTTAAAACAACATGAAATAGGGAAATTATTCATTTATTTTCAATAACTTCTAAGATTAAGTGGGAACATTTCCAATGATAAAGTGTGAATCAAAATTTAACATTCTAACACAAAAGTGAGAGGGAAAATTAGGGTTAAAGTGACAATATAATGAAACAATCCAAAAAGAGAAAAAGATGAATGATGATGAAAATTACTAACTGAATGAGTAATATACACATCCCCCACACAATGTATATATAGTACCCTTACAATAATAAAAGATATTGTGGGAAGGAAGGATAAAACATGGTGAGTGTTATTGGTATGATGCTTCTTGAACGTGGAGTTTCTCGACCTAGGACATTGAAAGGGCTTCATGAATGTTATTAAGATGTTACCCATAAAAACTTTAGGTTTGTTTGGTTTCTTCATTTTGAACCTGAAAAACACCAAATGGATAAATGTTAGAAATAGTGTATGAGCCAAACCAGTGAGAACAATGCTTACATGGATGAAAATTCATCAGTTCATTTTAAAAAAGGACATTCTTTCCATTGTGGAATTGACGATGATGGATTAGATGGTCGTGGGAATCCTTGGTTCTATCATTGTAGATCCAAGTTTTCTGAAATGATTCTCTTATCATTTCCTTTATCTTCTGAATCTATAATATCCCTTCAGCACCTCCACCAGAACGATTATAATCACATTGTTTAATGGACCAGTAGGATCTATTCTCTATCTGAACAAGGAGGTGAATACCATTTCCAAGCACTAGCTGATATGGTTACATGAAAATGGGTGTTTTGATGGTAGTACGACAAGCCATTAATTAATCATCGACTCTAAGTCTCCAATATTTTCTATTAAGATGAA
Source organism: Viscum album (assembly GCA_963277665.1). Classification (NCBI taxonomy): domain Eukaryota; kingdom Viridiplantae; phylum Streptophyta; class Magnoliopsida; order Santalales; family Viscaceae; genus Viscum; species Viscum album. The sequence goes on from OY728165.1 coordinate 940,699,323, forward strand.
CCATTTTTTCAAGAATATGTTTTACCTATCTATTGGAAACCCTGTCTTGATCATTTTTTGGAAGATGATATACAGTGGACACTTGATTCCCAACCCCATACTGATAGAAAAGTTATTGCATTGTTTGGTTTAAGAAATGAGAAATCCGGTCGCTAATGATGATCCTAGGTCATCCAAACCTAAAAACAATTGTCCTAAAAAATTCCACATAAATCATGGAATCATCAGTCCTTTAGGTGTATGCCTCTTCACATTTTGACACATAATCCACTTCTAGAAGAATTTATGAGTTTCCAATGAAATTGGGAAATAGACTTAAAAATCCAATGCCCCAAACATCAAAAATTCCAAAGAAGATCAATGGTTGTTGTGGTATTTCATTTCTGTTAGATAAATTCCCCATTCTATAATAAAAAGTAAAATATTTTGAAGAAATTAGGGGCATCCAAAAATAATGTGGTCCAAGTGATACCAGAATCAAGGACCTTGGGATCATTTCATTGGGAACCAAAGTGGCTCTGATGATCAAGAGTTCACAAGAACCTAAGGATGGACTGATACTCGATATCGGGAACACAAATCCTGAGGACATGATCACTAAATGTGTGCCAAAGGATGGGTCATCCCAAATATACCAACATAACTCATTTTTCATATGATCGGCTTTGATTTTCTTTAGATAAGAAGGAATTCAAGATTCTACTAAATAATTTACAATTTCAACATTTCAAAGAATATTATGTGGCACTCGGTGCAGTATATCTTCATGAAACATGTTATTTATGGGAATATAGGGAGATGCATCAAAGTGTATGGATGGAATAATCCCACTGATATGGCCAGTCACCATATTCTCTAGTCCTTTATTATCTCCAATTTCACAATTTTATTCTTGAAGGAGGATAATCCAACAAATGAGACATGGTTTGGCTTCTAGTTTCTTGAAGAGATACTATATGGCTATATGGTTTGAAAACACAATCACTTTAGACCCTAAAAGGAATTAACTGAATTTTTCCAAGGAAAAAACAATGTGAAATAACTATTTTTCAGTTTTAGTGTGTTTTTCTTGGGTAGGGTCCAGTGTATGTGAGTAATATACAATTACATGTGGATCTCATTTGACCCGTTATGATATGACTTCCCCAATTTCATAGTTAGAGGAGTCAAACTTGATATCAAAAGGTAAATCCCACCGAGATGGTTGGATTACTAGGGGTGACATGAGACTCAATTTTAACTTATTAAAATAATCCTCAAATTATTTATCAAAAAAAAAATCAATTTTCTTGTTTTGTAATTAAGAGTGGGGAAGTATAGTATTACTGAAGTCATGAATTAAATAATGGTAAAATCAAGCTTCACCTAGGAAACAAAACACATCCCATACATTTTTGGGTAATGTAATGGAAGAAATTACATAAAAATGTTATTTATCTACATGGATTCCGTCCCTAGAAATGAAATTCACTAGCACTATACCTTTTATCACCATGAAATGGACTCTCTCATATACTAATATGAGATTCTTTTCATCATAGTGATGTAGGACCCAACCAAGACTACTCAAGAATTCATGAAAAGAGGATCCATAAAGAATGAAATTATCCATGAGAACTTCCATGCAATTCTTCATGTTATATGAAAAAATACTAACCATGCTTCGTAGTAATGTACTCAGAGAATTTTACAAACCAAATGGCATCCTCATATAGTATAATGTTCCAAAGGTAAAAGTTAAGGTCATATTTTCCTGATCCTCAGGGGTAATATGGATATGAAAATATCCAGACTACCCATCAAGGAAACTATAGTGGGACATCCCTGATATCCTCTCTATATTATGGTCAATGAATGTAAATGGGAAATGGTACTTCCTAGTGTTTAGGTTTATTCAGTGATTGTCTATGCAGACACACCATTAATTATGCACATGAGTTGGAAGAAATTCATTATTTTCATTTTCAATTACCGTGAGACCAATTTTTTTGTAACTAATGGGACTAGATAAAACCATTAGTTGTCTAAGATGGGGTAAATTATTCCAGTATCCAATAATTTTGTTACCTCATTTTTATAAACATCTATGAGTTTTAGGTTTAATTGACACTGTTCACACCTCACTAGTTTATCCTCATTATTTAACAATATATTATGTGTTCATATTGAAGGGATAATACCAGGAATGTTAGCATGTTTCCATCATAAGTCTTGGTTATACTCCCTTAGAAGTTAAAGAAGCCATAATTCAACCTATTGAGGTAGTAAAATAGAAAATGATGAATGAAAACTTGTTTAAATTCTCAATACAGGAATATTTTGAATCTTGAGTTAGTTTATTTTAGTTAAAATTTGTAATGATTATGGATTTATGGGAGTTAATGTGACATATGGAGGCTAATGATCACATATAACTGCTCAATAGTGTCATCTATTGATAAAGAGTGATATTTTACAAGAGTATCAGTATCATCGATGGTTATTGAATCCTCAGTGTTCAAGAAATCATCAATTAATAAGCATGAATGACATTTTTCAAGACCAGTACAACATTCAATGAATGATTCATTACATAACATTTCTATCAAGGATGGGAACTCAGAAATGGGATCAGGGGAGAGAAAAAAAGTTCCTATAGAAGAAGGGACTACATTAGTTAAATTAAAAGAGAGATAACAATGTTCTCATGAATGATGCTTCATGGAATTATGAATGTTGAAGTGGACAATGTCACCACCAAAACCCATAGATAATATACCATTTTTGGCATTTATTATGGTTTGTGCAGTTTTCAAGAATGGTCTCCCTAATATAATTGGGGAAAGTCCATTCATCATATCATCTCTATTTTAAGCACCTAAGAGTCGGTAAGATAATTTATATATTTTACCCTCATATGATCCACCTCTAACACACTACTAGGGTGTATTATACTCAATTTTTATTCTTTCACAACAATTCTATTGGTATTTAGTTCTTATGACATGAAATTAATATTAAATGTAGTGTGGAATCACATTTATAGAATCACCTCAATCAAACATAGAATTGGAAATGGAATACAACCCTATGGTGCATGAAATCAGGAATGTTCCAAGCTCATTGCATTCTGTAGGAAGTTATGGCTCTATCAATAATGATAAATTCCTCCAAATATCACCTTTTTGTCACCTTAGAGTCTCCTTCGGTCTATATAAATCTCCCTTAGAAACTTTTCATATCATGGAATTTTCCTCATGACATCAATCAAGTGGATGTTAACCTGCCCCTTTTGGAATGTTTACAATACATCTTTATCATGTTTAGTTTACTTGTTTACATGATTCAGTTTCACATTTGGGAAATAGAAGAGGACTGGTTTGGATAGGTGGCTCATCAAATGAATCATTCATTCCTTTGGAAGTGATTCTCTATTGATAAGGTCTTTCCAAATTTTGACCATTTATTTGGTTGAGATGGTTGTTTCTTTTGGAGGGTATGACTGTCATGGAAAATTCATTTGGATTTTAAGTTGAGATCCACTACAATGGCCAATGGAAATGACATTTCTCTAATCTATTGGGTTGAATAGTGGATTATAGGGTAGTTTACCTGAACCATGATATTGAATTTCCTCAATTGTGTTGTAATGTGGGCCTAATTGGGGTTCTAGGTATTCTATTGCTTCTTGAGAAGTTTTTTGGAATTTGAGGTTATAAGAAGCCATTTGTTGCATCATGTCCTTTAGGCTATGCTTGTGTTTTGGAGGGGTGGTTAGAAAATCCTTTTTGGTTCTTGGGTATGCCTGGGTGGTGGTGGTTGACTACTTTTCCCTAGTTGGTTCCATTGTTAATGAGGTTGGTTTTAATACCCCCAATGCCTACATACTTTTTTGTATTTACACTTAGGTATGGATGGATTGTAATGTTATTGCCTAATGGGTTTGTTATAGGGTAATCTTGGGATAATTTCCTCACAACACTTAAAAAGGTCCTCTCAGTTAAGGGCATTGATCAAAATTGTGAGTGTCATTAGAACAGATACCACAATGGATGTGAGGAGGAGATTGGGATTTCCCTCAAGAAAGACCATGTTATCAATGAAGGGTATATACCATAACAAAATTATGTCCACATTATTCTCTAATTCTTTATTTTTTACCTCATAAACTCCTTGAATATTTACAATAGACCTAGAACTAGATTTTTGTGTGTTCTGGTCCATGTTGTCAATGAGTTTCCTTGCAGCAATTTTGAACATATCCACTAGAGAACCACATACAGTAGCATCAATCATATTTTGATCAATTAGAGTTAAACCTTCATAAAAATACTGAATTAAAAGTGGATAACATTTTTGGTGGTTTGGGAAAAATGAAAAAGGACTTTTAAACCTGTCCCAGTATTCAGGAAGCATTTCCCCCTTTAGATTTTTATATACTAGAAATTTATTTTTTTTGTGGAAATTCCAGATGTGGAGGAATATTTTTCTAGAAAAAGTAATTTCATGTCCTTCTAGACTCTAATTGGTTATTTAACATAAATATTTTTTTGCAGTATCTTTTAATGAAAACGGGATTTCCCTAAGCTTTACTTGTTCTTCATCCACTTTATAAGGTTTTAAGTTTGAACACACATTGTGAAATTATTTTAAATTCTTATTTCTGTCTTCTCGAGTGAGTCCTTAAATTCTGGTATATAAGTGAGTTAAATGATATTTTAGTTCAAATTTTGGTGCTTTTCCTTGCATTTGAATATAAGTGGGTTTGATATCAACAATAAGTGAGGTTAATTTCTTTAGTTTCTGATAATTTTCATCCATTTTATACATGTTAATTTCAATTTATATATTGTTTCTTGATGAATAGGCATTTAGAAAAAGCAACAATATGTGGTGTTTCCTACTTCAATGGGTTTTCTTGTGTGTCTTGATGATGCCGATGTAGGATCCTCTCTATTTCAAGTTCGAAAGGAGGTAAATATCCTAGAGTTGAACATGTCAATAATAATACCTACCCATTAAATGAAACATAACACAATTATTTATGTAATGTTATAAGATAAATAATATTAATATTCAAAAAAATTACAAAAAACTTTTGAAAAAAATGCACTGAAAACAAAAGTGCTCCTCCTAAACGGTGCTAAAATTAGACCACGTTGTCATGAAACGTCAAATTGATTATGATTTGAATCTTTATTTATAATATAGGGTAGACCCTAGGTCATAGAGAGAGGAGTGGTGGTAGGTTTAGAGTATTTGGTTTTAATAAAAATGACTAAAAGAGGGGGTGGCTTTGAAAACTATTTTAAATATGCAATGACTTCAATAAAGAGTTTAATAGTTGATAAATAATGGTGGTGTGTTTAGAATTATGAGAGAAGGGGGTCATTTAAGTTTCACTACACAACATGGATAGATCATTGTTTTGAAAATTTCACATAGTATAATGATATTATTTGGTTAAAGGTTTTAAAGATATTGATTCCCTTCATACCTCTAAAAATGATGCACAAAGAACCACCCCCTGACAGAACAATCATGCTGTCAGGGTTGGGACCATAGAAATAGAGTGAGTGATTCCAAAGAATACTGATATCTCATCTATGTGTTAGAGAAATCGGATTCATGTGTTTTCCAATAAAAAACCCCACTATTCCCACTTTAAATTTTAACCTAATCGAGGTTGAAATGAAAAATATTTCACCTAATTAAATACATGAAATGAATTTACAGGAGGAACATGTTAATATCAAACAGAATTTAAATAATTCACACATAAAATACACAAAACCTCTAGAATATCAGGTTCCAAAACTCTATCCCATGTATGTGTAGCTCCATCAAAAAAATCATCCACCATTTAGCTCGCCACCGAGAGGTGGAGGATTCTCTGGTGGAATGTTTCCTTCACCCATGATCCCCTTATGGAGATAGGGGCCTACAGAATTTCTTGGATGCGTAGAGGACTCATTTGTGTCTCTAAAATAATATATCATTATATCTTGGTCAAACATTCAAATGAGGTGCCCATGATATGTTTTTAAAAGTATTTCATGGATTATAGGGAAAATGTTGAATGGGTTGGATGAACTCATAGTGTGTTAAATTTATGAAATTGATTATGAATTTGTAAGATTTAATAATAATGGTAGTGGATTACTTTTATATTTCTACACATCATTTCCAGATTTTATTGGTTTCCATGGACATTTTCACTCTCGGGATCTATATTTGTTGTGGAAGGGGATTTCTTGTCATTTATTATCCTCTAATCTGGACTCCATTGGATTCCAGGGACATTTCTACTCTATGTATTTTTATTGATAATGCTAGAGGAGTCCTTGGAAAATTCTACTCCTCAAATCCAAATTCTATTCGATGTTATGTACATTTCTACTCCACGTATCCATACTAAGGTAGTAGATTCCTTATACATTTCTAATCCTAGGATTTTGATTCCATAGGATTCTATGGACATTATTACCCAATGGATCCATTTTATTTTGGATTACAAGGACATTGCTACTCCTTAGATTAGGCATTCATGGACTCACATTATAAATTCATTTTGGAAATGATCCATGGACTCCACCCTAGTCTTCACAAGGATCCCATCGAGATTCCACATAAACTCAATGAGGATACCTTGGCCATTTATTCTTTAGATTAATCTTTTTTAGACTTGACACTTGATTATATTTCATAGGTCATAGTGGATGTTCATCAAGTTTTACAGATAGCCCTGGTATCAGTATTTTATTATAATTGATAGCCTGGATAGTATTAAAAATGCTTTATCGTAACATAATGTGGGCCATGATTGGCTATATGAGATCACATTTGTATTTGGAACATTAATTTTACTACCGTTATTCCTATGTTATAATACACACTACTTTATTTCTTATACACATAATGTTCGAGTAATATACACCATTTTTAGTATCCTACTGAGTGTTACCTCGCACCCTATTGAAGCTACCATTGGGTATCCATAAAAACAACATGGATTCATGTATGGACCAAGGAAAGCACCCAGTTTATAATGATTGATTTGACTGTCTCTTTGAAGTAGGGGACCAAGGAAAAACCTATGCTTATGATTCTAGGTGGGGATAGTTCCTTTTTTATATTTTTTTACTTTTGATAAATTCATTGTACTGGGTTCATGTTTCTATTTATTTCCTAGAATTTTTTATAGAGAAATGAAATGATCATTATATTGTACATGACACTTATTTTGGATTTATTATTATTAAAACGTTATGGACCTTACATTAGGTCTTTCTTAATAATATTCATACACATATTTATTCACTTGTGATACTAATACGTTACTTTGGTCATGATGGTATAGTCTCCCCACTGTACCACATTATACCCTCACTGCATTTTGGTAGCCTCTGACATATGGGGGGCACGCTGGAGGCCATGTGACCCATTGACCCGAGGTAACCATTTAGTGGCTTCTGAGTTGGAATGTTAAAACCTACATTCGGGGAAGCACTCTTACCTACAGGTATAAAAGTGGTAACTCCAATATGAATAATTACTGTTTATTAATAAAAAATAGGAACCACTCAATTGGATTTTAATCCTTTCTACCACACCATAGTAATAAAATAAGATGTTATTAGTGTGGATATTTTTATCATATCAAGATATATTATGTGATGCCTTTATAGGAATTTCATAATTATGGGAAACTAGGACTGATGAAACATTATTGTTCAACAGTTTTGAGGATTATTATTGGAAATGGATCATTATATTCACAAGCTTCTTATGCCCATATGGGTTGATTGGGATGTAATGGCAATCACACCTAGAACATAGAAACCAAAGGTGACTCTCAAATCACAATGACACCTTAACATTATTCACCACCATAATAGAACAATAATGATTTGTTAGAAACACCATGTTAGTAGTTTTACTTTGTAAAGGAGATGATTATGGAGGTTTAATCTGGTATTTTGATGTTGTTAGGTACATTTATATTGAACTATATAATAATTTGTGATTTCCTTGATATTGGTGCATCCAACTTTTTTTTTGTTTTCTCATGTGGTGAAACATACAGGATTGCATGTTTAAATGATTCTAATGTTTTGAATCTTCAAAAACCTCTTGGATATCAGGAATGTTGATCCATTAGGTGTGTAGTGTGTTCAATAACTATCAATGATGTTGATTTTTTTGGGATTTCTCTATTATCGAGAAGGATATTTAGGAACTAATTTTGGGAATGAATTGATTAACATCCTTCAAACCCCATATCAATTGTTACTCCCAATAGGTTAGTTTTACATCTTTGGATGGTGTATATAATATATATAAAAGGAATTGGGATGCTAATGAAAGTATATAAGGACCATTATCACCGATAGTCAGGACTATCTCTTAATAATTAGAAATAGATATTTTTGAAACTATTCATTCAATAAAATGTAGATATTTTTTAACAATTCTGGATCAATTTCAAATTGAAATCCTAAAACATTTCTCTAGCTTACCACCAAAAATAGAAGTGGAATTTTTGATTGATCTCTTACTAGGGACACATCCTATTTCACTTTTTTCCTATTAGATAACACCAACTGAATTAAAGGATTTGATGGATTGGATTGAATATTTGTAAAAAAATTCATTCAACCTAGTATATATTAATGGGTAGAACTAGTTATTTTTTAATGAAATAATAAGGAAATATTCATATATTTGTTGATTATATTATGTTAAACAAGTTATTGTAATTAATAAATAACCTCTCATATGAATTGGTTATCTATTAGATTAATTTATGGGAGAAAATGGTTATCTGTGATTGATTTTCAATCAAGGTACCACCATCTTCGAGTTCGGACGTAGAATATTCCAAAGATAGATTTATGTAGTCCTTGTGTACATTATGAATATGTGGTTATTCCATTTGGACATATGAATTCACTATTATTGTTTATGGAATTGATTAATTAGATATTTTAAAGTAATATTGACTCCCTTATGGTCGTATTGGTCGATGATATTCTTGTGTTTCTTAAGACTATGTTTGATCATGAACAACACTTCAGCATGGTGTTAATTATATTCTGGGAACATATCCTTTATGATAAGCCTTAAATTTGTTATTTATTGATATAATAGGTACATTTACATGGCCATATAATTTTTGAATTACGATTAGTTGTAGATCCTGAAAGAGTTGAAGTTATTTTCCCTTGAAAACCACCAAAGAATATCGTTAAGATACATAGTTTTGTTGGAATAACAGAGTATTAATTATTAATTATTCATTAATTTTAATTTCATTCCTATAAAATTATATATTTTATGATAAAATTATTTCCATTATAATTGAGAAAGGAGTTCTATAAATTTTTTTACATGATTAATTTAATCTTACATTAACACTCATAATTATGTCTCTAGATCAAGATGATCTATGTTTGATATTATGACACATCTAGATTTGTTTTTGGGTTATGATATAGGGATATCATTATTTATCATATATTTCATGAAAGTTACATGATCATGAGAAGAATTACCTGATGTTTGATTTTGAGTTAGCTAATGTAGTCCTTACCTTGAAAAGGTAGAGTCATTATTCTTTTGGTTATAATTTTAAAGTGTTCCGTGATCTAAAAATCATGGATACAACCTTTTAAAAGAGTGATATGAATCTAAGGTATCAAATATGGTTGGAATACCTTCACATGTTTGGATTCATATTGATGTGTACATCAGCTAATGGAAATTGATCAACTCATACAATAAGTAGGAATTCATACATCAGTTTGCTAAAGTGGATTTAGAGTAGTGGTAATTAATGAATTTTATAGTTGATATGAATCTTGATTTTTCTGAGCAGAGTGAAGATCTAGTTTTTTTCTTAGTTTATATTATTCTTGGTTTGACTAAGAAAGATAAATATGCTCAGATATTTGGTCATGAATCTCTAACTATGTTGTTGAAACTCAATATTGGGAGACCATTGGGGGATGGAAGATAGATGGGAGATCCAAGTTCCATTTTAGATATCAGATTTTGGTTCCTATAACTTATCAGGAACAAATAATATATACCAAACATCACTTGAGATAGGATATTCATCATGTAATTTAGAATATGTATAAGGTGATGATAACATAATTTTTGATGTATGAAATGAAAATAATGGTCTTCAACTATTTCTCGAGATGGATATCCTTTCAGTGTGTAAAGGAAGATAACCAATGACCAATTGTTATGTTTTAATATTTAGTTATACCCTTACAAGAAATAGATTAGTTAGTTGTGTATTTTGTCTCATGTCTACTGAGAATGGTTCAGAAACAAGATTCTATATGGTTAATATTGGATCAACTCAAAAAGTTAACTCAGTTTATAGCTATCCAATTTTATAGATGACATAACAGAAATCTACATTTGGGTAGTTATAAAATTTCACGGTATTCTAGTCTCGATTATATCTTACCAAGACCCTAGGATTATATTTCGATCATGTAAATCCTTAGAAAAATACAACATTACCCAATTGTCCATGATCAAATATTATAAACACAAAATAGATGGATAGACTGAAAAAATGAATCTTTACATTAGAATAAATTATTAGATATTTATTAGAAGTCCATTAAAAGATTATATACCTTTAGTGGAGTTCTAAAACAATAATTGTTATCATGAATCAATATATATGGATAATTTCAATGATATGTATGGCTACCCTTGTTTTCTTCCAATTATATGGGTGGAAATGAGTGAGACATAACTTTACAGACCTATAATTGTTCATGAGATAATGAAAACAATTATACAGACCAAGAAATGAATGGAAACGACTTAGATATGTCATAAATTATATGTGGATCAGCATCGTCCACCATTATCATTTGATTTGGGTGATCATATTTTCTTGAGAGTCACTCAATGTTTTGGGCACTGTCATTTTGTTAAAAAAGGTATATCATATCCTCATTAAATTTTACATTTTCAAACACTATAAAAAATAGGTTATATGGATTATCATTTTGATTTACCACCATGATTTAGTTTTGTTCACAATATATTTCAAGTTTTTCTATTAAACAACTACCAACCTGATCCTGAAAATTTTATTTTTTTAGGACCATGTTGATCTTGAGCTATATGATACATTTATTCACATGTTGGTATGGATTGTGGATAGATAAGAGAAGATCTTGTGTGAGAAAAGTATCTTCTTGGTATGATTCTTATGGAAGCATTATTAGATTTTGGAAGAGACATTGGTACATGAGAAGGAAATGCTAGATAGTGTCTAGAGATCTTGTAAATAAATTCAAGCCTCGAAATTTAGAAATATGGAAAAACCAATGGTGGGGAGAATTTAACACCCCCAATTTTAGGAAATTTCCCATTTTTATTTTATATTTTGAAGTTATATAATAATTAGTTTGAATTTTAAGAGTTTTCAAAATAACATAGAGTGTTTTGGAATTTTTATAGGGTTCGTGGTTTGATAACACTTAGAGAAACTAGGAAACTAATATAGGAATACTTGGTGGAGATTCCCTGTGTTATTCAATAGGTTCATGGTTGGATAATAGTTTAGCCAAACCGCGATGATTCATAAGAGAAACTATACGAGTAGAGATAAAGGTAAAAACCATGGACAATGTATAGTTTTTCAAGCCACAAAAATCTATACAGGGAGGGGGTGGTTGACATAGTATCATGCATATGGTTAGTGAGTGGTTAAACAAATATTGATTAATAACCATGAAATATGAATTAAACACTCTAAAAATTAGTTTTTAACATTGATTTTGGCCCCTAGACCCTCATTTTTTGTTCTCCTCACATAGTCTCTCAAACTCTCCTCTTAGCATATTTGGTTTATTCATTTTAATCTGGAATATGGTTTAAGAGAGTAATATTTATTTATATTTCTAGAATTTATAAAAAATTATATTTTTTTCTTGGTCCCTCTATATCTAATCATATTCTCTATCATAGTGAAATAAATATAATTTTTTATAGATAGATCATTGCTCATTGATGAGATCATGTTGTGACATATTGAAGTGAATACAATTCAAGGATGGATTTAGAGTTTTCATTTTCTGTTCTTCATTTTCTTTATCCATAGTGAGGTAGGTGGTCCCTCTACCACACTACATATTCTAGAACATAAAGACGTGATGTTTAAATAAATCTCAATTTATTTATTGGAAAGAAAAATGTCTTGGTTTTTGTATATTAATATTTTTTTAAAATGATACACGTATGGTGTTTGATAAAATGATCAAAATAAAATTGTTTTCAAAATAAATATTTTTTTACTAGATGGCATGTGTGGTTGGTTTAAGTTCATGAAATTACATTATATCACACTATTGTGTTTTGAGGGGAGGCTAGTGGAAAAGTTCCATATGGAATATTCAATCATGTAAGGACTTGGTGATGATACAGTTCACCACTCATCAGAATTAAAACTATCATTAGAAATGCTTTGGTATGTGAGTTGTGGAATGGAGATCCCAAGTTGGAATGGTTTCAAAAAATTGTTTAATTAATTTATTAAGGAAGTGTTTAGAACAGTATATAATATTTTTGATATATATATATATATATATATATATATCTGTGTGTGAGAGATTACAAGGTATTGTTCTTAGTGGAATGCGATGAGATGTACATGGGGATCACCAAATAAGTTTTACACACACCCCATTTTTGGGTACTTTGGTAAATTTTTAAATGGTTTATAACGAGATATATGTAAAAGAGAGGTGTCTTACATCTCTATTGATGCATCATGATGATGTGGGATTGAGAATTAGAGTAAGATTTTGGATCTTGTTTGTAGTGATGCAACATTGGTATTATTGATTTTTTCATTCCTTTGTTATGTTCGTGTTATACCTTTTTATTCCATATTCTACACTAACATTTCATTCTTGTTTGAGTTGTGTTATCTTTAACTACATGCATAATATAATTTTTTTCAATGTTAATTATTCATAAGGATTGTTCTTATCTTAGGTAAAACCACCCCCTAATGATATAGTTTTCCATTGGAACTTTTTTTAGCCTTTGGAATCTGGTGGACATAAACTAAGGTTAATATCACCTCTATCCAAAACCAAAACCAATGTTTTGGGTGGGGATGTTGTATTCTAGGTCAATAAAAAATTTCATTTATCAACAAGTTAGATTATATTACTTAAGGGCTTGAATAATACTCATGTAGACTAGATCCTCATATATAAGATAAGAATCCCTATAATAATATATAATCACTAAAAATAATAGGAAATATTTGGTAGTCTAATAACACACATGGTCACTATATAAATTCTAAATAATCCCTAGAATCACACCTTAAATTTTTGTTTTAATTCCAATGCTAGGAACAACAAATGTGGTCTCAAAATTTTTAGTTTACAATTTATAAAGATATCCTTATACCACTTGAAAAAGATCAATAACAATAATTAGGGACACATATCATTTATTTACATTTTTTTGATATGTAGTATGTTATATCAACATAACAACACCTCACACACACAAAGAAAATGGTGTGACATTTGGGGATAGAATAAATAATATAGACTTTATTCTCAATGAAGTATGCTCATTGGATGTCAGATATAAATTTGAGTTCAAATAGAGGGAATCATATATTAAGATATAGACTCTAAAATGAGGTTGAAATAACCATAAAAAGTGTAATACCAATATATCATTGGAGAAACAAAGAAAAAAATTATATGTTTTATTAGATACATCCATAGATACTCATCAGATCAAAATAAATTGAAATCAAACTATAGAAAAAAGATATTTCACATTGAAGGGGAGAGATTACAAAGGATAGAGAACATCCTGACATAAAATATATAGGAATATCCTATTTCATATCTTTAAAAGAATCACTCAAGACCTCCATTTTTTCATTCTCAATTCTTTTTATTTCCAATTTATTATTATATTTTATTTTTGATTATTTATTATCATTTCTATATTTTTATATTCTCATTTTTTTTCTCATTCACATGGTTCCCCACCCAAACTACCCCTCCCTTATCTATCCTTATGTTGAACACAATGATGGTCGCTCGGGTCATCTTTATGATAGGTGTAAGGATTTTATTGACTCATCCTTATGGTGCTCATAATGTTGAATACTCGATCATCCATATAGATGAAATAAGGATAATGTCTAGGCCATCCTTACTCCCACGGGATGGATGGTTCTCTAATAATTCTTCCACCTCACATAAGGATGATGGTAAAAACAGAAGGGGTTTTTGACAATGAATATGGGTATTGACACATCTAACACCGCCATTGGGACCTATAACGTATGGATGAACCTGATTTCAACCCAAAATCAATCCTCATTAACCTAGTACCTTATAAAATCCCCCCAAAACATTTAAAACACTATTTAAAATCTAAAATTATATATTTAATAGGATATATTAAAAAAGATTTGTTTTCTTATAAATTCATCATGCCCACTCAAAATAAAAACTCTGTTTCATACCTTTATAATGGGAAGGGTGTTACACAAAAGTATGTGAGACCACAGGTTGTAAATGTGAAAAATGAATTTTGGTAGTTGACTGTATATAACATATAGAGAGGAGCACCTAATTTCTTGGGGCACCCAAACTTTGTAATATATGATAATCAGGATGGGGATGATGATACCATGTGGAATAAGAGACTTATTTTGATTTTGTTTACTATTTGGGGCATGTTAGTAGAAAATTTAAGTAGCAACAACATGGGATTGACCAAATGGTTATGCTTATCTAACAAATGTATGGGGAAAGTCTAATTTATAGGGGAAATATTGTAATTGAATTTTGGATGTTATTATATTTTGATTTATAATGAGTATGGTGTCTGATATTCAAATTATTGTATTACTCTTAGTCCAGGGCGGTGAGAGGTTTTGAAAAAATGAAAAATATTCTAGGAATTATATTATGATTAATTTTATATGATAGTTTTTTTATTAAAAGCTATATTAAAAGGATGAGTTCAATTATTTTATGTGTTAATAATAATTTATATAGTATAGTACTATATTAGATATTAATAGCACATTACATATCCAATATGTGGATAATAATTCATCTGTTACTATATTTGTTGGATGATTTTGTGGATATTACATGTATTTTGTGACTAAACATGAGATATGGTAGGTTAGGATTAGTGAGTGGCTATGTTTTTTTGAGACCCTTATGTTGATATTGTGTTTGTAGTGTCACATGACATAATGCTTGTTACAACTTATTGTAAACTATGATATCAATATATATATATAATATATATGTGTACTAAGTCACGTGTTTGGTATGTCATTCATAGTCCACCATGGAGACCTATGGTAGAGCAACAAGAGGGAGTGGAATGTGTGCCCATTCTGATGTGCCACTGAAACCTCAACTTTCACTATGACCTATTATGGATGAGTAACTTCTAGTAAGTCTGCTTCATGTTATATAGTCTACAGATCATCTGTATATTTATGTTGATACATTTATGATTAATTTTACTATATAATTTTAGACACACTATCCAATTCACTTTTTTAGGAAGGGTTCTTTATATCCTATTGATTATTGGATTGAGAACTTGTTGAATAATTTTTATCAGATTGAGATACCCCGTTAGAGAATGGTGAATCTTTTGATGTATATTTTATGATGATTGTCTAAAAATTAATGGGATGTATTGTTCTAGGAATAATTGTATATGAGGATATATTATATGTGTTTTTAAATTCTTTTCTTCAAGCAGTTATGTACCAATATGTTGAATGAGGATAGGGCCTAAATGTTATTACATCTTATATAGAGGATATTCTTATTATGGATTATGCTACATACATCACATACTAACTTTTTTTTCACCCATTTTGGTAGGTGAAGATATTAAATGTTATCAATGTTTCGAGAATGACTTGAGGAATACAATACTATCTTAGGTGAATATAATGAACCATATTTCCATTTTTGTGGTGGTAAAATGGTCTGCCTCAATCAAGAGAAACCTTGTGATATCCATGACCATCCAATCCCATTACATTATATATTTTGGGTGTTTTAGGTATCTAGAAGATGTTTTAGGTAGGTTGGACCTGTTATAATGGGGAATACTACTAGGAGAGAAGGTTTTATAGAATGGTTGCTTCAACTACGGTGTGTGTTGGTTATTGAGGTTTGTTTATTCTTACATGAATATCCATGTTTAATTGATATGTGAGTTTCTCGTTAGATATTATTTGTTGTACTTACATTTTTATAGTTTTTTGGGGTCTCTAAGAAATGTTTCTTAAGGGGAACTAGGGTTTTAGTCCTAGATTGATCTAGAAGAAGGGGATTCAAGTGATTATAGTATGGTTATAACTAAATCACCATGAATCATATAGTAACTAATTCCATGGATCATACTTTTTAAGGATCATTGTTCTATATTTCATTATTCTTCTACTAGATCATTGGTTTATGGGTTCTATGACTATACCATTTTGGATATAGTTGTGTTGCGGTTCTTTTAGTGTATCATGGTTAGGCTTGAGGACCTCCTTGTGATATCAAGAGATAGGATGTTGTGGTGTGGTGATGAATTTTTTATGAAGTCATCAATATTGTTTTCAGAAAAGATACGTTTGTTATGAAAAGATAAGAATATGGAATGATTGTTACAAGAGGCCAACGTGCAAAATGAAACTTATTTCAAGTTGGTGAAATATGAAACTCTTGTTACATAGGAATGGTGGATGGAAATTTGTTATGGAATATAATTTTTGTACAAATATTTCAAAGAAACATAAGCAAGTTTTCAATGAGATATAGTGTCCTATGTATTCCTGATATGTCATGAAGAAGAGGTTGGGGTTGCAAAAGCTTCCAAAAATGAAATATTATAAATTATATGCATAACATAGTTGATTTTTTTTCAAATGAATCCCTATAACTTATTAATTCTAATTCATATAGGAAAATTGGAAAAAATCAATACATGAATATAAGTACATCCTTACTTTCATTGGTGACTTTACTCGAATTACTTTTTTTATCTATATGATACATTATTCAGATTCTCTAAAAACGTTTAAAATTATCAAGAGGAATGATGATAGGGAATGGAAATATTTAGTGAAGATTTTGAGAAATGATAGTGATGGTGAATAAAAAATATATAATTAGAATGTTATCTTTAGAAGAATATAGTTTTTAATGATTTTAGAAAACCTTACACTCCACTAGAAAAATAGTGTTTTTGAGAGGAAAAATTAAAGATTGGATGATATGTGAAGTATTATGTCACTTGAATACAGGCTTTCTGAATACATTTGGAGGAAATGCATGATCACTCTTATATATATTCAAAACTGGTATTTCTATGATCCATGTTTGAATATGGCTCCATATGAAATGTTTCATGGAAGAACCCCATGTCTGCTACTATTATAGTCAAGGTAATCTATGTATCATAAATAAAAAATATTGAAACCATGGATCATTTTAGAAATGAGGTTAATATGGAATTTTTCTTGGCTATGCTTTATATGGATGTTGATAAAAATGTTTCAACAATGTGTTAGGAATATTGGTTGATTCTGTTGATGTAAAAGTTGTTGAAAAACATGAGGAAGATAAACAAACTCATACAATTTAAGAAGAAGAGAAGTGTAATAGAATTTTTTATAAGTACTCAGATAAGTTTGAAAATAATGGTAAACCTACTCAAAAAGAAGAATTGAACTCAAGGGTTTCTAGTTATGAAGATAGATCTAAACAATCGCTTCTTAGGATGAGGAAGTAAGTGGAATCTCAAAATAATATTGGTGATCAAAAATAGAATGTTAAAACAAAAAGAACATGAAATGTTGTTAGACATACATCCTTGTATTCAAAAGTTGAGTTAAAAGATATGAATCAATATTTTGATGATCCAGAACGGGTTAGGGCTATAAATGAATATATGAATTATATAAAATACAATGACACCTTGTAACATGTACCTTAGTCAGATAACAAAAATATTATTGGCGAAAAATGTATTTTATGGAACAATATGAATGAATCTTGTCATGTGATAAGGAAAATGAATATTTGTATGAAGAGGCTACTCAAAGATTAAAGGCACTAATTTTTATTAGACTTATTCGCTAGTGGAATGGATAGAAACAATGAGAGTTTTCCTTTATTTTTCTGCAAAAAAAAGTTACAATGTTTTTTAGATGGATGTGAAATCATAATTTTGGACTGGTGATATTGATGAGGAAGTTTTTATTAAACAACCATGTGTCTTGGAAGTTGGGAAACATTAAGGATATGTGTGTAAGTTAAATAAATACTTCTATGAGATAAATTAATCTCTAAGAGCATGGAATTACAAATTGGAAACTATCTTGAGGGAGATAATATTCAAGAAAGGATGTTTTGATAGAAATATTTATAAAAAATAAATTCATCAGTTTTCCCCAGTCATAATTGTCTATTCTCATGACATTATCTTAGATATAAATGATGATATAACTTTTGAAATATTTTATAAAGAAATGAAAAATTTATTTGAGATGTCAATTCTAGGATAAATGAAATACTTTATTAGGTTAAAAATCTTACAAAATAGGGAACAAATTTTTCATTCTAAGGAAATGTATGCTAAGGATCTTCTTAAGATGCTCAGTAGGAAAAATTTGAAACTAGTTTCCACATAGATTTCAGTAGGAACCAAGTTATATAATGATAATGAAGGAAAGGAATTTTTTCAGAAAGATTATCAAAATCTGATAAGAATTTTGTAATATTTGACTTCCTCAAGACCTGAAAATGGTTATGTTTTCACCTTTTGTGAAATATTTCAGAGTGCTAAAAATAATCACACTATTTGGATGAAAAATAAATTATCTA
Source organism: Viscum album (assembly GCA_963277665.1). Taxonomy (NCBI): domain Eukaryota; kingdom Viridiplantae; phylum Streptophyta; class Magnoliopsida; order Santalales; family Viscaceae; genus Viscum; species Viscum album. The sequence goes on from OY728165.1 coordinate 940,718,240, forward strand.
ATATATCAAAAGAACAAAAAAAATATTGGAATCAAGTATTATTGCATAGAATTTTTTGACTTGTTTTGTATTCAAATCCTAAATGAGTATGAAATATTGATAACATAAGATCCACATATGGTATAGTTTTCTTTTTGGGGAAATGTTGTGTTAGTTGTCATAAAAAGAATTATAATTTATTAATATTAGTATAGATGAAGCTATGTATGTTGTTTTCACTCATGTTTTTACCTAACTTATGTGGATAAATAATCCTCTAGATGAATTACTTATTGAATTAACATAACCATTGAACTTGGGTTGTGATAATCAAAGTGAAGTAAACCTTACGAGAAACCTAATTCAGCATTCTCATTCAAAATATATTGGTATAAAATTCCATGTCATCAAAGACAATGTGGGGAATAATGAATTAAATCTGAAGTATGAACCTACATCGAAACATGTTGCTGACATTCTCACAGAACTTTATGGATGGAACCATTTCACAAAATGAGGATGAACATGGTTTTTCAACCACTTTCTCATCATGGTTGAGGTATGTGTGCCTATCTCCTCTATCATATATTCATTGGATAGTGCTATCAAGGGGGATAACGTTTCCATAAATCTATCCATTGAATATGTGATAAAACTTTTAATGAGGCATGTTTGTAGTGGGATTTGAGGGTATGTTTTGATTTCAACATGTAAGTAAGTGAACTATTATAACTATTTATCAGAGTGATTGTAATAAACTTTTGTTTTCAAAAAGGTTAATGAATTGAAGAAAGTTTCGAAGAAATGTTGTTGATTTTTATGAGTCACTACTATTAGAGAGCATGGTTTTTTGTCAATGAATCATGTTTCCAACAATGAGGTAGCTCACACAGTGTTAGAATTGTTGATATGTAATCCATATATTTAGGTTCCTAAATTAAATGATTTATGAATCTTGGATGGAAAAAAATACAAAGGGGTAGATTGTTGAAACCATATAGGATGGAAAATGTTTTTGAAATTGGATAATGTCTTACTTTCAAAAGTGTTGTTGTTTGTGGTCAGGGAAATATAAAAGAAGATAAAATTGCCTCACTTTGTAAATGTCGACAATCAGAATGATCATTGTATTCAAGATATCAGAGTTACAATGATTAATAAAGAAAATCAGAGTGGTGAAAATTTTCTAGAAGGGGTTCATCGGAATAACCCTATGTCCATAATTAATGGACGTCCATATTGGGAATCAATTTAATAGTCAGCATGGCTATAAAGAAAATCCAACAATTATTTTCTTTTAGTAATTATCTCAAATCTTAAGTTTTCTAAAAACATATGGATATAGCCTTATAAAAGAAAGGGGAAGTGATTCAAATTGTATTGATAATGGTTAGAAAAAAATAATTTGTTGGTTTTTAGTCAGACTAATAAGCCATGAGAAACAAATCATCAGATAATGAAGTTAAGTCTAGAATTTCATTGGTATCATAATAAGAATAAGAAAGAAGTTGTCAAAGTCAAAGATCTTGTAATAGTTGGTACCCTAGACCCAACTTGAATAGTACTTTTCATTTCCATTACATGTAAATAGTTTGATATGTACATGTTCTTATTTATTCTTACAATAATAGTGTTTATATCTCTATATCAACTATTTACCTGGTAATGTACTTAGATTATGTGTCATATCAAATGGTTATTATAGTTCCCAGCTATAATGAAAACCTTGAGATACCAAGACAGTAATCTTAATTATGTATATGTCTCATGGTCTAGATACATCATACTAATAGGAAACATATGATGTCTGACTATTAGGTTCTAGGGAATCATAAGCATTGAGTCTTCTTCTAATGAAGTGTGCACTTGGTGAGATCTAGTAGTGAGATAATGAGGAATGTCCCACCAATAGGAATAAGACATGTTTTAGGTTACATTAGATTTTCTTATATATGAACATGTGTATTGGTCTCTGGACAAGAGATCATTATTAGTGTGTTATATTTGATCAGATACTTTTATGCAAGGAGAAAAAATGATAATAAAATTTCTGTGAGGATGTTTGTGGTGGGTGCATCATTGGTGGTATGAAATTGGTTGAATGATTAAGATATAACTTCTCGAATTAGTGTTTAAGAAGATATATCTCATGGTCCCAAGATGACCAGGATGGTAGTAACATCAAAAATTCATGGCCATGGAAAATAAAGCTATGTCCATCCAGTAAGGTCATAAAATACATAAAGTGAAGGATAGATGATGACACAGTTGTGCACCATCCTTTATGAGATATCATGTGGAAAAGATATTATATTAAACATTAGGTTTTTACAGGATGAATTCATAGCTATGAAATTTCTTATCCCATTAGGGACCATGATGGGTTGCTAGATTCCACTCATGGTCTTTGGGTTGGAAACACTGCTATTGAGATAAGGACCTCAAGGGACACACACTTAGTGTATCCACATTTTAACTCTATTATAATGAACTGATGTTTAGGAAGTGGTGATTCAAACATGTGGGGGATTTTGAATGTCTGAGTATAAATGATCAAAAAAAACTGATTCAATTATATTATTAATTTTTTGAATAATGATGATTGAATTTATTTCTCTAGTTATTCATAAGTTGATTGATCATAAATGTGAATACGATAAAAATATAATTTTTCGAATGAACATGGGATATTCAAGGTTTGATAAATTATTTGGAGAGATTACGAGTGAAGTTAATGGTTTTTATTTTATCGTGTAACATTTTGTAGTGTTATAAGTTAGTGATAAATTATATATGATATTTTTGAAAAGTTTATTAAGTCATAAATTTGTGCAAATGTGTCAAATGAATGTTATTACTTTAAAGGTACCAATGTGAAAATATAGAAACTATAACCAAAGTATAATAGATCATTTTATCCTCTTAAATAATAAGATCCACCATTTTCATGCATTTAGTGAGAGAGGTTCTTCTCTCCTCTCATCTACAGTTATAAGAGAGAGATTTTTAAGGAAGAACATTGTCGGATCGATCTCGTTTTCTCAATTGAGACTATGTTCATCTGGTGATCGACATGAAATCATAATGATATTTTATTTCCTTTATTAGAAACCTAGAAACATAAATAGATAGTAATATAATTTTGGAGCACATTTGGATGATATAGAGGATGTCTATTCTGGAATTATACAACCACATCACATCGATGGTGACCGAATCAAACCAACTATTTCAAATGAATGTGGTATCATTTAAGGTTTCGTTTGATTTTATTATTAATGAATAAATTTAATTACTTTTGATCCTTTAGTTATCCAATAATGGGTTTAACTATATTCTACTTTTTAAACTAAATCAAAAACTAAGATTTTAAATTGAACGTCTTTCACAATTCAGTTGTGCCTCGGGTTCTATCAATTTTTTACAGGGAATGAGTAAATATTTAAGCTTAAATATTTGAAATTTAAATTAAATTTTCTATGATTTTGGAAATAAAGTTTCAATAAAGTACCAATTGAACTAAAAATGCATCTATATGAGTTTGTATTTCCTTGATATTGTCATTTAATGATAAATGGGTTTTTCATAAAAGGTTATAATAAAATTAATTTTTTCATTTTTTATTCATTTTAAGGGATACTATTCTGATAGATCTTTAGTAAAAAAGAGATGTAAGAGGGTGTTGTTTTAACTTGATATACCATAATCAAGTTGGGGTAGATTATTTTAAATATGTTCTTTCAATGGAATCTTGTTTAATTAAATAGATAACCATTCCCATATAAACCATTTTTTGGATTCCCTTTTAAGATTGTTCAATTAAAATGATATTGATTCTCATTTAATCTAGTTTAAAGCTTCTCATTGAATATTTTTTAATTAAAATAATAAATCTTACCATGGAATTTGGCTTAAAATTATTTATGGAATCATGTTAAATTAAAATGAAAATGTTTCCCATAAAATCTCATTGAACGCTTCTCATGGAAGCTTGTGTAAGTAAAAGAATACAAGCTTTACTTGAATTACATATTAATTAAAATCACAGTGGTTTCTATAGAATCTAGCTTAATGTTTCTTATGGAATCTTGTTTAATTAAATGAAAAAAATCATCCCTTTGAATCTTATTCAATGGTTCCATGGAATTTCGTTTAAAATATATAAAAAAGGGACCAAGAGCCCGTTTCAATATTTTTATCATTATATATATATATATATATATATACCTTTCATTCAAATAGGTAACCCATATCAGGCTTGACCAATTGAGTCTAGATCCGACTGCCCTGAACCTTATAACCCATCACTAGTCCTAAATTAATTTTTAGGAATCTTCTTTAAGTCCAAATAGACCTAGAAAATTATAAAAAAAATATAAATAATATTTAAATGTGTGGGATTTAATAACATTTTTTCTGGTATTGTGAGATATATAAATAAATGATTAAAATTATTTTAATGAAATTTAATGTATTAAAAATACCCTTGAGTTAAATTTTAGGGAATTTAATTTTTCTTATGCAATATACATGCATACTGACTAATCATGAGTGGATAACAATTTGTGCAAGATTATTTTATTGTTTATGAAATTTAGTTATTTCATGTATGTTTTATAAAATTTAATAATTATTTCATTTTTATTATTTGTGCATCATCCATCTAAAATTAATTTTTATATGGGTATATGTTTCTACATTTAAGTGACAAAAATTTAATTTTTAAAATTGAGTTCCCCTCACTCGCGTGTGATTAAACATTTTAAATATTGGAGGAGTTCATGGAGACGAAGTTAATTTCAGGAGCCTATGTAGACCAAATAGGTATAATGCATAGAAGTTATAGGTGTTGAAATTCAAGTCAGGTATTGAATGAAGTTATTACACTAGTTACCCAACTAATACATTATTCTCTTGATTTATTAACCAATAGTTAATAGGTCATGATCATGTAATTATTTATTTATTTTATCATGTTCATGGTTTATTATTTTTTGAATGTGTATGTATTACATGAGATCACATAGTATAATAGTAAATAAGCATGCAATGATATAATTAACATGTGTAGTGAATGTTTTCCATTTAGAATCATGGTTATGATCTGAGCGAGATCACATAGAACAATCTTTTTAAATAGAAAATGATTAAATTCGCTGATATCAAATTATAAAAACCCTCAAAGAAATATTAATTTGAAAATGTCTTCTGTTGTTTGAATTTGAAAATAGCCATCTATTTGGGGAGCACATTCAACCATAGTTGAGGGTACATCCTACTACTAGGGATTTATTATGATAATTATGGGTTAAATTAAGTAATGTTTTATTATGGATTATTCATAGATCACATTATATCATTTTAGAGAAAAATATTTGAGTGATGAAAAGTAATTATTTGTAGGAAATGAGACTCTACTCATCATATCCAGGAGTCATGAGTATATGTTATTGATTAGTCAAACTCATACCATGGACTCTTTTAGGAGTGTAATTTCCATATCTTTTATACTATTGGGAGAGTTTTAAGGATTCATTCCAATAATATACTCAAGTTAAATATTATTCAAATTATATTATAGTGGGTTCCTTACATTTGATAAAATAGTAGGATATATTGAACATTAATAATTTAAAATTTTATAATGATAATCAAGATAAAAACAAAAAATTCACGATATTATTTTTGTGAAAAATGGAAGGTAATAATAGAATCACACTTTGATAATATTGTATAAGGAAAGGGTCCAAGCTAGAATTAGTTTCCAAAGAGTAGTACATGTTCTTTCCTAAAGTACTATGACATCACAAATTCAAGGTGATGGTGTACCCAATACCTTTTAAGCTGCCACATGAAGTGAGAGTGTAAAAATGATTATAATAGACTAATGTATGATTCATATGATGGTTATTTCATAATTGTATCATCAATGTATGATGTGAGTATCAGATATAAAATAGGGACACCGATTATTTTACAAATTGTCTCATCCCTAAAATGATTCAGAGAGAAATTAATAGGTAATGTTTATACTAGATATATGTAAATTGAAAGATCGATCATGATCATTAAATGCATCCTTTTCTTATATCATTTACACCCATTTACTCAAGTTTTTTATGATTTAAAAATGGAAAATATGGACAAAAATTCTTCATTATATTTTGAGTAAGGTTCCTTAAGAAATAATAACATTAATGAAATACTAATCTTTAGTTCTTATGGTGAACAAGTGGAAAGACAAGGTGAAAAGGCCAATGGAAAGAAAGATGCCAAAGGAACCTTTACCACATCTTTCAAATAAAGTGGTATTAAACATGAGTTTATTTTCTTCGCATATCATGAAATATACCTATGTATGTTTCTATGTAATGAATTGAATTGAAGAAGAAAGTAGTATCTTATTCATAAGGTATATTCATTAAATATAATTAATGTTTCAGTTTTACTTCTTGGGAATTATCTAAAATATTCTTGTCACATATTTGTTTTTATATATAATTAAAAATTATATACAACAACATTATTAGAATTAAGTTGCTCTCTACAATTATCTAAGAAAAGGTGTTTCCTAAATCAATGGTGAGAAGCACACAACTTATATATTTACAATCTTATTGATTCTTATTGAACTTTTAGAGTATCACAAAAACATTAATATCATGTCCCAATTAGACACAAGGATACCTTATTACAATTTCAGAATAAATTTTGTTTGTGGTGTCAAATACTGATGTCATTGTTCAGTTATTCATGGATCATTATCACTAAATGATTAATATAAAATGTAATAGTAATATACCTAGTTGTGGAATGAAAATACTTTTTCAAGACAAAATAAATAGTTTTCAAGGATATAACATGTATGGTTTTGGAATTTTCAGAGTGAAAGACCTTAGGTACTATCTAAAAACTTATGAAATTTTTTTTGGACAAATAAACATTTAGATTTAAAGGTAAACCACAATGATTTTAAAAAACGTTTAGCTAGAGACCATGAATTATTCCAAGGTTAAGCTAGTGGTAAGTATACACCATAATATTAATTTATGAATTTATAGAATATAAAGGTGAAGTATGACATATTCTTGGTCATAAGACATGAGAGGCTTCAAACAGATCAATTAAAGAATATCTTGACCAATCATTCCTGGATCAATATAATACAATTTTGAGATCTTTATAACTACAAATTACCTTATACAAATAAAATATTTGATGGTAACAAAGCCAATTGATGATGAGTCTTAAATGTTAAAATTGATCAATAAAATTTATCATAAAGAAATTATTAAATGCACATTTCTTTATACACATCAGAGTCATGAAGAAATTAAAGGGGCCATCAATGTTAAAACTCATGCATTGCAGATACTTCCATTTTTAAAGACATGCTTCCCAAATAATAATGCTATCACATAACCATATTTCTAATATCTTGAAAAGTGGATATCATATGAGTTATAGCATGATAGAAATCCATAACATCATAATAAAATATCTCAAGATGCATGAGTTTGTTAAGATGTAAACAAACTTACATCAATAAAAACACATTGTGCATCTACAGTAAAAATCCTAAAGTTTTATAAAGATATTACAGAAAATGCTATAATAGGAAAGATATAGTCATGTTATAGAATATATTTATATAAAAGGGTAAGGATATTTATTTTAGATATTGGTAGAAATATTTAGTTGGGTCAAGTCAATTCTATAGATTTAAAAATAGTATACATGGGTACATGTTTCACAAGAGGTGTGGAAGAGGAATGTTCTCGAGACATATACCACATATGGAGGATAAAACCATTATAATGGGTTTATATTCACTATAGTTGGTGACACATTATTTTTAAAGCATAATGATTCATATTATTAAGAAATATATATATATATATTATCTAGGATTCACAAGACCAACTAAATTTCAAAAATTCATTTCATGAATCACATTATAGATGGATTGCTAATTTTAATACTGTGGTAGTTATTCAAATGAGATTATACATGGATGATAAAAGCATAGTACCAATAGGGATCGATTGGTTATATCAAGTCATTAAGCCTAAATCCATAATAATTTTACTTATCATAGATAATTTATATGATAATTTTATTGATCATTAGATGTTAGGACCACTAATTATGGAAGACATCTATAGAAAGAAATTAAAAGGGGATGGTGGCATCATGAAATGCCAATAAGGTTCAAAATTACTGAAATCTAGTCTAATATTAAAGTAAGAAACTATATCATAGAATATTCATTAAGAATGAATCTTTTCCATGTGTCTATTAGGGATTAGCGGTAGTGACATTGTTTTTCATGTGAAATAAGAATTTTAAAATATAGAAAAAAAGTATTCTTCTTACACTTTGATAAGAACAAGATAAAATAATTCTCTAGAGATTAACTTAAAGTAGAAACCAATGTTATAGTGAATGAGATTTATTTAGGTAGATATAAACATTTCATAGACCTATTATATTGTATATATACTAAAATTTTATTCAAAATCAAAAGTAGGAACAATTCCAGATAGAATAGTTACTCGTGTAACTTGGTTTATATCTTTTCAGTTTGACATGATAAATACATTGGAGGAAATTGACATTGTGATTTTAGTCCCATATTATTTATCAATGGATCAATCACTTATGTTATGATATTTATAATAAATGATGTTGCAAATAAATATTTTATAATTGGAAAATATCGGTTTTATCCAGGAGAACAGCAAGCGATGTAGTAAAAAATATTTGAGTGTACTTGAGAAAGTAGAAATAATACGTACCTAGTAAGTGGATGGAAAATGGTACTAGATTTTGAGGGGACAAAAACTAGTTTTCCAATGATCAGTGTGATAATATATTAGAGTTAGGATAAGTTAATGAGAAATAGACGCTCATTAAATCTAGTGGAATCCATATTTAGGAATACCATGTATGATGAGGCGTCTAAAGCAAATAATATGTCATGTAAAATATACAACGATTTGTTCCAATTCATGGAATCACACCTAGTAAGTAATCTATTTCCATTATGATAATTATATTAATAGTGATATCCCATATTCCAAGTTAAGATAGTGAAAAAAGGGATATACTTAGGCATTACACTCATTAGTTGTTTAACTCATGGAGATGAGGCCACACTGAGTAGAATTTCCAGGAAGTGGAAATATGTTAGCCCCCTGAATATATTCATATCTCAGTAGAAACATGATCTTAATCATGTGAGAGCTAAAAAGTATATTTAGAAATTTTTCGTTAGTGTAAGTGGGAGTGTTCTAATAGTGTATTCCCTAGTCCCAAATTGAACAATTATTTTTATTGCCATTACAAGTATATAGATTGATATAGACATGTGCTTATATATTATTATCATAATAGTGTTGATAATTATTAATCCACTATTTACATGGTAATTTCATCAGATTATGTGTCATATAAAATGGTTTATTAGTTCACATCAATAATGAAAACCTCATGATATCAGGATTGTAATCATAAATATATATGTCATATTATCTATATACATCATACTAATATTAAACATATGATGTCTGAATGTTAGGTGTTGGGGGAACATAAGAACTATGATTTATTCTAATGATGTTTAGACATGGTAATCTGTTATAGTGAGATCATGAGGACAACCCCACCGATAGGAACACTAAAATTTTTTAGTTTCATTGGTTTTTCCTATCTACAACCGTGTGTATTGGTCTCCAAACATGATATTATTATCAATTTCTTCCTTTTGATCATTTACATTGATGTAATGTGAAAAACATGATAATTTAATCTTGGGGAGGTAGTTTTTATTGGATATTCCATTGGTGTCATGGAACTGGTTGAATGATCAGTATAGATTTTTTCACTAACGAGATAAGCAAGAGATATCTCATGGGCCCATGATGACCAATATGGTAGTACCTTAATAAATTCATGTCCATAGTACAAGAAGTTAAATCAATTCAGTAAAGTCAAAAATTACATTAAAGAACAAAATAATTATTGAATAAGTGTGCGCCATTCTTTGTGAGATATCACGAGACAAAGATATTATATTATACAGTAAGTGTTCATAGGGTAATGTCATAGATATGCAATTCTTTATCTCATTAGGGGTCATGATGGGTTTCTAGAATCCACTCTTCATTAGTGGTTTGTGCTAATTCCTTTTGAGATAATGACCTATAGGGTTACACATATAGTGTATCCACAAGTTCCTCCTATTATAATGACTATGAGTTTAAGATGAAGTGGGTACCACATGCAGGGGCCGGTGAACCTTGGAGTATAAATGACCACAAATAAAACTAATTCAATTAAATTATTCTTGTTTTGGATAATGATGATTAATTTTATTTCTCATTTTATTCCCAATTGTTTGATCATAAATGTATGTAAGAGAAAAAATTGATTTTTTGAACAAACATGGGATATTCAAGGTTCATTAAATTTTTTAGTGAGATTATGGGCCATGTTAATGGTTTTTATTTTGTGATGTAAATTTTATACTATTAAAAGTGAGTGATAAAATATATGTGACATTTACGACATGTTTATTATTTCATACATGTGTGTAATGATCTAATATGAAGTTTATTACATTTCAGGGACCAAAGTGAAATTTGGGAAAGTATAACCTAAGTATAAAATCTCATTTTAGCATCTTGAATTCCAAGATCCACTATTTTCACGAATTTAGTGATCTAATTTCTCTCTCCTATCCTATCATGTTCTTAGAGAGATACTCTAATGAAATAACTAGGTCAGATCAATATTCCTTTCACAATTGATTCTACATTCAGCAGGAGATCAATGGGATGACAAAAAGAATTTCATTTCCCAAAATAGCTCCCAAGAAACATAAATCTATGTTCCTATAATTATAGAGCACATGTAGATGATCTAGTGGATGACTAGTTCAGTTTTTTATAGCCAAAATATATCAATGTTGAGAGAATTAAACTAGAGACTTCAAAGGAATGAGGTATCATTTAAGATTTCCTTTGATTTTATTTTTTGTGGTTAAATTGAATTACATGTTGTCCTTTTATATATATGAAAAGGTGGTAATGAGGATTATATGTTTCTAAAATGAATATAACCCCTTGATTTTAAATTTTAAGTCTTTCATACTTATGTTGTTCCCCAAATTCCTTTAAAAGTTATGGGAACCGGTCCATCGGATGTAGTGTTCCATCGAACATCAAAGGTAGAATTTTTTCTATGGGGGAATGTTGGGGATATTGAAGAATAAAATGAATGTTTGTTTGAGTAGACCAATTAATTATCATATCATATATCAAACAATAATGGATTGAACTATTTTCCATCAAGATGAATTGTTTTTTGATTTTCAAGCGGGTCCGGATTATCAGATTAAAGCTGACAACGATGATTTCATTCGGCATAAGATCATCGATATGGGAATAGAAGAAATAGTGAATTTATGGAATCTTGTCAAAGTGTTATTAAGGGGATAATAAGATCATTTGAAAATGTTTTAATAATGGTTTTCATATGTGTCATTTGGTTCATATCAACGTAAATAAGAACCATATCTCTCTATCATAATGATGAAATCAGAATGATCAATTGGTTACAAGAATCGAAATGGGAATACATATATTTGTTTTTCAATTTCTGTAAAAAAATGTAATTAAGAATATATAGTCCTAAGGATAATGAATAAATCAGAATGGGAAGATATAATCAAACTATTGTTTGATAAGAAAGTCAGAATCATGATAAATTCATGAAGATTTGAGAAGATTCAAGAAGATTTCAAAAGTGTTGAAGAACTCAAGATGCACCCGACATTCATCAAGAATTTATTTAATTTTAAATTTGGTTGATCAAGAAAGATTTTCAGAATCCCTCCCATACCAATTTTGTGTCGTCTATAAAAAGAGAAGGTACATTTTACTTTCTCACACTTGTACTGTGTGAATCGAAGAGAGAGAAGCTCGAAAGTTATAGGGAGAAGAAGTTTCTAGTTTTTTGTACTGAATTAAATTTCATGAAATAAGAATAAGAAATAAGGTGAGTTAAGATCATACTTAGATATTCTAGAATCAGTCTAAGAAATCATACATGGATTTTTAGACTTTGACATAAGCATTTTAGAATTATTTTAAGAGTATTATAAAAAAATCATATTTCCACATTGAGTAATCGGACTTGGAAAACAAACTGGGATATTGGATTGTGTGTCATTAAAAATTTTATAAGAAGTTATTTCCTATTGTTGGGTAAGAAAGTAATGATTTTTATTGAAGATATTATTTGTGAAATCAGATCTGGAATCACTATAACATTTTTTTTACAAATATTTTATTACATCATTTCTCGCTTATTGAAGCACATGCACTGATATATTGAACATAGAACTACAAGAGTGTAATTGCATTTAATACTCATTGTTTTCTACACAAAAGGATTATTATCGAGTGGATTGTGTGGTATCATATTGTTTCAATATCATACCAAGGACGTAGCTACTCTTTTGGAGTAGTGAACCTGGTAAATTCCTTTGTTTCTATGGATTTGTGATTGTTTTATTTTTTGAAAAATTGATAACTCATTAACAAGAGGAGAATGTTTTTTCTAGAAATAAAGAAACCTATAAGAAAAATATATAACTAATTCAACCCACCCCCTCTCAATGATACTTGATCGTGATTGGGCCCTTTAAGTGTTGATATATACATTATTTTATTAGTGCTTATTTTAATGCTAAAATATCAAAAATCCTATCAGTTATTTTAAAGGATTTAATATGAATATATAATATAAAAAACTATATTTTCTGTATATATAATAATTTGTATATTTTTATTTCAAAATACATATATGTAAATGATTACAATGAATATATTATAATAAAATCACACATTTAAACTATTAAAATATTTTTAAGTATATTTTAAATATTTATATATAATTAGTTATATATGAAAATGATAATAATTATAAATTCTATAATAAAAATATTACTAATTAAATAATAATATAATTTATTACAATATATTATTAATTATAAAAATGTAAAATTATACATATAAAAATTAATTTGATTTATAATAAATTTACTATATGTGGATGTATAAATTATTATTTATATATAGAAAATATAAAAAATATTAATTATGAGTTAATATTATTTTTTATACAAAAAATATTATTAATTTTATAAATAAGTAAGTATTTTTTACAGTTTATAAAATTTTATGATTAAATATAGTACTATAAATAATTTCATATAAAAAAGATTTGGAGTAATTTATAATTATAAGAATGTATATAACACTATTTACATATAAAAAATATAAATAATTATTAATTATGCCCAAAAATACTGTTATTAACTATATGAATGAATTAATATTTTTTAAAATATACAATTAATTAAATAAATATGTAATTATATAAATAATATAGTTAATTATAATTAGTCAAAAAATATTTAAAAATATATTACTAATTATATACGTATAAATATTATATTTAATATTGGGTGTGTTAAATATATATAAACACTATGGTATATTATTTAAATATAATTTATTATTTAAATTTTAGAATATTTAATAACTATATTCGTATGAAAATTTAATATAATAATTATATGAATAATATTTCATATTTTAAAAATATCCCTAATTACAAAATGTATAATTTTTTCTCTAATTTTAGTCATATTATAGTTTCTATATAGAATAATATTAATTATATATGAATATTATTAAATTAATCATACTTTATAAATCAGAACATCTGGCTCAAATAATGGATTTGGAAACCCAAATCCATGGCCCCAAAAAATTATTAAGAAGACGCACATAGACTCAAATGTATATGAGTATCACAACCACAATAAGTGTAGGGAAATATGCACCATCGAAGTTAGAGAAATATACATCATTCCAAATAGAATAGTGATCATTCACCATCAACATCCGGCCCCTATAAAATTAACAACTTCTCCACCATCAAGAAATCATTACCATCATCAAATACTTGAGATGATGAGAATTCTCAATGAAGGTTTTGGGTGTATTTGAAGATCATATTGGGAATAACCAACTATTTTTTTGTCATAATCAATGAATAATATGAGATGGAGATGACGAAGAACAGCATGACCAGCATATATAAATATAATATTAATTGAATTTCGAATGATTGAACTAAAAGGCAAGATCATCAAACAAAATTTATAATTAATTTATAGATAGTTTTAGAATTACCTCATCTTTTTTTTTCTTTATTGATGGATCAGTAGGATTATCTAGTGGTACTATCATTGTGTAGAAAAACAAAATTGTATAATCCCTCTAGTATTTATCCATAATTTCTTAAAAATCTCGGAATAATGGCATTGAAATTTCAGGTGCGAGTGTGGTCTGTTTTGATCGCTTACATTGTTTTTCATTGATTTCATCTAGAATCTCATCATGGATGAAAAAATAATATATTATCTTAAAGTCATGAGATTAAGGATGGGTTTTGAACTCTAGTTCTTGATCTCATTCATGAAAGGATTCTCTCTAAGTATTGAAGTAATTCTTTCTAGTTTTTTTGTGAACAAAAATTGGTTTACCCTAGAAATAGATGTAATCATGTACTTATAATGAATTGTTAGGTTTTGGTAATTTCAAAAAGACCCTTAGTGAATTCCAATTCATTAGGGAAACCACATGTCAAATAAATAATATCAATATTTTCTCATCAGGTACCACACCTACAGATAAATAAATAGCATTTATTAAATAAATAAATACTTATTTATTTAAATGATATTTAATATATCAATTCTACTTGGACCATTAAAATTCATTCACATATCCTCTTTAATATTTACTAAACCTTGAATAATGACTATTTATTTAATAAATAAATATATTTTTTCTAATTCATCAATAAATATAATTATTACTGTGTCCACTAAATCTTATGAATAATTATTTATTATTATTTAACAAATGTATTTATACTTATAAATAACTAATGATTAAATATTCATAATCAACCAACTTAGATTAATTATTAAACCAAAAATCAGGATTAATATTTATTCTAACATTTTAAAATCAAATTATATTTTTACATAGATTCTGGGTAATGTTAGAGTATGACCCTCTTTGCCTCTTTCTCATTGGAATTAAAAAAATTGTCTAAAGTCCAAAGCTAGAGTCTAGAAACACATCAAGAAAATCATAGAGAATGAAGTTAATTTCTCAATAATATACATCCATATACAAATTCTCACAATAAAATACAATTTATTTATCATAATATCCATAATCAAATAGGTTGCATGCAAGTGTCATCAAACTATGTGGCCAAATTCTCTTTCTCTGACTTTTATAAAATGAACATGCCCATTTAATTCCATGTCCATATAATTTTTTGGTCATATCCATTCATTTAAAAGGAGATAAGATATCAACTTACATTATAAGAAGAATAGGGGAAAATATTGCCCTGCATTATCCAATAATTTTATATCACTCTTGACAAACCTAATGTATCCTTCTTCGTCATGTGAATATGTTGTCAAAAGTTTCCTCAATACATCAATTTATGTTTCTTATGATATTATTTCATAATAATTATTATTATAAGGATCAATAAATGTTTCCATGGCTAGGAATATCTAATAACCCGTATAAATGTATATTTCCAACTAGCGGGTCATGTCACCATAATTTGCTTCTCTAGAAATTACTAATGGTGTACACCATGTGAAAGTGAATAAAAGTACTATGAATCTGCACCCTTGATATCTTGTGTCATTTTCATCTTGTAAAATGATATCATATGGTCATAGAATATATATTTAGTAAAACTATATTGTAAATTAAAAGATCTCATAATAGCGGGGAACTATTATAACCTTTCAATACAATAGATATTATTATGACACTATAACATGTCGTATCACATTGATGAGCAATAATGATGTGATAAAAAGTTCATTAATATTAAAAAATGAATATAGGTAATCATGAAGTACATATAAGCTGGTTCTACAACACTAAATTCAATAAACTGTCACTTTAACTAGATCCAACTACTAAAAAACTTCTACCTTTCATCTCTCACATGTTACTCATTATTATGCATAGATAATGATTTAATTGAGTGATCTTTCTTGTTCTCTTCCATGTTAAAATTTCTCACTGCATCTTCAATCCTATGTAAAAATTACCTCATGAAATGATACATTCTAGGCATGGTTTATATCTATTATTGTGACTTTGGATCTTTTACAAGAGTCTCCCTTACAGTATTATCAGAATATAATGTGGTAGGGTATTTACTTTTAGGTACAACAACAAGAATATGGACACAATTTAATATCCAAAAAACATCATTGGCTACATAAGAAGCTTTTATATACTTAGAATCCACTATAGAAATAGTGAAAATTGATTATTTGATAATTTTATACACACAACTCTTCCATTAAGAATGAATAAATATCCTAATAGTGACTTTAAATAATCTTGATCTACCTCAAAGATAGAAATAATATAACACCTAATCACTAGATCTTCTCCACCTCCATATACCAAGAACATGTCATCAGTTATCGTTAAATATTTAATGATAACCAAAATATTAGTCCAATGATATTCACCTATATGTGCTTAATATATCTTTACCATGCTCAAGTCATATAAAACATCATGCCTCATACACAAGAGTCCATACATGATTTATCCTATCGTAAATGTGCATCATGTCTTACTCATTCTCACTCTATTCATCTATCCCTACATCTTTGAGGATAAATTTTCTTAGGGAGATATATACAATATAAAATTATAAACAATCCCCTCATAGATTGTTCCTATAATGAACCAACGTTGATTGACCCAACCCGTCTCCCAAGCCAACCCACCACACTAATTGAAGTGTGTTCTCGATCGTCACGGGCTTCCTAAAAGCATTGAGCATATCAAACAGTCTCCTGGGATCATTTTCTCCCATAGTAGCTGATATAACAAATCCACATAATATAATGACTAGGCCAATAACATCAGGGTCAAAAATTTAAAACATATCATCCATAGAAACATAACCTAAAGTAATCATATACCATAAATATAACTAAAAATCATGTAGAAACGTTCCAAAAGAACATATACACGGTATCTCACATCAGAATCCCCATAAATAAAAATAGTGGGATAAATTCCAAACAAAAACCATATATACATCCCCATTGGTACAAAACCACAGAAATGACTCAATGTAATCCAACCCCATGAGACAATGTCTCACCCACCAAACATCATATAATGGAATAATGAACAGCCACTAGAGTACAAGGTTCCCTTCACTTTACTTGTTTCCATAAAAATAAAGCATACATATTCCAAAAGGAAAGTATAGGGTGTGAGGAACATAACCCAATAGGATATCATCATGATTCTATTTAAGTGTTTTACTCAAGTAATCCAATAAATGATATTTAAAATTCTTTTCATAACCAAACCACACTGAAAACATCTCCCTACCAAATAAACCTTTAAAATAAATTTGTATTTTCATTTCAAATAAAACATGTTTTCAAAAACCATTCTCAACATGATCCATTTAAATAAAAAAGGAACAACATGTTCAATATAACCCACACATGTAAATAATAACATAATCATCATATTATGAGAAATTGAAAGTCAGAAATAACATATCCCGACAAATCATACATAACACTAATAAAATGTAAAAATAATATAAACCAATATGACATGGGGAAGTGAACCATGGGCTCTAAACATAATGGTATAATGTTATTGAGTCTAAATAATGTATGTTAACCGGCTAAGACAATTGGAAGCTCTCACAGGCTTCCTTATACCCAAATCCAAGTGCCCTAACAATGGATCAATAACCAAATGAAAGATATCACTGTCATCCAACCCAAAGGTTCTCATGGACCCTTCGAAACAAAAATGGATGGTGTAACTGTTTTAATCCCCAAATTCTCTCACGATCTCTCAGAAAACCCCTTACGCACACCCGGGTTAACGCATGTGGTACCCCATGTCTGCATAATCAAAAAAAGTGTCAAACATGAAAATCCATTTCAAGAGAAAATTTCATAAACAAAAAATCCCATTTTATCAAAACACATTTTCTGAGGTAAATCCATTTATACAACTTCATTATAAGTTCATTGAAAACTAAAAAACCTATTGAGCCATTTTATCAAACAATTTTAGTGAAAAAAAGCCACTCTTATTTGGAAAACCTTATTCAATTGCTAAAATTTCCAACTAATACAAAAATCACAACAAACATTTGATAAAAATAAACTATAAATCAATTGAATTAAAATTTGATAAACTTAACCCAAATGTAATTCAAAATTTAATGGTAAGTTAGGTAAAATCCCATTAATAGAGTCACCAACATCAGATTCACTTCAAACTTCATCACCTTTGACAAAGGAAACCCCCCTCCTAAATAATAAGGTCAAGTCTACACATGCCAAATCCATAATAAAAACAACCAAATACCCCATCACATACTAGATTCATCCAAAAACCCTACTAGCATTACAAATCAACATGGAAATGGATGAACAAGTCTTGATAAGGTGAAATGAATAAGAAAACTCATTGAAACTAACGTAACTCAAGAAAAACCACCAAGAAACCATAAGTAAATACACTAAAAATGAGAGAGGAAACTCCAATGCCAAGGATAAAGGGTTGTTCATGAATAATAAGGAAAATGAGGGCTAAAACTCTTAAAATACCACAAGGTAAAATAGTAAAATACCAAATTTTAAGTGATTTGTGCATGACAAATAGTTTGTCCACACTGTTAGAAAAACTATGTTCCAACTGTGTGGGTCTAACATCTCCCTAAAAATCATGTCACACAATTTCTCCAGGGATATGAAAATTTTAGAAAAATGTGCTCAAACTGTTCAAAATCCCTTTCTCCCAACCTATATCACCCTCACATGGTTAGCCACATGGTTATAAAAACAATATGCCAACCATGAGAATTGGCATATCTTCCCAAAAATTCATGTTTCCATACCTCAAAACCTAGTAACTCCCTGAACAAACCAAAATTTAAATAAAACACAAAATTAGATGTACTAGACACACATAGGGTGTCACAAAATTCCCACCATGCCACATTATGCCCTTAGAAATACCTCAGGGATCCTTGAAATAAAATAGGCAAGGCTGTTAATCCCTCACCAAGGATTCCTACTCTCATGTCTCATATTTATCACCAACACACTAATAGAGAACAATGACCAATGGGGTCAACTTTTCATGGAGAACCTTATTCTAATAATCAAATATACGAACTGACTACTCCATAACTGTTGTATCTCGCTCAAAATCCAAATATTCCCTCTAAAGCAAATGAGATGGGTTCATATGGTATATCTTCAACTAGGAGACATGAAGTAAATTTTGTATCATGTTCAATGACGGTGGAAACATCAAATGATAGGATACCTTTACAAGACACTCCACAACACGAAGTGACCCAACATAAAAGGGTGTCATCTTTCCCTTAAAACCCAATAGATGATATCCTAGTCAAAAATATATCTGATGAAGAAGCTAATCACCAACATAAAACTCTATTAGATGATAATGATGAATGGAATATGACTTATAGAGACTCTAAGTTGTTTCTAACAATTTATCAATCCGTCCTACTTCCTCAGTCGTCTGGTGGATGACACTCAGTCCAACCAAGTAATGCTCACCAACCTCAACCCAACACAACGAGGATTGAAACAAACACCCATAAAATACCTCAAATGGGTCCATACTAATTGATACCTGATAAATATTATTATAATGATGCTTGGAAAATTTTAGGTGTATTTCCCACAAACCCTTGAAATGAAAAACACATACACACAATATATCCTTAGTAGTTTGGGTGGCCTTCTCAAACTAACCATCTGTTGATGGGTGATATAAGGTGTTCTCAATCCAAGATCAGTTACCAAAGATTAGTGGAGTAACTTCTAGAAATGGGAATTGAAATATTAATCATGGTCTAATACTATCTCTAAGGGTTCTCCATTAAACTAAATGACCACTCAAACTTACTGTCGTATGACATTCACTACCATTATTGACTCAATGATGAGAAGAAAATTTGATAATTTTATTAAAAGATTGAAAATCACCCATATGGAATATTTCTATCTCAAATAACGTGGTAGACAAATCATTAAATCATATAAATCTCATCCCACATTCATAATGGGATAATAAGTGGCTACAACTTCCTCGATGACCTCTAATTATCCACTTTGATGCTCTGGTGGTTCAATAATCTAGAAACAAAAACTACAACCACGCATCACATCCTAGGGCACCAATATTGATCCATTTTGGAATAAAAGAATTCTTCACCACAAGGTGCATAGGCCAATTATAATAGTACACCTTCTAATTCACATCTCACATAAAACTCATATGAACTACCAGCAACATCTAAAAAATGATAGAGCCCTCAAGAGACTAATGCATGTCACCTGGGGTATCCCTTCCATTTAAATCACTTATAATTTCCTATAAATCATGGTTAAAAACATTATCTTTCCTAAAATGATTGACAATAAAGGGTTTTATCTGCACACAGGACAAGAACACATGCTTTCATTATTTATGCACTTTCAAACCAGAATAAGAAAAAAACTATCATACCCCAATCATTTATTGATTCTAAAATATCTTACACCAGAATCTTCTCTATCAAATAATCAGAAACCACCTTCCACTGTCCATGTTTATATGCAATATTTAAGTTGAATTCAAAATATATTTTACCCAAAAAATCTGCATGATGTTTAATTACCTCTTTGGGAAAATGTACTTTAGTAATCTATGATCAGAATACACAATAAAGTGCTCCTCAAAGGGATAGTGTCACCAAATATTCATCACATGCATTTTAATTACTTACTCTTGGAAATTGGTGGAATAATTCTGCTCATGTGGGTGTAGCTTCTATGATCTTTAGGCCACCACATGGTAATCATGCATCATCACACACCAAAAACTCATACTAGAAGCATCAGAATGCATAACATAAACACTCCCAAGCTCGAGGAGAATCAAAATAAGTGTAATTGTTATATGAGATTATAACTATTCAAAATAACTCTAGAACTTCTCATCCCAATGAAATTTTACCTCTTTTTTGTTTAATGTCATCATTGTAGAATCTACCCTAGAAAATCCCTAAATAATATTTCTATAATGCATGGAAAGGAGAAAAAATTTAAGATCTCTAACACATTATTAGTATTCTCCTAATAGATGACTACTCAAGATTTCTTTCTATCCCCTGAAACTCTTTCCTTGTAAATCATGTGGCTTAAATAATTTACCCCCTAAATCCAAAAATTGAACTCAAACATCTTGGAATATATATGGTGCAACCTCATAACACCCAAAACAAACTAAAAATATTCTTAATTATCCTACTAAATATTATAATACAACAATAAGTCATACAAAAACACACCCAAAAAGAAGTAAAAAAGTGGTGGAAGATACGACTCATTAACTCCCTGAAAATTATAGGATAATTGGTCTAAAAAATAGCATAATTAAATAATCATAAATTATCATATCATCTTTACAAATTAGTCTTCAAAACACCCTCTTCTTGTAACCTAATATAGTGGTACTTGGATCTTACATTAGTCTTCAGAAACCATCGAGCTTCTTGGAACTGATAAAAGTGATCACTAATCATAATAAAAATGTATTTATTCTTCATGCACCACAAAAAATGAGGTTTTCTTCACTATGGATATATATGTTGTTAAAAGTTAATTTTCTATTGGTAAAATGTTTTACCAACACAATTGACTATGTCACTAAACTGTCGCTAAAAGCTCGATTACTAAATATTTTTTGTGATAGATATAATTTTTACACTATAATTATAATAATACCAACTGATAATATATATGTATGTTAATGTGTTTAACAAGGGATTATTAGGAAAATAAATTGGTAATAATATTACCAACCTATAATATCTATTTTTAAATTAAATTTTAATAGAAATTATAAATTTTTATATTTATTAATTTATAAAATATAATTCATCTGTTTTAATTATAAAGTTGAAGATGATTGACACGAATGTTAAAACATAGGAAAAAAGTAATTATATTAATACAGAAATTTAATTCCAAATGTTTATTAAAAAATAAAGGATCGCCTATGCCCCCAACATTATTACCCAGTAGGATACATCACACCCCAATGTACCATCAACCCATCCATTCCCCACTAACCCAACTCGAGAACCAACAACCCATTCATTCCCCAAGACCAACGATCTGACTCAAGCTATACCACAGCCCTCAGCGCACCAGTAGCAGTGACCCATCTGTGTCCTAGTACAAGAAAGCTAGATCCAACACCATCGAGAAACAAATCAGGCCAACTCCAATACCTATGAGAAACCTAAAGTCACTATTAGGCCACACCCTTCGACTCAAATATCTACATCACAAACAACCAAAAAGCATATCCAAAAATCAGTGCAAATTATATGCATCTATTGAAACCTAAAAAAATTAAATTAAATGAGACATGAGTTGGTCACAAAACTTGATCCTCTAAAACATTATTAAATAAAACAAAAGTTTTAGTGAATACAAAATGTGTAATGAGCTTACACCCACCTGAAATTGAAATATTTAAAAAAATACACAAAGTGGTGAATGAAAATGGATCAGCTCATATCCAAAGAAAAGAAACCTAAAATATATATGTATCCACGCTTTGATAGTTCATCCATAATCCAACCTATTAATGTAAAACCAGATATGACATATCAAAAAACTAATCAGATAACAGGTTTCTATCACTTGATGGTTTACCCTTGAATTTGATACCCCTATTGCATTATTCTTTATTCATTTGTCCATGAAATAATGATACTACATTTTGGACTTGATTTCTTCATTTGAACTTATTTCATTATTCCATATTAGAAGATACATATGAAGTGGAGTCCTAAACTCTTAAAATGTTTATGAAGGAAGAAGAATTCACCAAGAATTGAATGAGAAATGGTTCTGTTCAACCTCCATGAAATAATCCTTCTATAATAAAGATCCAATATATGAAGGTCGGCATAAATTTGATCCCAATTCCAAATGAATGTCCATAAAATCCTGAAATCTCTTGATCTAAGGACATCATGACTCAGTAGTCCCAGGTAGAGCAAGATATCATACTTATTTCAACCTATCAGCAAACTGAATCATGAAGAAATATAAATCATAGATCTCAAAAGTCCCAAAAATACTTACTATCCAACCATCTTAAAATTGCATCATCATATACAAAATTAGGAAATTTTCTTTTTACGGTAATGAAATTCATTCCAATTGATATCACTAGTGTAGGAATTAAAAAAATCAGACTTGAAGAAAACAAAAATAACCCCCCCTGAAAGTCCAAAAATGTTGTTTTGGGAGATCAATCCAACCACCAAAACATAGAATCATAAACAATCTATAGATCCCTCCACTGCACAAAAATGCCAAAAATACTAGAAAAAATCTAGAAACAACATCACTTTTAAAATTAAGGAAGAACTCAGCAATATTAGTTGAAGTTCCATAATCTAAAATTAAACATTAATATAAAAAAATTAGAATATATATTCTAGTGTGTTCCATCTCAAAAAAAATCAAATGAAGATAAATCACATCAAATAGATACAAAATTAGCGTGTCAACAGTACTGAGATTTAAGACTTATTTATCCATTAAACTAAATTTATCCTTGCTTTAAATTCATTAGAAAATCCACATACAACCATAAAAAATATATGGAGACTCATTTTCATTGAATATATATTTATTTAAACATAAGATTTTGTTTATGTTTTCCCACAATTTTAGAAAGCATTTATTTTATTGTTTGATGAAAAATTTATATAGTGACTTTACCATCATTGTATTTTTGTAAATTGAGTGCGTGTTGTTTAACAAAACAAGAAATCAAACATGTTGTTGCTCATAAAAACTAAAATAAAAACAAAAAACTCATGTTTTATTCATGGTTTAATGAAACAAGTATTTAAAATACCCATATCTTGAAATCCTTTAATAATGGCCTTTAAGATCATCGGCTCTAGAGGGGTGAAGGTGATAGCCCAAACTTCTAAAAACCTTTTGGAACACCAGGTGTATAGGGTAAAACGGTTTATCATCCTTGCACCTCTGAAGATTGATATGAATGCTACTGAACATCACAATTCTTTTATGGTTAATATTTATGACGATGTGGAAATATATGAATATGAAAAGATTCTATGAATCTAATATTCATAGATCCCATATAGTTTTATATTGTATTTTAATGTAGAAGAATAGGACATAATGAAAACATATCTGATTAAGTAAATGATCAATTTCTATATTTCTGGGATATACTCATAGTTAAAAAAGTAATGTCTCTTGTCATTGTTCCCAATACAACCAAACAATTTCTTTTTAGAGATTATCATTGAAATAATATATGTAATGTCTCATATAAAACCATTATTAAACTACACAACGATAAGATAGTTTATTTTAATCACCCTATTATCTCAGAAGAACAATATCTTGTTCTTAAATGAATGATTATTCATAGATTGGTAGTTTTATCATAAGAGATACTGAAAGGTAAATATGTTGTTCTTTAATGTCTAATTCAAACTTAATAGGAATTTCAAAAATAGTACTTTCATATACATGTACTTTGGTCACTAAAACATTTCCCCCATATTCCATATAAATTGTTTCTAAGAATCTAAGATAGCTATTAACTTTGAACTATAAAACCACCACTACAAAAAATTATAGTTCACATTAGCTAATGGAATTGAAAATGATTTATATTGATTCATAAAACTTGACTCACCTTCTAAATAATATAATAATTCAAACATGAAGAGCATATTGGCTGCCTCAACCTAAATAATAATGTATAGATCCATGTAATGTAATTTCCTTTTTGTACTACTTTCTTCCCTGGAGGAAGAACATTATTAATTGTATTTATAAATTCTATCTTTAAATTAGTCATTCCATTCATAAAAACTCAAAATTTGATAATAACATGAAGAGTATAGGATTATTCAAATAACAAATCTAGATAGTCATACTATAAACTATATTGTCTTCTTAAAAATCAGTACCCATTTTTATAGTTTTGAAATTATCATTCATCATAGCATCAATAGTTCGATCATAAAGCTACATGAGTAATGGGTTTATAAACATAATGGGTTTAATTTTATGATTCTAATAGGATTTACTAAATAAATATTTAGTTTTTGAAAGATATGAATCCACATTTCACATGGATTCACTAAACATAAAAGGAAACACAACAACTAATTTATCAATGGAGTAAATTTAAAAATAAATTGTATATGAAGGAGGGATATGATGGAAGGAAAATTGGGGATTTGAGATCGATACATGTATATGGAGTTATGAAATTTATAACAATAGTTGTTGAATAAAATTTATGAAATAAATATAACAATAGAAAGATGAAAATATTTCATTTTTTCATTGAACTAACAACTCTCGAATTAGGGTCATTACCCAAAATCTATACCAACACTTATTTAATGAATAGAACCACTCTATTTCAAGATTCCATCAACTTCTTCAGTTCTATTTTTATTTATTATTAATCATTTAACAGTTTCATCACATTATTATTGTGAAACATATACTAATTTTTATGTAAGAATACATTTTGTTTGGCATAGAAAATGTGGGAAAAGGGGTTATATTTTTTACATAGAATTATAACAAAAATGGGGGAAATGTCAAATGAAAAAAAAACAATTATAGCATATCATTATCAAATGTGGTTGAGCTAGGGTACTAGGGATATATGGGTCTCATAGGGATACTGTGCTAAAACAATGTGGGGAATGACATCAGAGTGGGGAAGATGGGTTGGAACACCTTGGACTGAATGTCCAGTGAGGGGTTTCACATGAGGATGTCATTTGAGAATGGAGTGGGGGTTTGCGTGATGATGTTCATGGGGGACATCGACCGAGAATATGGATCATTTCATTTAGATATTTGAATGTGGAACGTAGATCTGTAATAGTGAGGGGTGCCCGTGAGGATGTTTGTGAGGAACACCGGTGAGGAACGCCAGTGAAGAAAGGGGAGGCAGGGTTGGGGAATGGGGATGTGGGGATGCCAGACAGAAAGGCCCTAGGAGGGGGTGTTCCAAACAACTATATAATTGATATAAAAAAAATATAATATTTACAAACTATGTTTATAAATATATATTATCATATATATTTGTGGATATTTTATTTAAATTATGTATATTTTAATTAATCATATATTTTTATTATCAAAATGATATGTTTGTAACAGGTTATATATCTATCAATATATTCAAAATTTTATTAAATATTTGATATTATAGAATAATTTATTTCCACATATTATTATAATGGAAAATGATTTTCTAGTAATAATAATAAAAAACAATGAATTTAGTTATCGATGAATCAATTGCTAGTATTATTATGATTATCCAAGTGATTTAAATGTTTGTATATGATTGTTGGGACTAAACTACTAATATAAATAGATATATCCGTAGGTAAAGAAAAATTTTGGTGTCTATAGTTAATATCAATAGATTTTAATATCTATTGGATTTAATATTTTTTACCAATACATATATTATATATTAGTACTATTCTATTGGTAAAAGACACATTTTTTTAGTTATGGTTACCTGGTTAATATTACTATAGTATATGAAAAGTTAAGGACTTCCATCCACCTTCTTCATAAATAATACTGTTAAAACCCATAGTGACATTCTAGGGTAGATAGATATCTTCCCTATAAGATCCTCTAGCTGATCTTTCTTCTCTTTCAGCTCGGTTTGAGCCATTCAGTAAGAATAATTTGAAAAGGAAATCAGACTTGTCCATAGGAGAAGATCAATTGTAAAATCAACCTATTACTAGGGAGAAAACCATAAATAATATTTAGAAACACATCTAGGTACCTTTACATAACCAATACATGTTCTCTCACAAAACTCCACTCAATAGTAATAAAAAAACATGGAAAACTGGCATGAGAACAACCCCTATTCTGAAAAAACAAGTTCTACCCTCCCTATTTTTTGATCTCACTCACCCTGAAATATGTGAGTGATACCATTAAGTGTAAGGAACTGGACCATGTGGTGATAATAGTTGATTAGCTAATTGGAGCTGATTAACCAATCTGGGATGATCGTGAGGCTAGAAACATATAGGTCCAAAATAAGGAAGACCAAAAATAAATTTCACATCACCTATTAAAAAATTTCATTCATGGAACATGAAACATTTCTCCTTCCCCCAAAAAGTCATTAGATAATCTATAACATATGAAAAAACACAATTTTCTACCCAAATAATCTATATAATTTAGTAAAACGAAGGAACGTGATGTTACAATAAAAAATAAAACATATTCCACTAAAGAGGAAATAAACACCAAACATCTCATGGTGGATTGTTTGGAATATAAGTCCTCAAGTATAATATCTACTGCATGTAGATTCCCTAGTTGAGACCCATCCCGAGTCTTCTTCCCATACTGATAAAATCACTTTCTATGAGGAAGGTATATTCGACCCTTAGAGGCCTCATACTACACTTGAGAGGCATTTGAAAAGGAAGATCCCACATTGCACTCCCTCAAATTCAACTGATAGAAGCACTATAGGTGATTGAAAAATCCACACTGGTGGAACACCCTTTGAGTATCCAATAATAGAGATCCATTGTGTCTTGCCTTCACACACTAATAATAAAATAGATAATGGTATTATGCCCTGAAGAATCCAGAAGAGCTGAACTGAATGACTATTAAATAATCTTTCCACATCATCTCATTTTGTTCTCTCACATGACGAAGAACTCTAGTGGCCTTCCATTAAAGGAACACAACTGAGACCTATGTTGTAAGTCAATTATACTTTTGATATGGATTTCTTATCAACCATTTCTGAATAAGTTGGTAGAAAAGGAGAATGAGAATAGATCTAATCTCATACATCGATCACATATTGAAACACTAACCCTAAAGTTAATCATTAATAAGGAGATCCATAGAGACATGCATGAACTCTGTAAAATAGACGACATACTCCCTCACTGTATTATCCTATTTCTCCAACTTCAAGAAATATCGGGCCTTCACTACACACAAGGTATCTAGGAATAAATTCTAGTTCAAGGCCACCTTGAAAGTGATCCATGTGAGAACCTTATGCCTCCTCGAAATAAACATTGAATCACACCACTTTTTACCCAGCCCACCTAGCACATATGTGGAGAATCTTGATTTATATATCTTAGGGTTATTCATGAAATCCAAGACCAATTAAATATGATCAACCCACTCCTTAATCTCATTAATTCTCTTATCTCCATATAAAGCTACTGGGTTCTCTTTCATAAACTCTTGAGCATGGACAATTGTCCATGTCTGGTCTTGACCCCCAACTTGACCCATGGATTAGATCATACAAAACAACAACTCCACAAAATTTAGATAAAGAGGATGGTTATCCTAGGGGGTATTCCCTCAAACACCCTCTCTATACCTGGATGAGGTTCTTCTGGGAAGAAACATCTACAATAAATAAAACACAATATTTAGAAACCATAATTGTATCATAAATCACATAAAGATACCAAAATTAATAGTTATCATGGGTATCAAAAAGAAACATCCGCACCAAAATCATATACAAATGAAAAAGGGGTGAAAATCCCAAAATTTTCTCGTATTTCCAATTGTGATTGGTTTTTTTGTACAGTTAGTAAAAAATGTGTCAAAAATGTGAATTTTATCAAAGATTTTAGGTAAGGTCTCAGAGGCTACAAACAGTTACTACGAACCATTTCCAAAAAACATTGCACCTCCTCCAGACCTCTTTATTTCACCCCCTCTCTAAAAAAATAAAAATGACCCCGACCTCAACCATAAAATCAATATCACCAAGAAAATACCTTAAAATATTATAAAAACACATTAGTAGGTTTAGATCAGAACCACAATCTCAACCCACCAATGAAAACATTTGGTTTGATCAAAAGAAGAGATGGCCAGACACTCATGCATCCTTACCTATCGTGCCTTAATAGTCTTAACTCTAGTTTATCACTAAATCCCAAATTGTAAAATCTCACCCTGATTTTATTTTGTAATTAACCGACTTGGGTTGACCCAAGATATCCCACCACACTGGACAAATTGCATTCACAATCACCACGGGTAGGCGACAGGCATTGGGTATAACCAACAATATCTTAGGAATGATTTCACCCATGGTAATTGGAATGAACCATCAATAGACTGAGATGACCACACTAATAACATCAGAGTCATAAATATGAAATATAACATCCATAGTAACACAACATTAGATAATTAGATACCATAAAAAACTAAAAATCATATAAAAAATATTCCAAAAGACTGTATACATGGTACTTCACATCAGAATCCCAAAAACTCAAAATAATGGGATCAATTAAAATCAAGTCCCATAATTACATCCACAAGGGAATAAAAACAAAAAAGTGAATCCCCATGATCTAACCTCGTTTTACCTTGGATCCACCCAAAAAAATGGATGATGGTAATTGAGAAGAACCAACTTGATACACGTTGTTGATGCCTTTACTTGTTCCACGTAAAACAAGTTGTACATAGGTCTAAAGGTATATGTAGGGTTTGATTCAAATAGCCTTGTGTGATTCCACCATGAATTGTTTTAAGGCTTTTACCCATGAAAACCAACAAACATGTTCTACAACACATTTAAAAAAACCAAACCACTTTAAAAACACTTCACTTTCAAATAATTCTTTGAAATCTATTCAGTTTTCCATTTCAAATAAAACATTTTTTCATAAAAATTTCTAAACATGGAACTAATAAATAAACAAGGAATAGCATGCTCAATATACCCCACAAAAGGGAATGCATAACATCATCAACATATAATCAAAAAACAAAATTGGGAAGAATATATCTTATCACCTAAATCATCGGACTAAGAAAATGAATAAACCATATAATCCAATATGGAATGAGTATGTAAACCAACGGATCTAACTATAATGTTCTTGTTTGAGTGAGTCTAAAAAAAGTATTCTAGAGGAATAAGTAAAGTGGAAGCTCTCACGGTCTTCCTTAAACCCAACTCTAAGATCTCTCGTGGTCTCTCAAAAACTAAGTAGAATTTATCCTGGTCTTCATGCCTAAGGCTCTCATAGTATCTTGGAAACCAAAATGGAATAAATCATTGTCTTCAACCCCAAAGGATCTCATGATCCATTAGGAAACCCCTCACTCACAACCCAATTAACCCATGTTCTACATCATTCCTAAACAATCATAGAAATTGTTAATCATGAGTAGCCATTTCAAAATCCAAACATTCCCATTTTATCAAAAAAAATTCAAGGTAATACCAATTCTAAAACCTCTTTATAAATCTATTTAAAACAAAAATACCTCTTTGACTCATTTTATCAAACACATGATGTTCATAAAATCCACCCCATTGGGAAACCTTATTTAAAATTCCATATTTCCAACCAAGACATTATGAATAAAAAAATGTGATAAAAATTAACTAATAATCAATTAAATATAAATTTTATACCCAAAAATTAAATATGCTTCATAATTTAAAGTTAATCCCTGGAAAATACCACTAAATAGAGATACCTGGCTCAGATTCAAATCCAAATACATAACCTTAAATGACCCCCTACCATTAAGAATAGAAAGATCAAGGCCTTACACATCTAATACGCAATATAAAGTATCAAATATCTCATTTCACAACTTTGATTTGACCAAAACCCCTTATAGGGTATTAAATATCCATGGAAATTGGAGAAAAACGGTTGATAAGGTGTAAAAAAAAGAAAACTCAAATAAATGGACTTACCTCAAGACAAAACACCAAGAAACCAAGTGGAAATCCACCACCAAATGATAGAGGAAACACTATCACCAATAAGATAGATCAATGAACATTAGAGATAGAATATGTGGTCTAAAAACCTTTTATTTTTATAGAAAAAAATGGAAAAATTCCAAATTTTATGTTACCCGGATAGGTTGCACAATTAGAAAAACTAAACCCCAACTATGTTGGGATTCTACCTACTAAAACAACAAGTCACATAGTTTCACTTGGACTGTGTACGGTTTAAAAAATTATGCTCAAACAATGAAAACCCCCATTGTCCCAACCAGAATCACCTTAACATGGTTATCGTAATGGTTATAATTTTTTTTCCCATTATCGTGTGTCTTGATCTATCTTCCCAAATACCCTTATTTTCAACCCCTGGTACTCATGAACTCCAATAACAAACAAATAGTTAAATTAAAAATCAAAATTAGATGTACTAGTGACTCGGTACGTGCCACAATTCAGTATTAAGCCTCTTAGAATGTGTTGAATGTATATACTTTGACATAGCCTAAGCTACATGGTGGATCTATAATGAATGGTCTTGATTCCAAGTACATAGGCATCTTCACCTAATGCCTTCATATAGTGTCACTTTTTGAAAAAGTATTTAAATTAATATAATACTAATATGTCATTTCAAAGAAGTCATATGAGACAATCATATACTACTAGGATAAAAACTAAACTCCCACTGATCCAATTCAAAATACATGGAACAAATTCATTTTTAATGAATCCAAACTCTTTTATGGAACTATAAAATTGAATTTTCAGTGACCAAGATTCTTCAATCAATAAATAAATTAATTTTTTCAAATTTTATTCCTTTTTGGAATTTCCTAGAGTCAAAAACTCTTATGGCTTTGTAATAGACACATATTCATGAGGGTTCCCATTAAGAAATGTTATTTTTACATCCATCTTTAAAATCTGGTTGTCATGGTATGATTTTATAAAAAAATAGATTTTTGATGGATTTAAACATGGGTACCAAAGAAAATATTTCATCATAATAAATTAATTGAAACTATTTAAACCATTTAGCTACTCATCGTACATTATAAGTGATCATTTTACCATTCATGTGTAGTTTTGAATAAAATACTCAGTTTCAATCAAAAGGATATACATCAACTAGGGAATTGACTAGAACCTAGACTTGATTCTAAAACATGGAATTCATCTAAGAATTATTGGAATTATTCTATCTAGTAGATTTTTATCAATCTATTACCTCATTAAAGGAAGGGGGTTCTTTGTTGTCAACTAATAATGAGTCTCCATCCTCAGTGACTAGAAAACTGTATCTCTTTGCTTCTTTAACAACTTTGGTGATATTACATAGTAATTTTGTTTCAGGAACAACATATTCCACAGAGAACTATATAATTTTTTCATCTACCAACTCTTATGTATCATGAGAATCAACTTCATCAAATTCAATATCAATCTCACTATACCTCTTGTGAAGGTACCTGGTGTGTAGTGGAATCCCTAAAGCATTGGATTTCAAAAAATTCTACTGACGATTGACATGACTACATCATCATCACAAAAACATTTCCCGATAAAATCCATAGACAACATGTGAGGAATTTTAAACACTAACTATTTAATCATAAATACCTAGTCAAATTTGAATTTGTTCTCAATGCCTTCTTTAATCGATGATCGTTGTTCAAATAATTTGAATATGAATCCCTCTTGATCATCCAAGAATAATTTAAGAAACTATTGGAGCACCAATCATCAAATTTTGGGCACTATCTCAGAGTTCTAGTGATTACTTTCATTCTTCGATGATCACCACATCATAGTTCTTATGACTCATGAGTAATAACCTGATCCGAATCACTTAGATTGAGAGTTTTTCTCTCTAGGATGTGGGAGAGATAATTATAGAGATATTCTCTCACCCTTGAGTCATTAATAGTGTTTGTTTTGATCTATCTCCCTTCTATATATAGTGAACCAATAAATATATGAAATAAACTCTGAATACCTCAATATTTACTTCTAACTAATTAAAGGGTATATTATGACTACTATATAGAATCATAAAAATCATTTATATTATTATCAAATATAATATAAATATTATATGATAATATCTGATACATTAACAAGACTCATCATTCCCACAAATAATAATTGAAACCTGAATATTTTTAACTAATATTCATTCAATTAATAATTTTCAAGTATTTACTTAAAAATATTAAATACATTTATAAAGTAAATTCAATTAAATTTATTATTAGCTTGAATTATATGACTTTATTTGTTACTTTGGTGATCATATATCCTTGTGAAAAACCTAGACCCTAGTGGTGAGGCCCACCATGTCCAATATAGATATTCAAATGAATATGTCATATTCTTGAATACACTATGTGTGTGACCCTCTATGACCTTACCTCGATAGTATTGATTACTATTCATAGACCAAGACTAGGATCTAGAATTCCATCATAGCTCCTAAAGAGATAAAAATAATCAGAGAAATGAAAAATATCCTATAAAAATTCATTGTTTAATATAATCTATTTGACTTTAAATATCATATAATGAAGGATTTACACTCATGTCATCACCCTTTTCTTTCTGTATTATTTATGGATCTATCTATAAGATTTAACCTTGACTTCCATTAAAATGGTATTATATAGGTACTATCATCCCAATTAATATGGATAAAGATATATAACTTACTTAACATGGAATAAATTTTTTTATTGATGATTCAACAATGAAATACCAAAAATAACGCACCCAAGACAAGATACCTCACTAAAATTTCATTATCATGGTTCTTTCATGCTTCAAGGAACACGATAAAATGGAACACATTAGAAATGGGATCTAGTCAGGATACCATTACACATTTCCATATATAGAAATATCCAATGGTACTGAAAATATGTGGTTTTCCTATAGGCGAGTCAATCCTCATGACCTCACTAGTATAGATCCCCACTTATGAACTTCATGTGAAGAATTATCAATGCTTAAGAGCCCCAAATAATTGATAATCAGATATCTATTATGTATAGTCATTATGATTTTATCTATACTGTAAGACCTTTGATTATGATTAATTTCATAGTATCTCTAGGTTTATATTATAGACTAGAATTTTCTATAACCTTTTGATACAACAATTAATCTATGAACAATGTAATTTAAATAGTGAACAAAAAAATGTCTACACTATAATGGTAAGTATACATCAAGTATATCTGATTGTGCATGTGATATAGTAATCAAATGTACTTTATAGTTGGGTCTAAGGAACCCACTACTACAACACACCCCCCATGCACTGGAGACATCTAGTAAACAAAACATGTTATCTATCACATGATAAATATTATGTTTTTACTGAGTCATGACATTAGTTTTTGGCTCTACCACATTTCCACTGTGTGGCTATTCTACTATATGTGACATCATCTCCTAGACTAAAACCACTTAGAAGATGGTATCCCTGAGTATATCCATTTTTCCACTATAATAACTTGACATCATGGGAAGTAAGAATGCCATAATTTACATTATGATAATTATTTACTTTCTAGGTGTGATTCCAGAAACTAGATTAAATCATTTCATAAAATAATTGCTTCTATTCTACCATAAAAGCTGAAAAATATTTTGTATTTTTAATCATGGAGACCACTAGATTATATGATCTTGTCTAGCTCACCACCTTATCCTAACTATGATATACACTACTATAAAATTTGACTTTAACTATGAAAACTGTGGAATTTATTAGAAATATAGATCCAATAACTACCAGATAGAGATTAGATTCTCTATTCCTTTATTGTCTCTTTTAGAAGCTCTGATAAAGGAAAATATTTATTAGCACTTTTATTTAGTATCGAAATAGCATGCCTTTATCAGTGCTTCTAAAAGCCCTGATAAAGGGGAATGATGTAGTGTGTTTTAATAGAAAACTATAGAAATAGTGCATTGTACTATAAAAACATACTAAGTCACAAAAAACACCATGAAATTAGAAAAATAAAGTACGAATATTGAATTTAAATGAAATTAAATTTATAACCCAAATTCACGGAAAAACACTATATTATAGACATTTCAAACATTAGTTTATACAATTACATAAGTAAACATTATTACATAGATTAAAAACATAAATGTTCCTTTTAATATTGATCCTAACACATTCTCGATTAGAAAACATACCTTCATGCGAAAATAATATATGCTCCTTTTCTCGGTTTTGGAAATGTGATATTCGTTTTCAACTAAAACGACACTTATATGTTGAAAAGAACCATGTGGATTCACACCATTCACACGGTGCATCAGATTGAGGTGAGGATGATTCCATCATGTCTTAAAGACTTATGGACCATTTTCCTAAAGTTTCATCCCAATTTAAATGTATTTTCTTAGTTTTGTGTACGTTACTTGTCTTTTCTACTGAAAAGTAATTTTAATCTTGAAACGTGCACTTTGACTTATATCGATCACATCGTGTGTTGGTTTAACATGATATTGGTTCCTACACCTCATAAATGGATTATAATCAATTCCTTAAATTATTAAGACAATATGAGGTTGTTTTCTTAATTTTTAGTGAGTCACACTTTTTGAACTAAATTATTGATTTTAAACTGATAACAGACACATTAAGTCAAACCAGTCACACCATTCAAAAGATTGATTTGGTTCTAATTACTAAATTTCCCAACTTACTTATGGATCTATTTCATATTATACCAAAACAATGTGAAATATATTTATCATTTTTCAGTAGGTCAATTGTCCTTTTTTATAAAATTAAGGTCATTTTTAAATAAAAAGATTCACTTAGATTCATACTAGTAACACTGTGCATCAGATTGAGGTTCGGATGAATCCTAAACATACCAAATTACTTATAGATCATTTTACTATGGTATAAAAAAATTTAAATTCATTTTCTTAGTTTTGGGTATGTCACTTGTCTTTTTTACTAAAATGTCATTTTAAACTGAAAACACACACTTTGACTAATACTGATTACATCGTGTATTAGTTTGACATGAGACCAATTAATACACATAAAAATGATTAATGAGTCTATTTACTAAATAATTAATAAAATCATAGCACATTTTATAATTTTTCAATGAGTGACACTTTTGGAACTAAATTTTTTTTAAACTAATAATAGACACTTGGAGTTATATCGATCACAACATCCATCAGATTGAGGTGTTTCCAATTCCTAAATATACTAAATTATATATATATATATTATTTAGAAATTATAAAATCAATATGATTACTTTTGATTGATTTTTAGTAGGTTAGTTTCCATTTTTAATAATATTGATAAAAATTTTAAATAAAAAGACGCATATGGAGTCATACAGATCATACAGTGTGTCCGATTGAGGTAAGGATGATTCCTACATGTGTGAAATGAATTAAGGATAATTTTCATAAAGTATAAAAACAATACAAATGTGTTTTAATGATTTTTATTATGTCATTTGTCTATTTCACTAAAATGTCATTTTAAATTGGAAAAACATACATTAACTCGAATTGATAACATAGTGTGTCAGTTTGATGTGAGACCAATTACAACACATAAAAATTATTTATTAATTTATTTCATAAATTATCTAGAAATTTTGAGTTTGTTTTCTTAGTTTTCCTTAAGTGACACTTTTTGAACTTAAATTTCATTTTTAAACTGATATTGGACACATTGAGTCATACTGGTTACACTATGTGTCAGATTTAGGTTCAGATGATTCAAACACATCATAAACCACATATGTATATTTTAATTAATTTAAAAAAATCCTATGAATGTTTTTATCAGTTTTTAGTAGTTATGTTATATTTTTTACTAAAATTGATGTCAATTTTAAATAATCAGACCAACATGAAGTCATACCGGTCACAATGTGTATCAAATTGAGGTTATTATGATTAATAAACTTCTAAAACTATATATAGATCATTGTCCTAATGTATAATAATAATTCCAATGTTTTTAATTAATTTTATGGTCATCATATTCATTTTTTAGTAAAAAGTCATTTTAAATGACAAATACATACTTTGATTCATATCGATCACACCGTCTGTCAGTTTGACGTGGGATCAATTCATACATGTCAAAAATTAATTACGAATAGATTTACTAAATTATTAATATAGTCTGAAAGTGTGTGGTTAGTATTCAGTTAGTGACACTTTTTGAACTAAAATATCATTTTAAACTGATAATAGAATCATTGAGTCATACCGGGAACATCATGTTTGAGATTTAGGTTGTAAATATTCATACATGTAAATAATGACATATGGATCGTTTCTATAATTTATCAAAACAATATGAATGTTTTTGGTAAGTTTTGAGTATTTCAGTTGTCTTTTTTACTAAAATTGAAGTCAATTTTAAATAAAATGGTGCACTTGGAGTCATGCCATTCACAGAATGTGTTGGATTGAGTTGAGGATGATTTCTACATAACTATAATGAGATATGGATTGTTTTATTAATGTATAAAATAATAGAAATATGTTTTCTCAGTTTTGAGAATGTCAGTTATCTTTTTAATTGAAATTAATGGAAATTTTAAATAAAAAGAAACACATAGAGTCATACCGGTCACACTATGTGTCATATTGAGGATTGTATGATTCCTAAACATACCAAAGTCTCAAATAAAATACTAAATTAATATATCACACATTTATTTCCATTGTCTTTCTTTGTCGAACTACCAACACTATATATTGAGTCGATGTTCTTAGTCAAAAACCATTCTTGTTGTTGAAATCCAGAAGAGAAGGGGAACGTCATATTCCCATTATATCTTGAGAAGTCAAAAAAAATGTGAATTTGAGATTTCTATACTATTATATATTTCAACCATGAGAAATTTCTTATAGATATTAACAATGAGTCAATATATGGTGTTGGATGTTGGAAAAATAATGAAAATGAAAATCGTGGTAACATTGTATGTTAAAAACATTTTATATCTTTTGTGGCTCGTTGTATGTAGTTGAATGAACAATATGACATCCCAAAAGATCTATTGAAAAAACATACTAAGTATTAGATAAATAATATATTAAAATTAACTTACAAATACTGGATAAAATGATGGAAACATTATTTAAATACGTAGCAGCAATTCATATTTTTATGATGGTTGTATGCAAAACTAATGAATTTTAATATTGTAATTATCTAATTTATAGGATAAAATAAAACAATACACCTTTATAAGAAAAAAAATATTATATGATTAATACAAAAAATTAAATTAATCCAAAATATGATATAATATATTAATTATAAGGACAATAATTTTACTGTACATACATTAATATTACCTCT
This sequence comes from Viscum album, assembly GCA_963277665.1. Lineage (NCBI taxonomy): Eukaryota > Viridiplantae > Streptophyta > Magnoliopsida > Santalales > Viscaceae > Viscum > Viscum album. The sequence goes on from OY728165.1 coordinate 940,756,703, forward strand.
GTGATTGAGCACTGGAAGGAACATCAAGGAAAGTGATAAATTACAACACTCTATGTGTGAATTTTTTTTGGAGAATATTTGTGTGGATTATTTGGTCTATAAATTCATGAAATATGGACAAGCCAACCTAACTCGAAGAAAATAATCCACCTGTATAAGAAAATAAATTCCTATGTGAGTAATACTAAAAAGAAATAAATTAAACATTAATATGAAATAATTAATTGAATTTATGGTCAATTATTTTTTTGTGAAAATATCAATATTACCTTTGGTATTGATTATAGGCAATGTGATTTCCCTTCCTTCAAATGAAGTAGATGGATCTTGAAGGAATATAACACCCTGAGGTTTTTTAGATTATTTTTTTTGAATTAATTTACCTTTGTTGATATTTTTCATTTCACACGACACTAAATATATCTATATATATATATATTTAAGTACTATGTAAAAAATTCTTCCACACATCACTGAATTGGCTTGTACTACCCAAAATACTGACTTGGATTGCACTAACCACAAAAAACGACATGTCATACATTAAATGCAACACTGAGTTTCAACAAAGCATCATTTTATTATATGTTTTTTTCTAAATTGTTATATATATAGACAAGATTTTCAAATAGTGACATTAATATTAATTAATATTTTTCAAATATTTTTTATAACGGTTTCATATAAATAAAACTTATTGATAATGAAAAATATAATTTTTGGAAAATTCCTTATATTTTTAAAAATAATATGAACTACAATTCATGTCCGTCTATGAAAAAAATAAAAAATAAATTTATAAAAATATAAAAATCAAATTTGATAAAATAAAAATAATTTTTTAATTTATAATGTTGAAATTATCTTAGGGAGAATTTTTGGGATGTTTCTTAGAAACATCATTTCATGATGAAAAGTGAAAAATATGACTTTTTAAAAAAAAAATATCCTTTTTGTTTCAATAATTATTATTTTTATATTATAAATTATATTTTATAATGTAAAATTATATAATTTATACATATATTTATTCCATTATTTCATTATAATCAATTTAACTTATAATTGAATATAAAAACATAACAATTTTTTGAACATTTTGATACTTTAAAAATCTATTAATTTTTTCCATCCCCGGGATTAGAATTTATATAAATTTTTCAACATATGTGAATTGAATTTATAAAAATGGAAATAAACAATTTTAATCAGTATAATATTTAGAATTTAATTATATAATGATAAATTTTGACCAAAATGATTAGTAAAAGTGATTAAAATTTATCATTGTGATTATGGTCAAATTAAGGTTAATTAGGGACTGAAACTTAATCTCAGGGACCCAAATGACCTATAGAGTTGTCAAAAGCCCATGTTTTTTCATCTTTAGGCTGTAAACATTCCATTCGTGATTTATGTTGGTTTTATGACCTTTTTAGGTAAGAACATGTGTACACATAACTGGTTCTCAATAATTCCAAGTTAGTCCTTTTCCTTCCCTATAAAGGCCACCAACTCCCCCACATACTCAAACCTCTCAGAACTACTAGTTTTGGCCAGGTTCTAACCAATAAACTTACCAACAATCCTAAATTCCTCCTAGAAACCTTCCCTTAGATAGATGGCAATAAAAGGAAGCCTTTTGGCAGAAACCAAAAGGAGTTACCCGATTAAGAGATAAAACCTTATCTCAATCTCATTTCATTAATATTACTTATCCACCAATTCACTCTCTTTATTCCAAGATTACATAACCAAACCAGTATCCCCAATATACAAGGATTTTTTTACGATAATATTTTTACCAACACATTCACACACCTCCTTCAAATGGGTAACGATCGTAATGTTTTTGTGTACGGTGGATTTCCACCCCATAAAACGATGACTCACCAATTTTCTATAATGCCTCTAATGGTGGAAATTATGATGGAAACTATGTTTATAAATATAATAAAATATAATTATTATTTATTTAACCTTATTTATTACTTTTACAATACATAACTTTTTTACTTTCCATTTCATGTAAATGCGATAATTTCGTTTAAGGAAGTGTGGACTACTGGCCCCTCAAATGCGATTCAATCTCACACTACATGGAATGTATTAATGCTGAGTATAGTGAAATTATATGATATATATAAAATTATAATAAAAATTTAATTATATTATATAAATATAATAAAATATTTAATTTCTTTTCTATAGGACAATAAAAATGAAAACAACATTCATATGTAGACATGACTTACAATCTCCATAAACAGTGTATTCCATTTCATAATTACATAATATATAGATTATTAAATTACACATATACTCTATATACATGATATTTGTATCATATTTTACATTTTTGAATCATAATATATTTCTATGTATCATGAATATAGCAATATAATTCAAATACTAAGAACAGATAGAATATTACGTGAAGTGAAACCTTAACATAGGATTGTAAACAAGTGGGAAATATAATGTCGTAAAAATCCATATATGGTATTATTTAAAATAATATAGTTATTTAAAATATATATAATGAATTTTTATTTATTATATAGGTGTTTTGAATGTGTATGATGAGAGACAGGACACTAGGTAGGGGATTTCATCTCACTTTTTATTTCAGTGAGATTCATGTTAGGTTCGCCACTCTTTCCTTTTTTGTAGTGTATGTACTTCCAATAAATGTATTATATGTGTCCTATAATTAAATTTATGGGTATTAAACTATCCATTTTAAGTTATTTTTTTTATTGGGGTACAAGTTTAAACAGTTATGAAATCGGTGAAATAGTTTTGCCTCAATTTGTCTTCTTTAAGACTCATGCTTTTTAGGCACCTAAATTCTATTTCAAGGTGTATATAATTACATTTTACATTTTATATCCTTAATATAATTCTTCTAATTATATTTTGAAATTCATGAAATTTAATTTTCTTACAATATTTCTTGATTACAATTTACCAAGTTATAATAGTTTTTTGAGACAATCTTATCACTTTTCAAGATAGTTTATGTTTATACGTCTTTTGATGAAATTTTATAACCTATCACTCAATAAATTCATGAATTTACTTATATTATGTTTATTAAATATAAATACATTTATTAGACCATTTTCATATATTTTATACTTAATATAATTCTCGTAATAAATTAAGAAAATTTGACTGTATTTTTCTCTTCGGTCAGAAATCTGTGTTATTAAAAAACCATCTTTTCAAAAAAAAGGTAAATTTTTTTTCAAGAATTATATATAAGATTTCAATTTATTTGCAAATAAATGGATTTTAATAAATTTTCAATCACATTTCATATTTTTTCAACAAAAAATATTTTCAAAACATTTTCTATCATTCTTTATAAGTTTTTAATGATTTTTCAAATAAAAAATATTTTTAAATGTTCTATAGCTCATTTTATATGTTTTAATAGAAAAACGTCTTCAAAATTATTTTAATTAATCATTATAAGTTTTCAAGATATATTATAATAAAATTATTTTCAAATGGTTTTATGTTTTGAAAATCATATTTCAAAGAATAAAGGATATTTTTCTCAAAAAACATTTTTGAAAAAAATTTCAAAATTATTTTCCATCTAAGATTACATCTATTGATGTTACTCATTACATTCTAGGAAATGATCTAAATATTCCATTCCAATTATTTCTATGAATTATTTATTCTTAATATCATGTTGTTTATGAAACTGGTTTCTATTTCATGGGTTATATTTTTATGAAATATATTTCTCTATCATGGTTTATGATTTTGAGGAAATAGTTATGAAACCTATATCTTTTTCAACAAGTTATAATATTTCTAAATTTTATTGATACGCAATTAATTACATGTATTATAATATTATTATTTATGATCTTGTGGAAAATGTATGTATGGTTTCATTATGAGATAGGTGGGACCTATATCTCTATCCAATAAGTTGGGTAAAAATTTATATCTCATGAGATAGACATGGGTGGAATGTGAAATGAACTCGGTTCAATATTACATGTTTGGGATGATGAATGAAATCAAATCAGTAATAAAAGGCAGGAACAATGGTGAACCCGGTTCAGTAAAGAACTTTTTCCACTAAGATGCTCATGGCCGGAATGCCTTGGCTACTGTGGAAATCATTATTTATGCTTATGTGTCTCCCACAATACCATGTTTTGTTACTATGTTATACTTTCATGGATTATGTTCTTTATTTTCATATAATTCGTGTCTTATGAACTGAAAATCATTATTATGATATCTAATATTCTAGGTACAATCTTAAAATATTATTCTCAAGTTCTTTACCCTTTTGTTCATGTTTTTCATACACATTTATTTATTTACCCTAGTTGTTCATCTATGCTCACTCCTTTTTTATGTTTACTTTCCCAAACATATGAAGAAAGGTTTTAGGTGGATGTATTAAAGGTGGAGATATTTGTGGGAGATGATGAAGATATTTAATGAGGATAAAAGATTTTGTTTCCATGTTTCCAATGACACTAAACTATTATGGTCCTCGAGCATGTATTTTTGTAATGTATTAAATATTTATCTAGAATGATGTAATATGCATGTATATAAAATTTGGGTATCTATAGTAGGTATCAAAGAAAAGGTTTAGTAATCCTTTGGAATCTATGATGATAAAACATTTGTGAGGTCACAAGGTATATTTCTAAGGATGTGTCTAGGGATGTCTCTAAAGATACTTCTAAGGATGAGTCAACAATTTGGAAAATGCCCAGAAATTATGCTAAAGGATAGAGTGAGTGGTTTCCTAGAAGTACATCACTTTCTAGATATTACAAGTGGATGTGGCTCAGAAATTAATATACCTAGAGGTAATAAGATTGAAAATATGTTTTGATCTTGACTTGAGGTAATATATTACATGAAAACGGGCCTTGTTGCAAACCTAGATTGACACTCCTAGGGTGTAACGTCCCAGACCTGGAAATAACAACTGCAGATGATATAAAAAACTGTATATAAATGATGATGCTACATGTTTCAAGTTCTAAGAAAACATCCAGAACATTTTATACATCAATACAGTACAACAAAAAGCAGAGTACAGCAAAGCAAAGTAAACAGCTGACAGTTGCATCGCGAGACTAGGCTCGGTCCCATGCCCTCCTGCTCCTCAGCAATATTCAAGTACCTGTATAGAGACTCTTTCCCATATCTACACCTACAGCAACATAATATGTTTGGGTCCAAAAGCGTGACCCAAACATGGTGTGAGAAACATATCTCAGTAAGCACCCACCAAAGGCTTGTGCTCAACTGTGTGTAAAGCATGTGACAAGTGTGCAGTAGTAAAAAGCAATAAACTAAGCCGTACTCAAAAGTAACTAAATTACTAGTTATATTTCCATTTAATTATTTATTTAATCCATTTAATTTAGTATCATTTCGTGCACAACAGCACCAAGCCCTCATTTCGACCAGTATCTCGTCCTCAGGCTAATATAGTGAAACACGCCCTCTGGATATACAAAATCTCTCCCTCAGGCATTGTAACAGAATTCTCACCCTCATGCATACGAAGTGTCACCCTCAGGCACAACTTTCAAGCCCTCAGGCAAGAAAGTTGCCCTCAGGTGGAATAACGATAGCCCTTGGGCTAAAATAGTCACACCCTCAGGCTAATATAGTATAGTGCCCACAGGCTAATAACAACAAAGCCCTCAGGCTAAATAGTTAACTGGGCCATGCCCAACATATCAAAATGCAGTAAACAATAAATTCATCTCATGGAAATTCTACAATTACTACATTAAAGGCATACCCTCGGGTATCCTGGCCAAACGACTAAACAGTGGAACACACCCCGGGGGTGGTTCCGGATCCAAGAAATGATCACAACCAGCATTTTATTATCACAATTTAATCACCTATGAAATTCTAGGCATTAAATATAGCAATGGTCTTAGCCACATGACACCCCAACATGGGTTCGTGGCACGAAAATGCACAAAAATGCATGACAGTTGGAAAACTAACACATAGCCACCTACCTTATACGTCAACGAATGTTATACCGGAACGCCGACTCCAGAAACATCCAAGAACGGTGTAGATCTGACGAAGAACAAAACCCATTCAAACATAAATAACTTACGTTAGGAGAATAAGTGGAAAGAATGGCACCAGGAGAGGAGAGGGCTTACCTGTGCGGTTCCAACGAGATCATCCGAAGCCGAATCAGATTCCAGACGAACACACGGCAGATCTTCAAAGGTCTGTCCTCCTCCTTTGGCTCCAAATCGGCTCAAGTGTCTCCTCTACCAAATGAGGAGGCTACTGCCTATTTTAAGCCAAAAAACAAAGTACACGGCGTGTACTTCTGAGTACACGGTGTGTACTTCTTTTATTTAACTGTTCATTTGGCAGCACTACCACACTGTTCATCCGTCGACATGAGTACACGGCATGTACTCCCAAGTACACGACGTGTACTGTCGCCCAGCTGGCGGCGACTCCACCGCCTTACTATTTAAGCATTCCGAATGACTACAAGGCATGTAAGGTACCACTACACGGCGTGTAGTCGCTTCCTACATCTCTCGTTGCTGACATGGCTACACGCCCCGTGTACTCATCCCAACACGGCCAAAAGTACAAGGCGTGTGGAAAAGTACACGACATGTAGTTCCAAAATTTAGGATTTTTCCCCATTTTCCATATTTTCTCAAAAACACTTAAGGAAAAGGAGGAGGAAGAAGCCCATACCACAAAACTAAGAACCGGGTTCTTATAAACTTCCCCCCTTATAGCAATTTGTCCCCGAATTTCCCTTACAAGGGTGGAAAAGAATAATTTCAGAACATCTCTGGCCACTGAGCACGTACGTCGGCCTCCCACTCCCAGGTCTCGTCTTGCACTCTCCCAAGTTGCAATAGCACCCGTACGAGAGGAACTGACCGGCCTTAGAGAACCTTCGTGCTCCTGTCAAAAATATGAATCGGATGCTCCTCAAAAGACGCATCGGCCTCTAGCTCAACCTCCTCAGGCTAGAAAACGTGAGACGGGTCTGAATGATAGCGGCGCAACTGAGACACGTGAAAGATGTCGTTCATGGCTTAGTATCGCTGCGGTAACCGCAACCGATAGGCAACCAGCCCGACTCTCTCAAGAATCTCAAATGGTCCCACATACTATGGTGAAAGTTTACCTTGTCTCTTGATTTGCTTGTGTCCCATCCTCAGCGAAACACACAAGAAAACCTGATCCCCGACCACGAACTCCAAAGGTCATCTGCGGCGATCAGCATAAGACTTCTGACGAGACTGCGTGGTAGCCATCTGCTTCTGAATCAACTGGACCTGATCAAATGTCTCTTGTACGAGATGTGGTCCCAGTAAAGCTGTCTCACCTGCCTCTAACTAGCACAAGGGTGATCGGCACAGCCTACCGTATAAAGCCTCGTATAGTGCCATCTCAATAGTCGCCTGGAAGCTATTGTTATAGGAAACCTCGAATAAGGGTATATGCTTCTCCCATGAGTCCCCAGAGTCTAGGATGCATGCATGCAGCATGTCCTCTAGCACCTGTATCGTACGCTCTGACAGGCCATCTGTCTGAGGGTGGTATGATGTGCTCAGAAGCACATGTGCACCCAGCGCCCTCTGAAAACCCTGCAAAAAACGAGACATAAAGCGAGTGTCCCTATCTGAAACGATAGAATGAGGGACCTCGTGAAGATGTATGATCTCTCGAATGTACATCCTTCCGAGCTCATCAACACTGAAGGTCTCCTTGATCGGCAAGAAGTGAGCTACCTTCGTGAGTCTGTCCACAACAACCCACATGGCGTCATTGCCTCGAGGTGACCTTGGTAACCCCGTCACGAAATCCATCGCGACATCGCCCCATTTTCACTCTGGAATGGGTAACTGTTGTAACAGCCCAGCTAGTCTCTGATGCTTCGCCTTCACCTACTGACAGGTGGAACACCTCGTAACAAAACCAGTTATCTCTCTCTTCATACACGGCCACCAGTACTAACGTCTCAAGTCACAGTACATCTTGGTAACCCCAGGATGAACTGCCCAAGCTGAAGCATGAAAATCCCAAATCATCTCCTCGCATATATCCCATGGAACCCATACCCATCCATGGAAATGAAAAACCTCATCATCACATATCGTCCAACAGGGAGGAGGGTCCTCACTTGCCACCGACTCCCGTAGAACTAGGCCTTCTAAAACTGAAAGTTGTCTCATCCTCACTCTATCCAAGAGGGTAGAAGTCGCATCTAAAGATGAAAGATAAGTCTTCCCCTAACTTTCATGCACCTTCAGATGCATTTTAGAGAACAAAGCCATGAACTCCCACTCACCACGGGCCTCCTGCACTGCCTATATCTGATTCTTCATGCTCAGTTCATCAGCTACTGCATTACCTTTACCAGGTGTATAGGCAAGCTCAAAATCAAAGGACTGTAGGTACTCGACCCACCTTCTCTACCTCAGATTCAGGTCACGCTGAGTAAAGATATACTTGAGGCTTTTTTGGTCGGTGAAAACCACAAAATGGTCTCCCAATAGATAATTTCTCCAACAGCACAACGCATGCACAACTGCAGCCAACTCGAGATCATGCGTCGGGTAATTCCTCTCATGTGGCCTCAACTTCCGAGACCTGTATGCAACAACTCGATCGCCTTGCATCAAAACTGCTCCTAGTACAATCCCTAATGCATCAAAATAAACTGTATAGCTCTTTCCCTGCTTTGGGAGTATCAGGATCGGTGCTGATGTCAACCTTCCCTTCAGGTCCTGAAAAGCTATCTCTCAAGCTTCTGACCAAACGAACTTCACACCCTTCTTAGTCAAGCTCGTCAACGGCACTGCTAAGAGGGAGAAGTTCTGTATAAAATGCTTGTAGTATCCAGCCAGCCCTAAGAAACTCCGTATCTCAAACAAGTTCTTAGGCTTCTCCCAGGAAACTACTACTCTCACCTTCTCTGGGTCTACTGCAACTCCTGCCTCTGAGATGATATGACCCAGGAAGTGAATCGGGTCCATCCAAAAGTGGCACTTCGATAGCTCAGCATATAGCTGATGCTCTCTCAGTGTACTCAATACTATCTTAAGATGGGTGGCATGGTCGTGTCGAGTGTGAGAGTTCACCAAGATGTCATCCATGAATACTACCACAAAAGAATCAAGATATTGATGGAATACACTATTAATCAGGGCCATGAAAACTGTTGGCGCGTTCGTGAGTCCGAACGGCATAACCAAGTACTCGTACAGACCAAATCTGCTCCGAAAAGCTGTAAGCGGTATATCTGATGGTCTCACGCGCAGCTGATGATATCCTTATCTCAAGTCAATCTTTGAGAACACTCGTGCTCCATGAAGCTGATCAAACAGGTCATCAATACTCGGCAAGGGATATCGGTTCTTAACCGTCAACCGGTTCAGCTTCCGATAATCCATGCAAAGTCTGAGGGTACCATCCGCCTTCTTCGCAAAAAGGACCGGAGAACCCAAAGGAGAAGTAATGGGTCGGATAAATCTCTTTGCCTATAACCTCTCTAACTGTCTCTTGAGCTCCTGTAGCTCAACTGTAGCCATCCTCTAAGGAGGAATGGACACCGGTGCTACTCCTGGCACTAGCTCAATAGAGAAATCCACCTCTGGCTCTGGAGGTAGACCCGAAAAGTCGTCTGAAAATACATCCCTGAAATGATCAACAATAGGAGGGAAATACGTCTGACAAGTCCCCTGGTCATCCTGATATAAGCTCTCAATCTGGGATGGGACTCCACCTTGCACATGATGTTCTGGTCTATCTCGACTCACTTGAACATCACATTCACCCTTGTATAGAAACTCTCCACCCTCTGGTGACGTGAAACACACCCTGCGACGATAGCAGTCTACAGAGGCTCGAAAGGGAACCAAATAGTCCATCCCAAGAATGATGTCATATCTCGTCATCTCTAGGACATAGAGGTCCCAAAGGAAGTGACACCCACCAACCTCAAGGGGGCACTCCTTGCACTGACGCACACCAGTCGTTCTAGTCCCCAACGGAGTATCAAGCATCATGACAACAGAAGATGAAGAAACACAGAGCCCAAGGCTCTCCACAATGGGCACAGATATGAAACTATGTGTTGCACCCGTATCAAAAAGCATAGAAGATAAGACAGAAGCTACTAGAATAGTACCTCTGACTGTCGAAGGTCTGGGATCCTGCTCCTACTGGGTCTGTTGCACTGTATATGTCTACCCAGTGTCGCGGCCCTGCGACATAGCATAGCTATCCTGAGCTATCCCACCCTGCTGCCTCTGCGATACTGGTGTCTGGCTACCACGGCCATGACCCCCATCTCTGCCTACACGCCCTGACGTATTCCAGTTCCCTGACTGGTAAGAAGCTACTGGTCCTGCTCCCGCACACGGAGTATGCACAGAACCCCTCTCACTATCCACTGGTGGATATGCCTGTAAAAGGGCTGCATATGACCCATCTTGCCACAAGCTTGGCACTCTACTAGATCGCGTGGACACTGCGGTCTCTTGTGCCCCTCTCTTCCAAACTGGTAGCACCTGATCAGAACACCTAAAGAGACTGCCTGGCTGGTACTGCCACCCTGAGAGAAGTCCATCTGTCTCTTCTTCTTGCCAGCCGAAATAGTACCAGTAACTAGTGCTGAACCGCTCTGGCCCACACCACTTACTTCCTTCAGGTTCCTCTCTGTAATCAGTGCCTGATTCACGATGGAGTGTACAGTAGGCAACCTGAAGACATTCATCAGTGCTCGAATGCATATCGAAGACCATCCTCAAATCGTCTGGCTCTTAGCATCTCATCACCCACCAGCATGGGTGCAAAGCGCTGAAGCTCCGTACAATGAACAGAATAGTCTATCACTGACATAGCGCCCTACTGCAGATTCATAAACTCTCGAGCTCTATCTGCCCTCAGAGTCTCGGGAAAGAAAAATTCATAAAAGACTGCCTGAAATTCTTCCCATGCCATGTCCCTATGATTCTCTGACTGGGTGGTAACATCCCACCACCTCTTGGTGGAATCACGCAGCATGTAAGTCGCGATCTTGACCCTCCTCCCTAGAGGAGTGTCAAGATGCTTGAAAATAGTCTACATCGATCTTAGCCAAGACTCCATAGCATGTGGTCTGCCATCCCCTGAAAACGTAGGCTGATGTTGCTGCTGAAAGATACGCGTCAGCTCAGCCATAGATGTAGCAGCCTGTGGTGATCCCTGAAAGGTCTGCATAAACCGAATAAAACCTTCACGGAACTGCGCCTCTGTGCCTGTGTCTAGTATAAAAGTTGGTGTCGCATCTGGCTCTACTAGAGGATTCACCGGTAGCCCATGGCCTGCCATCTCCGAAGTATAATCGCCACCGCTCTCCTAGAGAACAACTCACAGTCGTCTATGTGGCATGACACTACAGGGTCAAAAGCACGCCTCAGATTCAAAGTTATTAAGGCTGAAACAAAGAAACCACAATGGAACAAGAGGAATAAGGTAGCTCAATGTTTTCAAAAACAAAACTACACGGCGTGTACACTGACTACACGGCATGTACACTGACTACACGGCATGTACTTGACTTCCCTTCCCCTGCCCGGGTCCTTCTGCATGGCTAAGCCACACGGCTCCCATTAAACAAAACTACACAGCATGTACCTAATCTACACGACATGTATGGTGTTATTTTCCAACTGCTAATGTCACTTGTGTCATGGCCGACTACTCGTCTTACAACTACATGGCATGTTACACCCATACACGGCGTGTACAACACCCCGTTTCCCAGCCACCCAGCTAACATCATACGGTCTGCCCGCGGAGAAAACTATACGGCGTGTCTCACAGGTACACGACAAGTTCAGGGAGAGTTGACATCGGCCTGTGTTTGTTAGTTACACGGCTGAGTCCCTAGGTCACACTACACGGCGTGTTCATCATTGAAACGGCGTGTTCTATACAGGAGTTCACCGACCCGTGTTGTTAGTTACACGGCCGGACTCCGGGTCACACTACATGGCATGTCTATTTGGTACACGACGTGTTTTACCCAGGCCTTTCCCTACCCCGTGTCGCCGAACACAAAGTTTGTGACACGGGAAGAGACTACACCGCGTGTACTTAGGGTACACGGTGTGTACTCAAAAAGTTTATTTGTCTTCCTGAACAGAAAGACATACACGGCGTGTATAAAAATACTAAAAGGCGTGTACACTGGGTTTCCAGACAGTATGCCTCGAAAACTTCCCCGGAACCCAGAAAACACTGAAAAACAACACCTAAGTGTCAAATTCTGACCCGTGAGGGCCCATACTCCCCACGACTCAAAGTTTGACATATTATATGTATTATAACTAATAAACAGTCAATGATCCACCAAATTCTGGTCAATGGGGGCCCATACTCCCCAAAAACCAAAGTTTTGCATCCATTCTTTAAAAAAGCTCATACAAGGAATACCCTATCAAATAGTAGGTATTTTATCAGTGCAACTATCACAACAGCATGCTTTTCTAGCACAACACCTATCACAACAACATGCAGTTTTCTAATGCACCTACATGGCATTGGAAACTATGCATGGCATGTGATTCTTGCATGTGACTAAATTATGCATGAGATGGCATACCCACATCTCATCGGGTTGCAACTAAATAGAACCCACATATAAAATATAACAACATAATCCAAGTACGTCACCCAACGGTTAAAACATTTCAACTGTAATATTTGAAAAATCAGAAGAATTGCAAAATATGAGGTAGACTGGCTTTTCCCTGTACACGGGTTAGCTACACCCGGGCACAGCTTATTACCAACTACCATTCGTCATATCCCAGACTACGGCTCCAAATAGTAAGTCAAAGAAAAGAACCCCTCGGATACCACTTTGTAACGTCCCAGACCCGGTTTCCACACAATGAGTGCCCCGAATACGGTTCGCCACGTGACCTCAAGCGCATTTCTCTAAACGTCAGAGGCTGCCGACTAGCAGCGAGGGCCCAGGTCTGATAGTGGGGAAACTATGCCCTCATTTGTCAAAGTGCAGCGCAGCGGAATACAAAATAAAACATACAAGGACAGTGGAAGCATTAAACATACTCAACGGAAATAAAAACTATAGATGACATAAACAACTGTATATAAATGATTATGTTACATGTTTCAAGTTCTAAGAAAACCGACAGAACATTTTATACATCAATACAGTACAACAGAAAGCAGAGTACAGCAAAGAAAAGTAAACAGCTGGCAGCGGCATCGTGAGACTAGGCTCGGTTCCATGCCCTTCTACTCCTCAGCAATAGTCAAGTACCTATTCTTGCCCCTATCTACACATGCAGCGACATAATCTTTTTGGGTCAAAAAGCGTGACCAAAATAGAGTGTGAGAAACATATCTCATTAGGTACCCACCAAAGGCCTGTGCTCAACTGTGTGTAAAGCATGCGACAAGTGTGTAGTAGTAAAAAGCAATAAACTAAGCCATAGTCAAAAGTTACTAACTTACCAGTTATATTTCCATTTAATTATTAATTTAATCCATTTAATTTAGTATCATTTCATGCTCATCAGCACCAAGCCCTCAGGCCAACCAGTATCTCACCCTCTGGCTAATCTGGTGAACTACACCCTCAGGATATACAGAATCTCGGCCTCAGGCATTGTAACAGAATTCTTTCCCTTGGGCATACGAAGTGTCTCCCTCAGGCACAGAAGTCAAGCCCTCAAGCACGAAAGGTTTCCCTCAGGCGGAATAACGACAGCCCTCGGGCTAAAACAGTCACGCCCTAAGGCTAATACAGTATAGTGCCCACAGGTTAATTACAACAATGCCCTCGGGCTAAACAGGTAACCAGGCCATGTCCAACATATCAAAATGCAATAAAAAAGAAATTCCTCTCTTGGAAATTCTACAATTACTACATTAAAGGTATACCCTCGGGTATCCTAGCCAAATGGATAAACAGTGGAACACACCCCGGGGTGGTTTCGGATCCAAGAAATGATCCCAACCAACATTTTATTATCACAATTTAATCACCTGTGCAATTCTATGCATTAAATATAGCAACAGCCTCAGCCACACGACACCCCAACATGGGTTTGTGGCACAAAAATGCACAAAAACGCACGACAGTTGGAAAACTAACACAAAGACACCTACCTTATACGTCAACGAACGTTATAACGGAACACCGACTCCAGAAACACCCAAGAACGGCATAGATCTGACAAAGAACAAAACCCATTAAAACGTAAATAACTTACGTTAGGAGAAGAATTGGTAATAACGGTACCAGGAGAGTAGAGGGCTTACCCGTGGGGTTCCAACGAGATCGTCCGAAGCTGAATCGGATTCTAGACGAACACCCGGCAGATTTTCAAAGGTCTGGCCTCCTCCTTTGGCTCCAAATCGACTCAAGTGTCTCCTCTGCCAAATGAGGAGGATACTTCCTGTTTTAAGCCGAAAAAACAAAGTACACGGTGTGTACTTCTAAGTACACGGCATGTACTTCTTTCATTTAACTGTTCATTTGGCGGCACCGCCACACTGTTCATCTGTCGGCATGAGTACACGACATGTACTCCCAAGTACAGGGCATGTACTATCACCCACCTAGCGATGACTCCACCGCCTTACTATTTAAGCCTGTCAACTGGCTATGCGGCGTGTAAGGTACCACTACATGGCTTGTGGTCGGTTCCTACACCCCTCATCACTAACATGGCTACATGCCCCGTGTACTCATCCCAACATGGCCAGAAGTACACGGCGTGTAGTTCCAAAATTTAGTATTTTTACCCATTTTCCATATTTTCTCAAAAACACTTAAGGAAATGTAAAAAGAAGAAGCACATACCTCAAAACTAAGAATCAAGTTCTTACATAGGGAATATTATATATAAATTCACAAAAATGTCATGAACCACTATGAATTATTTAAATACATGTTGAATATGAATAACCTGTGATGAACATATTGTGTCATATATTAAAGAAGTTTTCATGATTTATACATCCCATATGTAAATATTTTCATGACATTGTGGACTTTTGCTATGATAAGTAATACTCACACTATGTTTCTGGTTTTTTTAGAATAGATATAACTCGAAGGAACATGGTTTACATTTAATGTTTCAGATATAGAAATTATGGGCAATATCCATATCAATTTTTCAAGTGTAAATATCACAATGAGAATCTTGAAGGTGGTAAGAGTATTATTTATACATCTAAAGATAAAGATACCTCAAATGACATGTGAATGGTTTGTGATGTTCATCTAGTATTTTTTATATTAAACATTGGAATCATGATTAAAATGAGGTTGATTATCCTTAATACATGATTCATATTTCTTAATCTAGTAAAAAAGTATTAAGGAATAATTTTATGAGGCCTATGTAATGGTTTAAGAATAATTTTGAAGGAATGAAATATTTATGTTTTGGAATTTGTATATTATGTTATATGAATTGTAAAATATATGATTGTTTTTAGTATAAGTTTTCATTAAGGATTTAAAATCACATGTTGGATGGTGATGAAGACATATAAAAATGATTTCATGGAAAGTTTGTATTTTTATTAAGGGAAACTAACCCTTAATCAATGTCTGACATTGATATAATAATGATTGGATAAATATAATCTCGATATGAATAATTAAATTAGATGGTATAGGTTACCCTGGAACTGATTATTAGAAAATCTTTCTATTCCATCAAGGATTAAGTTTACAACTTCGTGGATTTAAGTGATATATCTAGTAATTACATGATTATGTAAGCGTGCATGTTTTCCAAAAGGATAAATGATAATTAAGGTTGTTGATATGTTTCAGGGGATTATATGATGATGGTATTCATAGGTTTGGAATGTGAAAAACAACAGGTACATTGCATTTTATGGGGGTTAAATGTTAAGATAAATTCATGAAATTATCTCCAATGATTTGAATTTTCATCTTTCATAGTGGTTATATAGTTACCCATTTATAGAATGTTTATGTTATACTTAAATGAATTCAGTATGATTACAATGTTATCTCTCTATATAAGGATTTTTGAATATTGGATAGCCTATTCAAACTACTTCATTTTGATGAAAAATAATGAAAAATGGTGTTCTATATCATGGATCTCATGTACTGTTAGTACATCAAGAATGAAAAAGTCGCATTCCTTTTTAGAGAAAGAGGTTAAGTTGATTAAGAAAAAACAAAGTGTGACATTGTCCTAAAATCGTGAAACAATTTTTTTCATGAAAATTATTTATATTTGATAAAAAATATATTAACCCCAAAAACTTTATCCCAGTACCTCATTTTTTGATGAAATAAATTATCCCTTAGTTCATCAATGATTTATGAATTTATTATTTTTAAATCTCTCTTAACTTAGTTATCTATCACTATCCATTAGAACATGATAGTTATATTTTTCTTCCATGTCCAAGTTTTCACTCCGCACCTATGTTCCTTTTTGTAGAAACCTATTTATTTGTTACTTTGGGTAACAATTATGGTTAAAACATTTCCTTTTTAAGGAAAGTTTTGATGTTCATTTTTATGAAGTAGGTTTTAATTAATTAAATATTCAATTATTAAATGATTGATAACCCAGATGAATATTTATGGATAAATATATTTTAAGGGGGATAGAATATAACACCCCGAGATTTTGTGAATTATTTTTTTAGAATTAATTTAACTTTTTTATATTTTCAATTTCACTTGACACTAAAAATATTTCATTATATATATATATATATATATATATATATATTAAAGTAATAAGTCAAAAGTTTCTTCACATGGCACTAACTTCTCTTTCACTACACGCAATATCAACTTGTCTTTCACTTCACGCAACACAAACTTGGCGTACATTACACGCAACACTGAGTTTCTATCAAAAATCATTTTATTATAATTTTTCGAATTGATAGAATTAAACACTAGCCATTAATAATATTTTTATAAATACTAATGACTACTTTCCAAATATTTGTATAATTATTTTATATAAATAAAACATATTGATAGAGAAAGATATAATTTTTTGTAAAGTCCTAATGAGTTTAAAAATACTATGAACTATACATCATGTCCATATATGAAAGACAATAAATTTAATTTTAAAAAAAATATAAATTAAATTTGATAAATTAATCTTTATTTTTGAATTTATAATGTAGAAATTATCTTTGGGTGAATTTTTAGGTTATTTCTAAGAAACAGTATTTCTTAATGAATAATGAAAAATATTGATTTTTAGTTAAAAAATATATTTTCTTATAAATAATTATTAATTTTAAATTATTATATCAATTTGTTTCAATGTCACATTAGATCAATTATAAAAATATTAATACCAATTAAGTCATTATAATCAATTTCACTATAAAATTGAATATAAAAACCTAACAAACCTTTTAACATTTTCAACTTTAAAAATCTCTGATTTTATCCCTTATGCTGAATTAACATTAAGCTTAATTATTCATTTACTATGAATTTAATTTTAAAAAACATACAAAATTTTTTTTAATAATTACAATATTTAGCTTCTAATTATATAATTATAATTTTTGAACAAAATTATTAGTAAATGTGATTAAATTTAATAATACTGATTAAAGTCAAATTAAGCACAATCGAAGACTAAACCTTCATCTTACGGGGCCAAAAGAAATGGAAAATTGTCTAAAACCAATTTTAGATCAATATTTAGTCCATAAAACATCCATTATTTATAGTTTTTTATTTTTAATGACTTTTTAGGTAATAAAATGTGTGCACCAATGTTTTTAAAAAAATTCAAAGTGAGTCCTTTTCCCTCCTTATAAATCGCCACCACCTCTCCCACATCCTCACACCTCTAAAACCACTTAGTTTTGGCCTATATTTACCCAATAAACTTACCAAAATCCCTTAATTCCTTATATAATCCTTCCCTTGGGCATAAGGCAATCCAAGTAAGCCTTTTGGAACAAACCAAAAGAAGCTACCCAATTCAGAGGTAACACCTTCCCTCTAGCTCCTTTATTTTACTTTTATTATACACCCATACACTCTATTTATTCCATGATTGTATAAAAAAATTATCACAAATATAATAATATTTTTATGCTAATTTTCAACCTAAAATTACACACACCTCTATTCAATGGGTAATTAACATATTGTTTATTTGTTTGACAAACACCTGCCTCACAAAACAACGATTGTTGAAAATTCTTTAACACCTGTCATAGTGGAAATTATGGTGGAAAAAATGTTTATATATATTATATATTATATTTATTATGTATTTAATCTTTTTTATTACTTTTATAAACATGTATTTTTACTTTCCATTTGGTGTAAATATGATACTTTCATTTGAGGAAGTGTGGACTACCACCCCCTCAAATCCATGTGATTTGTTCAAACACTACATAGAATGTATTAAGGATGCGTTTGTTGAAATTATATGATATATATAACATTATAATTATAATTTAATGATATTGTATTTATATATACACATATTTCCTTTTCATTTTTTTCAATACGACAATAAAACCAGAAACAACATTCATTCATATCTATGAATTACCATCTCTATGAATGGTGAATTCCATTTCATATTTATAAATTCTATAGATTATTAAAATAAAAATATACTATTTATACATTATACTTATATCATGTTTTACATTCTGGAATCATGATATAAGTATAAGGGCCAACAATATAACAAATTAAGAGACATACGAAAAACAAAGCGAATATTACCTGAAGTGAAACCGCAACATACGATTATTAAAAATTGGAAAATATAAGGTGGTACTAAAACCATATATGGTATTTTATATAAGAATATTTTTCATTAAAATATTTATAATATATTTTTAGTTTTTATACTGGTGTTTTTAATGATTATGATGAGAGTCAAGACACAAGGTATGGTGATTTCGTCTCACTTTTTATTTCTGTGAGATACATGCTATGTTCGCCACTCTTTCCTTTTGTGTGGTGTATATACTACCCATGATTTTATTCAATTTATATTATAATTAAATTTATGGGTATTAACGTATCAATTTTATGATCTTTATCTCATGGGGTATTTTTTAAAACATTTATGAAATTGTTGAAAAAGTTTTGTCTCAATATTCATTCTTTGACACTCAAGCTTTATTATGCACCTAAATTCTCTTTCAAGGTGTATATACTTAAATTTTACATGTTATATAATTTATTTAAATATTTCAATGAAATTTTAATCTTCATTAAATTTATTTTTCTTAAATGTTGTGTATGATACCATGTTATAAGTTATAAGATTTTATCGAGACAATCTTATCGAATTTCAAGATTGTTTATCTTTATTCTTTTTTTGAAGAAATACTATAACCCATCTCTAAAGAAATTCATGACATTTCATAACCTACATTTAGTCAATATATATCCATGTATTAGTACCATTTTTACACTCTTTGGTACTTATGATAATTAAGATAATTCTTATAAGAAAATATGATTGTATTTCTCTCTTCTGTTAGAAATCCATTTTTTTCCAAAACCCTATTTTTAAAATTATTTTCAAAATGTTTTGAAGAATTATTTACATGTTTTAAATTTATTTTCAATGAAACGTTTTTCAGAACATTTTAAATAATTCTATATAAGTTTTAAATTTTGTTTCAAAGAAAAATGTTTTAAATTTTTCTTAAGGTTTATTTTAAATTTTTTCAAGGAAACAGGTCTTCAAAATTATTTGAGATATTCATTATACGTTCACTAATATAAATTGATCATAGGGTTCAATTAATATTTTTTCTAAGAATAGGTTGTGGTTAATGTAATGGTATTTATGAAACCCATTCCTCATTCATGGGTTATATACTTATGAAATCTATTTATCTTTCATAGGTTATGATTTGGTGAAATTTTTATAAACCTTGTATCTTATCCCATATGTTATTACATGTTTACATTTTTATAATACCCATTTTGTTGCATGGGTTATGATATGATTATTTATGATCATGTTGAATATGTCTGTATGATTTAATTATGGGATACATGGAGCCTATATCAACCACCAAAGCATTGGATAAAGATTTATATCTCATGAGATAGACATTTCTAGATTGATTAATGAACTCAATTCGATGTTACAGTGATAGAAGGTGAAATGAACTAGGCTCAGTATTATAAGGATGGAATGGAAAATGAACTCAGTTCAGTATTATAGGGCTAGAATGATGACAAAAATTTGTTCAGTAATACAGCGATAAAATAAAGGTGAACCCTGTTCAGTAAAGGGATTTTCCACTAAAATGGTCTCGGTAGTAATTCCATGACTCCTATGGGACTAATTATATATGATTTTGTGTCTACTATAATTGCATGTTTTATTCTTATGTTATTATTTCATGGATTATGTTTTCTAATTTCTTATTATTCATTTCTTTTGAAATTCCTATATTTATTATGATCTCTAATATATAGAGTATGATCTTTAAATGTTAAGCTCATGTTCTATACCCTTTTGTTCATGTTATGTTTACACAATTTGTTTATTTACCCTTACTAAGAATCTATGCTCACCCATTTCTTAGGTTTCCTTTCCATAGGTTTTGAAGAAATATTTTAGCTAGAATTACTAATATAGTAGTTTTTTATGGGTGATTTTGAATATATTTCACTACGACATATGATTTTTTGTCCATGTTTCCAATGACACTAAACTATTTTGGTTCTCAAACATTTACTTTTGTAATCTAAGGAATATTCATCTAAAATGATGTAATATCCATGTATGTCAAGCCTAGATTTCTATAGTTGGAATCAAAGGAAATAATTAGTCATCATTTGGAAACTAGATTGATAAATAATTACTTATATCCCAAGGTATATTTCTAAGGTTATGTCTATGGATTTCTCCAAGTATAGGTATAAGGATGAGTCAACTTTTAAGAAAATGTCCTGGAATTTTGGTAAAGGATAGAGTGAGTTTTTTACTATAAATAAATCTGTGTCTAGATAATACAAGAGGATGTGGCTCTGGCATAGATGTACCTTGGGGTAACAACTCTAACAAGGTGTTCTGAGCCTGAGTGGGGGTAATCTATTACATGACAGTGGGCCTTGCTACACACCTAGTTTGACACTCCCATGGTATATTCTCATGACTATGTGATTTTATTCTATGATAAGTAATGATCAAACTATGCTTTTGGTTTTAATTAATAGAGATAACATGAAGGAACGTGGTTCAAATTTAATTCCTTAGATAATGAAATTATGGGAATTATGTGAATTTGTTTTACAAGTGCAAATCTCATAATGTGAATTATGATGGTGGTATGAGTATTGGTTATAATTTTGATGATAAAGAGACCTCAAAGGAGATGTGAAAGGTATGTGATGTTCTTCCAGTATTTTTTATATTAAACATAAAAAGATTGATTAGATTGAGGTTGAGGAACCTTAATACATGATTCATATTTAAGATTCTATGAAATATGTATTAATGAATAACTTGATGAGGCCTAAGTAACATATTAGGAATAAAGTTGGAGGAATGAAGTATTTATGTTTTGGAATTCAAAGATTATTTTATATTAATTTCAATATATATGATTATTTTCATTATATATTTTTCTTAAGGATTTAAAAGGATATGTTGTATGGTGATGAAGACATAGAAAAAATATTTCATAGAATGGTGATATTTTTAATAAGGGAGGGTACAACTTAATTAATGTCTAATATTGAGATAATGTTGTTTGGATAAATATATATTGGATATGAATCAGTAAATTGGATGGTATGGATTACCCTGGGACTGATTATTTCTAATGTATTCTATGTCATCATGGATGAAGTTCGCAACTTCATAGATATAAATGATATATATAGTAATCATTGTAATAATGAAGCATGCATGTTTTTTTAAAGGATTTACACTAATTATGGTTTTACCATGTTTTTTGGGAATATACATTGAGGGTATTCACATTTTTGGAATGCTACAACCAAGTGGCACATTGTGCTATATGGGGGATCAATGTTAAGATTAGTTCATGAAATTCTTTCAAAATATTTTAATTTTCATCTTTCAGAAGGGTAATAAGGTTAAATATTTATAGAATGTTCAGGTTACACTTCAGATGAAGTAGGTAAGATTAAACTGTTATCTATCCATATAAGGATCTATACATATTATGTAGAATGTTCAAACTACTTTATGTTAATGAAAACTAATAAAAAATTGGATGACCTATCATGAATCTCATGAATAGTTTTACTTCAGGAATGAAAAATTCACCTTATTTTTAGTGAAATAGGTGAAGTGGATCAACTAGAAATAAAGGGTGACATTGCTATAAAATCATGCAATTATATGTTTTCCTGAAAACTCTTTAACTTTAAGAAAGAGGATGTTGTGACAAAAAAAAGTTATCGAAGTACCTCTATTTCCGATGAATCATATTTTCCTTTTTTTTTGTCATTGATTTATAGTTTTCTGACTATTGAAATTATCTTAACGTCATTCTCTATCACTATCCATTAGAACATGATAGTTATATTTTTTTCCAGGTCCATTTTTTCACTTACCACCTATGTTCCCCAATTTAGAAACCTAGTTTTATGTTACTTTGGGTAACCTTTATTGTTCCAACATTCCCTTTTTAAGGTATATTTTAATATTCATTTTTACGATGTGCGTTTCTATGAATTAAACTTTAAAGTATTAGTACAATGATAACCTATACAAATTTCAATGGTGAAATTCATTTTAAGTGGGTTTGAATGTAACACCCTGAGATTTTGAGAATTATTATTTTTTGAATTAAATTAACTTTTTGATACTTTACATTTCACATGGAACTGGAAAATTTATATATATATATTGAAACACTATGTCAAACAATCCGTCACCTGACACTTAATTTTCTTGCACTACACATAATACTGACTTGGCTTGCGCTACCTACAACACTGACTTGGAATACGTAACATGAAACACCAAGTTTTGGCGAAACATCATTTTATTATAATTTTTTTAAAAAATTATATAATTATAACCACAAAATTTAATTTAGTGATATTAATATTAATAAATACTTTTCAAATATTTTTTATAATGGTTTTATATAAATAAAACATATTGATAACAAAAGATATAATTTTTGGTAATGTATTTTTATGTTTAAAAATAATATGACCAACACTTCATGTCCTTCTATGAAAAAAAATTAATTTTAGAAATGTATAGGAATTTTACGTGATGAAATATACTTCATTTTTTAATTTATAGTGCCAAAATTATTTTATGGCTAATTTATGGGATTTTACTATGATACTTCATTTCTTGATGAATAATGAAAAATCTAATTTTAAGTTAAAAACTGCATTCTCCTTTGAATATTATTAATGATAAATTATTAATTCAATTTTTTTAAGTAAAAATTAAATCAATTACACATCTATTAATACCATTAATGTAATTATAATCATTTTAACTTTTAAATTTAATATAAGAACTTAACAAATTTTTGAACATTTCTTCTATATTAAAAACTCGTTATTTCATCCCGTCTCTAAGATTGGCATTAATGTTATTTTTTCCACTTATGTAAATTGAGTTTTGAAAAAATTACATATATTATTATAATAATTATAATATATAGTGTCTAATTTTATTATGTTAATTTTTGACCTAAATGATGAGTAAAAATGATTAAAATTATTCACAACGATTACGGTCAAATTAAGCTTGATTAGCAACTAATCCTTAATCTATGGGGCCCAAATGACATAGACACTTGTCAAAAACCCATTTTATAGAACTATTTAGTCCATAAACCTTAAAATATTAATATATTCTTGTTTTTTATGACTTTTTCTAATTAATAACTTGTGTACATCTATCTTATTTTGAAAAATTCTGAGTGAGTCCTTTTCCTTCCCTATAAAACGCCACCAACTCTACCACATCCTCACTCCTATAAAAACACTTATGATCAGACATGATATAACCAATAAAAATCCCAACATCCCTTAATTAATCCTATAGTTTTTATCTTGGGATGAAGTCAATTCAAGGAAGCCTTTTGGCAAAAACCAAAAGGAGTTACCCAATTAAGAGTAACACCTTCTCTCAAGATCCTTATTTTAATATCCTTATCCACTCCCCCCACTCTCTTTATTCCTTGATTGTATATAAACACCAGTTTCCTAAATATAATTTTATTTTTTATACTAATGGTTCTACGTACACTTACACACAAATCTATCTAATGTGTAACGAACGTATTGTTTATGTGTACGGTGAACTTCTGCCTCACAAAATGATGATTGTTCAAATTAACTTACCACCTATCATGGTGGAATGGAAACTATATGTAAATATATTATACATTATTTTTATTATTCTTTTAATATTTTGTATTTTTCATAGCACATATCTTTTTTCATTCCTTTTTATGTAAATACATAAATTTCATTTGAGGAAGTGTGGACTACGACCCTCTCAAAGCGATGTGATTCATTCACAAACTACATGGAATGTATTAAGGATGGTTTTAGTGAAATTATATGATATATATAACATTATAATTCATATTTAAGGATATTATATACATATATACATATATTTCAATTTCATTTTTATTCAACTCGATAATAAAAAAGGAAAAAAATTATGTGTACGTACGACTTTCCATCTCTGTGAACGATGTATTCCATTTCATACTTATATATTTAATATATTATTATAATTAAAATATAATGGTTATACATGATATATATATCATTTTTTACTATTTATAATCA
Organism: Viscum album; assembly: GCA_963277665.1. Lineage (NCBI taxonomy): Eukaryota > Viridiplantae > Streptophyta > Magnoliopsida > Santalales > Viscaceae > Viscum > Viscum album. The sequence goes on from OY728165.1 coordinate 940,781,577, forward strand.
TGATGTATATATAAGTACCTACAATATAACAAATTAAGACACATATGAAGAACAAAGAGAATATTACCCGAAGTAAAACCATAATATTAGTTTGTTGAAAAGCGGGTAATATAAGGTCATAATAAAAATATATTTGGTATTAGATATACTAATATGGTTCTTTAAAATATTTATAATAAATTTATATTTATTATATTGTTTTTTTAATGAGTAGGATGAGTGTCATGACAATAGGTTAGGGGATTTCATCTCACTTTTTATTTTCGTGGGATACATTATATGTTTGGCACTCTTTCCTTTTATGTGGTGTATATACTTTTGATGATTTTATTATATGTATCTTATAATTTAATTTATGGTTATTCACATATCTATTTTATGATATATATTTCATGGGTTATAAGTTTAAAAAGTTATGAAATCGGTGAAATAGTTTGGTCTCAGTTTGTCTTCTTTAAGCATCATGCTTTTTTATGCACCAAAATTAAATTCATGGTGTATATACATTAAATTTACATGTTAAATCATTAATTTAATTCTTTACATGATATTTTATGCTTAATTAAATTTAATTTTCTAACATGGAGACTGTGATCCCATGTTACCAAGTTATAAGGGTTTATTGAGGCAATCTTATCATTTTTCAATATTGTTTATGTGTACGTTTACATTGATGATATATTATAACCCATCAATCAAGAAAATCAAGAATTTTCTTCTCATGTATTTAATAAATATATATCCATGAATTTGTACCATTTTCTAGTATTTGGTACGTAATATAATTAGGAAATTCTTTATATGAAAATATAACTATATTTCCCTCTTCGGTGGTAAATCTGTTTTATTACAAAAAACCATCTTTCAAAAAAATACAAATGTTTTCAAGACTTATTTATAAGTTTTCAATGTATTTTCAATGAAATGTTTCAATCTTCTTTTGTTTTGTTTTTCAATTAAATTTTTTTTCAAAACATTTGAAATCTTTCTTATTAGGTTTTCAACGTGTTTTCAATGGTAAAAAAGTTGTGAAAATATTTTCAGGATTATTTTATATGTTTTAAAAGAAATAGGATTTCAGAGTAATTTAACTTCATTATTATATTATTTCAATGTATATTCTATGAAAATTATTTTAAAATTTTTATGTATTAAAAATTATTTTTCATAAAAGAAAAAATATTTTCCCCAAGAAATATTTTTGAATGATATTTAAAAATTAGTTTCTAACTAAGATGACTTCCATTTATGTTACTAGTTCCCTTCTAGAAAATGATTTTAAGGTGTAATTCATATTCTTTCTGTGAATGGGTTATTATTAATGTGATTTTCTCTATGTGACCCATTTTTCTTTCATAGGTTATATGTTTATGGAATCTATTTCTCTTTCATGAGTTACAATTTTGATGAAATTGTTATGAAATGTATTTTTTTCCTAGGTTATGATATGTTTACTTTTTTATGACACCAATTTAAATAAATGTGTTATAAAATAATTATTTATGATATTATGGATCATTTAGTTAAGATTTCATTATAATATTTGTGGGACGTATATGTCTATCCAATTCATTGGGTAATGATTTATATCTCATGAGATTGACATAGATGAAATGTGAAATGTACTCGGTTCAGCATTATAAGGACATAATATGAAATTAACTAGGTTTAGTATTAATGGTCTAGAACAATAAATAAAATCAGTTCATTATTATTGGGATGGAATGAAGAGTGAATTTGGTTCTGTAATAAATGGTTGGAATGGGGGTGAACCTAGTTTAGTAATATACTTTGTCCACTAAGATGGTCTGGGTAGTAATGCCTTGACTAATATAAATCATTATATATGATTATGTTTCTTCCAAAATTTCATGTTTTATTCCAATGTTACACTTGAGATATTATATTATTTTTTTTCTAACGATTTATGTCTTATACGATTAAAATATTCATTATGATATATAATATGGACGGTATGATCCTGAAATGTTTTGCTAAAGCTCCATGCCATTTTGTTCATGTTATACTTACACATTTCCTTTATTTACCCTTACTGAGCATCTTAACTCACCCCTATCTTATGATTCCTTTCCTGAGGTTATAAAGGATGGGTTTATGTATAAGTACTAAAGGTGGAGATATTTATGGGATATGATGATGATATTTCACTAGGATATAAGATGTTGTTTCCATGCTTCAAAATACACTCAACTATTATGATATGGAGACACATAATTTTATAATGTATTGAATATTCATCTAAAATTATGTGAAATCATTTTATGTCAATCTTGTGTGTCTATATGGAAAGTGATAAATGAAACACTATTGTAGTGAAATGGTTTTAAGGGAGAATATGTCTATAGATGTTCTGTGTAGAATGGAATGAAATATGGAAAACAATATTCTAAAAAAACAAACTCTAAAAAGAATATTGAAAATTATATCAAAATTTCATTATGTATCTTTTTTGGTAAAATATAGAATGAATATTATAACATTAAATTTATATATTCCCAATGAATTTCCTTCGTTATAGTTTGTTATTCCATGATATTAGTAGAATCGTCATGTTAAAAATACATTATCAGCATGAGTAGTCAAACATTTAATTTAGATTTTGTCAATATAGTAGAAAAGATATAATATTACGTATAAAAAATATTCAAAAAAATATGTTATAATGGTACTCCCTTTCATTTTTATTGTTTTAGGTATTTGATCCCTCTATCGAAATTCCAAATCCCATATTTGTGCTTCTGTCTAACATACACAAAATTGTTTACATTGGGACGAGAATGAACTAATTGTGATCTCTCAATGAAAGGGTCATCCTCGATTGAATTTTCAACTTACCCAAAAAAATATCAGTGGGACAATCGAACAATTCTTGATTACTAGATATGAGATATAAAATACATTCTCTTATTATGATGCCATTATTAATAGTTCATATTTATCACTTCAACACTGAAAATCACATTCACAATTTCCATTTCATAAACTATCACTACACATAGTTTGTCAACTCTTTTTCAATGGAAAATCTGCACATGAAATGTTTTATAGTCAAACTCGTATATATGTCCAATAATACCAAAATATGACACCATGAATAATTAATTTTACTTTTATATTGGGGATGTTTTGAGTCAAAGTCTAGAAAATTTATCTCGTGTGATTTACTATAACTCAAAAAATTAGATTAGGTCGAGTCAAACTACACAAAAACAGAGAAAGACTTATTGGTTTTTGTATTTTCTCTAGTAAAATTTAGTTGTTATTTATTGGGATCTAATGTTATTTTTTTCATAGAAAATTCTGTAATTACAATTTTTATAAAGAAACATAATAAAAAACCATTAATTTTCAGATAGATATTGTTTTCACAAGAGTTTTATATTGAAATAATGGACAAGAAAGGAAGTTAAAACCTTGTTTCTAATCATTTGAGTATGATACCGTCTATTTTGAATGGAAAACATTAGATCTATCAAAAATTAAATAATCCTTTATGAATGAGGATTTTAATTCTTTTAAAAGTTAAATTCAATGGTTTAATAATGTTTTAAATTATTTGGTTTCTAGTGATGTTCCCCACTGGTTTTCTAATCAATGAATTATTAAAAAACATTGACTGACATTAAGAATAAAATTTGGTGTAATTTGTACCTATTGTATGTTGGTAGTGGTCAAATGATCACAAGATGTATTAAAAAATTTATAACTTTGAACTATTCCTTGATAGATCATGTGTTATTCTAACTAATCTATACAAATCCATATTGAATAACAATTAAATAATCACAGGAAAATATTTTGATATGGGTAATTATTATGTTATTTTATAATCTTGATAAACTATTTAACCTCATCCTCCCATTGTCTTTTCATATTATTGATATTAATCTATTTTGAATTCATATTCATCTTATTTCATTCAAAATTATTCATATTTAAATAATAAATAAATACCCCAATGGTTGTATACAATGTAAAATTTTTACTTGAATAAACACCCATGGTTCACACCGTCTTCAAATATATGTACACAAAAATATTTAAATAATTTAATACTCACACAGGCACACATATACATAATTATAAATTATATAAAATAATTGATATAAAGTCAACATTTTATAAAAATATTCATAATTATTGTTTTATGAACATTTAGTTCAAATTTATGTGTCCATGAAACATTTTATAATGTATCATATGTATAATATATAAAAAAATTTATATAGTATTTTCAAGAAACATAAATAACTATTCATTTCAAAAAATAATGATAATTGAAGTATATTTTAATTTTTAATTATAAAAATAATAAATACAGAAAAAGATTCAAAAATAAAAAAAAATATAATAAAAACTATATTTAGTGTTAAAAATTATGATTATCTAAAAATTGATTTCTTTCTTTTAAAAAACATGTTTAAATTAAATATTATTAAAAATAATATATTTAACCAAATATAATTCAAAAAATTATTTCTCATTTATTTAAAACTTATTAAATATTTTTTACATTCTTATGAAAATATATAATTATTAAACAATTATGGGAAACAAAAATAACTATTTTGTATTGTCAAAAGCATGTAGCTATGTAAAAGTTACAAAATAAATCTTTAATAATTTTAAAGACTTCTCATTTTAGTATAATGAAATATAAGTGAAAAAATGAAAAACAAAATTTAAATTAAAAATATGAACCAAATTTTCAATCTCATTCAAGATTTAGAAAATTTATATCAATATTAATAACTACACATTAAGAAAATTGTATTTAAAAATAGCATAAATATTCGTTAATCAATAATGAATCATATAAAAAATATATGTTTAATAAAATAAAATGAAATACCTTAAACATATAACACCATTTAATTAATCAATAAAATTATGTCTATAGGTTGCATATTGTAATTATATACAAAAAATTATATAAATAACTATTGTCCACTCTCATCAATTTTCATGAGGCATAGCACCTTTTAAAACAAATAAATTTAACCTTTTTAAAAAAATATACTCAAATGGAATATAGACATAAATGAATTCTATAATAAATATTTAATGAAGAAAAGGTAATAGATATTAGTAAGTATGAATTATGATATTAGTGAAAATTAAAATATATATATATTCAAAGATGAATATTTAAAATGTCTTTATTTCATATGAAATATTAATATATAGCATATGACATATGGATAAGCATTTTTTATTGAATATGTGTAACCTAAATATACCCTATGCATTAGGAATATTCATATAATAATGGATACATAAAACGAAAAAATAAATATAGGTATAAGGTATGAATAAATAATAATGATCATATTCCAAAAAAATTATTATGTTTTTGAGATTTATTAAAGGAATAAGGAATTTGGTTGAATGTTTCATAGTAGATATGAAATCCAATAATATAACATGCCCAAGGAATTTTGAATTCTAGTAATAAGAATGACCCTGCTTATTTTTGAAAATATAAATAAATAATAATTAAAAATTAACATAAATATGAAGGGTGGACCATAATATTAAAGACTACTGGTTTTAAAAACTAGTGAAAAGTAACAAAATTATATTGGTCTATAATTTATAATAAATTTTGTATTCATTTATAAATTTCATTTGAAAACAATTTAGGATAGTAGGATGAATTTGAATTTCACATAAATAGAGAATAAAAGGATGGGGAAGAAGGAATAGAGTGATAAGTCCTTATGTTTATGATAGATATAATACTTACTATAGAGTGATAACACTCACTAGGAATTTTTCAAGTGCCAAGTGGATAAGTGTAGTCACACTGAGAGGGGGTTGAATCAGATGTGACATGTTTCTACAGAATTCATTCCACATAAATTTGTATCATTCCAAAATTCATACCATTATCACCTATTAGCATGAATGGATCTGATGAACACCCAAACATAAAATACAACATGAAATTCATAAAGTAAAAAAATCACAACACAAAATATTTTTACTTTGTTTCCCTCTAAGATGGGTGATAATGCCCTAACTATGTTCAGGTAGAGTTTGAGACAAAACTTCTCCACAAATAATATTTAATAAATAAAAATTCAATCATCCTTTTATGATAATTTAACTATGGTGTATCCCACTCATTCATATAATCCCACTATGGTTCCAAAAAGTTTTTTATACTATAATATTTCCGTTATACAATGATTTGGTCAATTTTATAATGATAGCCTTTAGTATTTAATGGTTCTCCTTACCAAGAAATTTAGAAACAAATATTATTTATGTACTAAGGTGTCTTTGTATCCACTGAAATATTCTTCTTCACAACACTTGGTCTCCAACCTCCATTAATAATACACATAAAAAATTAGTGCAAGTCATCCCAATACCCTTCTCAATGTAAGGCCCCATAATTAAACATTACACAATCTTGAATTAAGTTAATAATTCACATTGAAGATCTTTTCAGCTAAGTGATTTAGTGAATTAGGTCATAACTTATACATAACAACAGGAATACTACAAGTATAAACTTCTAATCACTGTCCATTATTTTCATAAAACAAAAACATCATATAAAAAGAAACATGCCTAGTTCCTTGTTTTTAAGAGAATGAATTTTTCTTGATCCCATCCTTGACCCTATTAAACTTAATGTATTGTGAAAAAAAATTTAAAACTTGGTATTATCAAAAAAAATCTCAGTATGGGATAGATAAATAAGGAAAACTGTTAGTTTTTCAAAACAACATGTAAACGATGAATATATTAACATAAATTAATACTTTTAACCTTAAAGATGTAGAAAAAAAACTTCACTGAATATTAGATCATTGAATACCCTTTTTTAACCAAAATTTTACCATAAAGCCCATATAAAATGACATATATCATATAAAGGTAACTTGGGACATAAACATAATTAAATGGAATAACCATACGGTCGACTTCCACACATATCACTAAATGTAATAGCCATACGAACGAATTCCAAAACCAATACATTAGAGGTTATAATGTATCCACCTATCCTTGGTTTATCACAGCACCACCAGTCATTTGGTTTATCACATAACCACCCATCATTGTTTTATCAATAACCACCCATAAAATGTCTAAGTACCACATAAAATATTTCAAATATCAGCATTTCGCTAATAAAATTTCATTTGAAATCACAAGAAATCATTTCAAGATACTGAAATACTCAATTCATTTCAAAAACCATTTCCAATACCAAATTATGTAAAAGGGGGTATATGGTATTTATTTTCCTTTTAAAAACAAAAAAGTTTTTTAAGGAATCCATAAATCAAACAATGCTTGTGAGGGCAGAAAGGTAGTTGGCATCGCATACATTAAAGACATTCATTTTGTCATTTAGTAAAACAATTCATAGTAAAAATATTCCATTTGAATTAAAATAAAATTCAAAATGGTTTATTATAAACCATATAAATTAATGTCATGTATAAATCAAAGTATCCCTCAATGAAAGGATATTGAGATGAAGTCCCTTACAAAGATCATTTTGAAAATAAAATAGATATATTATGTGTATTCAATATAAGTACAAATAATTAATGTATAAATAAAAGAAAGAACATAAAAATTTAATTCTTAAAAAATACTATCATTAAATAATAAAAAAGTATAAGATTAACCCAAAGAATTGAAATTGGGTTAAGAAGATCCCATATGAAAATTCGGCAGCATAACGACATCACATAAAAATTCAGAAAATGAGTCAATGAGAGAAAAAAGTGTCCCTCATAAAATGGACATAAAATGTACAAAAATAATGACATAGAATAAAATATCTCAACAATTGAAAATTAATATTAAAATACCTAACATAAAAGAACACTTTGACTAAAAGAAGAAGTTGATAGGTTCCCTTACCTCGTGCATGACTTGACTTGTTTGTTTTTTAATTTCCTGAATAATAAATATAGCTTAATTTCTAATTTCTTTAGAATCTTTTTCAATTTTATTCTTCCTTTTATTTCACTTATTACCACGTTATAAAAATTACCTAATTATTTATGTTAATATCAGTTATTTTGTCGATATTGGGTACTTGAGTCGAAAATGATCTTGTTGTAATTATCATTTGTCTATGTGGTCAAAATTCCACTATCTCTAGAATATAATTCACATATATATCATATATATCCAGTATATATGTATTTATCATATTCCATAACATTTTGATATAATAAATGAAATTTTCCATTCATGGAGACTGTAATTTATAAGTACACATTAACACTACTTTCATTTCTATTTCATATTTTGTAGAATAAAAACTTAATGATAAATAGGTATATTATAATTATAATATAATATCAAATTCTATGTATTTTTTATAAGTTCATTAACTCCATAATTTATATGTTCCATGTATGGGATAAATGAGTCATATCACTTTGAAGGGGTAGTTGTCTGTACTTCTTTAAATAAAATTATTGTGTTTACACATCATGAAAATTATTAAGGTATGTTGTAAATAAAAAATAAATAATAATAAATACAATAGAGACATAATACATAACATATAAACATAGCTTCATCATAATGGGAACCATGATAGGTGGTAGGATATAATTGAACAGTCATCGTTTTGTGAGCCAGCAGTTCACCATCCACAAAAATAGTGTGTTCTAAATCCATTACATGTAGGTGTGTGTTAGTGTATTTAGAATAATTCTCATAAAAACATCTTGGTATATTGAATATATTTCTGTTGTTTTTTAATCCAATAATATGAATGGAATAGGGAGTGAAGAAATAGAATATTGGAAAGAAACTTTAAAGGAGACACTACCTCTTAAAACCGGTAAATCCCTTTGATTTGAGAGAAACTTCTTTATTGAATTTCCGTATTCCTAAGTTAAGGCTTCTAGGAGTAGGATAAGGATGTTAGGAGATTATTGGAGTATAGTATGGATGAGCCAATGGGGCCTGAGAGGTGTGAGTAAGGGTTAGAGGTGGTGACCTTTTATAAGAGGGAGGATGAGTACTTTAGGAAAGTTGTAAATATTATTTATTATAAATTGAATTACAATTTTCAAATGGCCAAAAAATAGTTTAATTAGAATATATGATAAATATTACATTAAATCCTCTAAACCAATTGTTTTTATACAAGTTTGGGTTTCAAATTTAACCTTATCATTCCGCTTTAACCCTTAGTTAAATTACTTAACTCTTACCATGTCTTCTAGTATATTCACACTATATTGTTAATATTGTTATTATAAAATATTAATAGAAACTCAAGAGGTTAATTAATGATATTTTAAATCTTATATAATTTATTTGGGTGAATAGTATATTTTTTGTACTATTATACCATTTAATAAAATAATATTTGTTTTAAAACTCATTTTTGAAAAATTTTATAATATTCAAATCATTACTTTATAAAAATTCATTATAACATAATTATATCAAAAAAACATTATTAATTCAAAGATAAAAATTCACAATCAAACCTAAAATTATTGGATTCCATAAAAATTTTGGAAAAAAATTATTTCAATATTTATAATCTCATTTATTTAAATCATTCATTAATAAGGTAATCACTACATCATCATTGTATCATAAATACATTTATCTATTTGATGTATAAAAATTATAATTAAAATACCATGACTTAGTAAATCATTTTATATTTATAATTAATATTTATAGTCGAATAGATCACTTATATAACCCCATATAAAAATTGTTTTACTAAAAGATACATGTTTATGTTACATTTTTCATTATTTTAAATTAATTTTTATAAAATGTCATTTTCACATCAAAATGACTCCATGGGGTCCCAAAATATAGCCAAGGATGATCATCGTTGTAAATATCCAATCCCATAGTATTATGGCACATTTTACAGTAATTAATTTTATTATAATTTTATTTTTTACCCTTATTTACCATATGTAACCTTTAACCATGGTAAATAAAATATTAACTGAAGTTATATTCATAATGTCTAAAAAAGGTACATACTTACACAATTTGGACCTCATGATTCCAAGTATGCAATCCATTTTTCCAAATTCAAAACAATTATATTTCAGAAATTAATTTGAAATTAATTCACATTGTCAAAACCAAAAAACTTGTTTTGAAGAAGTCAAAACTACCAAAAGATTGACATGTGTTTACGTCCGATTTCAAAGTAAAATTACTTATAATGACAAAAATTTGATTAAATGATAAAAATATAATCCAATTAAGCTCTAAAACTAATTTAAAGTATAATATAACTATATAAATAAATTAGATGAAAAGGTGTTTTTGAATTAAAATGCTGTATTTTTCAATATTCATTAAAAAATAAACATTATCTTAAAATAAACAAAATTTCTTCCAAAGTAAATTTTGATGATCCTATTATAAAAAATAATTATATATTTTTAAATAGAAAATATAAAAGGAAAAAATATATTTAAAAAAGGTTCACCATTAAAAGGTGGTAAATTGACCTTTTAATGAATATTAAAGTATTTCAGGCTTGAAAACATATTCATTCTTATTGTAATCCTATAAATATTATTGGATAAATTTAAAAACATTTAACAAACATGTGTAATCATAATGTAGTTAGTTATGCTCATTCTCGGCAATACAACAGCTATGCGTTAACTACCATTTAAAATAATAAAATTATATTTTATTTTTTGGTATAAATCAATGTTCTCTACAATGTAAGATTTCAAGGAAATCTATTATTGTGTGTTGAGTATGCTATCGGAAAAATTTTCCTATTTAACATAAAATTAATATATTATTCATATATATTAATGGAAATGGAAAAATATTTATTATATAAATACTTGGGTCGTTACATCCTTCACCCCTTTTTGAAATTGCGTCCTCACAACTTTAAAATTGGGCTTTGAAACATCATTAAAAGTCCCACGTCAGAAAAAAAAATGAAAAAACTATCACTTTAAAAGAAGAAAGAGAAGTACAAAGGTTACCCTAGATAAACCATTCTAAGGTTCCATGTAGGAAAACATAGATATGAAAGACAAACTAACCATCATGTTATGATGGAGAGTGATATAAATCATGATCAACGGAATGATAACCAATATAAAATCACAAACTTGTGATAGGTTAAATGGTATTTGATTACCCAGTAGGAAGAGTAAACAGACAACATTTTTGTTTTATTTTCCATTTCATAATGTTGAGGAATTTATTTATGAGATTGACTAAGAAAATATGGAAACACACTTACTTGTCATGTATAATTGCATCCTTTACTAAATTTCTATCAGAAAATCCTATTTTCTCCAAATGATGAGTATTCAAGACGACTTGGTCACATTAAAAGCGATAGAACCAACTTCTAAAGAATCACATTATCTAAAAAAGATAAACTATATATTTCCAGTGTCTTTATCCATTAACCAAAACCAAAATGGTTAGTACGAGATCGGATAATCCCTAAAAGGATAATCCTTTATAAAAATAAATATTATTCTTTATCTCGTAAATTCAACATTCAATACCCAGAGTTCAACAAAGATCAATTAATGCATAATTTTCATTAAAATTCATTATTATAATCCAAACTATGACTGAAACAAAAACCTCATAAGAGTTTAATCATATAGTCTTCCTTAGTAAATCTTAACATTTATCTCTAAATAACATCAACTACACTTAAAGTCACATACTAAAGTTTAATTAACCTAATCTCATATTCTCTATGATAGGTTAATAATTTCCATAAATAACCAAAATCACTATAAGTCCACAATAAAAACATAGATTCTTCCAAAATAAAATTAACCATTACTCGTCCAATGAAATCCCAAAGTGTTCAATTTTTCTTAGGCATATAGTGTTCCCAAAAAAGAGAACCTCTTCCAAGAAAACCATTATCATTTAATCACTAAATAATTTTCATATAATAACGATATCCATTTGATATATCATAAGTTCCCAAAATCAACATTTTCTTGATCCATAAAATCATTTAACTAAAAATAATTAATTATACTAACTAGGGAATTTACATAGTCCAGTGGTAGGTGATAAATCCAAGTTTCACTTTGGTTGTGGGTTCAATTAATATAGCTTTGTCTGACATGATGGGTTGTGACCCTATCTACATGATGCCCTTTTTCAAAAACCTTATAATTCTATTAACATTAAAAAAATGAGATAAAATCCTTAAAAATATCCATACAATTTTTTTAACATCAAAGGTTATTTAACATCTCATATTTTGCATCCCAAGAACTAATAACACATAATTCTTTAGAAAGAAAAGATCACATGAACCCATAAGGTTATCCACTATGTCAACACAAGAAAAGATAATTCTTCGATGAATAAAATTTTCACATATAAAACCTCATGGTTACACATTCTATAAAAATCCTTCCAAAGTAATCTTATCATTAATACCTTTAAACATATCATCATCCATATATCCAACATAACTCTTCAATTCCTAGATATCTTAATCATTGAACAATATTCACAATTATTTATCCATGTTTTTCAATATTATTCTTTTATACTTCTTTCCTACAAACAAAATCATGCATAATCTACTAAGATTTACGTAATGACAAAACATGAGCGAAGAAATAATCCATACCTTTCATAGGTCATTTTCAGTTTCCTCATCTTCAATTGGAATGGCATTAAGAATTGGTAAACATGTATTTGTATGATCATGATGATCCCATTCATGAACTTTTATTATAGGACATATATTTTTATAATTACCATGCACAACACATTTAGAACATTTAATTAATTCTTCGAAATGAACATATTTCCCTTTCCTGGAGTCAATTGGGAGATTCCTTTTCCATGGAAGGTTATTGCTTTATGACCTTCATTACCACATATGAAGAATCTTCCCATCCCTTTGAAGCATTTTCATAGGTTTTTATTTCCAAATCTTTGATGAATATGTTTTTGAAAATACTTTCCTTCATGATTATTACCTAAACATCCATTGGGATTCATTTCTCACATATATGATGCCTTAGAAAAATCACCAAGGTTCAAGTGGTCATTCTTGACTCTAGATAGTTGGTTAAGAATAACCATAAGGGTTCTTATTAAAGCTCATAATTAATCTGGTTGATCAATCAAAAAATCACCATAGTTTCCTTCACATCCATTGTTACATTATTTCATGCTATATCCAATCATTTACTAAAACAAAAAATGACTATGTGAGTATACCGGTAAAATCATCATATAATATCTTATGGGTAGGTAAAACACTAAGATATACTTATTCATGTTATCTTAAATGCATTCAATTTATCTAAAATAACTAAGACTCTTTCTAATATTCTAACTATTAAGGTCATGTCACTTATGCTTAAATAACACCCTAACATCTACAGTTTTCTAAACCTCCCTTTCATACCAATTATAAGGACCTAGCCTTAAACATTACATAATATAGAATTAAGTTAATAATTTACATTAAGGATCTTTTTAGGTTTTGGAATTTAGGGAATTAGGTCATAACTTATACATAACAACTTGGGTATTACATGTAGAAACCTCTACTCACTATCCATTGTTTTAATAAAACAAAAACACTTAAAAAATAAACATGTATAGTTCTATGTTTTAGACAACATAACTTTTCCTTGATACCATCCTTGACCATATTCATCTTTAAGACATGTGAAAAACATTTTAAAACAAGGGAGGAGCATAAAAATCTCAGTAAGGGATACATGAATAAGGGAAACTGTTATGTTTTAAAAAAAACATGTAAACCATGAATAGATTATCATAAAGTAATACTTTTTACCTTAAATAAGTAGAAAAACAATTCACTGAATTTATGCTCATTTCTTACCATTTTTTGGAACCAAAAGATTACTATAAATCCCATATCAAACAATGTATATCTTATAAATGTAACTTGGGACATAAACATACTTAAATGTAATAACTATATGATTGAATTCCACATATATAACTAAATTAAATAGCCATACGACTGACATCTATACCCAATTCATTTGTGGTTATAATGTAACCACCCATCCTTGGTTTATAACTGAACCTCCAATCCTTTAGTTTATCAGGTAACCACCCATAATTGTTATATCACGTAACCACCCATCAAATGTCCAAGTAGCATATAAAATATTGAAAATTTCATTATTTCACAAATAAAACTTCTTCTAAAATCAAAAGAAATTATTTTAAGATATTGAAATACTCAATCCATTTAATAAACCATATTCAATACCAAATTACATAAAAATTTGTATGTGGTATTTATTTTCCTTTTAAAAACATTACACCTTGTCAGGGAATCCATATATCAAATAATGCTCGCAGCAGCGGAAAGGACGTTGTTCCCGCATATGTTAAAATATTCCATTTGTTGTTTAGTAAAATGCGTTGTAGAAAAAATATTCCCTTTGAATGAAAATAAAAGTCAAAAGGTTTTATTATACAATGTATAAAATAAATTCTTGAATAAATCAAAATGTTCCTCAATGAATAGAGATTGAGATGAAGTCCCTTAAAAAGAGAATTATGGATATAAAATAGATTCATTATGTGTATTCAATATATGTACAAATAATTAATTTATAAAAAAAGAAAATATTACAAAATTTAGTTCTTACATAATCAAAGTATGACATAATCAACAAGTAGAAGATTAACCCAAATAATGGAAATTAGGTTAAGAAGTTCCTTTATGAAAATTTTCCAGCCTAATGACGTCAATTAAAAATTATGAAAATGAGTCAATGAGAGAAAAAAGGGTCAATCATTACTTCGACATAAAATTTATATTGATAAGGATATAGATGAAAATATCCCAATAATTGAAAATTAAAATTAAAAGACATAATATAACAAAAGTCATTGACTAAAAGTGGATGGTTAATGGTTCCCTTACCTCATGTCTGACTTGACTCATTAATTTATTAATTTCATAAATAATAAACTTATGTTAATTTATAATTGCTTCAGAACCTTCTTAAATTTTATTATTACTTTTATATCACTTATTACCACATTATAAAAATTACATAATTTTTTAAGTTAATACCGGTCGTTTTGTCGATATTGGGTACTTGAGTAAAAAATGATCTTGTTATAATTACAATTTTCCCATGTGGTCAAAAGTCCATTATCTCCATAATATTATTCATATATATATCACATATATCTATTATATATATATATATGTATTTATAATATTCCATAACATTATTGACAAGAAATTCAATTCACCGTTCATGGAGACGGTAAGTCGTACGTATGCATGAACACTACATTCATTTTTATTTCATATTTAACGGAATGAAAACATAATGATACAAACTAATATTATCATTAGAGTATAACATCATATTTTATATATGTTACATAAGTTCATTAACGCCATCCTTTATGTGTTCCATTTATGGAATTAACGAGTCATATCACTTTGAGGGGGTGGTACTCCTCGCTTCCTCAAATGAAATTATCGTGTTTACACATCATGAAAAGCATAAAGGTATATTGTAAATTAAAAATTAAAGATGAATAAAGAAAATATAAATATAATATATATCATATAAATATAGTTCCATCATAATATCCACCATGAGAGGTGGTGGGAGATAATTAAGAAATAATCGTTTCGTGAGGCAGTAGTTCGCCATCCACAGAACCAGTATGTTTTAAATCCATAAGATGGATGTGTGTGTATGTTTAGTTCAAATCCATTTCATAAATACACACTAGTATATTTAAGATACTTGTGTTGTTATTTAATCATTGAATAAAAATATAATATGGAGTGAAGAAGTAGAATATTGGAAAAGAACATTAGAGAAGACGCAACCTCTTAAAATAGATAACTCCATTTGATTTGAGCCGAAAGGATTTCTTGAATTTCTGTATTCCTATGTTAAAGATTATAGGTGTAATAGATAGATTTTGTGAGATTATTGGAGTAGATTTTAGACAAGACAAGGGAGAGTGAGAGGTCTGAGTAAGGGTTAGAGGTGGTGGTCTTTTATAAGAGGAATGAGGGGTACTTTAGGAAAGTTTGAAAGATTATTTTATTATAAACTGAATTTCGATTTTCAAAATGTCCAAAAATAATTTAATTTGAATATAATATTAGGATTGTTTGAAATCTATTCAACCAATTGTTTTTAGAAAATTTTGGGTTTCAAATATAACCTTATCATTTAGCTTTAAACCTTAGGTAACTTATTTGAATCTTACCATGTCTTCTTATATATTCATCTTATATAGTTAATATTGTTACTAAAAAATAAAATAGAACCTCAAGTGGTTCATTAATGACCTTTTCAACTGCATCTATGTCATTTTTCAGAATCATATATTTTTTGGAACATTATATCATTTAATAAAATAATATCGGTTTTAAAAACTCTTTTATGTCACTTTTTAGACTATTCATATCATGCCTTTTTAAAAAGCCATTAAAATAGGATTATTTCTAAAAAAACTTTATTAATTCAAAGATATCAATTCACAATCAGCCCCCAATTTCTTGTATGGCGCAAAAAGTTTCAATACAAATTTATTTTAATCTTTTTAATCTCATTTATTTAAATCTTTCATTAATAAGGTAATCACTACATCATCATTATGTCATAAATAAATTTTCTTATTTGATGTGAAAAAATTATAATTAAAATACCATGATTTAGAAAATATTTTAAATTTATAATTACTATTTATAGTTGAATATATCATTTATAAAACCTAATATAAAACATGTTCTACTAAAAGATACATTCTTGTGTTACATTTTTCGTTACTTCAAATTAATTTTTATAAAATTTTATTTTCACATCCAATTGGCACCATGGGGTCCCAAAATCAACTCATGGATTACCATGGTCTTAAAAATCTCATAAAAGCATATTAGGACATGTTTTAGGGTAATTTAATATTATTATAATATTATTTTTTTACCCTAATTTACCTGATTTACCCTTTAACCATGGAAAATAAAATATTTACTAGAGTTACTATTAATATTGTCTAAAAATAAAATGTACCAATTTAAAAAATTTGGACTTATTGATTCTAAAATATGGAATCCATTTTTATAAATTTAAAACATAGAAATTGAATAGATAAATTTAAAATTAATTCATGTTGTCAAAACCATAAAGCATGTTTTTAAGAAATAAAAACTACCAAAATATTGACATGTGTTTATGCCCAATTTCAAAGTAAAATTTCTTCTAATGACCAAAATTGGATTAAATGATAAAAATATAATCCAATTACACTTTAAAATCAATTAAAAGTACAATATAACTATATAAGTAAATTAGATGAAAATTCAGTTTTGAATTAAAATGGGGTATTTTTCACTATTTATTAAAAAAATGGACTTTATCAGAAAAATACAAAAAATTAATCCAAACTAAATTTTTATGTTCTTCTTCTACGCAAGAATTTTATTTTTTTCAGATACAAAATATTAATTTGAAAAAAATAAGACTTAAACATGAGTTCTCCATCAAAAGGTGGTAAATCATCTTTTTAATGAATATTAAAGTATTACCTCCTTAAAAAAAGATTCATTATTATTCTAAGCCTCTAAAATTTATTTGATAAATGTAAAAACATTTAACAAACATATGTAATCTTAATTTATTTAGTTATGTTCATTCCTGAAAATACAATGACTATGTGTTAACTACCATTTAAAATATTATTTTTATTATTTTATTTTTTGGTATAACTCAAAGATGTGTGAAACATAAGATTTCAAGGAAATCCATTATTACGTGTTGAGTATTGTATTGGAAAAAGTGTCCTATTTAACATAGAATTAATATCTTATTCATAAATATTAATATAAATGAAAAAAATATTTTTTATATAAATAACCGGGTGGTTACACTTAATCAGTTGTGTAAATTATCGACCTTTCGTGAAAAAATGTACTTGTTTAAATTTTGGTTAAACCACATTTTTTATAATGAAGAGTTTAATGGTTTTATGAGAATAATTGGGGTAATATCCGGGGTTCGGTAAAAAAAAGGAGTTAAAAATAATCCAAATAGTGTGAGGTTCACAATTGGAACATAGTTAGAGAAAACTCTTTGCTTATCCTAGGAAATTGTAGGTCTTGGGGGGCATTTTCAGATCAAGGCTAGAACATGGTTGTTGTGCAGTTTTCCAAACCATGTAGGTGCTCCAAAGAAACTAGGTGGCTTGTCCCCCCTTGGATAGATTTATCCACACAGTTGGCACATGGTTTGGAAAACCATGCGGCCAAACTATGAGGACTATAAAAAGTGGGAAATTGAGGTTTTTTACTATCTATTCAATTTCCTTATAACATTATTTTTCACCAATTGTGACCCTATACAGAATCAATGATGAACCAAATTCTCCATGACATCCAACATGTGTTTCATGTTCAATTATTAGTTATTTCAAGTTTTGTTGGGTGGGAATTAAATATTTAGGTGATTATAACACTCCTCTTTGCTCTATTTTCTAGATTTGGACTTGTAAAATCGTTGTTCTCCCTCCAAATCCATAATACCCACACATTCATAGAAGATTCTAAGATTTTTTTTTTAATTTTGTTTGAGATATAATCAAGGGATGTATTTGGGGTAGTGATCATATCCGGTATTGAGGTAGGTAGTCTTTAATCGTCAACCCATTATATTTTTGTTTTAGATGTGTATGTGGTCACAAAACTGTGTTTCCTTGTGGAGTTTCCTTATATTTGTTTTAAAAATTGATTTAGACATTATATTGATGTTCTAAAACCTTCAAGGACACCTTAGGGTTCATTGATTATGTGATACCTAACATAGGTATACCCATGAAGTTTTTGGAAACCTTGAAATAGAAAAATAAGTTAGTAAGTGTTGAGATAAGTGGAAAATTTTTGATCGACGGGTTGTAAATTATAATTGGGTGTGTGGAATTGGTAAAAAGATAAATTAGTTTTATTTATTCATTCAATTTTTTAATTTCCCAAAGGTATTTTGGAATGGTTTTAATAATATGTTTTTGGGTTTGACCCAAACATGGTTTTTAATGAAAAAATTAATGTTGAATGTGTGGAATGTTTTTAAAGGAGTTTTTAACCACTAATGTTTTGAAAAAGGGCTCAATTTACTAATTTTGAATGAATATTTTAAATGGGAGGTGTTTCTACATTCTTATGATTGTGATTAATGAATGTTTAAATTTTTGGAAATGGAAATTATAGTCTTAGGGCGTGTTTTAGTTTTCAAGGAGAAAGACTCATGTTTTAAAGTGCGGTTTCACATGATTTCAAACGATGAATTTGAAATGAATTGATTTACATAGGGTATTAATAATGTTCGGTGGGACCATAGTAATGGTAGGGATATGACGGTTGGTGAGATATAACCCACATTAATTTTTTTGGAATGTTAAAAATATTATTAATGAATTAAATGATGAATGTGCATAGTTGAAAATATAGCATAAGGTTTTGTTTGGAATGATGTGAAAAATGGTAAAACTGAATAAATAGAATGTGTCAAAAGACATGTGAGTTAATTATTTAAAATAATTTCTGGGTTAATTAATGTCAATTGATGAATATATTAAATGGGATATGCCATGTAAATGGAAAATTCATTAATGGGTTAAGGAATAATGATTATTTTTGTGTTAAATAAATGTGAGATGTGAATGTTATATGAAACAGTTATGATGGGGTTTATATGGTAAATAAATAAATAAGTGAGTTCAAATGGCTTAGTAGTGTGTTTTATTGATAGAGGTTCTACTCCAATGGGTCGAGTTAGACTGAGTCTTTAAACTTCACCCATAGTACATGGTTTAGTGAAGGGGGTGAAGCTATATTCCCCTTATGGTTTCATTTCACTAGGAATTAGGATTTGAGGTGTGGATAATGTGTTGGGTTTCATGTATTTATCCCTAGTGAGTTAGGGACTTAACAATTTCCCCTTATTCATAGTAATTGACTGGATTATTCTCTAGTGTAAATGATATAAATTCCTAACCCATATAGTACATAATGAAGAAGAATTTAGTAAAGAAGATAGTAAAAGTATTGAAATAGTAATAATGATGTTAATTGATTAAGTTAATATTTTAAGTAATGGGTTGCAATTTTTTATGATTAGTGAAATATCATATGGTCAAATGTATGTGAAACCACTTTATGCCTTGGCATAGATTCCCAGTGTGACCTGAGTTAGTTTTGTTGTTTGGTTGACTCTAGATAACATAATATGTCAAATTTATATTATCTATTGAGTTTAATGAATTCCTTGTCAACATTTTTATTGTTTGCACTTGTTTATATGCATACACTTTAATACATAATAGTTATTGGTTTAGACACCACTTGTGGTGACCTACTGATTTGAACTCGCACCCTTCTCGGGTTATTATTGTAATTGGGTACCCAAGAAGATTATGCTTGTTTTCAGGTATAGGTCCAAGACTGGGAGTTGATGTGTGGTCAATGCATGGGATTTTTTGTTAGATTATGGTATCCTAGGACTAGCTTGGGACTCAGTTCCCAGATTTTTATTCTTATGGGTGGTTCAGGTTTTGGATATTTATTGTTTTACTTCCTGACGTGAAGTTTATTTATCATCTCATTATAGTATGAGCTACTTTTTTACTTGTGGGAATTGTCCCATGTTCTTCATTTATTCATTTCCATTGGATGAAACATATCTTTATAGAATTTATGTTGTTTAATTAATTTGAAAAGAGTAAATTGTCTCCCCAAAATTTCTCCCTAGACTCTCCCTACTAGTCGACAGCCTCTAGAGTATTGGAAGGCACACCTAAGATCATGTGATGATCCGAATCGAGGAAACATATAGTGTCCACTAATATGGGGATGTTACAAACTGGTGTCAAATAAAGTCTTTTTTCTTACTATTTAGAACATGGTAGACAAGAGAGAAGGATATTTTTAGGGTTTAGTAATGAGTTCGTTCTTGGGTACCTACATCCACATGTATGATAGAAAATCCTAGATACCATGGGTGGGAATTGATGTCTAGTTTTTTTTTTATGGTTGATTGTTACTTCCACCTTGAGTGGATCACATGGATGTGACATTATTGATTTATAAGGTTTTATTACTTGTCCTAGTGTGTATATAGATTTTGTGTGAAATTATGCATAATTCTAGGAATATATTATATAATGAGCATGCCAATATTGAATGTTACTGATACTACTTCCAGATTCACATGCTGGTAGTGTTCTTTTCTTCGGGTAAATTTTTTCTCTGGGATTTTCTATGATAGGTTTCTATAAAGGAAAAGTATTGAAATTTAAAATTGAATAAATCTTGTATTTTTGGAATACATGGTTACTAAAAAGGTTTTTCAATGTGTAAATCTATGGGGTTTTGAAAATCGATGTTTTGAAACATGAAATCATTTTCTTTAATTGGTAATGTTTAATTAATAAGGGAGATGAAACATGATGGAACTGGTTGAGATATTGGAAGTGGTTGACCCTAGTGTTGTAATAAAACCATGTGTATGGGGTGGGTTGGGTAGTGAAGGTTCCCTAATTGATACCATAGTTTTGTGTCATGAGGCCATGGTGGGTCTCATTGTATGGTAAAATAAATGTTCTTGTTGTGCCATTGATATGGATGTGACAATGCATTGTTGACCAAAAATTTGGACGTCGAAACTCTTAATGGTTGTGATTGTGCATGTTGTTTTGGGCCCTATGGTGGGGTTTTAGCTCGTGGTGTCAACATATGTGAGTTATTATTCTCAGTGTGAGGCCTAGAGTAAGTGTCTGCTGGGACATCTTAGACGCGGTGTGTTATAGAGTATGGTAAAGAGAGTTGTTGTAGGAAGTGAGTTGGTTTAGGCCTGATGTTTATGGATCATTGACAGAGAGATATGGTGACCTTTTCTTGTTGCAAATATATTTTAAGTAGCTAGTACTGTTTGATATTTGATGATGACCTATGAGAGAGGTTGGTTGGGTTTTCAGTTCTTTTCGGTGAGTAAGTTAAATGAAGAAATTTTTTACTTTGTAAGTGGAACTCAAAGAGTGTTTCGTAGAGTTTATGTTTCTTGGAGTGTATTATTTGAGGGTTTCTAATTGTTTATAAGGTCAGTTCTAAGAATATTCCAATATGTTAGGGCCTTTCTTTGAGGCCTTGATAGTGGTTGATGTGGTAATCGATGCTGATCTTCAATGAATAATACAATGTTGTCCAAGGAGTGGGTGGATTCTTTTGGTAGGGAAGTGACACTCGGGATGGTGTTGGTCACACATATGAGACTTCTTATATGCTTTTTGGTTGGTTGGATGAGAATTATGAGAATGGCGTGAGTCCAATGAGACTGACAAACTAGGATTTATGGACAATTGAGTGAGTGGGCCTTTGGTAAATCTCAGGTGATGTGTGATCCTTGTAATCTATAGTCAAGTCCAGTGCATTCTTAGAACATTAAAAGTCCTTGAGTGATTGAGGATGTACATATGTGGTAACATGTTGGAAGGGAATGATTATGTTTGATATGGATGATTGGGTGGCTTGGGATAAATGCTTGTTGCATTCTTGTGTTATCACAGTGGGAGGTGTGGGTTCTGTGAAAAGCATTTTGGTAGTTGTTAGGTTTGGTGGTTGATGAGTTCCGTGTAAACCACCAGTGTCATGCTAGAATGAATCATTTGTGGTAGAGACATTTGTTCAAAAGTAAAATATGGGTTGTGAATTTTTGTAAGAGGGTTGTGAAGTGGTAGTGAGGTTTTACTTGAAGTCCATTTTTGGGTTGTAGTGATGGAATATAGATGAGATGTTGGCTGGTAGGGAAGCTTGAGTCTTTTGGTAGGTTCAGGTGTCCATATAGTGGGAGGTGACATCAGTGATGGATAGTTGTGGTGGTTTATTTCAACAACTTCTTAAAGTACATCTCAATAGAGAAAATCATGTCCAACTTCATGACATCATCTCGGGTGCACTAAAAAGGATATGGATTTATGCATATCGACATCAGTGTGTTTTGGATAGATATGGAAGACAATAGAGCTTACGCTTTTGAGGTGGAATGTGTAGAGTCCTATGGTGGGGATTACTCCAATGAATGGTTGTGGTTGAGTTCCTAATGAAGGGAAGAATATCCATGAGTTCCATGGATGCCATTCTTAGATGTTGGGAGTGGGTAGTGGGTAACATTGGTTTTTCTTTTTTTAGAAATTATGGACAGTTATGTAAAAATTTTGTGGTCCAACGTGTATATAATAGGGATCCACAATGGTTTAAATAACTTGAGGAAGGTGGTGAGAATAATACTCCATGTCGGGGAGTGATATATCTATCAGGGATGAATAGAGAAGACCATGGATTGGTTATGGTGGAAATGAGACACCAATGAAAATATTTTAAGGGAACGTTTGGGTTCCTCATAGAAGGCTAGATGGGCCTTAGATGTAGTGGTAGATCGAGCCGATTGAAACTTTGAAATCATGCTAATGTTTTAGGTAACCTGAGTATTTTCATTGAAGATGCATTGGTTAGTGTTATAGTTCCAGAAAAAGTATGTGGAGGAGCAGATTATATTGTGGTGATGTTTCACCAGAGGTCAAGAATGTACTTTGGTAGGTGTGAAAATTTAATGGCATATCTATCAAGTGAGAATTTGTCATGTCTATATTGATGATGGCATGTCAACGGTGTATATTTGGTGCCAAAAATTTCAGTGATCTTGGATGGCCCAACTCAGTTTGGTAAAACGGGAACATATGTAGTGGTATGTAAACCATAATTGGTAAATATTGAGATGTTACGTATGCACCAGTATTGGAAAATGCTTGGAGGAATAATGAAGTTGTCTTGGTTGAGAGAGGAATGAGAATGCTGTGATTAATTTGGGTGATCACAATATAATGGTTGGGATTCAATTTTGGGGATATAATCCAAGGATGTTTGGGCATAGTGTGTTGTAAAATGTGTATGGTATGTTGAAAAAGTCAAATTGAGATTTTGTTGGTCACCATTTTTTGTGGAGGTTCCTAACACTGGGTGTTGGGGTGGAGATATAAATCATATATTACAGATACCCATATCATACAAGTGTCCAACTATTATCATGACTAGTAATACGAGTTGAGTAGGCACTGGTTGGTGACATCTCAGTGAGGCAGTGTTGGTGATGGTTGTTGCCTTGGGTTTTGGCTGGTAGAGTTCCTTGAGAAGAATGGAATACTAGGGAGTACTTTGGATGTTTGGGAAAAGGGTGAGGTTATTGGGCCTTGATTTTCAATCTAGGGTAGTTCTAGAAGTGTGGTTGTAATCTATATATCCCTACATTGACACTGAGTTTGGGTCATCATTAGAATTTCAGAATTCATGTGCGACGGTGCAACATTTTTTACCATGAAATATGGAGAGTATCGGACCAAGGGTGTTCCGGTTGGATCTTATAGGGTAATGTATGCCATATTTTCATAATTTTTTGTGGCGGTTTGGTTATATTTCTACGAAATTTTCCTTATATTTATGTTAGTAATGATAATATTGAATTAGTTGTGCCTTTAAAGGGAGTTGTCTCATAGTGGTAGAGTACAAAGGAATAAGTTTCTACAGGGTGTGATTTTTTCCATGGTCTGAGTGTGGGGAAGACGTTGTTTTGTCTTGGATAATATTTGGTAAATGAATGTTGGTAGGAGGGAACCATGTCCAGATCATTGTTCTTGGAGGAATATTAATTTGTGGATGTAGAGATCGAGGATGAGTCGTTATAAGGTGGGGAGGTTGTAAGATCCTGCCCATTAGTGAATGTGAGTTCTTGTCTAAATTTTGTTTAAACCACTTTTTAGGCTAATTAAGTGGTTATTGAGTATATGGAATGTTTCTGGGGTATCCAAAGGGTTTGGGACATGAAATTAGGGTAAATAGGCTAAACATTGTGAGGCACATAGTTGGAACGTGGTTAGACCTAATAATGGACCTGGACTAGGAACTCATGCTGCATGGACACAATTTAAAATCGATGTTATCTCATGGTTACTACACAATTCTTAAAATTGTGCAAGTGCTACTAGGAAACAATTAGACTTTTGACCTCTTGGATAGAGGGAGGTTCATGGTTGGTGAATTATTTTAAAAAACATGTGGCCTAATCGTTCAGCCATTAAAAATTGGGGAATTATAATTTTTCCCACTAAATCCTATTTCCTTCTTTCAGTATTTTTCACCAATTTCAACGCTTTATGGAATCTGTGATGAACCAAACTCTCCATGACTCACAAGAGGTGTTTCTAATTTGGTTCTAAGTATTTTGGAGACATTTGTGGTGAAAATTGAAGATCCAAGTGTGTCTAACACTCCCATTTTTTCTATTTTCCGAATTAAGTCTTTTAAAATCTCTCCCCTCCCTCTGAATCCCTAAAACCATCACATTTCCAAAAGATTTTATGTTTGGGATTTAATAGATGTTTGAGTTTGAATCAAGGGACTAATTTGGGAGAGTGATCATCTCTATGAATGAGGTTAGTGGTCTTTGAGCTTTCCCTTATAGTCATGATGTTTTAGATGTGTATGTGGTTGCACCAATGTGTTTCCTTTTCACATTTCATTCTCTTTGGCTACAAAAACTGATTTGGACTTTATATTGAGGTGATAAACCCTTCACGGGCCCCTTTGGGTATGTTGATAATGTGAGACCGGACATAGGGTTAGCCACGAGGTGTTTCAAACCCTTGAAATGGGTAAATAAGTTATGAAGCATTGGGAGAAGTGGAAATGTGATTGCTATGGGTTGTAAATTATATTTACGTATGTGGACATTGTAAAATGGTAAATTTTTATTATTATTTCACTGAATTTGTAAATTTCCAAAAGGGATTTCAAAAAGGTTCAAAATATATGTTTTGGGGTTTTACCTGACCTTGGGTTTCAATGATGAAATTGATGTTGAATGTGAGGAATGTCTTAAAAGGAGGTGTTCACCTCAAATGATTTGAAAAAGGGTTTTATTAACTAATTTCAAATTATTATTTAGAATCGGAGTGTGTCCCCTTTCTATTGAGAACACTTAAGTAATTTTTTAATTTTTGAAAATTGAAATTAAATCCTTCGGGAATGTTTTAGTTTTCAAAGAGAAAGGCTTGTGTTTAAAGGGTTCTTTCAAATGATTTCAATTGAGTAATTTCAATTGAATAGATTTCCATGGGGTATTTAAAAGGGTATATGTAACCATAGTAACTGAAAGGATGTAATGGTTGCTGATATATAACCAATAACAATTATTTTGGAATGTTAATAGGATTATGAATGATTTAAATGAAAAATATTCATAGTTGAAGATATAGCATAAGGGGATGTTTGGAATGATGTCAAAAAGGGTTAAACAGAATAAATTGAATGTTTCAAAAGACTTGTTAGTTAATTATTCAAATTCATACATGATTTAAATCATGTGAATTTATGAATATTTTAAATAGAATATTCCATGTAAATTTAAAATGTATTAATGATTTATGGAATATAGATGATTAAAGTGTTAAATGAAATGTGAAATGTGAATGTTATGTTGAATAGTTGTGATGTAGTTTATATAGTAAATGGATAAATAATAATGTGATCAAGTCTTGGTAGTGTGGGTTATTTACTGAGTTTATACCCCCATGGGTCGAGTTAGACTGATACTCTAAAATTCACCCCATAATGCATGGTTTTGAGAAGGGTACATAACTCTATTTCCCAAATAATTTCCTTCCACCCAGGATGAGGCTTCGAGGTGAGGATAATGTGTTTGTTGTGATGTGTTTATACCTTGTGAGATAGAGACTTGAATTATTCTCATTATGAATGGTAATTAGAAATATTATTTCTTAGTGTAAATGATGTAAATACCAAAGCCATAGATCATGTGACAAAGAATAATTTATTAGAAAAATAGCATACACATTGAAATGGAAATAATGATGAAAATGACTTAAGTGATTATTGTAACTAATGGATTGTGATGTTTCTGGAAAGGAACCTGGCATGTGGTTCATGCATGGCCTATTTGGTTGGATCATGGAATTTCAGTACCGGTTTAGGACTTTGGTCTTAGTTTAGGAATCCTTTGGGTGGTTTTGTTTTGGGATATTTCTTGGTTACCGCCTAACATGTAGTGTATTGATCATATCGTTATAGCATGTTCCACTTGTTCACTTGTTGGAATTGCCACATGTTTTCTATTTATTTATTTCTGCTAGCTTATAAATCTTTTTTTATTATTTTTATCAATGAATTACATTAAAATGAATGCATATTATCCCCAGTATTTCTCCTTAGACTCGTCATGCTTGTCGGTAGCCTATGGCATACGGGGAGGCACGCCTAAGGTAATGTGACGACTCGGCTCCAGGCACCAAATAGTGTTCACAAGGTCCAGGATGTCATAGGTAATATATATCACTTATACTTTATCCAAAAGTAATATTAGAATGAAAAACTCAATCACATTCAATATACTAAAAAGCTATCTTTTTTCTGTGTTATCTGAATAAAAGGAATATATGACTTCAAAATCCACTCACTCAATTTTATTTCAAATTATTTTACAATGTTTATAATTATCCAAAATAAATTATACCTTTGGCTTTTCATATTCCAAAACCATCATGGTGTTTTAATTATTCCATGCATGCATGTACAAGCTTAGTGTTTTATTTTCACAAAATTTCATGCATAGTATATTCTTATAAGCCCACTTTCTACATGAAACTATTCTTTATACATAATATTGTAGACATAAAAATTCTATTTCATTTATCTCACATGAATATTCACATAAATATTTTGGTATGAATGAAAAAAAAATTATTTATTTACTTCACACAAATAATAGTTCATAAATCCTTCATGCAACGTCATATTATCAC
Source organism: Viscum album (assembly GCA_963277665.1). Classification (NCBI taxonomy): domain Eukaryota; kingdom Viridiplantae; phylum Streptophyta; class Magnoliopsida; order Santalales; family Viscaceae; genus Viscum; species Viscum album. The sequence goes on from OY728165.1 coordinate 940,809,486, forward strand.
ATGGTTTTCTGAAATTCTTCATGTAACTTTGAAGACAAGGTATCTCCTCCTTATTCTCAACAATTATATCTTGTAAGTATAAGGGCTTCATGTTTTTCATGAACTACATGAATTATGAAGATTGTATGAAGCTTGTGTACCCATCAGTGCACAATATATTCTTCTCCATGGAAGTGGACCAACAGAGAACGACATCTTCTTAGACCAAAACCCTCATGCATATAAGTCACAGCTCTGATTTTATTTTTAGCGTGATATAAAAAAATTGAAGAGTGACTCTTGAAATATCTCTAACTATATAAGTGGGCCTCTACAAGATCATGCAGAAGAGTGGTTCACAGAGTGAAAATTATTATTGTATTTTATAAAGAAGGTAATTCCTTAATAAGTGACTTCTAAAAAGTGTTGATAAAATGGATCTTCATCAGCAGTGATAATAAATAAAAAAACCCATTAGTTATTTTGAAGGATTTATTATCCATATATATTTTAAAAAATTATTAATTCCTAATATATAAATTTTTTTATATTATTATTGAAATATATTTATATGTAAATGATGATAATTAATATATTATTATAAAATTACAAAAATTTATAATATTCAAATATTATAATGTATATTTAATATATGTAAATATAATTAGTTATATATAAAAATAATAACTATTATAAATTAGATCATCAAATTATTAGTACTTATATAAATATATAAATTTTTTATATAATATATTATTAATTACAAAAATGTAAAATAAGAAACAAAAAAAATTATAAAAAAATTACAAAAAAAATTATAACATAAGGATTTATATATAGTTATTTCTATATAGAAAATATAAAAAAATATTAGTTATGTGTTACTATTATTATTTTTATATAAGAAAATATTATTAATGTTGTAAATAAATAATTATTTTTTACAGGATATAAACTAGTATTGTTAAATATAATAATATAAGAAATTTGTATATAAAATGACTTATAGTAATTATCAATTATTTGAATCAATATATCACTATTTACATATAAAATTGAAAATAATTATTAATTATATGTAAAATTAATATTATTAACTATATGAATGAATTAATAACTATTAAAATACATCATCAATTAAATAAATATATAATTATATAAATAATATAAATAATTATAATTACACAAAAACATTTAAAATATTTGCTAATATTTACATTAATATAAAAATTAAAATTATTATTATTTCTATTAAATATATATATAAGATTAGATATTATTTATATTCAAATTTTTATTTATATTTTATAAAATTTAATTTTTATATATAATAAAATTCAATATCATAATTATATGAACAATATTTTATCTTTTAAAAACACCAATAATTGAAAAGTGTACAATTTTATATATAATATTAATTATATTAATATGTCAATACCTAATAATGTTAATTACATATTAGTAATATTGAATTAACTACATTATAATTATTATATATATAATCAAGTCTAAGAAGAACCATGGATTTGGAAATGCATACCCATGGACCCTTTTTTTTAATATAACACACATAGACACAATTACATCAAAATCACGAAAGGCCCTTATAGAATTGTTTTCTGCTATAACACTCGATTTTTATTGATTGGTTCATTCATCATTGGTCACAGTAGTACTACCTTCAATGAAAAAAAATATTATTTTTATTCTATTGATGTGTTGAGAGAATGAAGGGGGTGGTCATTCAAGTTCTTGAGAATGTTCTTGAATGGTTTTCCTATGAGGATTAAAATAATTATTTCTAGGTTTATTTTGAATAACATGTAGCTTACCCATATTAAGAGATATAATCATGTACTTATAAAGAAAGGTTAGGGTTTTGTAATTTCACAAATCCCATTACTTAAGTCTTTCTTCCTTAGAGAACCTAGTATCTAATAATAATATAAATACTATTATTATCTATTTTTCATGCACAACACCTGGGGATAAATAAAAATTATTTTTAAATAAATAAATTTTACATATTTAAATGATATTTAATACATTCATTATGGTTAGATAATTAAACTATCTCCATCCATCCTATTTGGTATTTACTTAACCTTAAATAATGACAATTTATTTAATAAGGAAGTGTTACTATGTTATTCACCAATAAATATATTAATTATTATATTCAATAAATCTCGTGAATAAATATTTATTGTAATTTAACTCATATATTTATTCCACCAAATAACTCATTATTTAACCATGGAAATTTATTAATTTAGAAAAATTATTAAACCAAAAAAACCATTTAAATATTTATTATAACTCATTAAAATCAAAATATAATTTCACTTACATTTTGGATACACTATGTGCATGCCACTCTAGGATGCTTTCTTAGTTTAATTAGGTAAAAAATCCAAAGAAAAATACTACCATCTAAAAACATTTCAAGACACCAATAGATAAATATGTTAATTTCAAAATGATATAAAACCTTAAAAAATCTCATTGTGTACTATAACCCAATTTATCGTGATATATCTAATCAAACAGGTTGCATGCTAATGTCATCAAACTATGTGACTGATGTATCTTTATTTAACATTCCGAAAATAAACCTACCCATAAGAAACCATGGTCATAGATTTATATAGGAATTTCCATTACTTTCAAAGGGATTGGGATATCAACTTCCATTAAATAATAGAAGGGAAAAAAATTCATCCTCGCATTAGTAAGAATACATTTTCTTATTTTTTTACTCCCTAACAATAGATATTTCATTTTAAAAAATTAAAAAATTCCTACCTATTTTTTCCATCATGATGAGCGACATGAGAATCTTGATGGATGTGACATTGATTCCAACATATCAAAAAAAGGTAATAGTGATCATTCTACCAAGTTTCATGTCAATACAAGTGTGTTTTATTGGTATTGACCCATTTTACATGATTTTTCACTTAACTCCAAATCCAAGGAACAAACACTGCTTTTCATCATACCATGATATTTCGGTATCTGATCAATGTGTTAAATATTCTTATAGATCTCAAATGACATAATGATATTTTTAAAAATATGTCATGTCAATTAGATCTCATTTGGATGGTTTTAAACCTTACAGACATGATTTTTTAAGTATTAAAAAATGTTAATAATGTAAAATCATACCTTAATCCATATTGATCAATACGATCATCATATTAGCTCATAATTTATTTTAATAGATATTAAATTATTCAAGGAATGTTATCCTATATTTTTATATTAATCCCAAATTGTTTTATTGATTTTGACCCCTGGAGTGGAGATATGTCATTTTAATAAAATAATAAAACATTACCCATCGTCTTCCATTTTACTGAGGGACATGAGCATCCCATGGATACAGAGTTTATTCCTATTAATAAAAAAACTCATTGATCATTCTACTACAATTTCATCTCAATCCGGGTGTGATTACTTGGTATTGACCGCTTTATTTGATTTATCACTTAAATCAAAATTTGAGGGACAAATGTATATTTTGATCAAATTATAAAATTCATGTATCTATTAAATGTGTTGGGGATTCATATATATTCTAAATGACTTAATAATCATTTAAATAATATATCATGTTAATAGGATCTCGTTTGGTTGGTTTTTGACACCAATACACTTGATTTTCTCATTATTTAAAAAAATTAATAATATGATATCATACTTTTATCCATATCAATGAATCTTGACATCATATTGACCTATAGTTCATTCCAATAGATCATAAATATTTTAAGTTATTTTCTCTAATCTTTTCATGTCGATTGTAAATTTTTTTCTCATATTTGAGCACTTGAAAGAAGATATGACATTTTAATAAAAATACACAACATTACGCATCATTTTCCGTCATACAAAGTGACATAAGTATCTAATGGATGAAAAGTTGATTCCTACATTTAAAGAATTATTTGGTTATTATTCTTCTATGATTTCATATCAATAAATGTGTGTTTTCCTAGTATTCACCTCTTTTATGTGATTTGTCACTTAACTACAAATTTGAGTGACAAAGAATACTTTCGATCATACTGATAAATTTGAGTATAGAATGAATGTGATGATGATTCCTATAGATTATAAATGATTTAAAGACCATTTTCTTAAAATCATGGGCCTATCAGAGCTCGTTTGGTTAGTATTGACCCCTACACACATGATTTAACCATTATTACAAAAATGTTAAAAATGTTAATTAATGGATTACGATATGATGATCAATATGGGAATTTTATTGGAACATAGCTGATTCCAATAGATCAAAATTCATTCAATGAATTCTCCCATGTTTTTTAGGCAATTCAAAATTTGTAATTTCATTTTGACCCCCTGAAAGGATGTATTTCATTTTTAAAAATCTATACAACATCACCCATCATTTTTCATCACACCAAGATATGCAAGCATCCAATTGATAATACATTGGTTCCTATAGATAAAAAATCACATCATGTGGATTTCTACATGATTTCATATCAATTCATGTGTGTTTTCTTGGTATTGACCCATTTTATATTATTTTTTTCTTAACTCCAAATTTGAGGAATAAATGACACTTTTGATCATAGCAAGAAATTAGGGTATCCAATTGACACAGAGATGACTCCTATATATTGTAAATGACTTCAAGACCATATTAATAACATTTCATGTCAATAAGAGATCATTTGGTTTGTTTTACTCCTATTGACATGATTTTCCCATTATTGTGCAGTTGTTAATAATGTCAAATCATACCTTATCCATAATGATAAATTTGGGTATCAGATTGATTTGTGGTTGATTCAAATATATCAAAATGATTCATCTAATTTTTTCATGTACTTTTACATCATCAAAAATTCATTTGATTATATTTAACCCCCAAGGAGAGATATGTCATTTTAATACAACTATAAAAAATTGCCCATCATTTTCAATCATACTGAGTGATATCATCATCCAATTGATGCAGATTTGATTTCTAAAGATAAAAAACTACTTGAATATCATTATCACATGATTTCATGTCAATATATGTTATTTTCTTGGTATTGAACCATTTTATATGATTTTTCACTTAACACCAAATCTGAGGTAAAATGTCACTTTTATTTATATTGAGTAATTTGGACATCTGATTGATGTGACTACGATTCCTATAGATTTTTAATAGAAAAAATATAATTTTCCTAATATTTCATGTCAATCAGATCTCATTTGGATTTTTTTGACCCCTACACACATGATTTTCCCATTATTAAAAAAAATTAATAATGTGGAGTCACATCATAACTATAATGGACAATCTTGGAATCAGATTGATTCATAGATGATTCTAATAGATCAAAAATGATTGAAGAAATTTTATATTAGATTTTAACATCAATATAAAGTTGTTTCTTAATTTTTTTTGACCCAATGATGGGAGATATTTAATTTTAATAAAATTATACAACATTAAAAATTAGTTTCCATCATACCAGGTGAAACTAACATCTGATGGATATAAAGTTGATTCATACTAACCAAAAATGAATTGGTGATAATTAAACTATGATTTCATGTCAATAAAAGTGTGTTTTTTTACTATTGACTGATTTAAAATGATTTATCTCTTAACTCCAAATTTGAGGGATAAACACCACTTTCGATATATTGAAGAACATATGTATCCAATCAATATAATGATGATTATTATATATTGTAAATGAGTTAAAGAACATTTTCCTAATATTCTGTGTCAATTACACCTCATTTTGTCATATTTGAACCCTACACACATGGTTTCCCTATTATTTTAATAATGTTAATAATTCCAAATCATACCTTAAGCCATATTGATCTATTAGTGCATCATATTGACACATAGTGGATTTCAATAGATCACAGAAGATTTGAGTATTTTTCTCCAAAATATTTTCTTCAATATGATATTGTTTGTTATTTTTTGATAATTTTATGGGATATATGTAATTTTAATAAAATGATGTGAAATTAGCTAAAATGTCTCATCATAAAAAGTGATACGAGTATCCGATTGATGAAGCTTAATTCATATAGATAAAAAACTAATCAATGAACATTTTCCAATGATTTCATGTCAATAAAAGTTTGTTTTTCTTTTTTTATCTCCTTTTTCATGGCATGTCACTTAACTTAAAATTTGAGGAAAAAATTACACTTTTGATCATTATGATAAATATTAGTATCTGATTGATGTTTTTATGATTCATATAGATTTTAAATGACTTCAACATCATTTTCCTAAGATTTCATGTCAATCAAAGCCAGTTTTTTCAGCTTTGACCCCTACACATGTGATTTTACCATTATTAAAAAAATTAATAATGTAAAATAATACCTTAATACATACCAATCAATATGAGCTACAAATTGATCTAGTATTGATTCCAGTAAATAATAATTGATTTAAAACATTTTATCCCAAATTTTAATGTCAATCTGATGTCTTTTAATCATTTATTTCATATATTAATCCTAGTGTGTTTCATTATTTTTTACTCCAAAATTGGTCATAATTAATTTTAATAATATAATAAATGTGAATATTTAATTTACATTTTTTCAAATATTTTAATCATGCAATTGAAATTTTGTTTAAATTTAATGATGAAAAATCACTTAATGTTTATATTCTTAAGTTCTATTAAAAATTTAAATTTCATTAGTTCATTTCGAATCCCTATATGGTCAAATTTTATTTTAGTGAAAATGAAAATGTGGTTTGTTACATTACTAAAAATTTTAAATCAAATCAAAACATTCAATTTTAATGATAAACCATAAGTATAAATTGAAACACACCTTCTAAATCGGATGCACCATTTATGACCATGTCTCCTACATGTGTCCGACGCAGTGAGGGCCTGAAACAAATAAAAATTATGTTGATAATAATAATATATATAATAAAAATAATTATAAAATCTATTATAAGCCTATTTTTTTGGATCCCTTGAACCACCACCTCGATTCATATACTCTCATATTTCTATATCCTAAACTAATATGTGTGCATTTACCTTCTCAATAGCATGCATATGTGCCTCCAAATCTATCACATTTTGTTTCATCCCAAAAAATAGGAGTTGAATCCTTATCAAGTCAAAATACAGAATGAGTAATCTCCATGACATATGTCAAGTTGTTTCTATATCCATGATAACTAATAATGCGATGAAATATCTCATCCCAGTGCATGTAAAGTTGTCACCTGTCTTTTGGAAGTTGTGCTAACTCAAACATATATTGATCATGCATAATATATTAATATAATTTTAAATGGATATATGGATATATGTAATTATTGATAATTATTAAAAGAATATAATACTAGAGTTATAACCGTATGACTATTTTGATCATGATTCATCATCCACACAAATATTCTATCAATCGATGCACCTTGTTCCCGTAACTATATACAAAATGGATATAAATATAGAATAAAATAAAATATTAAATATTAAATATAAAAATTAAATTATAAATAAATAATTTTGAATTTGGAACGTGTGATGATTCTTAAACCTCTGAGGTGGTCCCTGCCACACATGATTATCATAAAGAAAAACTACCACCATTTATATTCAATTAATTCAAATTTGAATTATGTATAATGATAAAAAAATAAAAATATGAAAACCAAAATAAATAGGCTCATTTTTATAGCCTCTTTGGACATACATTTAACCATGTCATTCTAATGATATGGGAGAATGCTTATCGAGACTATGTCCAAATGTATAGGACCTCCACATTTTCTTCCCGGTTTATAATGAATCAAACATTTTGAATAAATTTTGCTTCCTAGAAATGTGTTTTATTATATACTCGTTAAAACAATATCACTTTGTTAATGAAGTGATTTTAATTGAAATGTAACCTTTTGTTTTCAACCATTATATGATCATATGTCAATATGTCTATTAAAAAAACCACTCTTAAAAATTAATTTTAATGTTATATGTAGTATCATAAATAGAAATGATAATGTTAAATTAATGTAGAAAAAATAGTCAATGGCATCATAGAGTTGATTCATTCTATACAAATTGAATTTTCTTTAATGTGGGAATGAGGTAGCATCTTTGTTCTTAACTCTTGATCAATCCCAATCTAAGCTTCAACATGTTAAGATTGAACAAAATCCCATATAAGAGAAATTCATGTTTGGGGAGATTACCACTTGAGTAACGTTAGATGAGACACCTCATGAGTCTATAATCATCTCACACCTCACCCTTAGGTCATATTTGGGTGTTATAAGGGGTTATGTGATGATGCACTAGTTACTTAATGTTTAATCCTATTGTATAAATAATATTTTCATTCTATGATTTCCATTATAAGAATATTTTTTCTTAAATTTTGTAATGGAATTTGATAAATTCATTTTTTGAGTAAAAAATATACTTTTAATAGAAATATAAATTATTATATTAAATTAAGGTTTTATTAATAGTTTTTATTATAATTAAATATTATCATTAAAACACTCATATTCAATTTCAAATGATAAAATAATTTTATTTTTTCCAGTGTAGGAAATTTAATTATGCATTTTCTGTCCAGTATTATTTTTAATAAATAATCATTTTATATTAAACCATATAATTTATCATATTTATAGAATTATCATTATAAAATATAAAACATTTTTAAATCAAAATGAAAAAATTTGGTTAGGGTTAAATTATGATAATTTTTTAAAAGATTTTATTTTTCGAAGAATATTAAAAATATTGATAAGAGTTTTTTGTATACATAATGACATCATAATGATGTAATAATTAGTATACAATTATGGTTGAATCTTTTGGAATAAAATATATTATTAGGTGTCCCAAATGGTTAATTCCATGGGAAGACCGTATGTTTTCAATTACCACTACTAAGATGTAAAAAAATTAATAAAAAACTCCATGCAATTCATTCCAATTTCATCCTACACAAATATATGAACTTATTACCTCCCAAGGAGTCCTCCCATGGTTTACTAAAGCCTCAAATATCTCAATCATCATGTTTTGGGTGTTACTTTTCAAGGTATGGTAAATATAATCTTCTATTTTCTTTTCAAGTTACCTTATATATGGGGTATGAATTTAAAATTTTCAAACTATATTATTATATCCATTTAATTATATACCAATAATTTATTTTTTGTTTTTATGAGTGGGGGAACCTTTTCTCTGATCTTTTTAATGTTTTCTAAAACCACATTCTATACCTGTTTTGCAACTGATTTTACTTATCAAAATTTCTATCTTTTTACATGATTTTTTTTGTAAATACCCAAAACACATTATTATCCTGGGGTACTCACATATATAACAAAATGATAAATTTAATTCTAAAAATAACATACATTAAACCCACCTTCCATTTCCATGGGTTTAAACAGCCAAAAAGATCTTGTTTTTAAGAACTTTCTAAAACACCATGATTTTGATATAAAACCCATTCATTTTATTCTCAAAAGATTATTTATGAAATTTTATATTATGATATTTTTGGATCATATTAATTAATATATATGAATTTTGTTCCCTATTAGTTCTCCAATGCATTGGGTAAATAATTTAATCTTTATAAATGAAATGTTTTAGGATACCTTGGTGAATAACCTAGAAATAATTTCAGCTCCTCAATGATAATCCTTGCTGTTATGCTTATGAATGAATCAATTAAATTTTGTATATAGATTTTCAAAGTTATGATTTTGGTACTTGTTATTATGATATGCCTATTTCTCATGAATTTATGTATTTCCTAAAGTCCTTATTGATATTCCTCAAGATCACATGAAAATTTTTTCTCTTTCTTTCCCTTACGAGGCCTTATGCTCACCCTTTCCATTTATGTATGTCCCTAGGATATGATATTATATAATTTAACTTAGGATGAACCTATTATGAAGAATTTAAAGTGTATTAGAATAATTATTTCATGTTTTCATGTATAATGTACCATTTTAACAAGACACTAAACATTAAAATATCCTCTATTTTTTAAAATGTAATGAAATGTTTATGTAATAAAAAGGTGGGATTCCATATAGTGCTCCTTGTTCACTATAAATTTTTAATCTTTCCAAATTTTATGAAAATTATGTATACATGATGGTCATAAATCAATAGGAAACAATCTAATATTATTCAACTTAAGAAGGAAATTGTCACAAATGTAAGTGTTTTTTAAACATATCTAAGAAACTAAAATGTTCATATTGCCTGAACACCCCCAGAGTTGATCTAATATATAATGAGGGAATAATGCCTAGTCATGTGTAGTAAATATAAATCTCTTTTATCAAATCATGATATGACCCAAGTAGTGAATAAATATAGAGTAACCCACACTAACATGATGGAATGTCCCAACAAATGATATATCAGGGGTCGTGTTAGGATTACATGATGAAGTCTCATGACTAGGGCCTCATATATGGGAGTAAAAAGAGGTTTGAGTGGTATACTATTAAAAAATAATTATACATAATTAAACAGATGTCAATATATATTTTTATATCTTAATTAAAAAAATGAAAACACATTTACCAGCATACATACTGCAACCCAAAGATGCAGATGCCTCTATAGAATAATATGGATTTTGGTTCATGTTCCGTTAACATGTCTAGAACAATGTAAATAATTATTTTTTAAACACACATAGACTAAATATAAAATAAATAATCAGAAAATACAAAGAAAAAATTCACAACATTCATTGGACATGTAAATACTCCATTTCTCTTTTAATAGTCTCTATATCCCATTGAATATATTCTGCATGTTGAGAAATATTTTTTTAATCAATATGTTCAAAAACAACAGTACTCTTGGGTTCATCTCATTAAATTAAAATCACTCCCCACCTTGAAATTTTGATAGAAACTTTTCAATTCTGACTTGATTTCAAGATAACGAAGAAAAAAATTTCATATTATGATGCCAAAATATACGGTTCTTTAAAAAATATCTCATCTCTATATAATATAATGTCAAATTCCACTAATGTAAAATAATATTGTCCAAATTGTAGTTTACATACTAAACCAACCATATGTTACTAAGAATATCTATTTTAGCTTGTGTGCATGTAAAAATTAATGTTATATTTCAATTGACTATACGAATAACCCAAATTAGTAGATAAATAACAAATGACACTATTTTTTGTTTCTCATTTTTCACAAAAATATTTATTGAAAACCCAAAATCTATTTTCATCTAAATCTTGGAAAATATGATATTGTATATATGGACCATTAGTTAATTGGTTAAATTCTTTAATTAGTGTAGGTTCAATTAACTCTGGTTTGTTATAGACCTATATACTTCTCATAAATCAATATAAGATTATATAGAAATAAATTAGTATTATACATAAATTATAATGAAAATCCATTTACTCGTAAAAAATCACTGATCTAACCATGAAATGATGCATAATGGGACTACTTAGTTAGATAATCATTTATAAGAGTCATCTCTTTTTCTATCTCATTATTGTGTTTTTTAAAAATGATAACACCATGTCTAAATGATGAACATACATATGAAAAAAAACATGTAAAATATAAATAGTAAAAGCGATAAGAAACTTAATACAATAGTGGTGAAACTGGTTGAGTATTGAACAAGATGTATTGATGAGATTTCACCCACTTGATGTTATCCATTTCAAATATGATTCTTTATCGATCTATCCCATCAAGAATCTAAGAGAGATTTTATAATTTTTCTTCAACATTCATTAGACATTCAACATAAAAAGTAGTACAATGATCCATACAAACCATTGTATAGTTATTCCTCTTGATGAGTTTGATTTTGTATAAATGATTTTAATGTATTCATATAACACTCAATAGGATACATCCACCGAGAATTCATTAGACCAAGGACCATTACATCATCAGTTAGGTGTATTATCAAGTGAACCATACCCCTGAAGCATACGGGGGGAAATAGTTTCTTCATGTGACAAAGCATATGTACAATTCAATCCTGTAAAATTTTAAAATCACCCATTTTTTATTTCTTAAACAAAGATGTCTAAAAAAATTACTCATCTCAATCAATTGTTGTACAACATTTGGTGAAAACTAATCACAAGTTATGATTGAAATAAAATAATAAAGTATAATGTGATTTTCATGAATTTTCTACCCTTGTGATGTCAGGATCATCACCTTCATAGACTTGTTAATATTATAATAGTAACCATCAATCACTATGATAATATTCAAAATGGAATGAAATTTCACATTTTCATTTTTTAATCATCTTATATTATGCCTCTACCATGTATTAATTGCTTCTCTCGCTGGATTATATATTAAATTATTTCCTTAAAAATAATTATTCTAAAACAATTAATGAATTTAAATGGTCCTTTTATTTTCCACTAACTCTTAAAATAGTGGAAAATATATTATAAAAATATTTTCAATGGGAATAAAATCTAGATTATGACTTATTTTGTTAGTTTTCCAGTAAGGGAGATTAAAAAAACACTTTTGTTCTTCCAATTGTGGCTACACTATCAAACCACACCTTGAATAGAGGATAATGGGTGAGCCAGAAAATATTGAAATTAAAATACATTGGGGATGTTTTCTTTCCTGATCATTGGTAATATTTCTAGTCCTATTATTATCTTTATTGCAAGGATAAATTGTTTAGAACCATAAAAGGTCACTCTTTCCATTATAAACTTATATTTAGGGGAAAGAAAAAATTTGGGACCTAAGTGAACCAATTTTTTACAATGTTTATGTTATATAAAATTTTACTTTTGTTACATCATGGGGAAAAATCATATTTCATACTCCAAATTGATAAATTTGATTAATTAAGGTAATAAATGATTTTCCATAATAAAGAAGCTTATAATTTTAAAATTTAATTCATTTCATAATCAAAATTCATCACACTAATTCCCAAAAATTGATTCAATTCATCAATTAATGAATGAAATTAAATATCAATACTATCCCCTAGGCTTAAAGGTCCATCAATAAGAGGGGGTATTAATAGGAATTGTAGTTTAATATATAGCCATAGAGAAATATTACACGAAAACAACACCACTGTAAATGTGCTATTAGTTTTAAAAACTATAGAACTGTATTACTAACACAAATCAGAAATTATTAATATCTTTCTAAATGTTAGGGTGAATATGATCAAACTCCATCCATACAAGAGAGTATGTCATGTGGGTTAGAAAAAACATTCCTTATTTCTTTGCACACGTCATCTCATTAATTTAGAAACATTAGATGACATAAATAATGTGTTCAACCTCAAATTCAAAATAATGTGACACATTTTCTTTATAGAAATATGTTTCCCCTATTTCATGATCCTATAAAGATAAATGTGATTTCTCGATTATTATTCAATTTAGAAGAGTCATAGATCATATAATTATCTGAATGGGAAATTTCTTATCTTGAAAAAATATATATGTTCGCTAATAAATCTATGGTCTCACATGTGAAACCTATGTTCTATGTAAATTTATGATCCTGGAAATATTGCTCATCAATATTTATGTCATCAGGAAGAAATTTTTTTTAATAACACCAACAGAATGTCGAACAATGTGTCTAACCATAGATTCAAATCCTTGAAGTGTAAAAATCCAAAATAAATGACAATTTACTGTAATAGGTACACGTAAAATATAAATAAGTTTCCAAAACACCAATTATTTCATAAAACCCAAAAAAAAATGATATTCCCTAAAGAATAGACTGATCACATCGGTATCAAAATTCCAAATGTTAATGCCTTTAGAAGCCAACCCATATACCATTTCAGTAATAATTTCATGCATATTATCAGTCATCCTCACATCAACATCAACCTAAATAGATTATGTTTGATGATATCAAATATATTCATCCTTATGATGAGTCCAAATCTTATAATTTCTCCAAAAAATCATTCAATAATTGGTTCTCCCTCACTATATCTCAGGTGAATTCTTAACAGTTTTCACATTTTCTAAATGGAAAACTTATACAGTCACATTGAAATCATCATGAAATCAATAAATTGTATATTTTACTCAAAATTTTCTCCATAGGATCTATTTGTAAATTCAATCCAACAATTATCCATATTAATATCTATAAAACATGTTGTAACAATTACAGAAGACATCAAATTTTAGGCATTTTTATAATTTCAGATCAAAAAATATATCTAAAATGAATACTAACCAATTTCTTGTGGAATTAAATTCACAATCACCCAAAATAAAAAAACAATTCAGAACTGACACGATCATCACATTTTATATTATATTTAATTATTTACACATTATTTATTTTAAAATTTACTTTTTTGAATAACTAAATATTTTTAATAGAATCCCTTAGAAAGAAATTGATGAAAAAAAATTATAAACTTGAATAAAATAAAACAAAAATATTAATATACGACCAATTTTTATTTTATAAATTTATTTATCAAAACACTAGAATACATAAAATTATTATTTTATTCGATTATCATTGATATGTTAGTGTGAAATTATTGGTGAATATTTAATTTCTATGAGTAGGAAATTAATTTTAACACTCAATTATATTTTTGAATTACTAAAAATGATATAAATGATCATATTCTTCACTATCCTCAATGTCAATGGTCAAAAAATTACAATTAATTTGGAATAAATATTTATCCAAAAAATCATCTAACCAATTTTAAAATTAATAAACTATGTCATATAATTATAAATTTATATCATTTATTAGTAGATCCTAGTTGAAATTAATAAATCTACCACATGTTTTAAACAAAAATTGTCAACAACACCAATTTTCCCAATGGAAAATATGATATATATATATATATATATATATATATCATCATGGATCATCATAATATTAACATACATACCACCATAGAAACTAGAAAAAAATTGATACATTATGAAAATATATCCTTACAAATTAAAATGAATGAAATGCATAAAACTATAAAATGTTTTTAGAATGAACATAAGATAACAAACATCAAGAATGAATATTTTAAAATGTTTAAAAAAATTATATTTATAATAGAAACATGTAACACTATAAATATAAATTTCAAAACCATAAAAATCTAAAACAGGTTCAAAATAATATTTTAGTTAAAAATAAATTAAATCAATCAAAAAGTTTTTTAAAAAAATAAATGGAATTTAAAATTCATGACATTAAAAATTTAATCCCAAAAACTCCAATTTCTAAATCGAACATAAAATTAATGGAATTTGATGATAAACTGATTATAATATAATTATTTTAGCATAATGGATAAAATTGACTATAAAACAACATCATTTCATAAAATAATTGTGTTAATTATGTATAAAATGTTGAATCCATATAATCACTAGATGGTTATAACAAAAATATAAACCCTAAAATAGTGTGTGTTTAAAATTAATCGGAGATCATATGATTTATATATTGAAATTAGTGTTTACTACTGAGAGTGTAACAAATCCATAAACTGAGTGAGAGATTTTGGCATGTATAGGTGGAGTTGATTAGGAAAACCTCAGTCTTGGGTGATGGGGAAAAAATGAGGCAAATAAAGGGGATGTATCATGGTTGGTGATAGAGATATTTAAAGTTAGTGATGAGGATAAAAGGTAGTGAATATGAAGACATGTGGTGGCAGCGGTGACTACGACAGGGGGTGCAACAAGGTTAAGGGAGAGGATGCGCAAATATGCAGCAGTCATGGAATCTTTGATAGTAAGTTTGGTTAGGCTAAGGGAGTTAAATGAGAGGTGGTTACATTATGAGAGGGTGAGAATGGGTGGGGGATGCAATAGATTGTGGTTTTTTTGGTTTAGCAACCACCATAGGTGGTCAAAAATACTCCCCAATAGCAACCGCCACATGTGGTCATCCATTTCCATAGGTACAAATGCATACATTTCTAGTAGTGGATAGTTTTGATGAGTCTTAGACTTATAATGTGTCTTAGAGACCACTTTATTATTATTAATTTTCTTATTCACCAGAATGATCGTAGATTTTCATGCCCCATGTTTGTGAATTATTCTCCTATTGAATAATTATTGAACAAAATATTCTTTCTATATTGTGATGTATTTGAAATAAATTAAATCTCATTTTTATAAATATTAGTTATCCAACTAACATTGAGTAAAAAATTAAACTATTCATAGAATCTAGTTTTATACTCATCTTAATTACTAGAAAATATCACTTACACTTTAACTCATTGTAACAAAAGAATAAACAACATAAATACATTCAACACACTGATAGTTGTCTTATTTATATTATATTTAAACAAATGGAAGATATAAATTCCCAGTCCAAACACACAATGTTATGTATGATTCTTTCAAAAATATCGATAAATATCCAATATCAAATTCCTCTTTCAGTTTGTATATTAAAATTTTTCCCACAATATTTTAATCATTTCATGAATGCATGTACACTCGTAGTGTTTTATTCCCATAAAATTTTATGAATAGAATATTATCACTATTTATTTTTACATAATAACATTCTATGTTGTGCTATTACATCCTCATAATATTCTCCACATAAAAATATTATTGCATGTATCTAAAATAATTTTATGTATGAATCTTGAAAAAATATCTAGAAATATCCAATATCAAACTATGCTTTTAATTTAGCACATTCAAATGTTTCACAAAATATTTTAATCATTTCATTCATGTTTATACACTCATTGTGTTTTATTCCCATAAAATTTTATGAATGTAATATTATCAATGTTTATTTTCTCATAAGTACTTTTTATGTGGTGCTATTACTTCCTCGTAATATTGTTCACATGAAAATATTATTGCATTTATCCCCCATAAATCTTCATGTATGTAGTGTGGTATGAAATCACAACATGGATCTTTACTTCCCGCAACTAGTAGTGCAAACCATCTTCATGAAATATTATACTATTAGGGTCGTCCCATGTGAAATCCACAATGAGCCCATTGGCTTGGGAAATAACCCCAAAAAGGGTAACAAAATACAAACCTCCATCTCTTACTCCCTAGCCTAACCCTAACATAGAAATTGTCTCTTTCGTTGCTGTAACTCCTCCCACCAACTCTCCTAATAGCCTTTCCCATAAATTTTATTCTATTAGCCTCTTGAACACTCTTAGTATCACCCAAAACCCCCACACTCTTCTTTTAGATCCTTGACTATCATCCTCCTAACCATGTTTCTCTACTCTTCTCCCTCCCCCAAACATCATCTTCCACCTCATGTCAATTATCCTGACTTGAAGAACTCTATATTATCAGTTTCTTGCACATTCCTGGCCTCACTGGTTGACCAACGATCGAGAACCCATCCCCTCCTTTACCGCTGACCTGCAGACCCTATGTAAAAGTGTTGTGTTTATTATTATTATTTTACTTTTTATTTTTTATTAATTATTTTGTTGAATTTTTCAGAAATATTTGAATGAATTCTAAATTCACTAGTTTCCTGACTATCTCAATTACAATTTTTGTATCTCAATTGAAATTTTTGATTCATCCATATGAAATTAGTTTATTAATTAAAATTTTTATTTTATTATATTTATTAATTATATTGTTTAATTTTCAAAAATATCTGAATTTCATATTCATCAGTGCCTTTCCCAACTCGACTATAATTTTACCTTGTCAATTTTTATTTCTCCATAGGTAATTTGTGTTTTTATAATTATTTTTTAATCACCATTTTTATTATATTTATTTTTATTAAAAATTTTGTTTAAAATTTTGAAATTATCTAAATATTAGATCATCCATTGCCATCCCCATCTATTTTTTAATTTTTTATTTTTCAATAGTTCATTAGTTTCATATCTATATTTCATTTATTTTATGAATAATTAATTTAAAAAACATATTAGTTGATTGTATTATCAGTTTTAAAAATAATCAATTTTGGTTTACATACTATTTTATATTCTTAATCATCAATAAAATATTCATATTATGTAAAACCATTCTCATACCATGTGTTATAAAATTTATTAGATTATATAGATATAAAATATTTATTAGGAAATGAAAAAAAATACATAATTCTAAAATAAAGTAAAACAAAACGCATTTGAATTTATAGAATATATATTTCTTTCATTTTTTAGAACATGTTGTAAATTATTTTAGTTTTCATTTTTTGTAAAAACTTGAGTCTTTATGATTTTTTTAATTTTAACTAAATTTAATCTCTTCGGTGGATTGTAATAAATGCATCATTGGGTTTAAATGAAATATGATACATTATTAAATTGTTATTTAAACATGCCCACTAAAACCTTGATCTTATATTATATATTATTAGTAGGAATAATTTTTTTTTAAAAGTAAATTTTACACATTTTCATTGGTTATCTATTGAATATAAATAAAATCAAGAATAATTTTAATGAAAATAATTTTTTTTGGAAAATTTTTTTTTAAAGAAACTATTTTCATTGCTTCTTGCTCACATTAGATAAAATTAATTTTTTAAACTATTATAAAATGTATTTAATAAAATTAAATTCATTTTTTAAATCATCATATAAAAATTATCTAATGGTAGAATTTTGATTTTTTTTGAAAAGATCCTCTTTTCATTGAATATTGAAAAACTTATTTTTATTTAAAACTATCTTTTCGTTAAAATTATTTACAGAGATAAATTATATTTAAAATTAGTTTAAAATTAAAATTAGGTCAATTATATGGAAATTTTACTAATTTAGGTCATTGGGATAAATGTTATGTTCAATTTCATATAAAAACATTCCATACTTGTGATAGTTTTCTATTTAGAAACCTACTTTTCCATCACGTCTACCACTATAATTTTAAATTGGATTATCCAAATTCTAATAATAGAATTCATAAAAATGGATTTCATATTTGAATTAAAAATAATTTATATTATATAATAAGGTAAACATAATATTTTACCATTATTAATAGTAAAAGAAGTAAAAATTAATTTCTGTGGTTAAAGTAAAAACAATTTTACTCTGGGGTTAAACTAAAAAGATAAGGGTCAAAATAGCCTACCAACTTGTAAAATACCCATTAAATTGAAATATTTATATCTTTTAACATATAAGGGTCTATAATGTCCAATTTTTTAGGATATTTGAATGATAAAAACATGATTGTAATAGATTCTTTTAAAAATTTCATGTGTATCATATCCCCCACTTATAAATGGCCACCCGCTCTCCTCTCCTATTCACACTTAAAAATAAATTTGATTTATAAATTCCAAATCCAAATCACTTACTCCATGCTAAAATCATATATCCCTTGGTTTTATAATAAGTTCATCCTTGGATTAATTTTGGTGGAAACCTAAAGAGGTCGTTCAAAAAAGATAAAATATTCTTAAACAATCATTTGTTACATCTCCCACCTCCTTGAAATTTTATACAATATTGCAAGTATAATATCAAAATTATATCCCATATACTAATATTTCATTATGATAATGTAAAAAACATATATCCATATCCACCTTCATCAAATAGAAAACTAAATCGTTGATTGTGTGTACTCAAGACTACCGCCTCGAGAACTGATGTAACTCTTTTTCCGTCAACAGCTCTCAATGTCAAATATAAAAATTGATTTAATATTTATTTATTATATTTATCTATAATATTTATGATAAAAAAACTTTTTAATTATAATATCACTTATAAATTCATTCTTTCTTTCCTATTTAAAATTTGATAATGTCACTCGTGTGTATGGTTGACTACCACCTCAAGAAGTGATGTGATTCATATTCAGTTATTTTTCTAATGGGAGTTAATAAGGATAAATTTTTTGAATTTTTGTGATATATATAAAATTATATAAATTCTATAAAATGAATATATCATATTTTCCATTACGTTCTCACCAGTTATGGGAATGATATCGTCGTTCGTGCGTGCGTACGACCTACTGTCTCCACAAAATGACACGATCCATTTTCTAACTAAGACATTAAATAATGGTTCCAATAATGTATAAAATAAGTAAATATTATATTTATTATATTATTATAATTCTATAGATGATGGATTTATATCCCATGTATAACAATCG
Source organism: Viscum album (assembly GCA_963277665.1). NCBI lineage: Eukaryota > Viridiplantae > Streptophyta > Magnoliopsida > Santalales > Viscaceae > Viscum > Viscum album. The sequence continues at coordinate 940,829,646 of OY728165.1, forward strand.
AAACGTTCTTGAAAACCCTACATTGAAAAACAAGGAAAGTAACACTTGAAACAATGAAAATAATGAAATACTGCTAACAAATGTGTGCTAAAATATAATAATAGGATCATATAAGATATTATAAATATAATAATGGTATTTTTATATATTTATAACGTTCTTATACCTGTTATAAAATAAGTTAAATTATTTGTAACTAAAGGAAATCATGTGGTAAGAGATTTTGTCTCAATTTTCATTTCATTGAGGCAAATTTGTTAAGATGCACCTAAAGACTTTTATGTAGTGAATATATTTCTCATTTGATTAATTTTCCACAAATACCATTTTATTCATGATTATTAATGTTTTTATTCAACTGTATTCTTTAATGGGTTGCAATTTAAAAGTTATCAAAAATGTAAAAATTATTGTACAATCTCACTTCCTTTTCTAATCATTCACTTTATTTTGAAACATTCACTTTCTTATGATTATTTTTCATTAAATATTACATTTTCCATAGATTTACATATTGTAATATGATGTATATGATTATTTCTTAAATGATATACCATATTTATATAGAGTGTTTACATTGAATGTTTTTTGATTAACTAATGAAATATTGATAAATTTGTACCCTTTACAAAATACAGATATTTCATGATATAGAATATTGATTAATGAATTAAATTTGTTATTTGATATATGAGAAATCATTTAGAAAATAAATTACATTGTTTCTTGGTTATAAATATCCATTTGATGCATTTATAGGACTCATGATGCAAATCCATTGCACAGATGATATGGGTTTTTACCCAGTAGTTTTAAACTGTCTTATGAATGGTATTTATAGTGGTGGTATGATGATGCATAAAATATAAAAGTATAATAATTTTGAATTTATTTCATTGATCATTCAATCATTGTTATTATCTATTATATTTTTGTATTGATATTATCTCTATATTCTTTTCATTATCTATTTATTGATTAAATGGAATGGGTGGTAATTTATTTACCTTTCCATAATGATTATGATTTATTAATTCATGATAGATTCCATTGAATGTAACCCAAATTTAATATTTATAATCCCCATTATTTTTTCCCTTTCTCTAGGATATGAAGTCAAATTTTTGGACAGATTTCAATGATTCCAAATCTTTTCCATTACTATGATTTGTATTCCATTTCTCTTTGTAATATGGGTATAATATATTTATCTAGTTCTCCAAAACTATTAAACAGGACATTCCTTTTGGAATTTATCACTTATATCTATTCCAATATAATAACATAGGCATAAACTATGGGTTACTGGATTTGGGGTCATTAGAGTTAGTATCAATGACAGGTTTAGAATAAAATTTTGGAACTAGATCAAGGAAAACATAGATTAGGGAACAAAATCCTATGAATGAATTTAAGGATTAGTATATAATTACAACTTAATGTTTTATTGAGGAATTTATTATATGGTTTTTATAATAAATATATCTCTGTTTGGATAATATATGTGGACGTGGTTCTAGAAAATAATTACCTTGGGGTAAAAACTCAGAAAAAGTTGTGTTGGACTTAACTAGAGCATTACTAGGTGCACGAAATCATTAATTAATGCACTCCTACTTTGATAATATTAATGGATATTATAAATATAAATCAAATATTATTTACAATCGATTAGAAAATATTTGAAAATAACGATATCCCAAAAAAACTATGTTTTTTATTTTAATATTAACAAAGCATAAATTGTTTTAATATTTGTTATGTGTAACACCATATTTATAATTATACATTAGGATTTAAAATTCTTTGTTTTAAAGGATAATAAAGTATACACTATTGTTTATAAATGGAACATGTAAGGAATAAGGGTGTCAATACTCATGGATAATGTAGATATTTACTAGATAGTAGTACAAATACATATAGTATTCTAATTCTGTAGATTATGGAAATATTAGGGAAGATCAATTTGGTTAAGACAAATAACCTTTCCCAGATGTAGAAACATGTTACACAATGTTATTATCCTATTTTTGATCACTTTATGAAATATAATCCCCATTATTAGGTGAGAATACTAATCTAATGGTGTCGAGTAATGTTTTAAGTCTTTTGAGAATATATTTATGGCCTTAGGATGACATTAAAAGGAAAGGGTTACACTTTCAGTGTATTACCTCAAATGAGATTTTGATCAATAATGGTCATTGATATGGAGTAATAGAGAATAATAGGAAATAGAACTCATGGAATGGAAATATTTTAAGTGGACATTCTTGGAAAAATATTTCCCTCATTATAAACAAAATATAGTCAAGAGAATGTTTCTCAGCTTAATAAAGGGACAAGAAATCATTTCTAAGTATGAGGATACCTTTACAAGGTTATCTAGATATGATAATAATTATATGTACAACACAGAGTTCAATATTGACCTTTTTTTTAATGATATAATCCAAGTCTCCAAAGGGATATGGTCTCCAGATTTTTTCAACATATCATGAAATAATTTTTTTGTTCCATAAAAAAGAAGAATGAATTCACTAGATCATGCATGTTAAAGGAAAATAAATAAAATAAAAGGTTGAATGGTCCCTAAGAAAAAGGGAATGTGTCAATGAAGAAGGGGATAATTATGAAATTTTAATCTTGTGATAACTATAGAGTGAACCATACATAGAAATGCTTTAAAGGCTTTGGAATTTGTTATAAGGGTGGAGATAAGGGTCATTAATCTAAACAATGAAAATAGAAGAAAGAAAAAACTTATATATAATGTTTCTAATATTGGGATATGTGTAACTATGAAAAACAATTCTTCAATTGTCAAGGGAATACACCACAAAAGAGGCCAAGGGGGGAAGGCGAATATTATGAGATCATTATGGGTCCGGTGGAAGTTATCAATGATGTGGTGGTGGGTACATTAATCATAGTTTCAAATATAGATAATTTTTTATTTGATTTTATATCCTATCACCCTTTTATAATTTATTTGTTTTCCAAGAAAATTAGATATTTTTCTAGCAATTTAATAAGGGTGTTGTTAATCAAAACTCATAGGGGAAGTATCACTAGAGTAAGGATGTTTCAGGAAGTCCCATTTATGACACAAAAACATGCTTTATTTTCAAACCTTATTATCATTCCAATGGTTGAATGTGATATAATCCATGTTAAGGATTGGATTTCAGAATATGATGCAAAAATGAAATGAATGGTGAATAAAATTATGATACATGATGAAGGTCTAGAATTCCTTATCTTTAAAGAAGATAAATCATCATCCGATACAAGTCTAGATCCAACCCTTATATATATACTCAATGAGATTATTTTCAATAAGAGAAAAAAATATAGGGACGGAAAATGTGATAAAAAAATTGATGACGTACCTATTTTAGATAAATACTTTGATTTATTTCCTAAGTAGTTTCCTTAATATACATAAAATCATGAATTTGAGTTTCTTGTTGATTTAATCTCTGATGTAAGAAAAATATCAAAGAATACATATTGAATGGACACTGTTTAATTTATGGAGTTAAAAAAACAACTCGAAATTTTTTGTGATAATGGATTTATTTGCATTATTGTTTCACCATGGTGAGCCAATTATCTTCATTAAAAATAAATATGGATTCATGAGTCTTTTAATAGATTATAGGTCAATAAATGCTATTATGATAAAGAAAAATAATCATTTGGATCATTTTGATGACTTATTCTACAAACTTCACGGAGCCAAATATTTTTCAAATATTTACCGTTATTATTGGTATCATCAATTTTGACTAAATAAGGAAAACATTCTGAAGATAACATTCCTAATGGGCTCTGAACATTATAGGTTTATAGTAATTCCATTTTGATTGACTAATCCAACCTATATTTTTATGGATCTAATGAGTAGTGTATTTAATAAATATATCTATAATTTTCTTTGTGGTATTTATATATGAGATCCTAGTATATTATAAAAGCATTGAGGACTATGAAAATCACATTGTGGTTTATTCTTGAGGATATTATAAGTAAGTAGTTATATAGGAAATTGAGTAAGTGTGATTTCTAGATTCATGAAGTTTCCTTTATTCACCATATTTTCACTATGTATGGAATCTCAATTGATCCTACAAAAGAAAAGGGAATCGTAGAATGACCTACACCATCAAACTCAATGATGGTAAATAGTTTAATTGGTTTGGTATGTTACTATCGGTGATTTGTTCAGAATTTTCCGTAATTTGATTACTTGGTAACCAATATTACATGTAAACGGGTTATGGTCATATCAAAAAAGGAATGTAAATAATGTTTTTATGAACTAGAAATGATATTGGTCAATGCTCAAATTTTGAAATAACAAACAGGAAATGATGAGTTTTTGACATATAGTTATTCATCAAAGAAGAGACTTGGTTGTGTCCTAATGAAACATGATGAAGTTATTTCATATGTATCATGGAACTTGAGGACTAATGAATAGAACTATCTAAACCATGATCATGATTTGGAAGATTCTTTGAATATATTGATAATTTATATATATGGTGAAATATGAGATATATACATGGATTATAAAAGCCTAAAATAAATCTTTTCATAGAAAGATATTAATATAAGACAAAGGTGATGGATTAATCTAATCAAGTATTATGATTTTGGAATACACTACCACATAGAGAAATAAAATAATATAGAATATTCATTGTGTAGGAAATATCATGGATTTATGACCCAAATAAGGATTGAGAGGGATCCTATAGTCATGGATCTAGTAATAATATATATGTAAATTAGTAACAAAGTAGAGGCATCACTACTTTTGAAAAATGATTTCAAAATGAACATTATTACAAAAAAATATATCAATTTGAGGATGATAATTTTTAAAAGAAAATTAAGTTTCAGAATGATAGGAATTTAACATACACTATTTGTGAGGATAGTGTTCTAAAATTTGGAAAGAGATTATGTGTTCTATCGATAATTGAGAAAAAAAAGGAATTATTAGATAATTCATGTAGCCCTAATTTCTCTATAAAACATGGTGGCTCCAATATGTATAGGGATTTGAGGGAATAGTTTTCATGGGATAACATGAAGTGGGAAAGTTTCATTTATGTATCAATATTCTTGGTTTTTCAATAGGTTAAAGAAGATAGATAAAACCAAATAGTATCCATGAAACATATTTTTATTACTTTATAGAAATGGGATGAATTTACTATAGGTTTTTCACAGGAAAACCAAAGACTCCAATAAATAGTGATGAAATATAGATTATTGTTGATCACCTAACCAAATCTTCATATTTCTTCACTATAGGAGAAGATTTAAATCTTGAGCCCCTCAATGGACTCTATATTAATTTATTTTTTGGTCTTTATGATGAACCTATTTTTATCATGTATCATTTTTGTAGAGACCCAAAGATTGACGTACATGGACATTACATTAATTTTTTGGAATACTTAATACATAACAAAAACAGACACTAAAGGTCCATAATAGTTTAAGGTCTTTGGAAACTTGGAACATAATCTTATAATCTTGGTGAAATATCTTCAACATCTCCCATAAATATATTTCCTTTTTTTTCTTTCCTAAAACCTTTCTTTATATCCTGGGGAAAATAAAACATATAAAGGGTGAGCATAACTGCTCAGTAAGGGTAATCATAAAAAAAACCATATACATTTGAACTTAGAAACATGAACATAATGTTTAAACATCAACATCTTGAGTTGTGAAATAAATATTGGTAGTACGTAAGTCATAGATCATAAAGGAACATCAATCATGATCAAATAACATGGGAATAAAACATTAAATTGTGGAAAAACATTAATCACATGATATGATTTCCATAGTATCCAAGGCATTGCTGTCATAGCCATCTTAGTGGACAAAGTCCCTTTCTGAATCGAGTTCACTCCTCGTTCTAGTCCTGTATCACTTAACCGAATTAACTTACCATTGTATCCATTTCTATCTCATGAGATATAAATCTTTACCCAATTCATTGGAGGTAGATATGGGTCCCACCGTCTCATAATAAAATCATTCTTACTTGTGCCACAAAATAAACTTAAAAACATTCATCATAACCCAAAGAATAAAATGGGTTTCATAAACATCATCCCATCATAAAATAATCCCTATAAAAAAATGGATATAATTTCATCATAATAGAAGTGAAACCATGTAAATCATAGAGACATTATACTTGAAACATACACATATGAAATAATATCATCTTAGATGGAAAATGGTTTTGATAAAACACTTGAAATGAATTCTTGAGGAAAATATCATTTCTTCTTCAAAATCATTTTCTTTTAACAAAATTCCATGAAATTTTAAAAGAATAGTATTTTTTTGAAAATAGTCATAAAATCATGTGTATTAATATTCATGAAAATGAGGCGTTATGAAACCGTAAAAATCTATTCACGCTGTATAAGTTAAAAATAACATTCTTCTCGTACTTTTTTCGTAAAAGTCAAAAAGATCCTCATGTGGTAAAAAAATTAAGATTCCTTTCATAACATGTGGTAAATTTAAAAAATGGGTAAAAAGGACTTTAAAAATACATGATAACATTTTTATAAAACATGGGCATGGATGATAACAATAACCCCAGTAAATACTTACGAATAAACAATCTCGGATAAAAATGAGATTGCAAAGTTATCCCTTACATTAGGTCTGATATACTTCATACGTATCCAAACCTCCTGTATAATGATTTAAATAATGTCATTTACCTATTACAGAATAATATTCATTGTTATTATATCATATATGGTTCACTTATGACTTTATATTACCCGTTCTTTTGTAAATTCCATGTTAAAGCAGCATTTTGGGTAAAATCGTTTCATTTATCGTTTGTGTTTTGACATGTGGTTCTTGATATTATTACTTATGTCCTAATTTACATAATCCAGAATGTAAAACATGATTTATATATAATATACATTCAGTATATAAATATATATGATAGATCAATAAATGAAATGAAATACACCGTTCATAGAGACGGTAGACCGTGCGTACGCATGAACGTTGTTTTCATTTCCTTATTGAATTAAATGGAATTAAGTAAATGAAACATATATGTACATAAATCCAGTATAATTATTATGTAATATTTTTCATGATTATTTATTATATATACTTTATAATCATACTTGAATGGTTAATCATGGAAAATGAATCTCATCACGTTCATGGAGATTGTAGTCTGTACGTACGCACGAGCGATGATATCATTACCATGATCATGGAATTGTATTGAAGTGTATGTATAATATTTCAGAATCAATATCACTTTAAGATAATCATATATAGTTATTTATTTACAACATTATACCCATCCATGTAAGGTGGTGGTGGAAAATAGATTACACCACAGTGTGGAGACGGTATTCCGTACGTACGCACGCGCGGTGATTTCATTTTCTGTAGGATGGATATAAGTTGAAATAGAGTTGTTTCATATTTATAATAAAATATAATTATATTAGTGATACTGATTTTATTACTTTATAATGAAACAATTAAATAATAATAAGTTTAAGAAGAAAGAAACTTGAAAGAATCGGTAGAAGAGATTGCCTCTTCTTCGGCGCACCTCTTTTAAACTTCTTCTTTGGGAACTAGAGTTGGTCTTTTGAGAAGACTAGAACCTCTAGGATATTACTAGAGAGGTTGACAAGAGTAATTTCCATGGGTTTTCCATGATTAAAGGCTCAAAAGTGTGTGAATAGAAGAGGGAAGGGGTTCCCTTTTTATAAGGGAGGAGAGCGGCACCTTAGGAAAACTTAAAATATTATTTTATAATAAAGTCATATTCAGTTTATAATAGCTCCAAATGGATTTATTTCAAAGATAAGGTTGGTATGGGTCTATTTCCTCTCAACCAATAGGTTTTATACAATTTTAGGTTACTATTTTATCCTTATCATTTATATTTAACTCTAAGTTAAAAAATTTAACTTTTACCTTGTCTTTTTGTTTTCTTACACTATATGGTTAATAAACATACTATAACAAGCCAAACGAACCCCAAGTGGTTCAGTATTAATATATATATCCTTATATAATTCATTAGGCAGATATTTAGTTTTTTAGGAATAAAATAACAATTAATAATATAATATTTGTTTTAAAAACGATTTTATGTCAATTTTGACACTGTTTGGTACATGATTTTTGTGAAACTCATAACAGCATTATTGGTTCTAAAAACGTTAATTAAATCAATAATAACATGTCATATTAACCTATAAAATTAGTTTAATTCATTATAAGTCTCAAATTACATTTATTTGGATATTTAAAATATCAAATATTTTAATATTTCATTATTTAGGTAATTACTACATCACCATTGTGTAATAAATAAATTAAATTATTTAATGTCTAAAAATTGTAAATAAAATACCATTAGGTATGAAATATTTTTATATTTCTAATGAATATATATAGTAGAATTTTTCTTATGTATAACCCTATATTAAAAATGTTTTAGTTGTTAAACTTTGATTTTAACCATTTTAACTCTTCTTTAAATAAAATAATAATAAATGTCCTAATCCAATCCATGTGGACCTAAAGGGTAATATTTTATTCCTAAGGTTATTTTGGGTCGAATTACACTTATCCAATAAAATTATTACATGTGTTATGGTAATAGTAATACAATTTTTACCCTTAATTACCCTATTTACTTTTAACTGTGATAAATAAAATTAAAAAGTTACTATTCACCAAAAAATATTTTTATCTTATTAAACCACATTTTACTCCTTTATATTAATCGTGTCTCTAATATTTTTAAAATTACACTCATAGAAGTGGTAAAATTAAGTTTTATGTAAATTTTTGAACTCTCCTAGGAGGTGGGTAAAAGACGGTGAAAAGTTCAATAAAATTTGTATAGGTCTAAAATTATTATAAAATGACTCCATTGAATTAAATTGAACATATATTGGTATTATGTATCAATTTTTACCTAAAATAAATTTAAATAAAATAAATAATTATTTATATAAAAAGTCGGTTTTTAAATAGTAACCCAGTGTTTTCACTATTTATCAAAAATTGAGAGTTGTCAGAAATATACCAAAAATTCACCCTAGGCTAATTTCGATATTCTAAATCCAAAAATTAAGTCCATTTCAAAATATAAAACTTATAAAATTTCAAAAAAGTGGTTATTACTATTCATAACGGCTAGTTTATATAACATATCATTGTTTAGCGAAACTCGGTATTGCATACAACGCACGCTATCATAGAAGGTCGTGATTGTGTGTAATGCAAGCCAATTCGGGGATGCATGTAGTGCAAGCTTCTTTTGGTGTAGCATGAAACACAAGACATCGATGAAATTAAAAAGAATATTTTTCATAAAATCTCGGGGTGTTACATTCTACCCCCCTTAAAATTAATTTCGCCCTCGAAATTTGTCGGGGTTATAAATGGTTTACTACTCTAAAGTTTCTTTAATATAAATCTACATCGTAAAAAGGAATACCAAAACATATCTTTAAAAACTAAATTATGAAACATAACGGTTACCCAAATTAACTAATCACTGGGTTTTCACATAAGATAACATAGGTGAAAATATGGATATAGAAGAGAAATTTAACCATCATGTTCTGATGGAGAGTGGTAGAGAACATGGATATGAAAAATCCAACAATCACTAAGACATAAATTTGTGATGATTTAAGGTACCATCTAATTCATCAAATATAAGGACACTAGGACAACATTTTTTTGTATTCAACATCATTTCCCTAAAGTTGAAGAATTGTTGAATTAAAAGAAATACTTACTTGATTTTGGTACAATCGTACTGTAGTTTGTTCCTTGAACAATTTCCACATCATCTCTTAAATAAATAAAGTTGAAATTTTCTTCCATGAAGTGTTAGCAGATCATGCGATAGAACGATAGGCCATTCCATCTGTCTCAAACAAAATGATAGTAAAAGTTATTAAATATACATAAGTCCATCTATAGTGAGATTAATCGTATATGGTTCCTAAAATAGACTTATACTTCATATATCATACCTCTTAATATAATAAAACTAGCTTCTACTAACCAGGGACTTCCTGTAGTCCAGTGGTAGGCGATAAAGGCTTGTCGCACTTTAGTTGTGGGTTCGATTCCCACAGCCTTGTCTGACGTGACAGGTTGTCGCCCGTTCTTCATGTTGTCCCTTTTCTTAAACTACACTATTATAACATTCCATCAATAATATTGAAAAAATTTATATACTTAAAAAATACTAACTTATTTCTAACATAATTCATTCCAATCTTTAGGCTTATCTAAAATACTTTTGTCCAAGCTCATAGTATAAAGAAAACAATTACTAAAAATGTCATCTACCGATCATGTGAATACTATCATTTATCCCCCATATATCATACGATATATCTTGTTGGTCACATTAAAAAATGTGAATACCTTAATCATGTATTCTCTTGAAACATAAATTACAAAAGAACCATAGTGAAAACATAAATTCTATCAAAAGTTAACTCTTTCCACATACCAAAATCCCAAAAATTTTATATACTCAAACCATGATTTCACATTGTCCATATATCATTCATGAGCTCAATAATACTATCAAACATCTCATTATCTCCTTATCCCTTCATTATGCACATATCATCTACTTTACAAAAATATTACAATCACTTTTCATGGTTACTGGTACCATATAATTATTGAAAACCAATACATAGATATTCCAAAATTCCATGATGTCATAAATGAGATTCCATTATACTATTTTTAAATCCCATTACATAAACACATAATCATTACACAACATCATTGTCATACTCAACATCACAAATAGTGAACTCATGTGACTTCCCTTTATCCTTTTCCTTAAGTGGTTGCTCACGTTGATCGTCATTAAACCTTGGATTAGGGCATTGATTAGCATAATTCCCCATTTTCATGCACTTGAATCATTGAAGTGTTGGTGGTGTGTTCTCTACAGTCTTTTCTTTATTCACTTCATTAGAAACCCTATTTCGATTACTTCGAAACTCAGCAGCTCGATGACCTTCTTTTCCACACTTAAAACATTTTATATTCCCTTTAAGACAATCTCCACCATGATTCTTTCCACACTTTGAGCATAAAGAAACATTCATCTTCTTTTCACCATTATTCTTAGATTTCTCCTTGAACTCCATCTTTCATTTCTTATTAAAACCATGAGATGGATATGTTACACCAATTTCCAGTTCTACCATGATAGCACAACGCAAAATTTATTCATATCTATTGAAGTCTCTTATATCTAATGCCCTTAGAAGACTTGGTTTTAACCCACAAAAAAATCGATCAACTTTACTTTCAGGTTGGATGATGAAACCAGATGCATACCTTGCAAGTCTTGTAAATTTCGCTTCTTATATACTAACAGATTCATCATCCTTATGTTTAAGCTCAAGGAACTCCTTTTCCATCTTTATTCGAGGAATACGAGGGAAGTACTTACTGAAAAACAAGTTCTTGAACTCATCCCATTCCATTGATTCAACTTCATCTTGGGGCCTTGTATTCTTAATTAGAGTTCACCACTGGTCTGCTTCACCTTTTAAATGGTAAATAGCTATAATGACTTTATCATGTTCCGAACAACAAAGTATGGAAAATATCATTTCAATGGTACTAATCCATTGTTCAGCAACAAGTGGATCCGAAGACCCATTGAAAGAAGGTGGACATTGCCTCATGAAGGACTCAATAGAATATTGTTCCCTTCTCTGATCATTTGGAAATCCAGAATGATTCCTAGCTTGTTTAATTATAGAAATAAGATTTTTCACTCCATATCCCATCACATTTGGTTGTTCAAGAGGACAATCATTACATTGTCCATTACATTGATCAACACGGCTCCTTCGGGTTCCATCCATCGTCTAAAACCCAAAAAGAATAGTGTGAGGAAAAAACCATGCTAGAGAAAACAACATAATAAAGGGGGACTACCTTCAATATATAACATCTTAGGGTTAATTATAAGATTGTAACCATAATTATAGGACTATAACCTATTCTTATACTTAACCTTAGGGACATCCCTATACATACCTTAGAAATATCTTTACGGATCTCACTAAAGTTTTCACATCCTAGTTTCCAAAATTTAACTAAACCTTTCCTCTGATACCAACTGTAGAGACACAACTCTTGACGTACATAGACATTAAATTACTTTTGCAGAATACTTAATACATAACAAAAACAGACACCAAAGAACCCTAATAGTTTAGTGTCTTTGGAAACTTGGAATATAATCTTATAATCTTGGTGAAAGATCTTCAACATCTCCCATAAATATCTTCCCTTTTTTTCTTACCTAAAACCTTTCTTTATATCCTGGGGAAAATAAAACATATAAAGGTTGGGCACAAATTCTCAGTAAGGGTAAGAATGTAAAAATAAATAAAACAAACCATATACATTTTAACTTCAAAACATGAACATAAAGTTTAAACATCAACATCTTGAGTTGTAAAATAAATCTTGGCAGTATGTAAGGCATAGATCATAAAGGAACATCAATCATGATAAAATAACATGGGGATAAAACATTTAATTATGGAAAAACATTAAGCACATGATATTATTTCCATAGTAGCCAAGGCATTGCTGCCATGACCATCTTAGTGGACAAAGTCCCTTTCTGAATCGAGTTCACTCCTCGTTCCAGTCCTGTATCACTAAACCAGATTAACTTACCATTTTATCCATGTCTATCTCATGAGATAAAAGTCTTTACCCAATGCATTGGATGGAGATATAGGTCCCACCCATCTCATAATGAAACCATTCTTACTTGTGCCATAAAATAAACATAAAACATTCATCATAACCTAAATAATAAAATGGGTTTCATAAACATCATCCCATCATAAAATAATCCCTATAAAACAAATGGATATAATTTTATCATAAGACAAGTGAAACCATGTAAATCATAGAGACATTATACTTGAAACATACACATATGAAATAATCACATCTTAGATGGAAAATGGTTTTGATAAAACACTTGAAATGAATTCTTGAGGAAAATATCCTTTCTTCTTCAAAATCATTTTCTGTTCACAAAATTCCATGAAATTTTAAAAGAAAAGTATTCTGTTGAAAATAGTCATAAAATATTATAGAGTAAGCTTCATGAAAATTAGCAGTTATGAAACCATAAAAATCCATTCACATCGTATAAGTTAAAAATAACATTCTTCTCGTACTTTTGTCGGAAAAGTCAAAAAGATCCATGTGTGGTAAAAAAAGTAAGATTCCTTTCATAACATGTGGTAAATTTTAAAAATGGGTGAAAAGGACATTAAAAATACATTAAAACATTTTTAGAAAACATGGGCATGGATGATAACAATAACCCCAATAAAGACTTAAGAATAAACAATCTCGGATAAAAATGAGATTGCAAAATTATACCTTACATTAGGTCCGATATGGTTCATACATATCCAAACCTCCTATATAATGATTTAAGTAACTTCTTTTACCTATTAAAGAATCATATTCATTGTTATTATATCATATATGGTTCAATTATGACTTTATATTACCCGTTATTTTGTAAATTCCATGTTAAAGTAGCGTTTTGGGTAAAATCGCTTCATTTATCGTACGTATTTCGACATCTTGTTCTTGATATTATTACTTATATATTGATTTAATTAATCCAGAATGTAAGACATGATTTATATATAATATATATTCAGTATATAAATATATATGATAGATCGATAAATGCAATGAAATACACCGTTCATGGAGACGGTAGGCTGTGCGTACGCATGAACGCTGTTTTCGATTCCTTATTGAATTAAATGGAATTAAGTAAATGAACCATATATGTACATAAATCCAGTATCATTATTATGTAATATCTTTCATGGATATTTATTATATATACTTTATAATCATACTTGAATGGTTAATCATGGAAAATGAATCTCATCGCGTTCGTGGAGACGGTAGTCCGTACGTACGCACGAGCGATGTTATCATTCCCATGATCATGGAATTGTATTGAAGTGTATGTATAATATTTCAGAATCAATATAACTTTACAATAATCATATATAGTTATTTATTTACACCATTATACCCATCCAAGTAAGGTGGTGGTGGAAAATAGATTACACCACAGCGTGGAGATGGTATTCCGTATGTACGCACGCGCGGTGATTTCATTTTCTGTAAGATGGATAGAAGGTGAAATATAGTTGTTTCATATTTATAATAATATATCAGTATATTACTGATACTGATGTTATTAATTTATAATGAAACAACTAAATAAGAAGAAGTTGAAGAAGAAAGAAACTTGAAAGAATCGATAGAAGAGATTACCTCTTCTTCGACGCCCCTCTTTTAAACTTCTTCTTAGGGCACTAGAGTTGGTCTTTGGGGAATACCAGAACCTCTATTATATAACTATAGAGGTTGAGAATAGTAATTGGCAGGGGTTGTCCGAGCTTCAAGGCTCAAGAGTGTGTGAAAAGAAGAGGGAAGGGGTGCCCTTTTTATAAGGGAGGAGAGGGGCACATTAGGAAAACATAAACTATTATTTCTATAATAAAGTCATATTCAGTTTTTAATAGCTCCAAATTGATTTATTTCAAAGCTAACTTATCATTTAGATTTAACTCTAAGTTAAATAATTTAACTTTTATCATGTCTTTTTGTTTTCTTACACTATATGGTTAATAAACTTACTATAACAAGACAAAAGAACCTCAAGTGGTTCATTATCAATATATATATACTAATCTAAGTCATTAGGCCGAACCTTATATTTTTAGGAATAAAATAAAAATTAATAATATAATATTGGTTTTAAAAACTATTTTATGTCAATTTTGACACTATTTGGTACTTGATTTTTGTGAAACTCATAACAGCATTATTAGTTCAAAAATAATTAATTAAATCAATACTAACATGTCATAGTAACCTAGAAAATTAGTGTAATTCCATAAAAGTCTCAAATTACATTTATTTGGGTATTTATAATATCAGTTATTTAAATTTTTCATTATTTAGGTAATTACTGCATCACCATTGTGTCATAAATAAATTAAATTATTTAATTTCTAAAATTTATAAATAAAATACCATTAGGTAGGAAATCTTTTTAGACTTCTAATGAATATTTATAGTTGAATTTATCTTATGTATACCTATATATTAAAAAACATTTCGTTATTAAACTTTGATTTTAACCATTTTAACTCTTCTTTAAATAAAATAATAATAAATTTTCTAATCTAATCCAAGTGGACCTAAAGGGTAATATTTTATTTCTAAGGTTGTTTTGGGTCTAATTACACTTATCCAATAGAATTATTACATGTGTTAGGGTAATATTAATATCATTTTTACCCTTAATTACCCTATTTACTTTTAACCGTGGTAAATAAAAGTAAAAAAGTTATTATTCACCAAAAAAAAATTATCTTATTAAACCACATTTTACTCCTTGATATTAACCATGTCTCTCATATTTTTGAAATTCCACTCATAGAAGCGGTAAAATTAAGTTTTATGTAAATTTTCGAACTCTCTTAGGAGGTGGGTAAAAGGCGGTGAAAAGTTCAATAAAATTTTTATATGTCTAAAATTGTTATAAAATGAATCCATTGAATTACATTGAACTTATATAGGTATTATGTATCAATTTTTACCTGAAATAAATTTAAATAAAATAATTAATTATTTATATAAAAATTCAGTTTTTAAATAGTAACCTAGTGTTTTCACTATTCATCAAAAATTGAAAGTTTTCAGAAAAATACAAAAAATTAACCCTAGGCTAATTTCGATATTCTAAATCCAAAAATGAAGTTCATTTCGAAACATAAAATTTATAATATTTGTAAAAGTGGGTATTACTATTCATAATGGCTAGTTTATATAACATATCATTGTTTAGAGAAACTCAGTATTGCGTACAACACATGCTATCATGGAAGGTCGTGATTGCGTGTAACGTAAGCCAAGTCAGGGATGTGTGTGGTGCAATCTCCTTTTGGTGTAGCATGCAACATAAGACATCGATGAAATTAAAAATAACATTTTTCATCAAATCTCGGGGTGTTACAATTTTGATCGCTATTGTACATAAAAATTACGGATGTTTCATTAGAAGTCTCTTGATACTGGGCTACATTGGAGAACTTCCCACCATCTTCAAAATGATGGAAAATATGAAACGAATATTTAATCTTTGGAAGCCTTTTTTTAGGTATTACTCTCTTTAAATTAAATGTATGTGGGAATTGTATTTACCTTTGGAAGAGTTTTCATGTAATAGTACTTTCCATTCAAGTATTTAAATTTCTATGTATGAAGAATTATATGGAAAGAGATTTCATACTCTAACTTGTTGGAATGGAGGTGGTAGATGGGAAATTATAGGCTGACATACCATTGAAGTGAAAAAACAATGGTAAAGATTATTTAATACCATATTAAAGTATCTAAATGTAGGTAAAAGAGTTATGCTGAAAATTACAGGAATGATTTGAAATTCATAGTGGGAGATCATGTATTCTTAAGAGCATCTCCATGGAATAGTTTCATAATGTTTTTCAGGGAAGGAAAAATGAGCCTCTGGTACCTAAAACCCTTCAAAATCCTTGAAATAATTGGGGTCATTTCTTACCACTTAGAAATTCCACCAAGTCTCTCAAAAGTATATGATATCATTTTTATATCATTATTTAAAAAGTACATACTAGAACTAACACATGTGCTCACATATGAAGAATTACAATTGGGACATGATCTATCTTACTATGAAGAACCTACCCAAACACCTTGTACTATTGAACTAATATTGAGGTGTCATATGACTTTATTGATAAAGATACTTTAAAGAAAGAACAAAATGGTGGAAGTAACATGGTAACCAGGGGATATTATGAAGAACAACTACCCTAATCTATTTAGATGGTAATATCCATGAAATTTAAGGATGGAATTTTTGTAAGATGGAGTTATTTAACACCATGATATATTATGATTTATTGAACTTAAAATAAATTCAATCTATATGATGGAACGAGATATATAAAACATCGAGTTAAAAAAATACAATACTCTATTAAAATAATATTTAAATATGACCATTTTAACCTAGCCATTAAATTGGTTGGTATGAATATGAAATAAAAATTTGAAAATTATATAGTTTACAAACATTATTTGGTTATCAATTAATTATAAATAAAAAAATAATCATTTTAAAGTAAAAGAAATATTTTCCTAATAAACTCTATTTTTTCAATGAAAACAGTTTTGTAGCTTCTTGCGCACTTATAATAAAATTAATTTTTTTAAATTTTTTAAAATATACTATTTAAAATTAACTTCATTTTTCAAATCATAACATCAAAATTATGCTATGGTGAATTTTTGATATTTTTCTGAAAACTATTTTTCAATGAATAGTGAAATATACTAATTTTTATTGAGAATGCCTTTTTATTTAATTATTCTTGAAGTTAAATTATATTTTATGTAACAACCCTGACTGATGGAGCACAGAGTTAGTGGTTATTTTTCTATAATAAAAAAATTAAAAAAGATCCCACAACCAAGGATCGATCAATTTAGTAGTCTTTATGAACTATACACATACATGGTTCCCTTATTACATTAGTAAAATTAATCATTACAAAAGATAACAAATTGTTTCTTGTCACATATTCAATGATTTTATATTCAAAACCTAGGGAAGGAAAGAATGGGTGATCTCAAATGCTCGGTAAGGGTTATATGAGATAATAATAAAAGAAGAAAATTTAAAAAGGAATAGTCATTATGAAAAGGTAAATAATCTGAGAAACACATTCCTTTAATACGTTGAAAATGAAAATGCATCCATAGATTTTTTTCATTGGGAAAAACTCATAGAAAGTAATAAATAAATATTATTTAAAGAAAATGATTCTTTATTGGAAATCAGGTATCTAGAACATTAACTAGTATAAAATCATGAATTTTTATGTATATTGGTAAAAATCCATCTGATTTTGTTTGGAAACCAAGACAAAGGGCTTCTCACCAACTGTTTTGTCTCATGAAACATATTGATGCATCAAGGGAATATCTATAATAGATCCCCACTTGTAACTTCATGTTGAAATTATTCATACATAGATTTAATTCAAAAAAACACAATATGTAAAAATGCTATATATCTAAGACTATAATCATATCCATGATATGATAAATATGTATATCTAATTAATGGTGAACATTAATAGAAGGGAAATATACATACACCAAACACATAAAATAAGTGTTTAAATAGAATATCATAATTTTTTCTATGAAATGATGGATTTTAATCAAAGAAGTAAATTTATAATGTAAAATATTAATTGATCATGATAAATGTAATCCAACTAAAGTGAAAAGTGTTTTTAATAAACTTTAGAAATGAGTCTATTTAGTGTGATTAACAGAAAAAATATAAAAGTCTCTAAAGAGGGAATGTGAATTATTATTAGATTAAAAAATGAAATGAAAAAATATATTATTTCATGATAGAATG
This sequence comes from Viscum album, assembly GCA_963277665.1. Lineage (NCBI taxonomy): Eukaryota > Viridiplantae > Streptophyta > Magnoliopsida > Santalales > Viscaceae > Viscum > Viscum album. Next base: position 940,848,301 of record OY728165.1, read on the forward strand.
ATATATTATTGAAAAATATTTTTGGGATTAAAATATATTATAGAGTGTACATGAATATAGGTTCAAAATTGGAATGTTCCCTAATATCGGGCTTGCTTATCAGGAAGAATTGAAAAATGAACTTTTTAAAACATGCATTTCCCCTATCAATGGAAAAATAATTGATCTAGTAAAAAAAAATTCGAACATACTCACGAGATTTATTAGGATTGCATAAGAAAAATAAAGAATTACAGTGGGGTAAAAATAGATAAAGCGTTACCCAAATGGAAATAATGGTTTTTAGAGAATACATTCCCTTATCTCTGAATGTGTTATTCACTTTAACTTACTATCATGGATAATGAAATTAGATTAATTAATAATTTAATTCATAACCTCTTAAACATGTATTTTATTAATTATAATTTTATTAAGTTAATTTATGGCATTATTGATGAGTTATAAGATTTATCTTTGGTGATCATTAATGTTTATTTCCTTGGTTTTCATGATTGGTTCACGTGTATACGTCTATTAAAGTTAATGTAAAATGAGATTAATTCTAAAGAATTAAAATTATTTTTTATTAATGAAAAAACATATGATTAAATGGTCTTATATTTCATTTTTTTCTATATATGTTGATTATTCATTATATTAAACCTCAATGATGAACTGTAGTTTATTTTGGTGAATTTGGGATTATCACGAACTAGTATAGTTTTATTAATTAATATTAGTTATATATACCAGTTACAGAATATTATATGACTTATTATATGTACAATAAAATCATATTTGACCCTAATAATGGCTTAATGGTCATCTTTGAAGGTGGTAATAGAAAATGAAAACGCATTGTCCGATAAGGTGGTAAATCGGCACATCATAGATGATATTTTCATTTTTAGTACAAAAGATAGAGGGAAAGGGGATTGATGATGGATTTTTCATTACTTGAATAAAATTCCAATATTTATAATATAATTTACTTGTCATGAATGTTTTGATAGAGGAGGTGAGGGAAGGATAAGAAATTAAATGAAATTAAAAATGAAATAAAGGAAAATTATAGAGGATTTTACCTATTGAATTTATTCTTTGTGAGAACCTCCTCAAGGAACATAGTTTTTTATTTTTTTTAACACCAAAGTCTCTTAGAAATGGTTTAGAGACTTTGGAATATTACTCATAAGAAATTAAGAAAACATCAATGTTTAGAAGTTGTGAAGAGAAGAGGTGGTGAGGGTTGGTATTTATATTTCAGGAGAGGGGTGTTTTCTCATTATTCTTTTCACTAGATTAATATTTTACATTGACACTATGAATAGTTTGATAATTATCAATACATATATTAAAATAATGTAGGGTAGTTATATATTATGGTATTAAATGATCCATAAATTTTTTTTGACTAAATAATTCATGTATTTAGATTATACCATAAATTATCATATTTCAATATTCACAAAAAAATAAAATATTTTAGAAAAAAATAAAAATATTAACATTGTCCATTTCTAGACATGTGGAATTAAAATTTTAACTCAAATTTATGAAAATAATTTATAAATATGAGAAAAATAATTTTTAATTAAAATCAACATTTACATGGAAAATAGTAATTTTAAAATTATAACTGATTTCATAACACCTTGAAATTTATTTAAGGTCTCATGAAATTATCCTATAATCAATAGACACAAAAATATTAATATATGAATCTATTTTATGGAAATAAATTTTCTTTTAAAATATTATATTAATTAGAATATTATAAACAAAAAATTTTGTTTTATAAAAATACCAACACTCAATTTATCATTTTTAAAATATTAATTTAGTTGTACAATGATATAATTAATCATAATTTCATTTATAAGATTGCTTAATTTTTTTATATTTTCATAGGATATATTAATATTCAATTTGAAAAATTACTATTCCTAAAGGTCATATTACTATTGAAACTGTCAAGTTACTATTTCAATGGTATATGTTCCTTAATTTCAAGAAAAAGCCTCTTGTTTCATTTATTCTTTATTAAAAAGTGATTTTATGATCACTTTATGATTTTATATATTTTATTCTGTATGAAATAAATTTTTACACAATGTAAAATATCATGTGAATTGAATTTATTTAAGAGGATACATAACGTAGTATCTTTACTTCAAAAATTTCATCCTCGAATTTTTTCATTAATATTTCCATCTAAAAAGATGTGGGTGGTTCTTCTTTATATCATCTAAAGTTTCCCACATTACTTCTTCCATTTTATTGTTTCTATGAAGAACCTTTATATGTTGAGTTGTCTGATTTCTCAATACATTATATCTTGTGTTAGGAATCTCGATAGGCTCTTTGTAGTAAGACAAATCAAGTCCCTATTCTATTTCATCATAGGTGAGTACAAAAGTTGGATCTTGAATGTAGTTATTTCACAATGATATGTGGAACACATCAGGAACATTAGAGAGACATGAAATAACTTATAATCAATAAGATACAACTCCCATAATTTCTAGAATTTCCAATGATATTATATATATAGGGATTAGTTTCCCTTTCCTAAAAAAACTCAATACACCCTTCCATGTAGATAATTTCTGAAATACAAGATATATCACTTAAAATTTCATATCCTTTCTTTTGTTGTTAGTATAACTCTTTTTTCTACTTTTATTTACTTTAATATGAGCCTGAATATTTTTCAACTTTTTCATTTTACTTAAGTAAGTTCTGGGCCTATAGGTTTCTTCTCACCAACTTCATCCCAACAAGTTAAAGTTCAATATCACATGACATATCATGCTTCATATGACCCCATTTTAATACTATAATTGAAAATATTATTGTAAGAAAATTTCACCAAAGGTAAATAATGATCCCACTCAATTGAAAGTCAAGTGATCATGATATCAACATGTCTTCCAGTATTTAAATCATCCTTTTACACAATTCATAAACTATATGGCGATAATAAATACTCAAATGAATCTTCATATCCAAATCCTTCTGAATATTCTTCAATAATATTGATGTAGATCAGAGATCTCAAACATACACAATCTATAAAGGTGAACCATTAAGTTTTAAAACTTCTTTAATATTGAGTCCTCCTTGGAAATGAGTCAAATATTCTCTTATTGAAGGAAAATGTTACATTTTTTAAGATGATATAAAATAACCCATAATACATAAATCCTTCTAGGTTTTATTTCAAGTCCTATGACTAAGTCCATTATAATTTCATCCCACTTCCACATCAGAATAGGCATAGGATACATGACTCCTCTATGATGATGTCTCTCTGCCTTCACTTAATGAAAAACTAGACACCTTAACACGGAGATAGAAATTTATTTCTTTATATTATCCCAAAAAAATGTTCCTTTATTTCTATATAAATAATTCTAATACAAGGTTGTATGGAGAAATTTGATCTATGAACATCATGTAATAGTTCCCTTTTATCTCAGGTATTGATGAAACACATATCATCTTTCCAAATTTCAGAATTATATCCTCATAAATGAAGTCTACAAATATTCAATCCTTAAAAGCTTTAATATTAATTTAGATATTCTCATCATAAAATTATAATCTTTTTATCTTATCATGTAAAGATGGTTTATCCATCATTTTTAAAATTACTGGTGTCTCCCTTTCCTAATTTTTTTTCATATCCATCTTTAATAAATCCATGAATATAATATTTTCTCAATCATCAATTGGGTAAGAATTCAATGATCTTTCCTGCTTAATGCATCTACTACCTTATTTTATTTTCTATATGGTAGTGTATTGAAGAATCATAATATTTAAGCAATTCAATCCATCATATTTTCCACATGTTGGGTTCTTTCATTGTAAATATGAATTTCATACTCTTATGATTAGTATATTTATCACTTCTTTCAAGATATAGATAGTGTGTCCAAATATTCAGAGAAAATATTAAGTCTACCAACCCAAGATAATGAGTTAGATAATTTCATTCATGAATCTCTAATTTTCTTGATTCATATGCAATAACTTTATCATTTATCATAAAGACACAAACAAGTCCTTTCTTCGATGCATCACTGTATATCACAAACCCATTATTTCCAAATTGTAGAGTCAAAATCAGAGTGTTGACTAATATTTTCTTCAATTAGCCAAATAATTATTCAAATTATTATATCCATAAAATCGTAACCCATTTTTTTGTTTGATCTTGGTTAATAGGTTATCCAATCAGTAAAAATTCTAAAAAAAACACAGATAGTAACATGCTAAACCAATGAAACTACATACCTCTGTTATATTCATTGGCGTACACCATTCTTGGATTGACTTTTTCATTATTGGATCAATTGATATTCTATCCATAGATACAATGTGGTTATGAAAATAAATTTATGAAGACCTAATTTATATTTTTAAAATTTACCATATAACACATTAATTCTGAGAGTCTAAAAATAATATGCATGTAATTATCATAGACATCATTTCTTTTAGAATACAAAACAATATCATCAATGAATACTAAATAAACTTCAAGGTATTCCTTTAATAATCTATTCATTATATCCATGAAAACATAGGGTACAATAGTCAATCAAAATGGAGTTATTGTGATCACATAATGTCAATTCTTTGTCTGAATAGTTGTGTTAGAAATGTCTTTTTTCTTTACTAACAAATAATGATACCCATAAAGAAAGTATATTTTTTTATTAATATTGATATGTTTGAAGTTGATCAAATAAGTCATCAATGTGAGTTAGATGATACTTTTTATTTATTTTAATAACATTAATTTATCTATAGTCAATGCACAGCCATAGGGATCCGTATTTATTTTTAATAAAGAGAATATGGCGCCTCATGGAGAAAAACTAGGGAGAATAAATCACTTATTACTAAAATCATCTAGTTTTTTATTCATTTCCACTAATTACATAGATTCCATTATGTAAAGTGTATTTTATATTGGTCTTGCATCAGGGATTAGATCAATGGTAAATTAACATTCCTGGTTTGGGGGTTTTCTCGCATAATTCATCAGGAAATACATTAATGGATTCATACATAATTTGTACATCCTCAAATTAATGATGAATTTCTTCATCCATGGTTTTTTTCTCTTCCTCTCTAATATTATTATTTTGTATAGATACTAGGGTTAAATCTAGATAATAATTAAATGATGGATTTCACCTCTAATGATAAGGAATACTACATCTTCCTCAAAAATCATGATTTTATTCTACTTACAAAAAAATATCACATAATATTTTTAATGATAGTCCATTCCAAGGAATATATTGAAATAATTTATAGGTAAGATGGACATATAAGCAAATAAAGCACATTTATAGTATATAATGGGAAATACCCAACACATTTTTATTAGAATGATACATTCATTAGGGGTTTTGACTAAAAACTCACTTATTAAATAAAAAAATATATAATATTCATGGGAAATTTGGTAGATATAAAATATTTTAATGATACAAAATAAGATAAATTATTGTCTAGATATAAAGATAGTATCAATATACCTTCTACCGCTTCATTAGGTACGTCTACTTCAGTTGTAGTGATCATATAAACTTGACCATATTCCATTGGCCTCTTCTATGGTAGATTCATCTAACTTCTGGGAAATTTCTTGTAATAATGCCCAATTTCATTATAATTGATTCAATCAACATCATTGATTTATTTCCCCCAATTTCAATCATTAGCTCAAAGACCCTTTTCACCACACTTTTCACAAACTCTCATGCCTTTCAAAAAATAACAAGGATGATTCTTTCTTTAATATCGACATAATGGAAATTGCTTCATTAAATTCTTTTTATTTTATGCTCCACATCTTCCATGGTTATCAAAAGACCTATTATTATCTTGATTTATATTGAATATATAGGATCTAGTAAATTCATTCTATGTTTTGATGGCACTTAATATTGTTTCATTAATTGTTCAAAATGATTGTGATGAAAGATCCCTTCAAAGACAGAGATTAATAACTTCAATGAAATGATAAATATTTTCTTTTGAATCATTTATATAATAAATAACATACCTGGGTAGTATTATGAAGGTAGCCTCATACTCTAAAACACTCTCTTCATCTATTTTCTTTATGCTATTAAATTTTTCGTTCATTTCTCATGTGGGAAATATTTCTCAAATAATGATTCTTTAAAAGTTTTCCATTCCATGTAATCTATTTCTTCTTCATACTTAGTATTATAGATCAAATAACACCATTTAATATCATATCCCTTGAGATAATAGACTACCAATACTACCTTTTCATTTTCATTGCATTAAATTCTAGAAAAATCTTTCCAAGGGACCTGATCCACTTATCAGCTCCTACTATATTAGAATTAACATTAAAATTTTGTGGATTTTTCTACCTGAAATGATTCAACATAACTAGAGTATGGTTATTCGTCAAAAATTTTGAAATATCTCCTAATATGGACATGGTCTTCATAACTCCAACACTAATTGTGTTAACTTTCTCAGTAGTGAAATTCCTACATTATCTGTGGGTATTGATTCATTTCCTTCCGTTAAGATCTATCACTAAATAATATTACACACTAATTTAGCTCATAATAATCATGATTATTGAGCCAAAAAACACTACAATGAGTTATTATAATTTTCATTTTTATTTAACATCTAGTTCATAATGTTTCTACTAAAGGTTCTCTAATACCAACTGCTAAAACCCTGACCATAATAATTAAGATTTAGTGGTCATTTTAATATAATTTCATAGATATAAGAGATCACATCACCAAGTATTGACTGGTTTATTAGTCTTGAAAAAATATATATATACATGGATACCTTATTTAATTGTTAATTAAACCTAACAAAAGAATATAAACAGCTTCTAGTCACTTATTCAACAATTTCATCTTCACAACCTTGGGAAGAAAAATAAATAAAAGGATGTGGTGAAATAATAAGTTAGGGTAATATGAGACAATAATAAATAAAGAAAATTAAAAAAGTTGTAGACATTATAGAAAGATCAGAATGGCCCTAAGACCTTCATTTTTTATTATTATTGATAATCCACCTACTAAGGGGTGAGGTGGACCCCTAACAAAGACCAATATCTTTGAGATAATTATATAACCCATAGGTCTTAGAGGTAATCACCCTGACAAGACAACTTAGGAACTTCTCCTCCTAGCATATTTCATGATATCAGTACTCCACCTTCATAGGGCTGGTCGGTTATCTATCCTTTGCAAAGTTTCACAACCCTGGTACCAATTGAAATACCATAAACCCTAGTTCTTCTAATTTCAGTTAGATCTTCTCTACTGAATTCGCCTACCATGAATCCTTATCTGGAGCCTTTTCCATTGTAGTCTGACTGGTACATCTGCATAATCATGTGACCTAAAGAATATGGGGAGTCCTTAAGAACATAAGGTGGCCCGAAGGCCTTGGGAGTTAACTGGACTAAATTCGTTGGGTGGCCCAAAATCCTTACAAGGCCTCATGACCAAACTGGTGGCCCAAAGGCCCTGATGCAAATGTATCCATAGATTTTTTTCATAATAAAACCCCGTGGAAAGTAATAATTGTATACTAATTGAAGAAAATTACTGTTGATTTAAAATCACTTATCTGGAAAATGAACCTTTATAATGTAAATATGGTTTAATTATAGGGGTAAAACATATTTGATTCTATTTGGAAACAAATAAGAAGGGGTTTTTTCCAAATATTTTGTCTTATGAGACCTGTCGATGCATCAAGGGCCTATCAATAATCGAGCCCCACCCATAACAAAAGAACAAAGAATTATTCGAACATAGATTTAATTAAATAAAAATGCAATATTTAAAAATGGTTTATGTATTATACAATAATCATATCCATGGTACAAGAAATATGGATATTTAATGTATGATGATCATAAATAAAATGGTAATATACATCACCACACACAAAGAATAAGTTTTAAAAGGGAATATAATAATGATTTACGTGAAAGAATGGATTTAAAACTAACTTATACATTCCTAAGGAAAAATTGGAATATATCATGATTAATCATCTCTAACTAAAGTAAAAATAATATTTACGAAACATTATAAAAGAGTTACTTTAGTGAAATTAGAGGAAAAATATAAAAAATATATAAAGAGGGAAAAGGAATAATTATTAGCATAATTTAGAAATAAAAAACATATTTTTTCATGATAATAAGAGTTCTTTTAGAAAAAAATATATTGTGTAATAAAACATATTGTGAAGTTTAGTTTAAATTAGGTAAGAAATTGAAAGGTTCCCTAAAATCAATCATGTTTTGTGGAAGAAATTAAAAATGGAACTTTTAAAACATGAATTTCCTTATCAAATGAAGAAGAATTGGGATAGAAAAATATGTTTGGAACATAAAAATATAATTTATGTAGAGTACATAAAAATAATTAATAATTAGATTGGGTTAAATAGAGGGAAAGACTAAACATAATGGAAATTGGAGGTATGAGGAGAATCCCCTACCTTATGTTCAAAAGGGTTATAAACTTGAACTTAATATAATGAAAAAATAAATTTATTTTTTAATAATTTAATTCATAAACTATTAAAAATTTATTTTATTCATTATAATTTTATTATGTTCATTTATTACCCTTTTTATGAGTTATAATATTCAAAATTTTCATTCAGGAGTGTTTATTTCCTTTTTTCATGATTGGTTCAGTTGTATATGTGTATAGAAGTTCATGTAAAATGGTATTATTTCTATAAAATTGAAATTTTATGTTATTAATGAAATTTAATAATATTAAATTATACTATATATTATATTTTCTATATATGGGTATTATTCATTAGATAAATTGTTAATGATGAATGTTAGTTTAATTTGGTGAATTTTCTATTATCATGAACTAGTTATGTTTTATTAAATATTATTACATATATATATATATATTAGTAATAGATCATTATATGAATTAAAAATATGTATAATAAAATATTATTTTACCATAATAATGGGTTTATGACCATCATTTAAGGTGTTAATGGAAAATGAAAAAAACATCATCCAAGATTGTGGTAAATCGACACATCATGAATTATATTTTAATTTTTAGAACAAACAAGAGATTAGAAGAGGATTGATGATGGATCTTACATTAAAAATAGATTAAATATAAGATACTAGAGTTATAATTTATGTTTTTATAGAGGAGGTGAGTAAATTATAAGAAGATAAATCGAATTAAAAAGAAAACAATGGAAAATGAAACCGGATTTTACCACTAGCATTTCTTCTCCTTGAGAATCTCTTTAAGGCGCTTGGTATTTTGTCTTTTGTTAAGACCAAATTATCCTAGATGTGTAGTGGATACTTGGGAAGATTATTTTATAGAAATATGATAATATTTAATGCTCAAGAGGTGTGAGATGGAGAGGTGGTGGGGGTGGAAATTATAGTGGAGGAGATGGGTGTTTTTTCATTTTTTTATTCATTAGTTTATTATTTTTACTCATAAATATGATTAGATTAATAATTATCCCTAAATATATTAAAATAATGAATATGGGTTTGATATTATAAACTTACATTATCTATTCATATTTTATGACCCAATAATTCATGTACTTACCTTATATCAAATTTATCATATTTCACTATTCACCAAAAAAGACACTATTTTATAACATCCAAAAAATTAACCCTATTAATTTTTAATATGTATAATTCAAAAATGAAATTAGTTTTATTTAAATAATTTTCTAAATATGATAAATTTAATTTTAAATTAAAATAATCATTTACATGGAAAATATAAATTTTAAAATTATAACAGATTTTGTACCACTTTGGAAAATTAATTAAGATCTCATAAAACTATATTATAATAAAAAAAACATAAAAATATTAATTTATGATTATATATTAAAGAAACAAATTTTCTATTAAATAATAATATTAATTATAATATTGAAAATAAAAAAAAATTATAGACATACCAACTCATAATTTATCATTTTCAAAATATTTATTTACTTATACTATGAAATAATTATATCATATTTTCATTTGTAAGATGCCGAAATTTTATTTATAATTTTATAGGTGATTTTACTATTCTATTGGCCATATTAATTTTCCTATGGATTATATTACTATTTCAATGGTCATGTAACTATTTATTTGGTATAAGTTTCTTAATTTCGAGAAAAATAATCTTATTTAATTAATTCTTAATTTAAAATGTTTTTCCATTATATATATGATTTTTTATGATTTCTACTATATGAAATAACATTTTATGCAATTTAAATTATCGAATGAATTGAATTTATTTAAGAGGGTAAATACTATAATATCATTGACTATTATATTTTAAATTGGATTTAAAGTAACATTATATCAATTATAGTTCAATTTAACTAATTTTTTTCATTGGGATAAATTTTATGTTCAATTTCAATATAAAAATGTTCCGCCTTTATGTGATTTATCTCTCTAGAAATTCACTTTCTCATCACGCCTACATGTATAATTTTAAATTAGATTCTCCCACTTCTGTGAATTTAATTTGGAGAAATGGATTCAATATTTTAAATCTAAATAATATATATTATCTAATAAGGTAAACTTAATTTTTTACCATTATGACTAGTAAAATCAATAAAAATTAATTATTTTGATCCAGGTAAAAACTATATTACTGAGGGATAATCAAAGAAAAAAGGGTTAAAATGACATATGAACTTGTAAAAACCCCATTTATGGAAATATTTTGACCTTATAACATATAAAGGTCTATAATTACCCATTTGTTTGGTTTTTATCCTACTAAAAACATGCACATAATTGATTATCTTCAAATATTACATGTGTGACCTCTCCACCACTTATAAAAGGACACCCCTCTCCACCCCTCTTCAGACTTCCAAAGCTATTTGGTTTGAACAATAACTTCTTAAATAACACACTTACTCCTATATAAACATTATATAAACATTTTTCTTATCATAAATTCATCCTAGTATGTCTTTTTGTGAAAACCTAACGTGGTTGTTTGAAGAAGAGGTAATGTTCTAAAACAATCATTTTTATTTTATTTCTAATTCAACCTCCATAAAATATTTTTCAATTATAATAGTATAATAAACCCATATATACCATATAAAAATATGTTATTATTTTAAGGAAATAACTTATATCCATATCTACTTCTTTAAAATGGAAAACAAAATCAACAATCATTTGTATGGCGAACTACTGCATTACGAACCGATGTAACATGTATTCCATAGAAACCTATCATGATTGGATATAATGATGTATTTAATATTTATATATATTATTCATGATATAATTATTCTTATACAATTATAATATCACATATAACATCTTACTTTTCATTCTATTCAATATAAAATAATGTCGCTCGTGTGTACGGCAGACTACCAGCCCGTGAAGCGATGTGACTCATTTTTCACATTTTCTTTACATGGATGGTAATAAAGATTTTTCTAATTAATATATGTGATATATATTATATTTTATAAATTCTATAAATTCATAATATCATATTATCTCTTACCCTCTCACCCATTAAGGGAATGATATCGTCACTCGGGTGTATGTACGTCCCACCATCTCCACGAAGTTGTGTGACTCATTTTCCATGACCAACATTCATGAATGGTTACAATATTGTATCAAATGAGTTAATATGAAATTTATGACATTATTATGATTATATAGACAATTTATTTATATCCTATATAATAATCATAACTTTCATAACAAAACACGCATGAGAGAACATGGAAATTAACACACAAAAACTGAATATAATAAAATATTATTAACAAACAAGTGTAAAAATGTTATAAATGGGTGATACATGATATCATTATCAATAATATGGTATTTTATAAATTAATTAATTTTCTAAAACCCATTTCTCATGTGGTTAAATAATATTCAACTAAATTTAATCTTGAGGTAAGATATTTCATCTCTATTTCCATTTCATTGATACATATTTGTTAATATGAACCTATTCACTATTCTATGGGGTATATACTACACCTTCAATGTATTTTGAAATAATACCAATATATTCTTGATGGTTAATGTTTTTTTGAAGTTTATTCTCCAATGGAGTACTTTTTCAAAGTTGCTAAAGAAGTAAAAATTATTGTACAATATCACATTCTTTTATGATTGACTACTCTCCCTTGAAACAATCACTTTCTTGTGATAATTTTTTATTATATTTTAAATTTCTATTAAATTTATTTATAAATTTATTATAGATATGATTATTTCTTAATTTTCATAATGTTTTAATAAATGTGTTTTATATTCATTATTATTTGATTGTTTGGGGAAATATTTATAAAATTGTATCCTTTAATTAATATGGTTTTTTAATGATTAAAAATATCGATTAGTGAGTTAATTAGATTATTTGATATATTAGGATTAACATGGACATACATTTTTATGTGGGTCCTGGTTATATATATCCCCTCGATGCCTTAAGAGGTCTCATGGGACAAATCATTTGGAAAAATCATATGGCTTTTAACCTAGTAGTTTTAAATTACCTTCCAAAATGTCTCGATAACAGTGGTATCATGATGATTATGATCATGATGTCCAATAATTTTTAATTTAATTCATTTATAAATCAGTTATTATTAATATCCATGATATTTATTCCTATATATAATCTCTGGATACATTTCATTCTCAGTTTATTGATGAAATGACATTGATATTAAATTATTTACCTTCACATATTGATTATTATTAATTTATTCATAATATATTCCTATATATTTAACCCTTATTGAGAATTTTATATCACCCTTATTAGGTTTCCATTTATGAGGATATGAAGATGAATTCTTGTAATGAGATTAAGGATTCCAAACTTTTTCCATTACAACACTTTTTATTTTATTTCTCTATTTAAAATTTCTATCATGTATGTATCTTGTTCTCAAAAATTTATAAATTAATCGATAAATTGTAATTTTACACCATTTATCTATTCTAATTTAATAAATTGGGTATCAGATTGTGTTTTTTGAAGTCGATTTCATTAAATTTTAATTACATTTTGATATCTAATAATATAAAACTGGAATAATTTTTCAAAATCAACATCTACGTTATAATTTAGTGTTTTAATGTTAAATATTTTACTTTTATATAACTACATATAAATTTTTTAATATATTCGAAACAAATTTATTTTTATATTAGTATAATTTTATTTTTGAAATTATTTAATTGATTTATATTTATATTTTTGTTTCGATTAAGAAATATTCAAATCAATTGTTGAATAATAAATAAAAAATAATTTAGTTGGAATATTTTTTTGAAATATGACTAATTAATTCAAATTTTTTATCATTCTAAATGAATTATAATTTATAACTTTTAGATACTAAAATCAATATAACACAAAATTCTAGAACACAAAACTAAAAAACAAAGAATATAACAATTTAAATTGAAAATCCACTAGCGGTTTGATTTCTAAATTATTTTATTCAAGAAGTAAAAAAGTGATTTATTCAATTCAATTTAATGAGAAATCTTTTTGGGACAATGTTTATGGAGTGAATTAATACAAAAGTATAAAAAAATATAGATCGGAGTATTGAAATGATAAATAAATTGGAGGATATGTATTAAAATGTTAATGTAAATGAAGATACTTTTCATATAATTCATGAACATGAAGATAAAATCATGATCTAATTTGAAAAAAATGTGGATGTGAATTGTGATATTGTATTATGGGGAAGTGTTAGTGATCTCACGATATTTTTTTGGGTTTCAAATAGAGAATTAAAATATTAACATAAAATAATTCATTTCTAAATAATGGTAGCTGTATGAGACAATTTATATATAATCACTATTTTTTCTCCTTCCTAATGGTGGAAAAAATGAGATGAAGTATCTTATATATTCTAAAGATCCTGACAAGGTATTTTTTTGTTGTAAATTATTTAAGTAGAAATAAATAAAAAGTTATTTAACCAAAGGATGAACTAATGATTATCAAAACCTTCTTATAAGGCTTTGGGAGTGTGAAGAAATTTTGAACTCATTGCCATTGTTTTCAGGTGGGTGGAGCTGCACAGTGGAATTGAAAAAAAATAAACAATTGAAAAACATTAAATATATCATTGAAAGAGAAATAGTTCATTGTAATATGGTATATACTAGAATAATTGGAGGTGTAAAGGAACTTACACATAATAACTTAGGATTTCATGGGAAAAAGAGAAGTTTTATGAGAAAGATAATTAAATTTTTGTAAAATTAATTAATTTGATCCAGTTATGCAAGATCATGATCATTGTGTTTTTAATTAGTAAATTAAAAAGTATTATCTTAGTCAAAAAAATATAATTAATTGATAATTTTTATGGGTAATATGATAATGAAAAAATCTTGAAGAAAATCATGAATGAAAAGTATTTTCTTATAATCCTTTATTGAACTCTTGAACTAAGTCATAAATAATATATGTCAATTATTATAGCATTTATTTATGTATAGGAATAATTTCATGTTAAGGTATAGGTTTTTTTCTTAGCATCATAAATCATTATGTAATATCCAGTCATTGGATTTTCAAAAAACTGGAGGATGTTTTTTTATCTTAAACTCGTCACTAATGAAAAAATACGAAAATGATATGATAATGGATCAATCATTAAAGTTAAACATCAACCTAGACAATAAATACTTTATTATGTAAATAAAAGAGAATTTTATACTCCATGTGGATGTCATCTCCAAAATCATTTTATATGTAAAATGGAAAAATCTAGTGTGAAATCTATAATTATTTTTCATATGTAAATAATATTTATACATTGTCTGTAGGTCCAGCACATAGATAAGATATCCAATTGATTTTTGTCAAGTTTTTGAAACCAAAACCATTATCATTAACACCATGGTAATCTCACATCAAAATTATTAGATCTATAAGAATAAAATTACAAGAGTTAAGACATTCATTGGTAGAAATTGTTAATATTTATAAACATTATGAATTTGTGATGTTATATTCTAAAGGACTGTGATACAATTTATTTTAGGATTTTTAATTCATCAATAAATTATGTATTTGGTATATAATTTTAGATAAGTTTAATCATATAAGTAAAATTATTCAATTGGGAGAGGTTGATATCAGAGATTCATGTAAAAAAATATAAATAGATGATATTTTACTTTGAAAAATTTTGAATATAGAGGTTTGAAGGTCTGTCAAATGAAGAAAAATAAGTTTCTCTAAAACTTTAAATTTATCAAATATTTGAAGAAAAATGATTCATTCACATGAATAATATATTTAACGAGGATTTATAAGATGATATAATTATAATCATTCCTATAGAAGTTTTTTTAGAATAAATTAATTCCTTAAAATTATTAACCAAGATCTGATTTCATTGAGAAAATGATTTATTAAATTTGAAAAAATGGAAACAATATTTGGATTTTTTAATGATTTTTTTTAAATATTTGTTAATAACTAATAAATGAACATTTCACTCAATTAATTTTTTTTAAACATAGTGAATATGATGATATTTGTGGAGATGAATTATTTCAAGAGATCAAACATTTTATATTATAACCCTGACTCTGGTAGCCTATAGTCATTGGTTATATTATTAAAATGGCATAGAAACAAGAAATCACATCACCAAGGATTGATAAATTTAGTAGTTTTTAAGAACAAGATATATACATTGTTCCCTTTTTTACATTTGTAATTAAACATAGAACATAACAAAAGAAAATTAAACTGCTTCCTTTATAATTGTACAATGATTTCACCTCCATAACCTGGGGAAGGGAAAAAATAAAAGCGTGAGCTCTAATTCTATATAATGTTTACATCAATTAATAATAAGTGAATAAAATTAAAAAAGGCATAATCATTACAGAAAGGTAAAAAACATAAAAATGCATGCCATCAATAAAATTATAATGAAAATTCTTCCAAATATTTTATCGTAGTAAAAATATTATCAAAAGTAATAAATAAATAGTGAATAAATAAAATTATTAATTATCATATTTAATGTATATGGAACATGAACCATTATACCATCAAGATGGTTTTTGTATTTGGGTAGAAACCTATATTATTATGCTTGGAAACAAACATGAAGAGTTTTTCACCACCTGTTTTATCTCAAGGGACATGTCAATGCATCTAGATGATATCTATAATCGGGTCATAACAATCACTAAAAGTACAAATACTTCTTCATACATATATTTAATTCATGAAAAATATTACCTATCAAAATATCCCTATTGATTAGAAAATATATATTTATCAATATCTCCTTAGTTAAAACAACATTCAGACAAATCATCAAAGATAAAAATGGAATATGAAAAATGAAATGATCATATCCATGATATAATAAATATAGATATTTAATGAAATATTCCATGAGTGGTGATTATGTATAAAATTGACATATTCATATATCCCACAAAAGGAATAAGTGGTGGATAAGGAATGACCAAATAGAATATCATAATGGCATCCATAAAAGAATATATTTAAGTAATATTTGTAAATTAATAATGTAAAATAGGTATATGAAATGACAAATTATGTCCAAATAAGTTTCAAACATGTAAAAAGAGTGTTCAAGAAACATTAGAACTAAGCCACTTTATTGCGGTTTATGGGTAAATATTAAAGAGTCTTTAAAGATGACAAAAGAATATTACATTTCACAATAAGAGAAATTAAAAATATATTTTTCCTTGATAAAATGTGTGATTTTATAAAAATATTTGTGTCTTAAAACATATTATGGACTGTACTTAATAATGGGTAAAAATTTTAAAATTCCCTTAAATCAGGGTTGATTATTTGATGGAATTAAAAAAGAACCCTTATAAAAAATATTTTTTCACATAAATGAAAGAAAAATTGAGCTTGGTAAATATTTGAGGAGAATAAAAATTGAATTTTGGAGGAATATATAATAATAATTAAGAATTAAATTTTGGTAAATAGAGAGAATGTGTAACTCGATGGAAAAAATATAGGTTTAGAGATAATCCCTTACATTATGTATGATAGTGTTCTTAAATTGAAATAATTTTTTTTAGTAATGAAATTAGATTCATTAAAAATTAAATACAAAATATATTCAACTTATATTTTATTTAGTAAAATTTTATTTGGTCCACTTATGGACAGTTTAATGAGTTATTGGATTCAATTTCATTGTTCGAGAGTGTTTATTTCCTTGATTTTCATGATTGGTTCACTTCTATACATTTTTGAAAGATCATGTAAAATACAAATAGTTATCTAGAATTGAAATTATATGTTATTCATGAACGTATAATGTATTAAATGGTCAAATATTTAATTTCTTCTATACATTAGGTTGTTTTATTAGAAAATACATCAATGATAACCATTTAGATTGTGTTGGTGTTTTTTCGATCATTATGAACTTGTTTGGTTTTATTAATTAATATTATGTATATATACTAGTTCTAGAACATTAAATAAGTTTTAATATAAATTTTAAAATATGTTTCAACCATTATAATGGGTTTATGACCAGATTTTATGGTGGTATTATAAAATGGAAAACCATCATCCTAAAAGGTGGTGAATCGAAAACTCTAAGAGGATGTTTTCATTTTTAGAAAACAAGTGTGGTAGAAGAGAATTGATGATGGATATACCATTAACAAAAAAATTCTAATTTATATATATGATACTATATTTATAATGTTACTTTTTACTAGGGAGGTGAGGGAAGGATAAGAAAATAAAAGAAATTGAAAGAGAGAGAGAAAAGGTTCAACCTCTTGAGTGTCGTCTCCTTGTGAACCTCCTAAATGGACATGGAAATGTTGTTTTGGTGAGACCATCAAGATAGGAAAATGGGGAAGAGGTTTGGGAGAGGAATTGAAAATAATATTATAATTCTTCATATCTTATATGTTGTGAGGATAATAGGTGATGAGATGTGGTATTTATAGTCAGAGGGTAGAGGAGTTTTGATTATTTAATTCATTAGTTTATTATCTTGGTACAAGACTGTCAATAGTGTTCATTCATGTGACTAAATATAGTAAATAGAGAATTTTATTTCATGATATAATTCACTTACATAATTTATTACTCAACCATGAATCAGAAAATCATTTATTTGAATTAAATGTCAAATACTATAAATTATCAAAATTCTATATTCACCAAAATATTCAAAAAAATTAGCAAAATACTAAAAAATCACCATAATCAATTTTCAATGTTTAAAATTAAAAAATGGACTTAGTTTTATGAAAATAAATTTTTAAATGTGAGAAATTTAATATTTAATTAAAATCATCATTTATTCAAAAAAACTCATTTTTAAATTATATCTAATTAGATGGAACATTGAAATATTAATCATGGACTCATAAAATTATGTTATAGTTATAAGAAAGATAAAAATTAATTTATCTCTCTATTTTTTGAAAATAAATTTTCTTTTAAAAGATTATATTAACTATAATGTTATAAATAAACATTTACACTTTGAAATAATGTTAAAATTCAATTTATCATTTTTGAAAAGTTAATTTACTTAATATATGATATAAAAATATCATATTTTAATTTTTGATATACCTAAATTTTTTTGGTAATTTCATTGGTAATTTTTTTATTCTAATGGATTAATTAATATTCTTAGAAGTTAAATTTATATTCTAATGTTCTTCTTAATATTTATTAGTATATCATGGATTTTTTTTATAACGTAAACTATTGAAGAAATTTAATTTATTTAATAACATTCACACCTTAAAATCATGGGGTGTTACCCTCCCTGGAAATTTTATCCTCTAAATTTTTCATGAATATTGCCTTCTAAACAGGTATAGGTGGTTCTTCTTCATAACATCATTAGGTTCCCACATTTCTTCTTCCATTTTATGGTTTCTCTGAAGAACTTTTACCAGTAAATTCATCAGATTTCTCAATAAATTATTCCTTATGTCATAAATCTCGAAAGGATCTTAATAGTAAGAAAAATCATGTTACAGTTATATTTCTTCATATGTGAGTACATGAATTGGGTCTGGCATGTATTTATTTATCAATGATATGTGGAACACATATTAAACATTGGAGAGACTTGATGGCCTTGTTATTTGGAAAGCTATAGCTCCAATTCATTCTAGAATTGCAATAGTATGATGAACCTGGGGATCAGGTTCCCTTTATTACTGAACCATATGACACCCTTCCACAGAGAAACTTTCAAAAATATGTGATCTCCCAATTTAAATTCCAATTCCTTTCTATAATTTTCAACATAATTATTTTTCATACTTTGAGATGCTTTAATACGTCCTTGAATTATCTTTTCCATTTTTTATTATCTCTTCAATAAGTTCAAGGCCTATAAGTTTCTCCAACCAAAATCATCCCAAAAAGTTGGAGTACGACATATCTTTCTGTATAATGCTTCATATGGAATCATTTGAATACTAGAATGGAAACTATTATTGTCAGAAAACTCTACCTTAGGTAAATATTGATCCCACATAACTTAAATTTCATGTGAGAATGGTATCATCATGTCTTCTAATGTTTGAATAATACTTTTA
Organism: Viscum album; assembly: GCA_963277665.1. Taxonomy (NCBI): domain Eukaryota; kingdom Viridiplantae; phylum Streptophyta; class Magnoliopsida; order Santalales; family Viscaceae; genus Viscum; species Viscum album. The sequence goes on from OY728165.1 coordinate 940,868,003, forward strand.
AGATTCTCATCTGTTTGAGGGTGATAAGAAGTACTCAAATATAGTTCCACATCAACATACTCCTAAAGATTCTTCCCGAAAATTTATTTAAAATAGAGATATCGCTTAGAATAAATAGATAATGGTGCACCATAATGTCTTAAAAATCATTAATAGAGTCTTGTTATGTTCTCAAGAGGTAAATATTCTATTATAGAAAGAAAATGTGCTAATTTTATAATTTTATCAACAATAACCCATATCATACCATTATTTCTAGGGGCCTTTGGTTATACATTGATGAATTTCATTAAAATTTCATCCCACTTCATATTATTCCTCAAACAATATTCCTTCATATATCTATACAACATTGTATTATGAAGGTCTATAAATAAATTTGAGCTATAATAATCATATAATAGTTCCCTTTTTAGATCAGTTATTGATTGAATACATAACTCTTTCCAAATTTTATAATTCCATCCCCATACATGAATTATGATAATATTACATCCTTAAATGCTTTAATATTATTTTAAAAATTCTCATCATTAGATTTGAAATATTTTTATCTTATTCACTAAATATTATTTATAAATCATTTAAAAATGGTCAAATTTCTCTCCATCCTTAAAAAATTCCATATCCTTCTTTACAAAATACAGGAACATATGATCTTTACCAATCCTTATTTGGGTCAAATTTCAATTATCTTTACTACTTAATGTGTATTCTACCTTATTGGATTTTCTTGGGTGGCAGTGTATTGAGAAATAATAATCTATAAGTAACTCAATCCATCATATTTACCTCATGTTTATGATCTGTGTATACCTCACATCTTTCACCATAGAAATAGTGTCTCTATATCTTCATATAAAAGATTAAAAATGCCCACTCAAGATCATTAGTTGTATAACTTTATTCATGAATATCCAACCTATTTGATTCATATAAAATAGATTTGTTATTTTTTTAAGGAAACAAACCAATCATTCATTTGATGCATCACAATATATTCTAAACCCATCATTTCTGGATGGTAAATTCAAAATTGGAGCATTGATTAATTTTATCTTCAATTATTCAAAGCAATATGCACGTTATTTTTTCAATATGAACATAACCCCTTAATGTGTGATCTTGGTTAACTGGTTCTCCAATCGATTAAAATTTAAAACAAAATGTATATAATAATCTACTAAACCAATATAATTATGTTCCTTGGTTATTTTCATTAGTGTATGACATTCTTGGACTACATTAGTCTTCATAAGATAAACAGATGATCTATTCTTACAGATAATATGGCTTGGAAAATAAATTTCCTAACTCCATAATTCAAACATTCTAAATTTACCATGCAACTCTTTCATTTTGAGAGACTCAAGGATAATACACAAGTTATTTCATTGTCAAAATATATTTTAGAATAAAGAAGAATATCATTTATGATTAATAATAAAAAAATATTCTATATATTATAAGAATAGTATTTTCTTTAGATCCATGAAACTATAGTGTTCATTTGTCAATATAAATGGAATTACTATAAACATGTAATGTCTATACCTCTTCTGAAAATCTATCTTCATAATATCTTTCATTTTTACTCGTAATTGATGATACCCAGAATGAAGGACAATCTTTGAAAAATTGTGTTCCCCAAGAAGTTTATCAAATAAATCATCATTTCAAGACAAGGTATACTTGTTCATTATTTTAATAGCATTGATTTCTCTATATTTAATGCATAGCCTCATGGATATATCTTTTTTATTATCAAAGATAACAAGGGATCCTCATGGAGAAACACTAGGGTGAATAAATCCCCTATTACTCAAATACTCTTGTTATTTTTAAAGATCCACTGATTCCATAGTGTTTATTATATAATGAGACTTAGATATTGGTCTTTCATCATGGATTATATCAATTATAAACTCAACTTCACAGTCAGGGGGGTGTCTAGGAAATTCCTTAAGAAATAAATCCTTTTATTCTAGTATAATTGGTATATCCTCAGTTTTAATATTATATTAATCATACATAGATTATGTTTTATCTTAATCCCCATGAATTTAATTCAGTAATTATATTGGGTATTGATCTACAAAAGAATCATATGATCTAGTTTCTTCTCTAGGGATAAGTGATTCTACAACTTCTTTACAAATCGTAATTTCCTCCTTATAACATTTTTTATTTCATAATTTTAAATCCATCACATTGCAAGGATTATCTCAAATTCAAACATGGGTATTATGATAATTTTAAAAACTAAATCATATTTTTGTGTCATAAAGGGGATTAGACGATACAATTTTAATACAATGAGACTACTCTTGGGAGTTTTGACTAGCAACTCCCTTATTATATCAAAAAGGAAATGTATTATTTTCAAGGAAAATAGGGAAGATAAAAAGTGTGTGATTATAAAAAATCAAATAATGCTTTGGATAGATTTGATGATATGATTAATGTACCTTCCACCACTTCATTGGGTACTTCTACTTCATTTTTGTTGATCACATAAGCTTGGTCTTCTCCCCTTAACCCATTATTTCATCGATTCCCATGATTCTTAATATATTTATTTGAATAATTACCCATTTCATTATAGTTGAATAATTTAAAATCATTTATTTTATCCATCCCCTTTCATTAATTAGCATGATGACTCTTTTCTCCACACATATAACAAACTCTTCATGCCTTTCAAGCATTTCCTAGGACAATTCATTCAACCATTTTCACATAATGGGAAATGATTCATTCCTTTATTCTTCTTTGATACTTCACATATTACACGGTTATCAGAAGAAATTATTTTCTCTTTATTTTACTTAAAAATATAGGATCTAGAAAATTTCTTCTCCATTTTGATGGTACATAATACCATTTCATCATATGACAAAAAAATTTGAGAAGCCAATTCCCTTCAGAGACATGGCCTAAGAATATAAAATAAATGATCAATGTTATTTACAGAATCATATATATAATATAAAGCATACCGAGCTATCCTTTTGATGATATAATCATACTCTGCACCACTCTCTTCTTCTATTATTCTTTAAAATGATGAATTTACTCTTAATTTCAGTTCATTTGTTAAGATTGTAATATTTGATATAGATTGTTTCTTTAAGAGTTCTCTATTTCATGTATTTTATTCCATATACCTCCTTAGTATTCTATATTAATGATTACGATTGATCAACATCTTCATTTCAAAAAGATACATCTAGGACTAAATTTTCATTTTCATTGCATCCAAATGCTAGAAATATCTTTTCAAGGGACTTGATCCACTGCTCATCTACCACTGGATTTATACACCTACTAAAATATGGGAGATTCTATCACATGAAATGATCCAACATAGCTGTAGTATGGTTATTATTCATAACATAACTAATCATTCCTCGTATGGTCATGATATCCTTAGCTCAAATACTAACTGTATTGACTTCCTCAGTGGGGAAATACATACATTGTTCATGGGTATTGATTCCCTTTATTCTATTCAAACCAATAAATAAATAATGGCACACACTAAGTCATCCCATAATCATCATGAGTATTGAGACAAAAATTTACTAAGGAATTATTATAATTTTCATGTTTATTTGACATCTTGTTCCCAAGGTTTCCACTAAACTTACTCTAATGCAACCTATAAAACCATGACCCTAATAGCCAAGATTTGCTTGTTATTTTTCTGTAATTGTGTAGATATAAGAGATAAATAACCTAGGATCAATCATTTTAGTAGTCCTTACGAACTAGATACATAATGTTTTCCCTTATTACCTTAGTAATTAATCATATAACGTAATAAAGGAAAATAAATTGTTTCCATAGCACTTATTCAATGTTATTACTTCATAACATGGGGAAGGAATACAAATAAAAGGCGAAGATCAATTGATCAATAATGGTTAAATGAATCAATAATAATTGATGAAAATTCAATAAGGCATAATCATTATAGCATGGTAAATTAAAAAAAACACATGCCATAAATAAACTAATAATGAAAATGCAATCATATATATTTTCATAGATAAAATCTCATGGAAATTAATAATTGAATACTGAATGAATAAAATGATTAATTATTGGATTCCATGTATCTGGCACATGAACCATTATATATGAAGATGGTTTAAGTCTGTGGTTAATAACATGTTTGATTCTTAATAGAAAAAAACATTAAATTATTAATTATATTGGGGTAAAAAGAGAGAAACCATAACTTGAATGAAAAATAGAGGTTCAGAGAGAATCCCTTACCTTGGTTTTGAATGTGTTCATGAATTGAACTTAATCTCCTACATTATGAAATTAGATTTATTAATAATTTAATTCACAACCTATTCAATGTGAATTTTATTTATGATAATTTTATTAAGTCCATTTATGGCTTTTTTGATGAGTTTTAAGATTTAATTTTTTTATTCGAGAGTGTTTTCTTCCTTGTTTTTCATTATTGGTTCATTTCTATACATATATGAACGATCATAAAAAATTTGAATAGTTATCTTGAACACTAAATATGTTTTAATATACATTTTCCAATATGTTTGAATCATTATAATGTTTTTATGACCATCCATGATAGATTTATTATAGAACAAAAAATCATCATCCATGAAGGTGGTTAATTGACACATCTCGGACAAAGTTTTCATTTTTTGAACAAAAGGGGAGATATAAGATAATTGATTGTGGGTATACCATTAATATAATAAAATTCCAGTACATATATATATATATATATGATACTAGAGTAATCATGTTACTTTGGACATGGGAGGTGATGGAAGGATAATAAAAGTAAAGAAATTGAAAGATAGAGGGAGTGAGAGAAGGTTTTACCTCTTGAGTGTCATCTCTTTAAGAACCTCCTTACAGGACTTGGAAATGGTCTTTTAGTGAGAGTAGATAGACCAAAATGTGGGTAATAGGTTTGGGAGAGGAATTGGGAATATTATTAGAAATATACAAGGCTTATAAGGTGTGAGGAGAACATGTGGTGAGGGGTGGCATTTATAGTGGGAGGAGAGGGGTGTTGTTTATTATATTATAATTAGTTTAATATTTTAGATAATGACTATTAATAATTTTATTCCTGTGACTAAATACATAAAATAGAGTATATGATTTTGAGATATTGGCCACTTACATTATCCATTACTCAACCATGACTCAAAAGTTCATGTATTTGGCTAAAATGATAAATACTGTAAATTACGGTATTTCTCTATTTACAAAAAATTCTACTATATAGAAAAAACCAAAAAATTCACCTATAATATTTTTATTTGTGTAGAATTTAAAAAATGGACTCCATTTTATGAAAATAATTTTCTAAATATGATAAATTTAGTTTTCAAATAATATAATTATTTTTAAAAAAAAATAAAAATTGTAAAATTTTAACTGATTTTATAACACTTTAAAAATTAATTAAGGTCTCATAAAATTATATTATAATCATAAGAAAACAAAATATTAATTTATAAATCTATTTTTGGAAAATATATTATATTTTAAAACATTATATAAATTTTAAAATTATAGATAAACATTTACTCTCTACAAAATATCTATCACTTAATTTATAATTTTAAAACATTTATTTACTTATTATATGATATATATATATATATATCACATTTTCATTTACGATATACATAAATTTTATTTAGAATTTCATAGGTCCTGTTATTATTCTATTGAACACATTAATATTTCTAACAGTAACATTTATATTCCAACAATCCTGTTAACATTTAATAGTATATCATGGTTCATTTGTGCAACGTAAAATATCGAATATATTTAATTTATTTATGATAATTCATACCCAAAAATCTTGGGGTTTTATATTTTAAATCAATATTTTCAATTAAACTATTAAAATAAATTGATATCCTTGATTTTATCTAACCATATTGGAATTATTATAGGCTTTAAATGATATATGTGGTATATAAAGGTTTTTGACTATACTCGTTACAACAACACAAGCGAGGAAGATTTTTTATGTGTTATATTTGATCAAAATATATCATTGGAATACCATGAAACAAGAGATATTCTATTCGCTGGAAATTATTTTAGTTGAAAATGAATTTTTGTATAGTTTTAATAATGATGAGTTTATTAAAAAATATTCAGCAACAAATGCAATGAGAATTGTGTTTCTTTTAAACTGGATTATAAAGTTCCATAATTGGGTTCATTAAGTGACACAACATGATCTAGTATGTCCTGATATATTCATTTAAAATTTTTAATATTTATTGAATTGTATTATTTAAAAAGTTTTATTGAGAATATCTATCACAAATGCACTATATGAATCAACATTTAACATTGGAGGTCATGTGGTAAAAAAATATAGCTATCACTTTCTTCTATAAAGAAAATACAATCCTTAATTTTTATATCTAGTTGGATTTACGGTTTTACACATACTAATAATGTTTTTATCTATTTATATGTGTGTTTTTTAACTCTTATATTATGGCATTTAAAATTTTCTTGTTCGGATTTTTATATGTGGAGAAGAAGAAATGGGAGGTGAAGAAGAGGATTATTTAGTTAATTGTAAAAATTATTGTTCAATTAATCTACAAAACATGGGTAAATTTTTATTTTATTCAAAAAATTATAATTCAATTAAAATGAAAACATAAATTCATTTTTTATTCATATGTTTTGATTTATTTTTTGAACTTTTCTTCCGTTTACCATTTGGGAGTTTTGGATAAATCATATGAAGTGTTTTGAATTTATGTTCGTATACATGTTAGTTAATTTTTTTGGGTGCAATTTTAAAATTCATGTGTGTGAAGATAATATTGACTTTATTATGTTTCAATTTTGGTTACTCTTATTTCATATTATTTTTTATTTTGTATAAAAATATATAAATGCATTGCGACATACAATGTGATTCTAACCTAGGTTAAGTGGATTCTATACAGTATTAAAATCAGAATTTTACTATCCACCAAGTTTATTTGTGAGCTTTTAATTTGTTTACTATTTTATTAGTATAATTAGGCATCAAGAATTGATAATATATTTTTTAAAACTTTGATCATTTGAATTTTTAATATGGTACAAAGATGTTTTTAAATATATTTTAAGTTGATTTCAAATTGTTTTTCTTCTTTTGAAATTTTTTTTAGGGGTGGAAAGGGAAATGTGTTTTATATAATACATTATATGGATATTCTTAGAACCTACTTCTATAAATTTAAAGATAGAAAATTTTAATTATTTAAATAATTGTTTGAAACTCATGTTCTTATAGTATACATAATCATGAATTGATTATATGTGATTTAGTTATAAATCTCGACATCTATTCATGTTATTTTTCAAAGGCTTAACGTTCCAGATTTTTTACATTAATTCCTTTTTGATTTATTTTGTTATGGGTTAAAAGGTTAAAAGTTTAAAAAATATTATATTACAGATAGGGTGGTTAGTCCATTTTAAATTTAAATTTAAAAACATTTTAGAATACATTTTTTATATGATCTAAATCATTATTTGACATTATTTCTATTAGTTTTTCAAGCAATAAGGGTGAAATTTTAAACACATATTTTTTATATTATTTTTTTCTTATTAATATTTTTTAGGAGAACATTTATATTAGTCTTTGTATAAAATAAAAATATTTATTGAAGCATAAATGTAATTTGGATTTAAATATTTTTAAAATTTCAGGTCTTCAATGTACGGGCACTAACCGTGTTCTTTGCAGTAGAAGCATTTAATTGAGCATATTTAAAGGGAAGTATTTTTATAATTTTTCATGGACAAAAATATTTCAGGGGCCAGTATAGATCAAACCCCATTCCACCTTCATCATGGGGGATATATAGATCTGACTGGTATCAATCTCTATATGGCTCCCTATTTGGTTGTGATTCTTTGATGGACAATTATCCATGATTGGGTTGTAGCTAGTTCATTTCCCCATAGGTTATGAGGCATCAAGGAACATTCTCACCACAAAATCTCATATGTCCCTCCCTTATATTTCCTCCATGAAATTTCATTTCTCCTAATATAATTTTTTCACAATTCTAAATTTTTTTCCGAGTTCATTTTTTAAGGGATCAAATGGATGTGGGTATAGATCATGTTTAATTTTGACTTAAATAAAAAGAAATGGATGGAAGTGCATTTGTTTTTTATGGGTTGAATATGTAAAATATTTTATATACTATGTTATATTGTCTTCAGTGAGTTCATTCATTTCTATGTGGACTATTAACAGGATTAACCCTTATTAATTTGAAAAATATTAACTTCACTCAATATTGGTTATCAGATATTACAGGGTCATAACTTTACATTCTAAAATGATATATGAAATTATCATGTGACTTGGGGAGATCCCTTCTTTGCTCTATATAACCAATGATAAATTTGGAAAATATTTTTCGAATTATAAAGGATCAATCTGGCTAACAGTTCACATGATAATGAAGAAAGCTACTCTATACTAAATAAAAAAGAATACACATTCAACTAAATATTAAATGGATAAAAACATGTGTACATTCGTCCTTTAATTTTAATTATAGTTAGTTTTGAAAATGACCTATCCCAACATCCATTTGATCACATAATGAAATAATTCCTGTAAAAATTTCATTTAATTCTAAAATGATGAAATTACATGAAATTTAAGATCATGATGGAAACATAGTGGAGGAACAAGGGAGATTTCAACCAAGAATCTCCAAAATAACCTCATAACATGTGGTGAACTAAATCATCCATAACCTGATCATGATTAGATGTCTACCAAAGGATCGAAGCCAATTAATGAGGAATGATGATACTAATGATAATTAGATCTTTAGAGCCCCTATAATGAAGGTGGCATGGGCTACAATCCAGACTAGCCCAGGTAATTTTATTTCCTGAGATAAATTTTAAATGATTTTACCATTAAATATGGGAACTTAAAGGGATAGATTGGTGAAATCAGTATTAGAGTCTGAACATCGTAGACCTAAAATTATAAATCCATTTAAAGAAACATTACATTTTAGCATCAAAAAACTGGTCATTATGCATATGTACCAATACACAGGTAGGTTTGTATAATATTAAAATGTAAAATAATATCAATACAAAAATATATAAGTTTAAAACTACACCCCTATTTTTTGAATAAATTCAAAAAAAATAATGTCAAATAATACATTAAATCTTATAAAAATAGAATTATTTAATTTATATAAATTCAACTTAAACAAGGCCAAACTAACCTTTTTTTAAAAGAAAAAAAACTATACACTTTTTAACCATTTTACCTAGGTTAAAACCAATCAAAAAAGGAATTAATGTTTTTAAAAACTATTTTGTGAAGCCTTTAAAAATAGCATGAAAAGATTTCCAGACATATAACTAAATCATCTAAAATCCATAAATGATTAAGTATAAAATGAAAACATAAATTAGTGTAAAAAAATTATTTAAATAATTATGTTTTTCTTCCATTTATTTTTTGAAAATTAAGTTCTATACATTACCAAAAAAATGATTTATATTAAAATAATAACTACTCCCTTTGTACCGATGAAAAATCATATAAAAGGAAGAAAAAAAATTGTTAAAAATTCTAAAAATTCCAAAAAATGGATTTGTACCATTTTAAAAATTATATCAAACAATGATAATAAATAAATTAACAAACAGCAAATACTATTTAGACTAATAAAACCTTATAACACATTTAAATCCTACCAAAATGAATATATTAGATAAAAACTTATATTAACACCTTAGAAAATCTAATTTAATCCAAGTTAGCCACACATTGTAAGTCCTAATGACTTTATAAAATTATATACCCAATAAAAATTAATATTAATTTAGTTCATATAAAAATTTAAACCAAATAAAGTCAAAATTATCATCAGATTCCAAAATTATAAAAATGCACATGAAAAAAAATAAGATGTATACTTATATAGATTCGAAAAACCTAATATGTGTTATCCAAAACTAAAAAATGGGAAAAGGAACAGAATTTAAAATAATTAATTATAACTTATGAATGTAAAATAAATCTATGTTTTCATTTAAATTAACTCATAAATGTTTAAACAAAATTAAAATTTACCTAGGTTGTGTAGATAAATTCAAGTATCATTTGAATCATTTTATGAATCATCCTCGTTGTCATATTTTTCTTCCTTTTCTTCTTTAAACTAGTAATAACATGAACAAATAGATTTAAAATTACATAATAGTTGAATTAAAAAGCACATTATAAATAGTTTAAAATATTATCAATTGGTGTAAAACCATGAATCCAACTTCATATATAGATCATGGAAAAAAATTGAAATTAAGTGACACCTATAGTTTTTAGACACATATCCTATAATGGTACCATTTGATTTAAATGCTATAGTTGTGAAAGATATGATAAATGAAACATGTTAAATAATCAAATTAAAATAATGTATAAATTTATAAATAAATAGAGAATTTCATACAAGATCAAGTAGTAATAATTCAAGAAATATATTATTTTAATTTATATTAAAATGAAAAGAAAAAAAACATCTTGTTTAATTTTTTATTGAAAATTATTTGGTCAAATCATCAAAATTAAAAATATCCAAGAATTACTTTTCAATTAAAATAATTTTCAATCTACATAATATCTATTCATACGTGGTATTATGAAAATAATATTCGAACAAATTTATATTATAAAAACTTCTCTCCTCTAATGAAATTGTAATGGTTATAGTCAAAAAAATTAATATGTTTCCCTTAATATTTGAAACCCTCTATGTTTATAATAAGGCTTGAAAAAATAAATGATATAAATTTATTTTAGCATCTCACGTACTAATATTGACAATAAATTTATGATCTCTTGTAATTATTCATCTCCATTAATATTCCATGTTAATTATGTTAGAAAAATAAAATAAAATTGAATATAATGTTTATTTGATTGTTCTTCAAAAATATTTCTATAAAATTATTTCAAAAAAATCATATATTACTTCTTAGGGTTCATATTGTATAAAACGTCCCCTCAATGACAATAGATATTGATCAATAATTTGAGGGAAATATTTTTTTCTTAATTTTTCCTCTATAGAAAGAAATCTAATAGCATCATATTCCACATCCTCATGAAATTATTTCTTCCTAAAAACAACACATATTTATCCAAATATTTGATCAATACCAACTCCATGTGTAATCCATTTTGGTTTATTCATTATACCTTCAAACCCCTCTAATTAATGTTTTGGAAGAAAAAAATCATCTATTTTATTTTTATACTTGCATCATTGATTTCCATCTATTCCCTTCAAATAATTTTACTGTTATGATTGAATTTGTCTAATTTTTTTAACCAAATACATTAGCTAATGATGAATACTAAATTCTCTACTTCATTAGGATGTAATATTTTATTATCTAATATTATAACATCATCAAGTTCAGAAATATTTATAATTTCATCTACTACATTTCTCAACCCCAGTGTATGTCTTATTATATACCTAATACTCTTGATGTGACTTTACCAAAAGGTTATTGATAATAGTTTTGGTGTTAAAATATTCACATAAGTCCGGAAGACATCCCATATATGTGATGAATCTATAAAAAATATATAAATATATTTCACATACGTAATAAAATTTTTTTCCTTCACATAATATTTTCCAATGTCACATATAGGAATATTTAGGATATAAAATTATCATAGAGTGTAAGAGGATCTCATATTTACATCAAGTAGTCTTTTTTAGACACTGGGATTTTTAACATTCATGTTTGAACTATTATCATTACTATTTACTCTTATTTCATCAATGTTCACATTAATATGAACCAAATAATATTCAAGAGACTTGAAAATACAATATTAGGATTACTCATTAACATTTATGAATCCAATAAAAAATCAATCAATCATAACTTTAAATTATTCCTCTAAATCCAATCATATAATAATAATTAACATATTTTATTTATATCTTAGATCTGAATTGAAATGATGGAAAATCAGAAAATATTTTTCTATGAGGATCTTATTCAATATTTTTTCCATTATTACATTATGCAAGAAAATTATCCTTTCATTCCTAATTTTATAAATAAGATAATGTTATTTAATTTAATTAGTAACAACATGATGAACATGATATTTCACAATTAGATCAAATTCATTCATAGATTCAATATGTTTACAAAAAGGATCATTATATTTCTCAAAAATACTCTCATTTTTCAATGAAATGGTATGATATTTTGGTTAAGTACCTTCAAAACACTAATTATTATAAAAAGCACCATCTTCCAATTAACCCTTTATTTATCAATGAAACATTAAATGTTTTTCTAAATTGTTTGTTTATTTCAAGTCCTCTATGCAGGTCCATCCATCTCAAAACATTTCAAATTTTTTCAAATTTGTTTTTCTTGATACATAAGCCTCATTGGAAGGTTATTCCAATCATTAGTTCCTTCGTCAGTTACAATATTTTTCCTTGATTTCTAATTGAATAGTTTACAAGATAAAATAACTTTATCTAGCTTATTACAATACACAAGACCCCACCACTCATGTTTTTCACTATTAGGATGGAGGAAAGAATAATGATCATAATTAAAGTGTCTCCCATGAATAAATTCTTTTGTAAATGCATCATTTTATTTCTGATATTTTTATTATACCACATCGAACCAATAAAATTCTCCCAAAATCATTGATAGTTCCCTATAATCCTGAATCATAATTCACATCCACATATTATTTAAAGTCAAGAATATTTTTATATCTAAGAACATGAGTAATATGGATAATATTTTCCATGTCATCTTATTTATAATTCACAACCATACCTTCATATATCATTTCAACACTTTTCCCATAAGTTCCTCTATATATTTTTTCTTCCCTCCAAAAAAATTGTCCCAAATAGTATTACCATTACATTGAATATACGTACTCCATTTTTCACCTCTTATTGTAAATAATTCAAAAATAAAACCCACTAGAGATTATTCAATATCATTTTTATTTTATTTATTTTTCTATTTTGAGATTTATAATTTTTTAGATTTTAAATTTTAGTACCCACACATTATAATGTATAATTAAAATTAATATAATTCATTTGTAACAATAAACCATTTAATTTAAGTATTCATCTTTCAAAAATAAAATCTAATATTCCATATAATTGAATTTTTTATTTAATATAATTTTTTTGAATAATTCTTTAACAAAATATAACAAAAACTATAAATCAATTAATTAACTTCCCAAGTAAAATAAGAACAATATAAATTTAAACTCTTATCAACTATATCAAAAACATTTATGTTTAATTATTTAATAGTAAAAAACTTACATTAAATCGCTAAATTTTAAAGTTGTAGCTTATTTTTAAAAATAATTCTTTTTTCATTTCTAAGAAATCAAAAGGTAATAAAAAATGTAAACTAGCAAAAATTTTAATATGTTTGAATAAATTAAATGAAAAAAATATTTTCTAAAACCAAATTCATTTTAGTTTTATTTTATTTTAAATGCCTATCATTTAAACTTTCATTGAATAATTTTTTTAGATTTATATATTATAATATATATATATATATATATATAATTTAATACATGGTAGGATCACTGTTTTACATAATATGAATCTTTTATTCATTTTTAGGAAGATAAAATAGTGTGTAAATAAAAATAAATTATTTTTAAAACTAATAAAACAAAAAAAGAATATGATATTTAAATTAATTAATAATAAAATAAATGGAACATAAATGAAAAACTAATCAACTATTAGCATATTTTAGTTTGAAAATAAGACAATCAAGACAATGATGGCTCCATAGTTCCAAAAATTTCTAAAAAAATAATGAAAACAATTAATAAAAATAATAAAATAATAAAATAGTTAAAAAATGATTATAAAAAACACTAATTACCTATGGAAAAACAAAAATAATAATTTTTATAGGAAAATTGACATTTGGATAGGCAAGAAACCTATTAATATCTAATGAAGATAATTTCTAAAAAATAATCAAAATAATTAATAAAAAGAAAAAAATGATAATGAAAATTTGATTATAAAAAACCCTAATCTCTTATGGAAAATTTTCAAACTGCAAATTTAGATAGGCTAATTTTAATTAAGACAAGAAAGATGCATGTGAATCTGTTATCCATTCAGATAAATTATAAAAATTAAAAATAAAATTATTAAAAAAATATAAGCAATTTATAAAAACCCCACACTTTTACTAGGGGTCCTCCAGTTGGCATCAAGATACAGGAGAGGGGTATTGGTCATTTCTCTGTAGGAAAGTCCAGATGCGTGGAATAGACACCGATCAGAAGTCCTCCTTCTTGTCAAGATTAGTGAACTAAGGCACTTGGGGATGACTTATACTAGGGCAGTGTGGGTAGGGGTGTGATTGAAAGGGTGTAGAAGGAGAGTGCCGGGGAATCAGGTGTGAAAAGGAGTGTGCAGGAGCCTGGGATAATAGAATATTTAAGTGAGGCTATTATGAGAGAGCATGGGAGGAGTGAAGGTAGCATTAGAGAGAATGGTTAGGGCTGGGGTTGGGAGTGGGGGATGGGGGTGTGTATTTTGTTTCCCTAGTCGGGGGAATTTCCCAAGCCCATAGGATCAAAGGGATTGCATGTGGGTCATCCCTATTAACCCTGATTTATCCTAACTTCTATTTTCTCACATAAAAATATAACCCCTATAATTTTATTTTCAGTACAAGAAATACAATATCATAAACAACTAATAAGGGAGGAACATGGGATATATTTTTGACAGTATCTCCAATTAAACATAAAAAACCTTTGTAAAATGGTCCAGCAACAACCTAGTCATGGATTGAAGCCCCCCCCCCCCCCAAGGATCATATCTAGGTAAGAATCCATGGAGATATTGATGTCAGCTGAATCTTTTGAGCCCCCATGTTGAAGGTGGAATGAACTATGATCAGGACCAGCCCAAAAAATGATGTTTCCTTAGAAAAATTATAAAGATGTTACCCTTTAAATATAGGTTCTTAAAGGATTATACCTGATCAAACCAGATTAGATCCTGCATTTTGCAGACCTAAAATTATAAAACCATTTAAACCCACAGTACGTGCAGGCTTCAAAAAATAAGTTCAGTCTACATGCATTGAAATAAAAATGTTTTCTCATATAATATTAAAAACTAAAAAAGGATTACAAAAATATATATGTTTAAATATTCAATATTAATTCTTGAAATAATACTAAAAACGCCAAATTTGGCTTTAAATCATAGAAAAAAAGAATTCTTCTACATTTTTAAATTCAACAAAAACAAACATACCATTTTCCTAAAAGAAAAAATAGTATTCTTTTTAAACATTGAAACCATTTAAAACCCAATCAGAAAAGGAATTGATGTTTATAAAAATTTTTATGTTAAACCACTAAAATACAGGTTGAGAATAGGTCTAAACATAGAACTAAATCATCCAAAATTCATACATGATTAAGTATAGAATTAAACATTAAATAAGTTCCAAACAATGATTTAAATAATTAAATTTTTCTCTCTTTTATTTTTGAAATGTGATAAACATATCCAAACAACTTAATATATGAAATAAAAAGTCTGCACTTTACACCCATTAAAAACAATATAAAATAAAGGAAAGAAAATTGTAAAAACATCTAAGAACTACTTAAAAACTACTTTATACAATTTTAAAAATATAACTAAACAAATATAATAGTAACATTATCAAACTTCAAATCCTATTTATACTAATAAAATAGTAAACCAATTTTATGTCCTTTGGGTTGTATGTACAACAACAACCTTCTTTTTAAGTATTAAAAACATTTATTGTAGCCATAAATCACAAGTATTAATTGATTTAAATGATTAAAAGGTCACATTCAATGAAAATAATAGATCACTTGACTATATAAAAAACTCAAGAACTTTGGGTGAAGGATCTTCACATGTAATTTATAATTAATTTATATACAGATGTAGAATTACCTTAACTCATAATTCTCTCTTTATGGATGGGCACTCGAATAGATATCTTCGCACAATCGTGGAATGATAGGATCCATGAGAAACATCAATCAAGCATTGATCCACACATGCAACACAATATCTAAATGATATTATTGAACCACTAGGTTCTTGCACCACTGATCTTGATCGCTTGCATTTTTCATTGTTGATCATAGCATCATTCTTATCAAGAGAGGAAGAATTTTTGATGATTTAACATTGATTTGAGAGAGGAGGGAATGAGAGCACATTATATCTTCTGATATCTCTCTAGGTATTGAGAGATTTTCACTCTATCCATTGTTCACACCAATTATGATTTAAGGAATAGATATAATTAGATATTTATTGTGGCAGGATTATGGTTGGAAAATTGCTCACCAAAACCTTGCCATCATTATAATTCTTAATTGAACCCATGTAAAATAATATTAATAATAATAATAATAACTTGATTGGTTTAAATTATTTATGAATATATAAACAAATATCATTTATTTTATTTGTGATCATACCATCAAACCTGGTCAGGTTTCCCTCATAGAAATTTACATATCCTTAAATAATCACTACTTATCTAGTAAATAAATGTCACTAAATTATTCTTTGATAAATATAATAAATATTATATTAATAATATGTGAAAATAAATATTTATTATTGTAATTTAACTCAATTTTTATTTTGAATATGTTTTTATTAAATTATAGTAATCAACCAAACCTGAATAAATATTATTTATTCTAACTTGTTAAATTCAATACTATAATTCAACTGAGATAGTAGATACACTTAGTGTGTGACCCTATGTGCCTCTCTGTCTGTGGAATTATGCATAACCACCTAATTCTCAAGTTTACAGTCTAGAAAGAGACCATGGAATCTGTAGAGGATGAAGCTAATGTCACAAGGACTTCCAACCTCATTCGAACGTTTTCCATGAAATATAATTCTTTTATCACAATATCTCAAATCAAGAAGGTTTCACGCTAGTTTCATAAATCTATATTCATTATGTATGTTCATTTGACATTATGGAAATAAAATCTCCCATCTAATACCATGGAAATTGATTTATTCAATTATATTAATTCCCATGAAGGGGCTTGAGATATTAACTTTCATCAAGATATAAAAGGGATAAATCCTTTACCGCATTATCCATTAATGATATATCATATGCAAGGAACCCAACATATCCAACTTCACTGATAACAAATTTTGTCATAGATTTTTTCCAATAAATAATGGAGAACATTTCATGATATCTGTTATTGACAATCCTAAAGTCCAAATATCAATACACATGTCTATATATAAGAACATCCAATGACACATGGAAATGTGGATTTCCTATTAACGAGTCTGTTCTCATAACCTTATATCTTGAATATTACTGAGGGAGAACATAGTTGGAAGATGTATCAATGTCTTATAAGCCTCTTACAGCTAAGGTCCTACATTTAATGTGTCCTACTCGAAAATATGATTCAGCCTTAGAATAAGGTTTGTGAAAAATGTCACGACACCTATAGGTTCTCATAATAGTGTGGATCTATGGTGACCTTTAAACGTGAAAATAATTTTAAGGTTGTTATCACATAAATATATTATATAGATGAATAATCATTATGTGATACAAATAAATATCTAATAAGAAAAACATGTAATCAAGTAGTAAAAAATTGGTTCAAGGGAACCAACTCCAATTGACTCCAATATTGACTAGATCCAATTGGCAACAATTTTTAGCCCTCTATCTCTCACATGATATACATTCTCCTTCTGAGATTAATTCCATTGTTAATTGGTTTACCATATTTTATTTCATGTATACTCTACTCACCTCAAATTCAATTCATTGAAAAAAAATTCCTCAAGAGATGAACCTTTCAATGTATCTACTATAGTGTACTGTTGTCTTTTCAAAGAGAGTAATCACTGGAGTGTTATCAAAATAAAATTTTACAATATCTTCACTGATAAGTACCACATCAATATCGTGTATTTTTTTGAATCTAAACTACTTCCTAAGCATCATCAGAAGACACAATATACTCAAACTCTATTGTATAATTTTCAAAAAATGTTTTATTTGAACACTTCTAGCTCACAAAACATAGGTCTAGAAAAAATACATATCTATAATCCAAATTCATAACATTATAATCGATTTGAAAAATTGAATTTGTATAACCCCTGATGACTAGTACTTCATTTCATCCATACACCAAGAACATGTCCTTAGTACACCTCAGAAACTTATGGATAGCTTTTACTATGGTCCAATTTTGTTAACCTATATCTTCTTTATATCTTCATATCATTTTCAATGAATAGTAAACATCAAACCTTATACATAACATTCCATACACTATAGATCATATTGAAGAAGTGTATGGTATATTAGTCATTCTATCTATTTTCTCATGTGTCTGAGGACACATTTTATTTGAAATATGTATACCAATTGACAATGGAACTAATATTATATTGGATTGTTCCATACTAAACCACTTTAGTGTATGGGAAATGTATATACCTCTACTTAGTATAATCAGCCTCATTGATCTATCATGCATGGTCTTAATCTCTATAATATAGTCTTCTTCACCTAAGTCCTTAATAGAGAAGCACTTGTTCAAAAATTACTTAACCACTTGTAAGGATGGTATATAATTTCATGTTAGTAATATTTCATTACAATATAATACATTGAAAATAGTTATACTACCACTAAACCACTTGTAAACATATGTCTCACATTATTTCGTAGTGAATCTTAATTATTTTATGGCTTCATTGAATCGAATGTTCGATGAACTGGATGTTTTCCATAATTGATAAATATATATTTAAAAATTTCATACCTTTTTCAAATTTCCCAAAGCCATAATCCATTTTAGTCTCATCATATATACATCATCTTGAAGGTTCACATTTTGGATTGGAGTATTGACATCCATTTACTAAATCTAATAGTCAAGTTAAACTGTTATGGAAAACAAAATTCTTATGGATTTAAACATGGAAAGTGGAGAAAAGGTTTCATCATAGATAAGGACATGACATTTTCTAAACCCTTTTTCCACATACCATGATTTTTAGGATTTTATGTTAACTTCCATGTCTGGTTTTCTCATGAATACCAATCTATACCAAAGAGTTTTTACATTAGATCAAGGAATGATAAGGACACAAAATTGGTTCTAATACATGGAATCAACATCATAATTCATGGATTATTTCAACCTTGTATCATTTCATATATCTACTTCCTCTTTGAAGGATAGAGGATCATTATTTTTAACAAATAATGAGTCAACATGATTCATAACTAGAAAACCATATATCCTAGCTCTCTTACCTCTCTTGTACTCATACAAAACACTTGTGTTTCAAGAACACCTTCTTCCATGGGGACCTATAGAATTAGTTCCCCTACCAAATCGTGTGTGTCTTAATCATCAAATTCAATCATGATTCCACTCTCCTCCATGAGAATATTCTCCCTCTCAAGAAAAATATCATGTCTTTCAACATATTCTTTATTATATAAAGTGTTTTATAGGTTGTGTCACCTTGTTTCATTAGGATATCATGTAAAGATATACTACATTCATCATGGTTTTAGTTTGTTTCTAGACCCATCATTAGTAAATTACTTGAAACACCATTCATTAACATGGGACAAAATGGGTTTCTTTCTACCCTATAATTTCAATGAAATACTATTTATCACTTTAGTTGGTACTCTATTTAGTATGTGTAATGTTATATATAATTTGTATCCCCAAAAGGAAAATATAAGGATTGTGTGACTCATTCTCGACCATAACATGTCTAACTAGGTACATTTACTAGT
Source organism: Viscum album (assembly GCA_963277665.1). Taxonomy (NCBI): domain Eukaryota; kingdom Viridiplantae; phylum Streptophyta; class Magnoliopsida; order Santalales; family Viscaceae; genus Viscum; species Viscum album. The sequence goes on from OY728165.1 coordinate 940,887,977, forward strand.
TTCACTAATACCATTCCACAATGGTTTATAAAGTGGTGTGATCTGAGGTAAAATACCATAGTACCATAGAAATTAGATAAATCTTTTATTAATATATTCACCACATTGATCTGATTGAAGTTTCTTTATCTTATTAAAAAGATGACTCTCAACCAAATTCTTGAAATATTTTAATTTCTCAAAGGATTCATGTTTATGACTCATCAAGTAGATATAACGAAACCTACACATGTGTTTAGTAAAATTAATAATGTATGAATATCCACCTCAATACTTTATTTCAAAAGGTCTATACACATCAGTGTGTACCAAATCTAGAGGCTCTGTAGCCCTTTCACCTTGACCATTGAATGTTAGTTTGGTCATATTTTCTTGTGAACAAGAATGACATATTTAATGTTTTTTAAGATCAAAAGATTTTAAGTATCCATCTTTATAAATCCTTTTCAAATGCTTCTCATTTACATGACCAAAATGGTGATTCCACAAATGGGTTTTATAGGAGTCACACATGTTTGTCGCATTATCAATTTCTAAAATTTGGTTTTTCTATTTCAATACACAAATCTCATTTTCCAATTTTACCATACCATAACATGTGTTATAATTATAAAAGTATCATATTTGACTTCCAAATATGAAAATAAATCTATCTATGTCTAAAAAATAAACAAAAATATAAATATTCACATAAAAAAGTTCTTTAAAACCAAAATAAATCATGTGTATATTTTGAGGTGGTAGCCCCCAATGGCTATAGAAGCCAACATCACTCCATTTGAATCCCATTGATACAGATCATCTAATGTAATCTTTTGAAATATAATTGGTTACTATATTTGGATAGAAAGTTGATCACCACATATAATATCTAATACCAAACATGTAGATATATAATGATTACACTCAATGAAGAATACACCTAAATATTCCCTTGATTCTTTGGCTGCATGAAATTCATCTTCCAGTATCCTTTATTTTCACATGAAAAACACACAATATAATGGTCTATTTCATTCCTTTGGATCTTCTACTTCTTAGAGGGATGGTTCTCCAGATCTATAGACTTGGATCACCAGATCAATTGAACTAGAATGAGTCTTAAAACCCATTTCCTTATTACTATTATTCTTAATCAACATAAGGATAATGGTTTTTCATGCCGCATCTATTTATCAACATGGAAGGTAATCTTAATCAGTTCTCTTAGTTTCTTGTCATTATTGATAATATTATAATTCAAAATAAAAATACAAAAATTTTTGGGTAGTAAGGATAGAATCATATCTATTTTCCACTCATCAGGGACCCAAAAACACAAGATAAAAAGGTGCTCAATATATCCAAACATCTTAACTACATGTTCCTCATATGGCACTGAATCTCCAAGATTTCATGTGAAAAGTGCATTGGATATCTCATATCTATTTTATCTCACCTTTTATTGATATATATCTCAATGTTGAGAAACAATTTTATACACACACATATCCTAATATTACTTTCAATGATCATGAAACATGGATTATAGCATAAAACATTGGACAAACATCACAATTTCCTTGGTGATTTTTATAGATAGTTACTTCTCCTCAAAAGCCTAATTAGAATATGACTCAAGAAGTGGGGTTTCCAACCCATTAAATTTCTATTAGTGGAATATTATAATGTGAAATATCCTATACTATTCCTAGAATTTTTTACAGATGAGAAGGTTATCTATATCTACTATTAATCATAATGATATTATAAATCTTTTTGACTTTCCATTATCAAAAAATTAAGATTAGATAAATATAACATATATTGATTACAAAAAATATATTAATAAATTTAAAATAAATTAAATTATTATTAATATCCCATTAATTTTTTAAACCTAATAGCCCTAACCATCAGTTTTATAATATCATAGATATTATAGTAACATGACCCATATTCACAAATCATAACCCAAACATGGGCCTAAAAATATATTTCATGGGTTTTAGTTATACATAATTTTCCAAATTTATTAACTCATAGTTTCTTAATCTATTGAGTGGACTCCCTAATCTTGAAATATTGTTAAAAAATTTCAATATTGTTTTCACTTAGTTACAATATGTCCAACTTTTGTAGTCAAACCTTGATGTAAAAAATATAATTCAACCAAAACTTCAAACTAAAATTCCCACAATATTTGAATTCACCCCAACGTGGGATTGTAAATAACATTAAACTATGAGCTTGATAAATAATTAAGTATTTGAAGGCTAAGACGACCTGATATTTTAGTTTGAGGGATTTTTTTCCTTATGATTAAATCCTATTTTTATTTATTCACATTACTTGTTAATATTAAGTGTATTTTACCTAACAGATTAACCATTTCACAAAAAAAATTATACATGGTCACATTATTTTTATTCCATCTTCAATTCATGTTAATTCATTTATTAGGGCATCACACAACATTCACTAACATAAATAATTATCCAAGGAAGAGACAAAAATAAAATATAAGTTTCACAATTATAATATTCTAAAATGGTTATTTTATCCAGAGGATTATAAATTAACCCTTGACCATAGGGGAACACACATTGAATTGAATCTTGGTTCATGTAGAAATATTCCATATCCACTCATATGTATTTCCTTAATTGGTTTCACCTTAGCTTATTGACTCAAAACACCTCCACTCACTTGGATGCTCAATCCTTACATAAGTTTTTACTCACATGAAGGTGAGGGGATCCAATGGATTATATAAATGGGTATTACATAAAATAAACTATGGTCATATAAGTCCTTAAATAATAAGGAGGAGGGGATGACTCGCAAGAAATAAAAAATAATTTAACCATTATAAATTTTAAAATACCAATCATACTCAATGGATGTTCAAATCTCTTTATCATCCACACATCATGAAATAAGAATAAATTTTAAATATTTTTTATCAATTATCTTGATTCACTTTTTTATTAAGATAATTTAGAATCAATTAATATAATTAATTAAGTTTATTTTAATTTGATCTAACAATCCAGAACTCACTGTATTCTATAATTTTATATAAAATTAATTTCATTTTAAATCAACAGAGTAAATAAGTGTACTTAGAGGAAACCTTATGCATTATTAAATAATTTATCATGAAAATTAACTTAATATATAATTGTTAATACTATTATATAACATGTACTACCAAATTAGTTACACTCATAACACATAATAGATAGGTTTAATTATACATTTTTATTATTTCTATGGAATTTTAAGAACATTCCATGCAGTAGAACACACTACAGGTACATGTATTATATCCTTGTCTATAGATTATTCCATGGTTCTGTATCAAAGTCCTACCATGGAAATGGTTCAGGTACACATTATGTATTATGAATACATGGTATGTAACATTAAAATGAACAACAAGTCAGTCCACGTGTCGTATTTCCAATACAAGATTCCATAGGGACACCCTGTATACTCAGTCCCAAGATAACGAGGACTTCATGTTGTGTACATTGGTTACACTATTTTTATTTGTTCATGTCATGTTTAATCGCATCATGATCTACATGATGGTCTAATATATTTAGATATTAGATCCATTTTTTCATATTTTACCCAATAAAGAAAGATATAGATGTGAAAACAAAAAACCATTGTGGTACACTAAAAGTAAACATAATGTATTATATATTTTTCTCGGCTAATCCATTATAACCTCTATAAATAGGTTCATTTTAATTCTTTTTTATTTTTTATTCATAACTATTTACATGTTCTATTATCAAGAATGAAAAACGAGAAGATTTGACAAAGAAAAATATCAAAATGAATTGTTTGATGTAAAAAAAATGAAAACTCATTCAATAAATAAATTAATAATAAATAATTATAAATAATACATGGGACCATTTTGATATGACTTGTAGGTTCTAAGCACAACAGAAGTGTTATTTACGCATATAGCCAACTATGATTTTAGTCATAAATCACATGTAATTTTTTCTTTGTATGATTAAAAGGTCATGTGTAATGAAAATAGAATATTAATTAACTAGATTAAAATTCAAAAATCATGGGAAAATGATCTTCACATGTAATTTATAATAAATTTGTAAAAAGATACATAATTACCTTAACTCATAATTAGGATCAATAGAATTTATGTCTTCACAATGTAATTTCACTATAGGATCCAAGTGTGGATTCTCTATAGGAGTAATCCACACATGTACTAAAATATTTTAATGATGTCATAGAATCGTCGGGTGCTATCATGAACAATCCTGATCAGTTACATTATTCATGGTTGATTGCAGCATAATTTTTCTCGAGAGAGGAATAACTCTTAATGATCACTCATTGGATTAAAAGCGGAGTGGAGGAGGGAATTATATACCACTTGATCTCTATCAATGTATTTAGAGAGTATCATTGTAATTCCCCGACCCCAGTGACCCAGAGTCGGTGCATTATTTTAATACATTAGCATGATTACAAGAAATCAAGTCCCGAAGAACCGATCAGTTTAGCAGTCTTGGAAAATAGATTACATGCATGAATGTTAGATTACACTTCATAACATACAAAACAACATAAATAATCCTTTATGAATGCCATTATTCCCTTGTCTTAACCCTCCATATCAATCACAATACACTTCTTGGAATCCTGGGAAAAATAAAACATAGAAAGGGGTGAGCTCAAACACTCAGTAAGGGTAAGCAATACAGTAGAAACTTTCAGAAATAAGTATAAACATTTGAGGCAATGTATAACTAACACAAAATCCTTTAAAACTTGAACTTCAACATAATATGGCAAAGATAAAATGGAATAATGTCTTTTTCTTATTCACATGGATATTCTACTAGTATAATAATCACATGCAATATCAATAACCACTTTCATAATGATGGAATGCATGATGCCGAACTTTAATTTCTGTGTCAAGGCCTCGTGCCAAGACCTAAGGGATAAATGTAACTGGAACCCAACCCGGAGAGACTCTATAACCGGACTCCATCCCGGAGTGCCTCTAATAACTGGACACCAACCCGGAGGGCTTACTTTTACCGGTCCCCAACCTGGAACATACTAGTCCAACACATTCATCTTAAGAAGAGGATGAAATATAACATAAACATTCATATTAAAACTAACATACAAAATGTCAAAACTTTAATCATAAACCATTAATGTCATAAAAATAACTCATCCATAGTCAAAAATATCAAGAAACCTTAAATACAATATAAATGATTTGTATCATAATAAATCAACTTGAAACAAGTTTAAAATTTATCAAAGGATGTTGACATAGATGAAATAAATACTATTTGAGAGAAATATCTCTTTTTTTTAAATCATTTAAAAGTTGCATAATTATAGAAAAAACCTTCATTTTGAAAATATCTTTATAAGCTTGTGAAGGAAGCTTCAAAGGTGTAATAACGGCTGAGAATAACCGCACCCGCCGTATAAGTTAAAAAAACATTCCTACCTTAATTTTGTCAAAAAGGTTAAAAAGGACCTTGTTTGGAAAATAACGGAAAGATTCCTTTATAAACCCCTTATAAAAAGTCAAACAAGGGTATAAATGTCTTTAACCCATATTCCTGTAAATAGTAAAAATGTTTTGAAATACATATTTAAGAAACATGGATGTGGATGATAAAGAGATCCCAGTATATTATTACATATATACAACCTCGGATAATGAAGAGATTACGAAATAAACCCTTACCAATTTGGTAACTTACGAAACATACAACTCATGAAAGAGGTATCATACAATGAATATGAAAATACACATAAATTAAAGTGTATTACACAAAGAATATAATTATGGTCAGTACATACACCACACAAAAGGTAAGGGTGGTAATATGGCATGAATATCACGGGAATAAGGAGTGAGATGAAAAACCCTTACCTTGTAATTTTCCTTGGTTGGGGGTAGGTTAACCTCCTCTTCTTTGGGTTCTTCCTTTTGATTTGATCAAAAGGTCTCTAAGGTTGGATTTATAACTAAAGGAAGACCTCTAGGATGAAGTGAGGGAATTTGAGAGAGTATTTGGGCAGAGTTTGGCCGAACCAAAAGGCTTTTAAGGTGTGAATTAAAGAGAAGGGGGAGTGCCCTTTTATAAGAGGGGTGAGAGGCACCTTTGGAAAAGCTAGAAATATTATTTTATAATAAATTCATATTCGGTTTCTAATGGATCCAAAGTGGATTATTTAAATGTTAATGTGGGGATAGGTCGAAAACCACTCAACCAATATAATTTAGACAGGTTTGGGTCATTATACTAACCTTATCTTTAAGTATTAACTCTTAGTTAATTAGTTTCACTTTTACAATGTCTCTTTGTATTTTTATATTATATGGTTAATAAACATACTATATACATCCAAGAGACCCCCAAGTGGTCCATTAAAGATACACCTATCATGATATAAGTCTCTTGTCCGAACCTTAGATATTTATGAATTCAATATCAATTAATAATCTAATATTTGTTTTAAAAACTCTTTTATGTCAATTTTTACACTATTCAATAATTTATTTTTGTAAAATTTATAATAGAATTATTACTTCTAAAAAAGTTAATTAAACCATTCCTAACATGTCATATTAACCTATAAAATTATTTTAATTCAAAAAAAGTCTAAATTATATTTATTTGGGTATCTACAATATCAATCATTTTAATTTTTCACTATTATGGTAATTACTGCATCACCATTGTGTCATAAATAAATTAACTTATTTAATATCTAAAAATTATAAATAAAATACAATTATGTAGGAAATCTTTTTAGATTTCTAATTAATATTTATATTTTAAAATACAACATATATAACCTTATGTAAAAATTGTGTTTCTAAAAGATATATGCTTGTGTCATTTTTATATTCATCTTAACTTAATTAAAATAAAGTGTCTATATCACTTACAAGTGGCACCATGGGGTCCCAAAATAGACCCAAAGATGACCATGGTCTGACATGTATCAACCAATAAGTTTAGGACATGTTTTAGGGTAATTTTTTATTATTATAATATTATTTTGTAACCCTTATTTACCGGATTTACCCTTTAACCATGGTAAATAAAATATTTACCGAAGTAATTATTCAAAATGTCTAAAAATAAAAGTTACCTATTTACACAATTTAAACATCATGATTCCAAATATGGAATCCATTTTTCCAAATTCAAAACACAAAAGTGGCAGAAATTAATTAAAAATTAATTCCCGTTGTTAAAACAAAAAGCGTGTTTTTAAGATATAATAACTATCAAAAGATTGACACTTGTTTATGTCCGGATTAATTGTGAAAATTTATCCAATGACAAACATTGTATTAAATGGTAAAAATATATTCTAAATATACTTTAAAACCACTCAAATTCATAATTTATCACTACTAATTATTTTGATTAAAAAATTTGTTTTTAATTAAAATTTAGTAATTTAAACTATTCATCAAAATATAAAAGTTATCCGAAAAGTACCAAAATTTCACCCTAGGCTAAATTCGATATTTCGAATCCAAAAATGAAGTCAATTTTGAGAGAGAAAATTTATAAAATTTTAAAAAGTAGGTATTTCTATTCATTACGGCTAGTTTGATTGGTTGTAGTGTGTGTTAGAACTCGAAGTTGCGTACAACGCACGCTACTGTATTATTCAAAGAGAAGCGTACCATGGATGCTTGGGGTGTTAAATTGTAAATTCTTTTTATGTCCCCATTCTAAATAATAAATTTATTTAGTAAAATTCAATATATAAAATTTTAAAATATTGGATTTAAAAAGTGTTCACTATTAAAGTTGGTAAAAGTGCATTTTTGAAAAATACTTCTTTTATCTGAAAAAAAGTAATTTGTTCTTAAATTATGTCTAAGAAACTCTTAATATGGATTCTAAAATTATAAGGATTATATAAAGTTTAAAATTTAGTTAATACTATTCATAACCTCTTTTGAACGGCTTGTTTGGTAAGTCATGGTGCGCTTTAACTCGGTGTTGTGTGTAGTGAAAGTTATTGAATTATTTTGAAGAAATAACACACTATGAAATCATGGGGTGTTACATTCTCCCATCCTTAAATAAATTGTGTCCTATCAATTTGAAATTGTTCTTCAAAAATAAAAGGTTGAAAATAGAAAATATCTTTATGGGAAAACCCACATTGGAAATTGGGTTACTAAAATTTAGTCTTAATATGAGGAAAAGAGAAATGAAAGGGTCACCACCAAATTATGATCTAGATTAGGAGAACATTGGTGGCAATTAGAGACATATAATTGGAGGAAAAACGTAAATATTTATAGGTAGTGATTGAGTTCATCAATCACAAACAAGTGTAAAATTGAGGTCCTTAAATTCATCAATCTATGATGATTTAAAATACCATCAGTTCAACAAAAAATTGGGTATTAGGATAACACATTTTTGGTTTTAGGATTCTTTAAATAAAGTATAAGAATTAATTTCTTCATAGAATAAGAGAAGAAGAAAAATATATTCTTGACAAGTAGATTTTCATCCTTTAACTAATTTCTACCACAAACTCATCTTTCACTCTAAAAGATAATAGAACGTAAAAAAATATTCTATTTATCCTATTCGTATAGGGTTCCAAAAAATGAATTTATAATTCATCTACCATATCATTTAAAAAAACTACATTATTTAATCTCAGACATTACGTGGGCCAGTGGTAGGTGATACACCCTTGTCTCCCTTCGGTTGTGGGTTCAAGTCTCGCGGCCTTGCCGGACGCGACGGGTTGCCTCCCAACCTCCGGGTTGTCCTTTTATGGATATCCAAAAATAATCCAAACTATTACTATCCAAAATGCTTTAGTCCAAAAATGAAGATACTTTTTGCTGCGTAATAACATGTGAACACCTTCATCGTGTATTCTTTTAAAACACTGCAACATCCTGAATTTCCATAAAACCTTATTGATTACATTCATGATCCATTATTCCTTAAATAATAATGGATATACTCCTTCAATCCAAAAATGTTTTAAACCCCAACAATGATGGAATATACAAATCATTAATCAGTTTCAAGGTAGTCAAGAATATCCAATATAATTTATCCAAATCAATCATGTATTATTCTAAAATCACTACCTCATTATCAGAACTATATTATGGTTTATCATTCTCTCAACCATATATTTTCCAAAAATTTATCCTGCTATTGAGTCACTTTTTTTCATTCCACACAATCTCAAGTTCTTAATTAAATTGTACTGCAATACAATCCTTATATACTCCATAATTATTATAACAATTACATTGTTGATACAACACTCAAATGACATAATCAACATAATAACTCTAATCATTCCACTTCATCTATGGTAGTATCATAACTTTATTATTATCCAATAGCATCATTTGCGGCATAGTCTGATGACTGGGACATAAGTTCGCATAGTTTCCAAACTCCTTGAAAATGAAGCATTGTACATTTGAAACCATTTTCTTACCCTTGCAGTCACGTACTTTGTGCCCTTTTCCTCCACACTTATAACAAACTCTCATTCCTTTTAGAAAAGTTCCAGGGTGTTTCTTCCCACAATTATCACATATGGGGAAATTCTTCTTTTCCCTCTTCCCTTTATCCATCTTTCTCTCTTCCATCCTTTTCATCTCTTGCTTCCCTTCAAAGCCATATGGCTCAGTAAAATCTTTAGTTATCTTATCCACACATGATATTATTTCTTCATATGATGATAATACATGGGCGACCATTTCCCTTCTAAATGATGTCTTAATACCATGAAATATATGATCCTTCTTACTCTTTGGATCATATGTATTACTGGAGTTCATGTTCCTTAAACTGGGCGCCATTTCAATACAATAGCATAAACTAGGTCAGTTTAGGAATTGTAATAAATAATTCCTAATGCAAATTGAACAGTTTATGGATATAATACATAATAATAAAAAATGTTTTCTTTGAGTAAGTATATACTCATGATCCCTTCGTAATGGTTTGTAAATAAAATGAGAATTATCCTAAGCATATTCCCCGGGAGTGTCGTAACCAAGAGTGCAGCAAGGCCCATTGTCGTGCACCAGTTCCCGTTCGAGTCTAGCTCAAAGCGGTGTTTTTGGGTTTTACCCCTAGGTACATCTGTTCCAGAGCCTCCTCTACCTGCTCGTATCCAGACAGGGATGTATTTCTCGGAAAACTCAGAAAATCTCTACAATACCAAAATTCTAGGAAGTTCTTCTATACTAATCCTCAAAGTCTATCTTAGGGATATGTGCTCTAATCAGAGTTTATCTAAATATAGTTTCCAATGTTATTTCTAAACTTCCTCTGATACCAACTATAATGCCCCGGCCCCAGTGACCCAGAGTCGGTGCATTATTTTAATACATTGGCATGACTACAAGAAATCAAGTCCCGAAGAACCGATCAGTTTAGCAGTCTTGGAAAATAGATTGCATACATAAATGTTACATTACACTTCATAATATACAAAACAACATAAATAATACTTTATGAATGCCATTATTCCCTTGTCTTAACCCTACATATCAATCACAATACACTTCTTGGAATCCTGGTAAAAATAAAACAAAGAAAGGGGTGAGCTCAAATGCTCAGTAAGGGTAAGCAATACAGTAGAAACTTTCAGAAATAAGGATAAACATTTGAGGAAATGTATAACTAACACAAAAGCCATTAAAACTCGAACTTCAGCATAATATGGCAAATATAAAATGAAATAATGTCTTTTTTTATTCACATGGATATTCTACTAGTCGAATAATCACATGCAATATCAATAACCACTTTCATAATGATGGAATGCATGATGTCGAACTTCAATTTCTGTGTCAAGGCCTCGTGCCAAGACCTAAGGGATAACTATAACCGGAACCCAACCCAGAGAGCCTCTATAACCGGACTCCATCCCGGAGTTCCTCTAATAACCGGACACCAACCCGGAGTGCCTCTAATAACCGGACACCAACCCGGAGTGCCTCTAATAACCGGACACCAACCCGGAGTGCCTCTAATAACCGAACACCAACCTGGAGGGCTTACTTTTACCGGTCCCCAACCCGGAACATACTAGTCCAACACATTCATCTTAAGAAGAGGATTAAATATAACATAAACATTTGTATTAAAACTAACATACAAAATGTCAAAACTTTAATCATAAACCATTAATGGCATAAAAATAACTCATCCATAGTAAAAAATATCACAAAACCTTAAATACAATTTGGATGATTTGTATCATAATAAATCAACTTGAAACAAGTTTAAAATTTATCAAAGGATGTTGACATAGATGAAATCAATACTATTTGAGAGAAATATCTCTTTTTTTTGAATCATTTAAAAGTCGCATAATTATAGAGAAAACCTTTATTTTGAAAATATCTTTATAAGCTTGTGAAGGAAGCTACAAAGGTGTAATAACAGCGGAGAATAACCGCACCCGCTGTATAAGTTAAAAAAAACATTCTTACCTTAATTTTGTCAAAACGGTTAAAAAGGACCATGTTTGGAAAACGACGGAAAGATTCCTTTATAAAACTCTTATAAAAATTCAAACAAGGGTATAAATGTCTTTAACCCATATTCTTGTAAATAGTAAAAATGTTTTGAAATACATTTTGAAGAAATATGGATGTGGATGATAAAAATATCCCAGTATATTATTACATATATACAACCTCGGATAATGAAGAGATTGCGAAATAAACCCTTACCAATTTGGTAACTTACGAAACATACAACCCATGAAAGAGGAATCATACAATGAATATGTAAATACACATAAATTAAAGTGTATTACACAAAGAATATAATTATGGGTAGTACATACACCACAAAAAAGGTAACGGTGGTAATATGGCATGAATCTCATGGGAATAAAGAGTGAGATGAAAACCCCTTACCTTATACTTTTCCTTGGTTGGGGGTAGGTTAACATCCTCTTCTTCGGGTTCTTCCTTTTGATTTGATCAAAAGGTCTCTTAGGTTGGATTTATGACTAAACGAAGACCTCTATGATTAATTTAGGGAAGTTGAGAGAGTATTTGGGCAGAGTTTGGCCAAACCAAAAGGCTTTGAAGGTGTTAATTAAAGAGAAGGGGGAGTTCCCTTTTATAAGAGGGGTGAGGGGCACCTTTGGAAAAGCTAGAAATATTATTTTATAATAGATTCATATTCGATTTCTAATGGCTCCAAAGTGGATTATTTAAATGTTAAGGTAGGGATAGGTTGAAAACCACTCAACCAATATAATTTAGAAAGGTTTGGGTTATTATACTAACCTTATCTTTAAGTATTAACTCTTAGTTAATTAGTTTCACTTTTACAATGTCTCTTTTAATTTTTATATTATATGGTTAATAAACATAATATATACATCAAAGAGACCCCCAAGTGGTCCATTAATGATACACCTATCATGATATAAGTCTCTTGGCAGAACCTTAGATTTTTAGGAATTTAATATCAATTAATAATATAATATTTGTTTTAAAAACTCTTTTATGTCAATTTTGACACTATTCAATAATTGGTTTTTGTAAAATTCATAATAGAATGATTAATTCGAAAACAGTTAATTAAATCATTTATAACATGTCATATTAACCTATAAAATTAGTGTAATTCACAAAAAGTCTCAAATTATTTTTATTTGGGTATCTACAATATCAATCATTTTAATTTTTCACTATTATGGTAATTACTGCATCACCATTGTGTCATATATAAATTAAATTATTTAATGTCCAAAAATTATAAATAAACTACAATTATGTAGGAAATCTTTTTATCTTTCTAATGAATATTTATAGTCGAAAATACAACATATATAACCCTATTTGAAAATTGTTGTTCTAAAAGATATATGCTTGTGTCATTTTTGTATTCATCTTAACTTAATTAAAATAAAGTGTCCCTATCACTTACTAGTGGTACCATGGGGTCCCTAAATCGACCCAAAGATTCCCATGGTCTGACATGTATCAACCAATAAGGTTAGGACACATTTTAGTTTAATTTATTATTATTATAATATTATTTTTTAACCCTTATTTACCGGATTTACCCTTTAACCATGGTAAATAAAATATTTACCGAAGTAATTATTCAAAATGTCTAAAAATAAAAGTTACCTATTTACAAAATTTTAACATCATGATTCCAAATATAGAATCCATTTTTCTAAATTCAAAACACAGAAGTGGCAGAAATTAATTTAAAATTAATTCCCGTCGTTAAAACAAAAAAGCATGTTTTTAAGAGATAATAACTATCGAAAGATTGACACTTGTTTATGTCCGTTTTAATTGTGAAAATTTTTCCAATGACCAACATTTTATTAAATGGTAAAAATATATTCTAAATATACTTTAAAACCACTCAAATTCATAATTTATCACTACTAATTATTTTGATTAAAAAAGTTGTTTTTAATTAAAATTTAGTAATTTTCACTATTCATAAAAATATAAAAGTTATCCGAAAAGTACCAAAATGTCACCCTAGGCTAAATTCGATATTTTGAATCCAAAAATGAAGTCCATTTTAAGAGATAAAATTTATAAAATTTTAAAAATTAGGTATTTCTATTCATTACAGCTAGTTTGATTGGTTGTAGTGTGTGTTAGAACTCGAAGTTGCGTACAACACACGCTACTGTATTATTCAAAGAGAAGCATACCGTGGAAGCATGGGGTGTTAAATTGTAAATTTTTTTATGTCCCCATTCTAAAGAATAAATTTATTTAGTAAAATTCAATATATAAAAGTTTAAAATATTGGATTTGAAAAGGGTTCACTATTAAAGTTGGTAAAAGTGCATTTTTGAAAAATACTTCTTTTATCTGAAAAAAAGGAATTTGTTCTTACATTATGTCTAAGAAACTATTAATATGGATTCTAAAATTATAAGGATTATATAAAGTTTTAAATTTAGTTAATACTATTCATAACCTCTTTTAAACGGCTTGTTTGGTAAGTCATGGTGCGCTTTAACTCGGTGTTGTGTGTAGTGCAAGTTATTGAATTATTTTGAAGAAATGACACACTATGAAATCTTGGGCTGTTACAATCATGCTATCCATTTTTGACACCAATAGTGTTTGAAAGATATATAAATATATATTTATTATTGAAGGTTTAGGGTTGGGAAATTTAACAATAAACCACTTCCATATTTATTATTCTTAATTAAACCCATTTCTGGTAATAATATTTTTAATATTATTAATCGCTTGACATGTGAAACACATTTATTAATATATAAATATATATTATTTATATTATTTCTAGTTATACATGAAACACATCCCTCTTTCCCTCATTGACATTTACAGATCCTAAAATAAGGACATTTTATTTATTAAATAAATGTCAAAACATTATTCAAAGATAAATATAATAAATAATTCACTCACCAAACATGAAAGAAAATATTTTTATTACTATTTTACTCAGTTATTCTTCTGAATAACTTTTTATCAAATTATGTAAATCAACCATACATAAATAAATATTATTTATTTTAAATTATTAAATTCAATAATTGTATTTGACTTGGAAAGAAGATACACTTAGTGTATGACCCTCTTAGACTATATCTTAGTGGCATTAGGCAAAACCAACTAAATTATAAGGTTATAAACTAGCTACATTATAAGGCATCTATATATAAAGAATTTAATTTCAAAATTACATAAAAACTCATATGAATGTTTACCATGTAATATAATCCTTTTATCACAACATCTTAAATAGGGTAGGTTGTATGCTGGTGTTATCAACTTATATGCTCGATGTACCTTTCATTGACATTTTAGAAATGAAAATACCCACTAAACACCATGGTAATAGGTTTATTCATGCAGTTCAATTCCCATAAAAGGGCTCCAGATAATAAATTTCATCAAGAGTCAAGAGGAATAAATCTTTTCTCGCATTATCCATTAACAATATATCTTTTGTGAATCACCAAACATATCCTACTTCACCACGAAAATATGTCATCATTGTTTTCATCAATACATAAATGTGTGAAATTCATGATACATATTAATTATAATCAGAAATTATGAGGATCAATAGACACATTTGTGTATTGTGGAATACAATGACACGTGGAAATGTGGATTTCCTATTAATGGGCCTTTCCTAAAAACTTCATATCTTATATATTACCAAGGGAGAACACCATGAGAATATGTATCAATGTATTATGAGTCTTATACCCTTAATGTATTCTATTTATTATTCCCTTTTAGATAATACCATCCATCCATTGAACAAGGTTCAATAATAATGTTGGGTCACCACTTGGTTCTCATCACAATAAGGAACTACTATGAACATTCAATGTGACATATTTTCTTAGGAGATTATAAAATATAAATATTATATAGAATGAAAATAAATTTGGGATAGAAAAAAATATTTAATATGGAAAAAATGTGATCATTTACTAAACAAGTCTGTTCTAGGGAACCAATTCAATCAAATAAAACCCAAATAAAATAGTAAGATAAAAAAACAACTTTCAAAACCATAAAGAATACACTTTACCTAGGTTAAACTCACAATATGAGGACCAATGTATTTATAAATTTATATACCAAATTGAAAATAATATGAACCATGTGAATCTAATATTTAAAATCAATAAAATCAAATTCATATCACATACATGTATTTCAAAATATCAGATAAAAATATAAACAAACATGTATACTAATGTAAATTTAAAAACACTTTATATAAGTTTTCCAAAACTCAAAAATCAGAAGAAAAAAATATTTTAAACAATGAATCATAACTTATGAATTTTAAATGAATTTATGTTTTCATTTCAATTGATTAATAAAAGTTTTAATAAAACTAAAATTTACCCAGGTTTTGTAGAGTAATTAAAATATCATTTGAATCATTCACTGAATCATCCTCATCTCTATCTTTGTACCTCACTTATAAAACTAAAAAAAATTGAACTAAAAAATTTAAAATTACATAATATATGGATTAAAAATTACACTTAAATTTATTTAGAAACATTACAGTTGGTGTAAAACCCTAAATCCAACATTATATACAAATCAGGGATTTGATTTCTTTTGATAGAAAGTGAAACTTATATTTTTTTAGAACATGTACTCCAATGATAAATTATTATTCATATTCTAAAATTTTTATTCATATTATACAATTTTGATATAGATATATAATAAAAGTGTTAAATAATCCAATTAAAATAATATAAAAAATTTCTATGAAATAGAGCATGTCATACCAGAGAAAGTTTCATCACTTAATGAACTCGGTTATGGTACTCTATAATCCAAATCAAAGGAAAAAGATTCCACTTGTATTTTTTTGATGTAAATTATTCAATAAAATCATCATAATTAAAAATAAACAATAATATTTTTTAATTGAAATCATTACCAATGTGTATACTCTCTCTTAGGACATGGTAGTTCGAAGATATGTTTTGATCAACATTAGATTAGAAAAACTACTATCTATTGATGAAAATTTAATGATCATAGTTAAAAAAAATTCAATATTCCACCCATTTCATTTTAAACCATCCATATTTCCAATAATTATTAGTAAAATCAAGTACATTATTTGACTTTATCTGTTCACTTAGAAATGTTGACTTTAAATGTCTGATCTCTTGAAATAATTTATCTCCACAAAAATATCATGTTCATGAGGTTTTGAAAAAATTAAATTGTGTGGAATGTTTATTTGATATTTGAAATAAAAAATACAAATATTTATCATAAGTGTAAAAGTTTCATAAAATGTTCTCTAACAAAAATTGGATCTTGATCAATAATTTCCTAGGAATAATTTTTTCAAAATGTTTTCTCTATAGAAAAATTTCAAACAGTACTATATTTTGAATCGTTATTAAATTATTTCTTCCTATGAACAACATTGTTTTTTAAAAATAATGGATCAATACCAAAATTTATTGGATGTTATTTTAATTCATTCAATTGACCATAAAACCCCTCCACTAGAATTTTTTCAAATAGCAAAATCAAATCACTTATTTTTGTACATGTACCTTCAAAATCCATCACCTCCATCCGATGAATTTTACTGATATAATTGACTTTGTCAAATTTTTTTGTATAAAATTATTAATTAAATTATGAATTCGAAATTATATAATGCATTGGAACACAATACTTTAGCATCCAACATCACAACATCATCATGATTATATAGATTGTAAATTTCAACCAATGTATTTCTTATCTCAGATGTACTTCATCTTAAATACCTAATACACTCAATGTGATTTTCCAAAAAAGTTTTAAATAATGGTTTTAGTGTCAAACCATTCACATAGTCCATATACCATATCATGGTGAAACTACAAAAAATGTATGGATCTGCGTACACATGTAAAAAAAGTGTCACTTCCATACTAGATTTCTTCATGTCACATATAACAATATTATGGCCACGACATTCACATGGTGTGTAAAATGCCTTGGTATTTAAATTAGGAATACTTTTTTGGAAACATGGATTTTTAGCATTCATGTTTGATTCTTTATCAAAACATTGTCCTCTTATTTCATCAATGTTGAGTTTAATATCATCTAAAATATCTTTAAGGGACTTTAAAATCCAATGATCGAATGTGTCATCAACACAAATTAAGAAAATAAAAAACTCATCCCCCATAACATTATATTTGTCCTTAACACCCACACATATTATGATAATTCAAATATATTATTTATCACTATGATCCAGAGTGAAATCAAGGATAATTGAAAAATATTTTTATCCCATGATCTTCTTCAAGAGTTTTTATTTAATTGCATCACCCCTAAAAATTATCAATTCATTTCAAATTTTTTGATTAATATAATACTTTTTAATTTCATTATTAACAACATGATGAGAAAGATCTTTTATAAATGGATAAAATTCATCAAAAAAATCAATAAGTTTACAAAAATTTTTATTATCATTCTCATAATTATTCTCATTTGTTCCCTAAAATAGAATGTTATTTTGTCAAAGATACATCATAACTAAAATGATTCTAGTAATTACAATATTCAAAAAACTATTTATTTCTCAATGATATATTCAATTTTTTCTATGTTACGGATTATTTTCATGTCCTTTTTTCTGGTCCATGTGTATCACAACATTATCAATCTGTTAAAAATTTCTTTCACCTCACAACATTATAAATTTATTCAAAATTGCTTTCATGATTCGTAATATTTTTTGGAAAGTTATTCTAATAAATAAATCCTACTTCAGTTTAATAATTATTCATTGATTTAGACTTAAATAATTTACAACAAAAAAGACCTTGTCCCACTCATTAGAATACAGAAGCCACGTCCCCTCATGTTTTTCACCACTAGGATGGTGAAAAAAATGATTAAAAGTAAAGTGTATAAAATGAATAACATACTTTGGAAATACATCAATTTATTTTTATATTTTAATCCATAATCATTGAATCAATGAAAATATCTTGAAAACATAGAAATCCTCCCATAATCATATATCATAATTAGCATCAATTTCATTTTCAAATTCATTCATGATTTGATCTACAAGTTCATTAATCTTATAAATATAATTTTCATTATAATCCTCCATATAATCAACATCCACACCTTCATTTATCATATAAATACATTGAGTTATAGTTTATACTATATATTTTTCATTCACTCTATAAACATTTTCATATTGTGGTATCTCATTAAATTGAACTGATGAACTTCCATTTTCACCTATTTTTAAAAAAAATCAAAATTGAACTAAAGAGTAATTTTTTCATTTAATTATTTATTTTACTAATTTTTCAGTTTTATATTCCATGAGTTTAAAATATATTCATATAAGTTCCTACAAGTTATAAATTATAATTAATTTGGAACAATAAAATTTCTAAAAAATAAAGTATTCTTTCAAAAATAAAATCAAGTATTCTTACTAATGGATTTCTAATTTAACAATCAATAATTTTTGTGAATATTTATCTAATATAATAAAATTAAAAAAATATAAATCAATTAATCATTTTAAAACATAAATGAGAGAATTATAAACTCAAATTTTATTCAACAATATTAAATTTTTTAATATATTTATTCAAAAGTAAAAAAATCAAACATTAAAACATTAAATTTTAAATTTGGAGTTTATTTTCAAAATGATTCTTTCTTTCATTTTTTTTGCTTCCAATATTTAATGAAAAATGTAATATAACATAATTTCTATCACTTTTTAAAAACATGAATGAAAAAAAAATCTCTAAAACCAAATAAATATTAGTTTAATTTTATTTTAAAACTATATCATTTTCATTTTCATTTCCAATGAAATATTGATTTATATAACTTAATATATTTCTTAATACATGGTTTTAGAATAGTTTAATATAATATAAAAATGTTATGGATGATTAGAATGATAAAATAGTTTTTAAATAAAAAATTATGATTTTTAAAACTGATAACCCAATCAACTAATATGATCTTAAAATTAATTAATCCCAAAATAAATCGAATATAAATGAAAAACTAATCAGCTATCAAAAAATTGTATATTGAAATAGAGATGGGCAAGACAATAATGAATCCAAAATTCAGATAATTTTTAAAAAATTATAATAAACTATTAATTAAAAAAATGATAATTAAAAAAGACTCATAAAAAACACTAACTACAGATAGAAAATTACAAGTTAAAAGTGAGATGAAAAAATTGAAACTGAGGTAGATAAGACATATGTAAATACTTAATTGATATAATTTCTAAAAATTAAGCCAAAAAATTGTTAAAAATAAAAATATAAAAATGATAACTAATAGTTGATTATCAAAGAAACCCAAATTACTGACGGATAAATGAAAAGTTTCAATTGATATGGGAAAAATACAACTAAGATTGGAAAGATGTCGTTGAATCTGAAATTCATTCAGATAATTTCGGAAAATTTAAAAAAAATAATTTAATAAATAAAAAATTATAAAATTATAAAAATTAAAAATGGGAAAATAATTATAAAAACCCCACACTCTAAGCTGGGGAAACTAGATGGCAGTAAAGGAGGGGAGGGGGCTCAGTCATCAGTTGAGAAGCAAGGCGAGGAACACATGAGAAACCAGAATTAAATTTTTCTCCTGTTAAGGATCAACAGACTTAGGTGGCTTATGGTTAGTTGGGGAGGGAGGAAAATAGGGTATGATATAAATGGGTGAGGGGGTGAGGCTATAATAGGAGAGTTTCGGGATATCGGCCAAGACTAAAAGGATGTGGGTGCTTGGGATAATAATAGCTTTTGGTGAGGCCATCAAGAGAGTATATGGTAGTTCCAGTAGCGTCAGAGTGAAATGATATTTTATAGTTAGGGATGGTAATAAAGGTTGGGATTATGCATTTTGTTTCCCTGATTCGGGGTGTTTTCCAAAATCACATGGGCCTGTGGAGATCTCAAGTGGTTTGAACCTGATTCTACTAGACATAATATTTCTAAAAAATCTCTTTTATCACTCCAAATAGATTCCCTTATATTTAATAATCCCCCACTTTATCCTAAAAACCAAGACTAACAAAAAAAATTGATTTTATATAATTTCCCTTGTAAATTATTAAAACCTTTAATAGGTATATAAAACCCATGCTAACATCACAAAATTATTCTACTATCAACCCAAAGACCATGCACAGACAACCACATTACCCCTCCATAGCAGCACCCAAAAACCCTATATAGCCTAAGATAAATAATATCATCCACACAAAAAAAATTGAAACCATGAAACCTATTGTACAAATCAATTATTCCTTCTTGAAAATAAAATTTATTCTTATGGTGAACATCTTGAGTACCTTCTAGGATTTTTACCACTGCTATTGAAGTTAAAAAATATTTTTCAGTCTTTGTAAATGGATTTGATGCTGATAAAACCACTATTTAGTGATGAAGATGTCTCTAATACTCGATGAAATTTTTTACCTCTAAAAAGTTACCACTTGGATGATATAAATTCTTCATACAAACAATCACCATGAAAAATTAATCCACTAGTAACACCCAGTATGCCATTAGATCCTCTTTAGTTGGAATCTTATCCACTTTATACATTGAGTACGTAATGGATACCCCCTTAATATTCTCTGATCCATAACTACATGGGTTTCCCTTAAAGGATACCTCATAATTTTAGGGTATTATTATAGAAAAATAGAAGTGTGACCAAGATAAAAAAACTAGAAACTCCTAGACAAGCACAAAAATGTTGAGGACCATCTGGTCTAAAAATGATGTCCCTAAAAACCCCTGTAAGGTACTGGTGATAGAAATACAGCTTCATAAGACTTTCATTCATAGACAGCTGAGCCTCCAATTCATCAATACATATCAACCTCCGGTAATATACAGTTTCTTCAGTTAGAATCCTACTTTCAAAGTATAAATTTGATATTTTTTCATTTTTTTTTTGTATTTTTTGACAACTGAACAAAGGTTTCACTCATCCTGATTTATAATCATACATCATTGGGGATTGGTAATTCTAAGTGAAAACCATAAATTATTGTAGGTAAAATATATTCCATAGTAGTCATGAAATATTTTTCCCTATATAAAGTATTTCAAAAAGAATTATGTAATGAAACAACCCAGTATACCCTCAAAAACTAGAACCTGATCTAATTTTCCACAAACATAAAGGGCTTTCCCGGTCCCCATGGGATGATGACTAACACCTGGGGATCAACAAAACCAGCTGTAAATTTTCTCCAAAATTTAATAGAACACATGGAATACATATATATATATAATAAAAGAGAAACAATATATGGGAGATAATAAATATATACCATAATAAAAAGAAAGAATCATAAATGATACAACTCAAATGAAGCTAAAAATTACAAGGAACAACTCCAACAATAATTAATAAAATCCAAAATGAAAAATATATACACCACGTGATAAGTGAATGATGTCCCACTATCTAACCACTAGCTACAAATGAACAGATTACTAGAACCTCATCGCATTACTATGGTGACTTACCTTTCCTTGCATCAAAATTCATAACTAGGTCTATAAACTGATGAATGGTGGGAATGGTGTGAGGTAAATATGATTAGTAGGATCCCACCTAAATATTACATTACATGTTTCCTTATAACAATTAATACATGAAATAATTTAAACAAAACATTCCAGGATAATTAGTTAAGATGTTTTTATATCAAAAACGTGGAAAAACATTTCCTTTTATTCCACAGTTCAAAATAATCCTTGTAAAACAGTTTCAATGAATATCACATATATCAAAACAAGTAATCAAATCAAATCGATAAAAACCAAAGCATATGTACATCACACTAAGGACCACTACAGGTCCGGATAGCTAGAATACTCATACCCAAACAAAGAAAACCATGTTCATCAAGCCTCTATACATATGCATTGAATCTACGGAGCACAGGAACACCCTAGAAATTGAACATCTTAATACTATCTAAAAATCCACTTGGTCACCTAGACCATGGACTAAAGGAATGCACCATGATTGGAAACCTAATATTAAAAATGAAAAATGAATATTTCTATAAATTCCACCTAAGCACCCAAGGCCTATTATATACTAAATTTTGAAATCATTTCATCAAAATAATTATTTTAGAAACATTCCATAATTCCACTTCACTATACTTTGAAAATAAATTTCCATTCACCAAAATAAAAGGAAATATTCCTTTCTGAAAAAGGAATTTTCACACACATGAAAATCAATAAATCATTCCAATTTAATTATAAATAAATTTATAAAACCTGATCATTGACGGTTCATCCAACATAGGTTAGGAACATAACCACCAACTTCAACCTCAGGTTGCACATTACCGTAATGGGATCCAACAGTTCCTGAATGAATTAAAATACAACAAAGAAAGACCTAGAATTAATTCCCACATCTAATAATCAATTGTAAATGTAAATAGGTTAGTATAGAAGATAAAATTACACATACATCAAAGAACCTTCATTCCACACAACAAATAAACATGGGGGTTTGCCTTTGGGATAGGATTTCATGATGGGTCTTGAGAGGATCAAAATGCATCACCACAATGTCGATGGATCCAAAACACAATGCCATTTCACTATAACAAAAAAATGAAATGAATAATTAGAAAGTTTTCATTCATTGATGAAGTTTTGAAACAGTTCTGGAGATAAAACATTGAATAGAGGAACTCAAAAGGAGAAGAGCCACAAACAAATTCCTAAAAAACCCTTAGGATCAAAGGAGATGCCTATGTGTTGAATGAGAGAAAATTACCTCATGCAATAGTTAAAAACCCAATATACTTAAGGGTTTATGGTGTATACACCAGTTTAATGGAATAAATATCACATAACTCATGTATTATAAGAAACATGTTTCCAATTATTTAATTTATCTTCAATGATGATCTTATAGTTTAAAAGAGCATCTTACAGCCAAAATATAATTTAAAATGTGAAATAGACTTTATGGATTGAATGATTATTATATCATAAACCATTTCATATATTGTTTACTCGGACACATTTACACTATAAACTACGCATTTATGACATAAAATTATCCTACATGTAGTACACATCCTCGGATTGGTAGATACTCCAAAATACAACTCATAACCCCACCAAACCTGAAAACACACTCTTAACATTAAAAAGAACATAAATTTTTTATCCAGGATTAAAAAATCTCCACACCATAATAAATTCAATCCCTAGGAAGTCATGTGTAAGATGGATTCTCTAGAAAGAGGTGACACCACTACTCCCTGGTTGACGATTCACGCTACTAAGTATCAATATAATTACATTTTTTTTAAATAACACTCTGAATATTAGGATAGACATCATATTCATGACCTTAACCTAACATTAAATGATCTCATTTGGCTTATCTACAATCAAATTTTTTCAATCCATCTCGATCTACACCCAACTCAAAATATGAGTGGGGTCAAGACAGTACTACCTAATCTGAGATATGTGGATGAAATCATGAATTCCCATCAAATGAGATGGAATTTATACTGATATAAAACCTAACAATATTGCTCGATGAATTAAAATGGTTCAATATCTTTCAGAGTAAACATTCTTTACATCAAAAGAATATAGTGACCCAAAAAAATTAAAACATTTAAGAAAACTTGGTCTCTAATAAGAAACCCCAAAGGATGACATCAATGATATGGATACAATTTCTAATAGCTCTAAGCTATAACATCAACACTAATTTATATCATGAATCCCCATAAACATTTCCTTAATGTTGATTGGTCCCATAAGATATGACTTACCCACCTATACCCAAAAAATAGGTGATATTCATAGGTGACCTTACAAGTCCATGAATGGATATATTTTGATTAACTACTTATAACTTTTGTTATATGCCACCCATACCAGTCCCAGATGGATATCCCACGATTTACCAAAATCTAAGAATTAGGCACAAATCATATCCTCCATTATCTAAATATAACACGCTAACTAGCCATATGTATTTTTATAGTGTTCTATACTCAACTTGAACAGATTCCCCATATCCTCTTGGAAACTTTTCTAGAATCGAGAGGTAAACCATGGATCACTATTAAAGATGATAGAAAAGGAACCTCGTGTAACCTCATGATCTCCAACACAAAAATATTCCCTTATCATCAAATTTTATGGTGTCCCTAGTCAGAATAAAGTGAACATATTTCCTCAACTAATCATTGACCACACAAATTGAATTATTCCCTGGGTGAGTCCATAATCCCACAATGAATTCCACTGACACATCATCCCATTTTCAAAATAGTATTGAAAGAAGCTGGAGAAAACAAGAAGGATTTAGATTCTCTACCTTTACCTATTGGTAGGTTAATAATAGGACACAAAATCAATAATATGTCACTTCAAAACCAACAAATAGAAGCAACATCTCATGTCATAATATATCTTCACGGTGCTTGGATGAATTTCCCACAAATATCTATGATAGTCACACATACAAAAACTTTTCACAGATGATGGGATGAAAATTTGAACCCCAAAATTGATAATACCATCTGAAGGGAGAGACCAACCAGAAATTTTCTCCCATCGTAATGTGTTACTTGAATTCCCATGAATTCATCATCCTATTAATAACCCATTATAATTAACTCATTGTGAGATGATGAAAACTAAACACCAGTTAGAACCATACCTGAAACATCCTTTTTAAGATTCTAGATGAAACTAAGTGAAGTTCCCCATAAGGTTCCACCCTTCCTTAAATTCTAAAATAGTATAGAATATAACATTCCCACTATGATCATTTTCAATGAAATTCCCCTTCCTTGTGGTCTAAGTGATGTTAAAGTCGAACATTTAAAAGTATTTTTCACATATCCTCTCTTATAGATTCAAATATTTTTAATAAAATATATAAATTTTAATTTTATGATTAGAAAATACAGTGAAACTCTCACTAAAGATATTATTCCACCAACATTTAAAAACATACATAAATACGGAGAGATCTAAATCATGAGTGGTGTAATTCTTCCCATGTGGCTGAAGATGATGAGATCCATAGGCCACAACATGATCATCCGGAATAATAACTCAATCCAAAAAACACTAGAAGATTAATATTATACCAAATACCCCTTGATCATATTTTGAATGATTATAATTGGAGCTGATGTCCTAATCCATTTCAGTTCATCGAAAGAAGGCTTCCATTTTCCTCCCATTTAAGTTTCACCCCATAAATTGTATGAGTAGTCAAAGATTATTCCCACATTGTTAAATCCCTAATAAACCACATATAATGTCTTTTAAGACCATGGGATATCCGAATCATGATTACGTTCCATGGATCGTCCCATGAAAAAATATCATTTAACTTCATAGGATCAACTGATAATCCATATTATGAAATCACATTCCACAACAAATTCACTTGTTTTATCCAGATATTATATTTTAAATGCATTCGAAACAAATGTTTACTCCTCATGATTTCTAAAACCAAACTCATATGGTGCTCAGGTTCATGATCAAATCATGAATAAATTAAAATATCATCCTTGAACATAAACACAAAAGTATCAATATACTAATGGAATAATTGTTTCATCAAATAAATAAAAAGAAAATGTGTTTTAGGTAGACCCATAGGCATTACTAGATATTCATAATTTTCATAACTACTTATGAAAACTTTATTTGGTATATCAGACTCGTGAAACCTAAGATAATGAAAGCCCGACCAAAGTTCGATCTTTGAAAACCACTTTCCCCCACTTTAACTAGATAAATATATCATCTATATAGAGAAAAGAAAACTTATTCTTAACCATCTCATTGTTCAAATTCCAATATTCTATGCACAATCAAAGTGAACCATCATCATTTTGGAAAATAAAATTGGGGATTCCTATGATGAAACACTAGGGTGAAAAACATTCTCCATTAAATCATCTAAATAAATATTGATCTCCTTCAACCCTACTAATTCCATGTCATAAGATGGTATAAATAATAACTATGTACCCAACACTAGATCAATCATATACTCCACCTCCCTCTTTGATGGAAGATGTCACGACCCGTCCTCGAGGCCCGTGTCGTGACTACCCCAAGCCCGCCTTCCATAGGCCAGGGGCTGGCGACTAGCACCAAGGCGTAAATCCCGGTAAAAAGGGAAGGCATTGCCTTTGTAAAGTAAACAATCACACAGAGTACAAGCGGAAGAAGTAAACACTAAGTAAAAACTGAGTACAACAGTAAGTGCGGAAAGTAAAAAGGGGCCGGAAATACAAGCCCAACTGTAAAGTACAACTCGAAGGGAAAACAGCAACTGAAAAGTAAAGCTGCTACGCCGAGCTGTCCACTGGAAATCCCACCTGAAGGGTGGGTACAGATAGTTCCTCTACTCCTCGGGTCCCGTCGTCCGCTCCGAGTATGTCCGCCCAGTGGTCCACCTTCGGGTACCGCCTCGTCGTCACGTCCACCTCTGGGTACCGTCTCGTCGTGAGGTCCTCCTCCAGGTACCATCTCGTCATATAGTCCACCTCCAGGTACCGTCCAGTCCTCGAACACTCGGCCTCTGTCAGCACTGCCCGTCGTCTGCAACCAACACAACGAGGTGCGGGCATAGCCCGTGCAGGGGTGAGTATAACGATAATCAGTAGGGACCCCGAGACCCTCAAGGTCTCACTAAAACAACAAGGATAACCACAAAGAATATCTCAACAGATAACCTCTACTTAGGTATATGTCCATACATATACCTAAGTTATCAAGTAACCCATCTCAATAATGAGGAAACACAAGGATTATGAAATCAACGGAAAACCACTACCCGGGTATATGCCCATACATATACCTAAGTTAGCAAGTGACCCATCTCAATCATGAGGTAAACACAAGGTCAAAAGTCTCAGCTCAAACCAGGATTTTCATTATCGAAACCGTAACTGCTGAAGAGCTCTGTCTCTGGAGTGTATAGTGGTCCTGTCACAACTCCGAGGTACTGCTCACTAACCTAATACTGCTGAAGTACTCCTCCTGTCGAGTACTGCGGGCCAGCCACCCAAACACAGAAGTGCTTCCCGCCGAGGTATGTCACCCAAACACAGTAGTGCACACCCCCCGAGTAGCCTGCTGAGGTACTCTCTGGACGAGTACCGCGGGTCTGCACTGTCACACAGGTAGTGCTCCGTCCTCCATGGGTCTGCACCTCAGAAAGTAGTGCTCCGTCCACTGGGCTAGTCGACTCACTCCAAGTCGAGTCGGTCAAGCAGTCGTCAGGTCTCAGCCAGTTACACGGTCTTCGTACTCCGCACGCTCGTCACTGGGAGGGTCCGCTCCGCGAGCTACAGGTCGATACACCAAGTATCTCAAAGTCCCACGAAGAAGTATCTCAAAGGACCGCCTCGTAATAGGGGTCTCAACACAACAGACGGCGCGTCAATCGGACGCCCGGTCTGTGAGTTATTAGCCTTTTCGTCCCAGGGGCCCGGTTGGTTTCGTGAGCGAACCAAACCCGGCCGTATCTCAACTATATCCCGAACTCTAATAGGGTGTACTCATAGGGACCGTTTCTCAACGAGATCACCAACGCCGCTGACGGTTCGTCAAATGGACGTTCTGTCAGAAAGATATCAGCTTTTCCGTTCCAGGGGCCCGGTTGGATTTCGAGTGCAATCCAATCCCGGCCACTATCCAACTGCATCCAAAACTCAGGCGAAGGATGCCAAAAGTTCCGTATCGTTAATAGGAATGCAACGCAACAGACGGCGCGTCAATCGGACGCCTGGTCTGGAAGTTATTGGCTTCTCCGTCTCACACCCACCCTGGGAAACTTCCCAGGAGGTCACCCATCCTGATCACTACTCTAGGCCAAGCACGCTTAACTATGGAGTTTTAACCACGTAGCCTCCCGAAAAGGAAGATGTACCTTGAGTATAGTATACCGAAACGACCGTCTCGATCCAAGGATCGCGTTGCCGCTGACGGTGAGTCGTTTGGAGGCTCGTAGCCCAAGATATAAGCGAAAAACCGAAACTCGTCCGAAACAGGGGGGTCTGGGCCCGAACCGACCCGGCCCGACCCCCCCCTGGTCCGACCCGAATCGGGTCCGCCCGAAACGGGTCGGCCCGACCCGGTCCGGCTGGACCCGGCCCGGCCGGCGGCGCGACCCGGCCGGCGGTGCGGCCCGGCGCGGTGGCGCGGCCCGGCGCGGCGGTGCAGCCTGGGCGCCGCACGTGCGCCGCACGCGGGGGGTAAACTCCCCCCGGGTTTTGTGGATCTCGGCCGGTCGGCCGCCTTCCACCCTTCCGTCGCGGCCCGATGGTCGTGGCTCTTCTGATCTTCGGCGGCCGGCGAGGCCGGCCGCCTCTGGCTGCTCCGCCGCGGCCGAGCCGGCCGCGGCTCTTCATTAACCGCCGGCAGCCGGTTTTCCGGCCACCCCTTCCAGCTCTGTCGCGGCTCAAGTCGCGGCCCTTGTTCGATTGTCACGGCGCGACGGCGCCGCGCCCCTCCGTCGTGGCCCGACTCCGACCGCGGTCTCTTCGACTACCTTCGACGCGACGCGACGGCGTCGCGTTCTTGAAATCTTTCCACGGCGCGGCGCGACGGCGCCGCGCATATCTTCTGCATTAAACCGCATGAACCCGCGTGGTGCGACGGCACCACGCCCTTCCGAACCATTCCACAAAAAATCAACACGAAGTAAAAGAGGAGGATCGGCCGGGTTTGTACCGTCCGAACTCCTCACGTTATAAAGATAGCAATCGGCCATTAACGAATAATAAACTTTCACAATCTTTTTAGATTAAATAAAAAGATTTGATAATCAAGGCCTGACAAATATAAACAATCAAGTTCGAAGAAAGTTCCACATAACTTTAAAAAAAAATTTACCATGAAGAATTTTCAAGTGGAAATTCTCGAACAAATATAAACAATTGAAACAAACCCCTACCTCGGTTCAAGTGCGGAGCAAGTCAACAAACCGCGGAAGACAAGCGTCGCGGAGGTCGGGCATTGCGGTAATCGTTCGTCGATTCCGTTGACGTAGAGGTACGTCCGAAGAGGTACGTCGTTGGTGAATCTTCGTAAGCCGACAAAGAAAGTCCGAGGAGGAATCGGCGTTCCCTTTCGTTGACACGGAAGGCGTCGTCGATCTTCGGAAACAATCCGGCTAGGAAGAAGAGAGAAGCGGCGTTGTTGAGTGTTCTTCGTGTTCTTCATCAAAATTGAGGATGGTAGAGAGAGCTTCTCAAATCCTCTCAAGTGGCAAAAGAAACCAACCCCAAAATGATAAAATAAGCTTAAGCTTATTTTATTACACAACCTCCCTCTTAGAATTTCAAAGGTTTGAAATTTAAAACATCTCACCTCAATTAATTATTCCAAGTGTCAAACATTAATTAAAGTGAGTTAAAGGGGAGTTTTAAAAAGAGGAGGTGAAGAGTTAGGGTTCCTGTGGGCCCCACCACACTTAATCCTCTCAAGGGAGGTTAAGTGGATGTGGGTGCCACCCCTAACTCCCTTTGGGAGGAGTTAACCAACAAGTTAAAAATAAAATGTGTTTCCACATTTTATTTAACTTTATTTTAAAAACCCAAAAACTAACTCTCAACCCGCAATAAACGCAACCTCGGAAAAGGTCTCCTTAAGCGAATATCGGCGCTGCGAGTTCATCGGTGCCTTCGGAATTCGATTCCGGGCAACGGTTCAAAAGATAGAAATTCCCGCTCGCTCGTTCACTGAACGTACCCGAGCCAAACTTCGGAAATTAATTCCGGGCACACCGGGCCTCGGAATCAGGCGCCGTCAGAAACTGCGTTCTTTTAAAATTAAAAAGAAAATTAAGAAAAAAAATTCCTTGAAATTTCCGGGTCTTTACATTATTCCCACCTCAGGGCTTTACGTCCCCGTAAAGCTTCAACACAAACTAGTGTCACAAAACCGGTACAGAGCACGCATCTCAGCCTTCCGCTCTCATGTGCTTACCTAGAGGTTCCGTACTGCCAAAGAAAGTGCACCCGGGGAATCGATCATCCTCGTAGGATCTGCTCCTATCGATCCTCGATCCCCACTGGAATCTCTGTGAAAGACACCCCATCACCATCGTCCAACTCCTCATGGTCGATGGTATGCGAAGGGTCGAGCACGTATCTCCTCCGTTGAGATACGTGGAAGTCGTCGTGCACCTGGTGCAACTGCGGTGAATGGGTCAAGCGGTAAACCACCCTGCCTACCCAGCTGGGGACCTAAGAAGGTCCACTGAACCCCGGAGATAACTTTCCGCCTTGGCCACATCTCTGTAAACCTTGTCGAGGTGAGACCCGTATAAGGACGTGATCGTCATCCTCAAACTCCAAAGGTCTCCATTTTTTGTTAGAACTGGAACTCGAAAGGTTGCTTCCACGAGGGTAAGGTTGACCGACTCAAGAGTGATCGGTCGCACCCTCCTGTGCAAGAGTTACCCTGCGCTGCCTGGGGTTTCCTTTTCCGCCGACCAAGGAAAACTCATCCCGACGTTTGCCTAAAACCGTCAATTTGAGTATGAATAGTTATTGCCCATTCCATACTCAAACTAACGTCGTAATGCCTCGACGCTGTCACCATGAGATTCCAACCGAAACTCTCGCCTCGAGGGTCTGACCACACCGTCGGCGTAAGTGTGATTATCGAGTCTCCTACCAAGGTATCTTCAGATGTGAGGGTCATGTCCACGGCTTACCGGAAACTCTAGGTCTGGAACAAGATTTGTGAAAGCAAGAAATGATTCACATCGACGTCCGTTACTACAATAGCTAGTAGTGGACACAGACTGTCCCTTGAATCATTTCTAGAGCCATTGAGTCGCACTCCTTGACAGCATGCAGCCGCACTCTTCCTCCGCCCTCCAGCTCCCTGAGCCTGGCAGGAATAACTAAGGCAGGTGGTTGTACAATGTTAGGATGTACACCACCTCATGCTGCTCTCCTAGCTCTGCCTCCACGTCTGCTGCTTCGAAGACTTATCTCTATTTAAAGCCTCCTCTTCTTGAAACATTTAACACGCCCGAGTCTCTAAGACTGGCACCAGTTCCCTGTTTCTTACTGCACCGTGCAGTCTTCAACCGCTCCTGGATGAACTGCACCTCCTTTAGTCTCACAAGAGCTGCTATGATTTCTTCTTTGCCGATAAGATAAACCCGGTCTCATCCCCTGGATGAACCACATTCGTTTCCTAATACAGTCAATCCTGACATGAATGATTCATTCATGCCATGGATGATGTCGTAAGGCCTCGACGTAACTACTAAGAGATCCAACTGTCACTCTCGCCTCCAAGGGTCGAGTCACACTGTCGGCATCAGTGTGAGGTCCCTGGGTCCCCTCCAGTAGAAATCTCGAAAGTGAGGGTCAAGTCAACAGTTTAACCGGGACCACTCAGTATCAACCAAACAAAAGTACAGGAAAGAAAACATCTCAAAGATAAGTGTCTTTTTATTATTGCAGCTCATAGTACAAGACACGAATACAACAGCAAAATGGAATTAGAAGTACAAAGGACGTATCCACTAGTTCCTCTCCTGCCCACCTGCTCTCGGAGCTCTACTGCCTTGTCCACTGCTCGGCTGTTGCTCAAGCACTAGTCGCTGCTTCTGTCTCGGTGGCTCCTCCAACACCCGCTGATTAACCGTACGAGGATTCGGACAGTCACGTTCCAGGTGACCCTTTCCACCGCATGAGTAACATTGTTCGTTTCTGGCATGCCTGGCTCTGACACCACCTCGGGTGCCCCGCACCACCGGTCCTAAAACCCAAGATCGTCTAACTGCTAGTATGGTCCTCATGGACCTCTGTATCATCTGTCTACTTCCCACAGATGACTCGGCTACTGATCGAAAAGCACGCGGCAAAGGCAGAAGCTCCTGTACACGCTCGGGGTGTAGAGATACTGGCACAAACTCCACCCTGAAGAAGGTCTCAAAGTCTTCCCATGCGAAGTTCATCTCATCGCAAAACTGAAACAAGTGGCTCCACCACCTGCCTGCTGCTGCCTGAAGGAGGCTGGTAGCAAAGATCACCATGAAGTCTGCCGGCGTCCCCACTAGCCTGAAGACTCTCACCACAGCCTCCAGCCAAACCTCAGCTGCCTGCGGGTCCGTCTCTCCCCGGAACCTAGGTGGCCTCTGGCGCTGGAACTCGTGCAGCGCGCTCAAGCGTCGTGCATCGCCTACTGCTGGGGCTGGTGGCATTGATGGCCCAACGGGTAGCAGTACCGCTGGTGCCTCCGCTGGTGCCTCAACTGGGATAGGGCCATGTACTGAGGCCTCGTCGCTCGGCAGGCTGTCAGTACGTACCACTCTCGGGGCTCTAGCTGGTCATCCGTGAAAAGGCATTCTGAAAGAAACATCGTGACACGGTCAAATGTTTATACCTCGTGAGCTGACCTGGTTTGAGCTGTTTTAAGGGAAAACCTTTGAAAACACACACGCAATTAGTGTTTTCGTGCACAAAGTGAGAAATCAGTTGTCAGGGTCCTGGTGTATGGATACGTCGGCCGCCCGCACCAACACTGGACTCCCTGAACTGAAAACCACACTCGGTACTCTCAACACTATTGCTTCACAGAAAGAAACATCAGAGTTATAAGTTCTGCGGTAGAACCGAACTCCTCTGATACCAATTTGTCACAACCCGTCCTCGGGGCCCGTGCCGTGACTACCCCAAGCCCGCCTTCCATAGGCCAGGGGCTGGCAACTAGCACCAAGGCGTAAATCCTGGTAAAAAGGGAAGGCATTGCCTTTGTAAAGTAAACAATCACACAGAGTACAAGAGGAAGAAGTAAACACTAAGTAAAAACTGAGTACAACAGTAAGTGCGGAAAGTAAAAAGGGGCCGGAAATACAAGCCCAACTATGAAGTACAACTCGAAGGGAAAACAGCAACTGAAAAGTAAAGCTGCTACGTCGAGCTGTCCACTGGAAATCCCACCTGAAGGGTGGGTACAGATAGCTCCTCTGCTCCTCGGGTCCCGTCGTCCGCTCCGAGTATGTCCGCCCAGTGGTCCACCTTCGGGTACCGCCTTGTCGTCACGTCCACCTCTGGGTACCGTCTCATCGTGAGGTCCTCCTCCAGGTACCATCTCGTCATATAGTCCACCTCCAGGTACCGTCCAGTCCTCGAACACTCGGCCTCTGTCAGCACTGCCCGTCGTCTGCAACCAACACAACGAGGTGCGGGCATAGCCCGTGCAGGGGTGAGTATAACGATACTCAGTAGGGACCCCGAGACCCTCAAGGTCTCACTAAACCAACAAGGATAACCACAAAGAAGATCTCAACAGATAACCTCTACTTAGGTATATGCCCATACATATACCTAAGTTATCAAGTAACCCATCTCAATCATGAGGAAACACAAGGATTGTGAAATCAACGGAAAACCACTACCCGGGTATATGCCCATACATATACCTAAGTTAGCAAGTGACCCATCTCAATCATGAGGTAAACACAAGGTCAAAAGTCTCAGCTCAAACTAGGATTTTCATTATCGAAACCGTAACTGCTGAAGAGCTCCATCTCTGGAGTGTACAGTGGTCCTGTCACGACTCCGAGGTACTGCTCACTAACCTAAGACTGCTGAAATACTCCTCCTGTCGAGTACTGCGGGCCAGCCACCCAAACATAGTAGTGCTTCCCGCCGAGGTATGTCACCCAAACATAGTAGTGCACACCCCCCTAGTAGCCTGCTGAGGTACTCTTCGGACGAGTACCGCGGGTCTGCACTGTCACACAGGTAGTGCTCCATCCGCCATGGGTCTGCACCTCAGGAAGTAGTGCTCCGTCCACTGGGCTAGTCGACTCACTCCAAGTCGAGTCGGTCAAGCAGTCCTCAGGTCTCAGCCAGTTACACGGTCTCTGTACTCCGCACGCTCGTCACTGGGAGGGTCCGCTCCGCGAGCTACAGGTCGATACTCCAAGTATCTCAAAGTCCCACGACGAAGTATCTCAAAGGACCGCCTCGTCATAGGGGTCTCAACACAACAGACGGCGCGTCAATCGGACGCCCGGTCTGTGAGTTATTAGCCTTTTCGTCCTAGGGGCCCGGTTGGTTTCGTGAGCGAACCAAACCCGGCTGTATCTCAACTGTACCCCGAACTCTAATAGGGTATACTCATAGGGACCGTTTCTGAACGAGATCACCAACGCCGCTGACGGTTCGTCAAACGGACGTTCTGTTAGAAAGATATCAGCTTTTCCATTCCAGGGGCCTGGTTGGATTTCGGGAGCAATCCAATCCCGGCCACTATCCAACTGCATCCAAAACTTGGGCGAAGGATGCAAAAAGTTCCGTATCGTCAATAGGAACGCAACGCAACAGACGGCGCGTCAATCGGACGCTTGGTCTGGAAGTTATTGGCTTTTCCGTCTCACACCCACTCTTGGAAACTTCCCAGGAGGTCACCCATCCTGATCACTACTCTAGGCCAAGCACGCTTAACTATGGAGTTTTAACCACGTAGCCTCCCGAAAAGGAAGATGTACCTTGAGTATAGTATACCGAAACAACCGTCTCGATCCAAGGATCGCGTTGTCGCTGACGGCGAGTCGTTTGGAGGCCCGTAGCCCAAGATATAAGCGAAAAACCGAAACCCGTCCGAAACTGGGGGGTCTGGGCCCGAACCGACCCGGTCCGACCCCCCCTGGTCCGACCCGAACCGGGTCGGCCCGAAACGGGTCGGCCCGACCCGGTCCGGCTGGACCCGGCCCGGCCGGCGGCGCGACCCGGCCGGCGGTGCGGCCCGGCGCGGCGGCGCGGCCAGGCGTGGGGGCGCGGCCTGGGCGCCGCACGTGCGCCGCACGCGGGGGGTAAACTCCCCCCGGGTTTTGTGGATCTCGGCCGGCCGGCCGCCTTCCACCCTTCCGCCGCGGCCCGATGGCCGTGGCTCTTCTGATCTCCGGAGGCCGGCGAGGCCGGCCGCCTCTGACTGCTCCGACGCGGCCGAGCCGGCCGCGGCTCTTCATTAACCGCCAGCAGCCGGTTTTCCGGCTGCCCCTTCCAGCTCTTCCGCGGCTCAAGCCGCGGCCCTTGTTCGATTGGCACGGCGCGACGGCGCCGCGCCCCTCCGTCGTGGCCCGACTCCGGCCGCGGTCTCTTCGACTACCTTTGACGCGACGCGACGGCGTCGCGTTCTTGAAATCTTTCCACGGCGCGGCGCGACGGCGCCGCGCGTATCTTCCGCATTAAACCGCATGAACCCGCGTGGTGCGACGACACCACGCCCTTCCGAACCATTCCACAAAAAATCAACACGAAGTAAAAGAGGAGGATCGGCCGGGTTTGTACGGTCCAAACTCCTCACGTTATAAGGATAGCAATCGGCCTTTATTGAATAATAAACTTTCACAATCTTTTTATATTAAATAAAAAGATTTGAAAATCAAGGCCCGACAAATATAAACAATCAAGTTTGAAGAAAGTTCCACATA
Source organism: Viscum album (assembly GCA_963277665.1). Classification (NCBI taxonomy): domain Eukaryota; kingdom Viridiplantae; phylum Streptophyta; class Magnoliopsida; order Santalales; family Viscaceae; genus Viscum; species Viscum album. The sequence continues at coordinate 940,924,083 of OY728165.1, forward strand.
ACTTTAAAAAAAAAATTACCACGAAGAATTTTCAAGTGGAAATTCTCGAACAAATATAAACAATTGAAACAAACCCCTACCTCGATTCAAGTGCGGAGCAAGTCAACAAACCGCGGAAGACAAGCGTCGCGGAGGTCGGGCATTGCGGTAATCGTTCGTCGATTCCATTGACGTAGAGGTACGTCCGAAGAGGTACGTCGTTGGTGAATCTTCGTAAGCCGGCGAAGAAAGTCCGAGGAGGAAGCGGCGTTCCCTTTTGTTGACACGGAAGGCGTCGTCGATCTTCGGAAACAATCCAGCTAGGAAGAAGAGAGAAGCGGCGTTGTTGAGTGTTCTTTGAGTTCTTCGTCAAAGTTGAGGATGGTAGAGAGAGCTTCTCAAATCCTCTCAAGTGGCAAAAGAAACCAACCCCAAAATGATAAAATAAGCTTAAGCTTATTTTATTACACAACCTCCCTCTTAGAATTTCAAAGGTTTGAAATTTAAAACATCTCACCTCAATTAATTATTCCAAGTGTCAAACATTAATTAAAGTGAGTTAAAGGGGAGTTTTAAAAAGAGGAGGTGAAGAGTTAGGGTTTGTGTGGGCCCCACCACACTTAATCCTCTCAAGGGTGGTTAAGTTGATGTGGGTGCCACCCCTAACTCCCTTTGGGAGGAGTTAACCAACAAGTTAAAAATAAAATGTGTTTCCACATTTTATTTAGCTTTATTTTTAAAACCCAAAAACTAACTCTCAACCCGCAATAAACGCAACCTCGGAAAAGGTCTCCTTAAGCGAATATCGGCGCTGCGAGTTCATCGGTGCCTTCGGAATTCGATTCCGGGCAACGGTTCAAAAGATAGAAATTCCCACTCGCTCGTTCACTGAACGTACCCGAGCCAAATTTCGGAAATTAATTCCGGGCACACCGGGCCTCGGAATCAGGCGCCGTCAGAAACTGCGTTCTTGTAAAATTAAAAAGAAAATTAAGAAAAAATTTTCCTTGAAATTTTCGGGTCTTTAAAGAATACTATAGAATTCATCTATGAAGTCATCAGAAAAATCTATGAAAAATAAAGGAAGATTAGAAAAATAAGAAACATTATCAGGATCCTCTATAATAGAATATACAATACTTCATAGATTTGGTAAGAACGTTCCTTCATTACCAAACATCAGATCCCACTCTCCCTAAAACACTTGATATATTGTATCAGTAGCATTAAACAAGACATGAGAATAATAAATGTTAGTAAATTTGCTTCAAGTTAACTCTATAAAATTTTTGGGTTAGTTGTGTTGGTTGGCAAGGTGGGATTTCATGATGAGTTTTTGGGTTCCAATGATATTTTTAACAATCCATTTTGAAAAATAACCATGGAAAAGGATTACAAGATCTAGATTTGGTGGGAAAATCCTATAAATAGGATAATACCCCCTTGGGAAGAGTATAGATACTCAAAAAAATCTTAGGCATCTCAAATCGAAAACGAGTTTCGTGGAGGCAGTGATCTTCGCAAGTGTAAGGGAATTCACAATGGCCAATTGATCTTCATGAAAGGACGGAACGTCAGGAAGTATAGTTTGTCTTTGTGAAAGAGGTATGCTTCATGAAGGCTAAGTGAGCATCGTGAATATGAAATATCTTCATGAAGGCTAGTATGAGATATAAAAATTAGTGAGCATCGCGAAAGGAGGTTCACATCATGAAGGTTGGTTTGATCTTCGCAAAAGAAGGAGCTTCGTAAAGCAGTGATCTTTGCGAAGGTAGTTCAAAAGGAATTGCACAGTGTTCTAGGGTAAGGTGGTGTTCATCAGTGGATGAAAGTGGGGAATCAATAGAGCATCTACATACAGTGGATGATGCATTCATTAATGATAATGGAGGGACCTACAAGTACCTAAACTATAACTAGATCCCTTCCAAGAGCAATGAATGAAGGAATAGGAAGAAGATGTGATCCTTCCCATAGGCATTGAGCCATATGAAGAGTCATAGGGAGTGACCCCTGAGAATGCAGTGAGCATAATGTAAACATTGTAAAGGCATTGAGCCTTTGAATGGAAGTGGATCTATCTTTAACCTTGCGATTGGCAGTGAGATTTAGTGGATTTGGTAGAAAAACACATCACCATTGTATGTTCCTTGGGCATAGCTCAATGAGGGTGAACCAAGTAAAAATATATGTTTCCATGTTATTGCATTATAGAATTAATTTTAAAGAATCGTCATAAGATAAATAAGAAAATAAAATATTGACATGAATACATAAGTGAAAACAAAGTGACCCTTATAATAAAGAGTTCAAGATATTGTGGGAAAGGAAGAATTTTGAAAATAATATACATACCCTAATTCATCCCCCACCCCTTCTCAGGGTATCTAAGCCCCTTTTGGACCTAACAATTGGTATCAGAGGGTAGTTTTATTTTATCACATTTGTTTTCTATGAATTGGTTTAGTTGATTGTTGAAGATAAAGGTTCAGTATACTCTGATATTGGTGTTCCATGGAAAAGAGAAGAACCTGAATGAAGAAGCAGAATTCTAGTGGTATTCCTCAGAGTGGAAGTTTCTATTGAAAGAGTGTGATTCAGTTGAAGGAATAAATTAGTGAACATAATAATGATTTGGAAAAATCATATAGTGAAAATACTTACTCATTCAAATATGTAGAAGGAATTAGTGAAGAACATGATATTCCATGTGATGCTAGAACTACTGATGATAAAGAAATTTTATGGAGACCTGAAGTGGAAGATTTCCATAAAACAAATGAATCAAATTAGAAATTTGTTGAATAAACTAAATCTAATAATATTCGGATCTCATTAACAGATATTGAGGTCAACAAGCTAAGAGGTTTAAATCAAAAGCTTATTATTGTAGCTACTAATCTGAGGGAGAAGAATGATTCCCAATCTGTTGAACAACAAAATATGTCTAAAAATAGAGAAAAACAAAAATCTGATGAATAGGGAATGAATTAGAAGTCTGATGAATTTCAGAATCTAAAATCTAGAAATGTTAATATTGATACACAATTTTCTAAACTAGTTCAGAAGAAGAAAAGGCTAAAAAAAGTGAATGCATGATATTCTGATTATACTACTCAAGATGAACTTCAAATAAATTAGCAATGTGGCATGGTAGAGAGCTCACATTTGAGTTGGAATATGAGATGAGTAAAGGGAATAATCTCAAGAGATAACTTAATTATAAACTTGAATAAAGTTATATAAAGATTCAATAATTGAGAGAAGATCTAGAATTCGTGATGAAAGAAGTGGAGAAATCTAATACGAAAGGAAATCCCAAGTTAAAGGATGCACAACCCTTACTATTGGATGATCCTAAAGGAAGTGATGATGAAATAAAAATAATATATACTGCTTTAGAGGAGAAGCATGAAATTATTATATCATCCCAATGGCTATATAGTTTTGGAAAAACTCATATTGTATATGATGAACCCTATCACATGCATTAGAGGTAAAGAGTCATGAATAGTTCCAGAAAGAGGAAACTTCTAGTAGGTGCTATAGATAGACCTAAATATGATTTTATAGGAAATAATGACATCATGTGCTATTTCTATGGGATGCATGTTCATATATCATATTTTTTCAGAGGATTTGGAATACATTTCTTGATGTGATAAGAGAAATGTTTCAAAATATAAGAATAAGAAGAATCTACATCAGAATTTTGAAAGGAATATCTCTCAGAAGATTACATCCATCGGATTCTATTTTTATGGAAGGAAATAAAATTATATAAGTATGTGTTAAGAATCCCAGGAGACCAATGTCAGAGGAAAAACTGAAGCTTCATTAACATCTCATCCAAGAAATAATTACATGAGGTATGTTTTTAATGGGGGATGTTTTTTATGTTATGATTATTGATATTCATAAAGATATTGTAGTAGGAAAAAAGTATGGAAGAAAAAGTAACTCGAATGAAGAACCCAAATTCCAGTAGTGTATAAAAAAGATGCCATTATTGGAATCCAGAATGATAAGTTGAAAAAATAGGTTTATATCCTCTGGGGAATCACAAGGAGATCAATTAATGGTCTATCAATCACCTACTATGCCACACATACAACAACTATATGCTAAAAAATGTGAATAGGCCTAAAAGAAAAATGGAGGAGATATTATAGTAGTGAGTAAGAATAATGAACAATCAGTCAAGAACTCAAGAACAATAAGAAACATTGTAGATACACCAATAACTGATAAAAGAAAAATGTATAAAGATTGTATCAACAATCTCAGAAGATTCATAATACGAGAAGTTAATGAATGGGAAAGTTCCCTCTAATATAGAAATAATAAAGAGAATATGGCAATTGAAGAGATACTTGCTTAGAAAAAGAACCATGAGAAATGGCATTCGGGTGGAACCTCAAAGAAGTAAATTTTTACAAGTGGGTATAAAACCAAAATTGTGAATAAGGCCAATCCCATAGAACCAAAATATTGGATGAAGGCTCAAAATGTGGGTAATTAATTTTTACTCATATGGCTAGAATAGTTGAGTTTGGCTTGGTAATCGGAACAGACACATAAAGAGTACAATGATTTTTAAGAAAGTATCAAAGGGTTAATCCAACAAGATCAACAACAATCCTCTTCTTGAGGATTATTGTGGATCCCCTCTCCCTGTGTTTTTAATTTCTATTAACTAATTTTCAATTTTTTCTAGTTCAATGTCAGATATGATCCAAGGGGAAGTGGAATCAAAAAATAAAAAGTAGTGAAATGATGTGCTCAATAATGTTAACTACTTAAAATCATTTGCCAATGTTTTAGAATAAATATGTAATAATTAATTAAAAGGAATTAATGGATTATGGATGGAAATAATTCATAACAATAGATAGTGATTATGTTATTAACCTTATCTATTTGTTTCTGCAGCGAGTTCTGATTCAGTAGGGTTCGAGGTTTTGTTGATGGTCCATTGAAAATTTCCCCATAAGAATAAATGATTCCATAGAAGAAGAATGATTGTGGGTCAAAACATTGATCCCAATAATAAGAAGATTTTTACATCATAGGGGGGATTCTATCTTATTAACAGATGAAGGATCTCAATGATATAGAAATGATTAGAGTATATGTTTAAGAAAACTAACTTGGGAATGAACATAAACATTCTTATATTTCATGATTATCCATTTTTCTATAACAATATGGTATCAGCTAACTACTTTCATGATTCAAAGATGATGTGAGAGAATGGAAACAATGTTTCCACATTAGGCTACAAAATTACTCAAAATCAATGATCTCACTATAGTAGAGAATGAATACAATCTTTAACAGAAAAATGAACTATTTCCTTATAGAAGAAATGGGGAGGTGAGAAACTTATGGTTAGTAAAAGTGTGAATTTTTTACCAAGATAAAGATAATGATGATGATCAAGAGTAATTAGATGAATATGAAAATGGGTTCGGGCTATGAATTATGAGATTAGACAAATTGAGAAGAATCATATATGGGAGATTATTTCGAGGCTAACAGACAATAATTTCATTGGGACAAAATGTGTCTTTTGCAATAAGATGAAAGAAGATGGAATAATGATTCGAAATAAATAATTACTAGTGTGCAAAGTGTTCACCCATATAGAGAGTATCGATGTTCAAGAGACATTTCCACATGTTGTGAGGATAGAAACAATCATATTATTCTTGGGTCATTTAATTACAAAGAAGGTTTATAGTTTTCCAAATGGACGTAAAATAGGAATTTATGAATGGCATTCTAGAAGAAGAATTATATATTGCGGAAAAATATGGTTTTCTCATTCATGATTATGAGAACAGAGTGTTTTGGATGAAGAAGGAACTATATAGGTTGAATCAAGAACCCAGAGTGTGGTATTCATGGTTTCATCAGTTTTGGAAGAAGCCTAGCTTTCAGCATTGTAGATTTGATTCTAATATCTATGTTAATAATGAAAAAAATCAAAGGATGATGGTGCTGGTGACACAAGGAAGTAATGGAACCTTTATCTATCAATCTAAATATTCCATCGAGGTTTTTATAATATTTGGAATGGATAATTCTAAGGGGATGAGGAATCTGGTTACTACCTGAATGAAACTATCGAATGTTGATGAAGGCAAAGTGGTAAATATCATAGAATACAGGAATATTATTATAAGCCTCTTGTACTTAATAGAAACATTAAAAGATAATGGTTTTTTGCATTCAAATCAATGAGATACCAAATAATTTCCATGTAAAGCCACTTTATTTTAGTGGAAAAAAATCTTCAGTATACCAATGGCATAGTGGACTTCGGTTTGATGTACACTGACAAATATCAACTAGAGTTATTGGGATATACAGACTTAGATTGGTTATGTCAACAAATGATAGTAAATCAATGTCAGAATATATTGAATACATTGCAAAAACTCAAGCGTGCACACATTTTTTGTTGATAATACAGCAACTTGATGAAATGGTATTTGAAGTGATGTATTCGATCAGAATCCATTGTGATAATTAAAGTGATATAAATCTCAGAAAAAATCATTTCTATCACTAAAGGACAATGAACATTGAAATAAAGTATTATTTTATAAGGGAGAAGGTGGAGCAAGGTCTTTTGATGTTAGAGTATGTGCCTACAGAACTACAGGTTGCAGACATTCTAACAAAGGACTTACCCAAAGAAGCATTTTAGATGCATCGACTGGAACTAGTAGTTTAGTCAACTCCCCACACTTGAAAAATTGTTGATGTGAGACCCCCACTCTCTAAGGCATGGTGTATTTTTCCAGAATTAGCTGATATGTGTTCTCTACTATGTTGTAGACAACACAAGAGTGAACATTCGGTTTATTGACAAAGGGAGAAAAGTGTGTCTTTTTAAGGGGGAGAAATTCCGAGTAATGAAATGGGGAGAAGCTGATAGGTGGAGTAGTGAAATAGGGGGAGTATTAAGTCTGATGATGATATAAGTGATCTATTAAAGAGTACATATCAGGTCATCCGAAGTTTATGATGAAAGAAGTAGTTTGGTTTCAAGAATTGATGGCAGGAATGAAGTGACTCATTAATGAACTTTTCATACTACTCTTGTTTTTCACAAAGAGAATTCCTCATGTGGGGTAAGAGTACGTGTTGAGTAAATCATTAATCACTATCTGAATCAAAATAGGTTAATACTGGTAGATTATGGAAAGAGCTTCAATGAGGTATCAAATTAGGAAAGGGTTTTCAATATACCCAAAGGGGGATTGTGGGGAAAAAACTCACCCAAAGTAACTCTGTAGTATATTTGTGTTGGTTTTGTTGGTTGAAAAAGTGGTTTTTATGGTTACTAGTCAAGATCGAGATATATTATATAAAATCCATGTTGAAAAAGAACCATGACTAAGGAATGGTATATCTATAGGCACTTCAAAATGAACAGATACAAGGTGCCGCTGTTTTCTAGTGTTTTCCAAATTTTTGGCGTCCAATATTTGGAGTTTGTCTTGTATTATGAAATATTGGTATTCTTTGAAGGTATTATAAAAATATGGAAAAGTAATGAGTTTCTAAAATATGAGCTTTATTGATATGTTTTTTCAAAGGTTCAAAGTAATATGATAGTGATCTATATGACTATGATGAGCTTCGTGAAATAGTAGAGGTGAGGAGCATTGTGAGTGGGGAATCACGGCGGTGCAAAGAGTTTGACAGAACGCTTCACCATTACAATGAGCATTGAAAACTGAATGTTTCTATAGATAATTGTGAAAAATGGAGCATTGCGAAGGAAAAATGGGAGCTCTATAAAATGGTGCTGATGTGGAGATGATTTGGACAAAAAGAACCAAAGTTAGTGGGAAATGCCTATAAATAGGCCTCTACCACCTTGAGTAGAGTATATAGACTCAATGAAAATATTAGGGATCTAAAATCATGAAGGTGGTTCATGAAGGTAGGGATATTTGTGAGAGTAATGGCATTAGAGAAGGTTAATTGAGCTTTGAGAAAGGAAAGAACATCATGATGGCTATTTTAGCTTTGAGAAATAAGTTTTCATAGCAAAAGCTAAGTGATCTTTAGGAAAAGGAAAGAGCTTCATGAAGGCTAGTTTGAGCTCTGTGAAAAAGTGAGATTCAAGAAAGGAAGTCCACTTCACAAATCCTGGTTTGATCTTCATGAAAGAAATACATTTTTGAATAAGTGAGCTTTGAAAATTTAGTTCAAAAGGTATTTCCTAGTGTTTTGTGGTAAGTTGTTATTCATGAGTGGATGAAAGGGGGACATTGATAAATAATATACATACATTGGAGGATGCATTCATTAATGAAAATTAAGGGACTTACAAGTCCATAAATTTTGATTGGATCCCTTCTAAGACCAGTGAGTGAAGGAAGAGGAATATGGTGATCCTTCCCATTGGTAGTGAGACAGAGGAAGAGTCTTAGGGAGTGACCCTTTGAATGTAGTGAGGAAACCCTAAACAATGTAAATGAATTAATCCTTGGCATAGAAGTGATCTAGCCTAAACTTTATGATTGGAAGTGAGATTTAGTGGATTTGTTACATCAGGACATCCCTGTTGTATGCTCCTTGGATGTTTCCCAGTGAGGGTGAACCGAATAAAAAATTTTATGTATGTGTTCTTGCATTCTTGTTTTATTTCACATCATCCTCATAAGATAAATAAAAAATAATAGATCGGCATAAACACACAAGTGAAAAAAATTGTCCCTTATAAAAAGATGTCAAGATCCAGTGGGGCATGATTAATTTAGAAAAGAATATTCATACCCTGATTTACTCCCCTCTCAGGGTATCTAGGCCCCTTTTGGACATAACGATAACAATCATCTTTATCATGATGAGTGATATGAAAATCCATCTTAATGATGACATCATACATATCCAGATCAGGAATGACAAGATCTTATACCAATATCACATAATCTATCGATAGAGAATAAGAAAGACATCAAAACTCTATATCTTTACTCTTTATGATAGGTGTTTATAATTCCTTAACAAAAGACATCAACTCTATTGGAAGTTTAAGCATATCATAAAAACATGTAGATACAAATTTTTCAGAGTCAGGAATATCAAATAATATAGTTGTTATAGAATATGGTACAAGGATGATACCTCTCACTGTCTTTAGACCTGTGTTAACCTCCATAAGAAACTCATTCACTATGTGATGGTGCTTCACTCCTGAGGCCAATGTTTTGACTCCAATAAACAGTAAAGGATCTAGTTTCACTATAGGGGACCTTAGATCCAATGATCCCTACAACACAATGATAAATTATTGTATATTTATTTTTAAATAAATTCAATATCTTTGAAATCTTGAGTTTCATACAACATCAGTTTTAAATGAAACATGATACTTTATTAAAATATTATTATTTAATCATAACCATTACACCATATCCCTTAAATCGGTGCATATGAATAGGACTAACTAAATTATGAAACATATTTTTTACATATATTTAAAATACAATAAATGGGTATCTATTGATTTGAAATAAAATAAAAAACAATTCAAAGCGAAAAATATTTTCTAAAAGACTATATTTTTTCTGATAGGTTTCCTTTTTTGATGAATAGTGAAAAATACATATTTTTATTAATAACTACATTATCATTTAATGAATTTAAAAGACCAATTATATTTTAAATTAGTTTTGAAAACAAAATATGTTAAATTATATATTAGTTAATCCAAAATAAGTCATTGAAATCAATTTGAAATTTAATTTTTATATAAAACATTTTTAACATTTAAATTTTATTATTGGAAAACCTTTTTTTCGACACGACTATGCGTTTAATTTTAAATTAAAATATTCTAATTATATAATTATAATTTATAAAAATGGATTAAATATTTGTAATAATAATAATATATATTATATAATACATTTCCTATGATTTTTAACCATAATTAAAAGTAAAAACATTAAAAACTTATTTGTCGATGTTAAGGTAAAAATGGTTTATTAGGGGGAGGGGTCAAAATAAATAGATTTGGGATGAAAATGAACCAAACCATGTATTTATTCCATTTTATGCTCCTATTTAGACCTAATATATTAATATTATTTAAAATGGTCCAATTTGGTGGCTTTTGGTGTGAGAAGAACATGGGTTGATTTCATTCTTTTCAAAAATTCCAAGTGTGTCCTCTACACCACTTATAAAAGACCAATCATATCATCTCCTTTAAAAACATACAAAACCCATTATTTTATCCAATCCCAAAAAAAATAAAATTTCTTAATTACATCCCTTTATTCTATAATACTTTTTTGGTTATAAAGGAAACCTGGTAAGGCTTTTGGTAAAAACCAAAATAAGTTGTTCGAATAAGAGGTAACATCCTTAACCGAGCATTTTATTTTACATATTTTCCAACTCCTTCAAATATTATAAAATGATTATGTAATAATAAAAACATTATATTCCATATAATAAGATATTTTTATGTTACTATCATGACCTACAACCATATCCTCTCCCCTCAAATGGGAAACGAAACTCTTGATCATGTGTATGGAGGATTACCACCTCAAAAATCAACATATTTTTATCCATAAATGATTCTCAAGAGTAGAGATAATTATTTGTATAATTTTTTAATATGATATTTATGAAATAATTATACATATTTAACTATAATATCATATTTACCTTTTTACTTTCTATTCTGTATAGAATATGATAACGTTGATCATGTGTTTGGAGGACTACCGCCTCGCAAAACATTGTGATATTTTTTAAATATGATTTACATGGAAGGTAATAAGAAATTATATGATGTTTATATATGATATTTTTGACATATTAACCATTCTGAAATAAAATAAAATATCATATACATTATTAAATTATCATCCATTGAATAAATGATAACATCGTTCATGTGAAATGAGAAATACTACCTCGCGAAGCGATGTTATTAATTTTTTACCACATTACATGGATGGTATGTGTAAGGATATTTAAAGAAATAATACTATATTTATGATTTAATTATAAAACATTAAATATAAAATATCACTTACCTTCCTTAAATCATGATCTTTGAAAAACGGAAATGTTACTCATGCAAACGTACGACCTATCATCTCCATGATTGTAATGTACTTAATTTTTCATAACCATATTTCATGGTTATTTTAAATACTAAAATTTTTGTATTAAATGATTATTATTTCATTTTTACCACTTTCAGATGATTAATTTTTAAAATATTTAACATTATGTCATTTTTAAAAGTAAAATTTTTGTATAAAATGATTATTCATGTGACGAATTGGGCATGAGGTAAGGGATCTCCCTAAACACCATTTTCTTCATGTTATGAACTTTATCTATATAACTCACTTTATATCTCTTATATTGTTTTATAATGATTTTAAATTGCATGTATATGTCTCTATAATATATAACTAGATTATTATACCTTCCTATGATAGGGTAATACATGTATTATGATCATTTCTCAAGTTCCATTATAATGAATTTTCCATTCATCGTGATTCAAAGAAAGATTATGATATCCATTTTATTTATATGGTTAATTATTTTTCTATGATTTTTTATTGAATTAATTTTTTTAGAACACAAATATCATTAACTTGTTATGATGGGAGTTCCCAGATACCTCTCTAATGTATTGGGTAAATCTTTTGTCTCATAAGGCTTCAAGAATGGGATTAGGCAATAAACCCAATCAATTATGGAACTTTATTCGTCATGTGATATTGTCTATGAATTTAGCCTTGACACTTTTTTATGTCATGTTATATGTTCCTTACACATTTCCTATAATGCCATGATCTTATGATACCCTGTTATTTATGATATGTTTCCATGAAATTACTCTTGAGCATTCTCTTTTTCGATATCATGTTATAGTTTTAACTCTCAAGTTATGTTTCCTTATGTTATTTACTCCTTTATTATTATCTTTATCTCAACCATTGTTTTATGTATTCCATAGGTCATCCTATTTAGTTTTAGGATCTAAAATTTATTTTAAGATATTATAGTGGAGAATTAAATTATGATACAATATTTATGTTTTCTTTTATGTAATATAATCCCAATCTTCCAAATACACTTGTAAATTAAGATACATGTGTTATAATAATGTATATTTATGGTTAATAATCATGTAATAATATGTGAAAAAATATTGGGTATCCTCAATATCTAACCATAGAAGGACATATAAATATCCTGCCTAATTTATTGAAAATGGTCGTAGTGGCCTTAACCATTTCACAACTTCAGAGGTGCTGAACAATAACATCAGGTATGCCAAACCTTTACATACTGATAGCAAGTATAGGGAACATTAATTGATATAAATGATGGTATATAGGTGGATTTATACTGAGAACCACCTCCAACACTACTATGATGAACATATGACTACCTTTTCTTTCCCTACGAACCACGGAAGCATCCAATTGGTTGAATAGACTGGGTAGAATGGCCAATCTTCCCAGATGTTTCTATTTCTTCTATCATATCCCTATATACCATATCTTCATATTTATATAGATCATAATGTATACCCATGATATGATATCTAGTTGCAAACCCTTCAAGTACATTTGAGCCTTTGGGTGATCATTCATTATACTTCCAAATAAAACAAACCCTCATTGTGAAGTAATTGGTTTACCCCACAAAAAATTCTCTCTTTACTATAAAGAGAGAAAATCTAGACACTTTTCCATCATTATATACTATGGGAATAACTATTGGAAGAATAGTTTCATGAAATCTTTCCAGTCTCAACCCACATGTATGTCTACTGGTACTGTGCAATCCCACCATCGCTTACAGGGACCATTGAGTTTGAACACTACTCACATTATCATGATATCCTGATGTGCATCTAGGAAGTTGAATATTTGATAAATCTGTTATATCTATTCCTTCACCTGTTGGGTTTAATTCATAACTTTAATGGACGCGGGATTTCCATGTAGTAACTTTGAATATTGATCCCTTTCTCCTCTGGCTCATGGATATACCTAAAAATGTGTTTCAAACTGGTGGTATGTTTTGGTCTACAACAGAAACTATTCCTATGGTAGGCTATATAATATTCTGATCCAAAGGTAGATTCCATTGAGTATAATCCACTACATCATCCAATGGAACCCATGGAATACATCTCCAAGTAATATCACAGCACACTGAAAAAAAAACCAGATAATGAAATATTCATAGTTCAAGACTAAAAATAAAAGAAACCAATGAAATTATGATCATGAAATCAACACATGAGACACACATCCCAATATCCCATGGTAACATGAGTCTCTTCACATAAAAAACTATCAAATAACTCATGGAAACCTACCCTTAATGTCTCAATAATACCATATCCATGCCAATATACATCCCATTGTTGAGAAAAAGCATTAGATGATTCAAAAATTTTAATAAAACAACCCAAGATTTCCTCATAAACTGGCACATAACTTGATTCACCACATACCTGAAGATCTCTCTCGATCCCGATGAGTTGGTGACTAGAACCTAGGAATAAATAACAATCATAGGGAATGATTTCACCTAAACTAAAGAGATGAAATGGTATAAAATACATAACTGAAAGAAGCCATATAATATAAACATGAAATAAATTATATAAAATAAAGGTAGAATAAGAAATGATATGACTCAAAATTATATATGAAAATCCATGGAACAATTCCAACATCAAAAGAAAAAACCCAAAATAAGAAATAGCTACTCCATTTGATAAGTAGACGATGTACCAATATCTCACCACCAGCTACCCATGACTAGCTAAGTAGAACCTTTCTAACTCACTATAATACCAAACCATTCCTTACATCAAAATACATAACCAAGTCAACACATCATTGAATAAGTGTGCGTAGTGTGAGCTAAACAATATTAGTTGGATCCTAACTAGCAATTCCATAACAAGTCTCTATATGATAATATGAATATTTTCAACATTAAATAAAACAAGGTAAGATAGTCAATTGAAAAGATTTTATATAAAAAATGTTAAAACATTTCAATGTTATAAATAATCTTGCTAAAATAGTTCAATTCATATCCCAAATATCAAAATAATTAATTAAATCCAATCGATACAAACCAAATAATAGGTACATCACACTAAGGATCACTACATTTTAGGCTAGCTAGAACACTCATAGAAAATGATAGAAAATTGTCTGCATTAAGACCCTAGACATATGCATTAAATCTTTGAAGAATAGGATCACCCAATAATGTGACACTCCTAATATTTTCTAAAAATCCCATTGGACACTCATTCTAAGGAGTATAGGAACACAAAAAGAGTGCGCCCCCCAATAGTAATAATAGAACTAGACTCTTTATATGCCTTCCACATAATTATCCAAGACTACACTTGTGACACATTTTCCAAATCATTTCATAAAATCATTATTTAAAACCAATTTCATAAATGCACTTCACAATGCTTTGAAAATACATTTTCTTTCAAAAAAATATGGTGAATCCCATATTTTCTCAAAAACTAGTTTGAACACACATGAAAATAAATATATCATGACAATTTATTTATAAATAATTTTCTAAAACTATAGAATTCAATGCATTTAAATCATTGGATATATATATAACCACATACCTCCACATTAGGTCGCACACGCCCACAACAGGATCCACCAAGATATTAAATAATGTAAAAACACCAACAGGCGCCCTAAAATTGATTCCCACAACTATGAATCAATTCAACAAGAAAAGTAGTCAGTGGAGGAATTGAACAACACATATCTTAATGAAACTGCATGTCACACCACAAAAAATACAAGTTCCAAACTCTAGGATATGGTCGTAATGTAGATCTAGAAAGGATAAAAAAATGTCACCATATGGTTAAAAAATAAAAAACATGGTGCCACTTTACTACTACGACTAATGTAAACAAACAAGTAGAAGCACCACTTACTAGGAATAAGAAACACAACTTACATAGAGATAAGACATTGAAATGAGGTACTTAGAGGGAGGAGTCACCAAAATATGCCTAGAGAAACCCATGGTTCAGGGTTGATACTTGTGAATCAAATGGGAGAAGATTCACCCAAGGTATAGATAGAAATACACTTAGCTGAAGGGTTTAAAATGTAAACACTAGTTATACAGTTTATATATCCCATAACTCATGTACATTGATAAAAAACATGGCCTAAGATTAAATTTATCTTAATAAATGATCTTAAAACATAAAATTGGTTCTTACGGTGTAAAAGTAATTTATCATGTAAAAGGGATTTTATGGCTTACAAAATTCTTACACAACAAAAAATTTCATGGCTAGTCCCCAATGAAAAATTTATGACATAAACTACAAATTTACGACCTAAAATGGTCTTGTAGTTAGTAAATATCCTATGTTCTATAGAAACAATCAAAAATAGTTCTTAAGCCCTCTAAACCCAAAAAACACACTCTTAAAAATTAAACAGGACATCCCTTTTTTATCTAGGATATTACACATTATATTGGTGATATAGACCAACATTATTTATTAGAACTAAAATTATCATATCTACCTTTTTTAGTTAAACTCCATTAATATGTTTTGTAACTATTGTGTTAAATTTATAAAATTCAATAATAAATTCCATTTATCCTTTAATTATTACAAAAAATCTATCCCCACTAAAACCACTGAATTTAGTTGCTTCTAAGATAAGAAAATATTTATTGGGTGGGAAACATACTATAACAATATTGGTGTTATTTAAAAAATACCACGATTGTTAGTAACACTAATATATTTTTCCGTAGATCAGAGTAACTGATGTTATGTATCTTTTGGCCCATCAATATACAATACAACAACTATAATATATTCCAAAGAACATAGTCCTATAATATTACCAGTTTTTTCACAAGACCCATTTAGTAGAAATGAATTTTTGTATTATTATCAAATTTAAAAAATGATCATGTGAATTCATTTACCTTATGTAGTCCAAATAGTTCACACAAAACTATTATTATTATATTTCCCAATTTATTTGGAAAATTTCAAGATGTTGAAAAATAATTTTAATAGTCATTTTTAAACCAGCTTCTATAGAAATAGAAATTATTCCTAACACTCCTAGTAAAATAATAATCCTCCCAAAATACTTTTTTGGTATAAATCAAAACACCTTCTAGTGTAATGTTTCTTGAAGGTGAACTCTAGTGTCTACAACAATAACAAGTGGTTATTTATATATCTCAACAACTATATCTAACAACACATTTGGTTCATAATGATCTATGTCTTCCAAAACAACTAACTCATATAGTTGGAATAAGATATGGAAATTCTCACTGAGGTATGAAACACCATTTCATAAGGATTCCACAAATAAAGAAACTTGTGAATGTTCAATAGGTGAATCATGTATGACAACACAACTGGAACTAAGAGATCGTGTGTAATCTTAAGTTTTCCATTCCCTCCCTCATCAAGATGTTTTAGAAAAATGTCATTCCACTCATTTTAACCTTTTTTTACCATCCATTAACACAACCAAGATTTCATTAGTTATATTAAGGTGATTTTCTACATTTTAAACTATTGGTCCTATTGTTCTAATGATTTTTTCATTTCCATAATTTCATCCTCAATTTCACATCAATATTTGAGGAGCATCTCTTCTATGATTTGTGACCAAGAAAAATCAGGCTAAGATGCATCCTAAAAAATATCTAAACATACCAAGAATATTTATTCATGTTGGTCATATCGGCAACTATTCCATTATTTTATGGTATAAATAATATTTCTTAGATTTTATGATCCAAGTAAAAATATATTATTTAGAAAAAAATGATATCTTTAGGATCACTTTCCACTCCTCCAACCTTTGGGCCAATCCTTCTAGAATCACCCATTCCTATAGCATCTAATACTACATATAGAAGTGAATATGTTTGTTTCAAATCAAGTCATCATCCACTATTGTGCACATTAGACTCCACTTCTTAGAGTACATTGTCGCTGCATCAGCTACAACATCAAGAACTAATATCTCTTGCAACTAGTGTGCCATTCAACTTCATTTTCTTCTTCCACAATGATGTCAATCATAACAGCACAAAATAAGTGAATCGCCCAATGGTGAAATCAAATTTACTGTAATAATTGAAAAACTAGAAATATTTCAATATTCGAGGTAACCTGGATTTTCCCCGTACATAGGGTAGCTACACCCGAACACATATTATTACCAACTACCTATTCCTTTCTATCCCAATATATTGAATCCAAATAGTAAGTAAAAGTATAAAAGAAACTCCTTTGATACCACTTTTTAATGTCCAAGATCATGGTTCCACCTAAAAATGCCTCCAACCCGGTTGGTCACATAACCTCAAGCTTATTTCCCCAAATTCCAGAGGTTCCCGACTAGCAGCAAGGGTTAAGGTGTTATAGTGGAGAAACTATACCCTCAATGGCAAAGTATAAAAATCCTAAATCAAATTTTAAACAATAGAGGAAGAATTAATACCATATAATAGAAGTAAACAATAAAATACTGATATAAATAAACAACTGGAGCATATATGAATGATGCATTTCACATGTGTCTGGGAAAGTAGCCAAAAAGGTAACAATGCTAAAGATACAATACTGAAAACAAAGTAAAAAAACCAAGTAAACTCCCACAGCATCACAAGCCTTAGCTTCATCGCATTCTCTCCAACTCCAACAGTAATCAAGTACCTAATGAAGAAGGGTTCTTTCCCTTAGCTATACCTGAAAACATATAATCTACTTTTTTCAAAAAGCATTATCAAAATAAGGTGTGAGGAAAATCTCATTAGGAAACCACCAAAATATATGTACCTAAATGTTATTGAATATATATATTGCATGAAATATTCAAGAAATAAAAAAGAAACTAAGAAGTACTCAAAAGTAAACAATCGTATAGTTTCCAATTACATTCATTTTCATTTATTATTCAATCCATTGAATCATGAAAACCTTAGGATCTAGCCTTTGATATGTATCTGATGTGTAAGATTAGAAAAACAGATGTCTCAAAAAACCATCTAACAATCAAGTAATACTGAGCCCAATCTTGTGCATTGGCTTGGAAGAATCATCACAATCATTCAATTATCCAATAATGACCCTCTGGGTAGCTCTCACGGTCTAACCCCTTTAGTCTAACCTAGCACTAAGAATTTAAAAATGACCACCTAGGAAGATCACATGGTTAATACCCCTTGGTCAGTATAGCATCAATAAATTATTAATAACCACTTGGACAGCTCTCACGGTCTAAACCACTAGGTCGATGACCACCTGGAAGCTCTCACAGTCAATACCCCTTGGTTAACAAAACTGTAAAACATACATAGGTGACGCTACCTTGGGATGTTATCATAGTCAAATTCCCTATGGTCAAACATTCACAATTCATATCACAAGAATCTCATATAATTATTAAACCCATCCTAACAAAACAAGGCATAGAAAATGAAGCAAGCCTAACTAGCATTCTAGACCAAATGGCCATAACAATCAATCAAGAGAAATGCACCCACGGGGTGTCCCATAAACAACGTATTTAACCTTACACATGTGAAATAAACCTTTATCAATAAACCAAACCAAAATAAGCAATAAACATGGTTTAATTCTAAAACATGAAATACCCCAAACATGGTTATGTGGAACTTTTAGTACATATAATCCAAAGACGAACAAAAAAAGGCACAAAACCACCAAAATTGTTATCACGCGATTGATATAATTGAAATTTGTCCCTTGAATCAGCCTATATTAGCATAGATATACAAAAGGATGAAAAATATTTCAACTTTTAATAGTCCAAAATAGTGGAGGAATCAGCATGAAAGGCTTTAGGGGTTTCGAGAACTCACCAGCGAGATTACAACGCACCCAATGGCATCTCAATCAGAGGTCGGATAGAGAATCAGGAGGGGTTCATAGTTTTCCAGCCCTTCCATCACACTCCTATATGAACCACTACTAGAAGAATGTGTTTTCGAAGATGAGATGCGACCCAATACCATTTATCATATAAAAAGAAAAGTACACAGTGTTTTCATTTACAGTACATGCTTTGTATAATCCTCAAACGGCCCCTGACTTAAGTGATCTTCTAGGTCATCACATGATCATGTACTCAGATGTTACATGTACAGTACACAGGTGTACGTGGAAACCAAGTACATGGTGTGTACTCTAAAGTACACTACGTGTACTTAGAAAACATCATTTCTTCTTTTTCCTAAAAAAACCAAAAATCAAGATCCATACCTGAAATGAATATTCAAGATCCTAAAATGATATGGTTATGTTCCCTAATCTATTTTTTCCATGATCTAGTTCCTAAGGATTATATTAAACATTATTTGATACCAACTATGGCATCCCTGACTCTAGTAACCTGGTGTCGGTGGTTACTTTATTACATTTACATAGATATGACGGGTCAAATCCCAAGGCAGAGATCAATTTCGAAAGTGTTACATATAGTGGAATATATCAGGAGTAATAAGGAATAATCAATATAAAAAATTAAATAAAACAAAACACAATGCACTAGATCAATAAATTGTCTATGAAATTAATATGTTAAGGTAAATAATAGAAAACACATTCCATTTAATCAATAACATAAGAAATAAATGAATCCAAGGATAATATTAATGAAATAATCTCATGGATAATAATAACTCAATTCTCAATTAAGGAAATGATTGATATTTTATGTCATGATCATTGAAATCTTGATATGCATACCATCAAAACCTTTTCCCAAGACAATTTAAAACTATGGGTAAAGCCCCATTTAATTTGTCCAAATGATTTATATTATAAGAAATGTTGAGGAATGAATGAGATATATAATTCTAGTCCCCACCTATCAATATATTTCCAAATCATTCCTCATATATCAAATGATAAACTTAATTCATAAAAAATATGACTTATTAAAAAATATCCATATCGAGTAAAGAATACAGATTTAATAAGATTCCCTAGTTAATAAAATAAATTTCAAAGTAAAACACAATATATAAAAATGATATATAGTTTATGTAATAATCATATCCATGTTAAATAATATCGATAATTATGGTAAATTTAATATCCAATGATCACAAGAAAGTATATGTTTCAATAGAAAGTTACCATAAAATCAATGAGTGATAAAATAGATTTTGAGATAAATTCTTCTCTTTTAAAGAATAAAGGGAATGGAAGTGGAATATTAATATAATATTTAATAAAATATATTTACTTGTAAAACCAAAAAAAAGTTTAGAATAATCTAAATTTCATAAATGGATATGGAAGTGGGGAAATCCATTATCACAGTATATTTTAAAAATCATTACTTCTTACTTTTTTATATTAATTCAAAAAAGTCCCTTTCAAAAAACATTAGAATGATTCCCATAAAAAAGGATAATTCAATTATAATAGAAATATTTCTTTATAAAATAATTTTAGATAATAAAAGGACCTTTGTTAAACTATTTTGGAAAAATTACATGGAAGAAAAAAAAATTGATTAAAAGATAAATAAAATCAGTTTTTCTTTTAAAAATTTGTTTACATGAATTAGGTAAAAATATAGAAAATTTTAATGAAACTGTTGAAAATCCTTAAATATATATATTATTGTAAAATTAATGGATTTTAATAATTATATATTATAATATTCCTTCAATAAAAACAAGAGAACCCCAAAAATGATATTTTAAAGTATATTCTTACCTCATTAGAGACATTAAAATTTCAACCCCTTGAAAAAATAAACATTAATTGAAAAATTAATAATATTTAATAAGTAATTATTCATGTTAAATGAATCAAATGGGAATTATATACAACACAGAAAAATTATTAGGTTCATAATAACAAATATGCCTCATTGGAGTCTAAATTGAGACAAAACCTTATAACTCAAACTTTCCTTTCATTGAACCATATTTAATATAAATTATAATGATTTTATGCATGTTAATAATTTATACCATAACCATATTCATATTTATAATATCATATATGATTCCATTATAATATCTTACCACACATTCTTTAATAATATTTCATTATTTCCATTGTTTGAGTATTTTCCGCTTCGTTTTATCATGCATGTTTTCTCACAAAAGATATAGTTCTTGTGAAAAGGATATAGATAAATAGTATAAATAATTATATTAATTTTATAAATATAAAATTATTTATTGGATACATTTTTATAACTATTCATAAATTTTAGATATGTATAATGAATCACATTAGTTCATGGAGACAGTTGGTTGTACGTATGCACGAACAACGATATAATTCCCATAATTGGTGAAAGGAAAAATAAGTGGATGATATATTAATTTTATTAAATCAGTATCATGTCATAAGTGTCATATTTATTCATTATTTTTATACTTATTAATATAAATGTGATTCAGTGATGGAAAAAATTACATCAGTTCACGAGGTGGCAGTCCTCTGTACATGCGAGCGTTGGATTTATTTTCCATTTAATCAAGGTTAAGATTGGTAAATACTAATACATAAATGTAATAAGATGTAATTATATGGTATATACTAGTTTTATTATATTTTAATTGTTAATATATAATTTATGGTAAGAAAATATAAAAGAAAACAAAAGATATTCGTCAAGATGAATACCTTCTCTTAGAGAAACCTCATTTGGATATCTTGTTAAGGACACTTGGGTTGGCCTTTTTGGGAAGACTAGAACATAAATAATATAAATAAGAATTTTGGTTAGATATTTTTTCATCTATTTTTAATTATAAATGTCTTTAGAGGTTTGAATAAGTGATGGGAGGGGGCTCCCTTTTATAATTGAGTAAGAGTGACATTTTTGTAAATACAGAAAACTATTCAATAATGGGAATTCAATAACACCTCGAGTGCCTCAAAAACTGTTAAATATTTGTGTGGCTGGTTTATAAGTTTTATTCCCAACTCCAACACAAATAAACATGTTTAGAACATTTTATTTATTTTACCTTTTCAGTTTCTCACTTTTAGCATTTCAGTTTTCACCAAGGTAAGTAGTTTTTAACATAAGAAATATATTCATAATACCTAAAATAAAAAAATTATTATTATCTGATTTTGACCAAATAATTATAAATATTAAACCCAATTTATTATATTAAAATAATAGGTTTTTAGTAAATTAATTTTAACACATGTGCACATAACACACAAAACCCTGTTTTAATAACGACTATGGTAATTGTTTTTTATTTTTTTACTATTAATTGTGACCAACAAAAGATAACAATATTAACTATTATTTATTAAACTTATTATAAATATTCAGTACATTTTTTCAAATTTAAATCACCAAATACTTAGAAATTAGTATAAAAATATAACCGTAAATCGTGTTAAAAATGGATTCACATGTAATATATATTTTCAAGCATAAGATGATCTTATATTTAATGTATGACTATTAATCATCATTATATGGTTTTAAATTAATATTTACAGACATATAATATTTGAATTTCAATGAAATTTTTCATCATTAAAAATTATTTTCAATAATGTAAATAGATATACATTCTTTATTTTTAAACAAAATTGTTTTCTAACAAAAAAAATTAATCTCTTTTTACCTTTTAATTATCTCATCGTTATTTCTATCAAACTGATAGTTAATACATTTTTGATTAAAATTATTAATAAATTATTGTAAATAAAATTAGAGATAGTTAAATAATATATCTTCAAATTATTCATAAAATCTTATTTTTAATGGAAAATATAAAAAAATCATTCTTGGGTTATTTTGACCAAGTTAGTTAAAAATTGTTATTCATCCTAAAAAATAGAAATTTTATTCTATGAAATATTAAAATGTTCACTATTTTGTTATTTTTTTAAAACAATATGTTCACATTCTGTAATTAAGGCTTGGTTGTTACATTCTTCCACCCTACAAAAATTTCATCCCTGAAATGTTCATGGATAATACCTTTTGATAAAATGAGGGTGGTTATTATTCGTTACATAATATGGTTCCCGCATTACTTCCTCTATTTTTTGTTTTTTTAAGTACATTTTCCATTCATATCATTTTATTCCTCAAAACTTTTACACTAGAATAAATATTCTATATGGTCTCTTCACTATAAGATAGATCATGTTCAAATTCTATTTTATTAGGGGAGATCACATGTGTTAGAACTGGAATGTACATCCATAACAATGATATATAGAACAAATAACATACATTGGATTGTATTCCAAGAATTTTAAATTGATAATATATATCTCTAATTCATTCCATAATTTGAAATGGTTCGATATACCTGGGTCTTATTTTCCTCTTCTCACCAAACCTTATAACACCATTATATAGAGATACTTTTAAGAAAGCATGATCTCTCACTTCAAATTCTAAATCATTCCTCCAGTTATTGGCATAACTATTTTCCCTGTATTTATGTTCTTTAATACATGTCTTAATAGACTTTACATTTTCTTATTGTCTCCTCAACATGTTTTGGGCCTATAGGTATCCTTTCACTGACTCCATCCCAATAAGTTGGAGTGTGAAATCTATTTACATATAATGATTTATATAGTTCCATTTGAATACCTTAATAGAAAATATTGTTATAGGAAAACTCTAAAAAATACAAATAATTTCCCACATACATTTAATGTCAAGTGAGAGTAACCTCAACATGTATTCCAATGTTTGAATAGGCCTTTCGTACAATCCATCTATTTTAGGATGGCAGGCAGTACTCAAATGAAGCATAGTATCAATAACATTATAATGAATCTTCTATAATTTTTATGTTTGTTGGAGATCAAGATCAAAAAAAAATTAAATAGGTTCTCCATTGATTCTTACAACTTTATTAATATATATCCTTTTGAGGTTATCAAGTGGTGATTCTTCTCTTATAGAAAGGAAATGTGCTTATTTGGTGAGTCAATAAAAACTAACCCTTATAACATCATAATTTATTTGTGTATTTGGTAATCATATGAAAAAGTTCATAGTAATGTCGTCCCATTTCTACATAGGAATAGTAATATGTTTCATGAATCCTCTAGGATGCAATCTCTCAGACTTTACCTATTTTAAAGCCAAGCATCTTGATACATAATCAACAATTTATAGCTTCATGTTATCCCATGAAAAATGTTCCCTCAAATACATATACATATTGGTGCTACTATAGAGTATATAGAAATTAGATATATGTGTAGCATCCAAAAAGTACCTTTTTATCTCAGGTATAGATGTAACACATAGTCTCTTAACACATTTTTGAATTATATCTTCACAAATAAAGCCTATAAATTTCTAATTATTCAAGGATTTGATTTTATTCTGAAAATTCTAATTATCAGATTTGGAACATTTTATATTTTATCAAAACGTATTTTTTTAAGTAATTTGAAAATTTTGTGATTCTAACCTTCCTTAGTAATTTCCATATCCATATTTTCTTGATCCACGAAAAAAATATCCATGTAAATCCTCTTTCGGTTAGAAATCCTAAATTTTTCCTTCTTTCACTACTTTATATTCCTTCCCTAGGATCTAGTGTATTGAAAAATCATAATCCTTGAGTAGATCAACCAATATACTATTCCACATATCGATATGATTTTTTGAAAATATATATTTTAGGATCTTATAGTTTGTGTATATCTCACATCTTAAACCATAGAGATAATTACTCAATATATTTAAATAAAATATTACATCTACTGTCTCATGATCATGGGTTAAATAATTTTATTCATGAATCATTAAATACCTTAAGGCATATTAAATAACTTTATCTCTTTGCATAAGGAAACAAACAACTCCTTTCTTTGATGAATCTTTATATATCACAAAACCATAATTTCTTATTGGTAGAGTAAAAATTAGAGAATTGATCAATATACACTTCAGTTATTAAAACCATTCTTTACATTTATTTGTCAATTTTAATTTAACCCATTTATGTGTATTCTTGGTTAACGGATTATCCAATACATCTTTTATGTTTGTTGGTATAAGATATTCTTTATTTATCATTTTCTTCCTAGGATCAAGTGAGATTCCTTTCATGGAGATAATATGACTATGAAAAGAAACTTTTTGAAGCCATACGTCACATTTTCAAAATTTTCCATATAACTATTTTATTCTATGAGTCTCAAGATGGTCATTACATGATTCTAATGGTATTCATAGCACCTAAAGTATAAAAATATATCATAAATGAATACTACAATGAAGTTATCAAAATATTAAATAAATACCCTATTTATTAGATCCATAAAAATTAATGGCTCATTAGTCAATACAAATGGAATTATTATAAACTCATGATGTATATAACTCATTTAGAATGATGTATTTGGGATGTATTCGTTTTTATTCACAATTTTTCATGCCTAGAATGAAGTAAATATTTGAAAAATTGTGAACTTTTTGAAGTTGACTGAATAAGTAGTTTTGAATGAAAACAACCTTATCAATATCATAATGAATTATCAAATTTTCTTAGAAAACATGTATGATATAAAATTGTTATATGATATAGTGTCAAATAATGTAGTAGATAAACTTGATGAAATGATTGATGTATGTTCCACCACATCATTGGGAACTACAGCCTTGACTGGAGTGATCACATAATCTTGGACTTCTCCCCTTGGCCTATTATGTGGTATGTTTCAAGGATGCGTTGGGAATTGGTGGGAATAATTACCCATTTCTCTATAGTCCAAAAAATGTAAATCATTGATTTATTTCTTACCCTTTCATCCATTATCCAAAAAACTCATAATTATTCCCTTGTAACAAACTCCCATACCATTCATATGTTTTCTAAGATGATTCTTCCATTAATTTTTACACGATGAAAAATTATTTATTTTATTCTAATTCTTTGATGAATTCCAATTTTATTGGTGTTTAGAATAACTCTTATTCTCTTAATTCCCCTTGAATAAATAAGATCTAGAAAATTTATCCTCTCTTTTTATGGAAAGTAAAACTATTAAATAATATGATGAAAAAGTTCGATAAAATAGTTCCATTCAAAGAGTTGGTTTAATAACATTAAAGAAATGGCCAATCATGAATTCTATATTACATGTGTAATTTTTATCATACATGTATAGTCTTGTTAAGGTGTATTCATACTCCAAAACAACTTCATCTTCCTTTATCATTAATCTAAGGAACCTTCACTTCATATCAGTTCATTGATCATGAGGAAAATATTTTTCCAAGAATGTTTCCTGAAAAACTATCCATTCCATGTGTTATATTGATTATTCCTCCTTAGTATTCTGGATCAATGGAAACCATTAACATGCATCTCCCTTGGGAAAATATACTACCAGTAAAACATTTCATTTTTCATCACATTCAAGGGCCCAAAATATCTTTCCAAGGGAATTTATCCTTTGCTTAGCTACCATATGATTAGTAATCAAACTATATGATATAGGATTTTATGACATGAAGATATCCAAAATATAGGAACCACACAGTGGAATAACATGATTTTACATTTGAGAAAGGTTATTCATCATAACCAGTGTAAGATACCCCAATATATCCATGATATACTCATATTTAATACCATCAGTATTGGCTTGCTCTGTAGGGAAATTTCTACATTGACCAAGAGTTTTTATATCATTCTTTATTCTAGGAATCATTTCTAAATAGTTTAATATACCAGATTAGCTCATTAAAAATGAATTTTAAATCATTATTTATAATTATAAATCTTGTGTAATGGTTAACATAAAATAAAAATTAATACATTGTTAATATCTGGATCAAAAACTTAGTTTCTTTGGGAATGCCTTTAAATCATATAAATATTTTCAAATCACATATAATAGATAATAATTAAAATCTGAATTATCCTATTCATATACCCTAATATTGTCAAATTAGGTGTGTAGTAAGGCCCATTTTCATGCATCGGGTGATGACCATGTTAAAGACCAATACACCATTTTAAAAGATAATACCCCTATGTAAAACTATGATAAAAACACATCCAATTGTAATATCTAGAAAAAAATGTATTTCTAGGAAAAACCATATAATCTCCACCATAACAAAAATTTAGGATAATATTCTATAATTTGACTTATCCTCAATTTCTATCATATGGTTATGTTTTCTAATTTATGTTTTCCCTAATCTAGTTCCCATGGTTTTTGTTAAACTGACTTTCATACTGACAATAAAAACCTTGATTCAAGTAACCTAGAGCCAGTGGTTTCTTTATTAAATTATCATAGATATTAGGGATCAAGTTCTAGGGGAACGATTAGTTTAGTAGTCTTAGAAATCTAGATACATGCATGTTTCTCATTTTACTTTAGGGATAAAAAATTATACAAAATAATGGAAAATAGTTGACATACTTGAACCTAATCAGAGAGTTATTCTTCATATCTTGGGGAAATAAAAAAAAATTGAGAACAAATACTTAGTAAGGGATACGTACAATTGAAGATATCTAAGTAATATGAAAAGAAATACAATAAGTAAAGTAAATGAAAAATCATGCCACTAAATAAATAACTTGAGCATGAAATCAATATGGAAAGTTAAATAACTTAAAAAATCCATTTTATCAATATCTTGAGTAAAAAATGAATCCATAGATATTATCAATAAAATAATCTTTTAGATAATA
Organism: Viscum album; assembly: GCA_963277665.1. NCBI lineage: Eukaryota > Viridiplantae > Streptophyta > Magnoliopsida > Santalales > Viscaceae > Viscum > Viscum album. The sequence continues at coordinate 940,951,857 of OY728165.1, forward strand.
ATAACTTATTCCTTAATGAATTTAATTATTAATATTGGATTTCATGATCTTAAATATCATGATATTTATATCATCAATACCTTATGCCTAGAAAGTTTAAAACTAGGGCTAAAAACCAAATTTATTTGGCCAACTGATTTGTATCATGAAACATGTTTATGAATATAAGAGCTATATAATTTTCGAACCCCTGAATCACTACATGTAAAAATCATTCCTTATTTATCGAATGATTAATTCAATTCATGAACAATATTCCTTATAAATAAATGTTTTTACTAAGTAAAGGATAAGGATTTAACAAGATTTCCTTAGTCCATCAAATAACATTCAAAGTAGAGCACTCTATGAAGAAATGATGTATAGATTAATATATAATAATATCCATGTTAAATAATATGGATATTTAAGGTAAATTTCATTTCCAATGATTACAAAAAATTATGTGTTTTAATGGAAAGATACCTACCATAAAAAATTAATAAGAGGTGGTGTAGATTTTGAGATAAATTCAAATATTATAAAAGAAAAAGAAGTAATGAAGTGAAATATAAAAATATGATTTTATAAAATTTATTTATTTTTAAAACCATTTATAATTTATAAAATAAGATTAATTTTGTAAAATGGTTATAGTGGAAGGGATGGTTGTATGGTCATATACGTTAAAAAACATTTCATATGACTTTTTATAAAGAAATTTAAAAACATACCTTTCAAAAACACATTAGAATGATTACCTTAGAAAAAAAATTAAAATTCAATTATAACGTAAAAAATATTTTGAGTAAATCTTTTGATTAAATAAAATTAATTTTGAATCTTTTTAAATAAGCATGGACATGGAAGAAAAATATTTCCGATTAATAGAAAAATAAATTCATGTTTTCATTTAAAAATTTAATTACATGAATCAAATAAAAAATATAGTAAAATTTAGAATTAAATATATAAACTCATTAATTATATGTAGGATAGTAAAATACATGGTGTTTATTATATGATATAATATAATATTCCTTCAAATAAAACAATAGAAACCACCAAAAAATGAGATCGTAAAGTAAATTAATACCTCTTTATCAACATTAAAATTAAAACCCCTTGAAAGTGTAGACCTATATTGAAACATTAATCATCATAAATTAATAGGTATTAATGTCAAATTTAAATATCTATAGTATATACACCACATAAATGTGAATTGGTGCGTAATAACAATTATGTCGCAAGGGGTTTTAAATTGAGAAAAATTTCCTTACCTCAGACTTCCCTTTAGTTAAATATAATTTAAAATCCAAAATAATGGGTTTAAGGATGTTTCCAATTTATACCAGAACCATATTCATATTTATAATATCATATATAATCCTCTTCTAACATCTTATCACTCATTCATTAATAATATTTAATTATATTTTTTGTTCGGGTATTAACAAGTTTATTTCAACATGCATTTTTTTCATGAATGTTCTGGTTCTTATGGAAAAGATATAGACACATAAACTACAAAATTTTAAAGATGTTATAAATATCACTTTTATTCATTATATAACTTTTTATAACCATTCGTTAATTTTGTATATGGAAAATTAATCGCATTGCTTCGTAAAGATGATAGAATATATGTGTGTACGATCAAAGATATCATTCCCTTAATGGGTGAAAGAATAATGAAGTTTATTATATATTAATTTTAGAAAATCAATACCATGATATAAGTATCATATATATATATATATATATATATATATTCATTATTTAAATCTTTGTGAAAATCCATGTGGTTTGGTGATGGAGAATAAATTACATCGGTTTGCAAGATGGTAATTTGTTATACACAGAAGAAAGGAATTTTCTTCCCATTTTACGGAGTTAGAGATGGATAAATATAATGACATAAACATAATAACATCTAAATTTAGAGTAAATACTCTTTTTATTATATTAAATGTGTTAAGACATAATGGAATTTTGGAAAATAAGTAGAAAAATAATGATCTACATTAAGATGATTACCTTCTCTTAGAGAAACCACTTTTAGATCTCTTCTTAATGACTATAGAGTTGATATTTTGGGTGGAAAGTGACACTATAATATGTATAATGATGTTGGGGAAAGATATTTTTTGGGTTTTTCAATATAAATTTATTGATATGTGTGAATAATTGAAAGTATGAGGTTCCCTTTTATAATTGAGGAGGAGTGACATTTTTGTAAATACAAAAAACTATTCTATAATTCAAAGTCTATCTCATCTCAAGAGACTAAAAATTTATATACAATTGGTTTGAGTGAATATAAGATCATGAAACACCTCTAAAACTAAAAATAAACATGTTATATACTTTACCACCATGGTTAATCGCTTTTATTGTTTAAGTTTTCACCATGGAAACTAGTTTTTTATCCTATGCAATTTATCTATAAATCCAAAAATGAAATGAGAATTATTATATAACTTGGAACAAATGATTATAAATATAAATATAATTTATCAAATCAAAATAATATATTTTTTGTAAATTAATTTTATCACAAACTCATGTAACGTGAAAACCCATGTTTTAACCTTAACTGTGGAAAATAATTTTTATTATTTTTAATGTTTAGAAAGACTCAAAATGGGAGAATTTTCAATCATAGATAGACTTTTTCTACCAAAAGGCTCTCGACCTATGAAAATTGAGTATCTTAAGGACCAAATTTCATATTCTTGGGGACTCTCTTCCTAGAAATGTATTTCTTTGGGAAAAGGGTATTTCTATATGCTTTTTCCCATAGAAGAACTTAAAATTAGAGCTTGGGGTTTTGGTTCTATTGCACTTAAACTCGAAATTATTCATCTTCATGAATGAAACAATAAGTTAAATCCTTTTGAAGTGGGAAACTCTAAAACTAATGTTTGGGTTAGATTTTATGGATTAAACTATATTTTGTGTCATCAAAAAATTTTATATGATATTGCAATGTCTATGGGAACTCCAATTAAAATCGACAAGTAAATGAAAGTTGCTCACATTGGACACTTTGATATTTTCTTGGTTGAATTTGAACTGGGTTTTACCCTTGTGGAAAAGTTAATTCTTTCCATAGAAGATGACATCATTGAGTTGAAGAACATTTATAAAAAAATGCAAAAATTTTGCAAGGATTTTATTGTGATTGGTCATGATCAATCTACATGTAGGCGCTCCATTGTTTGTAGATTCTGCGCTCTATGGGGACATGATGAAAATAATTTTTTTAGGAAACACGAATCCACACAGGCTCAAAAGGATACTGAGATCAAAAAATAACTGGAAGAAATGATTTATTCTCTACCTAAGGATGTCAAAAAATCTACAGGTGATGAGATGGGGGGAACCTCATGAAAGAAATCTTGGACTGACATCTTTTCCACAGAGACGAATACCTGCAATGAAAAAATTTCATTAAGTAGTTCTAATGATTTTAAGGCTAAGAAAATGGTTTAATATAATATTAAAAAATATATTGATCATAAAATCTCATAGGAAAGGATGGTAACTTGAAGCAACCGAAAGGTCAAGAAATTTTTTTATTCTGACTCCATTGTCATATCTAAAAAATTTCATGCATCCTCAATGTAATTTGTGTATAAAGATGGATTTCTACATGTTTCATATAAAAATAAGAAGTCTTTGGTTGTTCCCCCAATGGTGGATAAGCAGGTTACTACAGTTAATCCCCCCCCCCTCTGAAAAAGATTTCAATGGTGTTGAGAAGTTGCAGGTCTCAATCCATGGAAAAACTGAGGAGTTGATGCAGGAAAAGATTACTGCTCCATCTGAAGCAATTGAAGATAAAGATGATATGAATCTATAGAAACATGGAGTCTCTCCTGAGAAAAGTAAAGATGACAGATCTGATGATATCACTGATTCTAAAACATTACTGGAAGGGCTTCAGTCTCAAACCTCAAACAGGGGGAGAGCAAGAGGTTGGGGGCGTTGTCGATGGAGAGCGGGATGGCTTGTTCTTCAAGAGGAGGAAAGAAAACTCACTGAAATATTGATGAAAAACATAGGCAGCTAACTGTTGGTTATGGACTTTGTTCATTTTGATTCTTGTAGTCTCTTGGACATTTACTTTACTTTTTTAAATAAAAGAGGTGCAGCCTCTAGGCTTTTCAAAGAAATCAAAAAAACTAGTTGATTCATCTAATTCCTAAATGATTTATCTCTAGTATAAATAATCTCGATGATATATTGAAAGTAATATTGATATGGTTAGAATTATATTTCTTTAGATGTGAGAACATGTGTTGTTACTTGGATGTTCTTTCGTAAAAATGATATGTGGAACACATCATGTTCATTAGACAATCTTGGTGGAATTTTCAATTGATAATCCACATCCCAATTTCTTTCCATAATTTTAAAATTTATGATGTACCGAGGGCTTAGTTTCCTTTTCCTACAAGACATTATAACACCCTTACATGGGGATACTTTCAAGAAAGTTTGACCTCCCACTTGATATTAAAAATGATACATCTGGTCATCAGCATAATTATTTTTCCTCATTTCAACAATTTTAATATTATTATAATTAGTATTTACCTTTTAAATTATCTACTCAACATGTTTGGGGCCTACAAGTTTCATTTCACCCACTCCATCCAAAAAAGTTATAGAAATACGTTTCATGCATTATAAAGAATTATATGACACCATTTGAATTCCTAAATTGAATATCTTGTTATAGGAGAACTCAACTAAAGGTAAATAATGAACCCATATACCTTGAAAGTAAAATGAGCATGAACTAAACATGACATCCATTAGTACTTTAGGATTGTCTATCAGTTTGTAGATGGTTAAAGTTCCTAAAATAAAAGTCAATATGAAGAGCCTTCTTAATTATCTCCTAGAATTTTGATGTAGATTAGAGATCACTATTATACACAATTTAAAGTTTTACAACATTATGTCTTATAAATTCATTATTATATAGCATTGTGAGGAACTAAATAGATAAATCTTATCTTATAGCGAGGAAATGTGAATATTTGGTGATTAAATCAACAATGACCCATATAGAATAATTCATTCATGGAGTATTTGGTAATCATATGAAAAATTACATTATAATGTTATCTTATTTCCACATAGTAAGATGAAGAGTTTTTATAACTCTTCTAAGTTGATGTTTCTCATTCTTTTCCTCCTGGAAAACCAATAATATTTATACATAATCAATAATTCTAACTTTATGTTATCTGACAGAAACTTTTCCCACAAATCTAGGTACTTATTAGTGCTACAAGGTTGTATAGTGAAATTTAAGCTATGGTAATCATCCAAAAATTACATGTTCAACTCATCTATATGTGGAACACATAGTGACATTCCAAGTTTAATAATTTTGTCTTCACAAATGAAGTATTTCAATTTCCCATCAATCTAGACTTCAATTTTCATCTAAAAATAATCATCATAATATTAGGAGCATTTTCCCTTTTCCAACAAATATGGATTTGAAATCATTTGATGAGGGCATGATCTATCCCATTTATTAATAATTCCCATACCCATATTTATTAGACATATAAAAAATAGGATCCATTTTAATTGTTAATTTTTTCATAACTCTATGATATTTTCTACTCAATGCATATGATACCTTATTTTCCTTCTCTAGGTTGAAGTGTATTGAAAAATCATAATCATTGGTCACACGAAGCCATCAAAATGTCCTCAAAATGAGACATTTTTGTGAAATGATGTATTTTAGGCTCTTAAGGTCTCTATATATGTCACATATTTCACAATAGATATAATGTCTTCATATCATAAATATGAAAATTACTATTTCCAACTCAAGATCATGGTTTGAATAGTTTGTTCTACAAGTCTTAAACTTCCTTGATGCATATGTATCAAATTTATCATTTTGTATAAGGAACCAACCATGTCCCTTATTTGATGAATCAATATATATCACAAATATGTCATTTCCTCTTAGTAGAGTCAAAATCGGATCATTGACCAATATCCTCTTCAATTCTTACAAATATTCTTCACATTCCTTTGTCCATATGAACTTAACCCCTTTACAAGTATTCTATATTAACTGGTTATCCAATTAGGAAAAATTATGAATGGATCACTGATAGTAACTTTCTAAACTAATGAAACTCTATACCCTGATTATGTTCATTGGTTTAGGTCATTCGTTGATTGTCCTTTTCTTTGCAGGATTAACTAAGATTCTATCCTTGAATATAATATGGCAATGAAAATAAACATTCTAAATCCAAAATTCACCCATGTAAAAATTTCACATATAAATATTTCCTTCTCAAAGTCTTAAGAATTATACTCATGTAATTATTATGGTCTTCAAAGATCATAGAATATGCCAATATATCCTCAATAAATACCATAAATAAATATTAAAGATATTCATTTAATAATCTATTCATTATATTCATAAAATATAAGGTTACATTAGTTAATCCAATTGGAATAAATATAAAATCATATTGATCATAACTCATTCAGGATATTGTTTTTGTAATTCCTTATTTAATTTAAATTAATTATAACCAAAATGAAGTTAAATATTTTAAAAATATTGAGCTCTATGAAGTTAATCAAATAAGTCATTAATACGAGGAATATGATACTTGTTCTTTATTTTAATGGAATTTATTTCCCCTATAATCAATTCATAGCCTCACAGATCCATATTTCTTCTTAATGGAGAGAACAAGGGATCCCCATGGTGACATGGTAGGGTGAATAAATACTTTATCACACAAATCCACTTTTTTTATCTTAAAATCCTCAAATTAGATTTTGTCCATTCTATAGGTATTATTTGATATAGGTTTTTCATCATGGATTAAATAAATAGAAAAATCAACTTCTCACATTAGGGGATGCCTAGGAAATTCTTAAAGAAATAAATTAATATATTCATGTATAATAAAAAGTTTTTAAATTTGAAGATTACCTTTTAAATCCAAATAGAATATTCTATTATTCCAAAACAATCTCATTTTTAAGATTTAATGGGGGTGGATCTGGACATGACTCTAAAGACGAGGTCACCGTTATAAGGATAATGAATTCCACATATTCATCACAAATTGTAATTTCCTCCTCTGGACAATAAATTTTTCAAATATTTTAAATTCTATTCCATACCAAGTATTTTATAAAATTGAACCATATGCATGATAACAGATTCAATAAATAGTGATTTTTTTAGTGTAATTATGGGAACTGCCTGACACATCCTTGTCATAATTATATTTCCACTATGAGTTTTTACTAACAACTCTCTTCTTAATGATCGAGGGAAATATTTAATTAACTTGTAAAACATGCAAGATATAAAAAAGTGTGGGGGATAAAATGTTAGATAAATAAATTGATAAATTTATAGATATGATTAAAGTACATGTCACTTTATTCTTGGGAACTTCAACCTTAGCTGTAGTGATGGAAAAATGTTGTCCTTCTCTCTTTGTCATATTCTACGTTATGTTACGTTAGTGCTTTGGGATTTTTTGTGAATAATTCCCTATTTATATATAATTTAGGGAGGGGAAATAATTTATTTGTTTATTCCCCTTTCATTAAATAGTTATACAACCATTATCACTGAACTTGTAACAAACTCTTATTCCACATTATCATTTTATAAGATGTTTCTTTCCAAAAAATTTACATTATGGAAGTTGATTTATTTTCTTCTTCTTCTAAAAACACCATTTTTCGTGTAATTAATATGACCTCTTATACTATTCATTCCCCTTCAATATATTAGATCTATAAAATTCATTATCTCTTTTGATGATGCATAATACTATTTCATTATATGATGAAAAGGATTGACACACCAGTTCCCTTTGGAGACATGGCTTAAGACCATCAGAAAATGGTCAATATTGAAATATGTATTGCATATACAATACATACCACTCCTGGATAGTCTTTTAATTGTAGCATCATACTTTGTAACATGTTATTATTTCTTTTTATTTATTCTAAGTGACTTTATCTTCATTTTAGTTCATTACTCCTATGTGAAATAATTTTTTATGAATGTTTATTTGAAATAACTCTATATTGTGAGTAATTTTTCTTTTTCCACCATAGTATTCTTGATCAATGACCACCATTTATCCATATCACCCATGATACAATATACTAAAAGTATAAATATTTCATTCTCAGCACATCCTATGGCCAAAAATATTCTCTCAAGGGAATTAATCATTTTCTCAACTATCCCAGTATTAGTAGTCCCACTAAATGATGGCGGTTCTATCACATGAAGTGATACAACATATGAGAATCACACCGCAGAATAACATGATTCTAAATTCAGGAAAATTAATTCATCATATCTTGAGTAATATTTTCTATTATAGTCATGATCTACTTAGATTCAATACCATATTTATTGGCTTGCTCAAAGAGGACATTTCTATATTAAGCATGAATGATGATACCTTTATTTCTTCTAAGTTACATTAATAAAAAATGGAATATAATAGATTATATCATCAAATTATGAATTTTAAATCATAACATAAAATTATAAATATGATATAAAACTTCACATAAATTAAAAATTTATTCACAATTAATCTAAAAAAATTAAACTTGGTTTCATTAGGAATATCTTTAAATCGTAAAAAAAATTCAAATCCTTCATACTGGTTTTTTAGGAAAATAAGAATTATCATAAAAATATACCCTTGGAGTGTTAAACTAGGTGCGTAGTAAGATGCATTGTCATCCACCTATTTATGATTGATTCAAATCCCAATGTTCCCTTTTTATAGTTATTCATATAGAAACAACTATACTAGAACCACATCTATATATAGTATCCCGACAAGGATACATTTCTAGAAAATCACACATGATATCAACCTTACTAAAAATTTAGTATATTATCCAAAAAATTGAAATATCTTTCAAATCATGTAATAGGTTTATGTTACCTAATCTACTTTTTCCTTAATCTAGTTCCCAAGGTTTCTACTAAACTTTATCTAATATGAATTGCAACATCCCATTCTCTAGTATCCTAGAGATGGGGTTTACATTATTATATATTTATAGATACTAGGGTTTAAATTCCAAGTGACCGATCAGTTTAATCCTATTGAAGAGCTATATATATTCATGACTCCTATGTTACCTTAAGGAAAAAATATAAAACATAATAATGAATATCATTAAAATCCCTTTAAATCATTCAATGAATTCTTATTTATAACCAGGGGAAAGGAAACAAAATTAGAGTGAACTCAAATGCTCCAAATGGGTTACCTAAAATGAAATATATCATGATTCATAAGGTATAATCAATTTATAATGGTAAATTACTTAAAACAAATTCCATTTTATCCATAAATTGAGTATGAAATCAATATGGAAAGGTAAATAACTGAAAACACATTCCATTTATGTTTTAATTTGAGTATAGAATGAATCCATGGATAAAGTAAATATAATAATATCAAGGATAATAATAACTGAATTCTCAATGAAAAAAAATTCTTAAAATTGGATGTAATCTCTCAAATATCATGGCATCTATACCATGAAGACCAAACACCAAGACATTTTGAAACTATCAATAAAAACACATTTAATTTTTCCAACTCATTTGTCTTGTGAGACATGTCGATGCATCAAGGGGATATATAATTATGGTCCTCACTTGTCACTACTTTTCCAAATCATTCCATTTATATCTAATGATTGATTTAATTCACGAATAATATTAATTATTAATAAATATTCTCATTTAGTAAATAATATATATTTTACAAGTTTTACACCTTAAATGAAATAATGTTCAATGTAAAAAAACTATATGTAGAAATGATATATAAATTAATATATAAGATTATCCATTTTTAATAATATAGATATTTAAGGTAAATATATTTTCCAATGATCACATTAATTTAGATGTTTCGTGAAATAGTTAACTAAAAAATCAATGAGAGATAATATATATTTGGGGATAAATTAATTTCATTTGGAAGAATAAAGTGAATGGAAGTGGAATATTAAATTGAGATAACATAAAAGAGTTTTCTTTATAAAACCATTAAAAATATGAAGAATAACACAAATTTTTTAAAATTTTTACAGCACCAGGGAAGTCATTTGTCACCAAATACGTTAAAAACATCTATTTGGACTTTGTACAAAGAATGTCAAGAACACCCCCATTTAGAAGAAATTTGAAAAAATACTTTCAAAACCCATTCAAAATTCAACGATAACAAATATTTTCTTTAGTAAATAATTGGTGTAAATAAAAGTATTTTTTAAAATTAATTTTGAAAAACATAGACATTTGAAGAAAACTAAATCTATTTTAAAATACAAATAAAATTGCATTGTCTTTTTAAATTTTTTTCTTAATTCAAGTACCAAATGAGGGAAATTTTTTAAGAAAATATGAAATGTTCTTAAATATTCATAGTATTGGTCAGAATGGATACTCAAGAGGGGGGGTGAATTGAGTTCAAATTAAAATTTCTGTTAAAATATTGTCTATTAAAATCCCCCAATTTATAAAGTAAGTTAAACTGTATTGAATTTATACAGATTGTAAATGTTCACTTAGCTTCTCAAAGATTTATTAGGTCTTAGTTAATTTAACCACAAGATTAAACAAAATTTTGAAACTAACCTACTGATTTACAAAAAGTGTAAACACTTGCTAATTTTACTATCAAAGTAAATTTAAAATGGTTTTGTATTTCAAAGTAACAACAGTGGAACATAAAAGATATATGTAGTATACTTTTAACTTAAACTAAAGATGCATAGTAGATATAACAATAGGTTTAGTCTCAAGCCGACACTTAGTCCTCTCAAATTTATATAAAATTTGATCCACACCTTGGATCGGGGTTAACAACAGTTTACAAAACTGTCCAGGCCACGCAGGGACCTCTACTACAGTTCTTCATGGGAAACAAAACAAAGACCAGGCCACACAAGGACCTCTTCCACAGTTTTCATGGGTAAACAAGAGTTAAGAGTTTTGAAGTAAGGATTTTGATATCCTTCAGTTCAGTGCAGGAGATAGTGTGTGTGTGAGAGAGAGAGATATACAAATTACATCACACTGCTCGAAAGTAAATAAACAAATCACTTAGAGAGAACAGATAAGATTTTATAAAGATCTAGTGATTAACAATGTAGCTCTGGACTTATTGGATTCAGCAGAAATGCTTTTGATTCCTTCTCTAGTTTTTCTGTTGAAAAACAGAGTGTCATGGTTCAGCTTGTGTTCCACCAATGCGAATGATCTTTGATTTGTAGTGTGTTCTTCAGTGGTGTTGGATTGCACTCATGAGAGTTCTTTGAAAGTCTTGCAATCTTCTTCTTGCTCAAGATTGTTCTTCTAGTTCAGCACAGTGCACTTAGGCATATGTAAGTTCTACTTGTTGTATCGTCACACTTGCGCATGTGTACTGCAACTCAATATTCCTTATATTCCACCACTTCTGAAAGTAGGAATGATTCCCTTTTCATAGGTATGAGATACAGTTTCTTGAAATTCCAACAACTATCATTAAATAACATTAATTGCATTAAAAACATCAAATATGACCGTTAGCATTATTTAATTAATATTGACAAAAAGTTAAGAAACGGTGTCACAGTGATTATGTAAACGGTGTCTTCTTCACGGTATGTGCTTCACGGTATGTGGTTCACAGTATGTGCTTTATGGTGTCTGGGTCATGGTGTGTCCTTCAAGGTTTCTGGGTCACTGTGTGTCCTTCATGGTTTCTAGGTCACGGTGTGTCCTTCACGGTGTCTCGGTCCCAGTGTGTCCTCACAGTGTCTGGATCATGGTGTGTCCTTCACGGTGTCTGTCTGACTGTGACTGTGTCTTGCACATAGTCTGTCTTATTGTGTCAAACATCATGGTGTCTCTATAATTGGACAAATATCTGTATTTAGACTTAAACAGTAATATACAGAATATGGATTTATCTTAATTATTAGAGAGTAAGAGAAGTTAAAACATAAATATAAAGGCTTGATAATATAAGTGAGATTTGTGACCATGCATAGGACTTGTAAATAATAAAGGGAGTAATTAACATCAATAAGATTTTCTATCATTAATGTGTAGTTATTATTGAGATTGGAGAGCATTAACAAGATTTTCAATTAAGATTGAGATTAATTAACAGTAATAGGATTTGAGATCATTAAAACATGATTAATACATGAGGAGTCCAACAATCTCCCCCTTTTTATGATCACATATCAAGTATAGGTAAAATAGAAAAGAGATGCAACATTGGAGAATATAACATATTCAACAATTAGAATACTAATACTTTTACTTTTACATGGACTTTTTCTACCCCTTTTGGGATTATCAAAAAGTAGATAAAGTGAAGTGAAACACTGCTTTTTTCATTAAAAAAGTTCATAATAAAACATACAGGAGAAATACAAACATTAAACAGCAAAAGATATCCCATCAAAAAGAGAACAGGCACTTGACTCTTTAGGGATCAACCTTTTCCTTGCCTTTATCAGCAGCAGGAGCTGGGGATGATATAGAAGAAGGAAGAGATGTAGTAGACAGAGAGGGTAAGGGTAGACCTTCAAAAATGGAGGGAGCCAAAGATGGTGCAGTATAATATCTAGTCTGTGGTTGGTCAAGAATGACTGGACAGATCTGAGAAAGATATTGGTTGACTGACATGGCAGTGGAGGCGAGCGCAGGTAGACCAGGTCTAAGGGGTGCAGCAGGTGGAGAAACAATAGAAGTACTCTGCACATTAAGATATGGCTTCAAAAGATTGATGAAATCAGAAATGATTTCTCCACCATATTGCATAGCCTTTTCAAAATCGTCCTTATTCTCCATGAATTTGTCTAACAATCTAGTGAACTCTGTAAGATTATGAACTTGAGCTTTAAAAGCTTGAGTCACCGGAGGGATTTTTAGGTTTTCCTCAAGATACTTAAAGTGATTTGTTATATCACTTTTAGAGAAAATCTGGGTAAGATAAAAAAAATTCTTCTTGATGATCTGCTGTTGAGAATCATTGGCTATCTTAGAATGGATCTGGGCAAGATCAAGTGCTCTATCACTGTTCTTCATAACTTCATCCAGAGGAGACAGATCTAAACCACTGAAAACATTCTGAATTTCTTCCTTGATTATGGATCTAAACATAGAAGCATCCAAAGAAGGTGTGGAGGTCTGACCAGAGGGAGAAGAAGCCTTGACAGCTTTGGTTAGAACATTGAGTTGTTTTAAAACTTTCTACAGACATCCAGTGTACTCATCTGTGAGCTTATTTAGATTTTCTACAAGATCCCTCATGCATTCCAGCATTTTTGTGAGTCTTTTTTCAATCTTCTCATCAAAAGACAATAGATATGGATGCACTTGAGACACAATCTCTCTAGCAAGGGTGGAATCAGTTGGTTCAGAAGAAGCAGCAATAGGTGCAGGGGTAGAAACAAGAGTAGGCATAGGCTCTGATCTTGAAGACAATTCTTATTGCAGGTTTTCCACCAAACCTTTCAAATTTGCAACATCAGCACTAATCAACCTATTTTCAACCGTGACATCTTGAATCTCACAGATCATCCTTGGTTGAATATGCAAGATAAGGTTTTCCAGCAGAATTGAGGCATCTTCTTGACTTAACTGGGTCACAGGATGAGGTTGAGTGGATAAAATATTCTCAACACCAGCCAAGATAGTCTCTCCAAAGACTTTCAAATCATCCTTAGTTACAAAAGAGTGTTGCTCGGGTAAGAGTGCAGGTGAAGGTAGTGAAGCATGTTCTGGTTGCGGTTCAGAGTCATCTTCAGACTCAGATTTTGATTCAGATTGAGGCTCTGGTTCTGGTTCTGGATGATCTATAGACTTCAGTTGAAACAAAGAAGAGAGATCTATACCAGTTTCAGTCACTTGTTGTGACTCACTCACATCATAAAAACTTGGAAATTCATACCGAGTGTACACAGAATATGTGACAGTAGGTTGAGATGTTTCAACTGATCTAGATTCTATAATCTCAAGGTTTTGAGGTTCCTCCCCCTCAAAATGTTCTTCTATTTCAAATTCTTGAGGATCAGGAAATGAGTCATGATCCACGAGATCATCTCTAATCTCTTCAGCAAACTCTTGCCTTGCTAGATGAAAGGCAATTTCCATCCTCTCTTTAGCAGAGGGTATGTACTCAGGAACCAATTGTTCCACTGGTTGTGCTTCCAGACTTGCTTCTTTTTCAAAAGGGAGATCCTCTTCAACAGGATCTGTCTCCACCATTACTTGCTGCTCTAAATCAAGAAAAACCAATTTTATTATAGTCATAGGATGAGTTTCTGGATTGACATCCTCACTAGAAGCAGGAGCTTCTTCTTCTCTAAAACCAACAGTAACTTCCACTCTTGAAGGAATTTCAATAGGAACATCAGCAGGGATAGCAGTCATTTCATTCTCAATAGGACCTGCATCCTCTTGAGGTATTTCAGCCTCTTCTCTAGGTGGTACTTCAGCTGCCACTTCCTCTTCTTCTTCTTCTTCTTCCGAATATTCAGCCACTTCATCTGGTTCCAAACCAAGGTCAGTTAGGTTCTTAGGTCTTCTTGGATAATCAATAGGATTAAACTTCTTATACAATTGACCATTATCATCAACCCATTACTTCTTCCAGGGGTTCCAACTAATCTTCATCCTTCTTATGATAGGCTTGGATAAGCAGAAATCAATGTCCTCTAGCTTTTCTTCATTCGGTCTAACAACTCCTTTTGCAACTAGCATGTCTGAAATCATCCTTGAGTAAAACAAGGAGGTGGATTTGGAAGTGAATTTAATCAGCTCACAGATATGGTTAATAACATACTTTCATAGGTTGATCTTATGGCCATTCTTCAACAGGTGAATCAGGAACACATCCTGATACTTCATCACAGAAAAATCCTCTTTTCTTGGACTAATCAAATTTTGAACAAACTGGAATATTAGTATAGTTTCTCCATCTAGCTCTGCAGTTATATCCCTTCGCTTGGTGTGATTACCAGTTAAGGTTTCCAAGACATTTTCCAGATCAAATATGTCAGATGATGGAGGAGGGTCTCTCTGGTAATCCTCACAAACTTCTTCATGAGGAATCCTTAGGCATGCAGCCCACAACGTCGAATAGAATGAACACTTTTGTTTATTTATCCAGATTTTCACTATAAATCATTATCCAAAATCAAAGTAAAACATCACATATTGGTATAATTGAGATACCAACCTTGGATAAATCTGTTTATCTTTTCCAAAGAACCATTCAAGCCATCCTTGTTCTTTTAAAACTTTCATGACTAACGACTTGCTAGACAACAGCCACTCCGGGAAAATCTCTTTTTCAGGAACTACTGTATGGTTAACAAGGTTTGGGTCCAGGGGCCCTTTAGGTTCTATCCTTGGTATCCTCTTCAGTTTCTTATAGCAGCGCTTCTCAGACGAGGGTGAAGACGAACGCTTCATCCTTGGCATCCACTGAAGGTTCAGGTGAGAGAGGAGAAGGTTTTCAAGAATGAGAAGATTCAAGAGAGAGTTCGGGTAAGGAATCGAATGAAACCCTTAAGTTTTATCATTTGGGAATGTCAAACGTCATAAAAACAAAGACGCGGGAAATCAAATAGCAATGAAATAAAAATTACCACGATACAGGTTAAAATAATAGTAAAAATAATCTTCACAGTGATACCGTGAGTAGGCATTATGGTGTGATGAAAAACAGTCATCACGGTGAGACGGTTGGTGGTCGTCACGGTGAGACAGTGACCATTCTGAGCAGTCACGGTGAGATAGTAAGTGTACTGATCCATCACGGTGAGATAGTGAGGTGACAAACCGTGAGTACATGGTGTTAAACTGTGAGACCGTAAGCATGAAACAGTAACTGTAAAACAGTGAGCATGAAACCGTAAAATAAAATACAGTAAAGTATTAAACATTAAGATAGTAAGATATCTATTTATGATTAATAATTCCAACATCATGTATGATGTAGTCTAATCTCTCAGAATTTAATGTTTTAGTGAATATATCAGCAAGTTGATATTCAGTACCAATGAATTCTAAAGTGATATCAACTTTTTGATAATGATCCCTCAAAAAGTGATGTCTTACATCAATATGTTTTGTCCTGGAATGTGAAACAGGATTCATAGAAATGTTAATAGAACTTGTGTTATCACAATTTATTGGGACATGTCTGAATTGATATCCATAGTCTAGTAATGTGTGCTTCATCCACAAAATTTGTGCACAGCAACTACCAGCAGCTATGTATTCAGCTTCTGCAGTAGATAATGCTACAGAATTCTATTTCTGACTACATCATGATATTAGTGACTTTCCTAAAAGGTGACACATTCCAGAGGTTCTTTTTCTATCTAACTTACATCCAGAAAACTCAACATCAGAATAACTAACGAATTCAAATGATTGTCCTTTTGGATAGAACATTCTGAAATTGGGAGTATGCTTGATGTAATTGAAAAATCTCTTTATAGAATTTAAATGTGACTCTTTAGGGTTTGCTTGAAAATGAGCACACATACACACACTAAACATAATATCAGTATGACTAGAAGTCAAGTAGAGTAGACTTCCAATCATTCCTCTATAATTGGTTTGATCAATAGATTTACCATCTTCATCAAGATCCAACTTACAGATAGTACTCATGGGAGTGTCACTATTTTTTGTGTTATCTAATCCAAAAAGTTTTAAAATATCTCTAGTATATTTACTTTGAGTTAAAATAATTCCATCATCATTTTGAATTATTTGAAATCCAGGGAAAAATTTGAGTTCTCCCATTAAACTCATCTCAAATTCATTTTGCATCATTTTAGAAAAATCAGTACATAGGGAATTTCTTGAAAATCCAAAAATAATATCATCAACATAAATTTTTACAACTAAAACATCTTTAGAAATTAGTTTTATAAAAACATTAGGAACAACTATTCCTTTTGTGAAACCTTTAGAAATTAGAAAAGTAATTAATCTATCATACCAAGCTCTTGGAGCTTGCTTTAAACCATATAAAGCTTTTGATAATTTGAAAATATTATTTGGGAAATGAGGGTTTGAAAATCTTGGTGGTTGTTCAACAAAAACATCCTCAGCAATATATCTATTTAGGAATTCACTCTTGACATCCATTTGATATAGTTTGAAATTTAGATGTGCTGCATAAGCAAGTAAAATCCTAATTGCTTCTAATCTGGCTACAGGATAAAAAGTATCCTCATAGTCAATTCCTTCCCTTTGACTATAGCCTTGTGCAACTAATCTAGACTTGTTTCTAACTATATTTACAGATTCATCTACTTTATTTCTAAACACCCATTTAGTGCCTATGGTAAATGTGTCCTTAGGTCTTTCTACTAGTTTCCGAACTTTATTTCTTTCAAACTGATTGAGTTCTTCTTGAATAGAAATTACCCAAAATTCATCATTAATAGCATCATTAATGTTTTTAGGTTCAAGCTGTGACAAGAAGGCTTGATGTTCAACCTGATTTCTAAGAGAAGCTCTAGTCTATGTCCCTCTATCCATATTTCCTACAAAAGCATCTAAAGGATGATTCTTTAGAATTATAGTTGATCTAGTAAAGGTAAGACTAGAGATTTTAGGTTCATCTATAGGTTCAGGTTCATTAGGAGCAGATTCTAGAATAAGTCCAAAACTGGTTGTCTTTACAGTAGGTTCATTGATTTTATCATTAAGGTCAAGAACAGATAAATCTTCTTCAAGATTCTCAAGAGAGGTTTTAGACTCATGTGGATCAGTTTCCTCAAATTTGATGTGAACAGATTCTTCCACACACTTGGTTCTCTTATTGAAAACTTTATAGGCTTTACTAGTTATAGAATATCCAAAAAAGATTCTGTCATCACTCTTAGAAGCAAACTTGTCTAGATTATCCTTTTTATTGAGAATAAATACTTTACAGCCAAAGACTCTAAAGTAACTAAATTTAGGTTTTCTATTGTTCCAAATTTCATAAGGGGTATTTTTTAGAATAGGTCTGACTAAGACTCTATTAATGATATAAAAATATGTATTCACAGCTTCATCCCAAAAGTAAATAGGCAGGTCATACTCATTAAGCATAGTTCTTGCAATTTCTTGCAGGGTTCTATTCCTTCTTTCTACTACACCATTCTACTGAGGTGTCCTAGGAGTAGAAAAGTTATGATTATAGCCATTGTGTGAGCAATAAGATTCAAAGTCTTGATTTTCAAACTCACGTCCATGATCACTTCTCGAAGTTTTAATCTTAAGTCCACTATGATTTTCTACAAATTTGGAGTATTTAACAAAGTAAGGACAAGCTTCAATTTTGTGAGATAAGAAGTATACCCAAGTATATCTAGAAAAGTCATCTAATAGGACATAGACATAGTGCTTCCCATTTAAACTAGAAACTCTTGATGGTCCAAACAATTTCATGTGAACCAACTCGAGTGGTTGAGAAGTTGAAACTTCTTTCTTTGGTTTGAAAGAGATTTTGTGTTGCTTTCCCTTTTGACAGGGATTACACACTTTGTCATTTGAAAACTCAATCTTGGGTAAGTCTCTAACTAAGTTCTTCCTAGTCAGTTTTCTAAGTGAGTTTATATTTCAGTTTCCTAATCTCTTATGCCATAACCAAGACTATTTATGAAAAGTATTTTAACAAGTATCATTTTTCTTAGCTAGAGAATTTAGATCAACAACATAAATATTCTCATTTCTCAAAGCAGAAAATACTAAAATATTTTTAGAATTAAAAACATTACAGGAATAATTTTCAAACTTGACATTAAAACCATCATCACACAATTGAGAAATACTTAAAAAATTATATTTAAGTCTATCAACAAATAAAACTTTAGAAATTAAAACTGAATTAGTGTTACCAATTTGGCCTAGGCCGATGATCTTTCCTTTAGAATTATCACCAAAGGTGACATAGCCTCCATCAACCTTTATTAAACTCTTGAAGCATGAGTAATCCCCAAAAATATGTCTTTAACAACCATTGTCCAAATACCATGTCTTCTTGTGGGAACTCTTTAAGCAGGTTTCCTACAAAACAGTTTTAGATAGAATATGATTTTGGTACCCAGATCTTTTTGGGTCCAAATAGGTTAGAAATCAATGATTTTGGTACCCAAATTTGTCTTATGGGTCTCATATAATTTACAGAATCAAAAGATTTTGAGAGATAAACTCTATTTTATTTATAACTATATGAATAACTAGTTGAAGCATATGAATGTCCATAACTAGAACTAGCAGTATTCTGTATAGAGTTAGGAATAAATATATTCTTAGTAATCTGTCTCTTTCCAGGTTTGTAGCCTATTCCAGTAGTGTATTTAGGTTCCACTTTCTTTCATAGTATTTGATTTAGAGTGTTATTTACATTTGTGAACTTCTCTAAGTCCTTTCTAAGTTTTTCATTTGACATTTTCAGTTCAGTGTTTTCCTTTAACAGTTGAGCATTTGTCTCTTTTTCAATAGTAAGTTCAGTTTTAAAAGTTGTAGTGAGAGCATGTTGTTTCTTCAATGATTTTTATTTATCCTTAAGTTCATTTCATGTCTCTTCCAGCATATTACAATATTCAAATAATTCCTCACTAGTCATGTTTTCAGAATTTTAATCAGATTCAGTTCCAGAATAATAGGAATTTAAAGCAGGAGTATCTAAGGTTACCTTAGATGTGTTTGTAATGAAACACATGTTGGCACATTTCTTTTCAGAATCAGACATTTCATATTCACTTGTGTTGTCTTTAGAATCACTCCAGGTAGCATTCATAGCTTTCTTGTACTTACTGTCCTTATAGTCATATTTCTTCTTTAATTTTAGCTTTGGGCATTCTGCTTTAATGTGTCCTTTTCTTTTGCACTCGTAGAAAAAAACTTCATCACTTTTATTTGGCTTTTTCCAGTCCTTCTTTCAATGTCCCTTATTGTCATAATTTCCCTTGAAATTTGATTTTTTGAAAAATTTCTTCTTCCTATAAAATTTCTTAAACCTTCTGGCTATTTGAGCCATTTTAGCATCACTATCAGAGTCTGAACTTTCACTTGTTGAACTGTCAATTTGTATTTGAGCTTTTTCTTTTTCCTTGCTCTTTGAATCAGTAGTCTTGAAAGCCATTGATTTCCTTTTTGGTTCATCATCTTCCTCTTTATTCACCTTCAGTTCTTCCTCATACATCATAAGCTTACAAATCAGCTCTTTGACAGGTAGATCTCCAATGTCACATGACTCTCTGATTGAAACAGATGTACCTCTCCATTGGTCTGGTAGACACCTCAATATCTTCATAATTTGTTCCTTTGCTGGAACAGCCTTTCCAAGTGAATTCATTATATTGACTATCTCATTGAACCTGAGATACATATCATAAATGGGTTCATCAGTTTTCATTTTAAAATTATCATATTTAATAGTATATGTATTTAATCCCATTTCTTTAACATTGGTTGTTCCCTCATGAGAAACACCCAAAGTATCTCATATTTCAAAATTAGTTTTACAGGCAGATATTCTATTGAATTCTTCATCTTCTAAAGCACAGTATAGGGAATTAATAGCTTTAAAATTATTATTTTAAGCAGTCTTTGTGAGTTCATCCCAAGTTGTTCTTTCGGTTTCTGGAATTTTATATTGAGACTCTATAGCAGTCCAAATATCAAAATCCATAATTTCTAAATGAATTTTCATTTTATGCTTCCACTGAGCATAGTTTGTACAATTAAAGAAAGGTGGCTGGTTAGAAGCAGCACCCTCTAGTCTATTGTCCATAGCTAGATTTTAGAAGAGAAATTTTAAAGAGATAAAATTTAAAACTAACAGAAATTTAAGATCTTTAAAGATGCAACTAAAATCATAGTTGAAAAACAGATTGTTTTGAAATCTTTGAAAAACAACAACCTCTGATACCAAATGTTGGTCGGAGTGGATACTCAAGAGGGGGTGAATTGAGTTCCAATTAAAATTTCTGTTAAAATATTGTCTATTAAAAACCACCAATTTATAAAGAAAGTTAAACTGTAGTGAATTTATACAGATTGTAAATGTTCACTTAGCTTATCAAAGATTGATTACGTCTCAGTTAATTTAACCACAAGATTAAACTAACTTTTGAAACTAACCTACTGATTTACAATAAGTGTAAACACTTGCTAATTTAACTCTCAAAGAAAAAATAAAATGGTTTTGTATTTCAAAGTAACAGTAGCGGAATATAAAAGATATATGTAGTATACATTAAACTTAAACTAAAGATGCACAACAGATATAACAAGAGGTTCAGTCTCAAGCCAAGACTTAGTCCTCTCAAATTTATATAAAATTTGATCCACACCCTAGATCGGGGTTAACAATAGTTTACAAAACTGTCCAGGCCACGCAGGGACCTCAACCACAGTTCTTCGTGGGAAACAAAACAAATACCAGGCCACACAAGGACCTCTTCCATAGTTGTTGTGAGTAAACAAGAGTTAAGAGTTTTGAAGTTAGGATTTTGATATCCTCCAGTTCAGTGCAGGAGACAGTGTGTGTGTGAGATATACAAAGTACACCACACTGCTCGAAAGTAAATAAAAAAATCACTTAGAGAGAATAGATAAGAGTTTAGAAAGCTCTAGTGATTAGCAATGCAGCTCTGGACTCGTTGGATTCAGCAGAAATGCTTTTGAGTCCTTCTCTCATTTTTCTGTTAAAAAACAGAGTGTCATGGTTCAGCTTGTGTTCCACCAGTGAGAATGATCTCTTGATTTGTCGTGTTTTCTTCAGTGGTGTTGGATTTCACTCATGAGAGTTCTTTGAAAGTCTTGCAATCTCCTTCTTGCTCAGGATTGTTCTTCTAGTTCAGAATAGTTCACTCGGGTGTATGTAAGTTCTTCTTGTTGTATCGTCACACTTGCGCACCTGTACTGCAGCTCAATCTTCCTTATATTCCAACACTTCTGGAAGTAGGAATGATTCCTTTTTCATAGGTACGAGATACGGTTTCCCGATATGCCAACAACTATCATTAAATAACATTAATTGCATTAAAAACATCAAATATGACCATTAGCATTATTTAATTAATATTGAAAAAAAGTTAAGAAACGGTGTCACAGTGATTATGTAAATGGTGTCTTCTTCACGGTATGTGCTACACGGTATGTGGTTCACGGTATGTGCTTCACGGTGTCTGGGTCACGGTGTGTCCTTCACAGTGTCTGTCTGACTGTGACTTTGTCTTGCACACAGTCTGTCTTACTATGTCAAACATCACGGTGTCTCTATACTTGGACAAATATTTGTATTTAGACTTAAACAGTAATATGCAGAATATGGATTTAGCTTAATTATTATAGAGTAAGAGAAGTTAAAACATAAATATAAAGGCTTGGTAATATAAGTGAGATTTGTGATCATGCATAAGACTTGAAAATAATAAAGGGAGTATTTAACATCAATAAGATTTTCTATTATTAATGTGTAGTTATTATTGAGATTGGAGAGCATTAACAAGATGTTTAATTAAGATTGAGATTAATTAACAGTAATAGGATTTGTGATCATTAAAACATGATTAATACATGAGGAGTCCAACACATAGGATATTAAATATTTTGACAATTAAGAATAATAGATTAAAATATTCCTTCAATGAAAATAGTGTAACCTAAAAAAATGACATTGTAAAGTAAATTCATACATCTTTGAAAACATTAAAATTGTAAACAATTTGAAGAATAAAATTTAATTGAAATATTAATCATTGTGAATAAATATTTATTCATGTTAAATACATAATAGGGGAATTATATATGCCACATAAATGTAAATAGTTGAATAACCAATATATATCAATGGAGTGTAAATTGAGATGAAATATCTTATCTCAAAATTACCTTTAGTTGAAATTGATTTAAAATCATGTATATTGGTTTTAATAAAATTGTTAATTTATATTATAACCATATTCATATTTATAATATCATATATGATCCTCCTAAAAAAATTCAACATGTTCATTTAAAATATTTCATTATTTACAATGTTTGGGTGTTAACAACTACATTTTCTCATACATGTTGCAACACACCAAGACATTACAATATTTTATTTTACAATAAATTTAATTTTGTTTCTAGATTTCTATATATGCATCACCAAGCTTGTGCTACACTAAACATTGAGATAAGATTTCAGAACACACATCGATAATCATAAAAAAAATATTAGATTCCTAGACTTTATGATATATATAATATTTTAAATATATTCAATCGTGTTTTTTAAATCATAAAATATATTTGATAGACATATGATAAGAATTTAAATTTTCTATGGGTGGTTTTGTTTCCTTTTAATGGCACACCAATTTTAAAACTAAAATTTTACCATTTTATAAAAAAAATCAAAATAAACTTTGTTTTTTAATTAATAATAACAAAATAGGAATATAGTTAATTTTTTGGTATTTTTATTGTAAGTTTCATTTTTTGATGAATAATGAAAAATATTACATTTTAGTTGAAAACTGCCTTTCCATTTACATATTTATTAAAGTTAAATTATACATTAAATTGGTTTTCAAGTAAAAGTAGATCATTTATAAATATATTAATACAATATAGATTATTTTAATCCTTTTTATATTGAATATATATATATATACATAACAAAATTTTTAACATTTATCAATTTAAAAAAAATCTGCTACGTCTTTAGGGCTATCATTAAATTTAATTTTCTCACTCTTTTGAATTGAACATGGGAAAATAGATATACATAATTAAAATTAATATAATATTTATAGTCTGGGAATATCAACTTATTTTTTTGAAAAAAACTACTGGTGAATTTAATTTAAATTTATGATAAGGATGGTAAAAATTAGTTTATGTAGTTGTTTAACATTAATCTTAAGGGGTAAATAGGAGAGACACTTGTCCAAAAGCCATTGGATACTCATATTTAAATGTTATTACCTATTGGTTAAAATATTATGTGTTAGTGGGATAATATTACATGAAAGTGACCTATATAATAAGTTAATTGAGAAAAAAAGACAAAAAGCAACCTTCCTTACCTTTATCATTTATAAATCTTTGAGATATAAAAAACATCATATATTTTTATAAATTTACTTTTCAAAGATAAATGAGTAATTTTTATCATATTTTTGGTTATTTATGTCATTTTAAATGATAAATGAGTTATTTTTATCATAATAATTTATCATTAATTTTTATAGATAATTTAATTACCTAAATTGCATAAGAAATGCCAATGTAGTGATTATTTTGTTAATAATAAAATAAAAAAATGATACTAAAAATATTAATGGTGATAAAAATTGAATAAACGATTGTGATACCTTATATTTTAGATTAATAGTTAATGTTACATAGATATTATCTTAATGCACTTTAATTCCATCACTATCATGGTATTTTTAAATTCAAATTAAATAAATAATGTCAAAATTGACATTTATGTTATTTTATAGTAAATGATATTATATTAAAACAATTATAAACTCTAAAAAACCTATATTTTGCCAATTTATTTTTAAATTTAAATAAATATCAAATATGGTACATTATGGAACAATTTATCTTTTATAATGATCTTATTGACACCTAAATTGTAAAAACATTGTTAGTACAGTTCAGATTAAAGTACGGTTTATGCACGTAGCATGTGATTGTGTTAAAATTAATTATTAGAAAAAATTAGATTTTTATTTTTTAAATCATATATAATATTTAAAATTTTTTGGTTATATATTTTATAATGAATCTCACTTAAATTTAGGATTAGTGGTCAAATTACATTGTTTAGAAAACTAGTTTCTTTAATAAAAACCGAAATGGTAAAAGTGGGGAAATATAGAAGTTAAGGGAAAAATTATAAAAAGTAACATATTTTTTTGTGCTAGAGGTTTTTATAGAACATAATTTCAATGTAATACACTATTTTTTAATTATGGTGGCACATGAGGTATGGGAGACCTCCCAATAGTGTTTACCTTTTTATATTTACAAAAATTTCACTTCTCATCCAGTATAAAAATGAATTCACTATTCCCAATCCTCACACAACTCAAGACACATTGGATCATCCAAACCATTCCCAAAGAATCTAAAAATTTCCATTACCTAAAAATAGAATCCTCAGTTTGGTCAAAAATAAATCCAATTATATCCTTCGGTGAAAACCAAAAGGAGTTACCAAAAAAAAGGTAGTACTCATCAACGATCACTTTTATTTTATTTATTTCTCAAACCATTAAATTATACTTATCATATTATTATATAAAAAATTGTCCTAAAACTAATTATATGTTTTTATTTTAGTGTTTTTAACTACACAATCACATGGTTCTATCAAATGGGTAACGGATTTACCATTCGTGTGTATGGCGGACTACCGCCTCGTGAAACGATGTCGTTCATTTTTTCATTACCACGTCTCATGATTGGGAATGATTATGTAAACACTATTTTTATATGATATATTTGACATTTTTTTTGAAATACTTCAATAATTTTACATTCCTTTATGTTCTCTATTTTGTGGGAATAAGATAACATCATTTGTGGATATGCAAACTACCGCCTTCTCAAAGCGATGTGATTCGTTCACGCAATACAAGGAATTTATTAAGGATGGTTTTAATAAAAATATTTGATAAATATAAATTAATATGATACTCTAATTATTATATACATATATATCATTTAATTTTCATTCTTTTAATATGATAAGAAAATAGAAACAACGTTCATGCGTACATACGGACTACGACCTCCATGAATGTTGTATTTCATTTACTATATCCAAATTTTATAGATTTAAATAAATATATATATATTGAATATATATAATATTTATATCATGGTTTAAATTATTGAGATTATTAACTCTTGATCTAGTTAGTATTATTGAAAAATAACAAATAAATACATACTCGAAAAACTAGGTAATCAAAAACATGAAATGATGAAAATGATAAAATATTATTAATGAATTTGTTATAATATGTAATAAAAGGACTATATATGATATAATAGATATTAATATGATTATTTTTTAAGTTAATAACATTTTTTAACCACTATATATGATTTTAAAGACCTTGAAACTAAAATAAAGTGTAATGTAAGGGTTTTTAATCTCACTTTTTTCATCTGTGATATAAATGTCATATTCACTGATTAATTATTTTGTGTGGTGTTTCTAATTCCCCTTTTGGTATATCATATCATTAATTCTATTCATTCTATTTATATTTTTACTTTTAATTATCTCATCCAAGGGATTTTAATTTTAAAATTATGAGGTCCTAAAAGTTTTTCTTGAAATTTCACTTTATTTTATGATTGTTAGAATTCTCTTTAAAAATCACTTTATTTTATTCATTTTAATAGTAAATTACATTTATATTAAATATTTATATTCTTTTATGATGGATATTATTATTTCCGAAAATTTATTCCATTTTTATATATGTTTCTTACTTTGAAATTTATTTTATTTAGTGGGGAATTATTGATAAATCTATATTTTCTATTCAATATGGATATTTGATGACAAGGAACGTTGTTTATTAGTTAAAACTATTATTCAAAAAATGAGGAATTATTTGGACCAGTTTTAGATGAGTGGGTATTGGTTATAGATATCCCCTCGATGCATTGATAGGTTCTCATGAGACAAATCAGTTAGCCAAATTAAAGTAGTTTAAACAATCTTGAGAATTTATCCTGACAGTTAAGGTATCAAGTAACTAGTAAAAATGGAATATAATAATCAAGAAATTACTTCATTCATATTTTTTTATTATTTATCCATGAGTTTTTTTCTTTTAAATTATCCATGGATGCATTTAATTCTCATTTTATTTATTAGTGACATATTTTTTAATTATCCATTGTTCCATATTGATTATTCCTTATCTGAATATTTATATGGAATTTGTTATTTGGTATTTACATTTACATTTTAATTATTCTCCTTGATAAATTATTTATTTCATTGTACATACCCATACTGATCAATTTGTTATCACCCTTATTTTATTTCCATTATCTGGGATATAAAGATGAATTATATGAATGAGTTTCAAGGATTCTGTTTATTTGTCTTTTTTATGTATTATGTTTTGTTTTGTTTTACCAATTTAAATTGGGAATTGTGTATGTTATTTTGTTTTCCAAAACATCCAAATGGATTGGACCTTCAATATTTGATTCCTTGTAATCTTTCCAATTTAATAAATTATAACACCGACTACAAGCTTCTTGGGTCAGGGTGTTACACATGATTTTCCACGTAAGTTCGGATTCTTGTAAAAGGAATATAGATAGATCATATATATATGGTGTTAAAGTTATAAATATCACATTTAATCACTATAAAACTTTTTGTATCCATATTATAAATATTTACACGTAAAATGAATCACATTGATTCATGGAGACGTTTGGTCGTACGTACAAATGAACGATGATATCATTACATTAATAGGTGAAAGGGAATGGAATTGGATTATATATTAAATTTAAATAATAAATATCATGTATTAATTATCATATATATTCATTATTTTTATCATTAGGACCATCCTTATGAGTGAGTGACGGAAACAAAATTATATCAGTTCACGAGGTTGTAATCTGCCATATATATGAGGGATGGCTTCGTTTTTCATTTAATAGAGGAGGAGATGGATACATATTTATCCATAGACATAATAATATATTAGTATATGGAAGATAATAGTGTTATTATATTTTAATTTTTAAGACATAATTGATGGTTGTAATAGAAGATAGAAAAAGAAAGAGCTTCGTTTAGACGATTACCTTCTCTTTGAGAAACCACCTTTGGATATCTTTTTAAGGGTCATAGGGTGGGTATTTTGGGTATAAAAACAACTCTATCATGTATTTATGATTTTTTGGAGATACTGTTTTAGGTTTTGGTCATTATAAATATATTTATAGGTAATAATAAGTGAGGGTGGGAGGTGCCCTATTATAATTGAAGAGAAGTGACATTTTTGAAATTACTCAAAATGTTTCAATAATGTGAAGTCAATGTCACCAAAAGTACCTCAAAAATTGATAGTAAAATAGGTTTTATATAATATAGGTTCAATAACACCTTATAATATAAAAATTAACATGTTTTAAAAAAAATTATATTCTTTATCTCGAAAGTTAATCAATTTTAATATTTTAGTTTTCACCATGGTAACTAGTTTTTTAACTATAAAATTTTATCAATTAAGCCTAAAATTAAATGATCCTTATTAGATATTTTGGACACACTAATTCTAAATATTAAATATAATTTATCAAATTAAAATACTTTTTTTCTATTAAACTAATTTAAACAAAAATTCGTGTAATGTGTAAAACCTTCATTTAACTCTTACTGTGGTAATTATTTTTCCCCCTTTAACTAATAATTATGGAAAAAATATGTTGAAATTATTAACTAATATTACTTGTTATAATTCTTAATATTTAATCCATTTTATAAAGTTCTAATCACAAAAGTGACATAGTTTATTTTATAAATGAATTTGAAAATTGTGTCGAAATAATTTTTTTTGTCAAATGTATTTTACATGAATATGATGATATTATAGTAACTATATGACTAGTAATATTCATCATATAAATTTATATAATTATTGTCAGATATAAAATATATTAATTTCATTTAAATTATTCATCATTAAATATTATATTAACAAGTTAAAATTGATAGGCATTGTGTCTTTTCAAACATAATAGTTTTCTGAAAAATATCCCTTTTTACCTCCAAATGACATTATCATTATTTATATAATTTTTATAGTAAATAAATTGATGATTAAACATATTATAATACATTATTATAAATAAAATATGTTATATTTATGTAGTACCCCCAGATTCTGGTATGTGACCATTTTATTAAGTTTTTATGGATATAATGCATAAGAGGGGATGTTGGGGGATTTTGGTGAACATTCTGTAAGTTTTTGGGGCTAAATAAGAGTCACACTGGTTGTGCACAGTTTATCCCAACTCTACCGCCATACTAGTAGAAACTGTGTGAAATGGCTGGTTTGAGGCTATGGGCTTCAGCACAGTGTGCATACAATTATGGAGACCATACGAGGAGGCTGTGTGAGGGTTTACATAGGTAGTAGCAAACGCACAGTAATTGTATGGTTTGACTAACCATGCAAACTAACAGTTTGGATGGTTTAAGTGAGATCCTAAAATAGTGGATATCACATGTTTTTTCCCTAAGTGGATCTTTTTTGCTCCTAATAGTCCATAACTTGGTATTTCTCTTCCTTGAAAGTAGATGAACATCTCCCAAGAATTTGGGATCCAATCTGAAGGTTTCCCTTGGTGTTTCGAACCTAATTCTTGAGGTATGTGATCGTTCTTCATCATTCTTGATCAATTTCTTAGATTTACTTAGATTTACTTCTCATATCTTCATGGTTTCTCAAATCTACACCCGTTGTGGGTATATCTATGAGTTTGTATTCTAAATTAGTTGATATTTGGTCTTTATCATGCTAGGAGAAGAGATCTAAGTAGGTTACATGAAGAATCTACCTAGTTTTCTTAAGCGTTCTTTGTCCGCTATCAAGTTTCATCAAATCCTTTGAGGAGGGTGGATTCACTCTTGACTCCTCTTGATAGAACTTTGTTTCATGATTTCAAATTTATTTCCTTGTGATTAATTAATCATGAATTGTCCGATAATGAATTTTTGGAAGCCTTCTTTTTTTGATGGTTTGGTAAATTGTAGAAATCTGGAAAATTGGGTATTTTGAATAAAGTTCTTTTGTTATTGGTTGTAAAATATCGATTTTAAAATGGGTATTTTCTGGAATTGTGGAACATAGGTTTTATTATATGTTTTCAATAAAAAATTTATGTTTTATTGAAATGAAATGGTTGTTTTGAAATTGGTTTGTTCTTTAGTTTTCAATAAAGGTACATTTTTATTGAAATGGTTTGAAAAGGATATTTGGAATGGTTTTGGAATAAAATGGGATTTTTGGGAGTTTATTTTTGATGTTCTTGTGAATAAGGGAAGTGTACCATTGGGTTAAAAGGTTTCTAACCCTAGATCAGGGGTGAGTTTCATTGGGACACAAGGTAATTGGATGAGATACCGCTCATGAGTATGGAACTGCCAGATGAATCATGCATGTGTGTGTGTGTGTTGTTAACTATGGAATGGTTATTCCAAAATGATAATAAGAATTGGGTTCTTTCAATGATAATTTTTTTAGAAAAATAAATTTTAGGAAATTGGTTTCATTTAGTTTGTTTTCACTAGGTTTTAAATGGTTTTTGGAACTTGTTTATTTCACATTATAAAATATTTTTCAAAATTATTTTATATAAACAGTTTTATATAAATGTTTCTAACCTTTATATCCTAGTGTCATGAGTAGGAAGTCATTAGGAAAACCTATATAGTTATATACTCACCCCTTCTTTGACACTTTGGTTCTTTTGCAGATGCTTCCTTCTGTGACTTGGGAAAAGGAAAAGTATCACACTTCTTTAGCACAATGTCATGATACATTGGACTACTTGGTGATCTTGGAGCATAGAGATTGTGGAGAACAGATTCTTGTTCTAGTCTGGGAATTTATTCATTTTTTTCAAATATTTACCTTGATTTTGGTTTTTCTTCCATTGTTTCCCAATTTGATGTGGTTTGAGATACATTAAATTGTTGAGTTGTCTTTATTTTTTTCATGTATCTTTTAGTGAATGGTTTGGTTATCATTTTTTGGGTTATTGGTTTATTTCATATAGGGAAAATCTTACAAAACAAGTATTTGAAACCCTTCAGCATTGATTGGAAGCTTTTGGTGCCTTAGGTATGTCTCTTAAGGCTCAATAATGACTCTTTTACTCTCAAGTCAATGAGAATTAACGGGTCATTACAAATGGTATCATCTTGTTTGGTTCTTCCCTAATAAGTGGTCATAAGTATTCTTGGTCTTTCAGTTGAAATTCCATCTTGTATATTCCATAGGTTCGAATCATAGAAAGGAGTAGGATTGTTGGAACATGAAATGTATCGCATAAAAGGACATAAAAGAACCTTTTATGATGAACTTCAACTTACCTGATAGTTGAAAACATAAGTATTTGGAGACACATCTAGTATTTTGAAACCTCATTGTCATGGGTTTAGCCAATGAGTTGAGAATGAAATGCACTATAGAGAAATGACCTACCCCTAGGAATGCATACAACATTTCAAGGAATGATTCTTGTTGTGAAAAAGGGTTGATTTTTTTAAAAGTATGGAATTTTTTTCAATGAATGATTTGGAAAAAGGAAATTATTAGGGTATTTTGAAAAAATATTAATTTTAAAAAATAATGTTGAATTTTTTCAAAAATGGTAGAACATGGAAAAAAGTTGTTTTTTGGAAAAAAATGTTGTGAAAGTTTTTTTGATATAATTTTAAATGCTAATCCATAACTTGAAAGAGTGTAAGACTAATAGAGTTTGATGTTGGTTTAGAAAATGGAACCCAGTAGGCATTGTCGAAACCAACCTGAAGAAGCTATGAATAATGTGTATGTACCTAAAACATGGGTGATCCAAGAGCTAGTTCATATTATTGTCCACGATTTTCAAGATCTGGATATGATGAATCAGAGGAATGATCCATGGCATGTGGATCAAACCATCCAGTTCATAAAGAAGAATCCACTATCCTTCAGGGGTGATTCTGAAACTAAAA
Source organism: Viscum album (assembly GCA_963277665.1). Classification (NCBI taxonomy): domain Eukaryota; kingdom Viridiplantae; phylum Streptophyta; class Magnoliopsida; order Santalales; family Viscaceae; genus Viscum; species Viscum album. Next base: position 940,983,725 of record OY728165.1, read on the forward strand.
AGGAGGAGGTGTTGCTAAGTAAGACGAATTATATCCTTGATTTCATCGACACACCATCAGAGATCAAAGTCATGTTGGATACTTATATTCTCAAGGATCTTTCACAACAGTGGTGGGATTTAGCGGTGCATGCTAAATTTGATGAAGACCTTTCATGAGAGCATTTGGAGGAATTGTTCACCAAAAAAAACCTATTCTCATACATTAAAAATCCAAAAAATAATGGACTTCATTATCCTTAAGAATGATAATATCTATATAACGGAATATATGGATAAATTCATGAATTTAGTTCTCTTTTCACAATAAGTTACAGTATGTGCATCCTTGAAGGCACGCATCTTCAAATCATGGCTACAGTAGGAGATTCGATCAAAGATTGTAGTTCCCTAAATTACAGATTATACAAAGATGGTAAAAAGGTCAATTATAGATGAACTTGATATCTCATGATCTATGGGAGGAGGTATGATGATACCTACATGGAATTGTGGGAAGTAGGACGATGGGAGAAAGCTGAAAATGGATACCTATTTTCAAGGTGGTAGTGGAAATCAGAATCAGTTGGATGGATCAGTGAACCTTCCTCCATGAACCAAGAGAAAAGTCAGTTGTTTTCAATGTGGTTCCTTTGTCCATATAAAGCGAAAGTGTATGAAAAAACCTAGGTGATGTCATAACTGCAAGTAGATGGGGAATCTTTAACACTATTGTCGTAATGCTCCAAGGTCAGGTGCTCGAGACACTTCTCAAGTTTCGTAAACATCGTATGATTTGACATGGTGAGGATATCAGAATAATTCTCAAAAGAAGATAAGATATAGCCATGGTGATTCTAAAAATACCATGACTCCCCAACCAAGGAAATCTCCAAAAGGATACAAGGAGAATAGTGGATTGACGAAGCAGTTGTATGGAGCTGAGTAGATAATTGTCGATGATCAGGATGGACCATCTATGAGTAGAGGTATATATTTTTTGAATTATACCCTTGTGAATGTTCCCTTTGATACTGATGTATCACATTATTTCATTTATTCTTATGTTATTTAGTTTCTAGGTTTAATGTTGTAAATGATTCCTTCTATTTTAAAACTACAAACTCGTCTTGGGGAAAGAGAATGTAAAGCCTTTGTGTTTAGAGCATGTACTGTAACTATTGATGGGGATGAGCTGAAATGGGACTTCTCAGTGTTGGACATGGATGTCTATGATGTAATCATGGGTATGGATTTGTTGACAATGTTTATGGATCACATCGATTGTTATCGGATAGCAATTAGTTTCCTGACTGAATATGGAATCAAACATATCTTCATAGGAGAGAGGATGGAAAAGAAAATTCAAAAGATCATGTTGGCACCATTGGTGGGAACAATCTCTTATCAGTTAGCAGCATTGACTTTTTCATCAATGGAAAAGATCATGTAAAATAGTTTTCTAGCAGTTTTTGATCGATTTATAGATGTATTTCGCAAAAACTTCTCAGGGTTACCACCTCTAAGGGATGTAGAGTTTACAATTGATATCCTTCTGGGGACCAACCCTATTTCACTTCTATCTTATAGGATTAAACCAATAGAGTTACGTGAATTGAATGTTTAGTTGGAGGAGATGGAAATCAATGTTTTCATTCATCCAAGTATGTCTCTATGGGTTGCACCGGTCTTTTTCGTGAATAATGAAGATTGAACTCTTCGACTGTGTGTTGATTATGATAAGATCAACCAAGTTATGATAAAGAACAGGTACCCACTTCCACACATTGATGATCTATTCGGTCAATTAAGGGTATTTCAATGGTTCTATAAAATTGACTTGAAATTAGGATTTCACTAATTGTGAGTTTGGATGGAAGATATTCCAAATACAGAATTCTGAAGCAGATATGGCCACTAGGAATGGGTAGTTATGCCTTTCATTCTGAAGAATGTTCTAACTATCTTCATGGATTTGATGAATCATATATTTTAGCGATATCTTGACTCTTTTGTTGTGGATTTTGTGGAAGACATCTTGGTGTATTCAAAGACAAGGGCTAACCATGAGGAACATCTGGAAACAGTGTTACAAATATTAATAGATCTCTGTTTGTACGCCAAATTATCAAAGTGTGATTTTTTGGATACATGAAGTACATTTTCATGGCCATGTCATTTATGAAAAATGTGTTTATTTTGATCCTAAAAATATAGAATCCATTATCTCATGGAAACCACCGAATAATGTATTTGAGATATGAAGTTTTCTTAGTCTAGATGGTTACTAACGACGCTTTGTGTGTGATTTCTCATGACTGGATTCTCCAATGACAACTCTGACAAAGAATAATTCTCCATTCCAATGGACAGAGGAATGAAAAAATTCATTATAGGAACTAAAATATCTTCTTTCACCAACACCTATCTTGATTTTTCTAGAATCAAGATAGGGGTATGTGGTGAAATGCAATGCTTTGGGATCAGGGTTGGGTTGTGTTTTCAGGCATGGAGACCATGTGGTTTCTTATGGATTAAGGAATTTGAGGGTTCATGAGAATAATTACCCAACACACATTTTTGGGTTAGCTGCAGTCATCCATGCTTTGAAAACTAAGAGAAATTATATCTTTGTTAAGAAATTTACGATGTTTATGGATCATAAAATCATAAAACACCTTTTCTCATAGCGAGATTTGAATATAAGGCAATGTAGATTGATGGAGTATCTCAAGATTTTTGAATTTGAATTGGTGGGTGCGTTGAGTAGAAAGCCATATGCTCAGTTGGGAAAAGAATATTCAAATGAATGGTAGATAATGTTGGTTCTAGCTGTATGCATGGGAGTTCAATTTTTTATTTAGATATTGGATGGTTGTTCCTATGGATTGTCAGGAACAAATCCTTCTTGCTATTAACCATTTGATATGGGATATATATCCAAAAACATAGAAGATGTATAAGGCATTTGAGGCACAATTTTGGTGGAGACGCATGAAAATGAAGGTGGCAGAGTTCGTTTCTAAGTGCTTAACTTCTCAGCAAGTTAAGGAAGAGCATTAGAGATCATCTAGTATGTTGTGGTCTTCATCTATACCAGTGTGTAAATGGGAGTAGATAGAGATGTAGTTTGATATAGGTATCCTAGGAATGGTTCAGATACCCAATTCCATATGGGTGATAGTGGATCATCTTACTAAGTCACCCATTTCATTCCAATTACTAAAACTCATACAATGGAGGATCTGTCTAAAATCTATATCTGAGAAGTGTTAAAGAGGAATGGAATACCAGTTTCAATACTCTTATATAGAAATATGAGGTCCACGTCTCTTTTTTGTAAATCCATATAGAAATCCCTTGGCACTCAGTTGAATATGAGCACAGCGTATCATCCACAGACGGACGGAAAATCTGAACAGATGATACAAATAGTGGAAGACATGATGCGGGCATGTATAATGGATTTTGGTGTCTCATGGGAGGAGCACTTACACTTAGTGGAGTTCTCATATAATAACATCTATTATACCTCAATACATATGGCTCTATTTGAAGCATTTTATGGTAATCCATGTAGTCCTCCACTATGTTGGGTTGAAACATTTGAAACTTTACTAGTTGGGGAAATCCATGTCCAGGAAACAACAAATAATAATCAATTAATCATAAAAAGGATGGAGACTACTCATAGTCATCAGAAATATTTTGTAGATCATCGTTTAAGGTTGTTTTCATTTGTCGTTAGTGATGATGTGTTGTTGAGGATCTCTTCATGTCTTGGACATCGTCGTTTTCGGGAAGCAGGGAAACTTATCTACTCGATACATAAGACTTTTTGAGATAATGAAATGGGTAAGAGAGATGGAATATCAGGTGGCATTACCACCATGGATTAGTTCAGTGCATTATTTGTTCCATGTATCTCAGTTGAAAAAGTATTATCCTGATCCTGACAATGTGATCAGATGGGATCACATTGACCTAGAGCTGGATTCTTCATTAATACATATACCAGTATAAATTGTGGATATCCAAGAGAAATTATATCATGGAAAAAGCATCGGTTTGGTACAGGTTTTATGGAAACATGGTTATATTTAAGAAGAGACTTGGGAACGTGATAAGAGAGGAAAGAGAAATAGCCAGAACCCTTTTATAGTAGCAATGTTTATCGACTTTCTGGGGACATAAAGACAAATGGTGGGGAGAATGTAGTACCCCCTGTTTCGGGTAAGTAACACTTTATTTGTTTTTTTATTAATATAATATATAATAGGAAATTTTTAGAGATTTTTTTGAACTTTATGTATGTTTTGGGGTCTAAATGAGTGGTGCATGGGATGCGCAGGATTTATCCAAACTGTGAAGCTATCCAAGTAGAAATTGGGAAAAATTGTAGTTTTGAGGAAGAGGGATTTGGTACGGTGTTTGCATGGTTAGGGAGATAGTGTGAGGAGGATATGAGAGTCTTACAAGGCTGTAGATAATTCATGATTAGCATACAGTTTGACTATCTCTACGAACTAACCATCTTTATGGTTTAAGTGAGATCCTATAAAAGTGGATCTCACATGTTTTAGCCTCTAAGTGGCTCTTTTTTTCTCCTAAGTGTCCATAACTAGGTATTTATATTCCATGAAGGTATAATAACCTCTCCCAATATTTTTAGAGTCAATCCGAAGTCTTTCCTTGGTTTTTCATTCCCATATTCTTGAGGTATGGGATTATTCTTCATCATTCTTGATCATTTTCTTAGATCTACTTAGATATAAATCTCCTCGATTCTTGGTTTCACAAATCTATACCTTTTTGGATAGATTTATTAGTTTGGATTCCAAATAAGTTGAGATTTTGTTTTGATATTGATATTAGAAGATATATAAGGAGGTTCCTTGAAGAATCAACCTGGATTTCTTAAGCATTCTTCACCCGTTGTCAAGTTTCATCAAAAACTTTGAGGTAGGTGGCTTCACTCCCGACGCCTCTGAATAGAACTGTGTGGAATTATTTCAAATTAATTTCCTAGTGATAAATTTATCATGAATTTTCTGGTTATGAATTGTTGGAAACCTTCTTTTATGTTGGTTTGGTAAATTGTAGAAATCAAGATAATTGGGTGTTTTGAATAAAGTTATTTATTTCTTGGTTTTAAAATATGGATTTTAAAATGGGGATTTTCTATAATTTTGGCACATGTAATTGATTAGATGTCTTCAATAAAAAAGGGGATATTTTATTGAAAGAAAATGGTTGTTTTGAAATTGGTTTGTTCTTTGGTTTTCAATAAAAGTAAAATTTTATTGAAATAGATATTTGGAATGGTTTTGGCATACATTGGGTATTATATGAGTTCATTTTTGATGTTCCCATAAATAAGGTATATGTTCCATTAGGGTACAAGGTGTGTGACCCTAGATCAGGGGCATGTGTCATTGGGACACAAGGTAATTGGAGAAGATATCGATCATGAGTATGGAACTAGAAGATAAAGCTTGCATGTGTGGGTGTGTTGTGAACTATGAAATGGGTATGCCAAAATGATAATATTAATTGTTTTTTATGATTTGATTGGTTATTTTATAGAAAAATAACTTGTTGGAAATTGGTTTTATTGATTTTGTTTTTACTTGGTTGTAAATTTTTTTTGGAACTTGTTTATTTCTCATTATAAACAGTTTTTATGAATTCATTTATATAAATAGTTTTATATAAATGTTTCTAACCATTATATCCTAGTAGGGTGAGTAGAGAATTTATTGGGAAAACATAGTGAGTTATATACTCACCCATGCTTTGGAACTTTGTGGATTTTGTAGATTCTACCTTCAGGGACTTTGGAAAAGGCAAAGTATCACACTTCTTTAGCACCATGTCATGATACATTGAACTACCTAGTGAAATTGGATAATGGAGCTTATGGATAATGGATTCATATTATTGTCTTGGAGTTTATTCATTGTCTTTCTACTATTTTCCTTGATGTTTGTTTATCTTCTACTGTTGTACACTTTGATGTGGTTTTGAAACACATGAAATTGTTGAGTTTTCTTTCTTTTATCCAGGTATCATTTATTGAATGGTTTTGTTATGGTTTGTTGGTTTATTGGTTTATTTATTAAAGTATAAATTATCCCCAACATGAATTTGAAACCCTTCATCATTTATTTCTAGCCTTTGGCACCTTGGGGATGTCACTTAAGACCCATTAATGACTCGTTGTACTCTGAACCCAATGATAATTAGCGGTTCATTACAATTTAAATAATACATTTTTAATTATTCATAAAATATTATTTCAAAGGTAAAATTTCAAAAATTCATGTTAGGATTATTTTGAAAAATTAAAAACCATTATCCATCACATAAAATAATTATTATTTTGCAATAAAATATTAAAAATGTGAATTTTTTTACTGTTAAAATAGGATTTTCCCTCAATAAAATTCTATCTCAGGTGTTACAATATATTCAATATTGTAATTTTTCTAAAAATCTATGTAACAAAAAAATTATGTATTTGAGAGTTTTTATATACCATCATAATTTAATCAATAAAAATAATATAAAATAAAAAATACTATTATGAAATATTATATGGTATAGTACATAATGAAATTAGTGGAAAGAATTCACAATAAATTCATTTACTTTTAATGAGAAAAAATATTGTAAAAATTGAAAACAATCCCTACGAGTTTTAAAAATAGATATGAAATAAGAATTTATCCAAAAAGGTTAGTACCTATAATAATATAGATATGAGTTTTCTAATTATTTAACTTTTAAAAGTGGTCATATGAAATGATTTAACATAGATAAAAGTAAATTAAAGGGTTTCATATTTTAATGATGAACATACAATGGCCAATGTGATAAACTATAAAATAAATAGGCATGTTAAACTCAGTAATAATATTTACTATCATATAAAATAGTATACTCACTATTCAAGGCCAAAATAAAAATGATAATAATATATTTTGAATTAATAAATATTTTGAACAAATAAAAATATGGATTTTGATCATCATGAAATCAATATATTATACGAGACCACTTTATGAATCATTAACCCATCAATAAAATAATTTACTAAAATTAAACATTAATGAAAGTAAAATTGTATACTTATATTCTAAAATCCATGAAAAATTTTAGTTTAAACCATTAATAAATTTCAAATGTGAATTCATACTTTTAAATAAAAATCTATTGGTTATTTCTATATATGGTGCCTTATAATCGACTTCTAAGTACTTGACTACATGTATTAATTATGTTAACTATTAGTGAAGTTTATTACTATATAATTATTTTTCCTCAATATGAAATATTTATGTGGTAATTTCTTATGAATTTATATCTCATTGAAAGGTCATAAAAATTCCCCACTATGATGAGAACTAGGAGGCCCCATGATAGTATTCTAGACGATATGTATTATTTTTGGATGATATAAATCGATGGGACTCATATGATTGAGTATATCAGGAGAGGAGACTCATAAGACAATGAGGAACCCTCTCACAATGTACACCTTTGGCAATTTTGAGTATAGGAGATGTTGAGAATGACACTCCCCAATAAGAAATCAACATTTACATGTTTCATTGCATGATTTTCTCTACAAACATGTGTATTGATCCTTATAATTTAATATTATCATTAACAAATACCATGAGTTGTGTACTTTGATGTATTGATGAAAACTATGATGATATATACTCATGGTAAGGTAGGATATACTTGGTGCTTCAAGTGTGATATTTCATTAATGGATAATGTGAGAAAGGATTTACCCCTTCATTCCTATAAAGGATGTTGATATCTCAATAAATTTGATGGGAATGAAATATCCTGGGTGAATTCAAGGACATGGTGTTTTGTAGGAGAGTTCATTTCCAGAAATTCAATGAAAGATACATCAATCGCATAGGTTGATGACACCAGTATGCCACCTTCTTGAATTGAGATATAATGATAAATTGATTATATTACATGGTATGAATTTGTAGGATTTTTTATTTCTTTGTGACTTTAACTAATTCATATATGGGTACCGTGGAGTGTTTCTAGAAATTAACATTAAAATTTAGGTGGTTCAACCTAATTCCACTAGGAAAGTATCCCGAAGGGTCATACACTAAGTCTATCCTTAATCTTAGTTAAATTCTTTATTTAATTTACTAGTCTACAATAAATAATATTTATTTAGTTTTTGTTGGTGTCCTTGATTTACCAACATGTTATTTGAAAAAATAATAGAGTTAAAAAAATAATAAATATTTATTTTCATGGTTTGTAAAATATAATATTTATAATATTTAAATAAAATGTTACAATGATGTTTATTAAATAAATGAATAATAATTTTTCAAGGATTGGTAAATGTCAAGGAGGAAATGAGGATCGAGTTTAATGGTTTGATTGAAAATAATATAAATGATATATATTTATTCTTGGTTAATCCATATGTCTTTTGAATAATAATTATAATAAACAAGGAATTGGAAAGGGGATCATGTGAAAATAGAAATCTGAAGACCTTATTTTATGAATATATAGTTACATAAATTTCCTAAGGGGCACTTTTATTTGTGTACAATTGATAGGGAGAGTCTCTCTCAAGACATAGAGGGAGTTATATAGATCTATAGTGTTCCCTAACCTCTTATTCTCTGGATCTAGTGAGTTAACAACAAGGGCTCATCATTATCATAGAAGAATTCTGCTGTGATCAACCACAAATGATGTATGAAATCGGTATTGGTCATTCAAGCACCTGATTGTTCTACATTAATGATCATTTATTTTGGGTAATTTGTGGATCACTACCCTAGGGATTATACACTTGGATAAAATAGCACAATTATGGTACATAAAGAGCTAATCAATTTAGAAATCAATAGAGAAAAAATTAAAAGATCAGGTAATTCAAGATCTATACTTAAATTAATTATAAATTATATGTGGAGATCCTCCTATTATAGTTTTGGTTCATACTCAAGTCAAGTAATCTATGAATTTCCTTTACCATGATGTAAATCATTACGTAAATCAATTATAATTTGTATGTTTAAGACTAAAAATATGAGTTGGGGATTCCCTAAAGGCTCTTTCACTACAAGTGTGACCTTCTATTGGTATCAAAGATCGCACATGTATAATTTATTATTATAAATAAATCATTGATTATTTACATGTGTTTCAAAATTTCTTTTACTTCATATCAATTTTTTCTTGAAATATAAACATCATATTATCTTCCCATTTTTTTCTCACTGACATAACCGGTAAATAGTTAAAATTAAAGTGAATAAAAATAAATAAAACCCATATGAAGATGTAAAAGGTTATATCTAAACAACACAAGTATACCAAACATGTACTCTAAAACCACTTGATGTATACTCAAGTTTCTATTATATATCTCATGATAAGATCAGATCAATCTGATGAAATTATATTTGTGATTTGATAAATTAAAATCAACACATATATCCAAACAAGTGGGAACATGGTTTGAAGAACCACATGTCTTGTAACATGTTTCAAAGACATGTAGTCTACACGGAATCATAATGGAGAACAAGGGGGGGAAAGTGTGATGTTTATTTTCTACATGACATGGGGATAGAAAAATCATGAAACAATAAGGTCACACGTTTTGTAGGAACACCACATGATATGTACTTTGAACACGTTCTTAGTAAAGAAACATGCCTAGTTCACAAGTGTGCCTTGTGAAACAAATAGTAGAGACTAGATTACATGTAACCTCATACACACCAATTAGTTTTTTGCAAATAGTGTGTGATCATTTTTATGCAAAGATAATAATTTGTTATATAATAAAACCTATTCAAATATGTTCTATGTTTCATTTATTTGATTATCCATTCCATTTCATAGGACTAATAATTATATATTGAATTAATATCCATGTTAAATTATAAAACTATAAGTTTTGTATGATCTTTTCTTATAGTTTATTCATACAACATGCGTATAACATATAGTGTAGTCCACATGTTTTCTATGTGTATTTTTTTACTACACATACCATGTAATTACTAATTGTGAATTGTGTGTTTGATTCTAATGAAATATAGAAACATAAAGACCATGCCTGATAGTTTGGGAGAGTAAATGTCATTTCTTCCAATTATAATTGTGAAGTTCATTAATTTTTTAAAAAATTAATTTATTTAATCTATTCAAAATTATGATTCATCGTAAGGATTCTTGGATGGTATTAATATAAATTTAATTATTTAGATTAATTCATGTTTTTTATTAATAAAATAATGAAATAAAGTTATTGATGGATAAATTGAATATGTAGTTTTTTCCCATTTTGTGTGGATGATCATAATATTAGACTATCCCTATGTATGTGATTGGTTTCTTTTCATTTATTATGATTAAATTAAAATAACCATGGTGTTATACCCAAGATTTAAGGGTTATTCATGGTGTTATACCCAAGATTTAAGGGTTAGTTTATCATATTCTTGATAAAATAACCATTAAATATTCCTAGGATAATGTCACTTATATTTTAATTTTTTAGTTTAATGGTTGATTATTTATGTTTTTGAAAGATACATGGTCACATAAAAGATGAATTAAAAATAATGAAACATAGAATAAAATAAAACCAGATTATGCATAAATTTTATCAAACATGGTTAATCACTTAATTAAAATGCAATAAATATTTACAAGGCATGTGATAATATAAATCTAGGTTTTATACATATGGATAAAAATCATTCAAATAAAACATTAAGTTGATATTTCATTACTTTACTTAATTAAAGAGATAAACCCATAGTTTAATGTTCTTGATCAGTCCAATTAGGGATTATTTCAATCATCAGGGAACTTTTGGATTGAATTTTTGGGTTGACTTAACTTAGTTCACATCAAGGGTTGACTACCCAATAAGAACATAGTTTAAATTATAACAAAGGGTTGAGAAAATATTCATCCATGATTTTAGGATCGGGGAGTCCTCTCAATAGATCGAGGAACTATGAGTTAATGTAGTTAGAACATTATGCCTACCTAAAACCCTTGAAATTACTTATCAGTACCAATTTGGGGATATGATTAGGGGAATATGAGTCCTTGACACTTGAATATATATGCAATAAGATATTTAAAAACTAATGGAGAGGTCTAACAGGTTTCAAAAAAATTGTGGGCGATTAAAAAATTTTAATTTAAATTTATTAATATGATGTGGTAATAAAAGACATAATTTTTATCCTCTCTTAATTTTTATAAATGGAAAATTACATTAATTAAATAATATCACTTTGATCTATACTAGGTAAGAATAACCTTGTCACTGGTATGAATTTATATTAATGTTATAGACACTTACAAGTTAAAATATTCCATGAATAGAAATAACATGTTCTAGAAACCCCACTTCCTAGGTCACTTTCCAATGATCCTAGTGAGGAAGAAGTATCTCTCTTTGGGAAACAATTTTATGATTAAATGGATGTACAATGTTTCATATTATCCTCTATGCTTAGTTATATTCTAAAAAATGTAAGGATATGGATGCATATAATATTGTTAATCACATTCATAATCTCTATCAGGAGAAGGTGAAACATGAGAGATATGAGATCTCCATTGCACAATTTATGTGAAATCTTAGAGAGTCGGCACATAATGGGCCTCATGTAGTTAAAATTATTGGGTAAATATGATTATTATTCAAATTGGGGTTTAAAACCCCTAATGAGTTGCATAAATATTTCATTCTTTCCTCACTACCAAAAACATTCTCCAATTTTATTTTGAAATATAATATGATACATGATGATAATACAATTTTAGAACATATTTATCTGGTTAAGTAAGTTAATAAAGACATGGGGAGTGAAAATTCCACGGTCCTTTTAGTGAAATAGTAAATGAGGAAGTAAAAAAATAGACAAATGATGTATTCTAAGACTAAGGCTCTAGAGTATCATCATTCTAAGAAGAATAAGATCTAGTGGAAAGGAAAGAAACAAGATGCAGTGTGTTTTTCATGTGGCAAGCAGGGACACTATAAGAGGAAATTCACCCCACCAAAGAATAAAGGAGAAGATATTGATACAATTTATATCAATTATAATATTTCCATATCTATAATTTAATATTATATACTACATATGATTCCCAGATTTGAATCCAAATATATGAGCCCAGTAGATTGTATAATGTTTCCAAAGTATGGTTGGATCTAGAATATACCAATGTATTGAGTTTTTCCACTGTAGCCATTGGATACTACCACATCACCTTTATAATATAATTTATTTGGTTTTAAATAATTTTTATTATGAGTCTGAAATTACCATGAACATTGTTTCTATTTCTTATTTTGACATGGTTGGATTTATTTTAAATTTTTTAAAATAAGGGATTTTACTTTTATAAAGATAGAATAGGTCATGATATGAAACTTCTTAATGATAGTATTTCTATATTTAAACCTGAAAAAAATATTACCATTTCATAAAGAATAAATTTCATGTGACTAATTTAAAATCTAGTTGTGGCATAAAATCCTTGGTCACATAGATGACAAGTATTTGATGATGTTATATCAAGATAGTTACTTAGAATCATTTGAGCATAAACCACTTGAAATATGTTATATATATTTACAAGGATAATTATCGGAAGCACCATTTGGTGGTCATGGTGAAAGGGACATAGAGATTATAGATTTTTTATATACCGATGTTTGTGAATATTCTCAAGTAAAATCTAGAGGTGGATTCTCATACTTTATGACTTTTATTGATCACTTGAGCATGTATGATTCTGTGTACATGATGAGTTATAAGTTCGAATCCTTTGAGATGTTGAAAGTGTTCAAGAATGAATTTGATAATCACATTAGTGAAATTTTAAATAAACCTTGTTCAGATCAAGGCATTGAATATATTTATTAAGAATTTATCAAATATCTATAGGAATATGAAATTATATCTCAACTCACTCCACCTTATACATTGAAATGTAATATAATTAGTTAACAGAGGAAAAATTTTGTACTGGACATGGTAAGGTTGATAATGAGTCATATATGCCTTCCATTATATTTTTGGGGATATACATTACATACAATGAAAAACTTACTAAACTGAGTACCAACTAAAGTAGAAAAAAACATTCCCTTTTATTTTTAAAGTAGAAAGAATATCATTTTCACCTATTTTTTCATGGGGTGGTGCAGATTTTTTTTAAGGATAGCTCAAGAAGAAAACTAGAACCTTAAGGCTTGAATTGTATCTGTATAAGGTATCCAATGTAAATAAGGGTATACAATTTATAAAACCTTTCATACAAGAATTTAATTATAATAGGATAGAATATATTTATTTATAGGGATCGCAACCTCGATAAAGATAATGAGATCATAATTGTATTCGATAATGATAATTATTAATATACACAATACATTATATAAGAAAAATTTTCTAAAGGTCCCCAAGAAATTAGTTTTTCTTTAAAAAACAATTTCTAGATAGGATCACTAGGGAGGTTAATGAACCAAAAACATATGGTTATATAATCATAGATGATGGGGACTCATTATTGATTAATTACACTTAACATTTCACCTAAAAGGAGGAAATAGAGATCTCAGAGTATGAAATATGGAACTAATCTATAAATTTTGGGATGGATTCCATGTATCAAAATCACATTTATGTTATTATTTATCTACTAGTTAATATAAATATTAGTGGTTGTAATTGGGTATTCAAGAGAAAACAAGGTATTGGAGGTAAATTAAATACCTATATAGTATGCCAAGTTTCTAATCAGTTTAGGAAATGTCAAGGAATTGACTACATTGAATCATTTTCTCCAGTTTTCATGATTAAATCTATAAGAATTTTTCCTTCTCTATAAAATTACCATGACTATGAGATATATAAAATAGATATAAAATCTATTATCCTTAATGGAAACCTTCAAGAGGATGTGTATATAACATTAATAATAGGTTTTGTGACTCCAAGAAATACCAAAAGGTTATACAATTTTTACTAATTCATTTATGAATTAAAGAAGGAATCCAGGTCATATAAAAATAGGTTTGATGAAGCTATATAAAATAATTTTTCTTCGTTAAGAATTAATTTGATACATGTGTTAAAAGTGGTTTAGTGTGAGTATATTCATTTTCATAGTAGTATATGTTGATAACATATTAATAATTGTTAATTTGATACTGGCATTACAAGTAGTTAATACATGTTTGAGAAATTGTTTCTCCATGAAGGACTTTGGTGAAACGGCCTAAATTCGAGGGATCAATATTAAGTTTAATATATTGAATAGGTTTCTTGTACTAAGTCAAAGTATATACATTGATCAGATCTTGAATAGGTTTGGTTTGGAAGAATCCATGATGGGATTGGTTCTGATGTCTCATGGTATACATTTTTCCAAGAAAATGTTTCCTTAGACACTAGAGGAATGATATAAAATGAGTATGATATAATATTTTTATGTGATATAATTTATTATGTATTCTATGTTAAGTATAAGTCTTGATTTTTCCTATTCACTGATCATGGTAGAAATATATCATGTTGATCTAAGTGAACAATATTGGACTATCATTATGGTTATCCTTAAGTATAAGAGGTGAAATAAGGAAATTTCATTTTGGTAAAGAGTATATCAATAGATATCCATCAGGGGTTATACATATTTTATATTTTAGATAGATCATAATGATATGAAGTTATATACAAGATAGTTCATTTCTCTTAATGGAGGAGTTATGGTCTAAAAGAGTTCAAATCGTCTTGTTGTCTCCAATTCAAGAGAGGAATTTGTGTATATTATAGCTTATGATGATAATAAGTAGGTAGTTTAGATTAGGAAATTTATCCAAGATATTTATTTGGCGCCTAGATATCAAAACCCTATTATAGTGTACTATGATAATAGTATAGTGGTGTCTCTCTCCAAAGAGCCAAGGCCGCATCAAAAAAAATTATGTACTTCAAAAATATCATATATTGAGATATTTTCTAAAAAAGGTGATGTTTTAGAGAGAAACATATCCATTGGGGATAACAAAACAGTCACCTTGATAAAATACTATCTTAGAAAGGGCGTTTATTTCCAGTAAGAGCTAGTGGACTAAAGGTTATTAACAGTTTTCTCTGGTGAAAGTGGGAGTCTATTAGAGTTGGGGACCTAGAACTGACCTCTCATTGCTTGATTACATGTATTCATTATCGAGAATATTAATTATGTATCTTATATCATCAATCTTTTCCCAATACAATAAATTGGTATGTGATAATGTCCTAAGAATATATGTCACAGTAAAAGGTCATATCAGTTTTGCACTATGATGAGGACGAGTAGGTGCTATGATGGTAATCATGAATATATGTTCTATGTATAGATTATATAATTTTATAGGACACAATTATATAGTCTATTAGGGGTGGATACTCATAGAAAATTGAGGAACCCTTCTATGGTTTACACCTTTGGTAATTTTTAGTAAAGGAGATTATGAAAACGAGACCCGCAACTAGGAAATCCACATTTACATGTGTCATTGGATTTTCCTATCTATAGATTTTTGTATTGATCCTTAGTAATTAATATTATTATTAATGTATACCATGATTCATGTATATGGATGTATCAATAAAAACCATGATGACAAATGATCGTGACAAGGTACGATATGTTTGGTGCAACATAAGTGATATTACATTAACGAATAATTTAAGATAGGATTTGTCCTCTATATCCTTTGATATAAATTGATATTTCAGTCCCTTTTATAGGAAAGGAACTTCTTGGATTAGTCCATAGTCATGTATTTATGTGGGTGAGTTCATTTTTAAAAATACGAAGAAAGTGACATTGAGAATATAGGTTGATGAAACCAGTATGCACACTACTTGATTCGATATATCATGATAAATGGATTATATTACCTGGTAATCATTCAGAAGAGGTTGTATGTCATAGAAACATTAACTTATTTGACTATAGGTTCGTTGGAAATTTGTTAGATTTTAACCTTAAACATTATGGATTTCTACCAAATTCTAGTGATAAAGAGGTCTAGAGGGTCACACACTAAGTGCATCCAAAACCTCAGTTAAATTAAGTATTGAATTTGAGAAGTTATGATAAATAATATTTATTCTAGTTTAGTTGATTATCAATATTTAATCACATGTTTTTTGAAAGAATAATTGAGTTAAATAATAACAATGAATATAAATTTTCATGGTTTGGAGAATATAATATTTATTATATTTTTCATCGAATAATTAAGTCATGTCTTTTTATTAAATAAATATTAATTATTAAAGGATCAGTAAATGTCCAGGAGGAAATGTGGACCGAGTTAAGTGGTCTGATTGAAAATATTATAAATGATATCAATATATTTTTAGGAGATTCACACGTAAAGTGAATAATAATTATGTGATTATTAATACATGGCTTTCACTATGAAATGGGAAATTAGAAAGGGATCATATAAAATTATAAACCATATACGTGCCTTTATAAATATTGGATTATATAACTTTTCTCAGAGAAACTTTATGTTGTGCACAATAGATAAGGAAAATCTCTATCATGATTGAGAGATATTAATATATATCTATAGTTTTATCTCCCCTCTTATTTTCTAAATACATTCATAGAACACCAAGGTTTATTTTTCCCCTATAGAATAATTATTTTATGATCAACCACAAAAGTTGCAAGCGATCTTGATTACTTGTGCTAGAACCTAGTGGTTCTATGTTCATGTTTAGAGATCATGGTTTATGTGTGTATAACCTCTAGAGTTTTTCTACACTTGGATCCTACAATAAAATTATGGAATTACAATATCTCATCAAGATAGTTACAAAATAAGAAATAATTACAAGTTCATGAAATTCATTACCCACAAATAAATTAATTATAAATTATATGTGAATATACTCCTCTTCTGTTTCCACCATTTACTCAAGTCAAGTTATATAAAAATTTCATTGGTCATTGAGTTAATCATTATGTAAAGAAATGATTATTCATAACATTAAGACTAAAAATATGAGTTTTTAATGCATAAAGTTTCTTTCATTCACTTGAAACCTACAATTATTTCATTTTATATATTAACAACCAATTTGGTCATTTAAAAAAAATATAAAAATAATATTTTACCCCCTTCAAATAAGAATCCCTAATAGATAATAACATTTTGTATCCCTATCACATTGAACCATAATCTTTAAATTCTTATAAAGTAATCATTTCATATTAAAAATCATCTAGAGTTTTTTTTTTGGATCCATTTAAACTAAAATGAGAATTATTAAAATAATGTAAAAACCATCACAAAAGAAATTATTGTAACCAAAATTCTATATAAATCAAAATACACTAATATTATAATTTTATAACATTTATCTAATGGATTTAATCACCACTAGACAAAAATTTGACACACATTAAATGAAAAATTACTAAATTTTCATCAATAAAAATCACTATAAAATAATCATAAAGTAATCTTCTATAAATATAATACAAAATCAAAAAAATGTTAAGAAACATAATCAAAAATTAATAATAGTAATAAAAAATTCAATATAAAATATAAATCATACAAAACTAATATAAAAAACCATTAATAATTTATTTGATTATTAGTGGGGTTTGGAATAACAAAGAGCCTTCTCTGAATGAGAGGGGAGAAGGATAGATCCTAGACCCACCAAGGCTATTTATGGAATCATATTAGGGGTGAGAAGTGCTATATAGGAAGTATGTTAGTTTGGGGGTGAACATTGGTTAGGTTGATAGATGGGGGTAAAATATAGAAGAGGGAATTGGGGTGGTATGTGTTTGGACCTATATTCATTAGTAATTGGTGAGTCAGGAGGAGTGGTGGATAAAGGGAATAATGGGTTGGGGGCACCGCCATACATCAAGAATCTAATTATTGAGGTTTGGGGGTAATTGGGCATCTGGCATTATTGGTCCAAGGGAATGACATGGGGGGATTTTGACTGAGGAGGGGGACACATGGGTGGGGTAGGGAAGATTTGTGGAGATCTATAGCCATAGTCAAATTATAATCATGACTATAGAGTGATGTATTGAAATGATTTTAATTTTACCTTGAAAATATATCAACCTATAGCCATAGTTCTGATAAATCATGGGCAAAGAATTGTGTCCATAAGCCAAAATTTTAGTAGTTCACCGCTCTCTCCAAAGTCTGAGATACCACAGTAATAATGTCAAAGTATGCACTATAATTGTGACTTGTTGATGTTTCCTATCATCTATTCTATAGTTCATTCTGAGTTTCTACTATGCCCAAATTTTACTCCACCATAGGTTTTCCCAAAAAAACATCCAAAAAGATCGACTAAATCATTACAATAACTCATGTCCATAATGCCCCTGGGGTCAATTATTACATTTCTATTTTAATTACAATGTTTGGAACACCTCATGTGGTAGATAATGTTTAATTATACACTTTACAACCAACTCCCCAAGCATCGTAGGAAGGACCAATTTTAATAATTAGGTCAATATATCATTTATTAACATTTTTAGGTTAGGAAAACATTGTTTTGGTGTGACCACACATCAAACACACAATGAAAACAATAAGATCGTAATAGATAATATGAATTCCACCTAGATTATTCTAGTAATAGTTTACTCATTGAATGTTTTTGGGAAACTTGAGCTCAAATTATTTAAATCCAAAAAATTATATAGAGACCCTAAAATAGGGTTAAAATAATCATAACATGGGTAAGACTAAGTGATCACAAGATAAAGTCAGAATAAAATACTACAACATGTTAAATTTATCCATAACTACTCTCTAGGTCAAACATTACATGGATCCAAAAAGATTCATAAGAGATATCACAAATAAGGGAAGATTTTGAAGTATAATTCACATCCTAGAATGAAATTTATAAAAAAATAATCTTTTTATCATTTCAAATACTCTCTAAAAATCACTTTTTTATTAATTACTTTTTATTTCCTATTAATTTAATTTATTTATCTTTATTTTTTGTCCTCTTCTCTTTTGTTCCCCATTCTTGTTCTTCCCCATCTAAACTTCCCCTATCACCACTCCATCCTTATTCCACATGTAAGTAAGGTATCTCAAGTCATCCATATAGTGAGAGTAAGTATGATCATTAATCATCCTTATGATATTCATAAGGATGATTTTTGGATAATACTTACAATAATTGTAAGGAAAATTCTAAGGTTATATGTATATTATCTATAAGGATGGTTCCCTAATCATACTTACACCTCATGTAAGGATTATAGGAAAAAATGTGGGGGGGGGGGGCTCAGTTTCATAGGGTGATCTTGACACACAAGTAAAACCATGCAAGGGGCCACGTAAGCGTCTCCCTGACCCCCTTTCACCAATACTATAGTTTTTTAAAATTTATAAATGTCCATACATTCATGGGATTTCAAAACCCCATACCCAGTACTACCTGAAAACTACAACACACCTGCAGACTTACTTATCTACCTTTTCTACTAAAAACCACAGTCTCAAACCCACTATGATCATAAGAAAAAATTAAACTCAACTTTCACATACCCCAACACATCCAACACTACTAAATGTAACCACAATGTACATGTGAACCCGAGTTCACCCCAAAATTGACCCCAACATACTTAGTCACTTTTGTTTGGACCCTAAAATATGTGAAACACTCTTTTAAAGAAAAAATTTTATATTTAATAGAAAAGATTTAATGAGACCATATTTTCATCAAAATTAATATATACCACTCAAAATAATACTTGGTTTTATACCTTTATAAAGGGAAATGTGTTATAACCTCCCCAAAATAAAGCTACACATCCCCAATATTCCCTTTTGAACCCTACTTGGACTCTTTAGTGAATAACTCTAAGTATTGTGACCGCATTATAGAATCATGATCCAATATATCCTCTTGTATATAGTCATGACTCCACTGAAACAACATTAAGTGATTCTTCATTCCACATAGATCATTTTTTCTTATAATAAACTATATGGATAGTTCATTCCTCAAAGGATGCATCATCCTCAAACTCGATGTTATGGACATTAATCGCATGGGATGGGTTAGGAAAATATCATTGAAGATACAATTCATGGAATACATTATGCATGGAACCATATGATTGTGGAATATCTAATCAATATTCCACTTTTCCAATCCTTTCCATAACCTTAAACAACCAGACATTCATTGGGGCCAATTTCCCTTTCCTCTGTATCCAATGAGGCTCCAATCATGGTGAAGCCTATATGAATACCAAATCTCTCAACTGAAACTCTATTGGAGGGCAATGGAATTTGGAATATGACCTATTTATACTGTGATATATGACCAACCACTTCCTAGTCTACTGAATATGCATCAAGGTCCCCTGTACGAGACTCATTCCAACCATCATAGACTCATTGGCTTCAAGAAAACAAAAGTGTTAATGGAAATTCCTTACAATTAAGGAATTTAAGAGATACATCTACATTAATATCCTAATAACTATTTTTTGGTGAACTCTACCAAATCCTAGTGGATATCTTAGGAACCACCTATTAAACCCTTGTGACGATGTTGTATTTTCTATAAATATAATTTTGATTTTGATTATTTTTTATACTTATCTTAGAAGAAAGAACATGTATTGATGGTGATATTATTGCCTAAAACATGTTTTAAATGTTCTTAAAGATATTGAATAATTGGTAAATTATAGTGATTCATTTAGAGAAAGAATAATAACTTGTAGAATAAAGTAATAACCTAAATAATATTGAGTTTTTTATCTACCAAGATCAGGTGATATAAACCTATTTAATGAAGTTTTTGAGATGATTTTAGATGAGTTTTTTGGATGATCCCAAATTAGGAATAATTAATGTGTTTCTTGGTTTCTTTTAGTATATATGGAATATCATGTAAGAAGTTTGATTCATGTATCTGATATTTTAGGTTCATGTGTGATGTTTGAGATGATGTATGCTATTTTTGTTAATGTAAATATATCAAAGTAAAATATCATATGATGACTGATATTTGGAGACATGTGTATGATATTTGAGTACTACGTATGATATTCACTTTGTGTGTAATATATTATAAAGCTCATAATATATTTTACCTCATTAAAGACATTTTTTACAGAAAATAATTTTTGGGCATGGAAGAAGTTTGGTCTAATATAAGGATTGAGTTGTTTAATATTTTTTTACTTTATAATATATTTTTCTTTATGAAAATTTGAGAATCTAGAATCAATCATTATAACAAAAGAAATAAAATGAGATATATTGGGACTTTAATATTCTAAATACCATGAAATTAAAATATAATAATGATTCTATTGTTAACTTCAGGAATGAGACAACATGATCCATATAAAGATAATGATTCAAAACAAGTATAAAGGAAGAATGATTGAGGGTGAATTTGGGTTTTCTGAGATGATTTCCAACCCACGGAAGAGGGTATCACATAACAACTGCATGAATTCATGCTTATATGAAGGATTTCAAAAGAAAATAATTTTTTTTATTTCATAGATAATTTAAATGTTGAATTAGACCATGATATATAAAATATCACATGAATTAAATTTAATGAGACAAAAAAAGGATTACAAGGAACAACTTGATTCAATTATTAATGATTTTGAATGATTCATTACATTCCATCATGATTCAAGGATATTAAAATAACTATTTTTAAAATTATATTCACACAATATTTAGTGAAAATAATAATCTAGAATTAAAATAATAAGATGTACTAATAATTGGGGAGTAAGGAGAACCGATGTGATGTTGCATCGAAGAAAAAAACTGAGAATAACTATATGAGATTATACTATAGGGAAGATGAAAAAGATCTACTTCTGTGGAGTCTAAGTAGAGGAGCACACATTTATTGGTGATAATTCTTTTGAATGAGTTGTTTCCTTGGTGGATTTAATATTGTAACAAATTGGTTCCAACATCTATATGATTTTAAGGTCATATTTCTTCTCAAGTTCCATTTTATAAGAATAAGGGAGTTATGAGTATGGGATAATAAGCATGATACAATAAGGTTGTAGTCATCCTTAAAAGATTTGAACCTCAATAGAAAATGTGTTATTTATATTTTTGTTTTAAAACCCATTATTATCTTTAGAGACAGAGAGGTGTTGAATAATTATCATAGTATTAGGGGGATTTAAATATCTACACACACTAATTTACCCCTATTATAATTTTGTATCACCCTTTGCATGATCCAACAATTGGTATTTGAGTGCATTCTCAGTAACTAGTGTTTCTCTCAAGCATATGATATAAATCAGGACAATTCTATTATCAATATAGGAATCCCAATTTTTGAAGGAAAATGTTTTCATTCTTGGAAATAGACAGGAATTACATATATTCTTCCATCGGTGCATGATGTTCTCAATCTCATTAAATATCATATCACTATTCTAGATAAAACCACACCATTTTCTTTGAAGAATAATATAAACAATCCATTATAAGAAAAAATGCTACACCAACGGTTTAGAATCATTGTTATATCCCCTAAAATCATTATTATAGCCTATAATGATGGTTTGATGAGTTTTTCGGTGATTTCCCACCAGGATAGACCAATTCCAAATGTTTTTTCAAACTGTTGTTATAGAAAACCTATAAGAATGGTTATCAAAGTTTAGGATAATTCACTAGTGTTTCTCTCAAATGTATGATATAAATCAGAAAAATTAAATTTAGATTAGAGGAATACCAATTTTTTATGGAAATAGGTTTAATTAATATAAAGATATCATGGTTACTTACATTATTCCTCTAGGTATCGATGTTTTTTTCATTCAATATGTTTTCACTATGCCAGATGAAACCTCATCATGGTCTCTGAATGACAAAAGAAACATTCACTATTAGGAATATAGTCTATACCAATGGTTTGTAATTGATGTTATAGCCCCTAAAATCATTAGTATAGCCTCTACTAATGGTTTGATGAATATTTGGGTGATTTTACTTTAGGATAGACCAATACCAATAGTTCGGTCAAACCATTGGTATATAACACTTATACCAGTGGTTCTCAAACCATTACTATATGTGAATTAAAAAGAAATTATTATACCAATGGTTTGGTAAAACCATTGGTATAGGTATTCTATTGAAAAAAATTCTATTGGAGTGTATTGATACCAAGACCTCCAAATTATATTCCAAATACATTACCAAAATTCTATAACATATTTTAGGTTAATATATATATATATATATATATATATATATATTATAAAAAAATTAATTTTGAAGTATTAATTGTTCTTATTATTACACTTAAATAATGGAAACACCTATACCAACGGTTTGGTCAAACTGTTGGTATAGATAGCTATATGGAACACCTATACCAATAGTTTGACCAAAAAATTGGTACAAGTGGCCCAAAACCATACCTATACCAACATTTTGGCCAAACAATTAGTATATATGTCCATTTACCATACCTACACCAATGAGTTTTTAGACCATTGGTATTGGCTTATTGGTGTAAGTCAGATTTCTAGTATTGATTGAAAATTATAGGAGGTCTAACAATGATTTATTATCTACTTTATGTGAAAAGGATTGGAAAACTTTTCATGGGATATATAATTTCTAATGATATTTGGAAGAATCTTATTATTATGTAGGAATGAAATAAAAGGGTGAAGAAATCAAAGATATAAATCAGTTGAAAATAGATTAAAGATGTTATAATGTTGGTGGATGAAAAAAATTTTAAAATTTTTACTAGAGTAAATATGATTTTCAACACTATTAAGGGGTTTTAATAAACTATAAAAGACTTAATTTTGGAAATAATGTTGATGATAATCCCACAAAATAATTTGATACAAAGATATCAGCTCTAGAATTTAGATATCTTGTATACATTACTATTTATAAACATTAAAACACTCGTATTAATCATGAAATGAGAAGAGGACCAAATATTAAATGAATAATTAAACAATACAATGGAATGGATATTGATTATTTAAAATGTAAGAATATTAATAAAGAGAATTAATGCTTGAATTAAAAATAAAATATGGAACATTATGCTAAAACTCTTTCTATTATGTCAATAAACTTAATAAAGGGAGGAATAGGTAAATATAGAGGAAAAATTAAATTAAAATGTTTTATTTGTGGAAATTTTAACTATTTATAATTCAAATTTACTATAAAAATAGATGATAAATTATAATAATAATCAACTAGTAATTTCACCAATAGGGGAAATTTCACTATGTTCATTCAAAATAAAAGAAAAATATTTCCCCTAGTTACTTCATAAGGAACATTATTTTAGTTGAGTAAGATGTATATTATAGTGATGAATGTGGTGATGATGATGAGGATGTTCCTAGAGGTGTCTCATAAGTAGGTCACATGTCATAAGATGAAGAAGATGAAAACCTAAAAGAATATGAGTCACAACACAACAATGAGTATAATTTAATGGAAGTAGATACTGCTAAAGAGTATACTATGATATTGGAAATCA
The DNA here is from genome assembly GCA_963277665.1 of Viscum album. Lineage (NCBI taxonomy): Eukaryota > Viridiplantae > Streptophyta > Magnoliopsida > Santalales > Viscaceae > Viscum > Viscum album. The sequence continues at coordinate 941,008,365 of OY728165.1, forward strand.
AAATTTGTTTTAAAGAAAGAGAATGTATAGGATAATAAGGCACTCATTTAAATAGAGGTTCAGAAAAAAAAAAGTATTTTAAAGAGTGAAAAATATTATTTTATAAAATAGATTGTGATGTAAAATCATGATATTAAAAAATGTGGAAATAATTAAATACATGACTTCAACCATTACCCTTAGGATAATGAAGTGGATAAACTAAAAAAATATTATAGAATTTAATAATCATGTAGAAAAAAAATTCAATTTGAATAAAGATATTAAAGTGAAGGACAAATACATCAAGAAAACTACTATAATTTTCTATTCTAAAAAACATATGGGGAAAGAAAAGTAAAATTGTATATATGTTTTATGATAAATTAATATTACTTATACTAAAAGATTAAATTAAACTTTAAATCTAGAATAAAGTATATTCTTGAAAAAAAATTAAATATTCATATATAAGAAAAGAAAAAAAATTATGAAATGAGTCTTAATTAGCTAGAAATATTGAAGGAGGAATTCCACAAAATGGATTTGTAGGGTCTAAATATTTAAGGGCTATAAATTGACTTATATAATAACCCATTTAAATTTTTTTTATCATTATAAAAGATTTTAGGGATAATAATGGTATTTTGGTTTCTTTGGACACAGTTTTACTACTATTAGTATACTAGGAATATACATGTGCTGACAAGAGAGTAAAAATAAATGGGGATTCAAAAATTATAGATGAGAACTCATAAAATGCATCAACAAATTCAGAATTAAGTTTAGATAAAATCTTAATTTAGAAGCCTATGAGATGTTATTAGATGATGGGATCAAGAATATAATACCTCATATGGGAATGTTACTTTTATCCAAGCTTAGTTGAATATATATCAAAGGTTCAAAAATAATTAGAATCGGCGTAAGATTGAGAAAAATAAAATGTGGTTAAAGTTTCAATTCAATATTGTAAATACAAAAACACGTAGATGATAGATAGTTAGTGCTTATATCACATTAATGTTTATATGAAAAACCTTAATTTTTTTTTGAAATATATAAGAGTTGTGAAATTTTTTAATTATATCTTGTTAAAGGTCAAAGGTATTGGAACAAAAAAATTGGTAAAAATAAAATCAGTCCATACAATATACTATTTATTGATGGGTTAAGGAATAATTTATTGAGTTTATCATAAATACATGTTGTTGGAAATGAGGTGATATTAATAGAAAATGGGTGCATTTTTAATAGAATAAAATATTTTCAATTGTTAAAAATGGTTTTAGAACCCCAATAAATCTATATCAAATTATGGAAGCATTTTTTGGATATTACATAAGTGAAAAAGTATAAAATAATCCATGTAATAGAATATGTGGTCATATTGTTCAAAATAATATATGAAAACTAATAAAATATGAGGCTATGAGGAATATACCCATTCTGAAAGATGATACCACTACTTTTTAAAAATTTCAAAATGGGGAAAATAGTGAAAAAAAAACTCATAAGGGGGTTTAAATTTAGATATCGATGTATCTTGAACTAATTCACTCTAATTCATGTGGTCATAAGACTATAATATAAACAAATAGAGAAATTTATTTCTTCAAATTTATAGATAATTCCACAAGTATGACATACATTATATTCATTTCACATCAACCACGATCCTAGGATATATTCAAGAGTTTTATAAGACTTACAAAGAAGAAAATAGGCTTATAAATAAAGATATTGATATAAGATAATGTGAGTGAATATGGGAACATGAAATTCACTGAATATCATAACAAACATGGAATAAAACATGAATTTAGTGCTATATATACTACTCGAAAAATTGATTCACTGGAAGGAATGATGTAATTCTAGTTGATATGCCTATAACAGTGCTAATAGATAGTGAACCATCATGTAATTACATGTTATAGGCCATCAAAACTACTGTAATAATTTAAAATAAATGGATTATTAGGAAAAATTAAAAGATAAATCCCTATGATATGCAGTTCAAAAGAAAGAAAAATTTAAAACAATTTAGGGTATTTAAATGTCCATGCATGATAAAAAAGAAAGATTGAATTGGAAGAAAATTTTATGAAAATTCCAAAGATAGAATATTTCTTGGATACACACAAAATGGGACATCCTACAAATGTAACCTTTAATAATCTAAAACAATTTTTTATAATGATGATGTGATAGTCTTTTCAAATGAAGAAATAATCATAAATACTATTATAGTAGATAGTGAATATGATGCTATAAGTTTCAAACGTATAGATTAAAATGTATAAAATATATAGATTCATATTTACAATGTTGATTCTATAGTTTCCATTGATTAAAATAAATAATTTAAGTCTCTAGAGGTAAATTTATGTATGACAAGACATTTTAATTTTAAGAACATTAGTTGGTATCAGAATGAAGGTGTATAACTAGTTAGGAAGATCATTCCCACAGGTCAAAGTAGTCTACTATCAATGTTTGGGCCATAAATAGTTGAGGAAGAATTTGAAATAAACGATCGGGATCAATATATGAATAAATATATTTACCAAATTTAAAACAAAGGGACATGGTAAATTGTTCTTAGACCCAAAGAAAAAAAATAGAGGTGAATGATTCTTTAAGAATAAGTTTTGATGATGTAGGAGAATTATCTATAAATAATGTCATGATAGTTTATAATGGATATTCCCAAATTGAAGGGGTTGATTTCAATGAAAACATTTTCCTAGTTTCCTAAACTGATTCCATAAGAATATTTTGTGCCATAATATCTTATAATAGATTCAAAATATTTTAGATGGATTTTAATTCAACTTTTATAAATAGTGATATTTATAATGAAGTATGCATACAATGTCCCAAGGACAATTTTATTGATTCTGATGGGAAAAAAGAATATAAGTTAAAGAAGTCAATTTATAGATTAAATAAGGATCCAAGGGAATGGTATTTAAATCTAGATGAATATTTGAAGAGCACAGAGTTCAACAAAGTGAAATTGTACAACAACATGTATAAAAAAATACCAACCTCATAACACTTCGTATGGTTGTGGATGTTGATTACATATTTTTCTCTTATGGAGAAGAAATATTGTGTGAGGGGTTTCTAAGTCACATGAAAAAAATATTTTAGATTTCAATTATTGGTGAAATGAAAATTCCCATAAGGATGTAGGTTACACAAGCTACTAAATACATTTATATTTTACAAGAAAATTATACTGAATATATCTTAATGAATTTTTACATAAACAAATCTTGAGGTGTTTCCAAACCAATTCAAGGTTAAATCGAGTAAGGATAAGAGATGAAAAGTAGTAAATGAGATGTGTTCTAGGAGCTTCATTAGGAGTTTCATGAATTTGACATCTACCAACCTAATATTGTATATGGTATCACTCATTGTGTCAGGGTCCAATATAATCCTTAGGAATCACATCTATTAGTATCAAAGAGGAACTTGAGATATATATCAAATAATTTCAATTATGGGATGATATACCATTATAAATATGAGTCAAATATAAGAGGGTTCACTAATGCAGATTGGAAAGGAACTGTAGATGATAGAAATTCCATATCTAGTAGAGTATTTTTTGTTCTTGTTAGAAGTTTTATTTCATGATATTAAAATAAGAAAGTAGTATTTATATTGAGATTAACTAATAATTAGTGTGCTTCCACATCACAGGTACTTACTCAAATGATATGGATGATGAAATATAAAAAATATTTGAATTTTTAGAAAGGGTATCCTTTGGTTTTAGGATATGATAATCAATGTGACATCAAATTTTTAATAAATTATGTGAATCCCTCTAGGTAAAAACTCATTAATATGAAGTATCATTTTTTAAAAGAGAAGGTGATAGTAGGTATCTTAAAATTGGATTTTGTTCTTTTCAATGAATAGTTGGATGATATTTTATAAAACCTCTCACAACTGAACAATTTGAGAAGTTTAGGCTACAAATGGGAGTACAACCAACTCCATCATATTGAGGTATATAAATAATTCAGTGTCATAATATATTTGTATTTATAAAATTGTTTTGTATATGTTATATATATAGTGAGAAAGATGATTCCCCTATATAAGAATTTTTTAAAGCATGTGCTACATGCTGAAGGAAAATTTTCAATTTTATTTGTATTTTATTCATTTTTTGAGCATATAAACTTAATGGTATGAGATTAGTAGTTCTTGAGGACATCATTGATGATTTATTTAGTCACTCTTGATTTCAAAAAAGAGCTAGCTCACATAGACTTAGAGAAAACTCATTCAAGATTCTTTTGCTTTCCTAAGTTTAATTTGATCCTCAATAACTAATATCATGAGTTTAATTATTGAGAGAAAGGATCTATATTTCCAAAAAAGTCAAAATAGGGATATTTTTAACCCTTGTAATGATTTTGAATTTTTTGTTAATATATGTTTATTTTTTATTATTTTTTGTGATGGTATTCATGTCAAAAAAAATTACAGTGAGAGTACTATCTATAAAATTTTTGAAGGTTTTAGAAGAGATAGCTTAGTGGGAAAGTTAAAATTATTATTTTAGTGAAATAAAGATTGATTAGAGGTTGAAGAAATTATGTAAATGGTGTTGTGATTTGGATCTATCGTGATCTGGTTCTACAAACCTGTTCAATGATGTTTATGAGATGATTTGAGATTGGTTTTTGTGGATGATCCAACCTTAGGAATAATGAAAAGGGTACTATGTTGTTTTGAGAATGTCTCAAATATCCTGTGAGAAGTTTGATCTTTACATATGATATTTGAGGCCCAAATATGATGTTTGAGCTGACATATGGTTTTTTTAGCTAATGTAAATTTAACAATGGAAAATATAATATGGAATATAATATTTAGAGGCATGTGTATATATTTTGAGTATCATGTATGATATTCACTCTATGTATAAGATACTGGAGATGATTGTAGGATATTCTAAATCCCATTATATATTTTAACTTATATAAGATATTTTTTTAACACATAAATAGTTTTGGGAATGTAAGAAATTTGGTTGTGTATAAAGATTAATCCATCTAATATATCTTACTTTCTAAGATATTTTTTATTCTAAGATATTTTAATTTTATAAAATCTTGGAATCCATAACTAATATTTATAAAGAATGAAATAATTTGAGAAATATTTAGAATTAAATATTCTAAATACTATGAGATTAAAATTTGAAGTGATTTTTCTACTAAAATCAGGGATGAAACATAACGATCAGTATAACGATTATGATTTTTGATTAGAATAAAGGAAATATGACTGAAGGAGAATATATCTTTACTAAGATGAGACTCATCCTAGAGAAGAAGGAGCCCTTCCATATACACATGGACTCTTGATAATGAGAAATGTTTCAAAAGGAATCAAAAATTTTGATTTTATCGAGAATTTAAATGTAAAATAATACCATAATATTTAAAATATCACATGAAGGAATGTTTCTTAATGTAATACCCCATGTTCCATATGGGTGACAAAATTATAATGGAATTTGGTTTTTTTTAAATACTGGGGGTCATATTTTTAATCAATATTTCAAATATAGTTATAAATATCAGGACACATCAAGGGAGGTGTTATATAAATGGTTGGAGGCCTAAGAGGAATTCTAGGTCATAGAAGAACCTCAAGAGGGGTTGGGTGGCAAGTTTAGCCAAGGTTGTCAAAATTCTATAGACTCACTAGTGGTACTTTTATGTAAAATTATGATTATTATGCCCCCTCAAGCTTAATAGAGGGAATCCCTCTCTTATTATTTTATTTTGGATTGTGTGGTTATGGGTGGGATCCCCCTTTTCTTTCCATATCCTCCTTTGTTTTGGGCTCACCTTGGAAGTGTTTTCATGGAATTTTGTGGTATGTGCTTACCTCTACCAACCTATATTGTTCTTATCCCCTTAACAATAATATTATCATATATTGGTTACGAATTTGATGTCAATTACACTAAATTATGGTTTAACTAGTAAAGCATCCAAGGGGATTTTGTGTGGACTACATAGAGGATACCATGTAATGAAACCTTCCCAAAAGTGCATAATATTTTCATAAAGGTGAGAAAAAACATTGAATTTTTTAGGTTTTTGAATCAATTTAAATTTAAATTCATATTAAATTGGTGTTTATCATTCTGGGTGTTTCTCTTCTTTCATAGGGGACATCCTGTTATAATGTTTTCTTATGGTTGGAAGTCATTCTAAATCAGTATATCTTAATTTAAAAATTTATAAGGTTTAAACCATTATTATTTTACTAAATTAATTTTAGTTTTATCATCATATATTAGTTATTTTTATTTATTTTAGTTTTGGGGTATTCCATAATTCATTATTGAGATGTTGGTTATTGTTCTGGTGTGATGAGGTTGAAAAATGAGCTTCTAGGTATTTATGCCTATTCAAATTAAAATGTAATTTTGTTTTAAGTTATTAATATTTAATAAATTAATTATAATTTTTTTATTATTAATTATTTTCATTTTTTTGGTTTTATGAAAGGGCCTTAGGTCTTTGGATGATTTTTTTGGATAGGCTTGGGGAGCCTCGATGGGTGTCTTCAAGCTACTCTAGAAAGGGGTTTCTATTTGGTTGAAGGTGGGTGGTCCTTATGTATATGCACTCTTTTATTTATTAATTTGTTATATGTAAGTGGTATGTGTCGTCCCACCACTTTAGGTTGTGTTACTATTTAAATTTTTTATGTTTTTTAATAAAAATTGAATCCTACATTTGGATTTCACAAGGTTTCGATGGCATCGATTGACCCTCGTTTACTAACTGGACATATCAGTCGTTGATAACCGATAATATAATTGAACTATGTGGATTGGGATACATGGATAAGGGGTTTTTTATAAGAGATAGTACAGGGCTAATTGGATCTCTGAGATGATTTTATGGTGAGTGTTTCCCCCAGTGGGACATGACTACTTGGGTGGGTTAACCTCCATTATTGGCAGCAGGGTTTTACATTAGGGATAACCTAGGACACATGGGAAAGGGAATTGAAATCAGACCATATCCTTAGATTGACCTACCTAAGAGGATAGATAGACCTTAATGAGACCTAATGGGACACTAGTATCTTCCCTTGTGACTTGTGACGCTAGAAATATGTTGGACGTGGGAACAGATAGAGATGATATAAGGTGTCACCTTATAACCCGTACTGGCAATGTGTGCTAGAGGGGTTGTGGATAGAGGGGAAAGGTTTAGTCATTTATCTAACCCAAACCCTATATTTGTACTTTAACTTTTTTAGTATTGGTGCAACTTTGAATTCCCTGATTCTATTCCTAGGACACAACCTAAGGTCCAAACAAGATGTGATGGTGCTATTGGGGATACCCAGAGTTACTTTCATGGATTCAACTTTTGAGACTATAGTAATACTAGTGTGATATAGCTCAGATGATGACATCAATATGGATGCATGATTTCTATACTATAATAAAAATATTGAGCTATATGATGAATTACCAAGACACCAAAATTCTACCTTTGGTCTATATGGGATGCTGTATATTCCTCAGGTTCTAGGGATTCCTACAATATCTTGTATTCAGCCATTAAAGCTTGGGGTTTTTTATTATCACGTTTTTATTATGTGATTTCTAGGTCAACTCTATGATATAGCTTGGTGATGATGTTGACGTTATGTATTCTTTATTAAGATACTCTTGAGTACTATGATCTCGCCATTTTTCTTTATGTCATGGCGGATGAACTTTGGGTCAGTGAATGCTTAGGAAACCTAGGAATTGTGTTCAAGTTTCTTGTGAAATTAAATGTTGAGATATTACCAAGACACAAATGATTTATTTGTTGATCCATGTTTGATGAAATTTCTGCCTATTTGAGATTGATATTCATGGATTTGTGGGATACACCTGCAGATCAAATTTTTATATAGTTGGAATAATATCATGACATGCTCAGAGACAACATAGAATTGGATGAAGTAGTTATGGTAAATTTGGGTCATGTCCCTAATAGTAGATAGTAGTTACTTATTCCAAGGAAAGACTTGGTACCACTGAGTGGTTACGGTTGGCACAGTTATCATGAAATATTTAAAGACACCCTGGAACAACCAAATCAAGTAGTATGGTGGTTATTTATTTTTTCATAGTTCATTTATTTATTCCATCCAAGCATTTCACATTCACAAACATTTTATATAATAATTTTGTATGGGACTACATTGGTGGTTCCATACTGAGTCATGTAGTCTAACTTTTCTCTTATGGCCATGAATTTTTCATGTCGGAATAGATCTATCACATGTCAAAGGCATAGGTTGGGTAGTGTCTTGGGATGATCTTGATGATTGAGCTCAGAAGCCTGATCATGATTGGATATTGGGTTTGAGGTGAGGCTCTTGGATGTAGTGGATCCTCTTCTAATTTATTTCATTTTTATTGATTTGTTTATGTGATCTTCTAATAGGATCTCATCCTTGTTTGACTATATCTCATCTGCATTGAATTTTATTACTAATTAGGTTGTTTTATTTATCTTTAATTATCTGATGTTTATTGTTGAAAAATGATGCTTGGATATTTTATCTGTTACTACTCACTCAAATAATGGGATATATGTTCCATGTGGTACTACTATATACCCCCATTGTTGTTCATAAGCCTTTGTTGTATAGGGATAGAAAGACTAAGGTCTTATAGTAAACCAGGTTTGGGCCCCAATCATGTGGAATCCAAAGTGTGGAATTTTACATGAGTTATAAGGAGGATTAAAAGGAGGGACTTGACTCAAAGATGAATGATTTTTAATGAGTTGATAAATTACACCATGATTCAAGGAGATTACAAAACTATTTTGTTAATGATATTCACACAATATTCAAATAATATAAAATAGAGAATTAAAAGGATCAGGTGTGTGAAAAATTTTGAGAGTAAGAAGAACCAATATGTTATTGTATCAATGAAGAAAACAGATAATATAAATGGGGGATTGATTTGTGAGGAATAAGAAGAAGATCAACTTATGTGGAGTCCAAGTGGAGGCACAAAAATTCATTATGAATATTTATTCAGAATTATTTTTTTTATTTATTGATATGATATTTTAACTAGTTGGTTCTAGTAGCTATACGGGTTCATGGTGACACTCTTAATCAAGTATGTTTTGATAATAAGAAGGGAAATGTGTGCATGGGATAATAACCACAATACACTGAGGATGTAATCATCCTTAAAGGAGGTGAACCTCGTTAAAAAATGTGGTGTATCTAATTTTCTTTTGGAATCAGTGAAATCTTAAGAGAGAGGTATTGAATAAGCATTAGAGTATAAGGGGAATTTTAATACCCATACACACTAACTCACCAAACTATGAGTGTGTATCACCCTTCATGTAATCCATAACCCATAAAATCTAGGACACGTGCCCAAATAATTTTCCCATGTATATGAATGGTTTTATTAGATTAATCATATATCTACTGGTGATAATTAGTACTCTGATAACCTATGTAATGAGAACCTTCTGCAACCCCTTCTAGAAGTGCAATGTGAAATAAGGATACCTATTTGAGATGACACTACATTATATCTTGATAAATTGTACTGGTTCATTGAAATAGATTTTTATAAGATTATCTATAAAGAAGGTCTCCTAAATCAATACGAATTGAGCCACTTTATTCAGTGTATCCATTATCACTCATACCATGTTAGTACTATGGGGTTTCATCTACAACACCATTATGAAATACATGGCCCATTTCCATTAAGGAATGAGTAATGGAGGTAGAAGACCAATGGGACACTATTTTGACACCCTCAACCCAAATCACTAGGTTCAATATAGAGTGTTAAATGCCTCAAGTGCCTCTCCATGTACACTAGAGGTTGTGAACTAGTAGTGATGACCTAATCCATAGAATATGGATAATATAAACTCAAATTATAGTCATAAAATACTGAAAAAATAACCAAAATTTCCACAATACATAATAATAATATGAATAAAAAAATAAATACAATATTATAATAAATTTCTTGTTGAATCATAAAAGTATACAAACAATGATCACCCACTGGACCAACCCAAAATACAAATAAACTCAAAATACAACACGTAAACCATGGCCCTACATCCATTACCAATCTTCACATTCTTTATCTCTACAATATTCCATAGTTTTACATACCATATCATTGTCTTGTGATTAACTTGAAAGCAAACATAATGTTTGCTCATGCATCAAGGTGCCAATGTAGAGTGTGATAAATACATCTCACTATGGTATCACCAAGTCCCTTTATTATACACCATCATATATATATATATATATATATATTCATGATGAAAAATAAATATACCTCATAGGAATATTGAACATTATATACTAACCAGAACAGCATGAATCCCTATGAATTAGGTCACTATGTGCTAACGATGCCACAACGACACCCAATCAAAAATATTTTTGTGTTATGACATAATTACACTTCATATTCACCTCTTATTATATCATACCAATTCTCAAATCATACTCAAAGGCTCAGGGTTGGGTGGTATCCAAAACCTAAAACTATTACCCATAGACATTGGGCATGATCATACATCTATATCTCAGCCCACTTCCAACTCACTTTAGCAAGGTTATATAGTATCCTATCATATCACATCATGAAACATCCCCCTCATGATGGTCCTTTTCCCAATCCTATCCTAGAACGGTTAAATCCATGAATGAATCATCCCATGAATCAATTATCTCATGATAGATAGCTACCACTCTATTAGAACAAGGGTCCAAAAAACATAACATGACTCAACCATCCCATGAAGGATAACCACATACAAGTCAAATTAAGGGATCAAAAATAATCCCATGACTCGACCATCTCATCGATGAATATCCACCACATATAATGATAATGCGAACAAACAAGGTCCACAAAACATCACATAGTTCAATATCTAATTATATGGTTCTAGTATCTTAAGACCTAGAACCCCATTATAACATGTATTTCCTCACTGGTTGGTTGTTTATTGGGACCTCCAGACCCATCATACTCTCAACTCATCAATAACTTCTTGAATCCATCACTCAATATTGATTCCTCATCCTGAAGGATTTTCTTAACCTAAATATCAAAGATCTTCCCAAATTCATGTTGATATCCTTCAACACTCCCTGTCCCACCACCCAGGGACCATCCTAAGGAAAACTAATCTAATCCACCTTGGGAAAATAATTCCAAATCCTCATGAAATTCACATGACCTATTCTTGGAAACCATATCACATCTCATGAGGGAGGTCTCTCAATATTTTACACTACGAAAACCCTTTATGGAACACCCCATATAGTCACAAATAACTCATCCTAATAACTGTTATCACTGATTATTAGTCAACCCTCAAGTGGTAATCCCTTAGGAAACATGAATCGAATGGTCATATCACCCATTTCCACTAGTTATTAGCCTCTCATAACTATCCAACTATCCCTATGTGAAAAAACCCAGGATAGACATGTCTCATATTCAACCTTGATCCATATATAATACCTTACATCACCTCAAACATCACTCTAACTCCTAGGAAATATAGTTTATGAGAGATCTCGATTCTCCCAAGTTCCATGATACATCTATCTCAAACATAAGACACCCAACATCATCTCATCCCTCAGCCCAAGGCCCACTTGGCTACTTCTGGTTCCCCTTTACTCATCCCAAACCCATGAAATATGCATGAAATTGTAAAATCCTATATAATTTCACATATGATCTTGTATTATAGGGGTTAACTACTGTAAAATGGTATTAACATCCTTGTCAAGATTTGCAACACCTATTCCAAGAATATTCATACCACCTCCATGATTTTACATGCTTATTCATGCTATCACCACCACCTAAGCTCCTGGAACATGTAATATGACATAAATAATTAATTGTAAATAATTATAATTAATTATTTTAATTAAACAAATATATAATAATAACTGAAAATCTCATCAGTCATTTTAGTCGCACATAAACCCCGATCAACCATACCTTGAAGGTTCACAGTATGCCCATGACATCATCAAAAGAAAAAGGCCTATCATATTACACCTATTTATCCACTAATTTTATAGAATTTAATCAATAAATAGAAATAAAATTTTGGAAACAACTTACCTCAACCAAAATGGTGACATGAGGTAGGAAAATGGCATCTTGGGACATCCTCCAGGTAAACTGAATGAAATACTCATCATGATCTAATGATTACATCATTCTATGACAAAAAATTAATCAAACCAAGACCACATACATGTAAAAAGTATAGGGATATAAAAGGGGAATAAAAAAGAAAAAATATATATTACTTTGAATCATCATCACATCGTACGAAGAATCATCACATCTCAAGGGGGATCAATAGAGGGATGAAGGAAGGGAGGTTTGGTCTAGAAATGGAATCACCCAAAACCCCTGCCTGGAAAAATTTTAAATGTCTATGAAAATATAATAATGAAATTTTTCCTTTTAAAATTATCATTCCCAGGTACTATGAGAAAGAAATTTGGTCTCACTGTCTAGCTGGTGAGCCTAGGTAGTGACCTGGGCTACTGCCCATACCTCCAGAAAGTTGGTGGTTGTTGTAGTTGTAATGCCTCAACCCTAGGTACCCAGAGTCAGTGAATTATTACATAACATTGGCATGATCACAAGAGATCAAGTCTCGAAATACCAATTAGTTTAGTACCCTAGGACATAATAGATACATACATAAGTTTTAAAGTACATCATGAAATGGAAAAACAACAACTTCTTATCCCCATTAAACACACTCATATCCCATATCCTATTCCTGAAAGTTAATCGTAATATACTTATTTGAATCCTAAAAAAATTAAAACATAGAAAGGGGTGATCTCAGATGATCATTAAGGATAACAATATAACAGAAACTATCATAAATAAGCATAAACATTTAAGGCAATGTATAAGAACAAAAACAGAAGCCTTTTAAACATAAAATTCCTAAAAATATGGCAATATAAATCAAATAATGGCATTTACTTGTTCACATGGATTCTACTAGTTGAATAATCACATGCAATATCAATATCCAATTTCATAATGATGGAATGCATAATGACGGACATCATAACCACATAGTCAAGGCGTCGTTCTAATACTACAAATAAGATTTTGTCAAGGCCTTATGCCAAGACACTTGTTTGTCTCTTGAGACCTACCGATGCATCGAGGAGATATAGTGGGCTTCACCCATCACTTACTAAGTCCAATGCATTTATCATATGAAAAGTTTGAAACATAACATAAACATTCATATTAAAACTAGAATACAAAATATTAATACTTTAACCATAAACCATGAATGGTATAAAAATAACTCATCCACAGTAAAACATATCACAAAACCTTTAATATAATATGGAAGATTGTATCATAACAGATAAACTTCAAACAAGTGTAAAATCCCTTAAAGGATGTTGAAAAGGATGAAATCAAAACTATTTGAGAGAAATATCTCATTCTATTTTGAAATCATTTAAAATCCACATTATGATAAAATAAAACATTCATTTTTAAATTATTCTTATAAGCTTGTAAGGGAATCTTTGAAGGTGTTATAATGGCATAAAATAGTCGCACCCACAGTATAAGTTAAAAAAACATTCTTACCTTAATTAGTCGGTAAGGTCATAATGTACCTTGTTTTGGAAAATGACGGAACGATACCATTCAAAAAAAATTTATAAAAAGTCAAACAAGGGTATAAATAAAATTAAGCCATATTATATTAAATAGTAAAAATGTTTTAAAATACATTTTTAAGAAACACGAATGTGGATGATAAATAGTTCCCAGTAAATACTTATGTATAAACAACCTTAGATAAGGAAAAGATTGTAAAATTAACCCTTACCTTGTACTTTTCCTTGGTCAAGGGTACTTTAAACTCCTGTATAATTTTTATTAAAATATACACAAACCAAATACATAAATTTTATATCATATATGATCTTCTAATATTGCGTTGTTAATAATATTTCAGTAGTATCATTATTTTGGGTGTTAACTGATTCATTTTCCTTTATATGTTTTGTTACGTAAGTCCTATTTGTTATGGGTTGGATGTATTTGATTAATTTATATAATTTTATTATGTTATTAAACATTATTTTTTAATCATAAAATGAAATTTATTCTTGAATGTTTACGATGGGGAATGAATCTCATCGTGTTCGTGGAGACGGTAATTTATACGTACGTACGAGCGACAATACCATTCTATTGATGGTGGAATAGTTTATAATTAGATGTTATATCATATATATAGAATCATTAACATGTTATATTTATTACTTAAATCAATTATACTCATTGTTATTCCCATCCAAATAATTAAGTGTTGAACAACAAACTACACCACGATGTGGAGACGATTATCCGTACATACGCACGCATGGTGGCTTTGTCAGTCATAGGATGGATAGAATAATGAATATGGTTGTACCATATTTAAAATAACATCACATTATGTATAAGGTACTAGATTTATTATTTTGGTATGTAAACAACAAAGAAAGAAAAAGTGGAAGAAGAAATGAACTTTGAAAAAGGTGGTGAAGTAATTACCTCTTCTTTGAGTTCTTCCTTTTGATTTGATCGAAAGGGATCCTTAAGTTGGATTTATGATCAAAATAAGTCCTATAAGTTTAATTTAGTGTATTTTGGGGGATACATGAGTAGAGGTTGGCCGAGAAAAATGGATTTGGAGGTGTGATTTTGAGAGAAGGTGAAGTACCCTTCTATAAGAAAGGTGAGGGTCACTTTAGGAAAAGTTTGAAATATTAATTTATTATACAATCATATTCAGTTTATAATTGATCCAAAAGGATTTATTGAGACTCTAAGGTGGGGATGGGTCGAAAAAATCCCAACCAATAGGTTTTAGACATGTTCATGTCACTATATTAACCTTATCTTTTAGATTTGACTCTTAGTTAAATAGTTTAATTTTTACCATGTATTCTTATTTTATTATAATAAATGGTTAGTAAACATACTATAAAAATTCATGAGAACCCAAAGTGGTTAATTATAGATATATATAACCTTATATAAGTCTTTTTTATGAAACATATATTTTTAGGAATATTATATCAATTAATAATATAGTTTTTGTTTTAAAAACTTATTTATGTGAATTTTGACACTATATAGTATTTCGTTTTTGTGAAAGTCATAACAACTTTACAACTTCAAAAAAAATATTTAATCAACCATAAAATGTCATATTAACCTAGAAAATTAATTTAATTCCTCAAAATTTTCAATATACATTTATTTGTAACTTTATAATACTAATTATTTTAATCTTTCATTTATAAGGTAATTATTGCATCATTATTGTGCCATAAATAAATTTAATTATTCAATGTCTAAAAATTATAAATTAAATACCATTATTTAGGAAATATTTTTATATTTATAATGAATATTTATAGTCAAATTTATATTACGTATAACCCTATATTAAAAATGTTTTAGTTATTAAATTTTGAATTTAACACTTTTAACTCTTCTTTAAATAAAATAATAATAAATGTCCTAATCTAATACAAGTGGACCAAAAGGATCAAATTTTAATCCTAATATTGATTTTTATCAAAATAAACTTATCCAATAGAATTATTACATGTGTTAGGGTAATTATAATATCATTTTTAGCTTTAATTACCCTATTTACTTCTAACCATGGTAAATAAAATCCAAAAGTTACTATTCACTAAAAATTATTTTCATCCTATTGAACCAAATTTTACTTACTAATATAAACCATGTCTATCAGTTTTTGAAATTTAATTCATAGAAGTGGTAAAATTACGTTTTATATAAATTTGCTAATGTTCCTAGAAGGTGGGTAAATGACTTGAAAATGTTCAATAAAATTTTATACATCTAATTTTATTATAAAATGAATCTAATGAATTACATTAAACTTATATAGGTATTATTTATCTTTTTTGACCTAAAATAAATTTAAATAAAATAAATAATTATTTAAATAAAAAGTAGGTTTTAAACAATAATGTAGTGTTTTTCACTATTCATCAAAAATTGAATGTTTTCTGAAAAATACCAAAAAATCACCCTAAGCTAATTTTGATATTCCGAATCCAAAAATGAATTTAATTTTGAAAAATAAAATATTAAAAATTTAAAAATGTGGGTATTACTATTCATAACATCTCCTTTGATTGGTCATGGTGTGCTAGAACTCGATGTTGCGTACAACGCAACCTATTATATTATTCAAAGAGAAGCATACTATGAAAGCGTTAGGTGTTACATTCTCCCCTACTTAAAATAATTTCATCCTTGAAATTTATAGAATACTACTGCATAAAAATATGTGGGTGGTTCTTCCTCATACGTTCCTTGGGTTCCCACATTGCCTCTTCCATCTTATGGTTTCTCCATAGAACATTTACCAGATGAGTCATCCAGTTTCTTTACAATTGTTCTCTAGTATGAATAATCTTGACGGGATCTTCAAAATAAGACAGATCAAGTTCCAGTTCTATATCTTTATAGGTGAGTACATGTATTTTCTCAACAGTGATATGTGGAATATATCATGATCTTTGGAGAGACTTGGAGGCATTTCCAAATGATAAGCTACAACTCCAATTCGTTCTAGAATTTAGAAAGTTCTGATGTACTTGGGACTTAATTTACCCTTCTTATTGAATCGTACAACACCCTTCCATGGAGATACCTTCAAGAAAACATGATCCCCTACTTGAAATTCCAAATCCTTCCTTAGGTTATCAGTATAGCTCTTTTTCCTACTTTTAGATTCTTTGATGTGGGTTTGGATAATCTTTACCTTTTCCATTATTTCCTCAACAATTTCTAGGCCTATGAGTTTTCTTTCACCAACATCATCCCAACATGTTCGTGTGCGACATCTCTTTCCATAAAACTCTTCATATGGTGTCATCTGAATACTTGAATGGAATCTATTGTTATAGGAAAATTCTACCTGAGGTAAATAATGATCCCATATAACTTGAAAGTCAAGTGAGCAAGATCCCAACATGTCTTCAAATGTTTGAATAATCTGTTCTGATTGTTCATTTATTTGAGGGTGGTATACAGTGCTCAAATAAAGTTTAGTATCAAGGGCCTTCTAAAGACATTCCCAGAATCTTGATGTAAAAATGGGATCACGATCAGAAATAATCTATAGAGGTACTCCATGAAGTCTTATAACTTCATTAATATATAGTATTTATAAATGTTCAAGTGGTAAATCTTCTCTTATAGAAAGAAAATGTGTTGACTTGGTAAAATGATCAATAATGACCCATATTACATCATTCCTTCTAGGAGTCTTTGGTGTCCCCATGACAAAGTCCATCATAATATCATCCCATTTCCACTTAGGTATGGGAATAGGTTTCATGACATCTCTAGGTTGTTGTCTTTTAGCCTTCAGTTGTTGAAAATCCATATATATTGACACATAATCACCAATCTCCCCCTTCATGTTTTCCCTCAATAATTTCATTCAAATATCTATAAATCTTAGTTCTACAAGAGTGTATATAGAAATTGGATCTATGAGAATCATCCAACAATTCCCTTTTTAGATCAGGTATGTTGGGAACACAAAGTCTCTTGCCAAATTTCAAAATCCCATCTTCATATACAAAGTCGATCAATCTCCCATCATTCATAGCATTAATTTTCTTTTTAAACTCTTCATCATCAGTCTGAGAACTTTTTATCCTTTCTAGTAAATATGGTTTGGAAACTGTTTGAAAAATTATTGATGTTTCACCATACATGATTATTCCCATATCCATCTTTACTTGATCCATGAACATAGGATCCCTTTCAACTCTCATATTGTTCAAAACTTCATGATTCTTTTTTCTCAAAGCATCTTCCACCTTATTTTTCTTCCATGGGTGGTAATGTATATTGGAATCCTATTCCTTGAGTATTTCAATCCATTTTCTTTGCCACATGTTGAGTTCTTTCTGTGAGAAAATATACTTCAAACTCCTATGATCAGTATATATCTCATATTTCTCACCATAAAGATATTGTCTCTTTATCTTCAAAGACAAGATTACAACTTGTAAATAAAGATCATGAGTGAGATAGTTTTGTCCATGAATTTTTAATTATCGTGATGCATAGAAAATAACTCTATCATCTACATAAGGACACAACTAAGTCCTTTTTTTGAAACATCACTATAAAGAACAAACCCATCATTCCCTGATGGTAGAGTCAATATAGGAGCATTGACTAATCTTCTCTTTAGTTCTTCAAAACATTCTTCACACTCTTTCATCCAAACAAATTTAAACCCTTTACATGTGAGCTTTGTTAATTGGTTAGCCAATCGGAAAAAATTCTGGACGAAGCACCAATAATAACCTACTAAACCAATAAAACTACGTACCTCAGTTATACTCATCAGTGCTAGACATTCTTTGATTTCCTTGGTCGTTGAAGGATCAAAAGAGATTCCATCTATAGAGACAATATGAACAAGAAAAGAAATCTCCTGAAGCCAGGATTCACACTTGCTAAACTACCCATATAATTCATTTCTTATAAGGATTTTCAGAATAGTGCAGAAGTGATTTTCATGATCTTCATATCTTTTTTAGTATAAGAAGATATCATCAATAAACACTACTAAAAAGTCTTCAATATATTCCTTGAAAACTCTATTCATTAGATCCATAAAAATAGAGGGTGCATTAGTCATTCGAAAAGGCATTACTGTAAACTCGTAATATCTATACCTAGTCTGAAATGCTATCTTTGGAATGTCTTCCTTTTTCACACCCAACTGATGGTATCTAGATCGATGGCCAATCTTTGAAAAATATTGATATCTATGAAGTTGATTGAATAAATCATCAATGTGGAGTAGGTGATACTTGTTCATTATTTTTATAGCATTGATCTCCATGTAGTCAATGCACAACCTCATATATCCATCTTTCTTCTTAACAAAAAGAACGGGGGATCCCCATTGAGAAAAACTGGGGAGAATAAATCCTTTATTACTTAATTCCTCTAGTTGTTTCTTTAGTTCTAGTAATTCTATAGTGTCCATTCTATAAGGGGTCTTTGATATGGGCCTTGAACTGAAAATTAAATCAATGGGAAAATCAATTTCATGTTCTGGAGGATGTCCAAGTAAATCCTATAGAAACACATCAATATATTCTTGCATAAAAGTTGCATCCTCTATTTGAACATTTTTTTCCTCACACATAGTTATTTCACTCTCTTCATCCTCAATAATTGAATTTAGTAGAGCTACTAGGGGTGGATCTTGATATGAATCAGATGGTGACGTTTCTTCTCTAAAGATAATGTACTTTTTATCATCATCCAAAATTGTTACCTCCTTTTTCTTAAAATAAATTTTTGAATCATGGTCTGAAAGATAATCCATACCAAGAAGTATATCAAATTAAATCATAGGTATGAAAATGAGATCAGAGGATAAAGTATGTTTATATGCCCTAATGAGAACTAATTCAAAAAACATTGTTCCAATGATACTTCCATTTGGAGTTTTGACTAACAACTCCCTTATTAAATCAAATTAAAAATATAAAATTTTCTTAGCAAAATGGGAGGATATGAAACAATGTGATGATCCATAATCAAATAAATCATTTTCTAAATTTGAGTAAACCATTAAATCACCTGACACTACATCATTCAGAGTATCAACCTCAGTCGTAGTGATTGCATAAGCTTGGCCTTTCTCCCTTGGCCTTCTCTGAGGTAAGTTTCCTTGGCCCTTAGGATATTCATTTTTATATCGACCCATTTCTCTACAATTGTAGCATCCAACATTTACATCATATTTCTTTCCCTTGAAATCATGAACTTGATGGCCTTTTTCACCAAAATTTTAACAGACTCCCATTCCCTTCAGAAAAGTATCGTGGTGTTTCTTCCCACATATACTGTAGGATGGAAATTCAACTTTTCCCTTCTTCCCCTTATTTCTATTTTCAGAATGTTTAGTGTATCTCTTCTTCTCTTTATTTTCTTTAAAGTCAAGAGAATTATAGAATTCCATTTCTATCTTGATAGCACATGAGACAATATCTTTGTATGCTGAGAAGGATTTCTAGACTAATTCTAAATGGAGAAATGTTTTTAACCCATAAAATAATTGATCAATCTTACTCCTTTGGTTACATATATAATCTTATGCATGCCTTTCTGAACTTATAATGATAGCATCATACTTTGCGACATTACCATCCTCCTTTTGCCTCAGACTTAGAAATTACATTTCATTATAATATAGATGGTCACGAGGAAAGTATTTTTCTAAGAAAAGATCTTTAAACTCCCTCCATTCCATATTTGATACTTCTTCATCCAACTTTGTGTTTTGAATTAATGACCACCATTGATCTGCATCTCTTGTGAGGTGATAAACTGCCATGAAAACTATTTCCTCTTCTTTACCCCCCATAGAACGAAATATTTTTCATAAGAAACTTATCCATTTCTCAAATACAAATGGTTTTGTGTTCCCATTGAATATTGGTGGTTTTTTCCTCATGAAGCGGTCTAACATTGATCCTCCATATTGTGGATCAAGGTGGTCTATATGGGTAAGGTTATAATTCATAACCCGAGTGAGTTGTCAAAGTATGGTGATAATATGATTAGCACCAGTTACATCACTATCTCTACTATAATTATCTTGAGTAGGAGGGAAATCCCTATATAGATTACTTGCATTAATGCAGTTTCCATTCCTTCCATTAGGTGCCATTTCTAAACAATGGCATACACTAGACTAGTTTATGAATCACAATACATTATTCCAAACTAATAAAATACCTAACATTAATTTAATAGTTTATAAATATAATCCATAATCATAAAAAAAATCATTGAGAATGTATTTGATCATAAATCCTTCATAATGGTTTGTAATGAAAATTTGAATTATCCTAAGAATATCCCCTATGAGTGTCGTAACCAAGAGTGCAACAAGGACCATTGTCATGTACCAGGATACCCTAGGTCAAGCCTGAAACTCCTTGTCAAAGTTTTCACTCCTAGGTAAATCTATGCTCGAGCCTCCTCTACCTACTCATATCCAAATAGGTATTTATTTCTTGGAAATTTAAAAAAATCTCTAAATTACAAAAATTCTAGGAAGTTATTCTATACTAATCCATAAAGTCTATCTTAGGGAAATTTTCTATAATCAGAGTTTTTATAAATCTAGCTTCCATGTTTTTTACTAAACCTCCTCTGATACCAACTATAACACCCCGACCCTGGTTACTGAGAGTCGGTGCATTATTACATAACATTGCAATTATAATAAGAGATCAAGTCTCAAAAGATTGATTAGTTTAGTAGCCTTAGAAGTACTAGATACATTCATAAGTTTTATATTACATCATTAAATGGAAAAACAACAACATTGTGTCCCCTTTTGAACACATTCATATCCCTTAGTTTATTCCTACAAGTTAATCATAATATAATTCTTCCCATCCTAGGAAAAATAAAATATAGAAAGGGGTGAGCTCAGATTCTTAGTAATGATAACAATATAGTAGAAACTATCATAAATAAGTATAAAAATTTAATGAAATGTATAAGAATAAAACAAAAGCCTCTTAAAACTAAACATGAACATAATATGGAAAGATAAATCAAATAATTCCATTTACTTATTCACATGGATATTATACTAGTCGAATAATCACATGAAGTATCAATATCCAATTTCATAATGATGGAATGGATAATGCTGGACATCATAACAACATAGTCAAGGACTCGGGCTGAGAATAAAAATAATATTTTGTCAAGGACATGCACTAAGACACTAGTTTGTCTTATGAGTCCTATCGATGCATCGAGGAGCTATAGAGGGCTCCACCTGTCACTTACTAAGTCTAATACATTTCTCATATGAAAAGGTTGAAACATAACATAAACATTCATATTAAAACTAGCATATGAAATGTTAATAATTTAACCATAAACCAGGAATGGTATAAAAATAACACATCCACAGTCAAACATATCACAAAACTTTCAATACAATATGGAATATTGTATCATAATAAATCAACTTCAGACAAGTGTAAAATCAAGGAAAAGATTTTTGACATAGATGAAATCAAAAGTATTTTAGAGAAATATCTCTTTTATTTTGAAAAAATTTAAAAGTCATAAAATTATAAAAGAAAACATTTATTTTGAAAATATTTTTATAAGCTTGTAAGGGAAGCTTTAAAGGTGTTATAACGGTGTAAAATATCTGCACCGGCCTTATAAGTTAAACAAACATTCTTACCTTATTTTTTTGAAAAGGTCATAAAGTACCTTGTTTGGAAAACAATGGAAAGATTCCATTCAATTTATTTTATAAAAAATCAAAAAAGGATATACATGACTTTAACCGATAGTCTAGTAAATAGGAAAAAATATTTAAGTACATTTTTAAAAAACACAGATGTGGATAATAAAGGCTTCCCAGTCGATACTTACATAAAATCAACCTTAGATAATAATGATATTCTAAAATTAACCCTTAACTTGTAATTTTCCTTGGTTGATGGTACCTTAACCTCCTGTATAATAGTTAAATAATTGTTATTAAATTATACAAGAACCACATACATAAATATTATATCATATATGATCATCTAATATTTCATTGTTAATAATATTTCAGTAGTATCACTGTTTTGGGTGTTAACTGGTTTGCTTTCCTTTATATGCTTTGTTATGTAAGTCCTGTTTGTTATGGGTAGGATTTATTTGACTCATTTCACAAATTATATTATGTTCTCAAACATTATTTTTAGTCATACAATAAAATTTATTCTTTAATGGTTATGATTGGGAATGAATCTCATCGCGTTGGTGGAGACAGTAATCCGTACGTACGCACGAGCGACAATACCATTCTATTGATGGTGGAATAATTTGTAATTGGATGTTATATCATATATACAGAATCATTAAAATATTATATTTATTATCTATATCAATTATACTAATTATTATACTCATCCAAATAATGAATTATTGAATAACAAACTACACCACAACGTAAAGACGGTAAGTCGTCCATACGCACGTATGGTGACTTTTTCATTCATACGATAGATTGAATAATTAATATGGTTGTACCATATTTATAATAACATAGTAGTATGTAGAAGGTACTAGAATTATTATTTTGGTATGGAAACAACCAAGAAATAAAAAGTGGAAGAAGAAAAGAACTTTGAAAGAGGTGATGATGTAATTACCTCTTCTTCTGGTTCTTCCTTTTGATTTGATCAAAAGGGCTCATTAGGTTGGATTTTTTATCAAAGTAAGGCCTCTAGTTATAAGTGAGGGTAGTTTTTAGGATAATTTTGCATAGTTTGGCTGATCCAAATGGATTTGGAGGTGTGATTTTGAGAGAAGGGAAAGTACCCTTTTATAAGAGAGGGGAGGGTCACTTTGGGAAAAGCTTGAAATATTAATTTATTATACAATAATATTCGGTTTATAATGGATAAAAAGGATTTATTGAGAAGATAAGGTGATTTTGGGTCTAAAACCTCTCAAACAATAGGTTTTAGAAAAGTTTAGTACACCATATTAAACATTTATTTTAGATTTAACTCTTAGTTAAATAGTTTAACTTTTACCGTGTATTCTTGTTTTATTATAATAAATAGTTAGTAAAAATACTATAAAAATCCAAGAGAACCCCAAGTGGTTCATTATTGACATATAAAACCTTATATAAGTCTTTTTTCTAAACCTTGCATTTTTAAGAATATTATATCAATTAACAATATAGTTTTTTGTTTTAAAAACTTATTTATGTGAATTTTGACACTATATAGTATTTGGTTTTTGTGAAAGTCATAAAAACTTTATCAATTCGAAAATAAATTATTTAATCAACCATAACATGTCATATTAACTTATAAAATTAATTTAATTCCTCAAAAGTCTCAATATACATTTATTTGGAAATTTATAATATCAATTATTTTAATCTTTCATTTATAAGGTAATTACTACATCATCATTGTGTCATAAATAAATTTAACTATTTAATGTCTAAAAATTATAAATTAAATACCATTAGGTAGAAAATATTTTTATATTTCTAATGAATATTTATAGTTGAATTTTTCTTATGTATAACCCTATATTAAAAATGTTTTAGTTATTAATATTTGAATTTAACACTTTAACTCTTCTTTAAATAAAATAATAATAAATGTCTTAATCTAATCCAAGTGGAAAAAAAGGATCATATTTTATTCCTAAAATTTATTTTGGTCTAAATACACTTATCCAATATAATTATTACATGTGTTAGGGTAATTATAATATCATTTTTACCTTTAATTACCCTATTTACTGTTAACTGTGGTAAATAAAATCCAAAAGTTACTATTCACCAAAAATTATTTTTATCCTATTGAACCAAATTTTACTTACTGATATCAACCATGTCTCCATGATTTTTTAAATTCAATCCATAGAAGTGGTAAAATTACATATTATGAAAATTTTCTATTGTGCCTAGAAGGTGGGTAAAAGACGTTAAAATGTTCAATAAAATTTTATACATCTAATTTTATCATAAAATGACTCCAATGAATTAAATTGAACTTATATAGGTATTATGTATCTATTTTGACCTAAAATAAATTTAAATAAAATAAATAATTATTTAAATAAAAAATAGGTTTAAAACAATAACACAGTGTTTTCCACTATTCATCAAAAATTGAATGTTTTCAGAAAAATACCAAAAAATAACCCTAAGCTAATTTTGATATTCTGAATACAAAAATGAATTCCATATTGAAAAGTAAAATTTATAGAATTTTAAAAAGTGTGTATTACTATTCATACTGACTACTTTTATTTATCTTGGTGTGCTAGAACTCGATGTTGCGTACAACACAAGCTATTGTATTATTCAAAGAGATGCATACCGTGGAAGATGAGGGTGTTACAGTAGTCGCACATCAACCTGTTATGTGATCCGATTATTTCACAAACACCTTGTGAATCCCTCAATACTTATAACTCATCTAAAAGTTCCCTTTATGTCAATTCAAATAGTTGAGTTCTCATTTTGATTTCCAGTTTCAAAATAAACTGTCCACTGAAAAAAAAAATTAAATTTCCTAGAGAATTTTCAACATGTAACATCATAGGACATTTTGAAATCCCCACGATAATTCTTCTCATAAATTAAAACCCATATAAATTATAAAACAGCATCTCATTATTTATTATTTTCATACAATCACTAATAACTCTCTGCATTCCATCCATGAATTCTAAATGTGTTTCTGCTACACGAAACGAAACACCAAGCCCAGGTACACCTGTTTTACTCAAAAAAGATCTAGTGCAATCCTCTAATTATCTCACCAATGTCTCACATGAAACTTCCATCATGCTTCCCATATCACCACTTCTAATTCTAAAAAAAATTAATTATTATATCCCCTCTAACTGAACTCTCCAAATATTTTCAACTGCACCCTCTAACATGCTCACCCAAGGCCCCATCATGATGCCTTAACACCCAGAGGCATCATAACATTATCTAGGAAAAGAAACTAATATTCAAACCTAAATCTTGATGTAAGTATATTTTTGGGTAAACAATCATCTTCAATAGTTACCATGATCCCCCAAGTAATAGCACACCACATATTTAAATCACACTCAAATCAGGCCAAACAATCACTCACACGATGTCGATGCTCCGACACTAACAATCACCAAATCTGAATCCGAATTCAAGTATTTTTTAAATATTAAGTAACATCATATATACATCATACCAGTACCATTATTCCACTATGAACTTCCATTGAATTATCATACACCACCTCCACAACTATTATGATACGAAGGTTGTTCACCCACAACTGATAAAAGGCTCCCATCCATTGGAGTGTTGTCATCATCACTCAAAAAACTAATTACTCAAACATGATAACACACACTTTTACTATTATTAAACATAGTGACTAGATATATCTATTCCATTCAAACCCAATAACCAATATGAATCAACAACCACCACATGTTCTTATCACACTAGAAAAAATGTCTATGAAATCCACCAAATTGTTCCTAAAACAATTGCTACACTCTCCAACCATCCAATTCTTTAATCCACACTATATGTCTTCCCTTACACTATTCTATGATCCCTGACCCCAAATAGGTCCCATCACTACATGTAAACTCCTCTTTCTGATTCATGACCATTCATGTTTTACAATGCTTCTGTCAAGGCCATCCATCATTAGTTGTATCTTAATACTATAATACACTATCGATGTCACATATTACCATAAGAAAATATCCCAATTCTTGCTAAAATTCACGATTCCATATACATTAAAACCTCTTTGATCACACAAATAATTTCTCATTAAGAGTGAACTGAACTGAAATCACCACCACACCACCACCATAATACTTCTCAGCTATATAGCTAACATAAACCAATTCCCAGTAGAACAACACATGTCCCACTCAAAAAATTTCAACCCAAATGAGAATCACGCATAACTAACATAAACCTCCCCCCACATATAAATAACTTTCCCAAAAATCCTCAACAATGCCCACTCTACCCCTCAAGTTGAATAATTCACTAAGAACCTTCTTACAGGTTCTCATCCACTATCTATCCTAGTCTCATTGGTCCTAATGGTTGAACACTCTCATGAAACCCAATCACACCACCTAAACCTATTTCCCTTGTATCACGTCCCATCTAACCTAGTCTAACATCACTTACCCAATGACCATTCCCTGAATTCATGTAATTCACATTTCATATCTCAAGGCATATCTTGTATACCAATGCTAACTGCATGACCACCTACCAAACATGCATTGTTATAAATCATGAGAATCTATCCACACTCCACCACACAGTTGAAAGCACATCATGAGAGACATTAGGGCTAGGGATTAAACAAATCCTACACCAATATCCTAAACCCTATACCCATATCACCTATTCACTTCACATCACTAAACCATGGAATATCTCCCATTCCATTTCTCAACACTATCAGGGTATCCACATCCATAGAGTAACTTGTGCCTAGTCCATTCACCTCTTGGGAAGACATTCCCTCATTGATCTATCATGAGAGAATCAACTCCCAAATTTACCCACTAAGGGTATATATATATATATCCCTTAATGAAGGTTTTGTATTTCCAACATTGGAGAATATTACATCATAAGCCCCACATGACCTACCATCAAAATCAAAATTAGAAAAATCACACACAAGTAGGTACATGTCATGTGATTATTATGTGAATAATAAAATTGATTTACATGGGACAATTTATAATGATTCATTATCCAAACAAAAATAATTATCTCCAATAATATTTCACATTGAATAAACATATCAACCATAACTGCTTCAACTAAGAACAATAATCCCATCACCCAACAAACTAGGACTTCCCACTAGAATAATATTCATGATTCAGCAGTCCTTGGTCCATCACAATCACTAAAACATTTCAAGAACACCTTCTTACCATATATCTAAATGATGAAAAAAAATCTATGATGTTACTCTTTGAATCCACCAACCTAAATTATCATGTTTGAGTTGGAGGGTCAATAGCCTCAAGCTAGCCTCCTCACACATCAGAGGTTTTTGACTAGTAGTGAGGGACTAATCAATATAATGTGGAGACTATTCCCAAGATTCTTAGTTATTGAAAATAAGAAAAAAAATATCCACAACACATAGTTTGGGTATTTATTAACAAATAAATACAAGGATGTAGTAAATTTCACACTGAATTATATAATCATACATAAACTGATCACCCACTAGGCTAATCCCAAATATAAAGAAATAAAAATTATAACCCACACACCCTGGACCAACTACCATCCTCAGGTCTCACAATAATTTTTTCCACAATACAGTCGAGCTACACCAGTGTGATCCAATACACATCTTGTGCTCAATCTAAAATTAGAAATATGGTCTATATGCCCAACAAGGAGCCTATATAGGATGTGAAAAATAAAACTCAACAGGGTCTCACCATATTCCCCATGTATACTCCATCATATAATTATATTAACTATGGGATATAAATATTGAACCTAATTGACTTGGGAATCATGTTCTAACTAGGACACCATGATTCCATGTGCATCAAGTCACTGTGTTCTATCCAAGCCACCACGACACCCGATTAATCCTAATTTGATGCCATATAAGAATTATAAATCTTTTTCAAATATAATTTAAGTATATTTATTACTATCTTATACATAAATAATAAATGTATGAGGTCTCAAAAACATCAACCCAATACCTGAAGACACTGGGTAAGATCATACAACCATATCTCAACCCACTACCATATTACTTTAGGTAGGTTCCATAAATATCATCTCACATCACATCATGACCCAACCCCATAATAGAGGTTCTTGGCCTGATCCTCTCAAAGAAATATACAATTCATTCATGAATCATCCAATGAATAAACTATCTCATGATGGATAGCCACCACCCTTTCAGAATGATTTTCTATAACTCACACCATGACTCAACCATCATGAAATGGATGGACATCACCCTTTTCAGAATAAATGATCAAAAATCATCCCATGATTCAACCATATATTCAATATATATCCAGAATATATCATCAAAATGTATATAAAAAGGGTTATATCCCATAATAAAAATCACATACTAATCCTAGTGTTCTAGTTAATCAAGACCAAACCATTCTTCATAACATGTCTTCTCACACTTTTCAGGCATTCACTAGGTCCTCCAAACCCATCACAGTATAACATTAATAATACCATCTTGAAACTATTGCCCATCAGTGATGCCATAGCTCAAAGTCTCATCTTGAACTAGATCCCAATGTGTTGTCTACATTCTTACTAAAGTCCCATGACACTACTAGCCCTGTTGTCTAATCAAAATCCCAAGATAAACAATTCTAATCCCATTTTGAAAACTCATTCTAATACCATAATAAATTTCCATTACCCATCCATGGGTCCCATCTCACATATACTGAGGGAGGATATTTAACCTATCACCTAAAGGGAAACCTCTATAGTATGGCCCATATAGTTCTAAAAAACATGATCTTCTCACAATTCTCAACAATGCTCAGGCCACCCTCAAGATGGAATCCTTCAAGAAACATGGGATGAATATCCATGTCACCCATCATCATTAGGACTAAATCTATCATGCATATATAAATATTCATATGAGAAAAAAACATGGCAACATGTGTCCCATATTTAACCTCGGGATCTCTCTAATGCCTCATGTCATATTAAACACTGCTCTCACCCCTTTTTTGACATATCCCTCTGGTGATCTTAATTCCCCAGGCGCTATGGTTTACTTTACTTGAGCATAGAAGACCCAATTTCATCTCATATCTTGGCCTAAGTCTATATCGACCACCCCTAATCCCCCATTGCTCATCCAAAACCCATGAAACATTCATGCAATAGAAATATCTTAAATAATCATATATATGATCTTTTATTAATTGGAAAACATAACTCAAAATGGATTTAGAATCCTCTCTATGCTTCAGAATTCCTCTACCAAGCTAGAACATTCCTTTGTCATGCCTTCCCATCCCACATCCAAACTCACACTACCACTCAAGCTCCAACTTCACATCACAAAACATAAAAAATTATTTATAAATAATTATAAATAATTATTTAAATTAATAGAACCTAAAATATTGATTGGAATGCTCACCGATCATTGATGCCACACTGAAACCTTGACCAACCACACTGAAAAGTTCAAAAACACTCCCATGACATATTCCTAACCAAAATACCTATCATTTGATACTCATTCATCTTCTAATTTAATCCAATTTAATAAAAAAGCATACTAAATTAGTAAAATGGATTACCCAACAAAAATGGTGATGGAAAACAGGAACATAGTATCTTATTATGTCATCTATACAAACTGAACAAAATACACATCCCGATCAGATGATTTCACTATACTGTAGTGACATTTTCATCAACCCTAGCCCAAATTCATCCATAAATTATAGGGATAGAAACAATGAATCCCAAAAAAAGAATTTATGATAAAATATTAACTTTAATTATCATCATGGAACACTAATAATAATCCCCATTAAAGGGTGATCAAAGGACATGTAAAGGGAGGGAGATTCATCTAAGAAATGGCCTCTCCTAATCCCCCTACCTAGTTAAATCTTTAGGGAACCTGGAAATTAAAATATGTAATTTCCCCTATTTAAAATAAACCCTACTAGGATCCAATGGTTAGTTTTTGAGACTCTTCGGTTGGTTGATGATCCCAAGTTGTGACATGGGAAACTAGTCAGCCCACAGGTGAGATGGTGGTGGCCTATGGGTAGTTGGTGGCTACTAAAATAACCTAAAAACCCCAACCAATACAATAATTTGTTCCAAAACACAAAGTTTCCCCAAAACATTAATCTTTATCCAAAAAAACTCTTTACAGTTTTTCAAAAACTCGAGACCTTGTCCCAAAATCTAGTTCTCTGAATGAACCTTTTATCAAATAAAAAATTAAAATTTCCCTATGAATTTCCAACACCAATGATGCAGTTCATTACATATGGTGTTAGTTATTACCCTACTTATAGGTGGATAACTATGTAAAAAATCGTCAATGTTCATCTTCATACTAGGCCACCAGTACTATCTACATATATTACAATAAATATTTTTACAATCTAGATGTACTTACCACTTCGAGGTGTTTGAATCCCTTATAAAATCCACATGCATAATCATAGAACCATAACACAAAGTCAAACATAAAGTACCTCACTATTATCAAGGGTCCATTTTGGTGGTATCTCCCTGCAAAACATGTTGTACTTCATGACTAAAAATTTAGAATCTGATAATGGGATCCTATTCACACTACTAAAAAGTGATAAAGTAAAGGACAAATATTTAATGGTTTCCTAACCCATGTACTTTTAGTGGTCCCAATATATCTCAAAAAAGAGAGATATCCCCTTCCAATCACTTTTGGAATACAATTCCAACTAAGTCTAGGTATTTTTCTCAAAGCATTGATAATGATGTTCCCCTTCTCGTGAGTACATGATAGATCAAAATCAAAAGACTACAAGGCCTCAACCCATATCATCTACTGAAGGATCAAGTATCACTATGAGAAAACATAATTCTGGATTTTATGCTATTTATAAACCATAAACATCTCACCCAAAAGATGATCCATCTGATAACATAGGTTTTTCACCACAACTAGTTACTCTACGTCATAGTTTTTAAAGTTTCTCTCATGTTTCATTAGCTATCTAGATCCTTAAATTACCATATGGACATTCTACATTCAGACTACTCCAAACCAAACCTTTAATGAAACATAATAAAATTTATACTCTTTACCTAACTCGGGTAAGGCTAGAATTTGTTTTGTTGTAAATATTACCTATATCTTTGAAAAACACTATATACCTAAATAAACTTCATGTTCTTATTGGACAAACCTATGATTGAAACATATAAGTTGGATAAGTCCTAAATATATCTCACATAATTTCTAACCATACCCAAAAATCTATATATTTAAAAAATAATATTTGTTTACTCCAAATAATAAACCACCCTGAACATCATTGGGTTCATTGATACTCAGTCCTACCATATAATGTTCCCCAATAAGAGTACGTGGTCAATATAGAAGTGAAGTTGGAGAGTTTAGTTTATATATGATGGTCCACAATCTTTCTTAGAACAATATGTTGAAGTCACATGTGCTCCCCTTTTAATTATAGTACATGATAATATCCTAAAAAAAATCCTTGAAGGTGTCAAGATACAGATATTAAACTTGATTCATTACATATATGAATACTAATTCCATGTTCATCAGATCTAAAATCATTACCATGTATTCAAACATACCATACCTACTTTGAAAATATGTGCAAGGTATGTATAAAGGTATCACCCTTAGATGTTGATAACATGATCTATAATCAATCTTGGAGAACATCCATGATCCTATAAGTTGCCAAAAAATTTCATTAATATGTGGGAGTTTATAACAATTCTTAATTGTCTCCTAGTTCAGCTTAAAATATTCTATACATAGTCTCAAGGTTACATCCAATCTCCGGGAAAATAGGACTGGATATTTCTAATGAGATATTATCATCCGTATGAATTTCTTGGCATCCAAGTCCTCTAACCAATCATTCATCTCTTAGTGATCTATAAGAACCATCCTATAAGTAAGTGTGTTAATAGGTTCTACACCTGGAATAAGCTCGATGGTGAAATAAATATTTCTCTTAGGTGGTAATCTAAATAAACCTATGGAAAAATCCATAAACTAATAAACCATGAGTGGAAAAATATTTTGACACATGTTACTATCATCCAACACAATGGTATCCATCTGACCTATAACCCACCCAGTTATAGGTGGTCAGATTCCACATGAACTACATGAAAATTTCTCTCTCTAGTATGAACATACTCACCACTCTCATGATATATTAATGACACTCAATAATGGTGAAAATTTAAATGGGATTATTTGGTTCCAACTAGTCCATCCCAAGAATCAAATTAAAACCCAATCGTCTCTAACATGAAAATATCCTAATGAAATATATGACCACTAGTCTCAATGTTTCATTCCCTATAGTGATAAATACCGATATATTGTACCCCTAAATGCAAGTTAATTGACATCACCTCATATATATATTCCATGACTAATCCCATACCACCCATTAACTAGTCAAAAATGAATGAATGTGAAGAAACCATATCAAACAATTCATAAGATAATACAGGGGTTACTAGAATCATACCTTAGACTATAAGTGTTTTGAAATCCTAGTTAGTAAGAGTATGATTAATGGCATGGTGGTGGCTTGTGCCTCGGCTCTGAGTTCTTTACTATGCCCCTAGAAAAACACTACTCTTCTAGAAACTGTTCCCCTGATCATAGAGTACCACAACCAATTATTTGACTAGAGTAGCTAGTCAAACTCTAGTTTCATTCCTTCCATGGTGTAGCTAAACCAACTATAGAATATTTCACCTATCTGATTCACCTACAATTGTACATCCTCTGAGAAAACTTGTAGAACCACTATAGTCTTACCATCCTCCCATATGCTCAACACTATAGTCATGGTCAATAATACTGAGGTAAAATGCATCCAAGCCCACCACAATAAATGAATCACACTAAAAAATCATCCTAAAGAAATTAATTAGTATTATGGATGTTCTGTCCAGATCTACCCAAGTGGGACCCTTCGAAACAAAAATTCTTTATTACTATAGCTTCACTAATGGTCCCAAAAATTGTAACAACCTTCCTTATACCTTGAGCTTCCCTCATTTTCTTCTCAATAATGAGGGAATGATTCACTACCTCTGAAAAATTATGTAGGAGAAAAAATTATCCTGAACTTGTATCACATACCTGTGAATTTCTTCAATACACATCACTCACCTAACCTAATCCTATATTAAAATAGGGGGAATCACTAGAAATTAGTGAAACAACCATCATATTCCATCACTAACACACCTCCAAGCTCAAATTATATAAACTCCAAAGACCTGTTAGGCCCTAGGGTCTTTGGAAGGTAGTAATCAAAGAACCTTGTCTAAATGTCCTTTTTAGAAAAACCCACATGTTGGTTTACCTAGATCATGAAATCCCATTAGTGCTTCATTGGTACCAAATGTATGTGAACCACGATATTTCCCTCCTCTCCATGTGTGTCTCAAGATAATTGAAAACCATCTACATATATTCTATCTAGAACTCAACTACTTCAGGACCACCTTACCAAAAAATAATGGTTGTTTTTGTAACTAAAAATCTCTAATAAGATCTTAAATCATTGGCTCAACTCATGAAGCCTCTATCTCTATCGAATTGATATCTCATTATATGATCTCACATAACTGATCAAATACCACCCATCTTAACGCAACATATGGATTTGGGCTAACAACCACTAAGTCATACTCATCAACACCTTATTATCAGTCTATCAGTGGTCATTTTGGAATCATTACTCTAAAATTCCAATAACATACCTCATATCAGTTTGCAATAACTTTTCTAGATATTATATCCTAGGGAAATAAATAACGAGAATACTTATTAATATTCTTTACATGTCACCTCAAAAAATCTTTTAACTTGGGTGCTCTCTATAGCTCTATCTATGCACACAAAAGGTCAAACTCATACATTTAAATATAGTGTTTATGTGATCAATGTTTTTCTATTTCACTTTTAAAAAAATTCTCATAGCTAAGACTTAGTCAAATATAGTTCCAATTATAATTTATAGAATAAATCACTTCAAAAGTTGTAATTAGAATTTTACTTAACAGAAACCTTATAATAATAAAGGTATATAGTCACATTTTGATGCTTTTATCCATTAATTAATTTTTTAGATCATATAAAACCTAAAATTTATATGCAACAAACTATAAAAATTAATTATAGAACATTAAAAAACTCACAAAAATTCTAAATTTAGATAACCAGTCATAAGAAATCATGAGAATGAAATATGAATCCTATATTCCTAATATTATTTATGAATACATTTCATCCTTCCATTCCAAAAAAAGATATATAAACAAATAAATAAAAAATAAAAACTTGGTGTGTTACTTAAGGTGGGTTAGATAAATTATCAAAATGAAAAGAAAGAAACACAATCTTATCCCTATAAACATATACTTCCTCCATAAATGGATTAAATAATCCTAAACACAATTTATACACCAGGTTACAACAACATAAAATCTCATTTATACAATTAAAATTTAGTTACAGAAAATAAATAATGCTTTGATACTACTTTGTAATGCCATGATGCCCTGAAACACTCATCATTTCCTAGACAAATGGTTGCTACATGACCTCAGGTGAAACTCCCCACATTCTAGAGGATGTTGACTAGTATAAAGGGTAAAGGGTGTGATTGTGGGAAGTTTATACTTTCATATTAGAGTGCAATAATAGTTGAAATAATAATATACACATACATCTAGATAAATAATAGTGTAAATATCATAGAATGTGTTAAAAATAAAATATAACCCATGTTATATCAAAATAGAAGCTGTAAAAATATTCAAAAAGTCATGTATCCAACAAAAACCTCAAGGGTGAATCATTTACGTTGAGGTCTAAAATTGATTAGAAGTATAAAATGGGAAATGACAACAAAACTGGTTTCAATTCCTAGTATGATCCCAACTCCCATTGTAACGACCCGAAATTTTGAATAAATCTTGTTTCCTAATTTCATGTGTTATTTTAATACTCAAAAAAAAATGTTTTATTTGATAAGCATGATTATAAATAAAATGAGACCATTGGTTTTTGAGTGTTATATGACCATCGGTCAATATGACCGCCGTGAACAAAATGTTTTGATTATTGTCTCTAAATTTAAGTAATCTTGGTTAATTATTATAGAAAGAAGATTTGATGGCCTCACCTAGTAGCCTTGGGCCGATCGAAGCCCATCTAACAGAGCTTGGGAAGGAGGTAGCACCATTGGGCTTTGCCCTGGACCAGATCCAAGCCAAACTTCATCATGTGAAGCTAGAACGGAATCGCCTTCGCGAGAAGTTCAAACTGATAGAAATTACTACTCGGGCAATGTTGACTGAGCTGCCCCAAAATTCTATCACCCTAGCACACCTTACTCTTAGGTCCTATGCTGGTATTATAAGGGGTTATGTAACGAGACCGTAATTGCCTTGTGTAATCCTTGTTTTAAATAAAAATTGGGATTTCTTCTTATGAAGAAGTTTATGAATTTTCAAATGACTGGATAAAAATAGTATGCATATTTTTGATGAATTTTCAAAAGGATATTTTAAAAAAAATATTTGTGTAAACCTTAAATAACTTAAAATGTGTAATGATTCTCAAAAAATGGTCTTCTACAATTATGTTCAGTACAAAATTTAGAGTCTAATAAGATCAACATGATTTTTGATGAATAGTAAATTATGAATAGTGATTTTATGATTAGGATTAGTAATATGACCAAATGGATTAGTAATCTCACTTAAAGAAAGTTTTAAAATAATCTAGGCACCTTGATTAAGTAATGTGATTCAATAAAATGGTTAAATAACGGTTTCATAAATTATTATTCAAGTATTTGTTTTTTTGGGTGAATAGTGTTTTTTTTAATTAAAAATTTAATTAAAAATTATTAGAAAATTATTTTTATAAAAAGGACTTTATTTTTGAACTCAGAGCATCGATATTATGTTATAGTAATTTTTGGGGATTTTTCTGAAAAAAATGAATTCTCGATGAATAGTGTTTTTATTTAAAAATTAAATTAAAAATATTTGGAAAATTATTTTTATAAAATGGAGTTCATAAATGTAATTAGAGAATTTATATTTAGTTAAGGTGAAATTTTGGGATTTTTCTGAGAAAGATGAATTTTTCAGTGAATAGTAAAAAATGCAGTTTTAGGGTTTCGGTATGTTTAATGACATCATAGCTGTGTCATGATGATGTCATGAGATATTTTAAGGGTTGGCCGGACAAGGGTGATGAATTATTGTTTTGGGGGCCCCATGTGGCCTAACTCCATGATAAATGCCAAGGGAGAGCACATGGGTTTGAGAAAAGCACATGTGAGGTGTCCCTTGGCCATTAATGCCTTGTCCCCTCACTTTCCCTATAAATACCAAGCCCTCCTCTCATCAATTCGACTCCCCACTCTTCCCCAACGAAGTTCTGGTCTCATTACCTCCCAAGGAGTCCTACCAAGGTGCCCCCAATCCCTCAAGGTCCCAACCTTTGAGGTTTAAGAGTTACATTTTAAGGTAAGGGATCCGACCTCTCTCTTTCTTTTCAAGTAATCTCTTTTATGTCATTTCTTTTATGCTCCTTATTCTTATGTTGGAGGATGATCTTTTATATTCATCCTACTGCCCATTTCATGTTCATATGATGAGAGACCCCCCTTTCTCTCATCAAATCGTTTTAATAATGTTTAAGTGGCGTCGTTAGGCTGCCGAATTTTTAAGGGATTCTTTCACCTTCCTCGTTTTCAAGTTCTATTTTCATCCAAGTCTTTCATGTTCCTTTTTATTGTGTTGGGGTATGATCTCTAAATTTATCATACTGATCTTTTATGTTCATATGATGAGAGACCCTATTTGTCCTCTTCAATTCATTTTTGTTGAAATTTAAGTGGCGCCGTTAGGCTGCCGAATTTTTAAGGGATTCTTTCACCCTTCTCGTTTTTCAAGTTCTACTTTCATGTCAAGTATTTCAAGTTCCTTTTTGTTATGTTGGGGTATGATCTCTATATCTATAATACTGGACTCTTATGTTCATATTATGAGATACCCCATTTGATCTCTTCAATTCAGTATTTTGAAGTTTTAAGTGGCGTCGTTAGGCTGCCGAATTTTTAAGTGGTTCTCCACCCTTCCCGTTTTGAAGTTCTACTTTCATGTCAGTTCTTTCAAGTTCCTTTTTGTTATGATTGGGGTATGATCTCTATCATTCTGGAATCTTATGTTCATATGATGAGATACCCTATTTGATCTCATCAATTCATTTTTGTTGAAGTTTAAGTGACGCCGTTAGGCTGCCGAATTTTCATAAGAGAAATCAAATTTCTGTCTTCCTTCTATGTTTTTTTCATTTCAAATGGTATGTCCTTGAAATTGCATCACCATGTCCATATATACTTCTTATTTTGTCCCTCTACTGTTTTATGGGTCATTTATTAATGTTTGACCCATGTCCCCTCTCTTCTCAATGTTTTCTAAAACCTTGTAACATAGCCGTTATGCTGCAGAATTTTCGTCTCAAAATGCCTCTCTCTCATTTCTAAAAATTATTTTATGTTATAAAGTGAATACTCAAAGCTCTTATTTCTATAGGGGTATTCACATACATTTCAAAATGTTCTATTTTAAATTCTGGGAATTACATACATGAAACCCTCTTTCCCTTTTCGTGGGTTTAAAGTGACGTAAAGATCATGTCTCTAAAGTAGTTTTTAAAACGTTATGATTATGAAATAAAACCCATTATTTTATGCTATATGGGTTATTTATGAAATGTTTGATGATGATATATGTGGATCACATGATAATAAAGGCAAATTTAAGGGTGCGCCCTGATAGCGCTCCAATGCATTGGGTAATGATGTAACCACTAGAGATTACAATATTCACGATACCTTGGTGAATAACCTTGGTAATTTTCAAATGACACCTTGGGGATGGACCTTGGTGATATGTTCATGATTTTCTATGTTAAATGATGTAGCCACATCTTCAAGTTATGAAAAATGTTATTTTTATTATGAAATGCCTCATGATTTATTTCCCATGCCTTAAAGTTCTTTTCATGTCCTTATTGAAGTATCTCAAGTTCACATGTAAAATGTCTCTCTTGTTTCCCTTATTGGGCTTTCTGCTCACCCTTTCTTTTGATGTATGTCCCCAGGTTATGAGATGCAGTAATGAACCTAGGATGAACTTAAGGAGAAGCCTTTCAAGTCTTTAAGAAGAGTGTTTTTGTTCTTTTCATGTATTATGTTCCTGGTTTCCAAGACACTAAACCTTAAAGATCCTCGGTTTTGTAAAATGTAATGAAAGTTTATGTGATAAAAAGGCGGGATTCTATAGTTGGTATCAAAGGATGGTTTAGTTATTTGTGGAAATTAGGATATAAAAACTTTAGGAAGAACCCTATAGAAGAGTTTAAATATAGGAAATCTTCCTGGTATTTTGGTGAGTATTGAGTAAGGGGTTTCCAAGCAAATACATCCCTGTCTGGATACGAGCAGGTAGAGGTGGCTCTGGCACAGATGTACATAGGGGTAAAAACCGAAAACACCGCTTTGAGCTAGACTCGAACGGGAACTGGTACACGACAACGGGCCTTGCTGCACTCTTGGTTACGACACTCCCGAGGGATATGCTTTGGTAAATTCATAAGCTTAGTATGAACCATTGTTAAAGGAACAAAGATAAAATAAAATAAAGGTTCACATAAGAATATATGATCATGGATAACCTAGGAGGGAACCTAGGGGATCACAAGTTAGGGTATACTTTACTTCTACATGTTATCCTTAGATGCTTTAAGTTTCTTTTCATGATTATTGGCTAAGTATTTAAGCCCCTAACTATAGCTTCTTTCCTTAGTTAATGGCGGGAAATGGAAGAGCATGTCCCAACAACCAATGTGATAGGAAATGCTATGATTGCCGTATTAATACGACAGATATGATTAGGGGATTAAAAGATGATTATTATTTTGGAATAAGTTCACTATTTTGAGGACCATATATGATCAAGGTAAATAGATTACTATGGTATTTTCATTGAGGAGTAAGGTTTATTTATATTTTGATGAATCAATGAATTTAAGGTGGACTTATAGTAATTTAGGTTACTTACGGGAATGATTAACCTATCTTGGGTAAAATATGTTTAGGTTAGCTACTTTTGTTATAAGATGTTAGGAGTGGTCGATGTTGTTTGGAGATGAACAATGAAGTTTATTTTGGAAGACTATGTTATCAAATCCTTCTTGTATTTGGGTTTCAATCTTAGTTTGGTTTATTTTGAGGAATTTTAAGGACTGTTATTTATGGAATGGTCTATGATGAACTTTGGGTATTACCATGGAACTTTGAAGATTTAAAAGTAGTTTCCATTCCTATGGGATTCTTTTTGAAGAGTTGTTTTACCTTACCCTTTCTAAATTTGGGATAATGCTTAAAGATAGAAGAAATAGATAGTTGATCTTTTGTGGATTATGTGAT
Organism: Viscum album; assembly: GCA_963277665.1. NCBI lineage: Eukaryota > Viridiplantae > Streptophyta > Magnoliopsida > Santalales > Viscaceae > Viscum > Viscum album. The sequence goes on from OY728165.1 coordinate 941,048,410, forward strand.
TCTCTAGAAGATGATTCTTGTGTTTTGATGAGACCAAGTAGTTTTGAATGCTCATCGTTTGGAGAAAATATTAGTTTTGGTAGAAGCTTATTAAAGTATGAAACTCTACATGAAGGTAGATATATTTCCTTATGTTTTTTTTATCTATGTTGTAAATGAATTCCTCAAAGTTATGAAAAGGAACGTAAAACAAAAACGTTGTTGGTTTACATTTCCTACTGGGTAATCAAAGACCACTTACACACATCATAATTTTGGGATTTTCTGGTGGTTAACTTCCTTCTAATCATGTTTTCTATCACTCTCCTTTAGAAAGTTACCCTTTGTTTTCTCCTCCATGTCCATGTTTCCTACATTGAATCCTAGTATGAGTAAACTCGGGTGGCCTTTGTACTTCCTTTTCTTTCTTTTAAAGTAATAGTGTTACTGACTCTTTTTCCGATGTGGGACTTTCAATGAAATTTCCAAACCCAATTTAAAAAAAATTGCGAGGACGCAATTTCTTAAGGGGGGAAGATTGTAACGACCCGAAATTTTGAATAAATCTTGTTTCCTAATTTCATGTGTTATTTTAATACTCAAAAAAAATGTTTTATTTGATAAGCATGATTATAAATAAAATGAGACCATTGGTTTTTGAGTGTTATATGACCATCGGTCAATATGACCGCCGTGAACAAAATGTTTTGATTATTGTCTCTAAATTTAAGTAGTCTTGGTTAATTATTATAGAAAGAAGATTTGATGGCCTCACCTAGTAGCCTTGGGCCGATCGAAGCCCATCTAACAGAGCTTGGGAAGGAGGTAGCACCATTGGGCTTTGCCCTGGACCAGATCCAAGCCGAACTTCATCATGTGAAGCTAGAACGGAATCGCCTTCGCGAGAAGTTCAAACTGATAGAAATTACTACTCGGGCAATGTTGACTGAGCCGCCCCAAAATTCTATCACCCTAGCACACCTTACTCTTAGGTCCTATGCTGGTATTATAAGGGGTTATGTAACGAGACCGTAATTGCCTTGTGTAATCCTTGTTTTAAATAAAAATTGGGATTTCTTCTTATGAAGAAGTTTATGAATTTTCAAATGACTGGATAAAAATATTATTGATATTTTTGATGAATTTTCAAAAGGATATTTTAAAAAAAAAAATATTTGTGTAAACCTTAAATAACTTAAAATGTGTAATGATTCTCAAAAAATGGTCTTCTACAATTATGTTCAGTACGAAATTTAGAGTCTAATAAGATCAACATGATTTTTGATGAATAGTAAATTATGAATAGTGATTTTATGATTAGGATTAGTAATATGACCAAATGGATTAGTAATCTCACTTAAAGAAAGTTTTAAAATAATCTAGGCACCTTGATTAAGTAATGTGATTCAATAAAATGGTTAAATAACGGTTTCATAAATTATTATTCAAGTATTAGTTTTTTCGGGTGAATAGTGTTTTTTTTAATTAAAAATTTAATTAAAAATAATTAGAAAATTATTTTTATAAAAAGGACTTTATTTTTGAACTCAGAGCATCGATATTATGTTATGGTAATTTTTGGGGATTTTTCTGAAAAAAAATGAATTCTCGATGAATAGTGTTTTTATTTAAAAATTAAATTAAAAATATTTGGAAAATTATTTTTATAAAATGGAGTTCATAAATGTAATTAGAGCATCTATATTTAGTTAAGGTGAAATTTTGGGATTTTTCTGAGAAAGATGAATTTTTCAGTGAATAGTAAAAATGCAGTTTTAGGGTTTCGGTATGTTTAATGACATCATAGCTGTGTCATGATGATGTCATGAGATATTTTAAGGGTTGGCCGGCCAAGGGTGATGAATTATTGTTTTGGGGGCCCCATGTGGCCTAACTCCATGATAAATGCCAAGGGAGAGCACATGGGTTTGAGAAAAGCACATGTGAGGTGTCCCTTGGACATTAATGCCTTGTCCCCTCACTTTCCCTATAAATACCAAGCCCTCCTCTCATCAATTCGACTCCCCACTCTTCCCCAACAAAGTTATGGTCTCATTACCTCCCAAGGAGTCCTCCCAAGGTGCCCCCAAGCCCTCAAGGTCCCAACCTTTGAGGTTTAAGAGTTACATTTTAAGGTAAGGGATCCGACCTCTCTCTTTCTTTTCAAGTAATCTCTTTTATGTCATTTCTTTTATGCTCCTTATTCTTATGTTGGAGGATGCTCTTTTATATTCATCCTACTTCCCATTTCATGTTCATATGATGAGAGACCCCCCTTTCTCTCATCAAATCGTTTTAAGAATGTTTAAGTGGCGCCGTTAGGCTGCCGAATTTTTAAGGGATTCTTTCACCTTCCTCGTTTTCAAGTTCTATTTTCATCCAAGTATTTCATGTTCCTTTTTATTGTGTTGGGGTATGATATCTAAATTTATCATACTGATATTTTATGGTCATATTATGAGAGACCCTATTTGACCTCTTCAATTCATTTTTGTTGAAATTTAAGTGGCGTCGTTAGGCTGCCGAATTTTTAAGGGATTCTTTCACCCTTCTCGTTTTTCAAGTTCTACTTTCATGTCAAGTCTTTCAAGTTTCTTTTTGTTATGTTGGGGTATGATCTCTATATCTATAATACTGTACTCTTATGTTAATATTATGAGAGACCCCATTTGATCTCTTCAATTCAGTATTTTGAAGTTTTAAGTGGCGCCGTTAGGCTGCCGAATTTTTAAGTGGTTCTCCACCCTTCCCTTTTTGAAGTTCTACTTTCATGTCAGTTCTTTCAAGTTACTTTTTGTTATGATTGGGGTATGATCTCTATCATGCTGTAATCTTATGTTCATATGATGAGATACCCTATTTGATCTCATCAATTCATTTTTGTTGAAGTTTAAGTGACGCCGTTAGGCTGCCGAATTTTCATAAGAGAAATCAAATTTCTGTCTTCCTTCTATGTTTTTTTCATTTCAAATGGTATGTCCTTGAAATTGCATCACCATGTCCATATATACTTCTTATTTTGTCCCTCTACTATTTTATGGGTCATTTATTAATGTTTGACCCATGTCCCCTCTCTTCTCAATGTTTTCTAAAACCTTGTAACATAGCCGTTATGCTGCAGAATTTTCGTCTCAAAATGCCTCTCTCTCATTTCTAAAAATTATTTTATGTTATAAAGTGAATACTCAAAGCTCTTATTTCTACAGGGGTATTCACATACATATCAAAATGTTCTATTTTAAATTCTGGGAATTACATACATGAAACCCTCTTTCCCTTTTCGTGGGTTTAAAGTGACGTAAAGATCATGTCTCTAAAGTAGTTTTTAAAACGTTATGATTATGAAATGAAACCCCTTATTTTATGCTATATGGGTTATTTATGAAATGTTTGATGATGATATATGTGGCTCACATGATAATAAAGGCAAATTTAAGGGTGCACCCTGATAGCGCTCCAATGCATTGGGTAATGATGTAACCACTAGAGATTACAATATTCATGATACCTTGGTGAATAACCTTGGTAATTTTCAAATGACACCTTGGGGATGGACCTTGGTGATATGTTCATGATTTTCTATGTTAAATGATGTAGCCACATCTTCAAGTTATGAAAAATGTTATTTTTATTATGAAATGCCTCATGATTTCTTTCTCATGCCTTAAATTTCTTTTCATGTCCTTATTGAAGTATCTCAAGTTCACATGTAAAATGTCTCTCGTGTTTCCCTTATTGGGCTTTCTGCTCACCCTTTCTTTTGATGTATGTCCCCAGGTTATGAGATGCAGTAATGAACCTAGGATGAACTTAAGGAGAAGCCTTTCAAGTGTTTAAGAAGAGTGTTTTTGTTCTTTTCATGTATTATGTTCCTGGTTTCCAAGACACTAAACCTTAAAGATCCTCGGTTTTGTAAAATGTAATGAAAGTTTATGTGATAAAAAGGTGGGATGCTATACCCATACTCCATTTCCACTAACAAATCATCCCTTAGTTCTATGGATATTTCCCTTATCCTAACTAGAAACTATAAAGTCTACATAGGAACCAAAGAAATCCCAATAAATTTGTGAGTATGACTGAGTAGGACATCACCAACAATGTTTATAAATAAATATATCCTGAGTATAAGTGTATGTTCATGTTCATAATTAATAAAGGAATACATGATAAGAAAACTATCATTGATCCACATGTTATAAGGTTATTTATGGGGTTGTTCATACTTGATTTGACAAATTTCAGCAGTCTCTGAACAAAGTGTCCCATATGATCAATCTCAAGCATAAAATCTAGACCCTAGGTACTGTGATGGAATCTCATGTAATCAGTTATATACTCTGAATACTAGGAACTCCCTCAGCATTCCAATTTAATAATAATAATACAGGTACAACGAGTTCATCCATGGAATTCTAAACCCTTAGGCATCCAAGAAAATATAAGGAGGTCATACAAAAAAAATTGAGTTCTTAGGCATCAATCTAAATCCAAGGAGGGACTCTAAGGAATTCTATGTCAATAGGAATAAATTTGAATCTAAGGAGGCCATCCAATTTATTCTAATAATATAGGAATAAATCCATGTACAAGGAGGTCACCTAAGGATTTATACGTCAATAGTTATAAATATTAATCTTAGGAATGTGACCAAGGAATTCCATGATACACCCTCAGTTTAGGTACGCTACCATTTTATTATGAATTTAATTTATATAATACATGGAATGATTTTTAAGAGTTTATGGATGGTTTTGGAGTGTTTTTAAATTTTTTTAATGGTGTGTGGTTTGTTAAAAGATATGAAAAACTATAAAACTTTTCTAAGAAATCATGTTGGAGATTCTAAGGGTCATTGGGTTGGTGCATGGTTTGATCAAACAGTGCAAATTTCTAGGATAAATCATGTGAGTAGATATATAGGGGAAAACATGGTGGCATGTGGTTTTCAAAACTACATGAAATACTTGTGACGTGGGTGTTTTAGAGATAGTATCATGTACATAGTTAGTAGATAATTTAAAAAATTGTTTGGCCTAATCATGTGACATGAATTAAATGCTCCAAAAATTAGAGTTTAACTCAATTTTTGTCCCCGAAACTATCATTTTTATTTTCATATATTAGGATCCCAAACTATTTTCATCACCTAATAATTCTTGTTTATTAATTTTGATATGAAATATTTATTTAGTGAATCAGGGTGCATTGGTTCTTGGTAATCGATAATACGTTCTAATTTTTTATTGTTCTCTATAGATGTGCTCATCTTCTCTCTCATAGAGCCATAGATATAATATGAAATAGATATATCTATGTAATTTTGTGTATATTATTATGAGATATTATTGAGATCCATTGAAGGTAATATGTTTCAAGTCTAGGTCTAGAGGTTTAATTTTCTTTACATCTTTTTCTTTAACTATTGTGTGGTAGGTGGATTCTCTCCTATGCTAATTATTCTATAATTCAATGGATTTATGTTTAAATCACTATTTATTTCTTTATTATATTAAATTTTCTTATTTTTAGTAACTAAATATTTTACTTGAAAATGGTACACATACGTTTTTTGGTAAATTTTTCGAATGAAAATGGTTTTCAAAAGAGATTGTGTTTTTTGAGTGTTTGGAATGTGTGGTTGTTTTGAGTTTATGAAATTGAATTAAATTTTCCTTTTTTAGTTCATTCTTAGGGTCAGTGTGAAAGTGGAATATGGTATATTCCCTCTAGTTATGACTTGATGATGTTATAGGTCACCACTCATGAGTATTGGGACAATCACAAGGCATGCATGGGTGTGTGAGTTTTTGAATAATGATTCCAAGTTGTTATGGTTTTGGAAACATGTTTAATTATTTTTTTGGAAATGTTTAGAAAAATATATACTTATTTTATATATATATATATATGATCTAGATTATTTTAGTTTCAAGTGGAATATTTTGAGAAGTCTATGCATATTTTGTACTAAGTTTTATAATCACCCCCTACTTGGTAACTTTGGTTTTTTATATATGTTGTATACCAAGATACAAGTAAAGGCGAGGTGTTTTACTTCTCTAGTGATGCATGATGATGTAGTAGGACTAGGACATAGATTCATATCTTAGTTCTTGTTTGGGTGAAACTTTATTTGAAGTATCATTGGTATCATTGGGTTCTTCATTACTTTGTTGATTATTTTTTTACCTTTTTATTATATTTATTACTTAGATATTTCTTTCATGTTTGAGTTTTATTTTCATACTCTAAATGAATGATATAGTGTTTTTTATCATTTTTTAATATTAAAAAGGGTTTTCTCATCTCATGTAAAACCATCCCTTGATGATCAATTATTCCCTTAGAACTTATTTATATCCTTTGGTGTCCTGAGGACACTGCCAAATGTTAGTTGGACCTCCGACCCAACCCAAGATAATGGGTTGGATGGAGATGTTACAAATAGTCTCATTATTTGTTGGTCCATCATATTGGAAAGGTAAAAAGGATATAATAATTTCATAACTTGAAATATGTGACATAAAAATACATATCAAAAATGTTTATGTGTAACATCAAGTTACCAGGGTGTCCCTAGTACAAAAACTATTCTTATAAATCATAATCTTATTTTCATGTCATCTTCATGGGTTTAGTCATTAATTGTATCATATCACGCATTAGTAGTGATACTTTCCATAGGGACTCCATTATTCTTAATGTGTTTGGTGATCTTCATAAATTAGTAATTATGATGGTTCGTTTTGATTATTTAGAATATTTCAAGACTTATATTTTAAGTGATTGATGACTAAGAGGTGTTTTTTCTATATTTAGAATGAATGACACAAGTCGGATGACTGGAGAACCCACAGGAAGAAGTATATGAGAATATTCTTCCAATTAAACCATAATTAAATCATTATCTCATCAAAAACATAGTTTATTAATTTCATGTTGTTGGTAGGGTAAATTAGATTCCACAACCACACCATAATATTTTGTCACTGGATTTCACAAATATAATCCACTGATCATTCAAGGATATTCAAGAGTATAAAAATTAGAGTCATGAATAGGGAATATAAATCAAATTTGCACGTTCATTTGAACCTTATATGAAATTAAATTGAATATAAATTTTTATATATTGGTGGATCTTTATAGGTTGCAGAGGAATATACTATCTAGACTAAACAGGATTGGGACTATACATGGCCAAGAATTGAGAAATTTCATGACCAAAAAATGTATCCCCACGCCATCAAGATCATAAGAAATATTAACTTATTTACTCTAAACTAGGATAATATTTCAATGATGTATTATGTGTCTCAATTATTGAGATTGATTATTTTATCTCCTAAATTTGATGTTAGTGAGTGCTTGAAGGATTGGATAATTGAGGAAGGGTTCTAACATAAAATACAATCCAAATTATTTGTCTTATATATTGGAAACTATATATAGAGATAGTGAATAGGGATATGATAACAGGAAATGATATTTTAGTAACCTATATAAGATCCTAGATTTTTTATGAGGTATTGATCCTTTAATTTGTTGTTAAAATCTTATATAATTTATAGTTTTGGATCAGACTATAGATAGATTCACATGGTCTGATTGGGTTTCTTTTTTAAAAGAAGGAAGCAGGGTATGAAGGTAGGATTTGGGTGATATACATGATGTGTAATGGGAATACACATTTTGTACTCAATAAACAATGTATATTGGCCTAGACAGGCCAATTCATTATGTGAAATGATAATTTCCCCAAAAGGAAATCTCGATCTTTACACTATGAGTAATGCATTTACACTCTATGTAAATTTTGTGGGTTATTTTTTTATATAAGAAGAAATTAATCTTATTTTCAACATAATCTTAGCCCTCTATTATCTCAAGTGCATGAGTCCCACTTTAATCTCAACACTAGGCTTTGCTTCCATTTCACAATCCATACTCTGATTCAAGTCTCATTCATCTCATTAGATATGTTCTAGTGATTTCTTTAGTCCTCTTACACCATTTCACTATTTTATCTCTTCAATATAGTTATTCTGGATTAGTATTTTATGTCCTATTTTTAGTGTGTTATTATATTCCTCCATTTTTTATTTGAGTCAAATTAGGAGTCAATAATAGATGGGTGTTATACCACGGGTATAGAGTAGGTAGTCTATACCTTTCCATCTATATTTTGTGTTTTTTATGGAATTTTTTCTTTGTGACACATGTTGGGATTCCCATAGTTTCCCCTAAAATTAAATGAATTTATTGATTATATTTTTTGGGGATTATTTAGGTTTTCCACTAGTAAATTTATTTGATTGGAGGTCCTTTACATAAACCTAGAACACCGATGGGATGTGTTCATGTAAGTTCCCCAAGTTATACCACCATGTTGAGTTTGTGTGGGACCACCAATTTTAGTGGGATACTTAATGAGAATTGAACTAATTATAGGAGAAGTTTTATGTCTCCATTCCACGGGAATACATGTTATGAAATGTTTTAAAGGGATTAAATGTATTGTACATAAAATTTTTAATGGGTTTGATGAACTCATTTCTTGTTTGTAATTATGAAATGGCTTCTAAAATGATATGATGTATTGATAATGGTAGTGGATTCCTTGAACAATTCTACTCCTCAGATCCTAAATCCACTAGATTCAATGAAATTTTAAACTCCAGTGATCTTTATTGACTGTGGAAGTGGATTCCTAGGAAATTTCTACTCCTCTAATCCTAATTCCATTGGATTAAATAGACATTTCAACTCCATATATCAATATTGGTAATGGTAGTGGATTCCATGGAAAATTATAATCATTGGATACTAATTCCATTGTAATTTATGGACATTTCTAATTCATCTATATTGAATATGGTAGTGGATTCCTTGGTCATTTCTACTCCTTGGAACCATATTCCATAGGATTATGTGGACATTTATACTCTATGGATCCATTTTATTTTTTATTCCTAGGACATTTCTACTCCTTGGATCTAGCTTTTTTGGACTCACCTTAGATATGCTCTATGGACATGCTCATTGGGATCCACCCAAGCCTTTACCGAGTTTCCATAAATATGATCCATATATTTGATGAGTATTCCATGGTAATTTATACCTCAGATCCGGCCCTTTCTTGAATGAAACGTGATTACATGGAATAGGCCACGGTGGATGTTCATCTTATTTTATCGATAAACCTAGTATGGGTATTTTATTATAGTTGTTAGACATGATAGTATTGCACCTGATTTATGATACCTTATATGAACCTTTTTTAGATAGTATCACATCTTCTTTTGAAACGTTACTTTTTTGTTGTTATACATATGACATAAAAAACACTAATTCATTGTTTATACATGAACCAGACATGTTATAGACATCATTGGTGGTGTCCTACTAAGTGTTATCACACTCCCTATTCATGTCGCTATTGGGTACCCAGACATACTTTATGGATATTAGTAGGGACTGGGGAAAGCTCATACATCATGATGCTTGATTTCATCACTGCATAGAATCATGGGAGCACATGATCTATCTATGCTCATGATGATAGATGAAGATATTTTTTTAGTTATTTCTTTACATTTGACACAAATAATATACTACATGATTTTTTCCATTTATTTCATTCCATTTTATATAGAGACATGACCTAATCATCATATTTTACATGACACTACTTTTGGATTTATTATTATTACAGACTTTTACATTTTATCTTCTATCATGATTTATATTATGATTATACTTATTTATTCACTTATGGTACCACTTAATTACTCTAATCATGAGGGTAGAGTCTCCCCATAGTTTCACCGTAGACCCTCTATTCTTCCAATAAACCTCTGACATACATGTAGGCGTTCTTGAGGTCACGTGTCCCACTAGCTTGGTGAAAAAAATTTGGATCTCAGGTCAGGATGTTACAAATTTGTATCAGAGGATTTTATTTTATTCTATTTATTTCCTCACTGTTAAAGATGGTAGAAAGGATAAGTGGAAATTTGTTAGAATTTGGTAATGATATATTCCTCAGAGTAGCAAACCCACATATAGAAAAAATCCAAATTACCTGGGATGGGATTCAATGTTATATATTTTTCCTATCAAAGTTGATTGTATTCCACTATTTGGTGATTCACATGATTTTTGTTATTATTATTAATATTGAGGGTGTCATTTTATTCTTATCATGATATAATAATGATGTTTTGGTCTTAGGAATAATTTTAGGAACCTTATATGATTCATATGCCAGGTATATTCCATTCCATTTGGGATGCATTTATTAACTTCATGGCATTTATTATGTGTGACTTGGGTGATATAATTGTTATCAGTTAACATTTAATATAGGGAATTTAGAAGAATAATTGGTACGCAGAGTGTCTTATGTTACCTAACCATTATTTTCCTATATAGGATACAAAAGAAACCCTAAATAGTCAATTATTGAATGTTGAGTCATGGACCATTGGTCGTATGTACTGGAATGTATTATGTTTGGGATTTAATGGATTTAGACCTTATGTTTATGAGCTGTACATTCCCTTATAGATTTTAAGTGTTGATCAACCTGGTTCAACAATTTAAAGATAATTGTGATATAATAATTAATTAAATGAAATTGGAATCTTAAAATGGAATGGTCATTGATAATTTGATTTTTCAATTGCACTGGAAAATCCATTTACCGGGGAATGTGCTATGGAATAGGGAACATAACCTAGATAAGAATTTAGAGTGGGTAGTGGGAAGATTCTCTGGTATTCCTTACAATCATTCCATTACGTAGTTTAAGATTTAATAGAAGTTAGATGGGTGTGACTTTTTTATAGGAAGTATTTAATCTATCCTATTATTTTATCTATGATCTTCACATTAACACACTTTTATGTGGTGTGTGATTGGAATTATAAATAAATTTTACAATGAAGACCTCCATTCATGCACCAGGAGGGTGGTGAATACCATGATCCCGATGTGGTGGGTTATGATCCACCAATAGAACCTCTAGTAGAGTCTCTTGAGGCACCACCCATAATACATCATATGGGAGTTTATTCCACGTTTTGACAGAGTATCATACACTACATGTAAAAAGTTCAGGGAGCCCTGTATCCTACCTCATCAATGAAAAGGTAGACATGTGTGTTCCAATAGCAGTATCCATCCATGTTTTCAGGGGATGGTGGTCCACATGCTAAGGATTTGTGGCTTGAAACAATATTTAATATTTTTTATCATCTAGAGATATCTCTTCATATGAGAGTGAATCTCATGACATATATGATTTGGGGAGTAGTTAATCAGTGGTTGGAATTCTTGAACCCGGATGATATGTTACGAGTTATGGTTTGGATGGATTTCTAATATTAGATTTACAATTACTTCTTTCATGAGACTTTAAAGGTTGAATGTTCTAGTGAGTTTATGCATCTAGAGTAGTGAGAAATGACTATTATAGATTATTTAGAACACTTTATAGAGCTTAAAAATTGTGAACTAATTTATCTTGCAGATGATCCATCAATGGAGTGAGGCTTAAAGAAAGGTCTCAAGAATTTTGTTTTATCATAGATCAACATGTTTTAGTTGACTAATATATTTGATATTGTAAATTAGGTTATGATTACTAAATTCATCGTGACGGAAGATAGAGGCATAGAATAGGGTAGTGCAGCTTCTTGACCCAGTGGTTCGACGATAGCCAGAAGGAACCATCATTTTGAGGCTTTAGGTGATGGGGAATACAAGCCATAGTTTGAGTATGGGTATTTATTTCTTATGTTATTAGTGTGGGATATGGGAACATATAAGGATTCAGTGATATGGATACGTAGTCATGTTCCAATCATGTGGTATAATGGTCCATGTACAATGATTCTATATGAATTTCCCTCCAGTTGCTAGTGGAATGGGATTGAATCTGACTCCAAGTTTTGGAGTGGGATTCACATCTTTGATTTAGGATGGAAACTAAAGTTTTGATGGTCATTCCAGATGAGGTGGGGGTCCTAGATAAGGAATCTAGGCACCAGTTGTATGAATAAAACATGATGGGTGTACTCTAGGTAGTGTGGTTGTTTCACGGGGGTATGGTTTAGGCCATATATATTCTATACAGCCTACACCTAATGAGAAGAGAACCAAGTTGTCTATAGTGATAGATATTATTTTAGTATCCTCTAAAATTGTTTGATATATTTTTGATATAAAAAAATCTCATTCATTCATATCTATACCTATTGTGGAGATCCATGGGCTTATTTTTATGTTTTATGATGGAATTATGACTTTGGATACACTATTGGTGATCATAATGGAGGGTCTACACTAGTTTACAGAGTTCCCTCATTAAGATAAGTGGGTTTGACTTCATATGGGATTTTTTTTATCGTGATGGATGGGTTTTACATCATAATCGGGATTGAATTTCTTGTTTTTTTAATGATTATTTCAAAATTTATCACTGAAGTGTGACATTCACATCACCATAGGGTGGGGATTTTATTCACAATGTATGTGATTTCAAGGTAATCCGAGCTATATTATAAAATCCTGGGATGGGAAGGATGACAACCAAGAATGGAAGTTTTTATATGTATGATCTTGGATCATGTCATAGGGATTTTCTAGTAGTGGTTGATCATTTTAGGATTGTTTTCATGGATGAATTATCATGGTTTACCTCTTGAGATATAGGAGGAGCTTTCAATTGAGTTGGTTCTGGGATAATCACTCCTATATATTCCCCCTTATAGGATGGATATGACTAATGTGTATGATCTCAAGAGATATCTTGAGGAATTGGAGTCATAGGGGTTTATATGAACTAGTACTTCTCTTTGGGTTCTATCAGTCCTTTTTGAAAAAAATAATTACAAAACCCTTAGTCTGTGTGTGTATTACCAAAAATTGAACCATATGATAGTTAAAAACCTGTATTCCTTGTCACAGATAGATGGTCTCTTCGACTAGCTATGAGGAGCTTTAGTATCCTCAAAAAGTTAATTGAGTTCAGGTAATAAATAGATATTTGTTCATCTTGTAGACATACCTTGTAAAAAAATACATAGTAGGTAATGTCTATATGAGTATCTGGTTATGTTTTTTGGTCTCATGAAAATGCTAACAGTTTTAATGGAAATAATGAACTGTGTTTTCAATCATTATATGGATTTGTTTTTTTTTTAAACACTTACCAAAATAGCCTAGATTCAGTAGTTACTTTACTAAATTGGCATTGTATACACGTAATTTCATCCCAATAGATTGATTAGTTTAGTAGTTTTTGAAAACAAGATACATACTCAAACGTTACATTACAAATAAAAATATAGAAATAAAACATAGTAACTCTATTGAATACATTAGTACTATACTATATTAAATATATATATTTTTTATCATAAACTTCTTGGTATATCAGGGAGAAATTAATCATAAGAAAGGGGTGATCTCAAATTCGTAGTAAGGTTTTGTGTATAGCAGAATCTATCATAAATAAGAAATAACAATTATAGTAAGGTAAATCACTAAACACACATGACATTTAAAAATTTTACTATCTTGATAGGATAGGAAATAATAAATAAAAAATTTAAATAACTATAAACACATTTCATTTATTCAATAACTGAGAATTAAATGAATACATGGATAATATCATAGGGAAAATCATAAGTATTATAATAACTGAAATCTAAATGAAGGAAATTATTAATTATGGGAGCCATGATCTCATGCATCCTGGTAGATCTACCATAAATATATTTTACAATATTATTTAAAAATACTAATTAAAAACCTATTTGGTTTTCTATCTTCAACTATAGTGTCATGAACATTCAGAAGATAGTTTAAAACAACTGGGTACAAACTGATTAGGTTTGGAAAAATGATTTATCTCAATAGACCTATTGATGCATCAAAGGGTTTTTATAATTGAGGCCCACCCATGTATTTCATGTCTAAATAATTCCTCATATAAAATGGGGAAATATAATCATAATAAAATTCATGTTAATAACTATCATATGAAATGTTAATACTTACACTATTCAAATGAACATAATCATAAATCATCTAGAGTAATATAGTGAATGATATTAAAATAGTACATCCCTAGTAAAACTGAACATAACCATTTAGAAAAATATGATATATGTTATAATAACATACCAAACTCAATGAATCATAATATTCATTAAATGAGGATGACATATTTAAATATTCTTTAACTGGGATCATTGAAAAATTATTGGGGGAAATACCCTTTTTCACTTTGAAAATCACTTATGTTTAAAGTGACATGAAATTATAAATGAAATAATTTTATTTAAAGATATACTTGTAAACTTTTAAGGTAATCCCCAAAACATTAAGGGGTCATGATGGTGAGAAAATACTCTCATTTAATTTAATTTAAAAAAACATTTATTCTGTATTTTTTGTTAAAAATGTCTCAATAAACCTTGTTTAGAAAATGAAAAATATACATTTCAAACCATTTTAAAAAAAATAAAATATGATTAAAAATAAATTAAAATAATCATCAGAAAATATTAGAAAATATTCTTTGAAACAATTATATAAATCATAGGTATAGAAGAAAAGAGTGTTTTAAGGGAAACTTTAAAAGGATGTTTATTTTTTAAAAGGGAAAGTCTCTTAAAAATGTCATATCATTGTAGTGAGTGTTATTAAAATGAAGCGATTATGTTTGACTAATATAAATGCACATAAAAAAGAATCAATAAAATATAAGGTAATACAAATTCCTTTCACTCATAATCTTATCATGACATCATCAATGTAGTAATAGTTTAACCTAATGAATTGGAATTGAGTTAAGAAATACCCATACCATTTTGTAATCAATTGATTATTATTCCACATAAAAGTAATAATTATCATATGAAGCATTTAATACCATGAAGATAATGAGATTGATGATATGATATATCCAATAAAATTATATTTACACCACACATAAGAAATAAGTGGAGAATAAGGCATATATCTCACTTAAGTAAAAGTGAGATGAGAAACTCTTACCTTACATTTCCCTTTATTTTTGTGTACTTAAAACTTTTGTATATTGGTATATAGAATGTTATTAATTTATTATAGAACTATATTAATATTTATAATTACATACATTATCATTTTAAAAAATATTACCACCCATTAATAAATAATATTTTTCTAATTTAATTGTTTTTGGTGTGTTCATTTCAGGGTTTAATTGTCGGTTCACTTGTGTATAATTATAGATTTTATTTTAAAATGGAAATAAAACCCCAAAATTGAAATAAAATGGTACTCATGAAATTAAAAAAATTTAAGTTATCCCATATATCATTTTTATTTTTTACATGACGATCACTCATTTGATAAAATGTTACTGATAAATGTTTGGTTTATTTTAGCAGTTTTTCGACCATCATGAATAAGTTTTGGTTTATTTAGTATTATGTATATATATTATTTAAAAACAAGAAATAATTTATAATATTAATTTTAAAATTTAATTTAATAATAATAATACATTTATTACCAAAATTTAAAACAATAATAGAAAATGAAAAATCATTATCCATGGAGACATTTAACTTCCATACTTTGTACAATGATTTTTTTCTTTAAATAAATTGATGAAATAAAAGGGATGGATATAATATATTCCATTATAAATATAAAATTATATTATTTACATGAATATTTAGATATTATTCCTTGATGGATTAATTAGGTTTTTATATAGTAGAAAAATAAAAGAAAATAAGAAAGATTGGTTGAGAAAATTACCTCTTGAATTTTACCTCTATAAAGGATCCATTAAAGGCCTTGGAATTAGTACTTGGGTGGGACCAAAATCACATTAACATGTAGATGATATGTGGGAGATTTTTGGGTATATTTATCAGTATCTTACAATCTTTTTATGAGAAAGGGGATGTTGAGGAGTGGTATTTATACTTAAGGAGGGGTGGTTTTGAGTTATTAAAAAATTATTATTTTATATTTAAAGTTAACCAAATTTTGGTGGTATTAATTCCAATGAATTATATTAAAAATTAATGTTTTAAAGGATATTTATGGTAGATATAATCATCAAAAACACATTTAAATTTTTATTTTTTAGGTATTTTAAGATTTTATCTTTCAATTTTAACATTTTTTATTATTTTACCTATCCTGTGAAAAATTGTTTTTACCATGATAAATTTTTTATACCTAAAAATGAAAATTAAATTACAAAATAATTTGGAAATTATAATTCAGAATATGGAATATTTTTTCCCAAATTTAATTCACGTAATTAGAAAAATTATATTTAGAACAAAACATAGAGATTATATAGAAAAGTGAGTTTTTAGGAAGTGTATTTTTCAAGAAAATGATGATTTTATATTAACTCAATGACTAATAATTATCATTTTATGAAAATAATTTACTATTTAATTATATATAATTTATAAATATAATTTAAAACATTCCTCATTAAGTTTTATTTTAATTACATAAAAGGATAAACATTATGTACTTTAAAAAAGTTTTCCAAAAACTCAATATTTTATCCAAAAAATAAACTTATTATAAAATACAATAAAAATATTATTTAAAATAATTTAAGTGGAAGAAATATAACTAAAAAATAATTATTTTAGTTGAAACTATATTACAAATATAATGGGACATTTAAATTTCATAATTTATTGAAAAGAAATGACATTTTTACAAAAATCAGTAGTTTTTACTATTCACATAAAAATTAAGCTATTCATAATATTACCAAAAATTAATCCAAAGATAATTTTTACATGATGAATAGAAAAAACATTTTCATTTTATCAAATACATTTTTTAAAACTGCCAAAAATCAATTATATTTATTTTATCATATAAATAAATAAAAATTGTTTTTTTTTATAAAATTTATATTTGAAGAAAAAATTTACATTACTATTATTTATTTATTTATTTCCTAATATTTAATTAAATTTGTATTGAATATGAATTTCATATTTATTTAATTAAATACTAAATATTATTCACACCCAAAAATTTAATGGCTAGTTTATAATGGTCCTCTTAAAATAATAATATTTTGGAGCTTCATTAAGCTTAGTGTTTTGTGAAACGTACGCTTTTAACCATAGTGTTATTTTAAAATCTTGGGGTGTTAAATTTTTTGTGGTATTTATGGATGCTATCTTGGTGTATTATTACAATTGGAACAACCATTCTGAACATCTTGTGGTCTTTTTGGATATATTGAGAGAGCATGAATTATATGCTAATCTCACTATATTCCTCTTCTAGATGGATGAGATTCACTTTCTAGGTCATATTATCTAAGATACATGAGTATCAGTTGACCCAAAGAAGTTTATAGTTTTAGTTTCTTAGGATCATCCCACAAACATATTATATATATAGAGAGAGTTTATTAGGGAAAATGGATATTATTGGATTTTCATACATGACTTCTCATGCTTAGATGCACCTATCATGGGATTGACTAATAAGGGTATGAAGTTTTTATAGTTAGACACCTATGATGTAGCCTTTGAGTATCTATAAGGTTGAAAGACTTCAGCGTTAGTCCAAATTCTTCCATATCTTGGTAGGAGGTACACTATGTATTTTGATGCATCATTTATTTGTATAAGAGAAGTTCTAGTATAGGAGGAGTGAGTAGTGGAGTATGGGTCTCATATATTAAGGCCACATGAGAGGAACTACCTAACACATGATCTCAAGTTATCCATTATTGTACATGCCTTTCACTTTTAGAGTCATTACTTACTAGGAGATTTTTTAGTGGTATACGTGGACCATAAAAGCTTCATGTATATATTTACACAGTATAATGTAAGTAAGAGTTAGAAAATTTGGGTTGAATAACAACATCATTTTGTCTTTTATCTTTCCTATATGCACTGAAAGGGAAATATAATTGTTGGTGC
Source organism: Viscum album (assembly GCA_963277665.1). Taxonomy (NCBI): domain Eukaryota; kingdom Viridiplantae; phylum Streptophyta; class Magnoliopsida; order Santalales; family Viscaceae; genus Viscum; species Viscum album. The sequence goes on from OY728165.1 coordinate 941,066,382, forward strand.
ACTAAGTTGGAGGATGTAGATACATGAAGTTTATGAAGACAGTATCAAGTCATAGATTATGGTCTTGTTTTCAAAGATGAACATGGCAGTGCAAGATAGTCAGTCTAGGCATTCATTGAATCTTTAGTTATGAGATCTAAAAATTTTATAGAGCGATGATGATATGTTTATCTGGTGTTGAGGGCCTAGTAGTATGGGATAGTGTGGAAGGAAAGGACCCTCATCTGGGTTTAACAATGAGAAAGTATGAAATTCTATGTATTTATGGTCACATTTATGATTTCGAAAACATATGAGAGTTGTTTGTGTGATAATTTCAATCCCATTATTGGAAAGTACCTACCAATGTTACCAAGATATATCAGGATTTACACCACTAGTATTGGTGTCCAAGAATGAAATTAGTGGTAACTATTTTTTTTCTGAGGTGTTTGACCCATCATAAGGTGAAGGCAGAACACCAGTGATTATTAGGTATTTTACAATATTTACCTATTCCTAAGTGGAAATTTGGGTATTTTATGATGGATTTCATAACTGTGTTTTTGAGGTCACCTCGTGGTAGTGATGAATTATGGGTTGTTGAGGGAAGGCTCACAAATGTCTCCAATTTCCATCCGATCAAGGTGACCTTCTTAGTAGATGATATTGGTAGACTTTATATCCATGATATTATGAACTTCATGGGATTCCCCATAAAGTTGCATCAAATAGTGGCGCCCAGTGTACATCTCGGTTTTGGAACGTCATATAGATTGATTTTTGTACACAGGTTATTCTAAACATGAAATGCCATCATCAAACTAATTTCCAGTCAGAGTATACTATATAGAATCTAAAGGATATGTTTAGAGCATGTGTACATGATATTTTTGGATCTTGGGAGTGGAATATACACCAGGTGGAATTCTCCTACAAAAAAAGCTATTAGGATACTATATAGATAGAACCTTATGAGGCATTGTATGGTAGGTCATACTGATCACCTCTTTTCTGGTTAGAGTTAGGAGAGGTAGAACTACTTGAACCATGTCACTCTTCAGAGAATTTTCTGTAGGTAAAGTTGATATGAATTTTTATAAATACAACATATTTTGGATAGAAATATTATGTCCTTCACCATCGATGACTTATAGAGTTTGAGGATGGGGATTGGGTCTTTTTTGCATGTATCACTAAGGTTGGTGTATAGATGGATTCAGATACATGGTCATATTTAACTACGATATGTTGGGTTGTCTTATGTTCTAGAGAGATTTGGGTTGATATCATGTTATAATCAATTACCTAAGAGGTATTGAGTCTTATATGATATCTTTTATGTATCTCAGTTAAGTCATTATCACTCAGTCAATTTCACTATCTTCATCTATAAGAGGTTGAGTTACATATGGATGCATCCTTTAGGGATAATCCTATTCATATAATTGATCATAAAATTAATTCCCTATGAGCTTGGTTAGTTTCTTTAATTTAGGTTCTTTCATAGCATGGTCGTGTACAAAATGACACTTAAAAGATAGAGGCAGATATACATGCTCAATGGCAACAATTTTTATCAGACAATGCTTGACCACCCTTGGAATGGGAAATTTGGGGACAAATTTATTTAAGTGGTGATATTGTAAGATACTAGGGTTTTTTATTAGGTAAATACCATTTTAATCCTATTTATACTCTTGTTTAATTTATCTTCTTAGATTAGACCATAAATCCCAGATTGTGGTCCAGTTGGGTTGTTTTTGGAATAAAGGAAGGAAGTAGGGTTTGAATGTAGGTTGCAAGCAAAGTACATGAAGTGTAATTAGAATACACTATGTGTACTCAATACGTGATGTATATTGTTTTAATCAGGCTAATTCATGGTTTTTATAGAGCTTTCCTTATAAGGTAAATTCTAAGATTTACATGATGTGTAATGTATTTACATGCCATGTAAATTCATAAGGATAGTTTTGTCCAAATAAGTGGAAGGGCCTTTTATTTTAGATAGAAGATCACCCCTCCCTTCTCTAATGCACAAGATTCCCCCTTGAATCCCAACCCTAGTCTTTGGTTCCATTTCATAATATTGAATTTAATTCAATAGCTATTTGTCTCATTATATGCATGTCGATGTGTTATTTATTCCAACTTCACATTTTTTGTTTCACTTATCCTTGACAAAGTTATTTCGTTGTAAGATATTATGCCCTATTTTCAGAGATTTAATTTATTTATCCAATTTCTTCTTATCTGGGTTGAGTTAGGGGTCGATACTAAATGAGTATTCTGCAATGGGTATATGGTATATGGTCTATAAATTTCCCTTAATTTAGGGGTTTTATATTCTTTATTTACATTGTGTTGCATGCTATACTTTCTGGAGTTTCCCATAAAATTAAATGAATTTCTTGATTAAATTTATTAGGACATATTTAGGTTCCCCAGTTGTACCATTATTTGGTTGGAGGTTCTCTACCCCAACTTGGACCACCCATGGGGTGTGTACACATATCTACCTGATGTTATACCACCCCGTTGGGTGTGTGAGAGCTCACCAATTTTAGTGGGAGCCTTAATTAGAATTGAACAAATTCTAGGAGAAGGTTAATTCCTACATTCTATGTGATGAAATGTTATAAAAAAATTTAAAAAGTATTATATGGATTATATGGAAAATCTGTAGTGGGGTGGATGAACTCATAACATGTTTAAATTATGAAATGGATTATGAATTGAGATAGTTTACTAATAATGGTATTGGATTCTTGGTACATCTGTACTCCTTAGATTCTAGTTACATTAGATTTGATGGAAATTTCTACTCCATAGATCTATATTGGCTATTATAGTGGATTATTTGGACATTTATAATCCTCATATCTGGATTCCATTTGATTCCATGTACATTTCTACTCTATGGATTAGTATTGATAATGGTAATGGATGCCTTGGAAATTTCAACTCCTCATATCCAAGTTCCATTGAATTCCATAGAAAATTATAATCCATTAATCTTGACTATGGTAGTGGATTCCTTATACATTTATACTACTAGGATCCTGATTCCATATTATTCCATATATATTTTAATTCCATGGATCTAGTTTATTTTGAATGTCATGTATATTTCTACTCCTTGGATTCAACTTTCTCAGACTCACCTTGGACATTCTTTATAAAAATGATCATTGGGGTCCACCCAAGTCTTTACTGAGTTTCCATCGAGATTACTTATAGACCCCATGAAGATTACATGGTCATTTATAACTTTGATTCATTCCTTTCAACCTTTAAACTTGATTACATGTCAAAGGACACAGTGGATGTTCATCATGATTTATAGATAGACCTGATACGACTATTTGATTATAGTTTTTATACTGAATAGTATTACACCTTCTTTATCATACCTTATAGTGAACCATGTTTGATTGGACAGGATCACATCTTAATTTGACAATTTAATTTTAGTACTTTTATACCTATGATATACTAAACATGTCTTCATTGTTTATACTCAGAATGGACATGTTTTAGACACCATTGGTGGTTTCCTACTAAGTATTATCTCACATGATGTTCAGGATATAATTGGTTACTGTGAAAAATATCATGGATTCATGTAGGGATTGGGGAAATCACCTAGTTTGTTTTATTTTTACTTAGAATCAGGGGATAAGAGGATCAAGAAATACTCGTGATGCTAGCTGGAGATAGTTCCTTTTTGGTATTTTTTTACTTTTCATACATATATTATATAGGGATCCTGTTTCTATTTATTTCCTACCATTTTTTATAGAGATATGAAATGATCATCACATTACAGATGACACTTCTTTTGGATTTATTAAAATTACATTATTCTATATGTTTCATTCTATATTTATTTATATTATGATTCCACATACTTATTCACTTGTCATACCCCTACTTTAATCGAATCATGAGGGTATAGTATCCTCATAGTACCACCCCAAAATATTAGTTATAAATCCTCTAAAACACAAGGAGATGCACTTGAGGATGTGAGAACCATTTACTTGGGGAACAATTTAGTGGAACCCATGTCAAGACATTACAACTTACATTAAGGGAAATACTTTTACCTACATGAGTACAAGTTGGAACTCCAATATTGGGAATAAGTTAAAGAATTAATTTTATAATCAAGCAAGGAATGCAAAAAAAACCAGTCGATTGGTTTTTAATCATTTCCAACTAACCATATAAATCAACTAAAATTTAATTAGTGTATATATTTTGAGCATATCAAGTATGATTACCTAATGCATTTATATAAATTTCATAATTGTGGAAGACTAGGACTTCTAGAAACTTATTGTTCAAAAACTCTGAGGATGACTAATGGAATTCAATCCTACATGTCCCAAGAATATTATGCTCATATGGGTTTATTGATATGAAATGGTAATCTCCCATAAAACTAACAAACCTAGGGTGAATCTCATATCACAATGACACGTCAAAAATCATCAAAAAAATATAGAAAAATAATGAGTTATCAAGCACACATTGTTAGTAGATGTATTGTTTCAAGGTGATGATTATGGAGGATCAATATGTTCATTTGAAAGGGTGAGATACTATTATATTGAACTCTACTATAATTCCATATTTGTATGATACTATTGAATCCCACTAATTAATTATTGCTCATTTTGTGAACCATATGGGATTGAATGTTGAAAGGACCCCTAATGCTTTGAAAAATTAAAACCCTCTTGGAAAACAATAATTTTTATCCTTTATGTGTGCAGTATGTTCTAAAACTATTAATGAAGATGACTTTTTTGGAATTTCTCTATTCTAAGATAGAGATTTATGACCTAATTTTGGAAATTAATTGATTAACATCCTTCATTTACCACATTAATTGTCACTCTCAATAGATTAGTTTGACATCTTAATATGTTGTTGATAATCTATTTAAATTATATTAAGATGTGAATGAAAGTAGAGAAGGACCATTAGCACCAATGGTCTAGACTATCTCTTACCAATTAGCTGTAGTTATTTTAGATAATATTTATGCAATTAACATATATATTTTTTAAAAATTGTGGATCAATTTCCCAATGTATTCCCTAAAAATTTCTATGCGATAACCTCAAAAGGAGAAGTGTAATTTATGATTGTTCACTTACAAGAGAAAAATCCTTTTTCACTTTTATCCTATATGATAGAAGTAATAGAAATCATGTAATTAAAGTATTGGATAGAAAATTTGGAAAGAAAATGATTTGTTCAACCTAGTACATCTCTATGGGAAGCACTAGTTCTTTTGGTAATGAAATATCTTAGAACTTGTAACAACCCGAGATTTTATGAGAATTATTCCTTTTAATTTCATTGATGTCTTGTGTTGTATGCTACACCAAAATTATATTGTGCTATACACAACACCGTATTAGCTTTCAGTATACGCAACACTATTCCTGGCTCGTGTTACACACAATTTCAAGTTCGTTTTGTGAAATTATTCTACGCAACATTAAGTATAGATTTTGTTTAATATATAAATGAAATATGTTTTGATTATGTTATATGCAACACCAAACGGAGCTTTCACTACACACAGCCCTGACTTGGCTTTCATTACACGCAATCAAGACTTTCCTCGATAGCGTGTGTAGTACGCAATACCGAGTTTCACTAAACAATATATTATTATAATATTATTATGAACTAGCCATTATGAATAGTAATACCCACTTTTTGAAATTTTATAATTTTTATCTTTCAAAATGGACTTCATTTTTTGATTTGGAATAAAGAAATTAGCCTAGGGTGAAATTTAGGTATTTTTCCGAAAACTTTCAATTTTTGATGAATAGTGAAAACACTAGGTTACTATTTAAAACCCGACTTTTTATATAAATAATTATTTATTTTATTTAAATTTATTTTAGGTCAAAATTGGTACATGATACCTATATAAGTTCAATGTAATTCATTGGAGTCATTTTATAATAATTTTATATATATAAAAATTTTATTGAACTTTTCACCGTCTTTTACCCACCTCCTAGGAGAATTTGTAAATTCACATAAAACTTAATTTTACCACTTCTGTGAGTGGAATTTCAAAAATCCAAGAGACACGGTTAATATCAAGGACTAAAATGTGGTTCAATGAGATGAAAATAATTTTTGGTGAATAGTAACTTTTTACTTTTTTTTACCACGGTTAAAAGTAAATAGGGTAATTAAGTGTAAAAATGATATTATTATTACCCTAACACATGTCCTAATTCTATTGGATAACTGTAATTCGACCAAAAACAACCTTAGGAAAAAATATGACCATTTAGGCCCACTTGGATTAGATTAGGACATTTAATATTATTTTATTTAAAGAATAGTTAAAATAGTTAAAATCAAAGTTTAATAACTAAAACATTTTTAATATAGAGTTATACATAAGATAAATTCGACTATAAATATTATTTAGAAATATAAAAAGATTTTCTACCTAATGGTATTTTATTTATAATTTTTAGACATAAAATAATTTATGTTCTTTATGACACAATGGTGATGCGGTAATTACTTAAATAGTGAAATATTAAAATAATTGATATTATAAATACCCAAATAAATGTAATTTGAGACTTTTTAGGAATTACACTAATTTTATAGGTTAATATGACATGTTAGTATTTATTTAATTAACTTTGTTTGAACTAATAATGCTGTTATAATTTTCACAAAAATCAATTACCAAATAGTGTCAAAATTGACATAAAATAGTTTTTAAAACAAATATTATATTATTAATTGTTATTTTATTCCTAAAAATCTAAGGTTAGGCCAAATGACTTAGATAAGGATATATATATATATATTAATAATAAACCACTTGGGGTTCGTTTTACTTGTTATAGTAAGTTTATTAACCATATAGTGTAAGAAAACAAGAAGACACGATAAAAGTTAAATTATTTAACTTAGAGTTAAATCTAAATGATAAGGTTAAAATTGTAACCTAAACTTGTCTAAAATCTATTGGTTGAGAGGATTTCGACCCATCCCCACTTTATCTTTGAAATAAATCAATTTGAAGCTATTATAAACCGAATATGACTTTATTATAAAATGATATTTTGAGTTTTTCCAAAGGTGCCCCTCTCCTCCCTTATAAAAAGGACACCCCTTCCCTCTTCTCTTCACAGCCTTTTAAGCCCTGAATCTCGGACAAACCCTGCCAATTTCTTTTATACACTTTCCTATCAACATTATGGAGGTTCTGGTATTCTCAAAAGACCAACTCTACTTCCTTAAGAAAAGGCTTAAAGGAGGTGCGTCGAAGAAGAGGTAATCTCTTCTTTCGATTCTCTCAAGTTTCTTTCTTCTTCACCTCCTTCTTATTTAGTTGTTTTATTGTAAAGTAATAACATCAGTATCACTCATATAATTATATGTTATTATGAATATGTAACAACCCTATTTCACATTCTATCCATCCTACGGAAAATGAAATCACCACGCGTGCGTACGTACGGAATATCGTCTCCCCGCTGTGGTGTAATCAGTTTTTCCACCACCACCTTACATGGATGGGTATAATGGTGTAAATAAATAACTATATATTGTTATTGTAAAGTGATATTTATTTTTTAATATTATACATACACTAAAATACAATTCCATGATCATGGGAATGATATCATCTCTCGTGCGTACATACGGAATACCGTCTCCACGAACGCGATGAGATTCATTTTCCATGATTAACCATTCAAGAATGATTATAAAGTATATATAATGAATAACAATGAAATATATGACATAATTAAGCTACTAGATTTATTTATACACATATATATATATATATATATATATTTCATCTACTTACTTCCATTCAAGTCAATAAGGAAAAGAAAACAGCGTTCATGCGTACGTACGGCCTACCGTCTCCATGAACGGTGTATTTCATTTCATTTATCTTTATTATATATATATAATGAATATATATGATATATATATCATGATTTAAATTCTGGAATTAATTAAATCATGATATAAGTAGTAAAGATATCAAGAACAACAAGTCCAAACACGTACGATAAATAAAACGTTTTACCCAAAATGCTGTTTTAACATGAAATTTACAAAAGAACGGGTAATATAAAGTCATAAGTGATCCATATATGATATCATAACAATGAATATGATTTTGTAATAATTCAATGACATTATTTAAATCATTATACAGGAGGTTCGGATACGTACAAAGCATATCAGACCTAAGGTAAGGGATAATTATTCCAATCTCATTCTTATCCGAGATTGTTTATTCGTAAGTATTTACTGGTGTTATGTTTATCATCCATGTCCATATGATCTCAAAATGTTTTCATAAAATTTTTAATTTTCTTTAATGTATGTTTAAAGTCATTTATACCCTTCTTTGACTTTTACCACATCGTATGTAAGGAATCTTTCTTTTGTTTACCAAACGAGGTACTTTTTGACATTTCCAACAAAAGTACGAGAAGAATGTTATTTTTAACTTATACGGCATGAACAGATTTTTACAGTTTCATAACGCCTCATTTTCATGAAGCTTAGTCTACAAGATTTTATGACTATTTTCAACAAAATTCTTTTCTTTTAAAATTGCATGGCATTTTGTGAATAGAAAATGATTTTGAAGAAGAAAGGATATTTTCCTCAAGAATTCATTTCAAGTGTTTTATCAAAATCATTTTCCATCTAAGATGAAATTATTTCATATGTGTATGTTTCAAGTATAATGTCTCTATTATTTACATGGTTTCACTTTTCTTATGATAAAATATCCATTTGTTTTATATGGATTATGTGATGATGGGATGATGTTTATGAAACCCATTTTATTCTTTGGGTTAAGATGAATGTTTTAAGTTTATTTTGTGGCACAAGTAAGAATGATTTCATTATAAGATGGGTGGGACCTATATCTCCCTTAAATTCATTGGGTAAAGATTTATATCTCATGATATATACATGGCTGGAATGGTATGTTAATCCGGTTCAGTGATAGAGGACTGGAACGAGGAGTGAACTTGATTCAGAATGGGACTTTGTCCACTAAGATGGTCTTGGCAGAAATGCCTTGGCTACTATGTAAATCATGACAAGTGTTGAATGGTTTCCACAATTACATGATTTATTCCCATGCTATTTTATCAAGATTGATGTTCCATTATGATACATGCCTTACGTACTTCCAAGATTTATGTCTTTGCTCAATATTTTTATGTTTAAACATTATGTTCATGTTTTTAGGTTCAAATGTATATGGTTTGTTTTATTTTCTCCACGCTAACCCTTACTAATCATTTGAGCTCACCCTTTATATGTTTTCTTTTCCCCAGGATTTTAAGAAAGGTTTTAGGTAAGAAAACCAAAAGGGGAATATCTTTACGGGAGATATTGAAGATCTTTCACCACGATTAGAAGATTAAATTATGAGTTTCCAAAGACACTAAACTATTATGGTCCTTGTGTGTCTATTTTTGTTATGTAATAAGTATTCCACAAAAGTAATGTAATGTCCATGTGCGTCAAGCTTTGGGTCTCTGCAGTTGGTATCAGAGGAAAGGTTTAGTTAACCTTTGGAAACTAGGATGCGATTACTTTAGTGAGATCCCTAGAGATATTTATAAGGTATGTCTAGGGATGTCCCTAAGGTTAAGTATATGTATAGGTTATAGTCCTAGAATTAAAAAAACGATATTAGAATTAAACCTAAGATGTTATATATCAAAGGTACTCTCCCTTTATTATGTTGTTTTCCCTAGCATGATTTTTTCCTCTCACACTATTATTTTTGGGTTTTAGACGATGGCTGGAACCTGAAGGAACCGTGTTGATCAATGAAATGATTTTCCTCCTGAATAAACCAATGTTATGGGAGATGGAGTGCAAAATCTTATTGCTATACTTACACAAGCTATGAATCATTCTGGATTTCCAAATGAGCAGAGAAGGGAACAATATTCTATTGAGTCCTTCATGAGGCAACGTCCACCTTCTTTCAGTGGGTCTTCTAATCCACTTGTTGCTGGACAATGGATTAGTACCATTGAAAAGATATTTTCCATACTTCTCTGTTCAGAACATGAAAAATTCATTCTTGCTATTTACCTTTTAGAAGGTGAAGCAGATCAATGGTGGACTCTAATTAAGAATATGAGGCCCTGAGATGAAATTGAATCCATGGAATGGGACGAGTTCAAGAATTTTTTTTTCAGTAAGTACTTCCCTCGTATTCTTCTAAAAAAGATGGAAAAGGAGTTTCTTAAGCTTAAGAAGAAGGATGATGAATCTGTTGGTATATACGAAGTGAATTTTACAAGAGTTGCAAGGTATGCATCTGGATTTATCATCCAGCCTAAAAGTAAAGTTGATCGATTTTTCAGTGCCTTAAAACCAATTCTTTGAAGGGCATTAGCTATAAGAGACTTCAGTAGCTATGAATAAATTGTGTGTTGTGCTATCAAGGTAGAACTAGGAGTTGGTGTAACATATCCATCTCATGGTTTTGAAAAGAAACAAAAGATGGAGTTCAAGGAAAAACCTCAGAACAATGGTGAAAAGAAGGTGAATGTTTCTTTATGCCCAAAGTGTGGAAAGAAGCATGGTGGAGATTGTCTAAAAGGTACTAGAAAATTTTTCAAGTGAGGAAAAGAAGGTCATCAAGAAGCTGAGTGCCAAAGTAATGGGAAAAAGGTTTTTAATGACGCAAATAGAGAAAAGACTACAGAGAACGCTCCACCAACACTTCAATGCTTCAAGTGCAAGGAAATGGGGCATTATGCTAATAAATTCCCTAATCCACGGGTTAATGATGATCAATGTGAGCAACCTCTTAAGGAAAAGGACAAAGGGAAGTCACATGTGATCACTATTGGCGATGTTGAATATGAAAACTATGTGGTGGAATGATTAAGTGTTTATGTAATGGGATTCCAAAATAATGTTGTATATAGTATCCTGGAATATTGTAATATTTATGTATTGGTCTATTGTGGTTTTCAATAATTTTATGGTACCGATAATCATGGAAAGTGATTGAGATATTTTTGGAAAGAAGATGATATGCGCATAATGAAGGGATAAGGAGAAAATGAAATTTTTGACAGTATTCATGAGCTCATGATGGATATAAGGAAAAATTTATATCATGGTTTGAGTATATAGAATTTTTGGATTTTTGTATGTGGAAAGAGTTAACTTTTGACAGCATTCATGTTTTCACTAAGATTCAATGGGTATTCATTTTTCAAGAGAATACATGATTAAGGTATTCAAATGTTCGGAATGTGACCAACAAGATATATCTTATATGGGGGATAAATGATGGTATTCACGTACTTGTTATGTGACCTCTCAAGTAATCATTTTCATTACACTATGTGATTGGACAGAAGTATTTTCGATAAGCTTAAAGGTTGGAATGGATTAATTTGGACATCAGATACTATTGTTTAAGGCTAGAAATTTTTGTTATGATATAATAGTATAGTTTTAGAAAAAGGACAACTCGTAGGACTGGTTACAACCCGTCGCATCGGACAAGGCTGTGGGAATCAAACCCACAACTGAAGTGCGACAAGCCTTTATCTCCAACCACTAGCCTACAAGAAGTCCCTGGTTAGTAGAAACAAGTTTTATTTTATTAAGCGGTATGATAGATGAAGTATAAGTCTGTTTTTGGAATCATATACGATTTATATCCCCATATATAGACTTATGTATTTTTAATAACTTTTGCTAACCTTTTGTTTGAGATAGATGGAATGACCCATCATTCTATCACATGATCTTCTAACACTTCAAGAATGACAAATTCAACTTCATTTCTTTAGGAGATGATGCAGAAATTGTTCAAGGCACAAACAACAGTGAGATTGTACCAAAATCAAGTAAGTATTTTTTCTAATTCAAAATTTTCAACAGTAGGGAAATGATTTTGAAAACAAAAAATGTTGTCCTAGTGCTCTTATATCTGATGAATCAGATGGTCCCTTAGATCATCACAAATTTATGGCTTTGTGATTGTTGGATTTTTCATATCCATGTTCTCTACCACTCTTCATCAGAACTTGATGGTTAGATTTCTCTTCCATATCCATATTTTTCACCTATGTTCTCCTATGTGGAAACCCAGTGATTAGTTAATTTGGGTAACCATTACATTTCATAATTTAGTTTTTAAAGTTAAGTTTTGGTATTCCTTTTTACGATGTGGGTTTCTATTAAAGAAACTTTCAAGTAGTAAACCATTTATAACCATGACGGATTTTGAGGGTGAAATTCATTTTAAGGGGGGTAGAATGTAACAACCCGAGATTTTATGAGAATAATTCTTTTTAATTTCATTGATGTCTTGTGTTTTATGCTACACCAAAATTAGCTTGTGCTATACACAACACCATATTATCTTGCAGTATACGCAACACTATTCTTGGCTCGTGTTATACACAATTTCAAGTTCGTTTTGTGAAATTATTCTACGCAACATTAAGTATAGATTTTGTTTAATGTATAAATGAAATATGTTTTTATTATGTTATACGCAACACCAAATGGAGCTTTCACTACACGTAGCCCTGACTTGGCTTGCATTACACGCAATCAAGACTTTCCTCGATAGCGTGTGTAGTACGCAATACCGAGTTTCACTAAATGATATATTATTATAATATTATTATAAACTAGCTGTTATGAATAGTATTACCCAATTTTTGAAATTTTATAAATTTTATCTTTCAAAATGGAATTCATTTTTGGATTCGTAATAGCAAAATTATCCTAGGGTGAAATTTTGGTATTTTTCTGAAAACTTTCAATTTTTGATGAATAGTGAAAACACTGGGTTACTATTTAAAACCCGACTTTTTATATAAATAATTATTTATTTTATTTAAATTTATTTTAGGTCAAAATTGGTACATAATACCTATATAAGTTCAATGTAATTCATTGGAGTCATTTTATAATAATTTTATATATATAAAAATTTTATTGAACTTTTCACCGTCTTTTACCCACATCCTAAGAGAATTTGTAAATTCACATAAAACTTAATTTTACCGCTTCTGTGAGTGGAATTTCAAAAATCAAAGAGACACAGTTAATATCAAAGACTAAAATGTGGTTCAATGAGATGAAAATAATTTTTGGTGAATAGTAACTTTTTACTTTTTTTACCACAGTTAAAAGTAAATTGGGTAATTAAGGGTAAAAATGATATTATTATTACCCTAACACATGTACTAATTCTATTGGATAAGTGTAATTCGACAAAAAACAACCTTAGGAATAAAATATGACCATTTAGGCCCACTTGTATTAGATTAGGACATTTAATATTATTTTATTTAATGAATAGTTAAAATAGTTAAAATTAAAGCTTAATAATTAAAACATTTGTAATATAGGGTTATACATAAGATAAATTCAACTATAAATATTCATTAGAAAGATAAAAAGATTTCCTACATAATTGTATTTCATTTATAATTTTTAGGCATTAAATAATTTATTTTATTTTTGACATAATGGTGATGCATTAATTACCTAAATAATGAAATAATAAAATAATTGATATTATAAATACCCAAATAAATGTAATTTAAGACTTTTTATGAATTAAACTAATTTTATAGGTTAATATTATATGTCAGTATTGATTTAATTAACTTTTTTCTAACTAATCATGTTGTTATGATTTTCAAAAAAAAATTACCAAATAGTGTCAAAATTGACATAAAATAGTTTTTAAAACAAATATTATATTATTAATTGTTATTTTATTCCTAAAAATCTAAGTTTCGGAAAAATGACTTAGATAAGGATATACATTAATAATAAACCACTTGGGGTTCTTTTGTCTTGTTATAGTAAGTTTATTAACCATATATTGTAAGAAAACAAGAAGACACGGTAAAAGTTAAATTATTTAACTTAGAGTTAAATCTAAATGATAAGGTTAAAATTGTAAAATAAACTTGTCTAAAATATATTTTTTGAGAGGATTTTGACCCATAACCACTTTATCTTCGAAATAAATCAATTTTGAGCTATTATAAACCGAATATGACCTTATTATAAAATAATATTTTGAGTTTTTCCAAAGGTGCCCCTCTCCTCCCTTATAAAAAGGGAACCCCTTCCCTCTTCTATTCACACCCTTTTGAGCCTTAAAGCTTGGCCAAAACCTGACCATTTCTCTTCTCCACTTCCCTAGAAACATTCTGTAGGTTCTGGTCTTCTCAAAAGACCAACTCTACTTCCTTAAGAGAAGGCTTAAAGGAGGTGTGTCGGAGAAGAGGTAATCTCTTCTTTCCATTCTCTCAAGTTTCTTTATTCTTCAACTCCTTATTTAGTTGTTTCATTATAAAGTAATAACTAATATACTGATATGTTATTATGAATATGAAACAAACCTATTTCACCTTCTATCCATCCTACGGAAAATGAAATCACCACGCCTGCGTACATACGGAATACCATCTCCATATCGTGATGTAATCAGTTTTTCCACCACCACCTTACATGGATGGGTATAATGGTGTAAATAAATAACTATATATAGTTATTGTAAAGTGATATTGATTCTGTAATATTATACATAAACTTAAATACAATTCCATGATCATGGGAATGATATCATCGCTCGTGCGTACCTACGGACTACCGTCTCCACGAACGCGATGAGATTCATTTTCCATGATTAACCATTAAAGAATGATTATAAAGTATATATAATGAATAAAAATGAAATATATGATAGAATTAAGCTACTGTATTTATTTATACATATATATATATATATATATCATCTACTTACTTCCATTCAAGTCAATAAGGTAAAGAAAACAGCGTTCATGCGTACGTACGGCCTACCGTCTCCATGAATGGTGTATTTCATTTCATTTATCTATATCTTATATATATATACTGAATATATATGATATATATATCATGATTTACATTCTGGAAGTAATTAAATCATGATATAAGTAGTAAAGATATCAAGAACAACAAGTCCAAACATGTACGATAAATAAAACGTTTTACCCAAAACACTGCTTTAACATGAAATTTACAAAAGAACGGGTAATATAAAGTCATAATCGAACCATATATGATATCATAACAATGAATATGATTCTTTAATAAGTCAATGGCATTATTTAAATCATTATATAGGAGGTTCGGATACGTATGAAGCATATTGGACCTAAGGTAAGGGATAATTATTCCAATCTCATTCTTATCCGAGATTGTTTATTCATAAGTATTTACTGGGGTTATGTTTATCATCCATATCCATATGATCTCAAAATGTTTTCATAAAATTTTTACTTTTCTTCCATGTATTTTTAAAGTCATTTATACCCTTTTTTTACTTTTACCACATCGTATGTAAGGAATCATTCTTTTGTTTACCAAATGAGGTACTTTTTGACTTTTCTGACAAAAGTACGAGAAGAATGTTATTTTCAACTTATATGGCGTGAATGGATTTTTACGGTTTCATAATGCCTCATTTTCATGAAGCTTACTCTATATTATTTTATGACTATTTTCATCAAAATTCTTCTATTTTAAAATTTCATGGCATTTTGTGAATAGAAAATGATTTTGAAAAAGAAAGGATATTTTCCTCAAGAATTCATTTCAAGTGTTTTATCAAAATCATTTTCCATATAAGATGAAATTATTTCATATGTGTATGTTTCAAGTATAATGTCTCTATGATTTACATGGTTTCACTTTTCTTATGATAAAATATCTATTTTTTATATGGATTATGTGATGATGGGATGATGTTTATAAAACCCATTTTATTCTTTGGGTTAGGATGAATGTTTTAAGTTTATATTGTGGCACAAGTAAGAATGATTTAATTATGTGATGGGCGGGACCTATATCTCCCTCCAATTCATTGGGTAAAGATTTATATCTCATGAGATAGACATGGCTGGAATGGTAAGTTAATCCGGTTCAGTGATACAGGACTGGAACGAGGAGTGAACTCGATTCAGAAAGGGACTTTGTCCACTAAGATGGTCTTGGAAGAAATGCCTTGGATACTATAGAAATCATAACAAGTGATGAATGGTTGCCACAATTACATGATTTATTCCCATGCTATTTTATCAAGATTGATGTTCCATTATGATACATGCCTTACGTACTTCCAAGATTTATGTTTTTTCTCAAGATGTTGATGTTTAAACATTATGTTCATGTTTTTAGGTTCAAATGTATATGGTTTGTTTTATTTTCTCCAAGCGTACCCTTACTGAGCATTTGAGCTCACCCTTTATATGTTTTCTTTTCCCCAGGATTTCAAGAAAGGTTTTAGGTAAGAAAACCAAAAGGGGAATATCTTTATGGGAGATGTTGAAGATATTTCACCACGATTAGAATATTAAATTCTGAGTTTCCAAAGACACTAAAATATTACGATCCTTGTGTGTATGTGTTTTTTATGTAATAAGTATTCTGCAAAAGTAATGTAATTTCCATGTACGTCAAGCTTTGGGTCTCTACAGAACTCTTCATCTTTATGTAGATTTTCATAAGTTAATCCAGGTTATGATAAAGAATAAAAAATATCTTCCATGAATTAATGATCTATTTTATTAAATTTGGGGATCCAAATGGATCTCTAAGATTGATTTATAATTAATATACCACCATCTTTGAGTTCAAAAGTAGTATATAAAAAAGAGACATTTATGGGGTCATTATATTCATTATAAATACGTGTTTATGAACTTTTTTTATGAATGTAGTAGTGGTGTTTATGAAATTTATTAATCAAATATTTTAAAGGAATATTGACTCTTTTATGGTGGTATTTGTTGATGATATTATAGTGTCTTCTAAGGCTATGGTAGAACATGAACAACACTTCATCATAATGTTATGTATCTTAAAGGAATATATCCTTTACAATATACTTTCAATGTGTGATTTCTAGATATAAGTGGTACCTTTCTTAGGCCACATAATTTATGAAATAGGAGTATTCTTAGATCCTAAAAAGGTGGATGCTATTATATCTTTGAAACCATCAAATAATGACATTGAGATACATAGTTTTCTAAGATTAAAATGGTATTACTGATTCTTTATTCATAAATTTTTATGAATTTCCGATAAAATTAAAACCTTGATGAGGTAATACATTCCTTTATAATTGATTTATGAGTGGTATAAAACTTTTTTAGTGATTGAATATCATCTTACATCATCACTCATACATATGTTTTTAGAGTTAGGAGGATGTTAAGTGGTATACTATGATACATCTAGATTTATTTTTTCATATATAGAGAGATTACTTTTTAGATTATGGGTCATAATAGTTAAAGGAGAATGAGAAAAAATACATGATTCAAGATTTGTAGTTAGTTGTTATATTCCATTCCTTCAAAACATTACATTGTTATCTATTTGGTGGAAAATTTACAGTCTTCATGGATCCTAAAATCATGGAACATTATTTCTAAAAAAATATATCAGAATCTAAGGTATCAACGATGGATGAAATACCTTAAATGTTTATAATTGACTTTAGGTATACATCTAGTAAAGTAAAATCATTGAATGGTGCATTAATTAGGAATTTATATCATCAATTCACTAAATATGACTCAGATAAGTAGAAACGGATGAATTTCATTATTGATATTCTTCTATATTGTTTTGTGAAAATTTTTGTTGTGGTTTTGTTTCTATTTTATCTTATTCATGATTTGATTAAGAAGGTTAGATATTCTCAAATATCTGGTCATGAATATCTTACTATGAGGTGAAAAATCAATTTTTTGGTGACCATTGTGGGATGGACACTAGATGGGATATCTTTGTTTCATTTTAGATGTCATATTTTGGTTCCTCTAACTTATGAGGAAAAAATTATTTATTCATAACATCACTTGAGATAAGATATTCATTCTATAATTAAGAATATGTATAAGGCAATGAGGACACGATTTTGGTGGGATGGAATGAAAATGAGGGTCTCAGACTATTTCTCGAGATGGCCCACATATCAACTGATCAAGGAAGAGCACCAACTACCAACTGGTATGTTGTAATATTTACATATACTCTAATATAAATTGGAGATTTTAATTATGGGTTTTATCATATGTCTACTAAGAATGGTTATGAAATACTATTCTATATGGGTGATTGTGGACTGACTCAAGAATTCATCTCACATTATTAGTTATCCAATATGTTGGATGAATTTACAAAAATCAAAATTTTGGTAGTTTTAAAGTTTCATGGTATAAAAGTTTCAGTTGTTTCTAACCAAGACCCTATATTTACATCATGATCATGGAAATCCTTGCAGTAATACCCTATAAACCAGTTGACCATGATAAAATATTATCATCCTAAAATAGATGTAAAGTTTAAATAGATAATCTAAATATTGGAATAAATTATTAGATATTGAATTATGTATTTTGTAATATTGTTGGAGTATCATATAATGTTGGTAGAGTTCTCATTCAATAACATCTATCACACCTCAGTACATACAAATCTTTTTGAATATTTATATATATACCCTTATTATCATCAATTTTTTGGGTAAAAATGAGTGGGACATAAATTATTAGACTTAGAAATTTTCATGAGATAATGAAGAAAATTATATATACTAGGAAAACAATGGTGATGACTCAAAGCCATCAGAAATCCTATGTGGATAATAATGGTAAATATTTATCATTTGATTTGGCTGATCGTATTTTCTTAAGAGTCTATCCATGGATAGGGCGTTGCCATTTTGGTAAGAAATTTAAATAGCCTCATTAGTAAATTTTATATTTTGAGATAATGGAATGAATTGTTGATATGGATTATCAATTGGATTTAACACCAAGATTTAGTTATGTGCGTAATATATTTCATGTATTTCAATTAAATATGTTCTAAAAAGATCCGACCATGTTATTTGTTAGTACCGTGTTGATCTTTAGCTAGATTATACATTGATTCACATGCTGGTTTGGATTGTGGATATATAGGAGAAGTTATTGTGTGGGAAAAGTATCATTTTATTACTATTATTAATTAATCATGGTCAGATTTATGAAGATACATGGGAACATGAGAATGAAATGCTGGAACAATGTCCAGAACTCTTCCAAAGTAATATCATTCTCTAATTTTCAAAATTTAGAAAATCCAATGGTGTGGACAATATAACACCCACATTTTTATGAAATTTTCCTTTTTTTATTATGTATTTTGAATTTATTTAATACTTTTGTTGAATTTTAAGAGTTTTTAGATGATTTTTAAGTGTTTTGGAAGGTGACTCAAGGGTGATTCATTTTAGAAAAATAAGGAGAAACCATGAAAATTCTCTAGGAAACCATGGTGGAGATTTTGGGAGTTATTTGGTAGGTTTATAGTTGGATCAGGGATTGGCCAAACCATGTAGATTTTGAAGAAAACCTATTTGATTGTAGACAGAGGGGAAAACCACGGTCAATGCATAAATTTTCAAACCATGAAAAATCCATTAGAGTGGGTGGTTTTCAGATAGTATCATGCACATGGTTAGTGCATGGTTTAACAAACCATGTGACATAACCATGAAACATGCATTAAATTATCTAAAAATTATAGTTCAACAAGGTGTTTGGCCCCCCAAACCCTAATTTTTTTCTCCTCACTTAGTCTCTTAAACTCTTCTAATTCCCTAAAACATTTGTTGATTCTTTTTTATCTAAAAGATTTTTTTTGAGAATCAAGTTGTGTTAGATATTTTCAATCAATAATAAGTCTTTGGTCATGACTGTTATCTCTAAATTTACTCATCATCTCAGTAACAATGCCATAAATATAATTTTTTATATATAGATCTATGTGATTTGGTGAGATATTAATATGATATATTGAAGGGAAGACATTTCATGTCTAGATCTAGAGGTTTCATTTTCCATTATTTATTTTCGTTAACCATTTTGGGTTAAGTGGTTTTTTTATCATGCTATTTATTCTAGAACCTAAAACCTTGATGTTTAAATCGCTATCTCTTTCTTTGTTGGAATGAAAAATTTATTGGTTTTTGTACCTAAATATTTTTTTTTGAAAATGATCACATAAGGTGTTTAATAAAATGGTTGAAAGAAAATGGTTTTCAAAATAAATAGTTTTTGTCGAGAACTTGGCATGTGTGTTTGGTGTGAGTTCATGAAGTTACATTGTGGAACCTTATTGGGTTTGGACTTGAGGCCAGTTCCAAAGTGACATATGTTATATTCTATCTAGTAGTGACTTTTGATAGGACAAGTCACCACTCATTAGTATTGGGACTATCATTGGGAATGCATGGGCTTGTGAGTTGTGGAATGATGATTCCAAGTTGTTATGGTTTTGGAATCTAGTTTCATTAATTTTTTATAGAAATTTTTAGAACTTCTTATAAATACTTTAGATATATATATATATATGAGCTAAAATGGTATTGTTCTTATTGGAGGGTATTTAGAAGTCTATGCGGATTACCTACTAATTTTTACACTCACCCATGTTTGGGTACTATGGTGAATTTTTAGATATTGTGTACTATGATATAGGAAATGAAAAGGTTTTATACTTATCTAGTGATGCATCATGATACAGTGGGATTGAGAATTGTATTTAGAGCTTGGTTATTGTTTGGGTTAATGCCACATTGGTGTTTTGATTTTTTCTTTCCATTGTTGAGTTTTCTTTCAGCTACTAATTTGATACTTGTTTCTGATTTTATTTGTGTTGTATTCCATTTCATACATCATATAATAATGTTTTTCTTTGTTTCTTCTTCAGAATATTTGTTCTTATCTTAGGTAAAACTGTCCCCCAGTGATATCGTATTCCCTTGGAACTTATTTCTAGCCTTTTGGGTCTGGGGGACATCACCTAAGGATTAAAGGACCTCCAACCTAACTGATGCTAATTTTTTGGATGGGGATGTTACATATTACATGTCAATAGAAAAAATAATTTATAAATTAGTTTTATTAAATTAGTTATGGGATTTCATTATAATGATGTATACCGGATCCTCATATATAACATATGAATCCCTATAATACTCTATAATCTCAAAAAAAATCCTAGGTAATATAATCCATTCCAATGAAACACATGGTCACTAGCTCATGTCTATAGAACCCCTAGCATCACCCCATATTTTTTTAATTCAAATACTAGGAACAACACAAGTTGTGGAAAATATTTTGGTCTACACTTTATAAATATCTTTTTATACCCCATAAGAAGGTCAAATTTCATGAATTAGGGTCACACATAATTTATTTAGATTTTTAGGCTTGGCGTATTTTATATTAACATGACAACACATCACACATGAAAACAAAATGATGTGAAATTTAGGTATAGATTTAAGACCACCTACCTTATTCTCAAATTAATCTACTCATTAAATGTCATATTTTGATTTCAAATCAAATGGTGGGAATCAAGAAAGAACATAGAGACCCTAAATAGAGGTTGGAATAACTATAACCAGTGTATATCCAATAAATCATAGGAAAAATAAATAAGAAAATTATATGATGCATTGTATTTATCCATAGCTACTCAATGGATCAAACAAAACCGGAATCCAACTAGAGAAAAAAAGAGATATCGCATATAATGGGAGAGAGTAAAAAGGATAGGGAACATCCTCAAATAAAATTTATAGGAATAACCACTTCCCATTCTTTAAAATACAAACTCAAAACTCCAGTTTATTCATTATTAATTCTTTTTATTTAATATTTTTTATATTTTAATTCTCTTTATTTATTATATTTTTATTGATTTTTCTCGTATTTTTTTCTCATTCTAACTATGTCCTAGATAAACTACCACTACCTTCTCCATCATTATGTCTCACACAAGGATGGTCGCTCGGGTCATCTTTTTGTTAGGTGTATGGATGATATTGAATCATCCTTATGGTGTGAATAAGGATGATTCTTGGATCATCCTTATAGTGTGAAAAGGGATGATGTCTGGGTAATCTTTATGCCACCCATAAGAATGACTCTCAAATAATCCTCACTCCTCACATAAAGATGATGGGAAAAAACACAAGGGGTGTTCAACTATGCATAGGGGTATCGACACACACGAACCACCACATGAGGGGAAATGTAGTTGTCTTCTAGCCCACCCCTTTATCTAAAACTAGACTTATTAAGAATATATAAAATTATGTCCACACATGAGTTTTCCAGACCCTATACCCATCACTACAAGCCACCCAAAGCATGCATTGAGACTCTCTCATTCACCTATAATGTTAAAAAATGTAGTCTTGTACATACTCAATGCCTAGACAAACACCAAAATCTTCTCACACATATCTCGACACATCTAACACCACTGTTTGTCCCTATATCATATTGATGATATTGAGTTCAACTAAAATTCAATCCCCATGAAATCATTCACTTATAATATACCCCAAACATTTGAAACACTATATTAAAGATAAAATGATATATTTAATAGGAAATCCCAAAATAAACAGGCTTTTCATCAAAATTAGGCATGACCACTCAAAATAGAAACTCGAGTTCATAAATTCATAATGGGAAGGGTGTTACACCTGAGTAAGTCAGGTCATGGGTTGTAAATTGGAAAAAGGTTTTTTTTATAGGATATTAATTCTAAATCTAATTATATAATTGAATGGGAGGTTATTCTCTTCATGTGTGATATAGAATTTTAATTGGAATCCATGTTACGTCATACTTCAATTTTGGTAAGGGAGTCATATTCCATGCCTCTCTACCATGAATTTGGAATTGGGGTAGAACACTATGCCTACCCATTCCTTATAGGTACAGGAGATTAAAAACATTTCCAATCCACCATTGAATTAGAGGTGGGGTGGGACATCATAATCACTCATTCCATATCCTTTTTTTTGGATAGTATTCATGTCTCATTCACTCTTGATATTTTAAATGGGATGAAAGGTATTGAAACCATGTATTGGGACCCTATGGTTATGTGATGTTGGATGAAACTCCAACTAAGTGATTTGACTTGATGTATTTTAGTGATTTATGGTTATGCTAACATGTATCCTTGTGATGGTTGATTATAGATATGTTGTTGGATGTTATGAAGACTCTTTTGATTATTTGTGACATATATATACTTAACACTAACACTAGTCAAAAAAGATATGGTTTCTCATGGGGTGACTAGTCTATAACTCGGTGATGTGATTAGTATTATTCATTATTGTTATTATTTAAGTGCATATTACATTATTCATGAACTTATATATTTTAGATTTATTTAGGGAACTTATATGTGGTGGCCAGTAGTATATTTTTCACACACCATACACATGTACATTGGTGGGTGAGTAAAATTCATGATTAGGGATATATGTAAGGAAAAGGGCACCAAAAAGGATAGTTGGTCTGCTTAGATACTTGTATTGAGAGATAAGGTTGTGTAGAAACTCTAACCAAGTTTTTATTTATGTATTTATTGTTCTATCCTTTTTCAATTGTATTTTATATGATTAACTTATTGGAAAATCGTGTTTATGTATGAATTCCTTATTTTAAATTAAAATTGATTCATATTTTTTATAGCATGTTGTATATTTTTCTTATGGTTGGATGATAGTTGTTATGTACATGTTTTTTTCATTTGGATAAGGAATTATTTTTACTTAAATTATTATTTATGGCCATATGATAGTGGATATAGACTCCACATGCTATTTATTGATCAACATCAGTAATTGACTGTATCTAGCATATAGGAAGGCACCCCTAAGGTATTATGGCCCCAAATTTCATAATTTTTTATAATAGGTATGGGGAGGATGCCAAAAAGTTGAATCAGATCCTAATTTTGATTTTGTTTTCGATTTAGCGCATGGTAGTCGATGATATAAGTATCAAGAACATGGGATGGAACCTATGTTTATGATTAGCTAAAACATGCATGGGGAAAGTCCAATTTATTAGTTGAAATGTTGTTATGGATTTTTGGATGTTATTATTTTGTGATTTATAATTAATATGGTGTTTTATTTATAGTTTATTATTTTACTTTTAGTTATGGGTGGTGATAGGATGTGGAAAAATCTAACATATTCTACACATTGGATTAACGTGACTTTTGTATGCC
This sequence comes from Viscum album, assembly GCA_963277665.1. Lineage (NCBI taxonomy): Eukaryota > Viridiplantae > Streptophyta > Magnoliopsida > Santalales > Viscaceae > Viscum > Viscum album. The sequence continues at coordinate 941,090,580 of OY728165.1, forward strand.
AGCTTTTGATTGAAAGACATCTTACAAGTAATGGATCAACTATTTAAAGAGTTGATAATAATTTATATAGTATAGTACTATATGAGTTATTAGTGGAGATTTACCTAACTGGTCTATGGTTACTAATTCATCTGTTACTATTTTTTTTAGATAATTATGTGGATATTATATGTGTGTTGTGTGTAAACTTGAGAGATGGTACCTTGGGGTTAGTGAGTTCCTAAGCTTATTAGGACCCTTATGTTGATATGGTTTGTGTAGTTTTGCAAGATGTAATTACTGTTACTACTTATCATAAACTATGATATCAATATATATAATAGAAATGTGTATCGATCCATGTGATTTTTTTTTTAGTGTTATTCCACCATAGAAACCTCTAGTAGAGCACTAATAGGTAGGGGATGAGTGTTCTCAATCGGGTGTGACACTAATACTACATGTTTCACTATAACCTACTATGAATGAGTAAATCCTATCCATTATACTTCATGTTATATAGTCTATGGATCATATTAATCTTTTTGTTAAGACATTGATGCATAATTTTACTAGATAATTTTAGTTACACTATCCAATGCACTTTCAAATTAAGGGAAGATTATATAGTACTAATAATTGGATTGAGTCCTTGTAGACTATTTTTTGTTAGATTTAGATACCCCCATAGAAGAGGGTGAATCGTGTGATATATATTTTCTGATAATTATCAAATAATTAATGGGATGTAGTGATATATGAATGCTATTAAATGAGGATATATTCTATGAATATTCAAAACCACTTATTTAAGAAGTTATTTCCCATTATATTGAGGGACGATGGGGCATGAAATTTTTTATAACTAATCTAGGGGATATTTATTTGATGGATTATGCTACATACATCACATATGTACTTTTTTGAATCCATTTTTGTAGGAGAAGAGATTCCATGCGTCAAATGTTTTGATAATGACTTGAGTCATATGATACTAATTTAAGTTAATATCGCAAACCTGATTTCCTTTACAGAGGTGTAAAATGGACCCCGGTCATCAAGAGAAACCTTGTGATATCCATGACTTTCCTATCCCATTACATTATATCTTTTGTTTGTTTCAGGTTTCAGAAAGATGTTTTAGGTAAATAATAGATTTTATAATAGTGAATACTTCTAGAAGAGGGTGTATTGTGGCATGGATAGTTTGGCTATGGTGTTTTATGGTTATTGAGGTTTGTTAATTCTTCCATTAATAGACTTTTGTAATGAATATGGGAGTTGTTCCATGGAGAATAAAGGTTTTAATTCCTTGGTTCTACTTTTTTAGGGGTCCCTAAGACATGGTCTTTAGACAGCATTGCAATTTTAATAAATGATTGATCAAGATTAAGGAGAAGCTAGTGATTATATTGTGGTTATCACTACTGCACTATGAATCCTAAAGTGGTTGATTACATGGATCTTCTGTTTTAAGGATTGTTTTTCTATAGTTATTTAGTTTTTCATTGGATATTTTGTTGTTAGTTTTTATGGATCTACACTTTTGGAAATTTATTTATTGTAGTTCATCATGGTTGGGATTGAGGGCCTCCTTGTGATTTTAGGAGATATGATTTTGGGGTGTGGGGATGAACCATTTACTATAAAACTCCCTTAGTTGTATCAAATTAGAGCATTATCTAGGCTTAATATGGGAGATATATGGGAGATAAATCAAGCTATTTTTCAATATTCATTCTACTTAAACCCATTGTGGGGTGACTTACACCCCTTGTATCATAGTTTTTTTATTTTCCTTCTTGGATATAAAATTATAATCACATATTAATATCATTCTATTTCTTTCGTTTCTCTCGACCTTGGGTGACCTTATGTGAATTTTGGGAGAACTTTTTGTTCCATTTTAATTTTCATTGATCCTCGATTTCAGGAAATCCCTTATTCATGATATGAGGTGATATTACATCTTCTTATCCTTATTCTCTCTGATTATATTAAATATAGAGTTTGTAGAAATTATGATGGTTTGGTTTGAGAGTTGTTGGGTATAGATTTTTATATGGTTTACAATGAATTAATTTCACCAGGGTTTATCTTATGAATTTTTAATCATGTGGTCTTCTCTTTCCCTTGTTCTTATATAGTATATTAAGAATCATCTATTGAGTTAGGGGTTGAAGAACTCTATTTATGTGTAACTTTTATAATTTTTAAGCTATTTACTTATTTGGGTGGATGGTATGGATTTTCATAATAAATATAAAGAACCGGACTGAAGGAAATTATAGGGGATATGGTAATTTGTATGTTCATACATATTTTAATGTAGTTATTATTTGATTGATGGGTTCCATTTTTTTCATTGAAAATATTTTACTTTTGATATCTGGATATGTGTTATTTATATTATTTTAATTCTAGTATCACCCTTACTTAAAAATTTAAACAAGTAAATATAGTAATGAACTAGTTTTTTCAAATCTAAAATTGAAAGAATGTTACATGTCTAATAGGGATCTTTATAAATTTTTTATTCCAGGAATTAGGTAGTTTTTTCTATTGGGTTTTCTTTTTTATGATGGTGTTATTATGTGTCCCTAGATTGGATTTTTTTGGATGGTTTGATAAATGATGTGTTGAGAATAGGAGCTTTTAATTCCTTGACAAGGATGGAAAGTGGAGTGTTAGTAATTAATGTGGAATTATGGTATGGTAAGTTGTGTGGTAATATGAATTGATATGTGGTTTTTGAGGCACCTATTGGTTTGAGATACATGGAGTTTTTCTGTTGGTTGGTTGGATGATGTGGGATTATTTATTAGTTTTTTAGTAGTAGTGGAATGTGATTGGTATCAATGAAAATAGTAAATGGGTATGGATGGAATTGAATAACAATGAGATGTAAATGAATTTGTAATTATTGGAATGAATTGTTAATGACTAGACTAATCTTGGGTATTGTGTGGGAATGTTTTTCCATTAAATATGAAAATTAATGGAAAAATGAATTTATTATGGTTGGTAACGTTAAATCTATAATTTTTCAAATTTCATTATTAAAATGAAAAATTGTTCATGGTTATGGTGGCTATTTTATATGGAAGAGGGATAGTTTTTGGTGAGATATTTGGTAGTGATGGTGGATTGTAGAATCAAATAGTGCTTATTATTTTGGGCTTTGATAGTACTATTTTGGTGTAAACCTCCTAGATTTTTCATGTGTGTGGTTTTATTATTTTTTTATTTTCTTGTGATTTCTTTATGAACCCCACTCAAGATGAAAACAATGCATAAATTGTTTTGTTTTTAGGTGTATTATCCAACATCTAGTTTAGATAGGGAATGTATGGATAACTAGTCCCCCTTCATTTAACTCCCTTTTAGGTGTGGTATGGGTTGTGATGGCTCATAGTAGTTTGGATAGATGAATGTACATAAAGACTTTTATATTTTTTGTATAATCTCCTTTAAAAATGGGTTGAGATGAAACCCTTAAATGACCCATAGGCCTATAAGCACTCGAACCAATACATGACCTGAAGGCCCCAAGTAAGAAGGCTCAATATATGACCCTAAGTCCCATACCTGACTAAACTAGAACTACAACTCCTTATCATCTTCTTTAATGAAGGACCTTAGCTCCCCACCTCACATCGTTGATCAGCTAGCATTACCCCATTCAAAGATACATGTTTCATATGAATTATATTTATTTTTTACCATGTCATTATTCAAATAAAGTAAGCTCTATTATAGTATTTATTACTTATATGATATTTATTTTGAGGTTTTCTCTTGTGTGGTTTTTTTCAAATTGGTTCATGGTCCTTTGGCCTAAAATCTGTGACCCAGAGACCTCAGGTGGCCCAGAGGCCCTTTCGACCAAAGGTTATTGGTGGAACAAAGGCCTTATAGACTATAGACCTATCCCAATGGCCTGAAGGCCAAAATTGGATAAATTTTTCTTACTAATACCATATAATTATATTACTACTACAATACTTAGAAATATCCCTCCATCCATATTTTATCCTTGGATTGATATAGGGTTACGTGGTGTGCTAACCACTTGGATACTACCCCATCTACAATTACAATAGAATGGTTATATGGATTTGGTAATGATACATGGTGGAGTTCATGTATGGTAGGAGTAGAGCATTATTTGGACTTCCTTCATGTTTTCAATACCCTATTGTGACAGATATGTGATGAAATTCTGATGTATAGTGGAGATATGATATGTGGTTGTGGTTGTGTTCACTACTACAAATACGGCCTTTATCAGCCCTAAAAAGGGCCTTTAACAGCGCTAGGAAAAGCGCTGTTAAAGCCGGTGAAGATAAAGGGGTGGTCCCCTTTATCAGTGCTCAAAAAAAGCGCTGATAAAGACCCCTTTTATCAGTGCTCAAAAAAAGCGCTGATAAAAGTACCCATTTATCAGCGCTTTTTTAGCGCTGATAAAGGGGTCCTATATAAGCGCTTCATTTATCAGCGCTTTCGTTTTAGTGCTGATAAAGGACCCATTTATGAGTGCTTTTAAAAAAGCACTGATAAAGTTAAAAAAATTAAAAAAATTACAAAAAATTACAAAAAATTACAAAAAATTAAAAAAAATCATGCCAATCATGGGGGGGGCTTTTATAGTGCTCGATCCCCCATTTTAACAGCGCTTTTTAGCCCCTCCAGTGCTCGCACGCACCCCCTCCACCCTTTATTAGTGCTATCCCCCAACATCCACCCTCATGCGCGCGCCACTGCCTCCAGCAGGTTTTGAACTCGAGAACTCCCCCCTGCGTGCCTAAACCCTTACCACTACTCTATTTTGATTTGTTTGCTATTTCATGATATATATATATATAGTTATATTTATTTGTATAGTAATATATATTTATATTAATATATATATATATATAGTTATATTAATATATATATATAGTTATATTAATATATATATATAGTTATATTAATATATATATAGTTATATTAATATATATATATAGTGATATTAATATATATATATAGTTATATTAATATATATATCTCTATTTATATATATATAGTTATATTTATTCGTATAGTAATATATATTTATATTAATATATATATATAGTTATATTAATATATCTATATATAGTTATATTAATATATATCTCTATTTATATATATATATATATTTAGTTATATTTATTCGTATTGTAATATATATTTATATTAATATAAATATATATATAGTTATATGAATATATATATTTATAGTGATATTAATATATATATTTATAGTGATATTAATATATATATATATAGTAATATTAATATATATGTAGTTATATTAATATGTATATATATATAGCTAGATTAATATATATATATATAGTTATAGTTATATTAATATATAGTAGTTATATAAATATTCATATATTGGTATTTTAAATAAAATGGATATTAGTTATTATTTAGATAGAGCTAATATATTTTATATGTAAATATGTTTAATTATTTATTTTAAAATTTTAATTTTTAGGTGTGAATATATAAAAAATATGTACATATAGTTATATATTTGATTATAAATAGCAGTTCATTATAAAAAATGATAAAATTTCAAAGACATAATATCAATATGAATGTAATACCTTGGAATAAATTCAGTCCCCACCAAAAAAGCCAATAATACCCCCTAAAACGAGGCTGAAAACCCACAAAATGTTAAAAAATCTGGGTAACCCAACTAAAAACTTAGTTTTGGAGCCCTTATGGGCCTCTTTTGGCCTTGAAAAACGCTTGACCGGGGTGCCCTCAACTCATAACGACATAGATCTCGTCGTAGGCTTCGATTTGATATGTGGTAGAGCTCAAACGGACACCCGGATCAAAATTTATGGCAGTTCGAAGTTTGAGTTGCGTTTTTAACTTATTTTGGATCTTTTTTTAATTTTTTTAGTTTTTTTAGTCTTTAAATTGTTATTAAATGACTACTACTCCATAATAATTAGAAAATTATTAATTAAAAATATTTTTTAAATTTTTTAAGAATCCAGTTTCACTAAATATCTTATATATTAAGTGTTAATGTACATTTATACTTATCTAAAATATATTTAAAAATTATATATTATATCTATATCAATATAAATATATTTATATATTAATATATTAATATTTTTTTTTGAATTCAACCCTTTATCAGCGCTTTTAAAAAATTCGCTGATAAAGGGGTACTTTTATCAGCGCTTTTTTGAGCGCTGATAAAGCCCCCCCCCCCTTTTATCAGCGCTTTTTTGAGTGCTGATAAAGCCCCTCCCCCTTTATCAGCGCTTTTTCGTTAGTGCTGATAAAGGGGGGGCTGGGAAAAACTGTTTTGTGGTAGTGTTTTATGGTACAACTAATATTTTTCTAAAAATAGTATTATACCCTATGCAATTATGGGTAGATAGGGTTGTATTCCATCTCACATCAGATGTTATGGTATTGGTGTGGTGTGTTTTGTCATAATTGTGGAAGGTATGGGAGCACAAATCTTTTGATGTTGGGGAGTAAAAGAAAAAAACCAAGTGGATAAGTGGTTGCGAGGTACCATTTTTCTATATTATTTCACGAGTATTTTATTATACATGGATGTTTTGTTGGGTGAGAGAGACTTGATGTGGATGGGTGATAGTTTATTTTGTATATTCTAATTGGTTCTTCCATTTATTCACTGAATCATTAATATGATTCCACAAAATTTTCATGTGTGGTATTGAGGAGGATCCTACTATGTATACATGTATTCTCATCACTATATATATAAATATATTATATAGGTTTCCATTATGTATTTTATTAATGGTCTACATAGTATTAACTAGGATATTGGGACTACTATTGGTGTAATTTCTTAGGAGTTTACTTTTAGTTCTTTACATTGGAGACTTGTATTTGTATGAAATATCATGAATTGTGGTTTGTTGCGACATATTTTTTATTTATTGTGTGTTTTGGTGTTGATTTTTGGATTTCCTAATATGTTCCCAGGTTATATGCGGGTAATTCCTCCAATTTTCATGATTATACCATCAGTTCTAGTCTCCAACCCGACTCCTATTAGAGGAAAGACCCGAGGGTAACTCTCATTTTTATTATAGACCCAGGAAGGGTTTCTAGTGGGGAAAGATCATGAAATAGTGGTACTAGATCCATGGATGAGGGTGAATATAGAGTTTGTAATTAAAAAATCATGGGGATGGAAAGGGTTTGGTGGGGAAATTATAATAGTCAAACTTAGTGTGTGGTGTAGCAAAGGAGGCCAACATGGTTAATAGAAACTATTCTCCCATGTGATTCAATGAAATGACCTTAAGATTACTGAACACTCTAACTAAGATAATACTTATTACAGGGTAGATACTTAGGATAGGTACATGTATCATACCTCTTTTTTATTGTGTTTAAACTAGGGTGATATAAGGAAGTTACAAATGAACCTAATTAAATCAATCTTAAATAAATTCCATGCTACCAGGATTAAGTGTTTTCTTTATATTTGAAAAGATTTTTTCTGATCATCATCCACATGTGGTTTATATTGGATAAGTGTAAAATTATGATCCTCCTAAATACAAATGGATTGATCTCATTGGGGAGTGTGAGGTTTATAGAAAGATATAGTGTCAGTTTTAACATTAAATATTGGATAAGTATGTGGTGATTGTCTATAATTTAAATATTGAGCACTAGTTGGGGGATCTGACGATCACTTTAAATATGACCCAATCTAGGTTAGTGTATTGGGTTCTTCTAGATACTACTCAGATGTGCAGGGTAGAATTCTAGTAGTGGATCTTTTATTTTTGGGTGAAGAATGTGGTATAGGATTTCTGGGTAAAAATTTATATTTAATTTCATATTGAGTTTTGGTCATTACTTGTGAGGGTAGCGAAGAAGCATGAGCATATATCCCTTATATAGGGGATCCTAAGAATAAAATAACACGATATCATATTAAAGGACATACTTCCCTTTACCCTAGATATTTTCCCATACAATGAGTTGAGAGAAAATTTTCAAGAGGAGGCATTATTCATGGTTATTTGATATGTGGTAACCCCATTTATGATGCTTACATATTTGGAAGTGAAGAAGAAATATGATGTAATTAAGATAATGCATGAATAGTCAATAATATCTCAATAGGGGAGTAATTAGATCAACCTAGGGATAATGGATATTAGTGAATGATTTAGGTTCTAAGATCATTGCAGTTTTGACCAATAAAGAAATATCCTCAGTAGTTTTCTTCCCATCTATATAGATGTAGTGGTCCATGTGCATCCACCAACAGCCATGTTCCATTTTTCATTATTTTTGGAGGCCATGGACATTGAAAATATATTTTTATGACTATTAACGATGATTATAATATTTCATGTGTTCATTTTCCATTCCAACCATAGAAAAAATTTACTTAGAGTTTATATTAGCAGCATGTATAACAGACTATTGTTTAGCTGATATGATATTGAGCTAGCAGAGGTTAGCCCCATGATGTTCCATATCCTCAAGGATATTTAAATGAGTATGGTCATGGTGGTGTTTATCCGCAGTGGGGTAGAGGAGTTGGACATTGCAGTTGAATGATTTGAATATGCTAGTTCTAGGTGGACTAAATATCATCCATGTTACCATCTTCTTATCATCTATATTCTCTTACGATTTATTTTATTTTATATCATATCACTCCTTTATTTCTCCCACATTGGTTCATGTCTTGATAATCAAGTTGGAGATTATTCAAGTGAAATTCGTGTTGACACACTATTTCATGGTTTTATTATTTATTTTGATATTTTTTAGGTTTTTGTTCTAATAATAGTACAACACAATTAATCAACTCATTTACTACTACTTCGAGTATAAACACATGATGTCATTATTATAATCAATTATTTGTATACTATGTTTAATATTATTAAATTTTTCCATAGGAGAGTAGTGTTCTATGATGAGTAGGGACAACATGAGTTATTCATTAGTGAACTAGAGCCTTGTATGTATCACAAGTCGTCAAAGCCTCTTTTAACGTAGTTAGTAGTGCTATCATTGGATTCAATGGTGTTTTAGGTGGTTGATTTATCTAAATTCATTCGGGATTTAAAATTTGTCTTCCTTGAGAAGGTTATGATGTTACACCCTTGATGTGACATTGAGTTTTTGATAAATTTTCTGCCCTATGTATCTCCAATTTTTATAGACCCCTATCAAATAAAACCTTCTCAGTCATATATGTTAAGGATCCTGATCAATGATTTAATGTATAAGGGATTCATCCATCCTAGTGTATCATCATGGGATGCTCTAAATTTATTCTACAAGAAGGAATATTGTGTTTTGAAGTTGTGTATAGACAACTATAAATTGAATTACATAACATTCAAGAACCATTACATATTTTCATGGTTTAACCATATTTTCAACTAGGTTAAGTGAGTTAACTATTTTTTTAACATTTATTTTTTGTTTTTGTAAGAATGAATGAGAATAAAAGGGGAGCATATTCCAAACATGAATTTATAGTGTAATTATGGGAACTTTTAATTTTTTTATGTTTCTTTGTGGCATGAAATAACAAGTCCCTTTAATGGGACTAATGAATCCCATGTTCCATGAGTTCTTAGATCGGGTTGGATTAGTGTTCATCAAATTAATTCTTGTAAATTTAGTGTTAGAGGATGAGCATATCGATTGTAAAGGTTTATTTTATTGGTCCTTCAACACCATCAACTTTATGGGATGTGATCTATGTGAATGTTTTGGATACACTAGGTTTATTTTCTCAGGAATGTGGTTTATCATTAGGTATTGGAAGTTGATCTTTCAGTGACTAAGTTGGTTATTTCTTAGGAAGAACCCAAGAAGCTTGAGAAGTTTTATAGTTTCCTTTGAATTGTGGGATATTATTGGAGGTTCATGTCTTGATTCTATTAGATAATTTCTCCATTGAAAAAATTTACCATGAAGTGCTAGGACTTTATATGGATTGATTAGTGTTAGTAAGCATCCATCCCCATCATGTAGAATTTTGTTAGTTCTCCCATTCTTTAGTTATCTTAGTAGGGAGTGATATTTTATTTTTTCTATGATTCTTCCCATATCTGTTTAGGTAAAGTATTAATGAAATAGTGTGAAAAGATCTTTTATGGTTCTAGGATGTTATGTCCCCTAAAGTGTAACAATTCCACTCGTGATCTTGATTTAGTGGTGATATTCCTTTGTAAAATAGGTTTATGTTCACATAAAAGTCTTAGTAATGTGATATATTACGTTTTTAGAGGTATTTTGGTGTAATTTTTAGGGAAACCTGAACTCATATGTGTCTTTTGGAAGGTAATATTATATCCCCTTTTATAGGAAAATCAATGGTGTTTTCGAAAATATTAAGTCTTTAAGGGCCTTGAAAGTAATCTTAAAAATTACAATTGGATAAAAAATTGACCATGGATAAAATTGTATACCTTTTATACTCTAAATTTTACTTTTATAATATTTTTAGGATTTTTAATTCAATTAATAAAATATTGTTTAACATTAAATTTCTTTAAAGTCATTTTTAGGACTATTCATAAAACTTGTGTTTAAAAGAATCAATATGAAAATTTAGTTCTAATATAGAGAATTAAAAATCTCATATACTTTATAATTATCTAAAAAAATATTATATAATAACAATTATTCAAAAAATTATTACATTTAATTTTTTTTAATCATTTATTTAATTTTTGTACTGCACATATAAGAGTTGTGTCAACGCTGCATAAGTGTTTTAGATAATTATAATATTACTTAAAATTAAAAGTAAATTACTAACATAAATAAAATTTCATACCCATAATTTTAGTCATATATATTCGATCATAATTTATTTTTATCCTTATAATTATCATACTTAAAATATTAATTGATATAGTGTGAAATTTGGTAAATACCCTTAACTTAAAATAATAAAAAGTTATTATAAAGATAAAGTGATACCAAATAAGCATGCTTTTCATGATAAGGTGAATAAGGTATAAATTGAATCAACCAATAATATTATATATAAGTTTTAGAGATATTTAAATGCTAATACTTTATTTTCAACCTTTTTATACTCATTTTACTCTTACTATGGCGGTATAACTTTTACCATGGTAAATGTTCTTTACCACCAAAATTGAAATTGACTTTATTAGATAATTTGAATATGATGATTAAAAATATGAAATAATTTATTATATATTCAATTTCTATAATTTTTTAAAAATTATTTATAATATAAGTATGAAAAATGTAATGAAACCCCATTTTTATAAAAATTTCATTTTAAGAAAAAAATGATTTTACACAAAAAGCATGTGTATAATTGATCCTTATGAAAAAGTTTTATTTATGAATAAAAATATAAGTTATATCACACTAAAACCAATTCAAAATTTAATCTATCCTTCTAAAAATAAGACAAAATAGAATAATTGTATCATCGTTAGATTTTAGTAATGAGAATTATGTTCGATAGCATATTATACACGCAACACCGAGTTAAACATCCTGTGAAATATATAAACACCAAAACATAGATATAAAATTGGATGGTAGGGATATTTATAACTAATTATTGTAATATATATACATAAATTTTATACAAAATATAAATTATTGAAAAAAAATTGTAAATAATCAATCAATTTTTAGTACAATAATTTTATTTTTAAAAATATGTTTTCTTCAAAAATGATTTTTATTTATTTTCATGTAAAAATATTATAATTAATTTCAAGAAATTTTAGAATATTAATTTAATAAAATTAACTACATTTTTTAAATCAAAATATCAAAATTTACTTTGGGAAAAGTTTTTGGTATTTTATGGAAAATATTTACTTTTTGGTGAATAGTAAAAAATATAGATTTTTCTAAAAATGAATTTTCTTTTTAATAAATTAAATAATTTAAAAGTATCATAATTCATTTAATATGATTTATATAAAAAAAATTATTATTTATTTATTTTAAATCCATTTAATTTCTTTTGAATAAACTTTATGTTGGATTTTAGTATAAGTATGTTTTTAGGTTGATAAATATGAATTTTCTAAAAACATCATTAAAATGCATAACATTTCTCCTTTAAATTAATTATAGAACCCCTAATTTACATTGATTTAAATGAACTATATATATTATATATCAATAAATATTAATTTATATTCCTAAAATGATTATTATTAGTCATAGAGTTAATATAAAATCATCATTTTCTAGAAATCACACTTCTTGAAAACCTACGTTTTTATCACCTCTATAGGTTTAATTATATATTTAATATTAAAATTTTATGAATATAATTTTTTAAAATGGATTAAATATTTTTAATAATAATAATTTATATTATCTAATATTTTCTACATGATTTTTTACCTTAATGAATTGTGAAAACTAAAAAAATAAATTATCACAATTATGGTGGAAACGGTTTTATCAGGAGTTAGACTAAATAGATAAGGGTAATAATGACCTAAACACGTGTATAAAAACTATATTTTGACCATATTTTGGCTTTATCATCTACAATAATTTATAATGTTCCATTTTTCATCATTTTTTCATGTGAAAAATTTGGGCAATCCCTTTTCTTTTAAAATATTACTATTGTACCACTCACCTCATTATAAAAGGCCACCCCATATCCTCTAATATTGACACCATAAAAGACCATTAGATCATATAATAACTGACCAAATGTCTTACTCACATCCATACATATAATATATCCATTTTTTATAGTAAATTCATCTTAATAATCTTTTGGTTCTTACCTATGGAGGTTTTTTTGAAGAAGTGGTATTGTGCTTAACCAAGCATATTTATTTTATTTATTCTTCCACATCCTTAAAATATTACCAAATTATTATTATATAATAAAAATGAATCTAAAATATTTTAATGTGTTAATATTTTAATGTAATAACTGAAATACATCTCCTCTTTCATCAAATGGGATATGAAATCGTCATTTGTGTGTACGACGGACTACCACCTTGCGAACCGATGTCATTCATGTTCCATCATCACATCTCACAAAAATTATATAATGATATATTAAAATTATATATACTATATTTATAAAATAATTATACTTATATAAATATTATATCATATATACCTTGTTTACGTTCTTTTTTCTGGGGGATACGATAACGTCGCTCGTTTGTACTGTAGATTACCACCTCATGATGTGATGTGATTTGTTTTTTACTAAAACAATACATGGAAGGTAATAAGGATAAATTTAATTAATTTATGTTATATAAATGAAATAAAAATTATATTAATGGAATATATTTCATTCTTAAATGATAATATATCATATTCATTCTAACACTAAAAAAAGAAATCATCAGTCATGTGCATGTATAGACTACCACCTCCATGAAGCGATGTGATTATTTTTTCATTACCAAAACACATGGATGATATATATAAGTATTTTAAAAATATAGAATAGTATTTATTATACTATTATAATTATTTAAATATAAGATATCACTTATCTTATTTCCATAATGATCATTTAAAAATGGAATCATTACTCATGCGTATGTATGGCCTACCGTCTCCATGCTTGTAAAGTTTTTAATTTTTAATAAACATAATTAACTATTGGTTTTAAGAATATAATTGATGTAAAAATATGATAAATAATTCATTATTATTATTCTGGAGATGTTTAAAGATTTACCACTTAGATCACAGTTGATACAATGAAGAAGTTCTAAAATAATGAACCGAGCATCCTCAAAACACAAGACGTGGACTTAACTGATTAAATATTTAAATATTTTTTCAAAGAGAAATAAAATAAATGATTTAATTATAAGTTATTAATACAATAAAATTTTAATATGAAATAAAATAATTTTATTAAATGAGTATACATTAGTTAGATCAAATATAAGGAACGTCTAGACTCGAGGTATGGGTTTCTCATCTCACTTTTTATTTCTACGAGACATATGTACTATTCAACACTTATTTTTTATATGTGGTGTATATTCTATACATTAATGTATTCTTTTCCTCCTAATTAAAATTATTTATATTTAAAAATTCATATTATGTTCTATATTTCATGGTGTTTTGACCCAGATATTACTCAAAGCTGTACGGGACATTGGCTCAATTTCCCTTCATTGAGGCATATTAAAATTATATGAACCTAATTTATTTTATATAATGTATAAACGGACCCTTTGACATTTTGCATCATGAATCATTTCTAATTTCTGGTATTTTATGTTTCAATTTTAATTACATCATTTAATGGTATTTTATTTGAATCTTACCAGGGGTAAATGGGTTCTTAACTCACTCAAAAGTAACATCTTATTCTATAAGATAAGGAAAATTTAGGAGGCTTGTAGAGGGAGAAAATGATGCATGATATGTTCATAATCCCTTATAAAGTGAATATAATTGTCCATTAAATATCCCATACACTTGTAAATAATGAGTCTACTAGTATCACTTCTTTTACTGGCCATGGATTCTACAACAAAATTCCCTTTACTCTAAGAATGTCTCACCTTAATGACCTCATCCAAGAAAAATATACACTTATCAATAAAGTATGATAGGCCCCATGAGGTTCTTATTTTCTACCTAAAAATTTCATCTAATATTTTAGAGTTAGATTTAACTATATAGATAACCAAGATGTAGAAATTGAACAATGTAAGGCCACTACACATTGCATAATACTCAGCATAGTTGGAATTTACTAAACTATAAAAAGAACTAAAGACAAACACCACTAAGACTATATCATCCATAACCATAAAACCTCCCCATATCACCACCACAATATATGAACTGTCAACCTTCAGCTTCAGACCAATGGTTGGGGGAATCTATTGGACCAACTCCCTAAATGACCATGAACCATTGGCTCAACAGATGATGTACAATATGTAAGAATACATCTAATATAAAAATAAGACACTTATTAGATAAAAATAAATTCATGTTAAAATACAAGAGGCATAACCTAAACTTAAATAAAGTTCAACAAACAACATCTGGCTTCTCTAACATTGTTGTTACACTCCCATAACACCCACCACACAACATTAGATACTATTCCACATAATTTCATTTCCATTCCATTATAAACATACAATTGAAATCAAACCTCCATGAATTTCATAAATTATCCACCACTAACTTCCAAACCCATTTAACTTCTCGTATAATTCCAAATAATGATGTCTTATTCCCCTTTAAAAAATAGGTTCCAGGTCGTTTCACTTACAAGATCCTCACAACACATGTAATGTGACACCAAGGATATGGATTTCCTTTGAAAAATTTTATCAGTTAGAATGGCCTTATCTCTAAGATAGAAAACTAGTAAGTTAATATTAATGGGTATTTCATAGCTTCATATAATTCCATCCCACATGTCCTACACATAAATTTCCTATATCCATGTATGATAATCCAAACTGTTCAAGCCTCCAGTAAATGACTCTGATTAGAAACTACTTAATGATCCCCCATTATCATAATGGACCCAAAGTACATCTTATTATCCTTTATGATCATTGAGTTGATAATATTATTGAATTTATATGCTTTAACAAAATATTACTCTGGTGTTAGACACCGTAGGTTGAAAATCATACTTCGAACCCAATTATCATTCTAAAAGATGATGTCCCCACATCACACAACCTACCATGTCTTTTCCTTAATAAAATCCATGTGATACATCATATATCACATGATCTTATACTTCTTACCCAATTTTTTTATTCACCCTTTCCAATCCACCAATAAATGGTTTTTTGTTCATAATGATAAACTCAAGAGGGGATGAATTGAGTTCCCAGTAAAAATTTATTTTAATAAATAGTCTAAAATAAAAACCCTATATAAATTAATCTATCCAATTAATCCAAAAAATAGATCGATATAAGATCAATCCATTTGAAATATTTCTTAAAGAGTGATTAGGTCTAAGTTAAAATATCGTTTAGAAATATATTATATTTCAAAACTAATTTACTTATATAAAAACATATAAAAAACAAGATATGATTAATTATCAAAGAAATTTTTTCGTTTCTTAATAATAATTTTATCATGAATATAATAGTAAAATAAAACAAATAACATAGTAACAAAGTAGAATAAACAATACATTCTGTATCAAGGTGATATGTAATCCCCTTCACTTGAGAATAACCCATTACCAAGAAGATTTTAAATATAATCAAATAAATCCATGACTTGGATTATTTATATAGTCAACAACAACAAGATTCCCAGTCTAGAAAGCATATTCTATAGTTATTCAAGGGATTTAAGAATAGAATCGGTCACATAGGTACCACTTCCACAAATATAGTAGGAAATATATTGTGGAAGAAAAGACTAACAATTATTATCTAGGAATATGTAAGAGACAGTGTGTTATGGATAATAGTAAAATGAACACTAGTCAAAATTAAAATAGATAGAAAAAATAAGAATATAAAATCTCACTTTGATGTGTTCTGTATGTGTGTAGTTCTCATATCATCATTGGTGAGGAGTCTGTGCTTTGTTCTGGAAAATTTAAGCATAATATAGGATTGTAGAAATATTTAGGTATGTTTTAGTTGATATTTGTTAGATGTATCAACCAATATCAGTAATGTGTTTTGTGATTCTATTTCATTGATCATTACAGAATTTGAATCATCAAGTTCATGATAATTCACAAATTCGGTCACACCATCCACTGTAGATTTTATTTTCATCAATAAGAGAATGTATCAGGTATCTATAGTATATGTTTTTCTGTATTCGAGAGAGAGAGAGAGAGATAATTTGAGAATATATAACATCATTGTTTGGAGTAGAGCCACAATCCTTGAATCATCTTTTAATAATTATTGTAGACTTGATCAAACTATAAAATAATATATTTAGTCGTTGATCCATTCATGCCAATGTCTTTGGGCAACAATGCTAATAATAAGCTATCAGTGACTCAACATCTGGTGGTGAATCACCTCTAGTAGTGACTCTGTTGGTGATAATATTGACTCTCCTCTAGTGGTATCTCATCCTAGATGTATCTCCCATTAGCAGTGATAGTGACTCTATCTGACATAGCTCATTATGGTGATAACGGTGACTCATGTCTGGCGGTAACGGTGAATCATATCTAGAGGTATCTCATCCTAGCAGTAATAGTGACTCAGAGGCAATGGTTACTTTCCACAATACTTAGAAAAAATATTATTTAAGAAGTCTTCTCATATATAATCTTATTGTAAAATATGTGAAACATTAATTCTAAAATAATCATGATTTTTTATCATTAACATAATAGAGTGTTAAACAAACTCCATACAAGGAGGTTCTGACATTCTATCCCTTTTTTATCACAAAATTAGTTTTTTTATACATCATGTACTAAATTTGTAATCATAAATAATCATATATGTATTTTAGTTTTAAAACAATATTCTCTAAAATATAAAACTAAATTCTAAATCCCCCCCCCCCCTTTTAAATTTTCAAAAAAATAAAATTAGTTGTTAAACTTAGAGAGAAAATAGAAGAACACAAGAAGTTTTCATTATCTAGGTGCCAAAAAATATAAGAATGCAAAAATATATGAATGAGTGGGAAAATAAAAATGATCCCTATCAAGAAAATAACATAAAAATAGATTCAATATGTATAATATGGGGGCTGATCAACTTTTTACGTTCCATTTTCTTTTTCCTAATCTCAATCACCATCCTGTGATGAGTCTATAATAGTGTATTTCAGGGAAAAGGTTGTAATGGATGGTAGTTTGGTAGAAGGAGGAAGTGGCTCTTATAAAAGAACTCGTATGAGTATTTTGATTTCTTCAACTCTTGAAAAACTCAAAGGTTGGTATGGTGGAGGTATAAGACTACCTGACAGAGTGATTAGATTAGGCCTATACTAAACTGTGTCTATTTATATGGTTGAAATAATTTTTGAAATATAGATTTATTCCCTAGAAATTACAGTGCATTGATGGACATGAAGTTAGGGTTTCAAGATATTAAAGAAATCCATAATTTATAAAACTCCCCTTTCCGTAAAATTAACAAAGTCTTCCTTCACATACATAAATTTTTGAAGAGATGGTATGAGAACCTTTAGTTGACTCACTAGTTCTTTGAAGGCTCTTATCACTAGTGGTATCCTCTTGTTCTCAATAAGAATTTTGAAATTATCACAAATTTCATGCTTGGTATATATCATTGACATGTAGTACTTGAAGTATTTCTTTATTAATTCCTCATCTTTTCTATGATTTCAAGCATATACTCCTATGAAATCAATGATATGTTCTCCATGAAGATGTATCTGCCAAATTATCTCTCCATGAGTGCTCACATCACCTATAGGATTTCATATTTCGTCTCTAGTTATCATTTGTAGCATATCTGTATCAAGTTTTACTGGAGAAGGTGGAGGTGAAGATGAAGTAGAGGTAGTAGAAACTAAACTATCGAATTTCTGAGAAATGGATTTCATGGATTCTGATATAGAGGATGTTATAGTCTCTACTAAATAGTTCAACCATTCTTTCTCAAATTCCCCAAATTAGAATTCAAAATCCTCTAAAAAAATTCAAATCAGCATGTGTCTCTACATCAGGAGGTAAAACAGGTTGAATAGTTATAAGATATATTTTCTTATGAGATATATCAACCTCAAATGGTCTATTTGTTTCCATGGGGATAAAAGTATATAACTCTCCAGGTTTATTGATCTGATCCACTAGAGATCCTTCCCTTATTACAAAATTTTTAGGCTCATTGTCTGAATCATTCTATACTAATACAAGTCTTGAAAAACCTAGATATTTTTTCCATTCTTCAAAGGATCTATATGAAGGTATTATATGTAGAAGAATTCAAGTTTTTAAGGGTATTGATGAAATTTGACTAAATTAAGTTGTATATAGGGAAGCTTCTGTATGATTGGCTTGCATGTTTTCTACTGTTTTTGATTGATCCATTTGATCATCAAGAATTAATGTTTTCTCTACCTCATTTGAAGCTTCTATTCCTTCTATAGGAATTGTTGGAACATCTGGCATTATGGCGTCCTTTGGTTGATTTTACTCTTTATGAGAACTAGATACCATGGGTGAACCTGATTGATGTTGAACTGTCTCTTGTTCAGGATTTGGATGATTCTATTTCTCATCACTTCCCTTATTATCAGTAACAAATTTTTTATCATCTCTTTGATTAAGGAAACCATTTTTGTTTCCATTATCAGAATTATCATCAACATGAGATTCATCATTCTCATCCTCATCATTGTGATAGGAAGATTCATCAAAATTATCAAGATTTACAATCTCTTTATTCGCTTCATTAAATACAATATCATTCCCTCTATTAACATTCTCATCATGTGAAGTCTTAGAGGTAGAAAATTTAAATTGAGCTTCTCTTAAAGAATTAGAATCTTTTTCTTCATTATTTTCAGGTAAGAGAGTTTCTTTGGTATAAAAAGTGACTGATGAATTGACATGTCCACTTTATACTCTATGTGTAGATTTAAAGATCTCTAGATCACTTTCGTCATCAACAAAAAAACTTCTTCTTCTTCTTCCATTTCTTCTTATTCAACTATTGTATCATCACTTTTAGCAATAGCATCATCATTAGAGTACTCATCTATCTCATTATATTCAAGACCTATATTTACTATGTCCATAGGTCTAGTTGGGTGATCAATAGGGTTAAAATCATCATACACTTTTTCATTGTATCTGTCCCAACATACCTTCCAGGGTTTTAGCTCAGTTTAACTCTTTTGAAAAAAAAATCTGACGAGCAAAAACTGCAAAACATGTCTTCATCTTCTTATCCATATTTTACATTACCCTTCTGAATATAAGATGGATGAAATCATTTTGTAAAAAATGAAAGATAACAGTATTGAGCTCTTCTTGCACATCTCATGTATATGGATCATAAAAAATATACATATATTTATTCTCTTCCCTTTATCCATCATATATAGGATATAGACATCTTGATACCTCATTGTATTGAAGTCCCCTTTCCTTGGTCATAAAAAATGTTGTACTAATTTTAAAAGCAACATAAATTCTCCATCAAGATCAGTATTTGTAAGTATTATTAGTGTTATATCTCTAGTAAACTATAGGAGGGACCTTTCATGATTGAAATTTACACTATCACTTGGTATACTTTCTTCTAACTCCTCATATCCTCCTTTATGTGGAACAGTTAAACAATTTTCCTTTTCTCCTAAAGAAAAGGTAATTTATTCTCCATATATGCTAATTCAAATTCTATAGGTTTTTTTCCAAAAATAAAATCTCACATTTTGGTAAAATTCAATAAATACCATCATATAATACACTTGATGATTTGAGGTAAACTGGTCCATCCACTTCTTCTTTTCTATTACCATTCACACAAGCGTATTTCTAGTCGGAATCTATTGTGCATCAATTTCTTTTTCTTCTTAGACTACACAATTTATCATATGCGGGTTTAGTGAAATAGTTTCCAAACTACTTTTAGACACTTTTCATTTCTTGTAATGCCTCATCTCTTCTAGATTCTATTTTATAACTCCCTTCGCATTGGCTATTCAGATCAGTTGAAGGCTTCATGTGGAATAATGAAGAAGGATGATTGGTTCGAGAGGAAGGAAAATGATCATGAGGTCAAGGGTTAGATGCAGTGAATCAATTTAGTGTTATCTTTATGTTTTTATCATTTATATATTCTAAATAAAAAATAAAATTATTAAAATAATAAAAATCTAATCGGTAAAGGAAATTAGAATCGGTTATGAAGTAATGATAATATAGAAAGGAACAGTGACTCGTTGAATTGACACTTCATCAACGGTGACTCAACAATGGTTACTCATCAATAGTGACTTCATCAATGGTGACTCATCAATGGTTATTCATAAATGGTGACTCATGAACGGTGACTCAACAATGATGACTCATCAACGGTGACTTCACCAATTGTGACTCATCAACCAAAATTTATCATTCCTAATTCATGTTTGATGTAGTTTAATATTTCATAATTCAATGTCTTTGTGAATATATTAGCTATCTGATGTTTAGTTCTAATAAATTCTAAATCCATATCACCCTTTTGAAAATGATCTATCAAAATGTGTTGTCTTACATCAATGTTTTTTTATAGAGAGAGATAATAGATTTTTGAAAAAATTTATAGCACTTGTGTTATTGAAATTTATAGGTACATGTCTAAGTTATTTTTCAAATTATAGTAAATTATGTTTCATCCACAAGATTTGTGCATAGTATCTTCAGGCAGTTATGTATTCAACTTCAGTAGTTGATAGTGCAAAAAAAATTCTTCTTACTACACCAAGATACTATATATTTTCCAAAAATATGACATGTTCCTGTTGTAATTTTTCTATCTAACTTGAAGCCTCTAAAATCAGAATCTAAATAACTAACTAAATCAAAAGAATGTCCTCTTGGAAAGAACATTCCTAAATTGTTTGTATACTAAAGGTATTTAAAAATTCTTTTGACATCTAATAAATGTGACTCTTGTGGTATTTCTTGAAAGTGAGTACACATACACACACTAAAATTAATATCAAGCTGACTAGTAGTTAAGCCTAAACAACTTCTAAACATACCAATATAACTAGTTTGATTTAATGATTTCCCAGGTTTATCATGGTCTGGTTTATAGGTTGTACTCATAGGAGTATCATTGCTTTTGGTACTTTCTAGGACAAAACATTTTAAAATATATTTTGTGCATTTACTTTATTTTAAGATAATTCCTTATTTGATTTAAAAAATCTGAAATCCAAGAAATAATTTTAGTTCACCCATTAAACTCATTTCAAATTCATTTTTCATCAGTTTTGAAAAATCAGAACATATAGAATCTTTAATAGATCCAAATATAATATTATCTATATGTATTTGTACTATTAAAAAATATATTGAAATTATTTTTATAAATAGGGTTGGATCATCTATACTTTTGAAAAACCTTTTGAAATAAATAAATATGTAACCTTATCATACCAAGCTCTAGGAGCCTATTTTAAATCATACAAATAATTTGTTAATTTAAAAACTCGATTTTGAAAATGTGGTTTTCAAATCTTGGGGGTTGTTCAAAAAAACATCCTCAAATAAAAATACATTAAAGAGTTAACTTTTAACATCCATTTGATATTGTTTTAAGTCCAAATGATCTTTATAGAAAAAGATGTATCCTAATTACTTCAAGTCTTTCTACAGGTGAAAAAGTTTCTACATAATCAATACCTTCTTATTGATTATAACCTTATGAAACTAATATTTCTTTATTTATTACTATAAAGCTAGACTCATGTATCTTATTTCTAAACACCCACATAGTGACAATAGTTATGGTTTCTTTAGGTCGGTGAACAAGTTCCTAAACATTGTTTATTTCAAACTATTTATGTTCTTATTGCATAGAAATTACCTAGAATTTATCATTGAATGAATAATTGATTTTCTAAGGTTTAATCTATGACAATAATTCTTGATGTTCAATTTTATTTCTTAGGGTAGCTCTTATCTGTGTACCTCTATCTAGTTTTTCTATTACTGCATCTAAAGGATGGTTTCAATGAGTTCTAATGGGACTCTAAGAAGAGGGGTTGGTAGAATCAAGGTCTTCTTCAAGTTCATGTTCTGGAAGATTACTATCTGATCTATCTGTTTGTTTAACAACACATTTATATGGTTTAGAATTGATATTTAGAGTTGACAGATCATCCTCAGGGTATTCTATTATTTTTTTATCTTCATTGGTATTAGTTTCATCAATTATAATGTCAATACATTGGTCTATTTTCTAGTTCTCATCTTAAACACTCTATAACCATTAATTTAAGTTAAATACCCAAGGAAAATTCCATCATCACTACTGGGAATTTTTTTTTCTAATTATCCTTAGTATTTAGAATAAATACATTACATCCAAAAAAATAAGTTAAATATCATTTGGATATCAATTATTCCATAACTCATAAGGTGTTCTATTAAATATAGGTATAATAACTACAATGTTTACAATATAACAGGATATATTAATAGCTTCATCCCAAATATAGACAATTAGGTCCTACTCATTTAACATGGTTTGAGATATCTCTTGAAGAGTCATATTTCTTCTTTCTACCATACCAATTTGTTGTGGCATCCTAGTAGTAGAAAAGTTGTGATTATATCCATTTTGAGAAAAAAATGATTCAAAGTCTTGATTTTAAAATTCTCAAACATGATCACTCCTTAGGGTATTAATACTAAGTCCACTAAAGTTTTCTATATATTTTACATACTTAACAATGTAAGAATAAGATTCACATTTGTGAGTTAGAAATTATACCCAGGTGTATCTAGATAAGTCATCTACAATGACATAAACATAATGTTTTCCATTTATACTAGAGACTATAGAAGTTCCAAATAGGTCCATATGAATTAACTCTAGAGTAAGAGAGGTTGAAACTTTTTTCCTAGATTTAAAATAAATCTTATGAGGTTTCTCTTTTTGACAGGGATTACAAACTCTAGCATTTAAGAATTCAATATTTGGTAGGTCTTTAAATAACCCTTTCATATTTATCTTTCAAAGTGAGTGAATATTTCAATGGCTTAGTCTCTTATCCCAAAGTCAAGATTCGTTATGAAAGGATCTTAAGAAAGAAATATTTTTAGAATATAATTAATTTAAATCAATAGAATTAATATTATCATTTCCCAAAGTAGAAAAAATTAAATCATTTTTATCATTAAAACATGAAAGGAAATGTTTTCAAATATTACATAAAATCCATCATCACATAATTTGGATATGGTAATCAGATTTTATTTTAAACCTTCTATATATAAAACATGGGAAATTAAAACTAAATTCGAATTGCTAATTTGGCCATAGTTGATGATTTTACCTTTTGAATTTTCATCAAATGTGACATGTCCACCATCCAAATTGATTAAATTATTGATGATTGAAGACTCACTATAAATGTGTCTGTAACATCCATTGTCTAGATACCATAGGATTTTATTGGAGATTTTCAAACAGGTTTCCTACAACACAAAGTTTATTCCAAAAAAGTTTTTGGTACCCAAATCCTCTTGGGTCCATTTATATTAATAATAAGAGATTTTAGCAACCATATATGCCTAATAGATTTATTATAATTATATTGAAGTATTATATAGAAAAAACATTATTAGGTCTAGTTGAGTTGGTTTTGGAAGTATATGAACTATCAGAACTGGTGCATGATGTAAATCTAGTTTTTGTAATTTTTCTTTGTCCTGGCCAGTAACCAATGAGAGTTTTATACTTCGGCGCAACTTGAATTACTAGTATTTTATTTAATATTTTCTTACCATTGGTATATTTTTATATGTCATTATTTAACTGTTATTTTAAAATTTTTAATTCATTGTTTTCTTTCAATAGTTGATCATTTTTATCCTTTTCTATAGTAAGGTTATATTAAACATTTACTATTAAGGAATATTTTTCATGGGTGACTTATATTTATATCTTATCTCCTGAAATATGTATTCTATCATAGTACAATAATATTATAGATCTTTTCTTGTCATTTTTTCCACATTTTCATTATTTTCATCAATTTTAAAAATGTATGAAACATTAGAAGGAGAGACATGAAGAACATTTTGTAACTCTGATATTCCTATTGTAATGCACATATTGGATATGTTATACTGATCTTCATTATTATTTTCAAAGTCACTTGAGCTATCTTTGGATACACTCCATGATTCTTTCATGTCTTTTTTGTATCTTCTTCCCATATCCTCATACTTATTTTTATATTTCAATTTCAGTAAGTTAACTTTAATGTGACCTTTCCACTTGAATTAATAATAGTTGACTTCATTATGAGTGTCATCCTTCTTCAAATAATTTTTCCATTTCCATTATTATCCTAATATCCTCTAAAATTTGATTTTCTGAAGAACTTATTTTTTCTATTGAATTTCTTGAATTTTCTTGGTCATGTGGGGAATTTCTTCATCAGTATCATCAGGAGATCCTTCTTCACTAGAATATTTATTTTTTACTTTTCTCTTTATCAGTATGTAGTAGATTTGAAGGCTAATGATTTATTATTTGGTTCATCTTCATATATCTCTTTGTTGAATTTATTATCTTTATCATACATCATCAGCTTTCCTATCTATTCCTTGATAGGTATTTACTTACATCACATGATTTTATGAGTGAAACAGATGTTCCTCTCCAACTGTATTGTATGAATATGAGTAGTCTCATCACTTGATCTTTATTTGTCACTTGTTTTCCATGAGAGTGCATGGTATTCACTATTTCATTGAACCTGAGATAAAATCACAAATAGGTTCATAAAATATAATTTTAAATGTATCATACTTTATTTTGTATGTATTTAATCTCATTTCATTGAAATTTGATGTTTCTTCATGTGAGATAGATAATTTATCCCATATTTCAAAATCATATTTTCAATAAGATATTCTATTGAATTCATTATCTCCCAAATCCCAAAACAAATCATTCATAGGTTTACAATTATTATTGTAAGAAGTTTTTGTAGCATTACACCATTTACTTCTAGGAGTTTTTTGTATTTCATATTGATTTTCTATTATAGTACATATGTCAAAACCTATAATTTCCAAATGAATTTCGATTTTGATTTTCCAATGAGCATAGTTGGGTCCATTAAAATAAGGATTTCAGTTGGTGGAAGATATTTCTTGTCTATTATCCATTAAGAACAAAAATTTTAGAATTGATATAAATTTGAGATCTTTATAATACCAATAAAATCATAGTTAGAAGGGTTAATTTAAATCCTTCATCTGATACCAAATGTTGGTCAGAGTGAGTAACACTAGAGGGGGTGAATTGAGTTCCTAATAGAAATATAATTGAATAAATAGACTAAAATAAAAACCCAATTATAAAATAAACTAGACAATTAATAAAAAAACTGGTCAATATAAGGTCTATCCTTTTAAAATATTTCCTAAAGAGTAATTAGGTCTCAATTAAAATATTATTTAGAAATACCATAACTTTAAAAATCAATTTTCTTAGATATAAACATATATAAATGCTAGTTATGATTAATTATCAAAGATTTTTTTTGTTTGTTAATAAAAATTTTATCTTGAATATGATAGTAAAAGAAAACAAATAACACTTTGACATAGTGGAATGGACAAGAGGTTCATTCTCAAGGTTGGTCTTAATCCCCATCACTTAGAAAACACCTGATAATAAGAATTTTATAAATATAATAAAATAAATACATAGCTTGGATTAGGTATACAGTAAATAGAAACAAGATGTCTAGGATAAAAATCCTCTTCCATAGTTATTCGTCGCATGTAAGAATAGCATTAGTCACACATGGACCTCTTCCAGAAACATGTTAGGAAATAGATTGAGGAAGAATATAATAACAATTATTCTTCAGGAATGTGTAGAAGACAGTGTATGTTAGATAATAAGAAAACAATGCACAACTTAAAAGTAAAATAGACGGAACATATAAGAAAAGAAAAGCTTGGTATAACATGTTATGTATGTTCTTAGTCCTCATATCAGCATTGGTGAGGACTCTCTTCTCTGTTCTTGAAAATTGATGTATAATAGAGAATTGTAGAAATCTGTAAGAATGTTTCAATTGATCTATGTTGGATGTCTCAATCAATCTTTATAATGGGGTTTGTTATTCTATTTTGTTGATATTTATAAAATTAGAATCAGCTTGTTCCATGTAATTCAAAAATTCAGTCACATAATCCATTTTAGTATTTATTTTTTTCAATTAGAGATCATATTATCTTTCAATAGTATATGTTGTTCTATATCCAAGAGAGATCCTTTTTAAATATATAGAAGCATCACTTAGAGGAGATCCACAATCCTCAGATCATATTATACTAAATATTGAATACATGGTCAAACTATCCAAGAATAGATTATGTTGTTGACCCATTCACACCAAAGTCCTCAGACAATAACTATAACAAGAAGTTGGGGTGACTCAACATCTGGTGAGCACTCACCCCTGGCAATGAGTCCATGGGTGGTAATAGTGACTCAACTCTTTAAGAAGATCATGTTGGAAGTATCTCCCATTAGCGGTGATAGTGACTCGATCTGGCAGTATCTCATCCTAGAAGTAACAGTGACACTCATCTGTTGATAATGGTTAGTCCCATCTGGCAATATCTTGTCTTAGTGGTAATGGTGACTCAAAGCCAATGGTGAATTTCCATAATACTTCATAGAAATATCATAGAAACAATATTATCATATAAAATTCTATCATAAAACATGTGAAACATTAGTTCTAAAAGAATTATGGTTTTTGATCACTAAAATATAAGAGTGTCAAACACACTCTATACATTGAGGTTCCAATAGGTTTCTTAACTCAATTTCATTTCATTGGGTTATAACTCTTATCTATTGAATTATTTATAAAACTATTATGTTTGGATTTATATTTAAGATGTTTTAACATTTATTTACACTATTTTATGTTTATTTTTATTTATTACACATAATCACCACTTTTATTAATTCTTAATTCAATGATATGATCTCTGTAAGGGTTATTCATCTCAAATCCTCTTTTTTGGGACATATATTGATGTTATTAACCTTAATATTATTATGAGGTTTATATACATCCCTTTTTGACATTAAATATCATGAATTTACTTATTTTTATTTTATTTAAATTATCATTTGATTTCCTTATTTCATGGGGCTTATGATTGAAGAGTTACCAAAGAGGCAAAGGCTTTGTGTTACAATCTAATTTTTTGGGGATTGTTTTTGTTTAGGTTCATTAGGGGAAATAATATGATATTATTTATTTTAACCAAATCTATTTATTATCCACTTATTATGAATTTCATTTCCATGTTAGATTCCAATTTCATACCTTAGTGATAAAAAATATTGAGAATATTATTTGTAAGTGACATCGACCCTGTATTTTCTTTTAGATCGACTATCTTTCTCTTCCATATCTATGTTTTCTAAAAAAAATTCCCAATGTTATTTTCTAAAAATAAATTATTTTTTAACAAAAATTTACATGATAATTTAACTTCTTTTAGAATGCTTTAAAATTAAATTGCTTAACATTTTCTAAATGCATCACCTTTAAATCCATTTTAAATAAAAATTTGAAAGGAATGTTTATTTATAAAATTTATGACATGAATGGATTTTACCTCCATCATGACCATTGTTTTTTATTCCCATTATATTTTTTAATATTTTTTTCAAAAAAAATTTTTTTGATTTTTGTGTGTGAATTTTTCAACTTTAAAAGTGAATTTCAAAATGAAACGGTTATTTTCCTCAAAATTGTTTTCAATGATCTTTTAAAGGTGTTTACATTCATCAATGTTAAAAACTATTATGATATAATATGGATATTTTTTATCATACCATATTCATTATTTATTTGGATAGATTAAGGTTGTTTCAAAACATTTTTATGGAACCCATTTCTTTTCCAAGGGTTAATCATATTTCAAAGATATTTTTATGGAACATATTTCTTTTCCACATTATAATCATGTTTCAAAGAGATTGGTTTTGTAACCTATTTCATTCCCATGGGTTAATCGTGTTTTAAAAAGAAGAAATTTGTTTATATGAGTTTCTGGTGATTTATATATTATATGTAGTTTATTCATATAGTGGTTCTTAGACATTATATATGATGGGTGTGTTGAGATAGCATTTGTTATTCCTGATATATCTTATATTATGGGTGTACCTAGATAATTATCCAATAAATTGAAAAATTATTATATTATATAGAGAATTATTTTGGAATTTAGTTGTATATTTATTCCAATTATAAGGGTTTTGTAAGGGTTCTATGATGATGATGTCCGAAGATACCAACATGTATTCATTATTCTTTTTATGGGTTATAAATGTTTCCCATTATGAATATTGATATCACATGGATCAGGATTGTTGATTATGATAACTCTTTCCTTTTAAAAATACTTAAACCATGTTTTCATGTTTTATGATACAGGTATTGAAAAGTATGAGTTATCTTATGTTATATTTATTCACTTTGGTTATGTCATCATACCCTCATACTCATCTTATTCTCACAGATGACATTATATTATTCATGCTTCTATTAAACCTTACTAGGAATTTGATATCACCCATATTATGTATGACTTTTTACCTAGGTTAGGTACGATTGATTTTTAATGAATTATATCAAGAAAGGTTTCTTAGGGATGATGATTGTGGACTAATGTGAAAGAAAGAAAAACTGGGTTATATGGAAGAAATTATCATTTAAAGACATTTGTATTTTTTATGTAAGAGTTTTTCATAATTTTGTAAAACACTATACCTAAAATTTCTTTGATAAAGTAAGTTATACAATATTTTATTTTTAATGTTATATTTTTTGGATTGAAAAAATTGGGTCACCTTTATTGGTATCAAATCCAGAAGTGTAACGTTTTTGTTTCTAGCACTAGATCTAGAAGTTTGGCTTCAGGGAAGTTATAGTTGGTATCATAGGCTTATTTATATAACTTTTAAGATTATGATTTTTAAGGCAATTTTATTTTAAGATGTATGGATTATATAAAAGGTTTTCATGTTTTTGGTTAATCATAAGTTCAAACCCTTAGAAACCCCTTTTTAGGGTTTAAGTGTTATAAGTCTAAGATGATTAAGTGTATTTTGGGAGATACATTATTGGGTTCGAGTATATGTAACACCTAGGTTCAACATGGAGTGTTATTAAAATAGGATCCAATTATTTCAACAGTTTAAATGTATTGATAACCATTAATTTTTATATGATATTTGATTATTATGGTTATTTTAAGGAAGTCCATCATATTTTTGGTAATTTTATAAGGATATAATTTTAGGAAAAAGGACAACCCAATGGTCTGTCAACAATTCATCACATTCGGAGAGGTCATGGGGCTTGAACCAAAAACAGAATGGAAACAAGGGTGTAGAGCCTTCCACTGGGCTAAGTGATGTCTTGAAGAAGATTTCATTGTTTTTTGGGATTTTAAGTTGAAAGGTGTGAGAAAAACTTTGAGGTTATTTGGGATAGGGGTTTATTTATTTAATTCAAGTTTTATGATGAACTTTGGGTATTGCTATTGATTTTTTTAGATTAATGTATTATTTCATTATATGATTGTTTATTACTTTTTGGAAATGTCTTACCTTGATCTAACAATTTTGATCTTGATTAATGTATAAATATAGGAGAAATATCTGGTTATACATTTTTGGATTATGTGATCTATTATATGTTTTTTTAGTTATTCAGGTATTAAAAAAATCCCTATTAAATATATTCAGTATTTGGGTCAAAAAATGATATTGGGATGAAAAATTATTAAATGATGAAATTTAACTTATCAAGTAATTATATTTCTGTATTATCCCTATATAGATGGTAAATTAATTCCTAAACTCTAGGAAAATAATCTTTAAATAAATTATTTTACTATTACCATCATTTCTGATGAAATGGATAACCTTTTTCACACCTCTTTGGATTATGGTTTTTTCATTATTAACATTATCTTGATCATTAAATTTCTTTTGATCGATGATCTTTATCACTCTATATCATTATAAGGGAATTAATCTTTTATTACATGTCCAAACCTTAACTTATCAAATATGTTCTCCAATTTGGAAATCTAGTATGTGTTATTCCAAATGACCTTTATACTTCATTTTCTCTCTTATTAAGTGGATGTTTTATTAACTATTTTTATGATGCCAAACTTCAAATAAATTATTTTAAAATATAAAAACATTTATTATCTAGATAAAATTAATATTTTTAGGAATCAATTTATTAAACTTTGTTCATGAAACATCTTGATATTTTAGAAAAGAAAACCATTTTCGGTAGCATATTCGACATACAACACTGAACATAAACGACACATGAAATATATAAACATTATAACCTATTAATTGAATTGGTGTTAATAAATAATATTAAATAATTTATTAAATATATAAATATATACTTCTCAATATAAATTATTGTTAAAGTTTTCATAAATAAAAGATCAATTTTTATTAAATTAATTTTATTCTTTAAAAATGTGTTTTCTTTAAAATTGATTTTTATTACTTTTTGTATTAACATATTATAACTATTTTTTAAAAAATTTATAAAATTTCTAAGATAAAATGAACTTCATTTTTGAAATTTTCATGTAAAAATTAAATTTGGGTGAAATTTTTTGATTTTTCAGAAAATATAGATTTTTGAATGAATAGAATAAATATAATTTTTTCTAAAAATGAATTTTATTTTTAATAAATTAAGATAATTAATTGTATAATAATGTTATTAATATGATTTAAATTAACATAAGTTTTATTTATTTATATTTTATCCACTTAATTTATTTTTAATAATCTTTGAATTGTATTTTTGTATAAGTTTGTTTGTAAGTTTAAAAATGATATTTTTTCGGAAAACTATTTTAAAATTAATAAGGTTAATCATTTTTAATTAATTTAATTAGGATTTATTGAAATTAAATTTATATATTATATATAAATAAATATTAATTGAGATTTAAAAAATGGTTATTATTATTCATTGAGTTAATATGAAATCATCTTTCGCTAGAAAATACACTTCTTGAAAACCTATTTGTTCACCATGTCTGATGATTTAATTTTAAATTAAAATTTATAAATTTTGTGAATTGAATTTTTAAAAATGTATTAAATATATTTAATGATAATAATTTATATTTTTTAATAATTTCAACTTAATTTTTTACCAAAATGAATAGTGAAAATAGTAGAAATTAATTATTAAAGTTATGGTTAAATCAGTTTTACCGGGTGTTAAACTAAAAAGATAAGTATAAAATGACCTAAAAATATATATATAACACTTTTTTGAAAATATTTTGACATTTAAATGTCAAATTATTGATAATAGTTTATTTTTTATTCTAGTTTCATTTGAAAAATGGGGGTACACCTTTTTCTTTTCAAAAATTACAAGCATTCCACTCATATCACTTATAAAATATCACCCATCTCATAGATTATTCACACATTCACAGCACATTGGATGGTCCAAGCCCTAGAAAAATTTCTTCATCAATTAAATCCACACATATTAGTGCCCTTATTTTGATCATAAATAAATCCTATGAATCCTTTTGGTTATTACCTAAAGTGGTTGTCTAAATAAGAGGTACCATGCTTAATTGAGAATCTTTATTTTATATCTTATTTATACTACTTAAAATCATATTAAATTATTATTATATAATAAAAATAATATATATATATATATGTTATTATTTTAATTTAATAATATAAATCCTTATTATATTCTATCAAATAGGATATGAACTCATCATTCGTGTGTCCGGTTGACAACCGCCTCATGAACTGATGTCATTTCTTTTCTATCATCACCTTTCATGGATTAATATAATGATGAATTTAATTTATATATATTATATTTGTAACATATTTTACTTATATAAAAATTATATCAGATTTATATTTTACTTTCCATTCTGTGGGGGATATGATGACATCACTCACATGTATGGCAAACTACCTCCTCACGATACGATGTGATTCGTTTTTCACTAATGATTTAAATGAAAGGTAATAAGGATAAATTAAATGAATATATGTGATATAAATTAAATAATTATGATATTAATTTCATATATATCATTTTAAAAATATAATATATCTCTTTCTTTTTTACACATGAAAATGATAGTGTCATTCATGCACACGTTTGGACTACCGCCTCTACAAAGTGATGTGATTCTTTTTTCTTTACCATGACTCATGGATGATATAAATAAGTATATTTAAATAAATAATAAATTATTAATGATATTATTATAATTTTTTAAAGATAAAATATTACTTTCCTTCTTTTAATAATGATCATTGAAAAATGGAAACGTTACCCATTCATGGGTACGACTTACCGTCTCCATGACTGTAACATTATTAAGTTTCATAACCATAACGGATGATTGGTTTCAAAAGATTAATTAATGAAAAAATATGATAAATATTTCGTGATTATTTTTCCATATATGTTGAAATAAGGACCTATTTGACCATATTTAACACCCCAAATCTATTTTTAAATAATGAACCGAACATCCTCAAAACACCTGATGTGGAATTAACTATTTAAATATTTAAATATGGGATAAAAAGATATAAAATAAATTATTTAATTATAAGTTATTAAAACTTTATAAGTTTATTTATAAATAAAATAATTTATTTAATCTTATTATAAGTATTTAATAAACATACAGGGAATGTCTTGACTCAAGGTAAGGATTTATCATCTAACTTTTATTTTATGAGACATATTCCATATTCAACAATTATTTTTATTGTGTCATGTATATAATTTCTAATAATGTATTTAACATTAATTTTAATGAAAAAATTGAGATATACAAAATTAATATGATTTTCTCTCTTTCATCACTTTTTGATCCATAGATTACCAAAGAAAAAATGAATTTCGAATCAATTTCCCTTCATTGAGCCATATTGTAATTTTATGCACATAATTTATATTTTATGGTGAGTAAAAATCCCATTTTACATGTTATATAATAAATAGTATATGATTCATGGTATTTTGAGTTTAAAGTTTCATTATTTCATCTAAGGGTATCTGACATAAATGTTACCAAGTGGTAAAGGGTTTCTTAACTCAATTTTCTTTTAATTGGGTTATAACTATCCTCTATTGATTTTGTTATGATATGATTATGTTTTAATTGATCTATAATTTTTTTATTATCTATTTAAACATGATTTATGTATTTATATTTATTACATATAATCACTTTATTGATTAATTATCAACTTAATAATATAATCATTATAAGGTTTATTTATCTTAAATTATCTTTCTTTGGGCAATATGTTGATGTTATGAACCTAACTCATTTTATGAGGTTTATATAATTTCACATTTGAGATGTAATTTCATAAATCTCTTTATTACATGATATTTAAAGTATCATTTGAATTAATTTTTTCATGGGGCTTATGATTGAATATTTATCGAAGTGGGAGAGGCTTTGTGTTACAATCTCCTATCTTTCAGAATTTTTTATGTTCAAGGTTCCTTTGGATGAAATAATATGATATTATTTACTTAAAACAAGTAAATTTCTTATCTACTATTTATGAATGTTTTTAACATGTTTTATTCCCAATTTATACCTTATTTATAAAAGAAACATCAGGAAATTTATTTGTAAGAGATACAGACCTTGTATTTTCTTTTAGATTAGTTATCATTCTCTTACATTTCCATGTTTTCAAAATTGTTTTCAAAAAATTTCTTTTATAAAATTAAATTATTTAATAAATCCATTTTATATTATCATCTACCTTTATTTAAAATATTTTAAAAATAAATTTCTTAATGTTTTTTAAATGGGTCATTTTTACTACCTTTTACAAAAAGTTTTGAAATGAATGTATATTTTTAATATGTATGACAGGAATGGATTTTCTAGATGTCATGTAAATTATTTTCATTGAGTTTTCCTTTATATTATTCAAATAATATTTCAAAGAAAAGGATATTCACAATATTCTGGGTATTTTTAGTTTTTAAAAGTTATTATTAAAATGAAAATTTTGTTTTCCTTAAATGTGTTTTTATTGATCGTTATGGTATTTCGATTCGTCCATATCAGAAATTTTTTTTTGTTATTTATACTCCAGTGGGGATATTTTGTAATGGTACAATAATCAATCTTATATTTATAGATTAAGGTAGTTTTAAATAGATTTTTATGTAGCCTATTTCTTTTCAATGGGTTAATCATATTTCAAATATATTGTTATAGAACCTAGTTTTTTCATGGGTTAATCGTGTTTCAAAGATATTTATTTAGAAATAATTTATTGTACATTGGTTAATCAAGTTATAAAAAGTATATAAATTTTTTTATGAGTTTATGAGGAAATATAAGATATATTTAATTTATTCATGTTGTGGTTCTTGGAAATTAGATATGATAGATGTGCTCAGATAGAGTCAAGTAAGCATGATATAGCTTATGTGATGGGTACAGCCAAATAGTGCTCTATTTCCTTGGTTTATGATTAAGTTCTATGGAGAATTATATTATAAGTCATTCGTATGTTTATTAAAATTTTAATGGTTATGTAATTGTTCTATGATGATGATTACTCAAGATACCAACACATTTTCTTTATCATTTATATGGGTTATAAATTTTTATTTTGTTCAAGATTGATATCGCATGTCTCATGATTATTCATTTTTATGACTCTTGCCTTTGTGAAAGCCTTATACAGTTTTTTCCTATTTTATTATATAAATATTCATGGGAATGGGTTATCTTATGTTATTCTCATTAACTTTGATTATGTCGTCATTCCCTTTTACTCATCTTATTCTCACTGTTAAATTCAATTGTTAATCCTTATGTTTACTCTTACTAAGAATTTGTGCTTACCGTTATTATGTTTTCTTTTTTCCTCGGGCTCTCAAGAATGATGTTAAATAAGTTATTTCTTAAATTTATTCATATTGATAATGATGAAACCTAATGTGAAGGAAAGAAAAGATTGGTTAATTGGTAAAAATGATCATTTAGAGTCCTAGGTATTGTTTATAAAATAGTTTTTCCTAATTATATAAAACTCTAAACCTAAAAGTACCTTATGAATGTAAGTGATCCAATATTTTTATTTTTTTGTTGTAAGTTTAGGATGGTGAAAATTGGGTGACCCTAATCAATATCAATGCGAAAATATAATGTTTATGATTTTAGCATCGAATCTGGGAGTGTTGGTTTAAGGCCATTATAATAAAAAAACTTGTTTTTATTTGAATAAAAATAATACTTAGATTTCCAAAATGCATAACAAATATATCTAATATAAACATTATATTTTATTTAAATGAACTATATTACTTATTAAATATACATTTTGTGTGAAAAATGTTTTATAGCCTTTTAATCCATTCTTATATCATGATAAATTCATAAAAGTTGCAATACTAGTAAAATCAGTATTTTTCACCATTCACACAATAATCAACTATTTATAAAAATACTCAAAAATTCACCACAGCTATTTTTTATACATTTAATTAACATGTTATGTTAAATTAAAATTATAAATTTTATAAATTTTACATTTTAATTAAAAAATATCAAGAAAACAAACTTTTATAAAAAATAACACTTTTAAATTTTAAATATTCTTGAACATATATGATTTTGTTCTTATCATTCAAAATACTGTAATTTTTTCCTAGAAAAGAATAATTAAATATTTATTAGGAAAAATTGTCTATATATATTTCATAATTCGGTTATAGTTATTAATACCCACTTGTTAAATGACTAGGTTATAACAGTCATATTAAAATAATATTATTTCTATATTATATCAAGGTTTGTTTATGCTCGGTGTTACGTATAAATCAAGTTATTGAACATTTTAATATTTAAAGGATAATAAATTCTAAAAAATTAAGTTTTTACATCTATGGTTCATGAATTTGATTCTAATTTATAGGAATCTCTGAGATTTTTTTTATTATAGATGCACCATTTTGATGTAATGCTTAGGATAGATTTACTGAATCATTACAACACAGATATAGACAAATATCTGAGGTGAGTATCTTTCACTTCCCTAGAGGTAATTTATAATACCTTTGAGGAAGAGTATGGATTTTTTTATTTTAATTTGAAACATGACCAGAGGTATATAGAGATAATTATAACCCAGTTTTCAAGTATTTCCCTAAGGGATAGGGAGGGGACAACACAACTGGTCCTTCTTACTAATATATAATAGTTTTATAAAAAAAATTGGAAAATTTCCTTGGGTTTCCACCTTAAGATAGAGGATGGTTTTAATATTGATATGATTCTGGATATGGATCATATATCCATTCCATTATACAAGATAGTACCTACTGAGTTATGAGAGTTAGAGGTATATCTAGAAGACCTGGGGGAAAGAGATTTATTTATCTAAGAACTTGACATTGGGATGATATTACTTTTTTCACCAAGAAGGGTAATTGCAGTTTGTGTTTATGTATGGATTTCCAAAGATTAAACTAAGTAATGGTCAAGAAATGGTATCCACTTCCTTATATATATAACCTATTTGATCTATTGAGGGAAGAAAACTTTCCCTCTAAGATTGAATTCATCTTAGGATATCATATGTGGTGAGTGATACTACCTAATATTCTATATATTTTATTTGGTATCATGTATATAATGTACAATTTACTTATTACTCCATTCGAAACAAGTAACATGAAGAAACTGATTATGGATTGGATGAGTTGGTTCTTCCATCTATATATTTATTTTTATTTTAGGATTATAGTCATCATTGACATTATCATATACCCACATATATGGGATGATCATTATCTACATATTGATATTATATTAGGAACACCGATAAATCATCTTCATTATACCAATCTCTCAAAGTATCATTTTTGGACCTAAGTGGAATTATTATGATGCAATTTGATACCTGGGGATAAAATATTAGTGGACCTTGAGAAGTTTTTGGATATTGTTTTTTGTAAGTGACCTGAGAATGTATTCCTAACATTTTTATTCCTATAATTATCAATCTATATTTAGAGGTTTCTTTAAGACTTCTCCATATTGGTAGCACCAATGATAAACCGAAACAAGAAGGGGGGAAGTTTGAGTGTTCAAATCATAATTAGGGATCCATACAGGAGATGATGATGGTCCTTTTGAATCATTGTCCATCGATATAACAAATCTTAAATAATTATTATATATAAAACCCCAATATTTTAAAATAATTACATTTTCTTCGATAGCCTATACGAAATGAAACACTAAGCTTAAAAGACCCATGAAATATATTATTTAAATATGACGATTATAACCAAGCTATTAAATTGATGGGAGTGAATAGGAATAACTACGTTATACAAATTATATGGTTTAAAATTTTATAAAATAAATTCATTGGTTATCAATTGATTAGGAATGAAAATAAAAAAATTGAAAGAAAAATAAATGTTTTTTTAAAATCATGTTTTTGTGTGTAGTGTGTTTTTATCTTAATAAAATATATTATTCACTATTGGTTAATATTTTAATAAATTTAATATATTATATATTCAATCATATTCTTTATTACTCAGCTAATATTTTTTCTTATCATGAGATAAGAAAAATTTCAATTTCATTCTTAAAAAATGTATTTTTTAAAAGCATATTCATCTTGTTTTCTACAATTATTTTAAAATTAAATTTTTTCCATGTTTATAAAATAAATTATGATAAATTAATTTTATTTTTTAAATCATAATTTAAAATTTATCTTAGAGTGATATTTTTATAATTCTCTAAATTTTTATTAATAGTGAAAAATATTGATTTTTATTATAAACATCCTTTTCATTT
Organism: Viscum album; assembly: GCA_963277665.1. Classification (NCBI taxonomy): domain Eukaryota; kingdom Viridiplantae; phylum Streptophyta; class Magnoliopsida; order Santalales; family Viscaceae; genus Viscum; species Viscum album. Next base: position 941,129,233 of record OY728165.1, read on the forward strand.
AAAAAATTTACAAAGTTTATTTTTAAAAAAAAAATTTAAAAGTAAAAGTAGTAAAATTATAGTATTATTAATCTAATTTTTTCATTTCAATAAATTTTATGTTAATTTTTTAATGAAAAACATTTTATACTTAGGAAAACATTTTCTTTGGAAAACATCTTTTCCATCACATCTGCGGGTTTTATTTTAAATTAAATTCTACAAATTCTATGAATTGAATTTATAAAAATGGTCTAAATATTTAAAATCAAAATAATTTATATTATATAATAAGTTTAATATGATTTTCAATCATATTTAATAGTATAATTAGTAAGAAATAATTATTGTGGTTAAGGATAAAACGAGTTTACTAGGGGATAAAACAAATCATAAGTGTATATTTTTCAATAAAAAATCTCTAAATAATAATAGATAGAAATATTTATACATTATCATATCCCAATATAAAATATATAATCCTTAGGAAGAATTTTTCTTGGGAATGACTTTGTTATTTTGTATTCTTATGGGAAATTTCCAATTAATTTCCAAGAAGGTACCCTCTTCCACTTATAAAAGGACACCAATATCCTATACTATATACACCTAAGAGGAATTTTAGTTCACCCAATAATTTCCTAAATCCATTACATACACCCCTATATGTGACCTAGAGTTCCTATTTTTATCATAAAACCATTCAATGAAGGATTTAGTTGTAAACCTAAATAGGTTCTCTGAAGAATATGCATCCTTATTAACCATGCATCTTTGTTTTATTTCATCCTCTAACTACTTCAAATCATTTTCAAATATTCTCTTATAACAACATTAGTATCTTCATTATATAGATATATGATATGCTTTCCAACTAATATTGTCATGGATGATAATAAGGTTACATTTAATGAGTATATATGATATATAAGATATCATAATGAATCTAGAATGGTCAAATACTATTTACCTTCCTTTCATTAAATCCATCAAAAATGAAAACAACATTCATGTGTATGTATGACTTCTCAGTTCCATGAAAGGTGCAACTCATTTTTCAAAATATAACTTTTATAGATGACTCAAAATAAATATATAATGAATATATATGATTTTAAAAAATATAATTACCATTCTAGATATGATGTAACCATGATCAATGTTCGAGGATAAAAACTTCTAAACCAAAACATACATGAAAAACTAAGAAGTTATTTCCAAAAACAATGATTTTAACAATGATTTTTTAATATAATGGTGATAAAATGTTATAAGTAAATCAAAATGTTAGGTGTTACTAAAATGTACTAGAAGTAAAAAATAATAAAAGAATATAAAAACTCAATAGTTAACTCATCGAGCATCTGGAGAAAGAGCCCAGTTTTTTGCTTCCTAGATCCCTTGTATATAGCACGACACAAGCAATAAATCTAAAGAAATATGATCAAGAACAAGTACTCGGGTGCCCAATGGTGCCCAAGCAGGGTGTGAGATAATAATCTCATTAGGATGGAATCCACAGTGTCTAGCCCAATCCATTACTTGATATATAATATAAACAAGTGAGTAGGTATATGTAGAAAAATAAACAAGAAATATTGAATAAATAAACAACAATCCAACTTTGTTCTTAAGGGACACCTGGAGACTATAAAAACTTTTTCACCCTACTAGTTATCTATATATTTGGGTAGATCCTCCTATATCATGATGGATCACCAAAATTGGTGGCAGATTCTCCTATCGAGGATGAATCACTCAAAATATACCATAAACAAATTACCTCATTCCTTAGTATAACCAAAATATTACCCTTAGGAATAACTAGAATCTCTTCCTCGAGCATCTTCCGACTATTCATCAATCCCTATGGCATCCAACATAAACATATACTCTTCCCTCAAGTATTTAGTACCAGCACGCCCAGTCCCTAGGTGATATGAAAACATACACCAATCCTTCAAGAATTGTAGCAATATGCCTATAGCTCTTTAGGAACCTGACACAACCATATACTCTACCCCCAGGTATCAAATACCTATGCACCTTACCCTAAGGTGGTATGAAAAAACCTACACCAATCCCTTAGGCCTCCACATTAAATAAGTGTCATATCCTAACAAACTCAACATTCCAATTAGTATCAAGTCTAGGTTATCAGTCACATATATATCAAATAAGCTCAAAATTTAATCCAGAAAAATAAAAATTCTAGTGTCAAACATACCATGTTTATCATCATAATACACAATAGTCAATTTATAGAAATTAACATCTGTCAATCCAATTTATTTCATTAATCTTGGTTCCTAATTATCATCATAATTATATCAAATCTATTTAATTAATCATTTGAACTTAAATTCATTAATATATTAACTAACCAGTTCATATAAGGATATTGTACCATAAGAAATCACAAAATTTATTATTATGCCAATCCAAAAGTCTAAGCCATCAATCAAACAATTTAACCAATTTATTATAGTGATTTAAAATAAAACAGGCCAAGTCTTAAAATTGTTAATGGTCGAAACACCAATCGGGTGGCCACATGTTTGAGTCTCCATACCTACAGACCCAAAGGGATCCAAAGGATGGTTTTAAAATGAACAATTATAATTTAATAGGGATTATTCAATTTAATTGGTCACGCATGGCGTACCGGAGTGATAAAATACAATAAGTATAATTTAAATAAATATAATAGACAAAAGATATTATGTTTAGACCACCCAAATAAATTTCTTTTAAGTAATGAAACCCCTGTGAAGCATGTTTATGAATATATTCACGTCATATCATTGAAACATTTCACATAAACCGTGATTATTTAATTTTAATAAAAGGCCTATTTGTGCCACCCTAATAAGTTCCATTTAAATTAATTCATTAAAAACATTAATGGAAAACATGAATTATATCAATCATAACCTCAACACATAAAGACACACTAATACTTGAAGCTAAGAAAAAAATAAAAGTCTAATAACTTATTTTTAGTATAGAATACATAGAACCTCCATTGGAGGGGTTATATTATTAAATCATGATATTGTTTATAAAAAAATTCATTTTTACATTAATCATCACATTTAATTTCACAAAAAGAAATAATTTTAGAAATACTATCATACTTCTAAAATGTAACACCATAATCTTCCACGGTGCACTTCTCTTTGAATAGTACAATAGTGTGTGTTGTACGCAACTTCGAGTTCTAACACACCACAACCAATCAAACCAGCCGTTATGAATATTAATACCCACTTTTTAAAATTTTATAACTTTTATCTTTGAAAATGGACTTATTTTTTGAATTTTTAATATCTAAATTAGCTTAGGGTGAATTTTTTGTATTTTTCTGAAAACTTTTAATTTTTGATGAATAGTGAAAAACACTGAGTTATAATTTTAAACCAAATTTTTATTTAAATAATTATTTATTTTATATAAATTTATTTTAGGTCAAAATAGATATATAATACCTATATAAGTTCAATGTAATTCATTGGATTCAGTTCATAATAATTTTAGATATATAAAAATTTTATTTAACTTTTCACCGTCTTTTACCCACCTCCTAGGAGAATTTACAAATTCACAAAAAACTTAATTTTACCACTTCTGTGAGTAGAATTTCAAAAACCTGAGAGACATCGTTGATATCATTAAGAAAAATGTGGTTCAACAAGATGAAAATATTTTTTGGTGAATAGTAACTTTTTAATTTTATTTACCACGGTTAAAAGTAAATAGGGTAATTAAGGGTAAAAATGATATTATTATTACCCTAACACATGTCTTAATTCTATTGGATAACTATAATTCTACCAAAAAAAACCTTAGGAATAAAATTTGAACCTTTTTGGTTCACTTGGATTAGATTAGGACACTTATTATTATTTTGTTTAAAGAAGAGTTGAAAGAGTTAAAATCAAAGTTTAATAACTAAAACATTTTTAATATAGGGTTATACATAAGATAAATTTGATTATAAATATTAATTATAAATCTAAAAATCTTTCCAACATAATGGTATTTTATTTATATTTTTTAGACATTAAATATTTTAATTTATTTATGACACAATGATGATACAGTAATTACCAAATTAATAAAATATTAAAATAATTGATATTATAAATATCCAAATAAATGTAATTTGAGACTTTTTATGAATTAAAATAATTTTCTAGGTTAATGTGACATATTAGGGTTTGTTAGATGATTTTTGTTTCGAAGTAATAATGTTGTTATGAATTTAGAAAAAACAAAATACCAAATAGTGTCAAAATTGACAAAAAAGAGTTTTTAAAACAAATATTATATTATTAAATGATATTCTATTCCTAAAAATCTAAGGTTTATCCAAAATACTTAAAAAAATGATATTTGTATCATTAATTAACCACTTGGGGTTCTCTTGGAAGTATATATTAAGTTTATTAACCATATAACATAAAAATACAAAGAGACATGGTAAATGTCAAACTATTTAACTAAGAGTTAAATCTAAAAGATAAGGTTAATATAGTGACCCAAACCTGTCTAAAACCTATTGGTTGAGTGGTTTTCGACCCATCCCCACCTTATCCTTTAAATAATCTATTTGGATCCATTATAAACCGAAAGTTATTTTTTTTACAAAATAATATTTCTAGCTTTTCCTAAGGTGTCCCTCACTCCTCTAATAAAAGGGCACTCCCCCTTCTCTCTAATTCACACTTTCAAAGCCATTTTGTTCGTCCAAAATCTACCCAAATAACCTCTCAACTATCCTCCATTAATCCTAGAGGCCTTACATTAGTCATAAATCCAACTTAATGATCCCTTTTGATCAAATCAAAAGGAAGAAACCGAAGAAGAGGTAAATATTTCATCACCTCTTTCAAGTTCCTTTCTTCGTCCAATTCCCCTTTATTTGTTGTTTCCATTATAAAATAATAACTCCAATATCTTCTATATACTGTTATGTTATTACAAATATGTTACAACCATATTCATTATTCTATTCATCCTTTTAATGACATGTCACCATACGTGCGTACGTACGGCTTACCGTCTCCACGTCGTGGTGTAATTGTTATTCAATATATTATTATTTGGATGGGTATAATAATGATGTTTAATTGATGTAAATAATGAATATAACATGATAATGATTATTTATATATAATATACCATCCAATTATATATTATTTTAATACCAAAAGAATGATATTGTCACTTGTGTGTACGTATGGATTACCGTCTCCACGAATGCGATGAGATTCATTCCCCATCGTATACATTCAAGAAAAATTTTCATTTGATGATTAAAAATAATGTTTAAAGACATGATATCATTCTGGATATGAATAAGATATATCCCACCCATAACAAATATGACTCACATAACAAATAATATAAAGGAAAACGAATCTGTTAACACCCGAAACAATGATAATACTAAGATATTTTTAACAAATTAATGTTAAAAGATCATATATGATATAATATTAATTTATATGATTATTGTATAATTTAATAACAATTATTTCACCATTATAAATGATATTAACCTACCCTCGGCCATGTAAAAGTAAAAGTTAAGGGTTAATTCTAAAATCTCTTCATTATCTGAGGTTTTTTATACGTAATTATCTACTGGGACCTCTTTATCATCCACATCCATATTTCTTAAAAATGTATTTCAAAACATTATCACAATTTCATAGACTATGGGTTAAAGTAATTTATATCCTTGTTTGACTTTTATAATATTTTTATAAAGGAATCTTTCCGCCATTTTCCAAACAAGGTCCTTTATAACCTTTTCGACAAATTTAAGGTAAGAATGTTTTTTTAACTTATACGGCGAGTGCGGCTATTTTTCGCCATTATAACATCGTCGAAGATTCCCTTACAAGCTTATTAGAATATTTACAAAATAAATGTTTTCTTTTATAATTATATTAATTTTAAATGATTTCAAAATATAAAAAGATATTTCTCTAAAAAAGGTTTTGATTTTATCTATGTCAGCATCCTTTGATGGATTTTAAGTTTATTTGAAGTTGATTTATTATGATACAAAACTTCCATATTTTATTGAAGGATTTTTGATATTTTTGACTGTGGATGTGTTATTTTTATACCATTCATGGTTTATTGATAAAGTATTGGAATTTCTTATGCTAGTTTTAATACAAATGTTTATGTTGTGTTTAAACCTTTTCATATGAGAAATGCATTGGACTTAGTAAGTGATGGGTGGAGGCCGCTATAACTCCTCGATACATTGGTAGGTCTCATGAGACAAACTAGTTTCTTGGCACAAGGCCTTGACAAAATCTTATTTGTAATCTTGGCACAAGGCCTTGACTATGTGGTTATGAAGTCTGGAATTATGCATTCCATCATTATGAAAGTGGATATTGATATTTCATGTGATTATTCGACTAGTAGAATATCCATGTGAGTAAGTAAACGGAATTATTTTATTTTATATTTTCCATATTATGTTGAAATTCAAGTTTAAAAGGATTTTGTTTTAGTCTTATAAATTGTCTTAAATTTTTATGCTTATTTATGAAATTTTCCGCTATATTGTTATCCTTACTGAGCATCTAAGCTCACCTATTTCTATGTTTTATTTTCCCCAGGATGTGAAGAAATATTTTATGACTGAACTGTAGGGGATAGTGTGAGGGAATATGATTATGGTCTATGGAAACAATATTGTTGTAGTTTTTCATTTTATGATGTAATGTAAACCTTATGAATGTGTCTAGTACTTCCAAGGCTACTAAACTAATAGGTCTTTTGAGACTTGATCTTTTGTGATCATGCCAATGATACATAATAATGCACCAACTCAGGGTAACTGGGGTCGGAGCGTTACAGTTGGTATCAGATGAAGTTTTTTACAAACCTTGGAATTAAGATTTAGATAAACTCTGATTAGAGAACATTACCCTAAGATAGACTTTGAGGGTTAGTATAAAAAAACTTCATAGAATTTTGTTATTTTAGATATTTTGTGAGTGTTCCAAGAAATACATCCCTGTCTGGATACGAGTAGGTAGAGGTGGCTCTGGTATAGATGTACCTAGGGGTAAAACCCAAAAACACTACTTTGAGCTAGACTTGAATGGGAACTGGTTCATGATAACGGGCCTTGATGCACTCTTGGTTACGAAACTCCCGGGGGATATGCTTAGGATAATTCTAATTTTCTTTACAAACCATTATGAAGGGTTTATGAGCATATACTTCCTCAATGAAAACATTTTTATGAATTATATCCATAAACTATTCAGTTTTTGTTTAGTTTTTTACAAGTTTGGAATTATGTATTTCGATTCATAAACTAATCTAGTTTATGCCATTGTTTAGAAATGATGCCTAGTGGAAGGAATGGAAACCATATCAATGCATGCACTCCATGTAGGGATTTCCCTCCTACTCAAGATAATTATAATGGAGCTGATGATACAACTGGTGTTGATCATCTTATCACTATACTGGGACAACTCACTCGGGTTATGAATAATAACCTTACCCATATGGAGCACCATGATCCACAACGTGGAGGATCAATGTTAGACTGATTCATGAGGAAACAACCACCAACATTTAATGGCAGTACAAATCCATTAGTAGTTGAGAAATGGATAAATTCCTTAGAGAAAATATTCCATTCCTTAGGGAGTAGCGAAAGGGAAAAATTTGTTATTATAGTTTACTGCCTCACTGGAGATGATGATCAATGGTGGTCATTGATTCAAAACACAACGGAAGATGATGAAGTATCAAATATGGAATGGAGGGAGTTTAAAGAGATTTTCATATAAAAATACTTTCCTCATGACCATCGAGCAGGTATGGAAAGGCGATTTATGAGTCTGAGGTAAAAGGAGGATGAGAATGTCACAAAGTATGAAGCTAACTTTACAAGGTTAGTGAGGCATGCTGCAGATTATATAAATAACCCAAGAAGTAAGATTGATCATTTCTTTGATGGTTTAAAACCATTTCTCCTTCAAGCATTAGTCTCACAATCCTTCTCATCGTACGAAGATATTTTCTCATGTGCTATCAAGACATAAATGGAATTCTCTATGTCTTACAACTTTAAAGCAAAGAAAGATAAGAAGAGATCTGTTGAACACTCTAGAAATGGAAATATGGGGAAGAAGGGAAAATTTGAATATCCATCTTGCAGTAAATGTGGGAAGAAACACCTTAGTACTTGCCTGAATGGAATGGGAGTCTGTTACAAGTGTGTTGAAAAAGGCCACCAAGCTCATGATTGCAAGGGGAAGAAAGAGGTTGTCGATGTTGAATGCCACAATTGTAGAGAAATGCGGAATTATGAGAATGAATTTCCTAAGCATCAGGGGAACTTACCTCAGAAAAGGCCAAGGGATCAAGGCCAAGCTTATGATATCATTACTACTAAGGTTGAAGCTCTGAAAGACATGGTGGAAGGTAATTTAATGGTTTCCTCAAGTTTAGAAAATGCTTTATTTGATTCTGGATCATCACATTATTTCATATCTTCCCAGTTTTCTAAGAATATTAGATATTTCCAATTTGACTTAATAAGGGAGTTGTCAGTCAAAACTCCTAAGGGAAGTATCATTGCAATAATGTTTTGTGAATAAGTCCCCATTAGATCATATAAATTTTCTTTATTTGCTAATCACATCATCATACCCATGATTGAATTTGATATAATCCTCAGTATGGATTGGCTTTTGGACCATGATGCAAAAATTTATTGTAAGAAGAAGGAGGTTACTATTTTTGATAACGATGATAAAGAACAACTTATCTTTAGAGCAGAATCATCACTACCTGATTCTTTTCTAGATCCACCCCCAGTAGCTCAACTAAATTAAATTATTGGGGAGGAAGAGAAGGAAAAAACTTTGGGTGAGGGAAAGAATTCTGAAATAGAGGATGTACCTATTGTGAGAAAATATGTTGATGTGTTTCCAAAATATTTACATGGACATCCTCTAGAATGAGAAATTGAGTTTTCCATTGATTTAATTCTTGGTTCAAGACCCATATCGAAGACCCCTTATAGAATGGCCAATATGGAATTAGTGGAACTAAAAAAACAACTAGAGGAATTGAGCAATAAGGGATTTATTCTCCCTAGTTTTTCTCCATGGTGAGCCCCTGCCCTTTTTGTTAAGAAGAAAGATGGATCTATGAGGTTGTGCATTGAATATAGGGAGATCAATATTATAACCATAAAGAAAAAGTATCCTCTACCTCACATTGATGATTTATTTGACCAACTGCATGGAGCTCAATACTTTTCAAATATTGACCTTTGATCTGGATACCATCAGTTGTGTGTGAAGAAGGAAGACATTCCAAAGATAGCATTTTGAACCAGGTATGGGCATTACGAATTTATAGTAATTCCTTTTGGATTGACTAATGCACCCTCTGTCTTCATGGATTTAATGAATAGATTTTTCAAGGAATCTTGATTACTTTGTAGTGGTATTCATTGATGATATCTTGGTATACTCCAAAAGCTATGAAGATCATAAAAATCACTTGCACATTATCCTGAAGACTCTTAGAAGACATGAATTATATGGGAATTTTAGCAAGTGTGAATTCTGGCTTTAGGAGATTTCTTTTCTTGGCCATATCGTCTCTATGTATGGAATCTCCGTTGATCCTTCTAAGACCAAAGCAATCCAAGAATGTCCATAACCGATGAGTATAACTGAGGTACGCAGTTTTATTGGTTTATTAGGTTATTATTGGAGTTTCGTCCAGAATTTTTCCCACTTGGCTAACCCATTAACCAAGCTCACACATAAAGGGGTGAAATATTTCTGGAAAAAAGAGTGTGAATAATGTTTTAAAGAACTGAAGAGAAGATTAGTCAATGCTCCTATCTTTACTCTACCATCAGGGAATGATGGGTCTATTATTTATAGTGATGCTTCAAAGAAAGGATTTGGTTGTGTCCTTATGCAGAACGATAGGGTTATTGTCTTTGCATCAAAAAAGCTAAAAAATCATGAGAAAAACTATCCTACCCATGATCTTGAGTTAGCAGCTGTAATATTTGCTTTGAAGATTTGGAGACACTATCTATATGGTGAAAAATGTGAGATATATACTGATCACAAGAGTTTGAAGTATATTTTCTCACAAAAAAACTCAACATGAGGCAAAGGCGATGGCTTGAACTACTCAAGGATTATGATTTCACTATACACTACCACCCAGGGAAGGCAAATAAGATAGCATATGCATTGAGTAGAAAGGATCATGGAGTTTTTAGAATGATGAGAGTTGAAAAGGATCCTATATATATGGATCTAGTAAAGATGGGTATGGGAATTACCATTAAATGTGAAACATCAATGATTTTTCAAATGGTTTCCAAACCATCTTTATTAGAAAGGATAAATAGTTCTCAGGCCAGTGATGAAGTGTTTCAAAATAAGATTAAATATGTGAATGATGGGAGATTGAGTGACTTTGTGTATGAAGATGGAATTTTGAAATTTGGGAAGAGACTTTGTGTTCCCGATATACCTGATCTGAAAAGAGAATTGTTTGATGATGCTCATAGTTCCAATTTATCTATACACCCTAGTAGCACCAAAATGTATAGAGATTTGAAGGAACATTTTTGGTGGGACAACATGAAGAGGGAGATTGCTAATTTTGTGTTAAGATGTATAGTTTTTCAACAAGTGAAAGCTGGAAGGCAATAGCCTGGAGGAGTCATGAAACCTCTTCCCATACCTGAGTGGAAATGGGATAATATTATAATGGAATTTGTCATGGGACTACCAAAGACTCCTAGAAGGAATGATGCAATATGGGTCATTGTTGACCATCTTACCAAGTCAGCACATTTTCTTGCTATAAGAGAAGATTTACCACTTGAACTATTGGAAAGACTATATATTAATGAAGTTTTTAGACTTAATGGAGTACCACTATCGATTATTTCTGATCATGATCCACATTTTACATCAAGATTATGGAAAAGTCTTCAGAAAGTCCTGGATACTGAAATTCATTTAAGAAATACCTACCACCCCCAAACTGATGGACAATCAGAATGTACTATTCAAACCTTAGGAGAAATGTTGAGATCATGCTCACTTGACTTTCAAGGTTTGTGGGATCAATATTTACTTCTGGTATAATTTTCCTATAACAATAGCTTCCATTCAAGTATTTGGATGGTGCCATATGAAGCATTATACGGAAAGAGATGTCGCACACCAACCTGTTGGGGTGATGTTGGTGAATGAAAACTCGTAGGCCCAGAACTGGTGGAGGAAACGATGGAAAAGGTGAAGGTAATTCAAAACCACATCAAAGTAGCTCAAATTAGTTAGAAGAGCTTTACCGATAACCGAAGGAAGGATTTGGAATTTCAGGTAGGAGATCATGTCTTCTTGAAGGTATCTCCATGAAAGGGTGTTATACGTTTCAATAAGAAGGGAAAATTGAGTCCTAGGTATATTGGACCTTTCGAAATTATAGAACGAATTGGGGTTGTAGCTTACCGTTTAGAAATCCCGCCAAGTCTTTCCAAAGTTCACGATGTATTCCACGTATCACTGTTGAGAAAATACATGTATGACCCAACGCATGTACTTTCCTATGAGGAATTAGAACTGGAACCCGATATGTCTTATTGCGAATATCCAGTCAAGGGTCTTGATATAAGAGAACAAGTGGTGAGAAATTGGACTACTCATCTGGTAAAAGTTCTACGGAGAAACCATAAGATGGAAGAGGTAATGTGGGAAACCGAGGAACTTATGATGAAGAACCACCTAAGTCTTTTTATGCAGTAATATTCTAGAAATTTTGAGGACAAAATTATTTGAAGGAGGGTAGAATGTAATACCCCAAGCTTCCATGGTATGCTTCTCTTTGAATAATACAATAGTGTGTGTTGTACGCAACTTCGAGTTCTAACACACCACAACCAATCAAACTAGCCGTTATGAATATTAATACCCCCTTTTTGAAATTTTATAATTTTTATCTTTCAAAATGGACATCATTTTTGGATTTGGAATATCTAAATTAGCTTAGGGTGAATTTTGGGTATTTTTCTGAAAACTTTCAATTTTTGATGAATAGTGAAAAACACTGAGTTATAATTTAAAACCGAATTTTTATTTAAATAATTATTTATTTTATTTAAATTTATTTTAGGTCAAAATAGATATATAATACCTATATAAGTTCAATGTAATTCATTGGAGTTAGTTTATACTAATTTTATATATATATAAATTTTATTGAACTTTTCACCGTCTTTTACCCACTTCCTAGGAGAATTTGCAAATTCACATAAAACTTAATTTTACCACTTCTGTGAGTGGAATTTAAAAAATCAGAGAGACACGGTTGATATCAGTAAGAAAAATGTGCTTCAATAAGATGAAAATAATTTTTGGTGAATAGTAACTTTTTACTTTTATTTGCCACGGTTAAAAGTAAATAGGGTAATTAAGGGTAAAAATGATATTATTATTACCCTAACACATGTACTAATTATATTAGATAAGTATAATTAGAAAAAAACAATCTTAGGAGTAAAATATGAACCTATTTGGTCTACTTGGATTATATTAGGACATTTATTATTATTTTATTTAAAGAAGAATTAAAAGAGTTAAAATCAAAGTTTAATAACTAAAACATTTTTAATATAAGGTTATACATAAGATAAATTAGACTATAAATATTCATTAGAAATATAAAAATATTTCCTACATAATGGTATTTTATTTATATTTTTTAGACATTAAATAATTTAATTTATTTATGACACAATGATGATGCAGTAATTACCTAATTAATGAAATATTGAAATAATTGATATTATAAATATCCCAATAAATGTAATTTGAGACTTTTTATGAATTAAAATAATTTTCTAGGTTAATATGACATATTAGGGTTGGTTAGATGATTTTTTTCGAAGTAATAATGCTTTTATGAATTTAGCAAAAACAAAATACCAAATAGTGTGAAAATTGACATAAAATAGTTTTTAAAACAAATATTATATTATTAAATGATATTCTATTCCTAAAAATCTAAGGTTCTTCCAAAAGACTTATATAATTGTAGGTGTATCATTAATGAACCACTTGGGGTTCTCTTTCAAATATATAGTATGTTTATTAACCATATAATATAAAAATACAAAGAGACATGGTAAATGTCAAACTATTTAACTAAGAGTTAAATCTAAAAGATAAGGTAAATATAGTGACCCAAACCTATCTAAAACCTATTGGTTGGGTGGTTTTCGACCCATCCCCACCTTATCCTTTAAATAATCCATTTTTTAGTCATTATAAAATGAAAATGATTTTTTTTATAAAATAATATTTCTAGCTTTTCCTAAGGTGCCCCCCACTCCTCTTATAAAAAAGAACTCCCCCTACTCTCTAATTCACACCTTAAAATCCATTTGGTTCAGCCAAACTCTGCCAAAATACCCTCTCAACTATCTTCCCTTAATCCTATAGGCCTTCCTTTTGTTATAAATCCAACTTAAGGAGCCTTTTTTATCAAATTAAAAGGAAGAACCCAAAGAAGAGGTAAATATTTCATCACCTCTTTCAAGTTCCTTTCTTCTTCCACTTCCCCTTTATTTGTCATTTCAATTCTAAAATAAAACTATAGTATCTTCTATATACTGTGATGATATTATAAATATGGTACAACCATATTCATTATTTTATCCATCCTTTGAATTACATGTCACCATACGTGCGTGCGTAAGGCTTCCCGTCTCCACCTCATGGTGTAATTGTTATTCAATACATTATTATTTGGATGGGTATAATAATGATATGTAATTGATGTAAATAATGAATATAACATGATAATGATTCTTTATATATGATATACCATCCAATTATATATTATTTTAATGTCAAGATAATGATATTGTCGCTCGTGCGTACGTACGGATTACCATCTCCACGAATGCGATGAAATTCGTTCCCCATCGTCTCCATTCAAGAATAATTTTCATTATATGGTTAAAAATAATGTTTAAAGACTTGATATCATTCTGGATATGAATAATATACATCCCAACCATAAAAAATATGATTCAAATAACAAATAATATAAAAGAAACCGAATCCATTAACACCCAAAACGACAATAATACTAAGATATTATTAACAAAGCAATGTTAAAAGATCATATATTATATAATATTAATGTATATGATTCTTGTATAATTTAATAACAATTATTTCACCATTATACTGGAGGTTAACCTACCCTCAACCAAGTAAAAGTACAAGTTAAGGGTTAATTCTACAATCTCTTCATTATCTGAGGTTGTTTATACATAATTATCTACTGAGACCTCTTTATCATCCACATCCATGTTTCTTAAAAATGTATTTCAAAAAATTATCATTATTTTATAGACTATGGGTTAAAGTCATTTATACCCTTGTTTGACTTTTATAAGATGTTTATAAAGTAATCTTTCCGTCATTTTCCAAACAAGGTCTTTTATAACCTTTTCGACAAATTTAAGGTAAGAATATTTTTTTAACTTATACGGCGGGTGGAGCTATTTCCTGCCTTTATAACATCATCGAAGCTTCCATTACAAGATTATAATAATATTTCCAAAATAAATGTTTTCTTTTATAATTACATTAATTTTAAATGATTTCAAAATAGAAATAGATATTTCTCTAAAAAAGTTTTTGATTTCATCATTGTCAACATCCTTTGATGGATTTTAAGTTTATTTGAAGTTGATTCGTTATGATACAAAACTTCTATATTGTATTGAAGGTTTTGGGATATGTTTGACTGTGGATGTGTTATTTTTATACTATTCATGGTTTATGGATAAAGTATTGGCATTTCGTATGCTAGTTTTAATACGAATGTTTATGTTATGTTTAAACTTTTTCATACGAGGAACGCATTTGACTTAGTAAGTGACGGGTGGAGCTCGCTATATCTCCTAGATGCATCGGTAGGTATCATGAGACAAACTAGTGTCTTGGAACAAGGCCTTGAAAAAATCTTATTTGTAGTCTTGGCACAAGGCCTTGACTATGTGGTTATAAAGTCTGCCATTACGAATTCCATCATTATGAAAGTGGCTATTGATATTGCATGTGATTATTCGACTAGTAGAATATCCATGTGAGTAAGTAAATGGAATTATTTGATTTTATCTTTGCCATATTATTCTTATGTTCAAGTTTAAAAGGATTTTGTTTTAGTCTCATATATTTCCTTAAATTTTTATTCTTATTTATGAAAGTTTCTTCTATAGTGTTATCCTTACTGAGCATCTGAGCTCACCCCTTTCTATGTTTAATTTTTTTCAGGATGCAAAAACGTATTTTATGACAGACCTACAGGAGATAGTTTGATGGGATATGAGTGTGGTCTATGAAAACAATATTTTTGTAGTTTTTCATTTTATGATGTAATGTAAACCTTATGAATGTATCTAGTACTTCCAAGGCTACTAAACTAATCGGTCTTTTGAGACTTGATCTTTTGTGATCATGTCAATGATACGTAATAATGCACCAACTCTAGGTAACTATGGTCAAATCATTACATAAAAACATTAATTAAAGGTATTAAGAGTAAGCAATTAATCAATGAAATATTAAATTTAAGGGGAAGGGAATGGGATCCTACCTCAAGAGAAACCAATTCGAAAACTCGACACTTTATGCTTTGATGAAGATTTTTCCACACTTTCACGCACATAATTTCTTATATATATATACCCCTTAATTAAATGTATATATTCCCCTCTCCGTGAGGTAATATGTACAAGTAATATATATATACCTATATATATGAGTTCAAGCCTTCAAGGCCCACCAGATACACTACATATAAAACCATAAACTCAAAAATACTATGGAAAGGACCAATGCACCCATGGAAAATTACCAGAACCTCAAAAATTAAAAAATAAACACTTATAAATTTAGTGATGATGAAGAATGTTGGAAAACCATACCCCAAAATCGATGTAAGTAAACAAAAATGCTCTGAACATCTTTGCCTTTGGCGGTGATTGTCAGAATACGACCAAATGAGTCCTGAGAGACCCTTACCACAACCATACACCAGAAGAAAACCAAAAACATATTAAACCATAACCTAGTGTTTGGTTGATGTGAAATAGGGTGATAAAGTGAGGAAAAAATGCCATCAAAGGATGGAGATGAGAGCAAAAGGTCTCACCTCGAAGGATCAGGTGATATTCGTGAAGGGTCAAGCTTAAATCATTGACTAGAGAGGGAGATATAGGAGAGGGGGTCACGTGCTTGAGGGGTTTGTCCAAGGGGGTGTACGACGTTGGGATGATGGATACTCCCCTTCAGGGTCTCTTAAAGCATAACTTAAAACAATAATAATATTATTATTATTATTAACACATTTATTTATTTTTTCATTTCTTACCATTAATCTCATTTAATTTGTGCAAGCTAGAAACCTAGTTTGAGTAAATATTGTACAACCCATGTGGTGCATTATGCTCCTCTAAAACAAACCACATGATTTGATGTTGAGGGTTGCACAGTTTTAGACAAAACTTTCCCCCTTTATATATTCTCATCATATGTGGTTTTGGAGCCTGACACTCTCAAAACATGACAGAACACCCAAGGAAGCCTTGGTGACTTAAGCCACATCCAAAAATAGCACATTTGAAGTGGAAAAACTATCAAAAAATTCATTCTGAAGCCCCATTTTGAAAAAATTATCATCTAGTAAACACAAAAAATTCAAATTACCTTGTATTTTTGTATGGTTAAAAACACAGCACATTACAACCTACCCACCTTAGAACTTCTCCTCCCCGAGAAGCCTTCAAGAACACTGTAAATGTCCCCTGACCAACAAGGGTCATTAATCTTTTTTCAAATGGTCATGTTGCATTTCCAAACACCCAACACACCTATGAACACCATTTAAGTATACAACACTTAATCCGTCAAAACTCGATCCATCACATGTTCTCTAACCAAAACACTAATATTTCTCTTATATGAGTTTATTTACCTATATACACTGTCACATCTTCGTGTCATTAAATATCTGGAAAAAGGTACTTCCACCTCCTATTTTAACTTCATAAGGGTCCAATTCCGAGCCAAAATCATTCCAATAATCATTATAATGATTCTCCTGGCATGATTTCTTTATATAGGAGAATTAAAATACATTTGAGGTTCTAATAGTGACCATTCAGAATGAAAATGTAGAATTTTGAACGACCTAACCCAAAACAGTCATTTACACTTTCCATCAATGTTATGTTCGACCTTTAAACCACACCATCCTTCACCTATAGATGTGTATAAATGGGTTCCTCAATAACCATGAACACTGAACAAGAATGAATATAAGTAAATCCACTTCTGGATGACCATTCTCAATGATGCTTGACTTAGATGATCGGATCATTTCTAACAAAACTGTGATACCTTCTCCCAAGGTACCTCTCATTTATAATGAACATGCTCACTGAATTCCATAACTGACTTATATAGATATTACATGGTCAAAACATCAACAGAACATTTTAAAACATTCACTCCTCAGCACAAGTGTAGTCCAAATCCATTACACTGGAATCACTTCCCTTTATAAAGCATCACCTCCATGTCTGAAAAAATGTCTAGGAAAACCTTGAATTCATTTTAATGGGATTATAAGAAACAAAACCTAATCACTCCATACTTCATGATTACAAGATACAATGGTAAAAGTTCAATACTTCCACATTACCAATTAGACTATGCCCAAAGCGGCATTCACCTCGTAGTCGAGTCAATGGGAACGACTGGTGTTTGAGAGTCCATATAAGGAATTATTGCACAGAAATCCCATTATCACTCAAAAATGACCAAACCATGATATGAAATCCATGTATATTGTGTGAAAAACTAATAAAGAACTTCCTAACAATCTCAATATCTTTTAGTGGTTTAGCGTGTCCAAAGATTGACACTCCCATAGTTCATCTAGAATGATGTCAAGATAGAGGACATCCCCGTAACTTAATAGAATATTCTAGCAGGATTTTAAAGTTTTCTAGAAGTATCAAAAGAAGAACATTCGATCATCTAGTTGCCTAATTCTCAGGAGACACTTCGCTTCACCTGCCAGTGTATCATCTACAAATTCATGATGCCTTCACCACCATATTATTTTTATAATCATTAATGATTTAAAAACGATGTCCAGTGATGGAAAATAGTGTTTTCAAAGTTTTCATACATATCCAACCATTTCAACATAATGTTGTATAGTAAACACTGACATGATCTAAACTCACCATCCTCAAAGGAATTCAAGCAAGACGGGATATTTCCAAATGGTGCTTCTTAGTGTGTTCATTTTACTTGGAAGGAAACACTCACCAGAACCAATGTGACGCCCCCCACCATAGGATTTTTATAGTCATAAAAAGATGATAGGAAGAACATACTCTCACAAGAACACTTGGTCACATTCACCTTAAATGAAACATAAGGAATTTTGCATGAAAACTAATCCAAGCTGACTAGAATGTCAAAACAACCAAGTCTCTTGAACGTTATCCTGAGCATTGGGAAAAACATGGATTATTTAACTCTTAGGTAATTATACAGAAAAGATTACATGAGAACATATTGAATAGAACAAGGATTAATGATTTGATGGTTCTCAACCAGTGTGTTGCATCATTAAACACTCGATGGTCACCGCGTACATGAAAACATACTACCCTGAGGTTTCAAAAGAAAATAACACATCCTAGATACTACCCATATGTTATCTGCCCTATGAATTCAATTATCAGAGTTCCCATGAATGAGATTTATCCCCAAGTCATATTTCCCCATATGAAAATTAACATGGATGATGACATAGCAAGTCATCAATGACTAATGAAGAAGAGAGGCTCAAGCGACCTACTAAATGGACTACCATGACCTTGGAATATCTAAATATCTAAAAATGATTAATATCCAATTTTTGATTCCCATAACTAGACCATGGAAAACATGATCTCTCATTCGAACATGGATGTCATTTAGAAAAAAGAGTCATAGTGGGGACAACGACACCCGAACTACACCAAACGTTAGAAATATCACGGTACTAAAAGGGCATTTAAAACCATGCTTGATACCTACCTTGGACTAGATCCTTATGGGAGCATAAGAATTTACCCTAACAATAGGATACAGAAACCAAAAGTTACAATCTCAATAGCCTATCATCTAATACATTACTAAAAATAAAATAGGGCCTCTAGAAAACTTTCATGTTTCCATTCCATGGAAACTCTAAAGGAAATTCTCTATATACCCTTTCATAAGGGTTTAGACAAAGGAAACCACCCAAGGTTCCATTTTAAGGCCATAACCTTTATTCAAATTTAAATATTTAACATCTAAATGATTTAATTCAAAAAATAAATTAAAAATTTAAATGAAAAATGCTTGGTACATGATTTTTATCAATCTAATCAAAGAAAAATAAGAAAGTGTTATTAAAAATTCTTTTCAAAATTTTAAATTAATTGAAATATCATCATATATTAGTGAAATTGTGATCATAAATTCCTTTTAATGGATAAGGTGACCTATGAGGGTCTTAAAAATATAAACGGATTCATTATAAAGTAACCTAGTAGAATTTTCTTAACCATTGAAATTATAAACACCCACTAAGGATTATTCAATAAGGACTATTACCCAAATGACCTACTCGGGTCCAGTTGAGAATTAGGTTGGATAACCAGTTCATTTCAAATAAAAGTTGAACAAACATTACATTTAAAATAATTTTACAATACAACATACTAATGTTCAACAGTCTAGTCATATGGGCGGCCATTTACGAATTCATAAATTATAGATACACTTTACATATTAGAATTTGGATCCCATTTAATCAAACCCAAAACAATTTCAAATTTTCACTTTAACAACCTTTTATATTTTTTTGATAATAGCCTTTAATAATTTTTAAATCTTAAAGATGGATCAAGTATATTGGTTACCTTTTCCCATTTTTAAGGTGCATATGTAACTTACAACTACAAAATTGGATCCTGTTTTAATCACAACTAATTACATTTATCCCATTCCATCAATTACATATTTAAAACAAAGTGAAACATGTCACTATAAGAAGCTAACACAATGAAACAGGCTGAAATCAAAGATTCATGGAATACTAAACAAGGAAGGCATGCTAAGAATATAATCAATATGGAATATAAACAGTTAATCATTTTATTTAATCAATCATGGAATATAACTCAAGGAATATAAGTCAAATTAGCAATTTTCCTATATGTGGAACTACATGGCATTTCATATGAATGGAATTTTAATTTTCAATGTGCCTATTATGATGTATGCAATGCTTCATCCTTGTTATACTAGGACAAGGATAAAATACCATAAATCTTATAAATTCATAAGAAGCAGTATGTACACTATTCACTCACAGTGGAATCATATCAACTATAACAACAAAAATAACAAACAATAATCCCATCACTGGCCACTTGTTCATTTCTCCATGGGTGAGGTGATTAGTCCTAGACATGTGTATTTACCATGTTCCAATACATTCCTTATCTCATTTATACTATCTAAAAATAGTAATACAAAGGAAATGAAATATCCAAGATGACTTTTTAACATCTCTACCAATCTCACCCCTAAGATAGTGGTCGGACTGGTTGGTTACATGGCCTCAAGAGCACCTCCCCATAAGCCAGAGGCTATTGAATAATAGTGAGTGTCTAAAGAGGTGATAGATGGGATATTATACCCTCATGTCAGAGTAGCAGAACATTTTATCAGATAGTAAATAGAAATAAATATAAAATTAAGTATAGTAAATTAAAGATAAATATCAGCATAAGAATAATATAATTGAATAAAATTAAAATGGGAAACACCAATTCCATATAATGATGCATGTAATATCAGGTGTTACTATAAGTTACATGAAGTTCAAAATAACATTGGAAAAGAAAAAACTAATGGTTGACTCCTCAATAATCCTGATCAGGATCCCAATATTGTTCTCCCTAGTTCCTATTTATACAGTATAGCATAGGCAATGAATCTGAAGACCTTCAAGCAAGAAAATCTAATGGGGTACCAAATGATTACCAATAAGGGTGTGATATAATAATGTTAGTAGGCTGGTCCCCATGGTGTCTAACCCAATCAATTACATAATATATAATTTAAATAAGTGATAAGGAATATAAATAAAACCTAAAAAATAAATGGTGAATAAATAAACAACAACACACCTAGGTTCCTAAGGGACACATGGTGGTTATACCTACTTCATCACCCTGCCATGTATCTATGTTTGTGGGTAGATCCTCCTGCATTAGGATGGATCACCCAAATGGATGGAAGATTCTCCATCGAAGGATGAATCACTGAAAATATACCATAAGCATACACCCTTATCCCTCAAGAAAAAAAATTATCCCCCATGAATAATTAGCATTTTTTCCTCTAGCATCATGTGACTATGCATCTAGCACTAAATCATTTGAGCTAAACATATAATCTACTTTCAGGAATTTAGTACCAGGGAACCTAGCCCTCAAGCGATATGAAAACATTCACAAAACCCCTAATAAATGTGTGACTTTTCATTTATCCCTCATGCATCTGACACAACCACATACTCTACCCCTGGGCATCATGTAACTATGCATCATACACTTAGGAGGTATGAAAAAAATGTTCATCAATCCCCCAATCATCCACATTAAACATGTATCATATCCATAAAAACTCAACATACCAATTAGTATCAACCCTTAGTTATCAATCACATCAATATCACAAAATCTCAATATCTAAGATAGAAAAATCACAATTCTAGTATCAAATATACCAGATTTATCATCATAAGATACAACAATCAATTTATAAAAATTACCATCTTTCAAAATAATTCATTTCATTAATCCAATTTCCTAATTATCATCATAAGTATATCAACCTGTTTAATTAATCATTCAACCATAAAATCGTTAATATATTATTTAAATAGTTTATCCAAGGTGATTTTATCATACAAAATAACACAATTCATTATTATGAAAATCCAAAATTCTATGCTCACAGTCAAACAATTTATCCAATTTATTATATAGAAATAAATTTAAACATATCGAGTCTTAATAAATGTCCAAGGATAGAACACAAATCGGGTTGTCATAGGTCTAAGTCTCCTTGCCTATAGACCTAAAGGGATCCAAGGGACCATTATAAAATGAACAATTATAATTTAATAGGGATTATTTTTATTTATTTGGTTGTGCATGACATGCTAGCATGATCAAATATATTTGATATATTTTAAATAAATAAATTAGATAAAAAGGGACTAGGTTAACCACCCAAATAAATTCCTTTCAAGACATGAAACCACCCTGAAAAATTTCATTGAATATATTCAAGTCATATATTTGAAACATTTCACATAAACCGTACATATTTAACTATAACATGAGTCATAGTCATGCCACCCTAATAAGTTTCATTTAAATTAATTCATTTAAAACATTCAAGGAAAACTGGACATAAATCAATCATAACCGGAATGAATAAAGAAACACCAATGTAATAATAAAAGAAATCATAAAATCCTAATCACTAATTTTAAGATTAGAATATTGTACACCTCTGATGGTGGGTTTTTATTATTAAATCATGAAATTATTTATAAAACAATTCACTTGGTGAATTAAGCATCGCATATAATTTAACCTAGGTAAATCAATATATAAAGACTATTATACATGTAAAAACAACAATGAAAGGTTAAAATAGTGATAGATTAATCAATTCATTATTAAATTAATGGGCTGTGGAATGGGATCCTTCTTAAAGAGGAACCAAGTAGAACACTTGGCACTTTACGCATTGATGAATATCCCTCTACAATTGCATGCACATACATTCTTATATATACACCCATTAATCCATTGTACATATTCCACTATCCATGATGTATTATGTACAAAGAAGATATATATATACATACCTATATATATGAGTTAAATCCTTCAAAAAGACACTAAATGAACCATAAGTAAAACTAATAACTCAAAAACAATGCGGCAAGGACCAAATCACCCAAGGAAAATTACTAGTACCTCAAAAAATATGAAATCCCAAATTATAAATTGAGAATAAATGAAGAATGATGGAAAATATTACCCCAAATTGATGATAGAAAACCAAAATTCTCTCAACCGCTTTGACTTTGGTGGCAGTTTTCAGAATATAACCCAAGGAGTCATGAGATACCATTCGCACAACCTAACACTAGATGAAAACAAAAAACTTGATTAAACCCTAACCTAGGGAACAACCTATTTCAAATATGGAGAGAAAGAGAGGAAAATTTCCAACCATGGATGGATATTATAGTATAATATCTATCCTCGATGGATCGAGTGAGATTCATGAAGGATCGAGGTAAAATCATCAAGTGGAGTGGGGGCCAAAGGAGAGGGGGTAATTTTATAGGGGGTTCATCCAGTGGGGTTCATGACATTGGGTAGAAGGAGAACCCCATTTTGTGTCTCTTAAAACATAACTTCAAATAATAATATTATTATTATTATTATTAATCAAAATAATAATATTATTATTATTATTAAAATATTTTGTTGCCTACCAATAATTTTTTTTGTTTTATAAAAGCCGGTTTAAGGGTGTCTAATGCCCAACATACAATGCCAATCAAGTTCAAGAGAACCAAAACAACAAACAATACAAAACAACACGGAATTAAACATCATAATACCCATAGTCATCCCCGTTTCCCATACAGGATTCATCTTCTCCAGTAGCCGATTCCTATTCCGGATTTCTCCAAAAAAATTCACTTTGAACCCGATTGCTAAGCAGTTCCAGATTAGTCATAACTGATGATGCCTTATTAACCCCACTTCCCTTTTTGATAGTAATAACAACCTGACTATTCCTTTTGGAAGAAGACCTTGTCCGCATTGGATATAGAAGATATGAGTAATCTTTCCTTGGCCTCCTTGTTGAGGTAGCAGATAAAGTTCTATTACCTGGAGACCCCTTCTGATTTTCATATTGAACAATATCACTAAATGAACAGCCATCAAGGGTACTCTAGTTATCCTTTCCTCCCCTAGAGCTCTCCTTTCCTACCCCAGACTGTTCCTTCAACCCAGCCTCATGACATCCAGCGAAGTCGCCTGGCCTATGATATGAAGGGTTACTTTCCATCAAGGGTTGTCGCCCCACCTGCAGGGGAAATTCCACCCCAGCCATCACATCGGCCTCCTTCCCCTTACCCTCAAATATAAGGGCCTCATAAGTCTTATCCCCCCAAAAAAAATTCACAGTAAAAACCTGCTCAGCATTCTCTTCCACAGGTCTTGCAAACAGTTCCTACCCCATGCGATCCACCTGCCTATCCTCCACAATCACAGCATCACCCTCACCCCATGTAATGACCTCCTCCTATAGACCCTTAGCCAAATTACTCTCTTTAAGGACTTAAAACTTGTTATTAATAGCCATAAATGGTTTATCCAGAGGGTCCAGACCTTTAGCCACCTTCAGCCTGGCCGTGTTAACCACCTCCACATAACTGCAGCTCCGATCCCATACAACCTGTTCTGGACCTACAGCATTAGAAGGCCGAACAGCCCTCTCCTTATCCAGATCCATCCCAATGCCGGTATTAAAATATTTCGTTAATTTTTTCATTTTTTCCATTTAATAAAATTTAATTCATGTGGTCTAGGTGCACAGTTTGGGTAAATTGTGTGCAGCTCGTGAAGGGAATTCTGCTCCTCAAATATAGACCACACATTTTTTCAACTGAGTGTAACATGGTTTCAAACTAACCATGTACCCCTTCTAGCTTCTCCTGACTTGAGGTTTTGGAGCAAGATGCTCTCTGGACATGACGGAACACCTGCAGAAGCCCCCAGGCCTTGAGCCACATCCAAAAAAACACATTGATGTGATAAAACTCTTAATAAATTAATTCTAATGCTCAGTTTTTAATAAAAACCCATCTAGTAAACAAGATAAATTCCAATTCCCTTGGATTTTCATCTGGTTCAAAACATGGGACATTACAAATGGCTATAAGATACACCTTTAACTTAAGCTCCCAAGGATTCTCATGGTCTATGTTTTCTAAGCCATTTCATAAAAATGATTCTTTGAAAATCATTTCATAAATCAATTTCACAATTATTGTAAAATACACATTTCTTTTAACAAAAAAAAGGTAATGCTAAATTTTCTAAAAAACCCATTTCACACACACAAAAATCAATCATTACAATTCATTTATAAAAATATTTATAAAACCAATGAAATTCAGTTCATCCAACTTAGGTTGGAGATGTATGCACCTACCTCAAACATAAGTTTCACTTGCCTGCAATAGGATTAAATAACAACGAAGAACATAGGGACAACAATAGAGGGCCCAAAATCAATCCATATATATGAGAATCTATTAAATAAGAAAAATAGTGGGTGATGATGATAGATCACAACATACCTCAATAAAATTCACACATCACACCACAACCAACACAACAGTCAGCCATCGGAGGAAGATCACACAATAGATCTATAATGGATCAGGGGGATTATCATCATAGACGAATAGATCTAATAATGCAACACAATGGTGCTACTACAATCAAAAAAATCAAATAAGATGAAGGATTACTCACTCAGAGAAATGTACTACAACCACAATGGAGATCAATCACTGAATAAAGAAATCCATAAGGATTAGAATCTCCAAAATCTCCTAGGAGATATCCTAGGTTGATTGGGATGAAGCCTGATGTAAAATGAATTTTCAAATCATATGATAAGCACCTAAAAAAGAACTATTCATGATAATTACATGGTGTTTATTGATTTCATGTTTTGTATCTCACGATTAAAAAATCCCACAAAATAATTCTTTGCATCATATTAAAAATCCAAATTTCAAACATTTCATAATGTGAACCTAATTCAAAGCATGTAAAACTTGCATGCATTGTACTCATTTCACGATATATTCCCAGAAACCATTACATGGTGTGAAAATTTTACAGGATGTGTATTTATCCTATAGATGGTGAAAAAACATAAATTATCCATTGAAAAAACACAAACCACCTCTGGTGTTCTACAATCTTAGGGAGAACCCCAAAAAATCTTTTAAGATATTTATACCTGGGATCCATTAATTCAAACAAACATACATCCAAAAACATTAAGTCGTTTTTTACAAAAAAAAATTATCCCTACTCAGGAGTCCCAAAACACACCCAAATAAATAATGAAACCAAATAGAGAATAAAAATACCTGAAATGGGTAATGGGATGTCAAAAACTCCCCACAAAAATACATTTTATACCCAGAAAGTCAGATTAAAAAATGATGTTTAGGAATAGGTGATGTCATCTCTCCCTCATCAATGACTCTTTCTCTCAAGTCTATTGAGACTATGATACATGTCTCCATAACACTCTGATTAATGGAATTGAATTCCCACCTTAAGACTTTCACATCGAAATCAATGATATCCACTTGATCCTCCATAACATAATCATATGGATCGATCTCAATATCCTCCCAAATCAAAGAGGGATCACGATGATATTTACTATGATATGATATGTGGAAAATGTCATGAATGTCTATCTATTGAATTGGATATTCTAATGGATAAAAAATCCTCCTTAGATGTTTAGTGCCCTCAAATGGTCCAATATATCTAAAATACAAATTTCTCTATTTTCCAATAGAAGAGTTACGCAATCAAGGAGAAACTTTCAAAAAATCCTGGTCACCAATGGAAAACTTCCAAGGATGATTCCTATAATACACATAATATTTCTACTGACTCTAAGTTGTAACCAGACACTGATGTATATCCTGAATCATTGCTAACATATCCTAACCATGTCTTAGTCCTTCATTGTAAGTCTCACCTACCTTTTTTAAACAAAGATGTGATCTTCAGGGGTGGCCATATAAAGATTTCAAAATAGTAGAATATATTAATTATAATTTAATTATTGATACAAAACTTATTTTATAAGTATATGTGAATAAATAGATCATATTAGACTTTTTTCCACTAATAATAGAAATTGAATGATATTTCCATAGAAGAAATGATGTAACTATAGAATATGTGGAGGGTGAAAATAAGTTCATTATGCGGCCACAATTGAGGATACCATAGTTTTAAAATGTTTCTACGTAGAATATTTATCATGTTTTATATAGATTGAGTGGATTTATAATTCTTCAAGTGATAGTAAATTCATCATGTATTATATTGTTAAAAAATTATATAAATTATGAGTTGAAGTTCCATAACTTATAATATATATCTACCTTTAATGATATGTTATTTTAGGATGCATACACTTTCATTAATATTTTATCACAACAATAAAATATGTACCTCTCAATGGTTTAATAAATAATGAATTAATATTTAAATATTTTCCCTATTGCATAAAGGTGGAGGCAAAGAATTTTCTCCTTCACTAGGAAGAAAATTAATTTGATTCATGCGAGGCCATTTATAATGCCTTTGTCGGGAGGTTTTATCCCACCCACAGGACTATGGATTTTAGGACCAAACTTTTTCAATTTTATTATGGTCTATTCAATGAATAATGGTTGTGTTATATATAATATTACCATTAATTTCAACACCACTAATTCCATTCCTCTCAACCCATGTAATTATTTTATGATGGAATTACTCTTATATGGAAAAATATTATGGAAATAGAATCTCATATCCACTATGGAGATTATATATTTGAGGAGATAAAGAATATTTATAACATGCTTTAATGAATTCCCTAATAAAAGTATATATGAGTGAGAAAAAAACTATCATGGAAATTCCAGTTTCAAGTGATATGAATTCATATATTATGAAACTTCATTAATAAATTCAATAGCCAATGTAAAAAATCCTGAGAGATTAAATAAAAATGTTGTTTCTAGGGAATTTTTGTCTGTAATGTTAATCACTATATGAACATTGACATGTCACACAATCAATTTAAAATATAACTAGTGGAAGAGTCAAGTTATATGGTAATTTTCCAATAAAGGGGATAAGGTAAATTTGAACCATTCTTTAAGTATTACAATACTATATAGAAGAATAATTATAATTTGTATTAGAAAGATAAAAGACAATTTAGATAAATTAGCAAACAAGGTTTTTAACAAAAATATCAAGGATTTTTATAGTAGTAATTCTTACAAAATTTTTAAATAAACTCATCAAGAGTGAACTTCAACTTTAACTGAATATAATAAAAAAATTGATATTATTTTATAAAAGTTATAGAAGATTGAAAACAACCAAATAAGGAAGGAGGATTTTGATCAAAATGCTCAATCAAACTTATCTTCAATTGAATTGAGGATAAATCGGATTTCTTAGAGTAATTTTTCTCATATACACAATCTAGAATTTAATTTTGGGATACTAGAAAAGAAAAATTGTATAAGGGTTAAACAAAAACTTACCAACACCACTAAAACCAATGCTAAGGAAGGATGTGTGGCCATCAATACTCAAGGAAATAAAATAATGAAAATAAAGGATGTAAAAAATCTAAAATAATAGGAACATGAATTTAAAAAAATTATAAAGTTTTTTGTAAGAATAGTAAGGAGGATAATTTGTAATAAGATAGAAAGGAATCCTCAAAATCAGTTAGATTTGAGAAAAATAAGAGGGAGAGGAATTGTCAAGGTGATATTAAAAATGCCCAACATGGAAGTATACTCTTATAATCCTCTAAAACCATTTTGAAAATGAGATGGAGAACTAGATAAACATTTAGAAAAATAATTCAATCAGTTTATTAAAATGATTTAGAATATCATATTCAATATTCCCTTTGTAGTGTAATTATATAAAATTCATTTATATAAAAAAATTTATCTAGAACGTCATTTAAAATAAGTTAAATCTTGAAGATTTAGATACAGTTACATTAACTAGGTAGTTTAGAGTTTTGATTTAGAGGAATATTTTGTAAAAGTTGAAGGATGCAATGAGATTTAAAATTCCCCATGGATTTAAAGAAAATGGGAATTTTATATGTTTTATTGATTTAGGTACTTTTATCAATATTATTTCTTTGACCATTTATAAGTATCTTTGAATAGGATAGATCAAGCTAACAAGAATTTCTTTGTAACTTGATGGAAAATCTATCACATCCCAAAGGTGTGGATGAAGACTTATTAGGGATTATTTCAAAGAGGATATTGCCTATATACTTCTTAGTAATTGACATGGAGATAAAAAAGAAGGTTTTGATGATACTTGGGCATCCATTCTTAGTAATAGAATGTGATTTCATTGTTTATTCCTAAGGAATATTAACATTCCAATTGGGAGAATAAAAAGAAATTCTCAATGTTTTTCAATAAGCGAGACATCCATAAATTTTGGATACATGTCTTGCTATTAATATTGTTGATAGGGATGTTAACAATTATATGAAAATCAAATGGTCATGGAATTATTTAAAGAGGATGAAATAATGGGAGAAAAAGAAGTTCAAAACGAGGAAATTTAATTATAAGGTCTCTAAATTCAAGGAGGCTATCACAATAATTCATATTGGTATCTACTGGATGAATTGTAAAAGGTTAAGGAAGTGTTAAATATATCTATGTAAGAACCTAAAAGAGATATTCCTTAAATAATTTTTTATGTAAAGTGATAGGATATATCATATTATATAATATAAGGGATGTACCACAATCTGCATTTTTTATTATAAGATATTAAAACCCAAAGAAAACAAGGCTTTGGGTAGGGTACACAAACATTTTAGGGTGGTCTAAAATAGTGGAGACCAAGTTGATCTCCCTTAATAAATCCCACCCCTTCCAGTTCAATTTGAAAAATACTATGAAAAAAAACATTATTACCTTGATCTGCCACCATCAAGGATGCAAAGTAATCCGAAACTTTATTACCTTCACGCCATGTATGAGAAATCATTATATTATTAATGTTAATCTAACTCCTAAATTTTCTGATAATGTAAAAAATCGACCAATGGGCAGAAATATTTCCATTCATCAAGTCATGTATGATCTTTGAATCAGTTTCAATCTGAGAAATATATATATTTCTCTGAGAACACAACATGACCCCCGTATGCATTACCTTAGATTCAGCTTGAATGTAACTACCTCTCCCATAAAAAGAAGAAAAGGCAAGCAATATTATTCCACTCCCATCGCGCACAACACCACCACCCCAAATAAAACCTCCAACACAAGAGCCATCAAAGTTCATATTAAGACCCATGTTAGGAGGACACCAACTAATCCAATTCCCTTTCCTCATATTATCTGGACAAGCCAAGACTGGAAATCACATCTGTATATACCTCAAAGATAGAGCATCAATTGAAATTTTAGAATATTTAAACCAAGTCCAGTAGAAGAATTTTAGTCCCAATAAAAATCGATCTTTTTGAGCATTGTATATTCTCAAAACAAGATTTGTTCCTTGCTTGTCAAATGCACCAACACCCTTCACTAAGGATCATAGATCTAGATGTTTTTTCAGAACCAACACTATTCAGACCATGGAACCAATTATCCAGAAAATATATTCCAATAGTGAATGGATCTGAAACATTAGTTAATTCTTCAAAAATACTCTATACAGCCAAGCCCCAATCACTCTCAAAAAATAGGTGGTTGGAATCCTCATCCTTATTAGTACTTCAACAATGACATTTAGAAGCTAGGTAAATGACCCTCCTTTTCACATTCTCATCTGTAGGAATAGCCTGATTTCTAATTCTCCATACAAGAAAATTAAATTTAGTGGAAATGCTATTACACCATACAATATCATTCCAAGAATCATTCTGAGCCTAGGAAATAGAAATATTCTGAAACTCTTTAGAAGAAAACATACCAGTCTTTGAAGTAGTAAAAGCACATCTGTCCGGATCCATATTCTGCTCAATAAGGTCAAAATTCTTCCTTTGTTCCTCATCAAGAATAGCATTGATAAAAGTGGGATATCTACTAACTTCCCTGAAAGAAATCATTGGAGTAGGGAAACCTGGGAATCCAATAACCGACCCAATCCAATTGTGACTCCAAAAAGAGATATCACCCCTCCCAATAATCCAGCATGAGTGTTGATGAATAATAGGGAAAAAAAATCGGATTAAAGCCCAGAAAGATGAAACATTTATGTTATCCTTCAAGTAGTCTTCATCTTACAAGGTCATAATTTTACCTCAAAGTGTATATCCCTCCATGACTTCCTAGGCATGCTTCGCATGCAAACAATTAATTGTATCTCCTAGACTTCTGATGTTCAAACCACCTTCCTGAACTGGTCTAGCCACTTTTTCCCATGAACTCCAATGACATTTCCCCTTAAAATGAGCATCCTAAATAAAATCATCCAGGAATTTATCAATATTTGTAATAACCCCCTTCATCACATTGCAAGTTGATAGAATATGGATTGGAATAGCTGTTAACACGCTGTTGATTAAGGAAATCCTCCCACCAAAAGATAAAAAATGGTTTTTTAGTCAAGAACATGGCTCAAGATTTTATTAACAATATCATTAAAGTATCTAATAAGAATATTACTAGGAGATAAAGGGGAACCAAGATAGGTCAGAGGAAAAGAAACATCCTGCATATTAAACAATCTGGAGATAGAAAAAACCTGATTTTCACCACATTTATTGGAAATTTAAAAGCTTATCTTCTCCCTATTAACTAATTTCCCACTCCATAATATAAGGGATGTAATAAAGTATATAAAACATGTTATTTCCATGCAAGATGTAAAGTATTAATTTCCCATATCATAAGGCATGGTGTTAATTCTAATACCACTATCTTATATTTTTATGATAATCAAGAATTGAATGTTAATGTTTGAGAAAGTCTTCTATGATGGCTATCATCAAAGATCCATTAAATAATATTTAATGCATGGGATTTTATTGCAAGAAAAGGTTTCATGAGTTGATTGTATAACTTACTCATGTTCTATAATGTATGAGTAAATGCATGAACACACAAGGATCATCCTTGAGGATTTATATAAAGAAATAAGTGCTTATTTTATGGTTTTGTGTTATAGCATGAAATCATACCAAAAATCGCAATCAAACTCCCTTATCCCAAAATCTATCTTCATCCTATTTATTTTACACAGTGAGGTGCTATCATACTATAGACAAAGGATTATCACAATTTTAAAATGAGTGATTCAGTTTCAACGCATGGATACACCATAGAGGGAAGATTATTTTGATTATTCCTTAGTGGTCATCATCAGATTTATGGTACAAATATAGATAAAATAATATCATGTGGTCACTTTAATGTGAGGTACGCACATGATTTATTCATTAATAGTTTATACATGGTTTCATTTATCTTGTATAGAGATCTTAGATTGGGTTTCCATTTTTCTCCTTTTAGTTTAACAAGTGTTATTAGATCCATTTAAAACCCAACAGTGGTATCAGAGCCTTCCATGTGTTTATATTTATGAAATCATGATCAAAATGAAGATTATCAATATTGTATTTCATATTATATATGAATCGTAAAATATGTTTCAAAAAACATTCAGGCAGGTTGAGTCACGGTTTATGATATAGGATATCATAAGTGATGAATTGGTATAAATACCATGGATTTATATTAGTCAGAGTGTACACCTCTTGACAATTTTATCTTATAATAAATGCATCATGACTTCAAAAACATGGCATTACATCACCCTTATGATATCATTGTATATCATAAAATAGAATCTGATGCATAAAATATACTTTTTCATAACAATAGTAGGAGATGATAGGGATATCATTCATAAAATATTATTGATGTCACAAAACTAATTTTTCACCACTATTCTATCAGATGTATCTTATAACTCATACTCAATCATAAAATAAAATTGATTAAGAAATTTTATTTTTATTAAAATTCAATTATGAATTGAATTTTATTATTTATAAATTATTAATAAATAATGACAAATGATATTTTGGGGATATTTATTGATTTATAAAGTGTTTATAAATTATGTATTTATAAAGGGTTTCTAATTAATTAATTAATATTTATGAAACATTTATTGTTAGATATTTCTCAATATTAAATGTTAATCTTAAAAATAAATTTTACCAAATTATATAGAATGCCTTATGACTTAGAAATAAAGTATTTATTTATAAATTATAGGAAGAATTTATAAATTGTTTATAAATTACAAAAAAATACAAAAAATATGAATTTTTTATATTTTTAAGTTTATGTAGTGTTCATAATACTTAATTTTAATTGGTTAAATTAAGGTCCATATTTTGAATATTATTTAAACCACATTAAACGAGTTTTAATGATTTATATGATTAAGGTTTAAATAATATTACATGTGTGATATTTAGATTGCATAAAAAATTTGCATTATATAAATTGGATTATAAAATGATTATTATTCATAAAAATGTCTTATATTTAAGTATAAATACCATATAATAAAAAATATGAAGAATCTTATATTATAAAATGAATATAAATGTTTTTATTAAATATTATAGAATTTATAAATTATTCATAAATATTTATCTCATGTTTAATTATGTGAAATTATCATTTATTTAAAAGTTATTCCTTTGTTTATTATTCATGGATAAAAATTGTTCATTTTATGAATATGTGTATGATTTAGTTTAATTGTTAAACTAATTCTATAGATTATCATACATGTTTCTAAGGAGTTACATGAAAGATATGATAATGGATTTAGTTTCTATTAACCTTGAATTCAATTTGTGATTTAAGGCATTAGTTTGAATTTAGTTATTGAATATAGTTTATATATATTAGGACTTATAGTTATAATGAATTAAAAAATATCATGAGTAAAGTATCCCTGGCTAGAGGTACTTTGGATGAGACTTCCTACTAGTTTAGAGGATTATTTCTTGTTCTGAAAAGGTGGTAGTTGGATTTCTATAACTCCGATATTACTCATTTGGAGATCATAAATTTCATATAATACTAAAAATTTTCATGAAAACTTCATATATATTGTGCATGAGATGTATTTTCATATACATAAATATGTTTGGCATCTATTTTTGAGTGAGTAACACAAAGTGTGAACTATGTAAAGATTTAAACATCAAAATGGATTCAATATATTGATTTGGTGGAGGGAATAGGATTCCAAACTAAATCACTAAAATCATACATACATAAATGTAATAACATAAGATAATACTGTGTGATTAAATCCCCTTCAGAATATTAAGTGCCATATTCCTTAGAAAGTGGCATGTGTCAAGTCCTGCATCATTCAACTAGTAGGTTATTCTATAGAAAGGTATGAATATATTATCTTGTCTAAGGTGTGGTGGAAATGACTAACCCTAAGGGTTAGGGTACTTGATAGATAGATTTGAGTTTATCCATATGTTGTATTGGAAAAATATTTTTCTGCTCAACTATCCAAGAGTCATATATACTATAAAATTAGGATGATTCCCTACCAAAATAACTTTAAGGTGGGAGAAATTATATACCAAACTCATTTATTAGTAAAATATATATCTTTTACCACTAATGGATATAATAATTTTAAAAGGGGTAATCATTTTTTGTAGGAGATAATTTAGTAAAATTATTTATTAAATGTTTATAAAACATGATACTCATATGATAAAATCTTATATTGTAGATAATAGCATCATCTTAATCAAGATTAAATATAAAATTAGTCCTTGAAAGGAGAGTCATAATGTAAGTAACTCTTAAAAATGGTAAGTTGAGAAAATTTCTTAAGTAAAGAGAAATTCTATGTGCTAGAGAAACTGTTACTTAAGTAACCATGTGTTGAAGTTGTTCAACAAGTGAATATAAATGTTTATGATAATCTCCAATTACTTTTCTATTTTATTTTATTTTATGGATAAGACCACTATTTAACTAGGTTGAGAGGAAACCCTTACCAAGATACAAGTATTTGATTCCTATGCGTATGAAGCCTTGATAAGTAGACTAAGGCTTGAAATTGTAATAGTTTCTCCCACCTTCCTATCAAACACAAGCTAACCCTTATCACTCTGAATCCTCATCCATATCCTATTATTTTTGTTCCAGGTAGATGTACACAATGAATATGTCACATTTTATTTTTATTCCACTCACTAGTGCCAATGACCAATCGCCACTCAGATTACCATCTTGTTTCTGGCTTGTAGGAGATGATCCCCACACCACCTCTCACTCCATTAGTTAGAATCTTCTCTAATAAGATACCATAAGGCCCAATAAATAATGGTCCAGAGGCCTTGTGGACTAATTCTATCACCCAAACTTCCAATGTGGAGAATATTTTTGATGCTACAGTACCCCAATATAGTACCTTCTATAGTATCCACACTTTTATAGTGCTACATTACTTTTATAATGCCAAGGAAATTGAATTCCACTCAGATTTGAAATAAATTTCAATGCAGAATTATTGGGTGAATTTACCACTATGGTAAGACCCTGAATGTAATTCTTGTGAGAATCATAGAATGATTCACTTAAGGCTTCAAAGGTATTAGATTAAATCTTACTTAATGAATTTTAGTCTCATGTACTCAATATAATCGGTTATGATATTGATACTCAATGCGATCAGGTATGCTAATGACTTGGAGAGACTGAATACTTCTTATATGGCTTTTTCTGATTAAGTAATTCTTCCTATATTCATTAATGAAAACATTCTAACAATGTGATTGAGATCAATAAATGATTACCCTATTTTTTTAAAGTGTTTAGAATCAATAAACTAGTCATATGATCTCTAGGTTTGGGAACTTTATAAATTGTTCAAGTGGGTAAAATTTGAAACTGGAAGAAGAAAAGTTGGTTAGAGAGTCCAGAAATATTTATTCAAGTATCCAATCAGGGGAAATAAAACCAAATGGTATAATCAAGAAGAATGAGTAATGATTTAATAGGATGGAATTATTAAGGGTGCAATAAGGGGTTTATGAAACTTGATGGAATATCCATGTGAGATATAAGTTTTATATAAATTAATTATTTGGTTTTTAAAGGTATATTATACCAACTTTATATTTTACAAGTGTTTTAAATATAAAAAAGTTTAAAATCGGGGGAATAATTGATATATCTTACAGTTTTCATTCAAATGTTGAATCAAAGAGTTATTACATAAAATATTTTAAAATAATATCAAGCTTAGGTGGATATTAATAAATGATGTGTATCTTTATCTTATTTATCTAATGTGATAAGATAAGTTTATTATTAACAAAAAAAATTAAAAAATATGAGATAATTAATTAAATACACAAGGTTTATGATTCATTGGATTCTATAGCATGTTTTAAAATGTGATAAGGATAAAAAAATATCCAATATAAAATTCTTATCAAGATATTTATTAAAATCTGAGGGAATATGTTCCCTCTACCCATTAATGGAATATTTTAATAAATAGTCTTTATTTCAGATTAAAGTGCTCCAAATACATATAATACCATATATGGAATGAAAATAATATTTTATTTGTTAAAAATTTCTTCAAAAAGGAAATAAGTGTTATTTCCGAACACAAGAGTGTTTATATTCCTTATCATTAAATTATGAAGTGAATAGTGTCTAAGAGGCTAGTGGGAGTATGTTTGAGCATAAAGAAGTTCAGATTTAACAAATAAAATATTATACTAGTCTAAAATTAAAGTGATTTTCCACTTAATATCCTTTTGAGTTTAAGGTATATGATGGTAAAAAAATGTAAATATTTTCATTTAGTTATAATGAGAAAGTGAATATAACTATTTCCTAAAGGATTATGTGAGTCAGTCACAAAGTAAATTTCACTTGATATCCTAAAAAGGTTTTAGGGCATGGCGATAAGGATAAATGTAAAGAGATACATTTAGTTTCCATAACAAAGTGAATGTTACTTTAACCTAAATAATTTTAGTATATGATAGTAAGTGATAATGTAAATAGTTACATTATTTACCAAAATATTTCATGGAAAATTTTAATGGATAGAGTTTAAAGGATGATGATTTTAATCTTATAAAAATCTAAGTAGATAATATATTTTATTAAAATCATTACTTTTTATGTTGTGAAGTTAAGAGGTTTTAATATATTCAAGGAGTTGAACATTAATAATATGAATCCAAAATCTCACAGTTATTCAAACTTTATTACTTTATATATTTTACTCAAAATAAATTTTAGTGGGAGGATTTTATTAAATGGCCATGTAGATATTTGGTGAGAATTACATATAGATGTAATGAGTTAACAAAACCCCATAAACTAAAGTAAGCATAAAGATGATCTGGCAGTCTATTATATATGATATGTTAAGCAGACACTTATATAGGATTTTTTTAGTTATTCATACAGAGTTTATGAATAAAAAATCTATCTTATAAAATTCAATTTCCACATTATCATTCTTTTACATTGAATACATAAAGGTATATATTGATATAAATTTCATGAAATGTAATGATAATGGAACTCTAAAAGTATGAATTTGAATTATCCTTAACTGATGTTTGTCATGGAATATTATAGGTTATGAAAAAAATGTAAAGTTTAGTATGAGTAAGATTATTGTATCGAGATGCATAATATTATTATGAGGTATAAAAGTGTTTTTGTGTGTTGGATTTCCAATTTAGTATACCACATGAAGTGTCATACATTATTTATTTTTTATACTAAGGGTTCATGAATCAGATTTTGGGTCCCCACTAACCAAGGTTTCTGAGATACATAGAATGGGAAAATTAATACATTGAAGTATTTCTTACATAATTATTGAGGCTTAGCTAATCAGGGGGTGTTTGGTTATGTTGTTGATCATGTCATTTGTTGGAGCATAACCAATATAGGATTTTTTCTATTGTGTGATCAGTATGACATATGAGCCCTTAATTTAGACCAACATTCAAGTTTGAAACCACCCATATATAGTATAAATTATTTTCTTGTCTATTAGGGTGAGTGAAATTTGATAAACTCGTCCATAAAGGTGGATGATGTGTGATGTATTCATTAACCTGGTTAGTCTATAATTAGAAAACAGATAATGTATGAGTCATCTATATGGGATTGACATACTATATGTCCCATGGACACTCAATGTCCTATACAAAGGGAATGTATGAGAGTACATGCTATCATGTGATGTGACTGGTTTACATTAGTATAGAAATGAATATTATTGATAGAGATCACTCTATATCCCTTTGTAACTTGAGTAACATCGATAATTTTCTAGAGACTGCTCTTTTCTTATATTTATGGATCCATATATTCATATTTATTTTCAATTATACAAAGGAACTATGTTTGACTAAATGGGGATTGATTTTGACTTATATATCTTCTCTAAAAGTGTTGTAGCATTAATCTAAAAGTGTTTTGGATAGGTATTCACAAGGGTATTTCATATGATGTGATATGAGATGAAGTTGATGATATCTTTCCAAAATTGTTTTTAAAGATATATAATAGTGATTTAGATATAGTTTCACAAGTTATTTTATATGTATGATAGAAGGTGAAATGGAACAAAGACTATGAGGCTTTAGTGAAAGTGAGATATTGAAGGAAATATACCCAGAATCCTATTTAAATGTGATTTGATGTGATATATCATATTATATGATATGGGATATCATGAAGCATGTAAAACATGATATGTCCATTAATTTCATAAAGTATGAATATCCCATGTCATAAGGCATTGAAAAAGAGAGATGTGTTAAGTGGGAAACACATTTTAACCTTAAGATTAATATCAATTTTTTAGGGTTTTTTTGTGTTTTTTTACTTTAATATAAATTAAAATACTAACTCTAAGTAAGGAAACTATGGATTCATTATCCATAAGTACTAAACACTATTCATTTGGTCAATATAAGTATATATAATAGATATGTGATGTATAATTGTAGTCAAGACAACTTTGGATTCATTATCCCCAAGTGTTTAACACCACACATTAGTCCAATCCACTACTATACACGATCATGTTATTATTATTATTTCATTTTTTACTATTTCTTCAATACTCAAATTAAAAATAAAACAATCACACAACCTAAAATTAATAGACCCCGAGAACTTAAACTTGTAACCCATAATCCAAAGGATGTGTACTATGACTTTTATTGAAATGATGATAATGTATATAGTGAAAAATCACTTTGGATAACCATGATTACCAAAATTTATTCTCATTAACTTAAACTTTATAAAGAAAAAAAACAAGGAATATTAAATTATTTGACATTCAGTTTGAATATTCAAAAAATAAACTATCGCATGTAAGGATAAAGAAATAAATTTTCTATCGATGCCCAATTTTTTCGAAAAAAAACCTATATTTTTAACACCCAACATAAAATGATACTTTCTTAGGTGTTTAAATAATAATAATAAGAAGAAGAAGAAGAAGAAGAGAGAAAGAAATAAATAATGAAGGAAGGAAGTGGTTGTAGAAATATGTTCCATGGTTAATAATGATAGCCTTGGGAATTATAAATCTTGAAAAGATGTTTTCCTTAGAGAAGTGAATCACACCCTTATGACCATTGGACTTGGTGGGAATATACTCAACCTATTTATAAAAATAATAAATAGATAATATAATTTAGATATATCCCCTATAACTTAGGAAGGGTCTCATAAAATCAATTCCTCAATAATAAAAATTTTTAACAATCATAATGGAAGGGTTATTTGGTTTCTTTTAGTGATGGATCCTAGTTGTTGAAACAGAGTACTACCTTAGAAAAAAATTATAAGAATCCATAGAAAGGGTGGGATAGAACTAACCACTTTTAAAAACCTTTTTTATGGTTTTATTTGTGGAATAGTGGCCACCACATTCCACTCCATGATATAAATTGAGAAAAAACCCATCGCTTAGCCACTAGAAAACATCTACTAATAACTTTATTAGGGAAAAACTTATAGAGGTTGGGATCATGAAACACATAGTGTTGGACATAAAAAATAAATTTACCACTTTTTTGAGTTCTAATAAATTTTTAAATTACCATTGTTACCGATTAGTTTTTTATATCTACATACCATGAAAAATTACTCGCAGAATAGGGATTCTCAGCAGGAAAAGAATCTAACAAAGAGAGATGGACTTAATTATCTTTGAATTCAAAAATACAAAGGTGATCAGATATCACATTTTTTATAACATTTTCATCATTTATCATTATATAAAATTCTTATAAGATAAGGGGCCACATAATAAATCTATCTTTAGAATCTTGTTTTTAGAAAAGTTATTTCAATATTGAATGGTCAATGAAAACAGTGATGGGGGATCCTAAGATAGAGGATCTAAAATTTTTAATGTAAAAGATAATAATAAGAAATTCCTTTTTAGAGGTAGTGTAATTAATTTATACATCATTCAATGAATTTATCCTTTTTGAAATAACAAATAATTATTTGTCCTTTCTTTGTCCTAAGACAAATCTTATATAAAATTCACTCGCATCACACATGATTTCAAAAGGGATGTATAAATAATGAGATTTCTTGATGGGTGGAGGCATAATACATGACTTGAGAGTTTAAAATGGTTCCTCAAATCTTTTCATCCAAATAAAAGGAGAATCGTTTTCCAATAATGCATAGAGGGGTTGTGTAATAGAGTTTAAGTTGTTAATGAACGTTCTATAGAAATCAGTGTGTCCTATGAAAGAATAATTTTCACTCATAGTTTTTAGAGATATAAGGTGATGGATGACATCTACCTTATATTTATCAACCTTTATCCCTTTAACTAATAGAATATTCTTGAGGACTAATCCTTAATTTACTATAAAATAGAATTTTCTCCAATTTAGTGAAATATTTATAACCTCACATATTGATAAAACCTTCTAAACATTACTTAAACATCTAGGAAATATATCCCTAAAAATAGATATGTCATCTATAAATACTTCTAAGAACTCCCCTGCTATGCTATAGAGAATTCACATCATAAGCCACTATATGGTGTCAGGGGCACTACATAACTAAAAAGGCATACACTTGAATGAAAAGGTTTCAAATGGACATGTAAAGGTTATTTTTTCTCAATATTTTATGGGAATATTTATTTAATTATACCCTTAATCCCCGTATATAAATCAGTAGAACACATTTCCCACCACTCGATCATGGACCTAATCATTGAAGGGGAATGGAAAATAATTTTTCCACTAGTAGAAAAATAATTTATAACATCGAATATTTCTTTTTGTTTATTATATATCCAATATGAAAAAATTCATGGTGTTTATTAAATAACTGATATAAAATATGAAAAAATATATTTTTAACATCGATTATTAAAACAAAAATGTTAAAAGTATTTTTTAAAATATTTTTAATTTAATTTTTTTCAATAACTAACATTAAAACCCCAATCACTGTTATTTTTTTATAATGGTTATTAATAAAACCGATGTGAAAAATATCCCAAAAATTAAAATTTTATTTTTTCACAATTTGAAACACCCTTCTGCCATGTGATTTCACTCGTGAATTTTTTCCCACCTAGAAATATATCGTTCGTACAAAAAAATTCCATCCCCCCTCTAAAATTTTCATTTTTACTCACATTCTATTCATATTCCACAATTTTTCATTCATTATTCTCAAATTTCCAAACATGTTTGAAAAATTATTTCTATCATGAATATTTATCAACAACACTCTACTATTTTCTTATCACCTACCAAAATTATGATTGGTGGAAAATTTTGGGTTTTCCAATATTATCTATAAACATAGAAATGAACAGAATATATTTTTGGTGTGTGAATAAAGAACCTATAGATATTTTATGAGTTTGTGAAGTGGGAACCACAACATCTATGATCATGGTGGTGGAATTTGATAGATGAACATGCAATGAGGTATGAAATTTTATATTTAATTTTCATCTAATTTTGTATTAATTCATTGTTTATTAAATCTATGGATTATTTTTCTTATTTCAAATATAATAATTATTACATTAATTTTTTAAATTTAAAACTATTTATTTTTATATGAATCATACGTTAACATTGAAATAAATTTGCTTTTGAATTAAATTTATAGTGATTTTGTTTCTCTAAAACAATTTATAATTTTATTGATAATATCAAATATTTTTTAAAAAAGTATACCTTTTCCATTCTTTATTTGAATAAGTGATGTGAAATAGAATTTGTTTACACTAGTTATTTAAATAACAGACATTAAAAATTATATAATGTTTCATTATAATTATGTTTTAAAAAAACATTTCAGCTATTTTTAACATCAGTTACAAAAACAAAAATTAAAATAAATGTTTATAACATCACTTATAATAACATTAACTATAAAAATAATGTTAAAATCTAAAAAACCCATTGTGAAAAACCAATTTTTGTACTAATATTCATAATATGTTATTTTAACTTTCTATATTCTATGTAAAATGTAAATCCAAATATCACCCTTGTATGGAGGATTTATTTATCCTCATTAGTTGTCATAGTAATTCCATCCTTCTTTGGAACCACTTGTATAGGGATTACCCACTCATTCTCAGCAATGTGATAGATAATATCATCATATAACAAATTAAATATTTAATTTTTTACTACTTTCAATAGATTGTTATATATTCCACATTGGGGTTAATGAGAAGGTTTAAAATCTCTTTTAAAAAAAATATTATGGGTTCGCTGAGTGGGTTAATCCCAAGAATATTAGAAAAGGATTATCCAATTATTTTCTTATGCTTAATTAATATATTAATAAGTATTCTCTCTTGGTTGTTTTTTATATAAGTAGATATTATAATAATAATTATTTGTTTATATCTTAATAATTAATATTTAAGTGAGGATATTAAGACGTTGAGTTCAAGCTTGGGTTGGTTAAAATTACTTGGTATAGATTGGGAGTGGGAATTAGACTCAGTTGCCTTTTCCAAATTCTAGGAAGAATTGATTCCTTTAAAATATATTTTTTAGCCTTAAAAATGGTCAAATCAGTGGTATTAATGGGTATGGACTCGATTTTCATGATTTATCCCAAGGTTATATTGAATAGTGATCCTAAAATATCATCATAGGTGTTATATGTAAGAGATTCAATCAAAAGAGACAAAAAAATCATATAAATAAAGGAAATTGATCTCCTATTGACTTTATAATTATTAAATACTTCCTTGATTATATTTATGTCCACTTTCAACATTACACAAACAATTCACCTCATGAACGTCCTCATCATCACCAATTTTAAAGTTCACATTATAGATATTGAGATCAAGGATCTTGTTTCTGATGGTTATTATCATGTCCATATTCCAAACTCTGGAGACTAAGTTGATTTTTCTATTAAGGTATGACCAAAGATAATGGGGGTTTGTTCCATGGGTCCAAATATTATATTATTTTCAAGTAAAATGATGTCAATAAAGTAAATTAAATTCTCAACTTTTACTAAAACATTGTTTAAGGTACACTTAGGTAACCTGAGATTTATGATTGACCAGTTGGAGAGTGAAAGATATGGGTTGTATATTCTCAATCCATAACTTAAAATACCTAATATATATAATGAGGGTAACATTGAATCCTATATTATATAGTTCTTCAACAACTTTTTCCAATCTGAGTTCCACATTGATTATGGAAAATCAGAGTCCTTAAACTTATGAGGCATAGTTCTATGGATGGTGGTTCTCATATTAAAAGCCAAAAGTATTTGGTTTTTATAATATAATATCCTTTTAAATGCATAAAAATCATTATGATAGTTCAATTGTGTGGTTATGTATTGTATTTCATCAATAAGTGAGATATTGAGTTTAACATGAGAGAAAATTTATCTCAAAATTTTAATCAACTCAGTTTTGGATTTTACTCTAATTATTTGAGAGAATATAATAGCTTGGTTGATTGTTTTAGGAGTTATTAGTTCCTATATATTCTCCTTAGATATATTATATTCAAAGGGTGGTTCTTTAGCTTGATAATTATAGTTCTAAGTCTCAAACAATTTAGGAGTGGTTGGTGAAATTTTCCAAATGACTTTGCCACTTCTCAAGATCATCACAACTTTAAGTTTCTTAAAAGAGGGTTGTGTACCAATAAATTCTCTCCTTATGGTTAAGGAAGGTACAGGTAGAGTGGTCATGTGTTCCTTATCAGTTTTAATTGTCTACAATTCAAATTTTATAGATAAAACCATGGAATTTATTTTCTCCATTTTCTT
The DNA here is from genome assembly GCA_963277665.1 of Viscum album. Taxonomy (NCBI): domain Eukaryota; kingdom Viridiplantae; phylum Streptophyta; class Magnoliopsida; order Santalales; family Viscaceae; genus Viscum; species Viscum album. The sequence continues at coordinate 941,173,693 of OY728165.1, forward strand.
GCATAGTTTCTCAGGTAATGAGGGGGAATAGATTGGATAGGGGTTTAGGATAGCTAGTTTATACTAGGATTTCATTTGGTATATTGGATGTACTATTGTAAATTCATTGTATGATGTTGGAATTGGACTAGTTTGGATTGAAATTGGTTATTGGTTTGAAATTTTCGAGGTGCATAGAGATTCGGACCCTGTGACTAATTGGGTTGTGGATTGTATCTCTAAAAGAATCCTTAATAGTCAATATACCTTGGATTGAAATTGTTTTTGTATTTTGGATTTAAAAAATTTATATCATTGAACTCCATAGATGGTTCTCCTGGAAGAACCATTTTGATTGAACTAATGGTCAGTAAATTATCAATCCTATGGTTGTGTTTGTCATAAATTGTGAAAATAGGGTCAACGAATTGAACTCCATATAATTAAATAAAAAATATCTCATAAAACTTTCTCTATAGAGTTAAAAATTTATCCCTAGGGATTTAATTATCTCTACGAATGTGAATCCCACTAAATTTTATAGGTTTATCATAATAGGGAGAGGTTCCCCAAGTTATTTTTCTCATAAAAACTTTACAGATACTTATAAGCATCATTGGAGGATTTTTTTTAAAGCTCTTATTATGCATTATGTTAATGAATTATTTATTTCTTATAAATAACACTTCATAAAGAATAAAAAAAATGGGATTTAAAAACCATGGGGATCTACCTTGTACAGGGTATCTTTAAAACTTTTCCAAATTTTATAAAAGGAATCTTCCACTTATTCAATAAAGTCTTGAATTATCTTTCTATTTGAAATTATCTTGAAATAGGGAATGTTTTTTAAAATACCTTTGTAATTAGTACTAATAATTAATAAATATTAGTCTCAAATTATTTAAGTAATTCTTAACATGATATTTTAGGTAAAAAGGGAAGAGTTTCATCTTATCTGGCTCGATTTGATGTGGGGGACACATGGTCTCAATTATTTCATTGAACTCTTTGGCATGAAGTTAAGAAATATTTGAATCTATCCCACAAAAGGTGATAAGGTGGTTTTAGACATTGTGTTTTAAGACATAGTTATCTTATACTTGGGATATATGTCTAATACATGAAAGTTTAATGGTTTATGTATGTGTGAGGTATTCATTCATGGTTTGATTTACTACATTTCCCAAGTTAGGGGCTTCCCTATTTTCATTTCACATTTTTTTCACCCATACCAAAAATAGGGATATGTACAATATCCTATATAGAATTGAACCTAATTTTAGAGTCTGGTGTCTTAGGAAAATTTGTATCTAAAGTTAGATGAACCCTAGGTTCACTTGATTCCCCACTACTAGGATTTTCCATCCTAACTATTCAGTTTTAATAGTCTCAGATGTAAGAGGGAAAACACAGATAGAAATGGGAAAATATAAGATAAATTGGGGTAATAAAATATAAATGAGTGGGGGGATATAATGAGAGTGTCTAAGATTACTATTTTGGGTCCTCAGTAGTGGAACCAAAATTAATTTCGCCCTAATTTACTCTAGGGGTGAAGCAATAACTTATATCACAATTTGGGTTATCAATTCCAAAAAAACCTAAGAATTTATCTAAATACACATATATTATTTAGGGTTTTGGATATAAATTGTAAAACTATTTGGGGTGGGTTTATTTTAAGAATTAAACACATTAAGATTTAAATTAAAACAATTAATAAAGATTTATCAATCCTAGGTTGTTATTATGTGTAGATCGAATGGATTTTTATGGTAAATTTTAGTATTAATAATTCATGATTTATCCATTAATAAAATAAGTCTTAATTTATCATTAACTGATTTAATCCCTAAATAATTCAAATTATAATCACTTTAACACTTAATGAATCATTTTCCTAATCACTCTAAGGTATAGGATCATATTAGAACACAAAATATATAGTTTTTAATTTCAAAAAAGAAAAAGAAGAAATAATTAATTGAATATAAAGTAATTAAATGTTTAAACAACATTAAATAACTTATTATCCATCCTATTAAACTACATAAAATCAATGCCTAAGTGGGTTATCCCTCTATTGATACAAGTATCTTGATAGAATATAGAAGTTTACTCATAAAAATGGAATTGAAAAAATAAAAATAATAAAATAACAATCCTTTTATGTTATGTGAAAAACTCCACAGCTTGAAAATAATAATTTTATAGTGATAAATATAGATAAATAAGAATATAATGTAATAAGTAAAAAAATTATTTAAATCACTATTTAAGTTTGAGCAACATACAATTGAATAACAAACTTACAAAAATAAAATTACAGCATAAAATCACAAGGAAGAACAACTAAAAAAAGAACCTTATTTACTTCATAAAATCTACCTAAAATAGAGGTTTAGAGAGACCTTGGTAAACCATCCCATTTAAAAAAATTAAAATCATTGTGTTTGGAAAAATGGTGGTTAAAAATTCTGTGTAGAATTGAATTTACTTGGTTTCAAAGGTTGCATTCAAGGTTTTTCACTCTCCCAATTATTACACCAAAAAACATTAAGATGGAAGAATTTCGGTGAATAATTAAAAGATTAACTTTTTCTTGATATTTCCTCTATAATTTCATGAAATTCAATACCAATTTAATTACCCATTAATAAATTATGATATAAAAGTTAGGATAACTTTTTTGGCCATGAAATTTATCCTAGAATTTCATTTTCAAATTAGGTTGGATAGATCACCATAAAAATGAATGAATTGACTTGTTACATAGTGAAATAAAATATTACTAATGATTTTATATATATATAGATAAAATTTAAACTATATTAGACTTTAATTTTGGTATAAACATCCATTTTAGGGGCATGATGTTCATTTTTATTTTCCTAGAAATTTATGGATTCAAGACCCAAAATGATCATCTTCCCAAATGAATCCCCCTTTAATCCAGAAGGAAAAAATATTCACCACATATTTAAAAACATTTTACTTATTTAAAAATTAAATAATGGATAAATATTATTTAAAATTTTTTTTTAAAATGGTGCAAGAGTTAATGAATTATAAACAATAATTTCAAACTGGATGAGAATTGAAATTTAAATTGTAAATTGTGTAAAACTCAGATTTTATGAAAAACGAATCACATGAAAACTCTTTAAAATAAAATTAATATTATAAAATTTTAGTGAGTAATAATTTTTTTGATTATTCCTATATTATTAAAGGATGTGGAATGGATAATGACAACTAACTCAAATAAATAATAGGCAAATGAAGGTATATAATCAGTTTCATAGAGGTGGATCAATGGAGACTGAGCTTCAACAGTAGGATAAAGAGCTTAAATGAGTGGTATTTAAAAATATATTTTCATGATAATATTATTATTTAGCTAATTTATTATCATTTAACATTCACTAAACCAAGACTTTAATTTTATATGATATGTAATCTTTATAAAAAAATTATTGAGAGTATTTAATTTAGGACAAGTATTCACTCAAGTATAAGGGAATGTGACTACCATATATTTTATTCATTTTTCACATAATATTTTTAGAATAATTTGGATTTTTTTTACTTTATAAATGTACTAGAAAATATAAATTTAATTATTTTTTAAATAATATTGTTATACTGATCATATTTGGTATAAATTCTTTTATTCAAGCCAATTTTAGTGTATTAAATGAAAGATGACTTGTATAGTCAATCATGGATGGTGGTGTTTTTACTAATAGATGAGATGGAAAATAAATAATATTATGGCTATTTGAATGCAAAATGGAAATAATTATAATGGTATATCTCATTTGGTTGTATAAGTATATCATTTCTCATGATTGGATCAAATGTTTGAGGAATTACATAATATATATAATGATAGTTTCATATGGTTGTGCACGATACACTTAAAAAGAGTTATAGAATAATATTTCTAGATGAAATGAAAGTTGTAACTTATTATATAAACATATCATATTTTTACCATGGATAAAGTACATGGTAATCATGAAATTACTATGAATTGGAATTAAAGAGCCTTATTTATGATTAGATTGGAAGCACTGAAAATCTGATAATCATGATAATTACTTAGAGTTTTTGCATACTACATTGGAGTTGATATATATGATATTATAAATTGGATTCATATGATGGAGTTTCTACTTGGGAGAAGAGGATATCAGATTCCGTGATAATAAAGATTTGAAGGATTGAAGGAAAGTCATCATAACTGATTAAAGAATATCATAGTTATGAATGAATCATATGCTATGAAATATGTATATTATGTTCATCTTGTGATGCTCATTTTTTGGGTAGTAGTATTCCACTTTTCATTCTATGATATTTATAAATCAGTGTAAGTAATAATGAATTATAGTGTATTAGAAGCGGTGACATTGTGATATCCCCTAGCCTAATTGAGGAGTAGGACATGTCACCACTTATGATTGAATAACATAGGTATAAAATAATAAATTTCATATGGTTCTAAATTAATATTGTCATATAATTATATATGATAGGATTATATCATGATCAAAGAAGTTTTATTCACTACAACATGAGTAAATCTTTAACTACAACATGGGTTGGAATTGAAATCATCCTCTTCAACACTTCCATATCATAAGGCTATATAGTAAAATGAAAATTACCTTGAAATTTTAGTTTATTACCCACACATGATTATAGTAATTAAATAATTCTATAGAATATTAATAATGAATTATCTACAATGAGGTTGATGAAGCTCATGAAATGGTAACCATTGATGAATAGTTTGGGACACGTATAAAGCATTAATTGAGTGGAATATTTTATATGGATTGTCTAATTTAAGTGGATAACCTTCTAATAACATGTATATATAACACTTGATCTTAGTTAAAGGTAGTAATGAAATGTAATAAATGGTGGTATAGACAGATCTTGAAGGAAGTTAAAGGAAGTGGAACTACATATATGAAATTATATATGGAGTAATCCTAAATCATAATTCCCTCATGGAAAAATCACACAGTATGAGAAATATCAAATTATTATTAAATTCTCATAAAAGGAGGATATTTTGAGGGAGATAATGGATTATTCCATCTATCCATTTCGATAAATAGGCATGAAGACCAAAAAGAAGAAGCTAGTAATTATCATAGATGAGCCTTTTTACTCACTATTTACTTTTACTTTTTTGTTATGTGTATGAGTATTTAGGAACCATAATAGGGATTGGGTGATGTTATGTTTATAATTACAATAAATTACTTTAATTCCTAAATTCATGTTATCATAGTTTCTTATTTTTAATGCTTTTCTAACCTGATAACTTAGTAATAGAACTTTTGGGGGTCGATGAAGTAGTGAAAGTGGAAGTCCATCCCATGAACTAGAAAATGAGACATGAATCCTAAGTATGATAGTCACCATGGGGTTCATGGAACACTTTTATTATAGTCTACTAAACTTAACATTCTTAATGAAACATGATAGGATACCTCATAAGTACTTGTGATTTCACTAAGGATCCTGAGAGTGTATCTTTGAAAGACTTAATGGATTGAGTGATCATGATAGTAGTGGTTAAGAATTTGTGTAAATAATTGTGTAAATTAATAAAATAGATCCCAAACTCTCCATTGTTTTATCTCTTTACCCAAAAAAAATTCTACATTACCTTCCTTGCATACACCATACACTATCATGTTCCTGCTACTTTAGATTAGTTTTGTTTAGATAAAATAAAAAACACAAAAAACTCTATTAAATTTATATTTTGATAAGAAAACTTGGATAAGTGATAGCTACATGTTTCCCCTAAGTAAAATGACCCATAAACTCTTGGTACAATGTGCTTCATTGATCTTGTACACTTTTAGGGAGCGTTTCTCACATAACATATCGCCATGAAATCAATAAAAAAAGTTACATGATAGAGTAAATTTTTCACAACAATTTATTTCTTCTTTTTTAACTTTATTTTATTATATATTTAAAATATAATTATTTTAATTAAAGGGAAAATTTTCTCCATGATTCTCTTATTTTATGATGTTTATATTTAATAAAATGAATAATCACAAGATCCTACTGGTTTAATAATATATTTATAAGTTGGAATGATTATTTTTGACCTAAGATCATCAAGTTTCAATCATTTTCTATATCAAGTTCATGTTATCCTTCCATGTATCCTTAAAAAATTTAATACATTAAATAAACTTTAATGCACTCATTTGATATGGATAATCTTGTATGTGATATGAATGATCCTGTATTCATGGTTTCACTTTAATATGTAGGACTTTTAAATTATAATGTGGCATATATATAACCTTAGAATCTTATAATTTTTTTAAACTCTATATGAATAACCATGTGATCATATATAAATTGTAATTCTCTATATATTGATAAAAATGTTAATATATATGACCTTAAGGTCATTAAAAATGCATTTTTTATACATAAAATCTTCATATCTTTTGTATAGCCATCACTTATCAAATTTTCCTCATTTTTTTAGTTGTAATTTAATGCTATTAAAACTCATTATTCCACAATTATAGAGAGATAAAATCTAATCCAAACATAATGAATTATAAATTTAACTTTTCTAACAAATTTTGTGAAAAAAATAATTAAAAACAACCACAGGCTCAATAATGTCCTCTTTTGATTTTTTGACCACATCAACACAAATAAACAATAATATTAACCTTATTTCACCTAAAAACTCATATATTCCTTAATATTGTAACTTATTATCACATTATTATATTATTCACATTCTTTATTACACTTGAAATTTTATTATTTTGGAAAAAAATGATGAGGTTACTAGAAATTATAGTGAACAAGTGATATAACACTAATATAAAATATTATTCCCTTGTATTGTGTATTTCTTCCTTTTAGAAAATAATCCAAGAAAACATTATTATCAACTGTGAGAACACATTATCTAACTTTGTGGAAAAAAAAGATAAATAAGAATTTAAAATCTCATTTAATGAAACATTTACTTTATAATTATACTTATTCTCCAATTCACTCTTATTATCCCCTTAAAAATTATATGAAATTCCCTTTATTTATGTCAAATTATCTCTCATTTTTTTAAACACTTAAAATATAACTTGTTAAAACTTTATTAAAACTTAATTTTATATATAAATAGCCTACATTGAAAAATGGATAACTATAGTAAACCTTCTCAAGTTTAGTGAGGTGGTTAAATAAAAAGGTTCAATGTATAACTTTAATAAATTATCATGAGAACTAACAATATGAAAACGTTAATATCTTGTTCTTGTGTAATAATATACTCTCATTTAACAACCAAATCAAAATTTTCATTGATAAAATGACATATATTCTCTATGTTTTTTATTTAATTATGAATTATATTATTTATAAAATTTATAAAATTTTATTATCACATGGAATATAGGTAGAAATTTTAACCTTTTGCTGATGTTTAATAAATAATGCTTCATACAAATCACATGAGTATAATTTTGAGTCATTATAATATATTCATTTTCAAGTGAATAGAGATACAATACCTTTTTCCTTACTCAATTATCTAATTCACTTATTTCCAATATATAAGGCGCCACTAGATGTATACCTTATGTCATCTTTTTTTTATCCAAATGAATATAATTTCAGGGAAAAAAATCCTTTCTATAGAGTTATTATACCATAATTCCTAATCTATTTTACATTTTATACACCTCAATATTCTTTTAACACCCATTAAATTATATTCTTGATGTTCACTCTAATATATTTCTTTTAAGAAAATTCCATAGGTTATACAAGGTCATTGTGTTATCAAATGCAATAAGCTTATAATCATCATCCTGCAAAGGGTAACATCTATATCTTTTCTAAATTTATCTTAAAAAAATATAATGAAAATAACAAGTGGAATAGACAGTAAATTAATAAATTACATTCCAATATTTCTTGATACTTTTTTTTCATATTTCACCAATGAAATAAAAATTATTTAGTGTTTTTACATCACATGTAATACAATAAAATATGTTAACACACCAATTAGAGATATATCAAATGAAAATTTCATCAATTTAGTAAGTTTATGGTAGTGATCAACCTTGTTTCAATCAAAAATGATGTCATCCACATGCACTAAAACCATCAATTGATATTATTTTCATTCTTTACATATATATTATGATAAAAACAACTCTCGTGAATTATAACTTCTTTAAATAATCATATTGTTTATATTAACATACTCATTTTAGTAGTTGATGTTCTTTAAAGGATTTTATAACACTTATAAAAGGAAGAAAAAATAAAAGAAACCTATGAAACTAGGATCTACCATGCATACAAAACTGAAATCATTCATAAACCTTAAAATGAAGTAATTGTGTACCTTACACCATTTGAAGTCTTTTTTTATCTTTTGTTGATATTATTGATGATGATGACCAAAGAGGTAACTAAATGACATCCTTTATATATAGTGTATCCATGTGTTGAATGAATCACTCAACACTCGAGCAGGATATTCTCATCACTCATGACATGTTATTACCTTTCTCAGGAAAAGGGTATAAGAGAATAGATATTTCATGCAGGGGAAGATAATTGGAAAAGGTTTGGGAAAGAAAAAAAACACATGAACACACTAATTCAATATATTTTTATAAGGCATGAGATTCTCTCGAGCTCATACATACATTAACTCATATATTATAACATATGAGCTAGTTTTGTTGTTGACCATTCATGAGTGAAACTTACTTCCTCCCATGAATTTAAACATATGAATAAACCAATGTAAATGATATAGTTTTAGTGAAAAATATTAAAATGTTATCATATAACATTCTAATAGTCCCAATAGATCATGCAGCCACTTGGGGGGTGAATCTGTGTGACTCTTTTACTGAATTTTTATCTCTTATAAATTATACCCTCTTGATATTTGAACCTTTTTCTTGATTAATAGTTATTAATATATTTATTCACTCTCAATTCCTAACACCGCATGCAATGTAGTAATATACAAGAGACAACATCACATGGTTACAAGGTTTGTCCCCAATGTGGGAATCCACTCCTTACTATGTTTGGGGTTGAGTTTGAGACATATATTATCACTATTTATTTAGATATATTACAAAATAATGAGAAATGGTGTCATACTTAAACACAATACACACAAGGGGTGGGTGGAATCATCCTTAACCCTTGGGTAGGTATATTATTCTTTCACAATTCTACCTCATGGTATTGGCTATCACCTGAAATACCTTCAATCTCACAATTGATATAAAAATTATTATAATGGGTTAATCTAGTCTCCCAAGGTCCTCATTATGAAATTCTGAATAATATCTCTATTTTTATTAGATTTCACTACATCAACACCTTCTTCCTCAGAAACAGGTCTTCAAATTCAGGAATATGATTGATAATATTATATATACATCAGCCCTATTTTATTCTTCACTCAATCTCATAATGAACAATATGTGTAGATAGTAGTATGTTTCACATTTCCTTATTACTCAATCTTCATCTATGATATAAGGTTATTTTAGGGGTTCTTCTTCTTCTTATCTTATCTATTTTATATGATCCTTTATTATATAAATATATTGTAAGATGGGTCTCTTCATATACTTATCCTTCTTTATCACTTATTCCACTTCTTCAACACACAAGTTATTCCTTCAAGAATATCATTGGTCTCTCTCTCTTTGATACAAAAAATATTCATAGGTATGAAGTATTAGATCTCTCACTCATTGATTCAAAAATATATAAGATAATAATAGTATCTGCTACACATACTATTCTTCTTATTATCTTTATATATATTCATAGAACCATGTAAATAATACCTTTATGAAATTAAAAAAATTAATTTTCCTATATTCTTGGTATTAATTAAAATCATTCATAAATGTTCTCTTTAAATTCTTCTAAAGGGTAGGTTTTTTTGTCTCCTCACATTGCTTCCTCTCTTCACAAAACTTGCATGAATTTAATTTTTATGTCTATATAGAAAAAATGAATTGTCACTATTACAGTGTAAAATATTTCATTATGACATGGGATTATTTTGGTTTATGTGTGGTCATGTTGTGGAATATTATATTATGGCATCACATAGTTTATAATTTTATTCCGGCATAGTACCAAGATTTCATGTAATGACAACACAGCATGAATCTATCCCATAATATTTTCTTCACCATGAAACACAGAATATCCTACTTCTCATTTAATGATAACATCTCAGATAAAAGAACCATATTTGGGTGGTATTTTATGCTTAGATATATTTATGAAGTATTTTTCATCTCACTACATAAGAACCAACATCATTATCATTAGCGTGAATCATAGCTTGATCTTTAGAATCATGATGTTTATACTTTGAAGAACATCTTTAGCATCTACTGATTTAACTTATAGGTATATCTTACAAAATAACTTCAATATACTTACATTTTTTCTAACTGATAAATATTATGTAAGAAATATAATTTCTTAGATATTATAGTGCAATCTCCAACTTTATTACATATTAGTATAATATTCTTGACTTTGTAAAAAACCAGTGAGGAAAATATTGGTGCAATAAATTATTATTCTTATATATCATGGTGTAGTTATTCCCTTTTCTACATTTCTTAAAACTTATATTTATTACATAATATTTTGTTACACTTACATATTTCATAAGGTTTTTACTTTACTAATATCTCTAATTATCTATAAAAAATATTTTCTACATGCCTATAGATTTATTATGTATCATAAATATGTTATGAATGCTTATAAGTCTCTTAATTATGTAAGATAATTTTCTTTTTCAATTTCCCATATTCCATTCAAAAAATATCTTATGTATATAAAATATCTTACACATTCCATTCTATTTAAATTTTTTACTTCTCTAGGAGCATAATATCTTATGTAACATTTTCAATATGTTACATGTATCGATTGAATCTGGGGAATTTTCCAAATTCTTTATCTTGAAAATATGTTATGTATCTCAGTAACTTTATTCCTTTTCCAAATTTATAATTCTAATAAAAACTTTATGCATTCCATGCCTTAGATAATATTTTTCTACAACTCACAACATAAAAATGTATTTAAATTGGATTAGAACATCTTCAAATCTTCTCTAGGATTAATCATCCATTCCAAAACATCTAAATAAAACTTAAATGAATTTGGAAATTACCAAAATATTTCTAAAGCTCTTAATTCTCATTTACAAATCCATTTGTAGCATATAATAATTCTTCAATGTATCTTCACTGCCTTAACAATTCCAAATTTTAACTCAGGCTTCTTCTATCCATCATCCAAGGTATATATTTTATGTATTTATATATACAATATTATTGGTAATCCAAGTGTGGAAACTCACTACCTTTATCTAGATTGACTTCTCTTTAAAATAGATATCTCTTAATATTCTCCAAGAACATATAGTATATGGTGCACTATTACAACCATCAACACTAGAAGTTGAAACTTATTAAGGTTATATAAATAATCATCAAATGTTAAGGAAGACCCTTAAATATATTTATACAAGTAATCAAAGAAAAAGTAACATCCCTTTCCCAATATCAAGGACAACATCTCAAATTATATATTTCCATAATATAAATGGATCTACATGATACAATGGTATATAACTTACTTCATGTTCTATATAATAACTACTAAGTTGTATCTCACTCTTATTCAACTTATTTATTCATATTTTGTGCTTGAACCATCACTGAACATCAATATATATTAAATTAATCCTATATTTATATATTTATTACAAATAAAACTAATTAAACTCTCTTCATTAAAATCCAATTGAGATATATACATTTTACTTCTTATCATGTTATAGAAATTCCATGTAAAGGCTTCCCATAAAAATATCATAGCCAATAATATACCCCAATCGTACCCTATGGTTAGTAGTAGTGTGTTATCTTATTACATGACTTGTTCCTAGTGTATCACATACATAAGGGCTTTAGGGAATATATCCTTCAATCTCACAATTTATCTCAGGCCTCATAGACTTTGTTCTATTTAACCTTTTATTATATCATATACAATTACTTGTGAAAAAATATCAAAAACTTTTTGGTATATCTTTCAAAACACTTTTGTAAATAAATAATCAACTTTACCTTGTATAATTTAATCTATAATACCTTGGGAAAACACCATACAATACTCTTTTGTAAAAACTCTAAAACACTTTTAAGGTAACTCTCTAAGTCGAAATCGATACTCATTTAGTAAACCACAAAGTGTGACCCCATGGGTCTTTGTGGAATTGAAAAAAATAAGAATCACTAGATTCATAAATGTAATAAAAAGAGTCCTCTAGAAAATCATCATTTTTACTCAATCTATAAAGATATCTAACATGATATCCATCAAATAGATATAACTCTATACATGTGGCCACTACATATATCATATTAAATCATGAATTCACATATGATCTCTTTGTCTAAGACATATAGTGTCCATGGGATATGATGTATGTCAATCCCATATAGCCTACTCATACATTATATATCTTTGAGTATAGAATAACTAGGTCAATGAATGCATCACATTCCATTCAACTTATAGATGACCACATCACATTCTCATTTCCCAAATAGATTATTATATCACATGTATTATCTAGGTATGATTGTACCTATAATTCCCTGATATAGAATGATCATATAATCTAGAATGTCAAATGGGATCAAGCACAACTCCCCATACACTAGAGGATGTTAATCATAAGCAAGGTCTTAATCCATATAGTGGTGATACTATGCCCTCAAATTAGAGTCATATAATAGTGGAAAAATAACCAAAATGTCCATCAAATAATCAGTCTATGCAATAATAAATAAACATGATACTAAGGAAAAATTTACCCTGAAGAATCCATACAGTCATCTAAACCCAATTTCCTACTTGGTTGATAAAATATATAAAATAAACAAAATAAAAATGTTGGACCTACTGTCATCCCTTCACCTCATACACTTTGTCTCTAAATATGCATCGAGCAGATCCATCATGATCTAGCACACATCCAGTGCTGAACCCGCAAGAATATATAAATTCTACACATGCCCCAGAGTGCCCATGATAAGTGTGATGAATACATCTTAGTAGGTTCTCACTAAGCGCTCCAAGTATACACAATCATATAAATGTATGCACAAGGTAGAAAATTAATGTGCCACACAAGCTCCTTGGACATCATATGCTTGTAACATCCTAATTTTTATATACCCTTTTTTCTATAATTTTTAATTGTATTTTTACTTTTTTGTATAGCATAGGTACCACATGAAGGTAGATGTTTCCTACCTATACATAGGTCTATTCTTAGGAGTTTCATAAAGGTAACACCTTATTTTTAAAGGTTTCATAAAGGTATCTCCATTTTTCTATGAGTTACATAAGGTTAGAGCTTTGTTTATATATATTGTGTAAGGGTAAGCCCTTATTTTCAAAGGATACGTACAGGTGAATTTGGTGTCATGTAAAGGTAACCTTGTTTTTTCAAAGTTAACAGAAGGGTAATTCTCTACTCTTGTAAAGGTAAGTATAAGATGTGTAAATGTAACTCTAAATTTATAAAGAATTCATAAGGGTAACCCTAGGCTATATGAGGGTAATTATGTATTCATGACCTACATAAAGGTAAAACTCCTTACCCTCATGTGAAAATTATGAGTTGTGTAAGGATAAAACCATGTTTCCCTTATACAGTACCCTTTTCAAGAAAATGTGTTTTTAACCCATGTTTTTCATTTCTCCTTGAATAGATCAAACATGTAACATGGTTTCATTATTATAAAATACTAAAATCATAGGAAATCAATTCCTTTCACTTGTTTAAATTTTTAAATCTTATTTTTTAAGGTTTTTAATGCTCAGATTCAATAATATCTTGAAAGTAAAATTAAATAGTGATTTAATTTGGGGTTTTGAATGTTATGAACTAGAATGACTTATGTATTCTTAATAGTATCTAAACCTTTTTTTCCTTTTTTTAGACCCTCTTGAGTCTGAGTAGTCCATAATTCCTATATCCAAGATATGTGAAGTCTTCTTCAATCAGACCAGGTACTTATTCTAGTTTCTAGTTGTGGTAAGACCCTTTCTCTCCTATTTTCACGGGAACATAATTTTTAAAGAAATATATTATAGGTAGGAATTTTTATTTACAATTCCTCTTATTTTATGTGATAATTTTGAAATAATATTTCTAGTTAAATTGTTGTATTCGACTTTAAATGATAATAACCCAAAAATATCATAATGATAAATAATTATCATGCTTAATTTAAATTTTTATGAAGAGATAAAATATTAAATCATATGAATATTTTATTTATATTAGAAGTAAAACAATTGGAATAGGTTCTAGGAATCCTTTGTGAGTGGTTTGAACCTAATAATATGTGGTCCTATTTCAAGTGAAGATTCCTTCGAGAACCTTTGGATTTGACAGCAACAAGCTTGACGTAGGAATTTCATTACCATGTTAATGTCATGTATATGATTGTTGTATTGATATGACATTTTTTCTTATATACCTTAGAAAATATTTGATGTTTTATCACATGTGTGTTCATGAATAGCTCCTGAGACCCATGCTTAATGTTTTCTTGTATATAGATTTTTTATGGCTATGACTCTTGCTTTACATGATGTGATATTTGATCTATCATCATGTACCTATGTATTTCATGTGTTATTCCTCTATATTATTTATTTAATTATATATGTTGATCCATATGGACTATCCCTTCCAAGGGGGATGTGTCAGATGTTTGGTCAACATGTACATGGTCTATCCCTTCAAGGGGGTGTGTCAGACATGTTTTTTAGACTATAACATTGAGGGGTATGTATTATATGGTAGGATTATGACCTTGTGGAATAACCTAAGACTCGTTAGACTTCTGGATACTGTGATATACATGTGGTTTCCATATGGTCGACTCTAGTTCATGACTCAGTTATGACTATGCTTCCATTATAGATCTATAGTAGGTATGGTCAGGGGTTTTGGAGTCTTAGTTAGTGCGCAACCACTCGGTGTATGATTATATGATGTTTCTTATGAATTTAATTATTTTATCATGAAATATAATCATATATATGTTCAATCATGTTAATGATACATTGTTGGTGTCCTATTGGGTTTATAATCACACCCTATATGGGAATTTTGATGTGTTTTCTGACTTTATGATTAGGTATATAGGATAGGGGGAATCCCTATTGAAAGGGAGCTAGGAGATGGATCATAGAGATTATAGATGGTAGTGGTATAGACTCTGAAGTGATTTCATAGAGATATATTTACTTACCTATCTTACTCATACTTTTATTGACCTTCCACTTTGGGGATCTGTAGTTCATTATTATGTATGTCTTTAAATACATGGAATTACATTTTTTTTATAACTATGATTATATATTCTACTACATTATTATTTATTCTTTTTTTGAATGGTACTGTGTTTATACTCTCCCCACTAATATAAATTAGACCCTCGCTGTTAGTCAGAAACCTCTTACATATGGGGAGGCACATATGAGGCCATGTGGAACTCTAGCTCAAACCCAATGATTTAATTCAGTGCATTACAAAGTGCTATAAAAGGAAATTTTCCCACTTTTTTTATTTCTTGACTATATTTGGGGAATGTTATGTAGGATTTAGGTTTTGTGGGACTTGGGAAGGGGAGTTTCATGTGTAATTGGCCAGTACATGTGTAACGAACCTCTAATTTATAGCTGTTGGGACTCCTATTACTATTATGGATTTACAGTTTCGTGTTGATCCTGGGTATATTATGTCATTACTCTTTTATGGTATTTAGTTAAATTCATTCATCATAATTAGGCACATAGGATCACATTCCATATATATACCTATTGTGTACTGTATAGTGTTTATTTAATTTAATAACTTGATTGTGCTATCTATTTAGGATAGAGATTTATAATCTATTTAGTGATATACATATGTTATTATTGTTTTGATATATCTTTTAACATTAATTAGTTCAACTTGATCATGTTATTTTGTTTTTTATATATAGATGATTATGAATAATGTACTAGTTTAAAGGACTAGGCTTGAGACTTAGATCTTATTTGTGGTACCTTCTCATATAGGTCTTTTGATATTAATACCTTATGTATTCCTTATAACAACTTAATAAATTTGATTCATATGTTCTAAATGTTCATTTGTAATTTCAGAAAATTCTACCTCAGAGGTGCTTGACTAGACCACTCAATGGAGAAATTTGGAATGCTCTCACAAGGGAGAACATTTTAGTTCTACCACCAGTCATGTAGGAGAATTATCTCTCACCTACTCTAGTGGTTTTTGTAAAAAGTTACACTTCAACCATGAGTCTTCCGCATAGTTCCTATTCAAGGTGGAGGAGTTTTCAATACTGGTCAGTTATGCTCAAGACTTTTAGATCTATCATCCACCATCCATCCAAGGCACTAGATGCACTCTGGATATGGAGGACTAGATATGGTCCATCTAGAGGATCTTTTACCTAGTAGAGACCATGAAGGATCAAAAGGTGAAACTTGTGGCCATTATACTTCAAGGAACTGTTGGATAGTGGTGGTATGTTATTCTTAAGAATAGAATATGTGAGGGTATCATGTGGGTACCTTTAAAGACCTTTTCTTTGGGGAGTTATTTCTGGTTAAAATGAAGCTAGATTGAGTGTAGGAGTTCATGGATCTTCATCAAGGAATTATGAGAGTACCTAATTACTTGGGATGTTTATGGAGTTACTTCTCTTTTCTCTCTCTTAGTTGGGAATAAATCATAGAAGTTTGGGAAGTCTATGATTGTCCTTTTTCCAATTCTAAGATTCTAGGAATGTAATTTTTACCTAAATACATATGTGAAAGTGCTTAGTAAGTCCTTGATTATCAAGAAAGTTATTAATGATGATAGATTTTTGGGTCCTCTTACATCCTTTATCAGACTTCCTAATGATTCTTATGGTAGTATGAAGAGGAAGGTAGAGGATTCATGTATGATTGGTGGCATATAGACAGAGTAGATAATATTTTATTCAACTCCCTATATTCTAGATGAATATGCTAGGTATTATAACTATTTTTGGAAAGGAAACTATCTCAAGGAAAATCCCATTCCTCTCAAGACTTGTCATTGGTGTGTTAATATTGTTCATCTGAAGTGGTTTTGTAGGAAGCCACCGTGGATGAGGTCTCATGGGGGTTCAATTCAGATGCAAGAATCGAGCCATGGGACTGGCTGGGACCCTTAATATCAATTTTAGACCTCTCAAATGATAATGACTTAGGTGAGTCATGGATATCAGGTATAGGATCGTGGATCTAATATAGGCCAAGTGTATGTGATAAACCAAGTTCTTGTAGCCTATGTAGTGTAAACATCAATTGTTCGGGGTATGGTATTGATCACCTTAACTCTTTCTACCACCCTTTTAGATACTGGTGATTCTCATTCATTTATATCTACTCAAATTTTTATTATACTTGATTTATCAATCAAGTTATCTTTGAAGTTATTTTCTACCATCACGCCCATCATGAATAAAGTAAACCATATTAAGAGTTTTACTAATTATCTAGTATCAATTATTGGATATATACATTTATGGAACTTCACAATCCTTAAGATGACTAGCTTTGATGTGATCTTCATGATAGACTGGAAGATAAGATTTTGTGCTCAGATCAGCTGTTATTAGCGGTGGGTATCATTTATTTCACCTAAGGGGTAGAATTTTGTTTTGATTAGTGAGTGGAGTGTTGGATAAATTAGAGTGGTACTAGACCTAATCCAAATTAGATCTATTACAACATATTTTTCAATCTTGGATCTTGCAGTGGAGCTAGTAGTAGCCTCTTTTTTTCCTCCAATGGTGGACCTATTTCAGGATGTCTTTCTGGATGAAATTTCAGGACTCCCTCCTAAGAGATGAATTGAACTTGAGATTTAACTCATTATTAGACTGAAAAATATATTTATTTCCCCATATTTTATAGCTCTAGATAAGTTAAAGGAACTCAAGTTATCACTCAAGGATTTAGAGGAAAAGCGATTTACTAGACTGAGCATAACTCCCTTGGGTGTTCTGGTGTTATTCACTAAAAATGTGGATGATAGTCTTTATCTATGTGTATACTAAATAAAGCTAAACTCAGTGACCATGAATAATGTATACTCATTACCAAGGATCAGTGATAAATTTGAATAGTTTTAAGGATCATTATAGTTCTCTGATATTTAATTACGGTCAGTCTACCACAAGCATTGAGTCTGAGAGGATGATATTCCTAAGATAGCGTTGAGGAGTAGATATAGACTGTATGAGTATCATTTTATGACTTTTGATGAAAAATGATTTAGTGGTGTTCATGGATATCATAAACATGATCTCTCATATATATCTCAACTCCTTAGTTGTGTTGTTTGTTGATGAGAACCTGATATACTCTAAGAAATTAAACGTGCATTCCAGGTAATAAGGGATTATATTGAGCAAACTTAGAGCACATTATCTTTATATAAAAATGAAAAAATATCTCTTATAGATTCAGGATGTGTTTTTCCATGGGAATATAATATTTTTTGGGGGGTGGGGGGTCAATGGACCTATAGAAGGTTGAGGTGGTAATGTCTTAAACTTGACCCAGGAATGTGTTTGAGATCAACAGATTCCTTGTTTTAATTGGGTACTACATATGGTTTATATAGGACTTATCCCATTTGGTAGAACCTATTATTGGGCACACAAAGAAGGGAGTTAAGTTCGAGTGGTTATATCAGTGTGAGGATGTGTTCTTAGAGCTAAAGAGGATACTGATGACAGCCTCGATACTTACATTTCCAGAGCCTAGAATTTGATATGCAGTTTTTTGTGATGACCTGGGTGTTGGGTTGGGTGTTTTTTAGATATATATAGATCGAGTAGTTTTATGTGGTTCATGTCATCTATAACCCCATGAGTGAAATAATTTGATGTGTGACTTTGTGTTTTCTACTGTGGTCCACACTCTGAAGTGTTAGTGACATTATCTCTTTGGAGAGAGGTTTGTTGTTTACACTATATCTTCTCTCTATAACATCTAAATTTGAGGTAGAGGCATTGGTTGGAGTATTTATAGACACTTATCATTGATATGTATTGTACTTAGGGGAAATGTAATATCATTTCAGATACTCTCAGTAATAAATCATTGGATACGTAGGAGCTTGGTGAATGAATTTCATAGAAGGAATAGAATATAATGATTTTGATGGTGGGGTATCTTGTGGATACATTAGAGGATCATTCTATAATGAAATATAAACCTTTAGTGATCAATTTCTCTTTGGTGGACCATGTGAAAGTGATCTAAAGTCAGACTTGAATTGTGTGGTGATGCAGAATTATTGGCGAGGCATGATTCTATCCCAGGGTGGTCCTTAGATGATAGTGGTGATCATCTAATATTTCACCAAAGTCTAGGATGAATGCCCAAATAATTTCCTTAAGTATTTGAATCATCCTCTCTAATTTACCATCGTTATATAGATGATATTCCATAATGAGTTTCAACTAAGTTCCCAAGGCATTATACAACCCTTTCCAAAAACTCAATGTAAAATTCATGTCTCTATCTGATACAATACTACAAGGTGCTTAATACAGTTATAAAATATCTCAAAAATAAATCCTTCCCAACTCATCTTCAGAGTGAGTCTCTTATATTGGTAAGAAATGGTCCACTTTTGTCGACCATTCTACTATCACATTGTTGAAATCATAAATCTTTGGAGTCTTGGGTAACCCCATCATGAAGTCCATCATCACATCATCCCACTTCCACATCATCACTGGGAGTGGATGAAGAAACTCACTATGATATTGATGCTCATCCTCTAGCCTATGACAGGTAAGGCATCATGAAATAGAACCAGTGACATCCCTCTTCACACTTGACCACCAAAACTAACATTGAATTTCATGGTACTATACTCGGCCCACAATCATGTTGTTAACCACTATATTAGTATGAGTCAAGTGAGGTAGAATTTTTTGGGCTGAGTATAGTACAAAATAAATTAAAGAAAGTGTAGTTGACCAAGAAGAAGTTGGTTACAATTTAGAGTAAGCACCAATCATACATTAACTAGAGTAGATGGCATTTTGAGTTCACTCTTAGAGATCAGGTTTTTGTGGGTGTCACATCGGTTAGGGCACCATATTTTGAGGAAGCAGGGGAAACTAGCATTGCACTTTGTGGGATTGTTTAAGATCACCAAATGTATTATAGAAATGTCTTACTGACTATGACTTACTCCATGTTATCAAGGTATGCAGGATTTGTTACATGTTTCTTAGCTTTAGAGGTACATTACTAGACCCGTACATGTGATTTACTATGAGGGAATTGAGTTAGAAATAGACACAACTTTTTTGGAGTTCCCAATATAGATCATTGACTGGAGAGAAAAAAATATTTTAGGGGAATATGGTGTTACTTGTCAGAGTCTTGTGGAAGCATAGGAAGTTTCAATAGGATACTTATGAGTGAGAGTATGATGTTCAGGTGTAATAGCCTAAGTTATTTGAGCTTGACTCTAGAGACACTTCTCAGGAAGAGAAGTCCTTAAAAGGGAAGAATTGTAACATCCTCATTTTTATAAATATTTTTAGTTTATAATTTTATATTTTATTTTTACCTACATGAAGGTAAATGCTTTCTACCTGTACGTAGGTATGTTCTTATGATTTTTGTAAAGGTGATAACTTATTTTAAAAGGATATGTAAAGGTATCTCCCTTAGTCTATGAGTTTCATTAGGGTAGAGATATATTTATATATGCCACATAAGGGTGATCCCTTATTTTAAAAGGATGTGTAAGGGTAACTATAGCACCATGTAAAGGTAAAAAAATTCCAAAGGTTACGTAAGGGTAATCCTCTACTCATGTAAATTTAATCTCAAAATGCATAAAGGTAACTCTGAATTTCTATAGGATGTGTAAGGGTAAACCTAAGTTTTGTAAGGGTAAGTATATATGCATGACCTATGTAAGGTTACTCATTATCCTCACATAATATCTATGAGCCATGTAAGGGTAAAACCAAGTTACCCACAATGCCATTTTTTTGAGAAAAAGTGTTTTTAAACCCTTTTTTCATTTCTACCTTCCTAGATTGAACCGGTATCATGGTTTCATGGTTTTAAAAGCCTGAATTTTCAGGAAATCAATTCCTTGTAATTGTTTAAATCTATAACACCTATTTTAAAAAAATTTAAACATCTGTGTTCAAGAATATCATGAATGAAAAATTAAATGGTGAGTTAATTTAGGTTTTTCAATGATATGAACCAAAAAACATATATATTCTTAAAAATATATCTAAACCTCTATTTTATTTAGATTTTAATATCCTATTGAGTATAGGTAGTCTATAATTCCTATATCCAAGATCTACGAAGTATTATTCGATCGAACCAGGTACTTATTCTAGTTTCCAAGTGTATGAGAACCCTCTATCTCCTCCTTTCTTGGGTGTAGCATTTTTAAAGAGGTAAATTATAGGTAGGAAATTATAATTACTCTTCTCCTTATTTAATGTGATATTTTTGAAATAAATTTTCAAGATAAATGGTTTTATTCAACCTCAAATGATAATAACCTTGAATTATAATAAAATTATAAAGAATTATCATGATTATTTTAGATTTTTCTAGAGAGATAAAATATTATCACATGTGGAGTTTTTATTTATTTTGGAAATAAAATAATTGGAATCATTTATGGGGATCCTTATAAAGTAGTTTGATCTAGCTAATACATAGGCATGTTTTGATTGATGATTCCTTAGTGAACCTTTGGATTTGATGTTGGTAACCTTGATGTAGGAATTACCTTAGAGGGAATTTATATGATTATTGGATTGATATGTCATTATGTACTTATATGTTGTAGACCATATTTGATGTTTGATCACATATGTGTGTTCATATCCTTTGAAACCTATGCTTAATTTTTTCTCCCATGTGGATTTTTTGTGGTTATGAATCTTGATTAACATGATGTGATATTTCATATGTCATCTTATACCTATGTATTTCATGTGATATTATTATTTATTCAATATTTGAGTATACAGTTTGAGCCATATGGACTATCCCCCCTAAGGAGGATGTGTCAGATATTTTTTTCATCATGTATATGGGTTATCTCTTTAAGGTAGAAGTGTCAGACATGTTTTTAGACTATCCCATCGAGGGGGGATGTTCCAGACAGTGGGATGATGGGCTTGTGTCTTGACTTGAGACTCATTATCCTTGTGAATGTTTTGAGATAAATGTGGTGACCTTGTGGTCAAATCTAGTTCATGACTCTGTTATGAATAAATTTATAACATAGAGATGAAGTAGGTATGAGTGGGGGTTAGTAGTGACTTGGTTAGTGCATGATCTCTTGGTACGTGTTTGTATATTGTTTCTTCCACATTTATTTTTTATCTTGAAATACACTCCAATTCATGTTCATGGGTGTTAAGGATGTATTTTTGGTGTCCTACTAGGTTTATACTCTCACCCTCCATGGTAATCTTGATGACTGTGAAGACTTCATGATTGGGGATATTGGAAAGGGAAAATCCCCATCAATGAGAGCTAAGAGACAAAGCATAGAGATAGAAGGTGGTATCAGGATGGACTCTGAAGTGATATCATAGTGACATACTTACTTACCTATCTTACTTTTAATTTTGTTTACCTTATACTATGGGGATCCTTGGTTCATTATTATGTATGTCCAGAGATACTTTCCATTTCATCCATTATAGCACTATTTATTTATTAAACTACATCATTATTAATTCTCATCTTTAATGATAGTATGGGTATAGTCTCCCAACTGATGGAACTCAAGCCCTCACTACTAGGCTAAAACCTCTTGCATTTGGGGAGGCATGCATGAGGCCATGTGAAACTCTGGTTTAAATCTGATGATTTGGTTTGGGGTGTTACATGATAACTAGAACACCATGACACACTATGAATCAGGTCATCGTGCGCTAACCAGACCACCATATCACCTGATCATACTTTCTTGGACACCATGATAGAATTTTTTTCATCACCTCTTTCTCTAATTCCTTTGTACCAGATGCCTAGCCTATACCTAAAGACTCATAGTATAGTGTCATCCAAACCTCTACCCTCTAACTAAGGGAATAGTGCATAGTCATACATCTTCATCTCAACTCATTACCTTATCACTCAAGGAAGGGTCGATTGGTTATGTATCTTATCACGTCATGACCCAACCCTCTCATGAGTGGTCCTAGGCTTAAGCCCACATAATACAAGGTCTATCACACAAACCAATCCTACTCAATATAAGGTCTTTGACCCAATCACACTCTAGGAAAGTTCCAACTACCACCACCTAATCATTCCCACTTAAGGTGAGGTCAAACATTAGGATCTTCTCCCCCATTGGATTTTATCACCTATAATAACACTTTAATCAAAAATAAGGCTTGTATCTCATCACACAGCTCACTAGATTATCACTCATGCACTGGTCACTCAAACTTGACCCCTCATCACAACACATCTCATCTCACCCTTCAGGTAATCCATTGGGTCCTCCAAACCAATCATGATCACTACTTATTAAAACCATCTTATATCCATGACCCCTAAATGACACCTTGTCCCGTAGTTTAATCCCAACCTAGAACTACAGGCCTAGTCCAACCACATCAAAATCCCTCATCACTCATAGTCCTAATACCCAGAGACCATATCAAGCTACCGATCTCTAAGCCCCCTTGGAATCCTAATTCCAAGTCCCAACCAGAACATATGACACACACCGGGGATCTATATCACATTTATGAAGGGAGATGTCTTAGCTCATCACTTGAAGGAAACCCCTATATATCACACCTCATCTAGTCCATATGGACCTATCCTACTCACAATGCTTACCAATCCCCAAAAAAACTCTCAAGATGGTGTCACTTAATAGGTGTGATTTGTACGACTATCTCACCCACCATCATTAGGCTAAAGGATCTATCATTTCCCACTAGACTTAGGAACCCAGCCTATGTTATCCTACATCACCACTTAAACCCTAATAACTACTCAAGGAATCATGTTAACTCAACTATAACCATCTCCCCTTAGAAACATAGTTTTAAAGAAATCCAAAACACTCAAAGTGATAAAGATAACTTGTCTCGAGTATAGGAGGCCCAACACCATCTTATCTATAACTCTCATCCACTAACAATCCCTATCCTCTCTACCCAAACCCATGGAAAATGTATATAAAGAGAGATAATGTATATGTATTTGTATGAAAGGGAACATTTACCTCCATTATGGAGTTATTGTCTACATCAATCTATTTCAAGCCTCGAACAAGCTCGTTTATGCCTCATCCAAGCTCATACCACCACTCGAGCTCTTATCTCACACTATACACTATAATTAACTAATTATAATAATTTATAATTAATTGATCTAAGAGGTATGATGGTTGAAAAACAAACCGAGCATCGTATTCACTCTGAAACTACTCAAAACACTTAGTTTCTAACCTTTTAGGTCCTCCTCTATCCATATCACTTGAAATCCCTATTGATTTGGGATGATTTCACTATGCTCCAGTGAAATCATCCCTAAAACTCTATCCCGGAAACCATCAAAAATAGTGGGATACAAATTGGAAGAAGAACAGGGAAGAAATGGAGAATGCACCTTAAATTCACTATAACAATACAACAAAATCCATCCCCTTGAACGAGGGATTCAAAGGAGAAATTGGGGGGAGGTCCATCTGAATGGCCTCCCCATGTGAGTTCATATACCTAAAAGCACAAGGGGATGACTAGTAAATTACCAGTCTACCCCGGTTAAGAAAAGTGGGGGGGTCACCTTACCTCGGGTAGCACCCCCATTCCCCCCCCCCCACCTCCCCCTCCCCGAGGGACACCCTCCATGGTTGTGGCATAGTCACCCCACTAGGCTATGATAAGACATGACCTCCTTGGCTATGGTGTAGCCAGACCCTATAAGGTAGGTCCAACCCTGTAATCCTCCTTGAATCCTCTACAATGTAACTTGGGGATACTCTATATCCCTCTATGAAAAATCCATGTTATGGCATGGCCTCCTAGCTACGGCACAACCATCCTATGTAAGGGTAACCTTAGTTAGCATTATGTATAACCCTTATGCACACCTCCATGGAACCTCTATGGTGTATCCCCTCATGTAGTGTTATATCCTTCTCCCATTTGAAAAACCTTACAAAGGGATACAACCCACTATGGTGTAGTCCCTCTGGGATACATCGTAGTACTTCTTGACCATTTCCACCACTATGTATCTCCATAGTTGTGTCATGGTAGCTACTACAGTTGAAATTTTAGTTATAGGTCACCCCCCCGGTCCTTTCTATATTGTTTACCTGAACACTAGAACAGCTTCATAGACCTTATTCCACATCCAAAAACATCTCCTTGATATGTTCTAACACTTGGATTCCTGATCCTAATACCAATTCTTATAATGAATCCTTATCCAGATAAAAAACTCAAAATTCCTCTAAAACATAATAACCTCAAAATCTATGGCGTGTTACAAACTCCCCCACAATAATGCTTCTTATCCTTAAGAAGTCTTGGTGGTCATCCAACCATAAAAATTGACTGACCATGCTCATATATTCATCAATGACTCATTGTGTTCCATCTATGAATTCCAAACATACTTCCACTATACAACTCTAAACACAAAAGCATACTATTTACCAACATTCTTTCTTCATGATCATCACTAATGACAACACTGATATGGTTCTCAACTTCACCCATGTATCCCAACACATTATGGTTCCATCCACCCTTTCATCCTAACTCTTATGGTGCTCCCCACCATAATACTCTTCTTATGAAGTCCAATTTCAAACCATGGTGTTCACCACCATAGGTAATGCCTTATCAGAAATACTCTTCCAATGGTCCACTAACTTTCCAACCACATTTTTAACAGTGTAGGTATTATATAATTGTAGGTATTGTAGCTAGTATTGTATCAGGGTACTATATCACCAATTTTATTCATTAAAAATTGTATTTCAATCCACGAAATAGGGCCATGGGGTCTCTAGACCATAAAATATATTAGGCCTCTAGGATGGTATTGGAGTATATTTTGATTAGTGGAGTATAAGATTATGCAAGGGTGGATACCTACAAAGCAGCTGGACATAGGGTTACTAGAGACTAAGAGGTAGGCTTTAGAATAACCTTTAGGGTGATGGCTAGCTTGGGCATATGGTAGGAAGGTTGTAATAACTCCAATTTTTGTTATTAGATCCTTTATATATTTTTAAATATTATTTTGGGTTTTATTTCATAGTTGGAATAGAGTTTTGGGTTTCATAGAACCTTGATATTTATATATAAAAAATATTTAATATATTAACCCACACTTGTGAATCATTTTGGAAATAATGTATTTACTATTTAATATAATCTTGGATGGGGAAACTGAGACTAAAGTTAGGTTTATAACATTGGTTTAAGCCTCGGAATGGTGTAAGTTTCATTCTCATTTGGTTCTAAATAATTTTGTAGTCATTGGAGGATTTAAATAATAAAATTAAATAATTAATTTAAAATGTTTAATTATACTCTATAACCTAATTCTCTCCCATATAATCTTCTACATGAGGAATCTCTAGGGTTAACCACATAACCCTAATAGATCTGAGAGTAAGGAGAGGGCCACTATGGGAAGAGATTCTAACATACAGCTAAGGGAAATTCTTGGATCAATGAGAGGGATTTATAAGTACCACCAACAACATCAATGTGGATTTGTTCTTCACCAATGATCGATCCTTTGAGGAGTTAAGATTTTTTTTGGATTTATTCTTTCCTTTTTATTTATGAACTCAATCATAGATTTAATATCTAATTTGAATACTTGATTTCCCCATCTTTCTTTATGGACCATCCAATTTATTAATTTCTCATTAACCTTGGAATTGTTGATGCACTAGGTTTTCATCTTTTAATGATGTTTATATGATTACGATCAGTATTCGGGTTCTCAACAGCCACCGATTATCTCACATTTTTGTTTGTGCCTTTCTTCCCCCATTATGTTTGTATCTTTCATTAGTCTGTGATAGGGGAATATATTAATTACCAATCCAATTCAAATCATGATCGAACCTCAAATCAATATTGTTTTCTGAGACCATTGGCGGAGAAGAGAAAATATAAGGGTATATTTGAATGACAGTGAATCATATATAGTGGATGTGATAAATGAACTCTAGGAGGTAATGTGAGGTGTGATAGAGGTTGTGGTGGTTGATAAGAAATTCAAATTTTTGGTGATCACAACCTAGAAATCAGTGATTGATGGTGTTTTCTTCAAGGTTGAGGCCTTAGAAAAAGGTTTAGTCATGATGAGTGGTGAGATCATAAAAATAAGAAGAATCTAGGTGATTGGGGGATCTTTTTTGAAGAACCTAACTATATGGAATGTAGTTTGTAAGAACACACATTTTTTACTTCAATGATGCAAAAGTTCTAGATTTTGACCAAGATAAATTTCCCACATCATATTCCTTAACCCCACATGTCATTTGATGCTAGTTGGCCAGCTTGTCATGTATAGGGATTACATTTATAGGAACCTAAGTAGTTTTACACATCATGTGTAATAATCCCACATGCCGTGTGCCCCTTGGTGGAATATGACATGAGTAGTTGGGTACACGTTGAGTACCTCGCCTGACCCTACATATCATCTACCCCTAGTGAAAACATCATTTACATTTTTCTAGGGTGATATACCTACCGAAAATCCTTCCTTGGGATCAAAATTGAACCCGTGAATATTCATTACTTAATATAATCCCATACGGGATACGATGGTGGAGTTTATTTTGATATTAGAGACATGACACAAGGTGGTGTGAGCAGGTCACTTCTTTCAACATGGTCGGATGATTTTGAGATTGAAGTGTGATCTATGGAGTGATATCAGGGTTGATACCTCATTAAAAACATGTATATGTTAGGTCATGGGTCCCCCACTTCCTTGGTTCAGATAGGGTCACTACACCCCCCCCCCACCATACCCACTTAGAGAATAGTTATTCTATATTTGGAGTCAATACCCACTTGTTTATGAGCTTAGATATGGAATGAGTCCTACCTTTGGTTTGGTAACCCCTCAGTCATTATGTTCTATCAGTGAGGAATTAGTCCCCCAATACTAATATGGAAATGTTACATTGGGATACTATCATTAAGACAACACTTATTTATGGAGTTGTGGGAAAACTCATCATCTTTAGTTGGTTATGAAGATTTAGCTCTCTCACTCTCTCTATTTCTATCTCTCTCTCTCTATATGAATTGATTTATTTTATGAGAATATTTTTTTATGGTTTTCTTTATCCCTCCCCGTTGTCTCATGGGTTGAGCTGACTATTTTATTCTACTACTTCCATTTATGGTTTTTTAGGCATCCAACCATGTATGTATATAATCACTCATGCATGGGATTTTCTAGAATGTGTCATGTATTATGCAGACAACGAGCTGTTGTACAGTGAATTTGGTAGGCCTGATGTTGGTGGAAATTAGAGGTACTTGGTGATGGTAACTGCAAGTGGTGGTCAGTTTTAGAGTTAGTGCGTGGATATCTTTTTCCTCATCATCTAAAGGTTGGGTCTCCCTTTATTTCTTATTGAGTGTTTATTTTCATACTTTAATGCTTTGGATATATTTAAATTTATACACTCTAGTCATTCTTAGAGGTTTTTATATGCATTTTTTCCTCTTGGGTTTGCATGGTTATTTATTATCCCACATAGTTGTCATGTAATTAGAGTTGTGTGTGTCTATGTATGTATAGATTCATTAGGATAATACCTATCATTTGAGTAATATGTATACTATTTTCTAGTCACAATACTCGGGCCTATTGGAGGTGTGTTTGGGGTGTCATTCATGGCTTACTGTTAATCTTGGTAGTGCATCGATGGTTCAGGTCATGTTAGAGTTGTATCAAAGAAGAGTTGTCCTAGAGAAAGATTTTAGAGATAGATGTGTTGTGAGGATTGGTTTGGGAACATAAGTAAATGGATTTAAGGTGTCTTTAGTTTGGTTCTTAGTACTGGGAACCTAGTGATAGTGTAGTGTCTGATGTATCCATACACCAAGACTCTGATGAATTTATTGTTAACTCAACATGCTAAGACATCAGTTGCAAGGAACCCAATGGTACATAGATTATAGAGAAATGGGTCATTTAATTCCATTTCCTTCTTGAGTTTTATTCCCTAATATGATCATCTTACTATGTTAAATATTGTTAAATCCTAATATTCCACTATGATAACATCTAACTAGGATTCTGGGATGGGGTTATGATAATAACCAGTTGAGTGATGAGGCTTCAATATAGAGGTTTGTTCATGAGGTGTTCCCTATAGGAAGGAAAAGAGATATGATTATACCTATTGATCAATGCATAGACCTACCTCCATCAATTCGAGTTAAATATTCCCTTCATGTCAAGTATTCGATTATTTTGATGGTCTAGGGTGATGGAACACATAGGATAAGTATACTTCATGAGTTTGAGATGTAGACACCACTTAGGTTCTATGGAGATTCAGACCCTTAGGTTTCATATGATTAGATTGAGTTATTATTTTGGGTATTTTGACTCATACTAACCCTGATCAAATAGATATATTTACTCATGAATAGTCTTATTTATAAAGCAGTAAGGTACTAGTGGTGTATGGTTACCCAAACCCATGATGAGGTGATGCTATCATGGATGGAGTTTGAGAACATATTTTTTAATGAGTAATATCCATTGAACTTGTACAATGTTTAGATTTAGGAGAATCTAGAGTTACAATAGGGTGATATTATTTTTGTAGGTTAAATATCAAGTTTTTCTGACCTCATGAGATATTCTATCAATATGGTGTGTGATGGATACTACCGATCACATATGTTTGAGAAAGGCAACACCCCAGGGAGGTAGTGCTAGCTGAGGGGTTTTAGGATCCCTAATAGGAAGATCTATAGGTGTAGGATGATGTTATGAACTACTTCCACCACCCCTAAGTGGTCCATGAAAATATTAGGGGGTTGGAAGTTGAGGACATGGTTATATGTAAGTTATAGAGGGATATGATCAGCTTGTGCATGAGATGATTCTAGGTATGATTTTTGTTTTCTCTACTTTATCACTCGTACTTGTAAACACATGTGTGAGACATTATTTCATTTCCTTTAGAGAGATTGAGATTCTAGTGGGTCCTTTACCCCAACCTTTGTAGTTTGAGAGTTAAACTATAAGTGATTACACTATTTTTTATATCCTTTAATAGTGTGATCTAGTGCTTAGTAGAGATAATTTCATGTGGGGTCTCTTGGTAGTTATAATGAAGTTATATGACATCATTTTGGGTATGGACTAGTTATCCATGATACGTGTCTAGGTAAATTTTCATCATAGTAGAATAAGATTCTTATGGGTGGAAGGGATGGGACTCTCTTTCAATTGTTAGAATTACTTATTGGTAGAATAAGTTGGGCTCGTGATCAAGAAATTTCAACCCATCTCCCATTAGTTTCTAAGTTTGGACCTTGGTGTAGTGGAATCTTCAGGCACCTGGATTTTAATGGTAATAGAAGAATACATGCACGTATTCCCCAAATATGTTCTAGGATTTCCTCCACATTGGAAGATAAAATTATGTATTGAATTAAACCCCTAGAACACTCATATATCTTCAAATTTATATTGGATAGTCCCCATAAATCTCTAGGAGTTTCAGGTAAAGTCGGAGGACCTTCATAAAAAGAGATTTATAAGACCCAATGTGTCCAACTGAGCAGCTCTAGTATTGTTTGCTAAAAATTAGGATGGGATTTTGAGCCTATGAATTGATTATCATCCCATAAATTAGGTGACAATAAAGAATAAGTATCCATTTCTAAGGATAGATGACCTCTTTGACCAGCTAAATAGAACGATATAGTTCTCAAAGATTGGCCTCAGGTCCAGCTATCACCAGTTGTGGGTATAAAAGTAGGACATTCTAAAGATAATATTTTGATGTTTTTATGGGTATTATAGTTCCCAGTGATTCAATTTTGTGTGATGAATACCCAAAATATTTTCATAGTACTTATGAACCAAATCTTCCAACCTTTCTTATATTATTTTGTGGTTGTCTTTTTCTATGACATTCTCATTTATTCTACAATATAAAAAGAGAATAAAAAATAATTTGAGGTTAGTCTTTGACTTACTCCAAGAGAACCAGTTATATGGTAAAGATCTCTAAGTTTATGTTCTTAATTAGATTGTTTCACTTACTGTAATATGTTAACTCATAATATGGTGTGGTTGTGGGCCCATCAAATATAAAGACAGTGTTATCTTGGGAACTGGTTGACAGCATATCAGAAGTTTATAGTTTCATTAGTTTTTATGGGTATTATCAGAGGTTTGTGGAAGAATTTTACATTATTTAAACCCCTTTGAATACCTTAACATAAAAAATTACAATCATTCTCTTATACATAGCAGTGTCATATGTATTTTTATGAGTTTAGGTAAAGGTTTACTAGCACTCCCATTATGAGACTATCGAAGGAGGGTGTTGAGTATGTGGTGTTCTATAATGACTATAGATAATATCAAATGTGTTTTGATGCAGATTTAGGTAGTTATTGATTATAGATCTTGTAAAATTAGAACCCATGAGAAAAAATATGTGATCCAATACTTTGAGTTTGCAATAGTGGTCTTATCCTTGAAGATGTGGAGATATTATCTTCTATGTGAGCATTTTATAGTTTATTCAAACATCCATAGTCCCAGGTATATCTTTTCCTAGAGATACCACCACATAAGAAATAGGTGTTGGTTAATGTTCCTGCAAGACTATGACTTTGAGATAATCTATACTTAGGGAGAGGACAACGTGGTGGAAGAATCCCTTAGTAGGAAATCCCATTCTTACATGGTGGGGGAGGCATTATAGTAGGTGGAACCATTATATATGAACCTAGTAAATGAGAGAGGGGAAGTTTATCTCAAATTTATGGTGGTGACTTCCCCACTTCTTCAACATATAAGAGAAGATTAGTTGGGAGACATCAACTAGGAAGTTCTATGTAACCATATATTTTCATAAGATGCACCATATGGATTTTCTAAAGGTGAAGAACATGTTATCCTTTTACAAGGACAGATTATGGTACCAGTCATGAAGTGTTAGGAGATGTTGAAGGAGTTTAATAACTCCTCCTTGGTGGTATATCCCAAGGTAGCAAAGATATATGAGTACCTTTGATGAAAGTTTTGGTGGGCCAACATGATGTAGGGTATTTTTTATCTTGTTTCTCGATGTCTCATCTATCATGAGGTGAAGGAAAAGCATCAATTTTCAACAAGCATAGTCAATCTCTCAAGGACTTAGAGTAGAAATGGTATGGAATATCAATGAATTTTTTTATGGAGATTCTATGGATAATTAGAGTTAATGATTTTATCTACGGGGTTGAAGATTGGCATACCAAGTCATCTCACTTTCTTTTAATATAGGAACAAAGTTCAGTGGTGAGTTCGGGGAGCTTGTATATGATAGAGATCACCCAACTTTATGGGGTACCCTCAATGATTATCTCTAACTATAATGTTTGGTTCGCGTCATGGTTGTGGAGAGATTTAAAAGAGGCCTTTAGGATCCAGCTATGGATGAGCATCTCATTATACTCACAAACATATGGTTAGATAGAATGAACCATTCATTTTTTGGAAGATATGTTGAGAGCTATGTTTTGGAATACAGTCAAATCTAGGAGGATCAATTTTCATTGGGTAGTTCACTTATAATAATATTCATCACTCCATTATCATTACAAAACCATTTGAGGTTATTTATGGTAGACCTTGTAAGTCACCCTTGTATTACATGGTGATAGGAGATTCATCGTTCATAGAGATAAAGTTAGTGCAAGCAATGATGGGGAAATTTTAGGTGTTCCAGGATTGAATAAGTACTTCTTAGATTTGATAGAAGTCTTACAGAGATTGGAATCATAAGTTATTGAAATTTGAGTTGGGAGACCATGTGTTCCTGAAGGTCTCACAGTGATGAGGCTTATAGAGGTTTGGTTGGGGTATAAATGTATCCCTGAGATTCATCATATTATTTCAAGTCCTGCATAGGGTGGGTGAGGATGTGTATCGATTTCCCTTACCCTATTTGCAATGACCAGAACTTTTTGAATGATAATTGTTTCCTAAAAATGTGTGTTATATTTTTTTATACATAACAAAACTATATCTCATTATTAATGAAGTGAATATAAATTGAAATGTGACCATAGAGTTTCAGACTGTTGGTCAATTATGATTTTTGGTCAATTATGACCATTGTTCAATATGACCATTGGAAACTATACTCTTAAAAATAATTTTAACATTATAATTATTGTAAATAAGTATAAATGAAAAAGGAAAATTAATGCAAAAAAGAAGAGTCGATGGCATCATCTAGTATAGTTGTGTCATATGAAGCCCATTTTTCAGAGCTTGGGAGGGAAGTAACATCTTTGGGATTCACTCTTGAGCAAGCCCCATTCAAGCTTCAATATGTTAATCTTGAATTAAATCTTTTACAGGAGAAGTTCAAGTTAGTGGAGATTACCACTCAAGCAATGTTAGTCGAGTCACCCCAAGAGTCTATCACTATCGCACACCTTACCCTTAGGTAGTATGTAGGTGTTATAAGGGGTTATGTGTGAAGTCATTAGTTTCTTATTGTCTAATCACTTTTTATAAATAAATTTTTTGTTTCATAAATTCCATTTTGAGTTTAGTTTTTCTTAAAAAATATGACAAATTTGATAAGTTTATTTTTTGGATAGAAATTATAATTTTAGAAAAGATATTATTATTATAATAAACTAAGGTATTAGTAATAATTTTTATTTTAATGAAATATTATGATTAAAACAATCTTATTTAAATTTAAATGATAAAATAATTTAATTTTTTTCAAGTGTTAGAAATTTTACTGTGCATTTTACAATGCATTTTCTATCTGCTATTATTTTCAATAAATAAGGTTTTTTATATTTAAAAGTAAAATTTCTCATATTTATAGAATTATTATGATAAAATAAACATTATTTTTGAAATAATAATTTCAAAATTAGGTTAGGGTGAATTTATGATAATTTTAAAAAATATTTTGGTTTTTGGTGAATACTAAAAATACAGTTTTGAGTTTTCGGTATGTTTAATGACATCATAATGATTTAATATATAATATAAAATTTTGGTCGATTATTTTGTATTATAATAACATAATATGTTCCCTAAGTGGAAAATACCATGGGAAAATACCATGTGAAAGCATATGGTTTTGCAAATACCATGTGAAAGCACATGGTTTGGCATATACCATGTGAAATCGCATGGTTTTGCAAATACCACTACCAAGGTGTCCAAGGAAATAAATAAAACAATCCCACACTTTTTCTATAAATACCCACCCATTTTTTCATTATCTTTCATTCCCAATTCATCCTTCATGAATCTATGATAGTTTTACCTCCCAAAGAGTCCTCCCAAGGTGTCCTTAAGCCCCCAAGGTCCCAATCTTTGAGTTTTAGGAGTTACTCTTCAAGGTAAGGGAAATATAAACTTATCTTTTCCTTTTAACCAATGAGTATGCCTTTAAATTTTTTTACGATATTATTTTAATTTTTCATGTATTTTGTACATTATTTCCAAGAAACTAAATTTTAAAAGATCCTCAATTTTTTACAATGTAATGAAAAGTTTATGTAATAAAAAGGAAATATTCCATAGTTGGTATTAAAGGAAGGTTTAATTATTTTTGGAAATTAGGATTTGAAAACATTTGGAATAACCATATAGAAAATTTTAAATATAGGAAAAAATCCTGGTATTTTGGTGAAATATTAAGTAATTGGTTTTCAAGAAAATAAATATTTGTCTGGATACAAACAAGTGGATGTGGCTCTAACACAGATGTACTTAGGGGTAATAATTCTAACAAGGTTTTTCAGACCTAACTCAGCACAACCTGGTACACAACAATAGGCCTTTCTGCATTCCTAGTTTGACACTCATGGTGGATATGTTTGGTTAATCACAATATTTTTATGAACCATTGTGAATGATTGATAAAAAAATGTAATTTTTGTTAATGAATAACATACTTATGTTTTAAGACATGAAATTAATTTAGAATTATAAGATTATTAAATGAAACACATTTCTCTCTATGGTTTTATTCTTTTAGAAAATAGTAGGAAATAGGAGAAACCGTGTAAATGGTGAGTGCAACGGACCAAGCACTGATGGCCTTCTGATAGAATCTAGAATATAAAACTTCATGAGAATGATGAATCAAATTACTTGAGTTGTGAGAAATAACTTGAATCAAACTAAGAGACTAGATTCACATCAAAGGGAATAACTTTTTGTTGAGTCCTTTATGTGTCAATGACCACCTTCATTCAGAGGATCTACCGACCTCTTGATTTTTGAAAAATGAATAAGCTCTATAGAAAAGATATTTTATGTACTCTGTTGTTCATAATAAGATAAATTCACCTTGGATGTGTACCACTTAGAGGAAGAAGCTGATCAGTGGTGGACACTCGTTAAAAACATGAATATAAGAAGGTATATTTAAGATATAGAGTGGGAAGATTTTAGGGGAACCTTTTTAAAAAAATATTTCCCCCATTGAATGTAAATGAAAATGGAGAAAGAATTCCTAGATTTGAAGAAGAATGAAAATAAATATATGGGAATCTATGAGATGAACTTCATAAGACTTTCCTATTACACCTCTAGCTTTTCCATGGATCCTAATGGGAAGGTTAATAGAATCTTTGGTGGAATAAGACCTCATCTACAGAATAATATTTCCAAACAAGACTATGACAACTATGAGGAGATCATGAGGAGTGCTATAAAAGTTGAACTGGAGTTCATAGAGACGCAGTGATCCCATAGATTGAATGAAAAGAAGAGATATTTGGATACAAACTTGGGGAGGATCTTTAATCAAAGAATAGAATGAAAGAAAATGAAACTTTCCACATTCAACAAATGTGGGAAGAAGCATTTAGGGAACTGTATGCTTGGGAGTAGGAAATGTTACAAGTGTATAATATATTTCCATATTGCTTAGAAATATCGTAGTGAGGTGAATCCTCAAATTATCAATAAGAATGACAAAAGGAAGATGGTGTAGGCCCTACCTGAAGTCCAATGCTTCAAGTGTGGACAGCTCAGGCACTTTTCCAATCACTATCCAAATCTAAATTTAATGGAGTAGAATCACCATCAACCTTATCTTGGGATAATAGAGAATGGTGTTTCTTTTTCTTTCACGAAAACTGAATTTAAATATCCAAATGATGTGGTGGAGGGTACCCTCATTGTTCTCTCAAATATAGAAAGTACTTTATTTAATTATGGTTCTACACATTCCTTTATTTCCTCTAAGTTTTCAAAGAATATATAATAAATCCATAAACTTATAGAATTAGAACTATTAGTCAAGACTGATGGATATATTATCCAATAATCAATATTGTATAGAAACTCTGGTATTTACTTTGGTGAGAATAATATCATCACAAATCTAGTAGTCATTCCCATTCTAGAATTTAACATTATACTAGGGATGGACTGGCTCTCAAATTATAATTCTAAGTTCAACTGCAGAAGAAATAAAATCTCAATAGTCTTGAATGGAAAACCTAATTTTGTTTTCAAAGGAGAGATATCTTGAATTGAGCTTTGTTTAAAATCCCCACCCACTACCTTATTTATGGAAATAATCGGTAAAGATAAAGAAGGAAATGAAGGTGTAAAAATAGAGAATTTCCCCATCATTAGGGAATCCATTAATGCATTTCCTGAGGAGTTACCTAGACCTCCCCCAGAAATAGAGGTAGAGTTCTATATTAAACTCATGACTGGTTCCAAGATGATTTCAAAGACCCCGTATAGAATGGAAAATGTGGAGCTAGAGGAATTAAAGAAACAACTCCAAGATCTTTTGGATAAGGGGTTTATCTGACCAGGTGTGTCTCCTTGGGGAGAACCTATTCTCTTTGTAAATAAGAAGGATGGATCAATGCGACTATGCATTGATTATAGAGAACTTAATGGGATCATAGTGAAGAACAAGTACCCTCTTCCAAGAATTGATGGTTTATTTTACCATATTCATGGGGCTCAATTCTTCTCCAAAATTGATCTTTGATCTTATTATCATTAATTGAGGGTTAAAAAAGAAGATATTCCAAATACTACCTTCCATTATACCCTTTTTCTTAACTAATTCTCCTGTTATATTTATGGATTTTATGAATAGATTCTTTAAGGACTACCTTGATAACTTTGTGGTAGTTTTTATTGATGATATTATGATATATTCCAAAAGTCTCAAGGAGAATGAGGATCATCTAATGGTTATATTGAAAAATTTGATGAAGGAGAGGCTATTTGGAAATTTCATAAATTGTGAATTTTGGTTACAAAAAGTTGATTTCTTGGGGAACATTGTAACCAATAAAGGAATCTCAACTGACCCTGCAAAAACAAAGGTTTTGGAGGAGTGGCCTCAACCTACAATAGTAACTGATATTCGTAATTTCCTTGGTTTAGTGGGATATTATATGAGGTTTGTGAAAAACTTCTCATGACTTTATAATCTAATAACCAAATTAACTAGAAAATAGGTTATGTTATCCTAGACAAAGGAGTGTGAAGAATGTTTCCAAGATCTGAAGAATAGATTGGTTATTGCACCCATGTTAACTCTACCCTCTATTGGAGAAGGATTTATTATTTTTAGTGATGAATCTCTAAAATTTCTTGAGTGTTTCTTCATGAAAAATAACAAGGTGATTGCTTATGCATCTCTAAAGTTGAATCCTCGTGAGCAGAACTATCCTAAGCATGACCTGGAGATGGTTGTGGTTGTTTTTTCTATTAAGATATTGAGGCACTATCTTTATGGGGAGAAATGTGATATATACATAGACCATCAAAGTTTGAAGTATATTTTCATGCAAAATGAATTGAGTATGAGATAGAGGAGATGTTTGGAACTTCTTAAAGACTATGATTGTTCAATTCATTATCATCTCAGAAGAGAAAACAATGTTTTTTTATGCATTAAGTAGGAAAGACCCTATCGTGCTAACAATGATGAGGATTAAAAGAGATCCTTTGATCAAAGACCTAGTAAAACTAGATATGGGAATCATAAGGGAAGGGACAACATCAACCTTGTCCTAAATGATTTTGTAACCATCATTAATAGAGAAGATCAAGAAATCTCAAAGAGAAGATCATTTATTACAAAATAAGTTAGAGGATTTGGAGAATGGGAAGTTTCATGAGTTTAATATGGATCAAGAAGGTGTAATGAAATTTTGTTCAAGGTTATATGTTCCATCTATTTTGGAAATAAAGAATTATTTGATGAATAAATCTTATATCTCTACTTATTCTATACATCATAGAATAATGAAAATGTATAGGGACCTTCATGATTATTATTGGTGGGATAACATGAAAAGGGAGATTTCCGACTGCACTAAAAGGTTCTTGGTGTGTCAACAAATGAAGGCAGAGAGATGGATTCCTAAAGGGGTATTACAACCACTACCCATACCAGCATGTAAGTGGGTAAATATCACTATGGACTTTGTCACTGGTCTCCCAAAAACATCAAAAATAAATAATGAAATTTGGGTTATAGTGGACAATCTCACCAAGAATACCCATTTTATCTCTATTCAGAAATATTTATCTCTCGATCAACATGCCATGATTTACATAGAGGAAGTGGTAAGGCTGTATGGAGTGACACTTTCTTTCATTTCTGATCGTGATCCAAGGTTGACATCAACATTTTGGAGAAGTCTTCATCGTGCTTTGAATACATAATTGAATTTCATTATGGCCTATCACCCTCAAACTAATGTCCAATCTGAAAGTATTATTCAAACACTCTAGGACATGTTGATAACATTCTCAATGAAATTTAAAGGTGGATGGGGTCAACATCTCCCATTAGTTGAGTTCTCATACAACAACATCTTCCATTCAAGTATTCAAATGGCACCCTATGAAGCTATATATGGTAAGTGTTGTACAAATCATACTTGTTGTGATGAAGCTAGTGAGAGAAAGCTCCTTGGACCTGATCTTGTGAAAGAGATGATAGAAAAGGTTCATGCCATCTAATAACACATAAAGGCTGCTTAGAGTCATCAGAAGAGAAATGCTGACAACCATAAAAGGGGCATGGAGTTTGATGTTGGAGATAGATTATTACTTTGAATTTCACCTTGTAAGAGATACATACAGTTTTTAAAGAAGGGGAAGCTCATCCCCAGGTACATTGGACCCCAAGAAATCCTTGATCTCATAGGATTAGTGTCCTATCAGCTTTCACTTCCTCCGAATCTAAATAAAGTTTATAATGTATTTTACATATATCTCTTGAAGAAGTACATACCTAACCCTTCACATGTACTAAATCATGAAGTGGTACAACTGGAACATGACCTATCTTATGAGGAGTAGCTGGTGGAGATCTTGGACCATAGAGACAAGGTTCTACGCAACAATACTACCCACCTCATCAAAGTGTTGTGGAGAAACCACAAATATGAAGAAGTGATGTGGGAACCAGAGTAAATAATGAGGCATAAATACCCTCACCTTTTCTCAACCAAAGGAATGAGTTGAAATTTCAGGGATGAAAATTCTTAATGGGGGGAAAATGTAATGACCTGAAATTTTTGAATGATAATTATTTCCAGAAAATGTGTCTTATATTATATTATACACAACACAAACATATCTCATTATTAATGAAGTGAGTATAAATTGAAATACGGCCCTCAGGTTTTAGACCATTGGTCAATATGACTGTTGGAAATTATACTCTTAATAATAATTTTAATGTTATAATTATAGTTTATAAGTAGAAATGTAAAAGGAAGATTAATGTAGAAATAAGATTTGATGGTCTCATCTAGTAGATTCATGTCATACAAAGCCCATTTTTCAAAGCATGGGAGGGAGGGAGTGTCTTTGGTCTTCACTCTTAACCAAGCCTAAGTTGCGCTCCAACATGTTAAGCTTGAATGAAATCACCTATAGGCGAAGTTCAAGTTAGTGGATATTAACACTCAGATGATGTTAATCGAGCCACCTCATGAGTCTATCACTATCGCGCACCTTACCCTTAGGTCATATGTAGGTGTTATAATGGGTTATGTGTAAATTTCTTAGTTACATATTGTATAATCCCTCTGTATAAATAAAAATTTTGTTCTGTCAATTTTGTTTTTAGTTTATTTTTTCTTAAAAAATATGATGAATTTGATAAATTGATTTTTTTGACAGAAATTGTACTTTTAGAAAAAGATGTAATTATTATAATAAACTTTTTTATTATTAATAATTTTATTTTAATGAAATGGTATGATTAAAACACTCTTATTTAAATTTAAATGATAAAATAATTTTATTTTTTCCAAGTGTCAAAAAATTTACTATGCATTTTACTATGCATTTTATATCCGATATTATTTTTAATAAATAAGGATTTTATATTTAAAAGTAAATTTTCTCATACTTAAAGAATTATTATGATAAAATAAACATCATTTTTGAAATCAAAATGTCAAAATTATGTTAGAGTGAATTTATGAAAATTTTCTAAAATATTTTATTTTTTGGTGAATAGTAAAAATACAGTTTTGAGTGTTTTCAGTATGTTTAATGACGTCATAATGATTTATTATGTAATATAAAATTCTGGTTGTCTATTTTGGATTATAATCACATAATATGTGTCCTAAGTGTTAAATACCATGGGCAAATACCATGGGAAAATACCATAGACAAGCCCATGGTTTTGCAAATACCACTACTGAGGTGTCTAAGGAAATAAATAAAAAAATCCCTCACTTTTTCTATAAATACCCACCCATTTCTCCATTATATTTCATTAAAAATTTATCCTCCATGAAGATATAATATTTTTACCTCTCAAGGAGTTATCCTAAGGTATCCTTAAGCCCCCAAGGTCCCAATCATCGAGTTTTAGGAGTTACTCTTCAAGGTAAGGGAAGTCTCAACTTCTCTTTTCCTTTCAAGTTTCCTTTTTATGTGGTATGTATTAAATTTACATACTATGTTATTCTATCCATTTTATTCTATCCATTTACTTTATTAATAGTATTTTTTTAATTAGATATCATTTTCCCCTCTCTTTTTAATGTTTATTTTCTTCTTAAAATTTATCTATTTTTCTCAAAAAAACTATTATTTTCTTTTGTGAATACACAAACCTATTTCTTTTCTAGGGGTATTCACCTGGATTCAAAAATTATCTATTTTATTCTGGTATTAACATACATGAAACCCACCTTCCTTTTTCATGGGTTATAATGACATAAATATCTTGTCTTTAATCACTTTTTTTAAAACACCATGATTTTTATATGAAACTCATTACTTTTATTCACTGTGGGTTATTTATGAAATATTTTATTATAATATATTTGGATCATATTAATTAATACATATTAATGGTGCACCCTGATAGTGTTCTAATGAATTTTGTGAAGAATTTAATCTTTATAGATGTCATGTTTTACAATACCTTGGTAATTTTTATGATACCTTAGTGATAAACCTTGGTGATATTATTATGAATGACTCAATTAAATGTTTTATCCACATTTACAAGTTATGGTTGATTTTATTATTATTATTATATGCCTCTTTCTCATTCCTTTATGTATTTTCTCAAGTTCTTATTAATATTCCTCAAGATCACAAGTAAATTGTTTCCCTTTTTTCCCTTACCGGGCCTTATTCTCGCCCTTTCCTTTGATGTATGTCCCCAAGTTATGAGATTTAGTAAAAATAAATAATATGAACCAATGAATAATCCATTCAAGTTGTTTATAAGAATTTTTTAAGTTTCCATGTATTATGTACCTTATTTTCAAGAAACTATACTTTAAAAGATCCTCTATTTTTTACAATGTAATGAAAATTTTATGTAATAAGAGGATCCTTAATGGGATAGTTATTTCACTATTGAAAGTTATTTTTCATTATCTAAACCTTCAAGAGAGATCACATGGTAAGAAAACTAGATACATTCTCAGTATCCTCACCTTTTTGAGTAGGCGATGCTTGTCATGGAGAAAATCCTTGAATATGGGGAGAGTGTAATGAATCTAGTTTTTTTTATTAGATTCTTTTAATATTTTGAAATATTATTCTTAGTTTTATTTTAGAGTTTTCATGAAGTTTAAAGTGTCATGGAGCCTTTGTATTGATATATTATATATATTAACCCACATGTGCACATCATTTTATAAATAATGGATTTCCTCTTGAATGGATTCTTGGATTGGGAAACAGAGACCTCTATTGGTTTAAAAACATGGGGTGAACCCTAGTAATGATGTAAGTTTTATTCAAATCAGGTTATGTAGCAGTTCAGAGTCGCCAAAAGATTTAGAGAATAAATTTAAATAATTATTTTAAAACAATTAATTATACTCTAAAACAAAATTTCCCTTGTATAATCATTTCTATAGAGATTCTATAGGGTTAGCCACATAACCTAAGATATTTGTGAGAGATGGTAGGGCCACTATAGGAAGATATCCTAATGTAAGGTTGAGGAAAATTCCTTAATTGATGAGAAAGATCGATGAGGATCACCAAAAATATCGACACATATCCATTATTCACCAACAATTTATCCTTTAATGAAGTAGGGATTATTATTTGTGGATTCTTTCCCTATTATTTATGAAGTAAATCATGGATTTAATATTTTATTTAAATACTTGATCCCCCCTCCTATTTTGTATAGCTCATTGTCCTTGGAATTATTGTGGCGATGGTTTTTCATCTCTCTTTAAGTTTTGTGAAATTATGATCGGTGTTCGGGTTCACAATGATCAATAATTATCTAACACTATTTTTTGTGTCTTTCTTACCTTGTTCTTTGCATATTATTTATTGGCCTATGGTAGGTCAATGGTTCAACTACCGATATAGTTTGAATAATGATCAAACTAAA
Source organism: Viscum album (assembly GCA_963277665.1). Taxonomy (NCBI): domain Eukaryota; kingdom Viridiplantae; phylum Streptophyta; class Magnoliopsida; order Santalales; family Viscaceae; genus Viscum; species Viscum album. Next base: position 941,217,047 of record OY728165.1, read on the forward strand.
AATCTACATTGGTTTTTGTGACCGTTGGAAAAGGTGATGGGTTATGGGGGTATATCTGATGGATAGTGGATCGTAGATAATTTAAGAGATAGATAAACTTTAGGTGACAACATGAGGCATGAAATATGTTGTGCAGGATGATGAGAAATTATGATTTTTGTGGATCGATGCCCAGAAATCGATGATTGGGGTTGTTTTCTTCATGGTCGAGGTCATAGATAAAGGTTTAGATATGATTGATGGTGATGTTGGAATAGATGGAGAGAATATGGGAAACTAAGGTACCAAGTTTGAATAACCTGATTACTTGGTATATAGTTCAAAAAAACACATTTTTTAATTCATTGATACAACAAATAGGGTTTTGGACTAATATAAATATCACACGTCAGGGGGATTATCCCCATGTGTTTTGTAATGTTATTCATCCATCTTGGTGTATATAGGGAGTACATTCATAGGAACTTGAGTATGTATACATGCTATGTACAACAATCCCACAAGTCACGTACCCCTCAGTAGTACATGACACAAGTATATAGGTACATACAAAGTACCTCACCCAACCCTACACATCATATACCCCTGGTGAACACATTTTTTATTTTTTACAGGGTGATTTAACTACCTTATCTCCTTTCTTGGGATTATAATTGGTCCCAAAACTATTCCTTTTTTATTAAAATTCCACATGGGATGCAATGGTGGACTTTGTTTCAATATCAAAGATATGATGTGAGGTGGTGTTAGCAGGGTACTTATTTTATAATGGTTAACTAACATCTAGATTCAAGTGTGATCTCCATAGAAACATTAGGGTTAGAACCCCCCTGATGTCGCATATATGTTTGGGTGTGGATTCCCCACTTATTTCATACAGATAAGGTTGATACCCCCCCCCCCCCCCCCCCGTACCCACTAGGGGAATGAGTCTTCTATTTGTAGAGTCATCACCCCCTCATCTACAAGCTCAAATGAGGAATGGTTCCTCCACTGTGGTTGGTACTCCCTTAGTCATGGCATTCCATCGATGAGGCATTGGTTCACCACTATAGATCTGGTGAGGTTATGTTGGGCTATTAACATCAAGACAACACTAATTTATTCTATTTTGGGAAGACCCATCATCTTTAGCTGGTTGTGAAGATAAGTTTGTAAAGGATAAAGCCTTATCAACGTGTTACTTTGTTGTTTTTGGGTGTTGGAGGTGTTCTATAGGATGATTGAGGAGGTTTGGGTATGGTTGGAGGTTCATCAGAGCTAGTGTAGGAAATTCACATTATGAAAGAGGTACATGACATAAATTGGTAGCTCGCAACTTGTGTAGTCAGCTAGTTTTACCTCTTGTATGTGGTTGAGGGGGAACCCATGAAACAAATTCATGTTGTGAAATTAATTCATGAAATGTAATTAAATAAATGTCAAGGTGATGTAAATTTCAACAAAAGTTATGATTTTTTGGAAACCTGTGGGTTTCACATCATAAATGGAATACATGACATGAAATCGGTGGGGTCCAGATTATTTTATAACCCCTTCAACTGATTCTTTTCATTCATCCACACCTATCTCTCTCTCTCTCTGGAGGAACAATAAGAACCTTTGAAATATCTTACATACCTATTCATGTAACTTCAATTTGATGTGTTCTGGTGGTTATTCATTGGAGATCTATGGTGAGTTCTCCTCTTAATCCCCTTGTTTCCCTTCTAATCTTCTTCCAGGATTCACTATGGTGGGTTTTTTTTGGTGTGGGGTGTGTGTTGGCTGTGTTTTGATGGATCGTTAGTGGAGTGTAGGTTGATCCATGGTTTTTTTTGTGGTTGTGTTTTTCATAATTTTCTTCTTCATCATGTGGTGTGTAACGAGTTGGAAAAGCTTCTTTGAGGTAGGGAATCCCTCATTTATCACTTTTTTGTATCATGTAAGAGGGGTTTTATCTTTCTTATCTATGGGGGATGGTTTTACTGGCTTAATTAAAGATAAATAATTGAATAATTTAAATTTAATAGTAAAGGGAAATGATTTGCATGTTTTTATAGCTTTGATATTATTGTGATGTTATGTTTGTATGGGGTGAATTCCCCACTTAAAATTGTGGCTGTTGGGAGCCTTTTATTTCATTGTATTTGTTGTGATGTGAAAACCATGTTGCATGCTATTGTGATATCACCCCAAAATAAAAATTATCTAACCACTTATCTTTGGCTAGTGAAATGGTTTCCCATGGATTTATAGCTTGTGTGTTAATTCCCCTAAAATAATGTAACATTTAATAAAATCCCCTTTATTGAATATATAAAATAGTATTTGATATGTTGTGATGTGTGGTCATGCTTATGGGGCAGTAATCTGTGGTTGTGATGCAGTGTGAAGTGATGTGTAGTTTGTTTGGCTGTGCTTTTGGGGAAATAGGTTAATGTTTGTTTGGCAATGCTTTTGGGGTGTCGAGGTGATAGTTGTTTGGTCATACTTTTAGGGAAGCAAGGTGATGGTTGTTTGGTCATGATTTTTGGGTGGTGAGGTAATGGTTTGTTTGGTTGTTCTTTTGGTATGGTGAGGCGATAGTTTGATGGGGATGATGAGTTGCTTGTAATATGTGGTTTCTTTGTGCTATATTCATGGGTAATGATAGAATAATTACTCAATAGTGCTTAAAATGGATGGGTTTTTGGTTTGGTTAATGGTATGGAAATTATTAATAAACAAATAAATGATAGGTTGTGTGGTTAAATGCAGTTTTTGGTAAATAATAAAATGAATAGGTTTGATAATGGGATTGTGTGGTTTGTGTGATATGTGTATTGTGGTTTGTGTGGTGTTATTCATTTATAGGTGGTAAAAAAAGTGGTAGTGTTGTGAGTTGGTTAGTGTTTTGTTGTGAACCCATAGGTCGGTCTTGTGTATGGATTATATATATATACTTGTATATTCCTAGTCATTTCTATACGTGTCTCACCCACGTTGAGAACTATGTTCTGATACCCATATTTTTATATGGAGGGTATTTTTTCCAACATCCTGGTGATGAGGATGTATGGCTAGCTACACGCTCTTCCCCCTCTCTCTTCCAGGCAAGTAGATATGAATAGGATATAATGGTCAGAGGTTTTTTAGTGAACTAAGGGATGAAATATGTGTTTTTGGGTGAGATGTGATAAAATTGTGTTGTGGGACAGTGACCTAGGTGTTTTTGGTTGATATGTGATATGGCCTTATTGTGGGGTGGTGTCCTAGGTGTTTTCAGGTGAGATGTGATATGTTCATAATGTGGGGATGCTTATGGTGGGATTTATGTATGGTAGGAGGATGGTATGAGGTTGATTTCCTTTATGTCCATGATACCCTACTACTCTGGTTATGGTTGTGATGTGATGACCTAGGTGTCTATGATTAACATGTGAAGTGATCATGTGTGTGGAGCGGTGTTATGTTTTATTCGAAAGAGATGGGAGTGTCAGGACATATGAAGTTGTGGTGTGAGAGTGTAAAATCAGTGGGAAAGTGGTGTGGGGTAACCTTTATCGATATGCTTCTTATTATATTATTATATTTGGCTTGTGTTATTTGATGAGCATTCCTTGGTGAGGTTGGGATGGATACTTGACCTGTTTAGGTTCTGTTGGTTTTGTTGTTTTCTCACAAGTGCATTAGTATGCTTCTTTCACATGTGTATGAGAGACTTTGGTTTTCATATTGAGTATACTTATGTGATCACCCTATGTATATAAACTGGTTTTCAGGTTTTTGGGAGGATTATGTGGATTGTGATGGACATTACTAGGTTGGACCTTACGATAGTTTCTATGTCTCTTCTTTAGCTTTGATTTTGGGTATTTGCTTTTGGAGACTTTTATTTGTATTAGTTTTATTTATACATGTATTATGGGATGATTTTGGTTTCTTTTTATATTATGTCATGTGTTTTCTTTTGGATGATTCATCTTATCTTCTAGTCCTATATTATTATAGAGGGTAATGCCTCCCATGTTATGATATTTTTATACCCTCAGTACTAGTCACCAACTCAGGGCCTATTGGAGGAGGGACTTGAGGGGTCATTATCTCTCTCCCCTCATTATAGTATCTTTGGTAGTAGAGGGTCGTGATATAGTAGTATCAATGGGAATGGTTGGAAAATAGGATGGATTTTGGAGTTAGTCATGGTGAGGATTTCATGGTTTGGTATGGAAATAGTGTCGGTTGACCTTGGTTCATGACACATTCCATAGATATTGATACAAGATTTTAGGCCCCCTGTGTTTCAGTGCACAAACTATGAGTTTATTGAACGACCAAGTGAGGTGGGCCTATTTACAGGGTAGATACCTAGGAGAGATACATGCATCATGATGACTTATGTTCCTATTTGAGTTAGGTTGTTTTGGGAATTTTAAAATGAATAAAGTGGATTAAAATGAATCTAAATAAAATTACATACTACTCAATCTTAGGAAATATTTTTTTCCACTTGTATATATGGATCCAAGATGTCATCATAATGTGGTTCATTCCATAGAGGTTTAGCACTGATCTAATTGATCACCATAGGGTTGATCTAGAATAGGATGACGAGTCTTTATAGAGGACCTTTTTCACTTTCTAGTGGCAGACTTTGGGGAAGTAAAAGGTCGGTGTTTCAGATTTGGAGATAGAGAGATGGATAGAGGAGCTCGAGATCTCTTCCAGTTTGATCCAAGACTAGATGGGATACTGGGTCCCTTTAGCAGTTAGTCAGATGTGGGGAACTATGTTTAAATAGTGGAAGTTGTATCTGGTTGAGTATAAGGAGGCAGATGTTTCATGGGTCTAATTTTAGAAAGAGTTATAATTTGAGTTCCTTTCGTCGACTATGAAGGCAGTGAAGAGGTAGGAGATTCTTTCTCTTCAATTGGGGAGTATGTCAGTGCGAGATCTAGGAATCAAATTCAATGACCTTCAATACTTTTCCCAAGATCTTTTTCTAGATGATAAGTCTCTTGGTATATGTATTGAGGAGGCACTTAATCCTTTTATCCAGTATACAGTTACTCCTTTTATGTTTCCAACGTATCTAGAGGTTTAGAAGAAGGCAGTGGTGATCGAGTTGATGCACTCATGAGGAGGTTTAACATGATAGGGGAATTAGTAGGGTTCCTCAAGGATCAAGGTTTTCTTTATATTTTCTCAAGAACCAAGACCTTTGAGGTTTCGACCAGTAAGGATTTGACCTTAGAAACTTCCCTTCTTTCCTTCTAGGGCCAATGGTTTCATGTTTTTCCAAATGATATCATTCTATTGTGCTTTGTCTATGGGGTTTGTTTCCATCACCAGAATCAGTTACCAGTGGTTCTTCAAACTTAGTTTAGTGGAGGTGGACAGGTTCAGTGTCATCCTCAATAGCAGTTTTTTGGGATATCATTTCAACAGTAGGGGAATAAGGCTTATACTCTACTGAGGGGAGATTGAGAAGGTAAAGGTCGACTTCGAGATGTTCCTTGAGTCTAGGGATCTCGACCCGAGTTTTTTCATGTATTTAGTCATTATTAGAGAGGTATATGAGTTGTGTGTGGTCATTTTCATGCAATAGAGGCAGCATTTCTAGAGGGGGTAGAGATCATTCAAGGTATGATCAGTTTTTCATGTACCCTAGTTTATTCCTTTTATGATTCAAGATATTCACACTCATTTGTTTCACCCACTATATTTCATGCTCTATGACTATAAATAGAGAGGATTCTCATGCCTCTAGTATTGACTACATCAGTAGGAGTCCAGAGCATCTTGTTTGATGTGTTTTTTAGGTATAGACTGATAATGGGGTCACATCAGTATTTTGGGGATATTTTCTTTCTACATATTTATTCATATGATGTAATATTAGGAATTTATTTTTTGTATTATATACATGATTTTATCGACTAATTTCATAGTAGATTCATGTTCTTAGATGTGGATGGACAGCGTATGGTGTTCATTGGCAAGCTGGATTGTTGGGTGGGTGGTCAGCATGTGGGGCCCCTTCATTATTTGATGGTGGAGTTGTTTGTAGGATATCGGGTTAGGGGTGTTCTTGGGGTTATGGAGGTATTCCTAGATGGTTTCCCAGAGGAGGTTATGACACTAACTACTCAACATGAAGCTAAATTTGGGATAGAGTATAGTCAGGAGAATATCCGATTTTGATGGCTCCCTATTGAATAGAGCCTATAGATTTGCATGGGTTAAGGATTTAGGTGGATGATCTAATGTGGAGGGGTTTCATTTAACCTAGTGTGTCATCGTGGGGTGCTCCAGTTTTGTTCTCTAAGAAGTTTCATAGTATAATGAGGTTGTGTATAGACTATTAGAGGTTGAATCAAGTGAAATTCAAGAACAATTACCCTCTTCTAAGGATAGATGATTTTTTCGACCATATGAGAGGGGTGAGTTGGTTTTATAAGATCGGACTATGGTATGGATATCACTAGTTGAGGGTGAAGGAGATGGATATCCTAAAGGCTGCCTTCAGATGTAGGTATGGGAACCTCAAGTTCATAGTTATGTCATTCGGTATTATGAACACACTAGTTGTGTTTATAGGGATTATGAAATCTGTGTTCCATGAGTTCCTAGACCAGTTCATCATTGTATTCATCGATCATATCTTGATCTACTTGAAGTCGTGGGTGGAGGATTTCGATCATCTCTAAGTTGTTTTTTGCATCCTTCAACACCACCAGAGTTATGGAAATTTGTCCAAGTGTGAGTTTTGGATTCAAGTGATGTGTTTCCTTGGGAATTTGGTGTCTCAAAAGGGTATTTAAGTGGACCCATTAAAGGTTGAAGTAGTTTTTTCATGGGAATCACCCAAGAACATGGAAGAGTTTTATATCTTTCTTGGTCTTACATGATATTATCAGAGGTCTATTCCAAATTTCCCTTGAGTTTCATCCCTACTGACAACATTTTCTAAGAAGCACGAGGCTTTTGTGTGGACTGATCAGTGCCAAGCAATGTTTGGTTACCTGAAGGGGAAGTTGTTTAGTTCTCAAATTCTTTAGTTTCCTAAGGAGGGGGTGATGTTTGAGGTGTTGTTTGATGCTTATCATATAGGATTGGTATGTGTGTTGATGTAGAAGAGGGAAGTGATCACTTATGGGTCTAGGTAGTTGCATCCCCATAAGCGTAACTATGACACCCATGATTTGAAGCTAACAGTGGTTTTGTTTGCATTGAATTTTTGGTGGAATTACCTCACTGGGGATCTCTTTATAGTCTTCATATATCACAAGAGTTTAAAGGTGTATCTTTTCTCAGAGTAATTTTCAATTTTTAGAAGAGGAGGTGGATGTAATTTCCTCAGGATTATGATTTTGAGATCTACTAAACCTTAGGAAAAGGTAATATTGTGGTTGATGCTTTGATCAGGAAGTCATGAAGGATGTTGTTCAGAAGACTAGGGATGTTTGGAAAGGAATTGAGGAGTTAGAATCCTTTCACTTGGATGCAAGGGTGGATGGTGGTAGAGGCTATTTGTTTCATATGATGATGCAGTATTCTCTAATATAGCAGGTGGATGATTCTCAATGGGGAGACTTAGAGGCAGTGGCGATGCATGATTGAGTTGACCATGGTGATGCTCTGAATGGATGGTTAGAGGATAGTTAGAAACATATGTTGTTTCATGGGAGGTCATTTATTTTGGTAATGATGTGCGAGGGAATCCTTGATGAGTTTAATAGCTTGACTTTGGATGTACACCCAAGAGTATCCAAGATATACCATGGCTTGAGGATGTATTTTTTTTGTCTCGGGATGAAATGGGTGGTGGAAGAGTTTGTGGTGAGGTGTTTGGTTTGCCAGCAGGTAAAGGTCGAGCATCGTGTTCCTGGCAGTTTGTTACAGACTTTGGATGTTCCCAAATAGAAATGGGATAACATCTCAATGGATTTCCTCACAGGTTTACCCTAAACTCAGAGTGGTTGTGATGTTATATGGGTGATCGTGTATTGATTGATAAAATCAACCCACTTCTTAGAAATCAAGGAGTCGGGCGTAGTGGATGATTTTATAAAGAGGTATATGGATGAGGTGGTGCAATTTCATGGGGATCTAAGGTCCATTGTCTCAGATTGTGATGTATGATTTACCTCGTGAGTCTGTAGGGGATTATAGTATGCTTTTTTCACTCAGCTACACCTCAACACTTCTTTCTACCCTCATACGGATGGGTAGATGGATCAGACTATCTAGACATTGGAAGATATATTACAGGCATACATCTTGGACTTTTGGAGATCATGGGCATGACACTTTCCCTTGGTTAATTTTATTATAATAATATATATCACTCATCCATCACCATGGCCCTATTTTAGGATTTGTACAAGAAATCATGTTGTTTTCTATTATACTGGATGGAGGTTTGGGAGGTAGGAGTTCTTGGTCTTGATGTGCTTCAGAGCATGACAAAGAAGGTTCATCTTGTTTATGAGAGTATGAAAACAGTGCAAGACTGGTATAAGTCTTATGTTGATCGCAGAAGGAGGCCCTTGAAGTTTGAGGTTAGAGACCATATATTCTTGAAGGTTTCCCATCAATGTGGGAAGTGGAGGTTTGTAAGGGGGGTGATCTTTCTCTTAGGTTTTTTGGACCCTTTGATGTGATGGGTTGAGTTGGTGAGGTGGAATATCGGTTGGAATTTCCACCAAGACTGGTGAGGAACCATGATGTCTTCCATGTCTCTCATCTGTCTCGGTATCTTAACGATAACTCTCATGTCATTAACTAGGGAGAGTTGGATAATTAGGATGATGTGACATTTTTGGAGCACCCAATGGATATCAAGGATAATCATGATAAAGTGATGTGAGGATGAACCATCCCTTTGGATCGCATGTTGTAGAGGCATGGTTTTCTGGAGGAGAGTACCTATGAACATGAGGCGCAGATGTGTGGCCAGTACCCGTAGCAATTTTGAGTTTTACCTTACCCTATTTTTCTTTTTATGTGATGTTTGGATCTTGTTGTGTTATGATATTTTTTGTTTTCATGATGTGTGATGTGTGATAAAGTTCCAACATATGGAAAGGGGAGGACCTGATTCCTAATCGAGATGCATTAACTGTGATGTGATTAAACCCGAGTGGGCAAGTTAGTGCTGCCCAAAGCGGGTAGTATCTTGACATGGAGGATGGAATTCCCTAATTCAAGTGTTCAGGGTGGTGAAATTTTTCAATTGTAATAGTTTTTTGTTTGGGCTGTGTGGAGGTTGAGATGGTTGTGCATTGGTTGTGTGGAGGTGCGGTTGTGTGAAAGGAGGTGGTTTATGGTTTTGTAGTGTTTGTGTGGTAGTGTAGTTGTGTGAAAGGAGGTGGTTTAGAGCTATGTAGTGTGTTTTGTGGGTGTTTTGGTTGGAATTTTTGTCTATTGGTAACTTTGAGAAGTAATGATATCCTTGAGAGGTATCTCGCAGGGTGATTATTTTGAACCCTTTCCTTCTAGTCTTGGTGTTGGATTCTCAAGGGTAAAAATCCTTTGAGAGGTATCGTTTGAGCGGTGTGGTTGTGTGAAAGAAGATGGTTTATAGCTATGTAGTATGTTTTGTGGGTGTTTTGGTTGGAATTTTTGTATATTGGTAACTTTGAGGAGTAATGAGATCCTTGAGAGGTATCTCGCAGGGTGATTATATAGAACCCTTTCCTTCTAGGCTTGGTTTTGGATTATCAAGGGTGAAAATCATTTGAGAGGTATCATTTGAGAAGTGTGGTTGTGTGAAAGAAGGTGGTTTATAGCTATGTAGTGTGTTTTGTGGGTGTTTTGGTTGGCATTTTTGTCTATTGGTAACTTTGAGGAGTAATGAGATCCTTAAGAGGTATCTCGCAGGGTGATTATTTGGAACCCTTTCCTTCTGGGCTTGGTTTTGGAGTCTCAAGTGTGAAAATCATTTGAGAGGTATCTGATGTAACAGCTTGTGCCTTCTCGGCCCATTACTTTGCCGGTTTTGGGTGTTGTAGGTGTTTAAAAGGAGGTTTGAGGAGGCTTGGTGGTGGTTAGAGGTGAAGTATAGGTGGTACAGTAAATTCACATCAGGAAAGAGGTACATAGTGTGAATTAGTGGCTCACAACTTGTATAACTGGCCATTTTCATGCCTTGTATGTGGCTGAGGGAGAACCCGTGAAACAAATTCATTTCATGAAAGTAATTCACTATGTGTAATTAAATAAAGATTGAGGCAACATGAATTTTAGTGAATGTTGTAATTTTTGGGAAACCTATGGATTTCACATCGTGAATGGAATACACAACATGAAACCAGCAAGATCCAAGTTATTTTATAACCCTTTCGGTCAATTCTTTTCATTCTCCCACAACACACACACTCTCTCTCTCTCTCATTCTAGAGGAAACCTAGGCACCTTTAGAGGATCTTCCTTCCCTTTTCTTCATGATTCAATTCTACAGGTTTTGGTTGTTGTTCATTGGAAATATGTGGTGAGTTATCCCCTTTATCCCCTTGTCTCCCTTTTGATCTTCTTCCAAGCTTCGCTATGGTAGTGTATTTTTTGTTTCAGGTGTGTGTGGGCTGCGTTGTGATCGATCTTTGGTGCGGTGTGGGTTGATCTACAGGTTTTTCATGCGGTTGTGGTTTGCGGGCATTTCTTCTTCGCATTGCGGTACACAGTGAGTTTTCAAAGCTTCTTTGAGGTTGTGAATCCCTCGTTTCTCACTTTTTTGAATCACGTGAGAGGTTTTTTCTCTTTTTATCTATGGGGGATGGTTGTTTTGGCTTAATTAAAGATAAATAATTAACTAATAGAAATTGAAGGGGAAATGGGAATGATTCGCATGATTTTATATATTTTATATTATTGTGATGTTGTATTTATACGAGCTGAATGTCCTACTAAAAATCGTGGTTGTTGGGAGCCTTTTCTTGCACTATAGTTGTTGTGATGTGGAAACCTTGCTGCATGTTGTTTTGATATCACCCCAAAATAGAAATTTTATAACCACTTATATTCGTCTAATGAAATGGTTTCCCCTAGATTTATGGCTTGTGTTAACTCCCTTAAAATAATGTAAAATGTTATAAAATCCCATTTGTTAAATTTTTAAAATGGTTTTTGATGTGTTGTGATGTGTTGTCATACTTTTGGGGTGGCATTGTGTGGTTATGATGCGGTGTCGGGTGATGTGTGGTTTGTTTGGACATGCTTTTAGGTGGCAGGGTGATGGTTTTTTTGCCCTGATTTTGGGGCGACAAGGTGATGGTTGTTTGGCCATGCTTTTGAGGCATCGAGGTGATGGTTTTTTGGCCATGATTTTGGGGATACAAGGTGATGATTTGTTTGACCATGTTTTTGGTGTGGTGAGGCGATGATTTGATGGGAATAATGAGCTACTCATGATGTGTGATTTCTTTGTTCTAAATGTATGGGTAGTGATGAAATAATTATTTAATAATGCTTAAAATGGATGGGGTTTGGTTCGGTTAATGGGATGAAAATGATTAATGAAAAAACAAATGATGGGTTGTGCGGTTAAATGTGGTTGTAGGTAAATAATGAAATGAATGGGCTGGATAATGGAATTGGTTGGTGGTGTGAAATGTAGTTTATGGTTTGTGTGGTGTTATGCATTTAGAGGTGGCAGTGAAAGTGGAAGTGTTGTGAGTTGGTTAGCGTTTTGTTGTGAACCCATAAGTTATCATTGTGTGTGGCTTATATATACACACACATGTATATTTCTTTTGATTTCTATATGCACCCCACCTGCATCAAGAAGTATGTTTTAACACCCATATTTCCATACGGAGGGTGTTTTTCTAACATCTCAATAATTAAGATGGATGTATGGCTACCCGCTCTTTCCCACTCTCTCTTCTAGGTGAGTAGATATACACAGTCTGTGATGGACAGGGGTCTGTTAGTTCACTAGGTGATGACCCGGGTGTTTTTGAGCAAAATGTGATATGACCTTGTTGTGGGGAGTTGGCCTAGGTGTTTTCAAGTGAGATATGATATGACCGTGATGTGGGGTGGTGGCCCAGGATTTTTCGAGTGAGATGTGATATGTTCACATTGTAGGACGGCTTATGGTGGGGGTCGTACATGGTAGGAGGAGGGTATGAGGTTGATGTCATTCATGTTCATGATACCCTACTACTATGGTTATGGTTTTGATGTGATGGCCTAGTGTTTGCGGGAAATATGTGATGTGACTATGCTTGTGGGGCGGTGGTATGTGTTATTCTGAAGAAATGGGAGTGCCCGAACGGACTTGGTTGGAGTGTGAGAGAGGAAAATTAGTGGGAAAGTGGTATGTAGTACCCTTTATCAATATACTTCTTATTATAATATAATATTTGGCTTGCATTATTTGGTGAACATGCCTTGGTGAGGTTGGGATGGATAGTTGACCTGTTTTAGGTGGTGTTGGTTCTGCTATTTTCTCACGGGTGCATTAGTATGCTTCTTTTACATGTGCACGAAAGACTTTGGTTTTCCTACTGAGTATACATGTATGCTCACCCTATATATATAAACTGATTTTCAGGTTTCCTGAAGGATTACGTGGACTATGTTGGACATTACTAGCTCGGACCTTAGGATAGTTGTTGTCTCATTGCTTTAGCTTTATTTTTGGGTATTTAATTTTGGAGACCTGTATCAGTTTTATTTATACATTCATTGTGCGATGGTTTTGGTTTCTTTGTATATTATGTCACGAAGTTTCTTGTGGACGATTCATCTTATCTCTCGATCCTATATTATTACAAAGGGTAATTCCTCCTATTTTATAATTTTTTTCTACCTTTGGTGTTAGTCGCCAACATGGGGTCTGCCGGAGGCGGGACTCAAGGGGTTATCATCTCTCTCCCCTCATTGCTTCCTTTTATATATATACTCACCCCTGCACGAGCTTTGCCCATATGTGTTGTGTCTTATGCACACGATAAACAGTTATACAATGAGTTTGGTGAGCCTGGTGCTGGTAGAGCTTAGCGATACTTGGCGATGGTGGCTGCAGACGGTGATTGGTTTCAGAGTTAGTGAGTAAGACTCTTTTTCCTCATCAATTGATAGGTTGGGACTCCCTTTATTTCCTGTTGGGCATGTATTTTTTCCACTTTCGCGCTTTGGATATATTTACATTGATGCACTTTGGTTGTTCTTAGAGGTTGTTACATGCATTTGTTTCCTCTTGAGTTGGTATTTGTTAATCATCTTGCATGTACTTGGAAGTGTGTGGGGGGGGGGGAGATTCATTAGCTTAAGGTATCTCATTCCAGTGATATGACTATTTGGTGCTAGTCGTCGGTCCTAGCCAATTGGAGGCGAGTTTGTGATGGTACACTCGACTTACTATCGGCCTAAGTGGGCCCCCGGTGGGTCGGGTCGTGTCAAAGATGGGAGGACCTGTTACAATTTGAGGCTTCTACCTCCAGACTTTCAAGCTATGTATTAGAGTCATTGTGTCTCTGAGCTTTTTAGCCATGTAAGAGTTCTCTCAACTCAATTGAAAAGAGAGATTATCCAGAAATCAAATAAGAATAGAATTGGAGGTTGTATGTCTTTCTCATTGATTTTCATTGTTAACATGCATTAAATATATGAGTTATCAAGCTATTAAATATTGAAATCTCAAATGAATCCTTTCTTTTTATCCATGATCTCAAAGTTATTTTAATTTATATTCCCTAAATTTTTATGACACAATTGGTTCTCTTATTCCACAATTATAAAACACATTAACGAGACAATATTTTACGAGTTTTGCCACAAATATTTTCTAGATCATTTTTGTGCATCTTTGAGCCAAAATTGGCAATTTTAGTTTAAATACTCGAGTTTTGAGAATTTGGTACCAACTGTGACATTTGTTTTGTTTTTGGGAAGAAACAAGTTTTTTTAATAAAATGTCAATGATTTTAACTATAATATCATGTTAAAAGAAAAATAGGTTTAACATTGAAATTTGAGCGATTTGTGTCACCATAAATTAATAAGTGCAATTTAGGAAAAATATTTTAAAATATTTTAAATTGGACTATTGTTTTATATGAGTTTAAATTGTTCAATTTGTACGTGATGAGATCTATAAAAATATAAAAAAACACACAAACATACATGCACCAGAGACTCGAAATTGTGGAATTTGTTGAAATCTGGGTGTTAATTTGATGTTAATATTATGCTTTTGGTGGAGGTTGGCCTGACATCGTCCTGACCGTTCGATTAATCCACTGATGGATGTGAGCCGCTCGATCCTTTCATAATAGGGCCAAAGGGGCCGTTCGAACTAGACAGAGCCGCGACTTCTTCGAGAGGCTTCTATTCCGAACCCTAGGTGTCGAGCGTTGGTCTTAGCTGGCCATTCGTACGATTCTGTTGGAACGGAGCACTGCAGGTTAGTCCGAGAGACCTGCACATGGATCGGGTGCTCTATTGAGGATTTGATTTCTTATTTCGATGCTTCTTGGAGATTCGGTGGTTACCGATTACAGATCTGGAGTTGTCTGGTGTTCCGTTGGAGCTTGTTGCTGCTGCGATTTTTAGTAGATTAACAGTGCTGCAATGTCGCTGCCTGTTCGTGTGCGGTGAGCTGATGCGCTAAATGGAGTTCTCTCGGTGGCCGTCGCATGAGGCTTGGGTTTGTGTAATCGCTGCTTTTTAGTTTGCTTGTCGCTGATGGTTTATCACCTATTTGAAGTGTGGTTCGCTGGTGCTCCGTGTTGACACCGGGTTCAAGTGGAGAGGCTGATATCGTGTTGTCTTATGCTGCTATCGAAGTCCAGGTTGAAGGCAGATTGGCTTCTCTCGCTGGTTTACTGGAGCTTCATACGAGGCAGGGGATTGAGCTCGGTAGTTTACAGATCTGTTTACTGTATCTAATGATTTCATCGAGTGCTTCTCAATTATGTCGATCAAATTTCTATTCATCTTTTTTGAAAGAACCAAATGATGGAATGTTGAAGATAAGACTTTAAAGCGTTCTTGAAGATCCTTATGAAGTCTGTATGTGTTGAAACCTTGGATGGAGGATAGAAGATCTTTAGAAGCCCGTGGATTGAAGTGGGAGGAGATGTTTCTTGAATCAAGATGCAGCTGGCAGCATCGGTTCGTAGGTT
The DNA here is from genome assembly GCA_963277665.1 of Viscum album. NCBI lineage: Eukaryota > Viridiplantae > Streptophyta > Magnoliopsida > Santalales > Viscaceae > Viscum > Viscum album. The sequence continues at coordinate 941,232,142 of OY728165.1, forward strand.
GCATGAGGCAGTACCTCTAGTTGTTCAGAAGACCCACCGGTCAGTCGGTGGGAGTAGACAGTGAGCAGCAACCTCTAGGTAGGTCACTGGCTACGCTAACCGGTGGCGTCGAGCCAGAAGATCCGAGGCTGCATTTATGATGGTCAAAAGCGCTCCCGCTCGGCTCTTTAATGCTTTGGGTCGATCAATGGTGCTCTTTAATGCTTTGGATCTATCAATGGTGCTCTTTAATGCTTTGGTTCGATCAGTGGTGCTTGGATCTCAACAATTGTATTGTGCAACAACTCCACGCTTGAATCATCACTGAAGCTCTAGCTTTCTCCAAACCCTCTTCGTAGAGAGCAAACCTTATCTCAATCCAAAAGGCCTCTCTCCTTTGTCTTTATCTCTTTCAATACGTATTCATCTTTTTAGAGTGATAGAAGACCAACTTCGTGTAAAGGATTTGGGCTAGCAAATCTCTCCTCTCTCCTCATATTCTCAAGGTGTTCACAACCATAAGTGAAAGACGTGTGCTCCCGGCAGGCAAAGTGAGGGAAGTGATTTCTTATCATAACCGTTAAAAGGCAAGACAAGTGGTTATTGAGCATACCTTAAAATTAAGGGAAGTTTGGTTCTTGGATATATGTTAAAACTAAAGGAAGTTGGTTCTTGAATTTTCATTAAAACCAAGAGACATCTTAATAAGTCAACTCTAATTGAGAGGTGGAGACTTGGGGCACCTTGTGCGTTATTGTTGAACTCTATCAATTTTGTTTGTCTATCTCTTTACTTTTCGGCGTTGCATCATTCAATATCAGTGCACACAATTGCATAAATACGGTATAAATACGGTACAATCGTTTCTACACTTAAATCTGCTTTGATACTATCTATTTAATTTGTATCATATTTATCGATTATCGCTTAATCGATTTCATCGTTTTAATTTCTTTATCTTTATGAAATTGTTTCATTTTAAAATTGTCATTTGCTTTTATTGCATTAATTTTTATAAGTCAATTCACAAACACTCCTGTCATTTTCACTCTGTCCAACATTTCATATCAAAAGAGATCTTTATATTTATTTCAAAACACAAATGTTTTCAAAAATTGGTTTTGTTTTTTAAAATCTTCATCGATTTCTCTAACACCTTCGATTTTAGATACTTTACCTTTTTATTATGTATTTTGAAGTTATATAATACTAGAGTTGGGTTTCAGGTGTTTCTAGATAGTTTTGGAAGGAGTTTTTGAGGGTGAACAGTTTGAGCACAGTTATAGAAAACTGTGCACTTTCTGTAGGAAATCGTGTCAGAAGTTTTGAGTCATTGAGCAAACGCACAGTTGACACACTGTTTGACCAAACTGTGCGAATGCTTAGGACAAACAATGTGAGTGGAGACAGTGGAAAAAAGGACGGTTGGTGCACTGCAACATTTCTGACTAGGTGCTCCCTCACGTGACTAGACAAGGTTGACTATGTGACCTTAGGCACGCCTCCCCGTACATCAGACACCGCCGACTAGCAGTGAGGGTGGAGAATATAATGGGGAGACTATACCCTCTGGAATAGAGTTGCAATAACAGAGGAAAGAACATATAGATAATCAACATGCAACCAAGAAGATATCGAACAATCCAATAATAAAAGAAACAACGTAATGATAAGCTGAATGTAGCTTAATGACATACTGAAAGTCATACAAATAAATGACTAAACATAAAGATAAAAAACTCTAAAAGCCCCAGTTTTGATCCCTAAGTCGGCCCTGTTCTCAAACTCCAACCCATCCAGCAAACAATCAACCAACACATGGCCTCTTGCCATTGTCCATACCTGAATCCATGAAATTTGTATGGGTACCAAACGCCGGCTGAAGGTACTAGGGTCACAACAGAAGTCGGTGGGTCAGTGATTTTAAAATTTTTCATTGTTGGGACGATGAGGCTTGTCGTCTCCGACGATCCGAGCTCCGGTACAATCCGAGGATGTCGCGTAATTAATCAGAGTAGTAAAAATAAAACTAAAAATATACCTTTTTTCAGATTTGAAGCTGCGCTCACCATCTCACTGTTGCCAGCGATCGTTGCTTGAAGAATCCAAAGTAGGATCACTCTAAATCATCCACACGCGCTTCAAAAATTTACGGGAGCGTTGATCATCGAATTTCGGGTGCTAGCGTGGAAATCCAATGACGTCTTCAACACCCCGACTATCACCGTATCGACGTACCTTCGATGCATGAAGAAGTACCCGATCCGATTGCCTGGATCGAGAGTTTCTCTCTCTAGAAAGCGGGAGAGGAGAGCGAGATGCTATGAAATTCTCATCATGAATGGTATATGAGCCAAAACCACTCTCCTCTATTTATAGTGGATGTTCACATACGCGGTTTGGGTTTCCCGAGCCCCCATTTATTAAACGCCCACTAAATAAACAATTATGACGAACTAAACTGTGTCAATATTTTTTATTATTTTATCACATACCTGTATATTAAATATATATTACGTGATAAACCTGAGTCATTAACTCAACTCATAATTCCTGCTAATATTAAACAAACCTGAAATATTAAAATAATATGCGTTCGATTAATATTATTCCTCATATTTACTTAACTTGTAAATACATTTAATAAATAAATTCAATACCAATTATTCTTTACTTAAATAATATGAATTTATTTATTTATCGTTGTTTGATAACATGGAAAACACTCAGATCCTGTGGTGGGCCCCACAATGTCCGGTATAACTATTCAACTGAATATGGGAGATTCATGAATACACTATTGCGTGTGACCCTCTAAGCCCTTATCTCGATAGTAGTGAATAATATGCACAAATCAAGAGCGAAGTCTAGTAATCCATCAAGACCCCTAAAGAAATAAGGAAAGTCATAACAATGACAACCAAACTACAAACACACACTGTGTAATATAATCTCTTTGTCTTTAAATATCTCATAAAGTAGGACGCATACTTGTGTCATCATCCTTTTTTTGCTTTATTATTTGTTGACCTAACCGGATGAATATACCTTTCGACTACCTTGGCCAGAGATTTATAAAGGTATTATCATCCTAATCAACAAGACCCGAGATATATAAATTCCTTAACCCGAAAGCGACAAATCTTTTATTGACCATTCAACTAATGTCATACCACCAATGATGCACCCAATACAAACTACCTTACCACGATTTCATTATCATGGTTTTTACCTTGCATCGAAGTACGCGATAAAATGACACACATTGATAATGATCTCAAGTCAGGAGACTAATACACATGTCTGTAGATAGGAACAACCAATGACACCCAAAACATGTGATGTTCCTATTAGTGAGTCTATCCTCATGATCTCACTACTAGAGATCACTAAGTACAAACTTTATGAGAAGAAGTCTCAATACTTATGAGACTCCAACACCTAATAGTCAAACATCTACCGTGTCCAGTCAGTAAGATATATCTAGACCATAAGACCTTTGTTTAAGATTAATGTCATAGTATCTCGAGGTTCTCATTATAGCCTGGGATCTGCTATAACATTTTGATATGATAATTAATATATGAGCATTACCATTAAATAGTGGACGCAGAAAAGTCTACACTATAATGGTAAGAATACATCATGTACATCTAACTGTATAAATGAAATGATAATCTAAAAGTAATGTTATGTTGGGTCTAAGACACCCACTTTTACAACACTCTCACTTGCACTAGAGCCAACTTGCTAACGTACCTTGTTAGCTCTCACATGATAATGATCATGTTTTTGCTGAGTAATGACTTTAGTTGCTGGGTCTTCCACATTTCCACTGCGTGACTATTCTGCTATATGCGACCTCATCTCCTTGAGTAAAATTTCTCAAGAGATGGTGATTCACGCTCAAATTTACCCAAAAGAAGAAGGTAGGACGGTCCTTGTAGTCTAGCTTGGGTTGTCGAATCCTCAGAGACCTAAGAAGTAACCTATAGACACGTACATTCTATGGATTGTTTTTGGCTATGAAGTGGCCAACTTGGGTTGATTTTATATGGGTTTAAGTGAACTCTAAGATACTTAAGTGAATTCAATTTAAAAGAGTGAGTTGATCATAGGTTATCACTTGGGGTGGATTGAACGTATTTCCTTTTCAATGATTTTAATTTCTTATATTCGAGATGGGTTCATTTAAGAAGATAAAACAACATCATCACTTACTGGTTTAATACCTACACCCTTTAATACTAATAACCTATACACTTGAAGGATCAAAGTTTTGAGCACTTCAAGGTAAAGGTTCGTATTAGCACATGAAGTCTGTGGCCTTAAATTCAACAAGGACGATGGAGTTTAAAAATCATCAAATAAAAATCTCAATTAAAGAAGTGATTATACATTAATAAGGTGATAAATAACATCCAATCCAGCCCCTTGCTACTCCCTTGGATCAACCCGTAAGTGAGTTATCCCTCCATTGATGTTATGGTTTCAATGGAAGCGGGAAGTAGACTCATGAGGGAGGAATTGAAGAAGTAAAGAAAACAAATAAAAGAAAATGATCACTCCACCGTTGTGTGAATAATTTCACAAGGTTTAGTGTGAATAAATTCACACCTTGAACCAACAGTATCAAAGTGATATGAAGAACAACATAATAAGAGGAAAAGAAGAGATTTTATTAAGAAACTAAAGTGAATTGAACAACTTACATGTGAAAGACAAACTTTAGACAACAAAATCACAGCATAACATTACAATTGAACAAAGCATCAAAGATTCTCAACTACTCCACCACCACTGCCTTAAATATGCATTTTTGAAGGCTTGGTTCGAGCCTCCAATAGTCCAAGTCTTCTCAATTAATTGTGGTAGGCCATAGGTGGGTGGAAAGTTTGTGGAACTTGGACTTTTCCACATTTGACCCGAGGTGGCATCCAGCTTCTATCCACCGAACAGACGCGCTTGGAAGACCTTCTAGATGGAAGAATCAGAGTGGGTCATAGAAGAGGAAAATGGATCCCCAGATGTCTTCTAACCTCCTGTAAAATTTGGGCCCATTTGGATTTGTGTATTCGAAGATATGATTAGATTAGTGGACTGTTTTTCTGGGTCACAGAATCTGGCCCAGAATTTTATCTCTAATTTGGGCTGCCTAAATGACCACCATGGAGGTTTAATTAGAATTTTCTCATGAAGAGTTATTTGTTCCTATACATGTCTTATATCATCCCACGAAATTTGGGATTCATTGGGCCTGTATGGTGGGCCCCACATTCGAATCAGTGGGCTGGTGTCCAATCTGACTTCTCCAGAATTGTTTCCTTTCATCACAAAATATCCCCATCTTCTTCCATGAATTCTCCATTAATCCCTAAATGATACATGTTCATATTGAAGTGTAGATAAATTTCCGAAAATATAAAATTGAAAAATGGATAATTATATTCCTTAAAATCAGATGAATCATTAGGTACTTTAAATGATGTTAAAAAATGTACCACATAATAGTGCATTTTAAGTAAGAATTACAATCATAATGTGAAATGATGTTCAAAGTGTAAAATGCACTAAAATGATGATTATGAATAAAAAATCACATGAATATTATATAAATTAACAATGAATATTATCCTCATTTAGTGGCTAATCACACCCCCCAACTTGAGTTTTACTAGTCCCGAGCAAAATAAATCTCAACAATATGAAATTCGAATTCCTTTTTCCAAAAACATTTTAATACACAATGATCACCAGAAACCCTTATACCAAATAATCATGAAACCCATCAAAATATTTTAATACAAGATTGTTTCATAAGATGATCCCAATCCCAAGCTCATTTCTTTGTTCAAATTCATTGCCATATTTCATCCAATATCAATTAAGTATAAGGATGTGTTGTGCATCACAATAGACATGGGGGTTCATCTTTATTCAAGGGGGAAATGACGGAAGCGCTAGGTGGAATCACATTTCAATATTAAGATGAGTATTCAATTTTTTTGTATCATATTTTTTTGTTTTTTTTTGTTTTTTTTGCAATTTTTCCATGGTAATTGAAATTGCACTCAAAAGAGTCAAACCCTGTAGCGAGACTTTGCCGATGACTCCCAGGCTCAAAGACCTTAGGACACCAAGTGAAGCCCACATACTCGGGAATCATCTCGAGTTAACTCAGTCAAAAACAAATTCAAATTACCAAAAATAGAGATAAAATTACTAACTCTGGGCCAGAAAACTATGGAGTCACGATCCCCAAGTGCCGAAAGCCACACATTAAGTCATTTCATTGCTCTATGCGCAATTTTTTTTAATATTTTTTGAATACTCATATTAAACTAAAATGATCACCAAACCTATGCTATTTATTTAGGGGACCCCATGAACTCAAACTAATACTTCACTATCCAAAGGACGTGCATTGTGATCTTTTTTTATTTGGATGAAAATATAAACAATGAAATATCACATTGGACAACCACACTTTCCAAAATCTATGCTCATGAAATTATACAAGGATTAAAATCAGAATCAGAGAATGCTAAATTATTTGATATTCAGTTTCAAAGTGTGTAATGTGTATTACCATGTTCAAAGTTAAAGGAATTTTTCCTTCCATTTACACATTTTTTTTTTCAAATCATTCATTTTTTTTACACGAAATCATTTTTTATTTTATCTCCCCCTAACTTAAAATAACACTGTCCCCAGTGTTTAAAGAAAAGAAAATTTAGAAGGGGGTAGATGAATAAAAGGGGAGTTCAATAAGGAAATTGAAATATTAGGATCATGGAATGAAGTCACCTGGTGGTTGAAGTTTGAAGTTCTTGCTGCTCCAATTTAGTCCTTTGATATCCATGTCGCTTGCAGAGTTCCCTAGTGGAAAAAGGAAAACAAACAAACAAAACAAAACAGTATATATATATATATAAGTAAAATATAAGTATATATAAAAATAAACTGATGATACATTGTCTACTTTTTAAATTTTTGGGTAAAGTATTACTCAAGGATCACACCACATGACACGGATGAATATGATGCTCCCCTTTCATACCCATCCATACTCATAATAGAAGAACAGGTCAACTGTCTATTTTTTTTAAATATAAAAATGGTTAATTAAAATATAAATTTTATTAAAACAACAAAATGATAGGAAACTTGAAAACCATGGGTTGCCTCCCATGCAACGCTTTTGTTTAACGTCGTTAGCTCGACTTGAACCCCACAACTTACCCAATACCAACTTTCAACATTTTAAGGAACACATGTTTCACTAATTCTACAAGGTTGAGATTGATTCTATGTTTAGAATTTGTTTCATTCACAAACCTATGTTCTAAAATGAGTGGTAAAATCAAAGGAATATCAGAAATGGTTGATCTAGTTTCCTCTGTAGTCTTTCCTAAGACATCAATGATCATTCCATCTTTTTTGGTTTTAAGAGAAGAATGAATTACAATTGAAAGGTCATTATTATAACTTATGAAGGGATTCTTTAGAGGGGAGGGAAGGACAATAATTTTGAGCTCAGGTTGGATAGGACATTTAGACACAAGTTGATATTTTGAATCCAACACAGTTTCATTTTCCAAATTTCTCAACAAAATTGGTTTCTTTTGAATAGAAGATTCAACCACCAAATTAGAAAGACCAGTTTCAAGAATGGGTATGGACTCAAAGTTTGTGATTTCTCTTAATGGTTCAGTGATTTGTGTTTTTTAAAAATCATCAATGGAGTTATATTCATGAGACTCAATCCATGATGTCAAATTTCCCCCTTGTGAATACAAAAAATCAGTTTCCTCTTGATTTAAAGACCCTTCAACAATTACTTCATTCTCTTCAGGTATCCTAGGTTCAAAGGAAATTTCATTGGCATTTTCATGAGAGGTTTGTGGGAAACTAGACACTTCACATAAGGTTATGGAAGGGACAATTTGTGTAGGGATGGGTTCCTCACAATTTTTAAGGATTTGTTGTTCTAACCTCAATGATGAAACCTCAAAATTCATTATCTCTATTTGTTGACACAATTTTTCAAGTAATGGATGTGGATTAGGATGGATAAGGGGTTGAGACAGATGGTCTATTCCAGGAGGATAACTATGTTGTTGGAATTCCATATGAGGATGTTCAAATTGGCTTTGTGGGGATTGAAACTCATTATATTTTGGAATGTTTTTTGGATTATAGGAGTAAAAACATTTTGGTTAATTAGGTTGTTGATGATCCCACAAGTAGAAATTAGGATGGTCATTGTACATCACACATGGGGTTGGGTGATCAAATTAGGGATAGGTTTCCCATGTTTGGACTTGTTCAAAATTGAATTCCATAGGAGTGATGGGGTGAGAATAGAGAAGAGGGATGAAAAAAAGGATGATAGTGTCTAAGATAACTTACTTAGGTCACCGAAAACGGTTCCAAAATTTGATTCATACTCAAATTTACCTTAAAGAAGAAGGTAGGATGGTCCTTGAAGTCTAGCTTGGGTTGTCGAATCCTCAGAGACCTAAGAAGTAACCTATAGACACATACATTTTATGGATTGTTTTTGGCTATGAAGTGGCCAAATTGGGTTGATTTTATATGGGTTTAAGTGAACTCTAAGATACTTAAGTGAATTCAATTTAAAAGAGTGAGTTGATCATAGGTTATCACTTGGGGTGGATTGGACGTATTTCCTTTTCAATGATTATAATTTCTTATATTCGAGATGAGTTCATTTAAGAAGATAAAACAACATCATCACTTACTGATTTAATACCTACACCCTTTAATACTAATCACCTATAAACTTGAATGATCAAATTTTTGAGCACTTCAAGGTAAAGGTTTGTATTAGCACATGAAGTCTGTGGCATTAAATTCAACAAGGATGATAGAGTTTAAAAATCATCAAATAAAAATCTCAATTAAAGAAGTGATTATACATTAATGAGGTGATAAATAACATCCAATACAGCCCCTTGATACTCCATTGGATCAACCATAAGTGGGTTAGCTCTCCATTGATGCTATGGTTTCAATGGAAGCGGGAAGTAGACTCATGAGGGAGGAATTGAAGAAGTAAAGAAAACAAATAAAAGAAAATGATCACTCCACCGTTGTGTAAATAATTTCACAAGGTTTAGTGTGAATAAATTCACACCTTGAACCAAAGGTATCAACGTGATATGAAGAAAAACATAATAAGAGGAAAAGAAGATATTTTATTAAGAAACTAAAGTGAATTGAACAACTTACATGTGAAAGACAAACTTGAGACAACAAAATCGTAGCATAAAATTACAATTGAACAAAGCATCAAAGATTCTCAACTCCTCCACCACCACTGCCTTAAATAGGAATTTTTTAAGTCTTGGGTCGAGTCTCCAATAGTCCAAGTCTTCTCAATTAATTGTGGTAGGCCATAGGTGGGTGGAAAGTTTGTGGAACTTGGACTTTTCCACATTTGACCCGAGGTGGCAGCCAGCTTTTATCCACCGAACAAAAGTGCTTGGAAGAACTTCTAGATGGCCGAATCAGAGTGGGTAATAGAAGAGGAAAATGGATCCCCGGATGTCTCCTAACCTCCTGTAAAATTTGGGCCCATTTGGATTTGTGTATTCGGAGATATGATTAGATTAGTGGACTGTTTTTCTGGGTCACAGAATCTGGTCCAGAATTTTATCTCTAAATTGGGCCGCCTAAATGACCACCATGGAGGACGAATTAGCATTTTCTCATGAAGAGTTATTTGTTACTATACATGTATTATATCATCCCACGAATGTTGGGATTCATTGGGCCTGTATGGTGGGCCCCACATTCGAATCAGTGAGCTGGTGTCCAATCTGACTTCTCCAGAGTTGTTTCCATTCATCACAAAATATCCCCATATTCTTCCACGAATTCTCCATTGATCCCTGAATAAAACATGTTCATATTTAATTGTAAATAAATTTAACAAAATATAAAATTTAAAAATGGATAATTATATTCCTTAAAATCAGATGAATCATTGGATACTTTAAATGATGTAAAAAAATGTACCACATAATAGTGCATTTTAAGTAAGAATTACAATCATAATGTGAAATGATGTTCAAAGTGTAAAATGCACTAAAATGATGATTATGAATAAAAAAGCACATGAATATTATATAAATTAACAATGAATATTATCCTCATTTAGTGTCTAATCAGATGGTATCCCCGAGTATATCCCTTTTTCCGCAGTAAAAACTTGACATCTTGGCTAGTACCAGTAACAAAATTATCATAATGATAAAACTTTACATGGTAGGTGCGATTACAAGAACTGGAACAAATTGTTGCATTTAACAACTACTTCTTAGCTGCCTCAGAAACTGCAATGTACTCGGTTATGTAGGTATGACTACCACTGGCTTTTATGAGCTTGTCTCGCTCAACCATAACTAGTATCATTTCTTCTCCACTTACCAAACACACATCTTTTGTACCTGGACAAATACAATCATATAGTACTGATTGGTTTACTTGCAGTTCTTCTGGAAATAAATGATATTTACCCACCATAAAGTATATGTTGGAAATATCATTTCTTGTACATATCATGACATGCATGATTGATCCATCGCTAAAGTGTATGGAAACAAAGTCACCACTTAATCTCATCCTATGCCTAATCATGTCAACTTGGAGAGATTTATTCCATGTGACACTGGCAACTTTTCTTCTCTTGAATTGTTTCAGTTTGTATTTTTCAATATAATGACAGTATATGTATGATTGACTAGGTCCAAACTGTTGGGCGGAGAAAGAGGGAGTGATGGCAAGAGGGGAGGTGAATTGCCTTTTAAAAATAAATTAACAAATTAAAATCAAAGTAAAGGTGCAGCGGAAATAAAGAGGCAAGACACAAGAATTGATAACGGAGTTCGGCCAAAAACCCGGCCTACGTCTCCGCTCCCAACTCAATCGTTGAGAGATTCTACCGCTTGCTTTTCAATGGTTGTAGCAAGAAACCCACTAGACTTTTCAGGTAGTCTAGAACCTATTACAACTTGCTTTTATATGGTTATGCAAGAACCCACTTTCTTTCAATGGTTGAGCAAGAACCCACTAGCCTTTTTACGGGTGAAGGCTATCTCACCTTTGATTCAAGCCTTTTAAAAGGAAAGGCTTGACTAACCTATTCACACCTTAAAGGTGATGTGAAAACCCAAAAGAAAGGACGAGAGAAAGAGTTGGGGTTTGTAGGCACAATCCCAAATTTAAGCTCAAAATGAATAAACAATAAAAACCGTATTTGGAGAAGCCTTGGGCGCCAATGGATGATTGGAGTTGAAGACGTGCACTCCCAAGCTTCTTTGGTGATGCTCCTTGGATGTGGAATTGTGTTGGAGCAATTGGGGTTCCCTTGGAGCAATCCGCCGGAGGTTCGCCAAATGATCAAAAATATGTCCGTTGGCTTCCGTATGGCTTGGTTATGGTTCCGGTATTGATCCGGGGCTTCCTAGTCCTTTATTTATAGAGGGGGAACCCTCATATGGCCTTTGGAGGTCTTCGGAGCCGTTGGAAAAGGCTTCGGAGCCGTTGGGAGGCAAGTGGACCAGCCTGGTCAAAGTCCCAACGACTAGTTTGACTGGCTCCACCGGCTGACCGGTACAGAGCCACCGGTTGGCCGGTGTGTGCAAAATGGAGGAGGGATCGGGCTCAGGCTCCACTGGCTGGCCGGTGCTGAGGCCACCGGTTGGCCGGTGCTGAGGCAGTAGCAACCACTGTTCTGCTGGGTGCCACCGGCTGGCCGGTGCTGAGGCCACCGGTTGGCCGGTGTGGAGGCAGTAGCTACCCCTTCTGTCTGGGTACCACCGGCTGGCCGGTGCTGAGTCCACCGGTTGGCCGGTGCTGAGGCAGTGGCTCAGCCTTCTGTCCAGGGTCCATCGGCTGGCCGGTGGTGAAGTCACCGGTTGGCCGGTGGACTGAATTTCAGTCCATTTTAGGCTTTTTGCCTTCTTGGCCTTCTTGGCCCAATTCCTTAGCAACCTGAAATGATTCCTATCATCCAAAAACACTTGAAAGAGGATTAGATAAATAAGTGAGTGATTGTGATCATGAAAATCAAACCACGAGGGGTACGAGAGGTACAACAATCTCCCCCTATTTTGATGATCACAATCACCAAAACAAGTAATGTAGAAAATGAAATGAAAAGCATGCTTTAAAAGATTTCTCCCCCAATCAACCAAGAATTTCTCCCCCTTTGTGATTATCAAAAAAGCACGGGGCATAAAACTTGATTGATGGAAAAGTTTGAAAAACAAGATAGAGATTTTAAACCAAATGAAATTTTTGAAATTTGAATTGAAAGTTTTGAATCAAGAATTCAATAACAGTTTGAATTGAAAGTTTTGAAAAGAAAATTGAATAACAGTTTGAATTGAAAGTTTTGAATCGAAAAATTGAATAACAATTTAAAAAATTTGAAACCAAGTATTGAAATTGAAAGTTTGAATCGAAAATTTTGAAATTGAAATTAAAAGGGTTTAAACGATCCTAACTCCCTCTAAATAAAAACAACAAATCATCGGGGAGAGGTTTTTGGAACCGAGACAAATTTTGGCCCGGAGAGACTCGCTAGAAGGGATTTTTCAATCCATACTTGTCTAGTGGCGGGTCTTCTCCTAAAAAATTCATCATTAAAGAAAATACTTTTGGGGCGGCCATACCGGGCATTTTTACAATTGCACTCATAAATTAAGTGCCCGGGTTTTTTACAATAATTGCAAAATTTAAATTGGGAGCTCCCCCTTACAAAAATAGTAGGTGCATGGGAAGAGGAAGCTTGCTTGGAATAGCCAAGCCCTTGGGTGGTTCTAGTTACACGTTGGGAACCAAGAAAATTGTTCAAATTTTGTTCCCCTTGGGTGAACTTGGCTAGAGTCTCCCTTAGATCTTTGATAGTTGATTCCATGGAATCAACATCGGGAAGATTTTGGATTTTGAGGGTCAACTCTTCCTTCTCTTTAAGAAGTTTTTCTTTTTTGGAAGAGAGTTTTTTGAAATTCCTTTTTAATGCAACAAATTTGGAAGAAAGTTCGTGAAAACCTTCCTCCAATTGATCTCTAGCATGTTGGAGATCCTCATATGACATGTGATTAAAAGAATTGGAAGAACTAGAGGATGAGGAGTCGGAAGATGTTACCTCATGGAATGCCATTAGGCATTTGTTACCGTTGTCGCTCGAGGAGGAGGAGGAGGATGATGTGGAGCTATCACTCCATGTGGCCTTGAATGCCTTCTTCTTCTCCTTTTTCTTGGCCTTTTTCTTGTTGAGTGGGCAATCGGGCTTGTAATTTCCTTTCTCGCCACACCCATAGCATGTTACCTTGGGCTCGGATTTTTCGTTGGATTGAGCCTTGCGGGATTTCTTCTTCTTGTGCTTCTTCATGAAGTTGTGCATCTTGCGGGCAAGATTCTCCATTTCAGAATCGCCGCTTGAAGAGGAAGAAGATGAGGAGGAGGAGCTTTCTTCTTTTTGTACCTTGAAGGCGATGTTCTTTGGAACTTTGATTGGTTTGCCTTCCTTTTCAGCTTGCCTCCTCATGGTGATCTCATAGGTCATGAGAGATCCGATGAGCTCTTCGACTGGCATGTTCTTTATGTCCTTTGCTTCTTGGATTGCCGTGACTTTCGGAGCCCATGAGCTTGGTAGGATCCATAGGATCTTCTTGACCATGGTTTCTGCAGAAATATTATCTCCAAGAGATTTTCTACCATTGCAAACGTCAGTAAAACGTGTAAACATTTCAGAAATTGATTCATTTGGATGCATGGAGAATGATTCAAAATCTTGAAGAAACATATCTAATCGAGTATCCTTTACTTTGTTGGTCCCCTCATGGGTAACCTCCAATAGTTTCCAGATTTCATGTGATGTAGTGCATGTGGAAACTCGATTGAACTCATTTCGGTCAAGGTCGCAATGTAGAGCGTTCATGGCTTTGCCATCAAGCTCGAAATTTTTTATATCGGCTTGAGTCCATTTGGATTCATCGGGGGAAGAGAGAGTGTAACCTTGCATGACAATTTTATAAATGGGATAACCTATACTTCTAAGAAAAGTAGTCATGCGGGTTTTCCAATAATTATAGTCGGTTCCATCAAAGAATGGAGCACGACCCAAAGAATAGCCTTCGGGGGCGAAAGAGGTTGAGGCCATCACAAAAAAAGATCTTGAACTTGAAACCGGTTAGGGTATTACTCAAATTTTGCCTCTGATACCAATTGTTGGGCGGAGAAAGAGGGAGTGATGGAAAGAGGGGGGGTGAATTGCCTTTTAAAAATAAATTAACAAATTAAAATCAAAGTAAAGGTGCAGCCGAAATAAAGAGGCAAGACACAAGAATTGATAACGGAGTTCGGCCAAAAACCCGGCCTACGTCTCCGCTCCCAACTCAACTGTTGAGAGATTCTACCGCTTGCTTTTCAATGGTTGTAGCAAGAAACCCACTAGACTTTTCAGGTAGTCTAGAACCTATTACAGCTTGCTTTTATATGGTTATGCAAGAACCCACTTGCTTTCAATGGTTGAGTAAGAACCCACTAGCCTTTTTACGGGTGAAGGCTAGCTCACCTTTGATTCAAGCCTTTTAAAAGGAAAGGCTTGACTAACCTCTTCACACCTTAAAGGTGATGTGAAAACCCAAAAGAAAGGACGAGAGAAAGAGTTGGGGTTTGTAGGCACAATCCCAAATTTAAGCTCAAAATGAATAAACAATAAAAACCGTATTTGGAGAAGCCTTGGGCTCCAATGGATGATTGGAGTTGAAGACGTGCACTCCTAAGCTTCTTTGGTGATGCTCCTTGGATGTGGAATTGTGTTGGAGCAATTGGGGTTCCCTTGGAGCAATCCGCCGGAGGTTCGCCAAATGATCAAAAATATGTCTGTTGGCTTCCATATGGCTTGGTTATGGTTCCGGTATTGATCCGGGGCTTCCTAGTTCTTTATTTATAGAGGGGGAACCCTCATATGGCCTTTGGAGGTCTTCGGAGCCGTTGGAAAAGGCTTCGGAGCCGTTGGGAGGCAAGTGGACCAGCCTGGTCAAAGGCCCAACGGCTAGTTTGACTGTCTCCACCGGCTGGCCGGTGCTGAGGCCACCGGTTGGCCGGTGCTGAGGCAGTAGCAACCACTGTTCTGCTGGGTGCCACCGGCTGGCCGGTGCTGAGGCCACCGGTTGGCCGGTGTGGAGGCAGTAGCTACCCCTTCTGTCTGGGTACCACCGGCTGGCCGGTGCTGAGGCCACCGGTTGGCCGGTGCTGAGGCCACCGGTTGGCCGGTGCTGAGGCCACCGATTGGCCGGTGCTGAGGCAGTGGCTCAGCCTTCTGTCCAGGGTCCATCGGCGGGCCGGTGGTGAAGCCACCGGTTGGCCGGTGGACTGAATTTCAGTCCATTTTAGGCTTTTTGCCTTCTTGGCCTTCTTGGCCCAATTCCTTGGCAACCTGAAATGATTCCTATCATCCAAAAACACTTGAAAGAGGATTAGATAAATAAGTGAGTGATTGTGATCATGAAAATCAAACCACGAGGGGTACGAGAGGTACAACACAAACAACCGTTAAATCTACCTCAGTAGATCCTGTTCCCTATAACTTAGGTTGCTACTTTAAGTAAATCACTGAAGAAATACTTTTATTCTAATCTTAACTAACTGTAAGACCAAGAGCTGTTTTCCATATGTTGCTGATTATATTTCACTTGGAAAATAATGATAGTCCCACTAACCTCTGGTAGACACATGGGAAACATTCATTCCAAATGAATACTCTACTATCCTATTGCTTACTTCAATCCTAAACTGTATTTCAATAACTTGCAACTTTTATTAGCATCCTGTGACGTGACCATCCCTTTTTGGTTGCGTCGTATAGACACCTTCCACGATTGGTGGTTATGACATCCAATGCTTAATAAAATGATCATAGATAGTAACTATGACAAGTAAAATTATAATGGATTTAGACATAATAACTTGTTAGAACTAATCGAGCCTTATTGTTACCGCGCTTGTACCATCCATGTGTCATATCACTTGAATACCACCGCAATATTCAATTTATAAGCCCCTTTTCAATTTGATACATGGAATCCATGTAACGACCCAAACATTTATGAATACAATTCCCTTTCTTTTGATTTAATTAAATATATTATGGTTATAGAAAACACATGCACTTCTTTATATCCAATTGGATTTTAAATGACCGTTAGGTATCTTTACTGTTGATAATATAACTGTTGAAAAATGATCACATGACTAGTATAAATATAGGGTTTTAACAAATCTTTTTGACATGGAAAAAGGAAGTGACGACCTCAACTAGTAGGATCATTCCCTATGAATCCCATTTATCAGAGCTTCCAAGGGAGATAAAATTTCTGGGATTTTCCCTAGACCAATCCCAAGTCGAGATCCAACAACTTAAGCATGAGCGAAATTGTTTACGGGAGAAGTTCAAGCTCATCGAGATCACAACCCAAACCATGTTCACCGAACGAACCCATAAAATCCCTACCATCGTGCACCTTACTCTTAGGGCATATGTTGATGTAATAAAGGGATATGTATCAAGACCCTAGAAATAATATTATATACATTATTTTGTATAGAATAATGAATATATTTTTCTTCATATTATTGTTACTTTGTAAATGTTTTTTAAAGCACAAATAGTATTTTTGGAAATATATTTTGTTAAATTAATGAATTTTTGAAATAAATAATATTTTAATAAAATATTATAATAAAATTAATTTTTAAATTTAAATGATCATATAATTTTTTATGAAGTCAAATGTTTTTAGGGTTAAAAAAACTGTTATTTGTCAAAAATCCGTCATTTTCAATAAATGTCAATTTTTATTTTTAAAAGTTAAAATTCACACATTTATAAAATTATTTAAATAAAATGAATATCATTTTTGTAATTAGGACATCAAAATTATCCAATAGGTATTTTTTATAATTTTCTGAGATAGTTGAATTTTTGGGTAAAAATTAAATACCATATAAATATACAACGTGTTTTATGATATCATAATGGCCAAATAGTGATGTAATAAATACTATAAAAGGTATAATCAGCCAAATATACATTTTTCATTTAAAATAATTCAATTTTAAGTTTATTTGATTTATTTATAAAGCCCCAGTGAATCCTCCAAGTCTTATAATATATTTTGAAACTTTAAAATCATTTCTTTGAAAGTGTGACCCACCTCCACATTATAAATAGCAATATTTTATTATCTTTGGCCCTTGGCCTCATAAAATATTCTATACCACTCCCATTTGGTAGAAACCATGGGAAAAAACCAGAGGATGGTTTGTGATTTTGAATATTTTATTATGTAGTGACCAAAATCAAAATAATAAAGAAATCTCTCTCCTTTCCTATATAAACACACCCAAGCTCTCATTTATCTTCACTCAAACTATTTGAGGCTCATAAAAACTATAAACTATACTCTCTAGAGTCCTACAAAGGTGCCCCAATCTCCCAAGAAGCCTCTCCTAAGCTTTTGGAGTCACACATCCAAGTAAGGGATTTCTATCCTCACCTTTGAATTCAAGAACCTTCTTTGAGAGTAGTTCTTTAATTTCAATTTCTTGTATTTACATTCATTTTTAATAATTGAATTACTATCCAATTGATGTTATTTTTATTATGGATCATTTATCCCCCCTTATTTGGACCCTTACCTAAGCCGTCATTATACCAAAATTCCGCAAGGGATTCTCTCTCTCCTCTTTTAATCAAGCACTTCATTTATGATATGCCTTTTTAATTCCCATTTTCTATTGTTGGGATACATTATTACCTATCCCACTTACTTTCCACTTGTTTTATAAATGATAAGATCCCATTTAACTCTCAATTAACTCTCCTATGATCCTTTACGTACACTCGTTACCATGCCGAATTTTTTAAGAGTTCTTTTGATTTCTCCTTTTACTTCAAGAATATTTGTTATGTTACGCCTTATATTTACAATTAATTATGTTGGGGAATATACTTACATGAACCCCTTAATTTCCATTTCATGTCTAAATGATGAGATACCTCTTTCTCTCTCATAAACCCATTTTAAGTATTTTTATATGACTTCGTTATGCTGCCGAAATTGCACGACGATTTTCCATGCTAAGATAATTATGTAGTGAATACCATAACCATTTATATATCAAGGGTATTCACATTTATGCACATATAATTCTTTATTGGGTACTTACATGTATGTATTCCACATTCCTAAATCCTGGAATAAAATTATAATGTTGAAAGAATCCATGTTATATGATCTATGTGGCACACTTAAGCATGGGATTGAAATGATTATGAAGGGTGCGCCCTGATAGCACTCCAATGTATTGGGTAATGTTTAGTATCATGATACGTCATGTTGGGATGAGGGTTTACCCAATTCCTTTATGGGAATTTTGTCCACCATGAAGTCTTGACGGTTTAGCTTTGACTTATGTTAATGATGTAGTGTTTTAAGTTGTTGCCACATTTCCCTTGTTATGATTATCTTGATATATCACACCCTTTTACTCATGTTCCTTTATGCCTCCTTGATATGAATTGTATAACGTGTATTATTATCCTCATGTTATTCCATGTTTATTCCCTTATTGGGCTTTATAGATCACCCCTTTCTTATGTATGTCCTCAGGTTATCCAATACAGTGTTAAGTACGAAGAAATGTTTTGGTCATGTCAAGAAAGTTTTCAATAAAGATGCTGTATTTCATGTTTTAAGTTGTTATGTAATGTTCCTAATCCCTAAATACACTAGACATATCGATCTTATGAGTTTTATTAAGTGAAATTTTATGTAATAAAACATGATTAAATATGAAATAAAGATCAGAGTTTTTATAGTTGGAATCAGGGTGTCACGACCCGTCCTCGGGGCCCGTGCCGTGACTACCCCAAGCCCGCCTTCCATAGGGCAGGGGCTGGCGACTAGCACCAAGGCGTAAATCCTGGTAAAGGGAAGGCATTACCTTTGTAAAGTAAACAAGCACCACATAGTACAAGCGGAAGTAAAAGTAAATACTAAGTAAAAACTGAAACAACCTATGCTAAAAGTAAAGGGGGACGGAAATACAAGCCAAACTGTAAAGTACAACTGAAAGGAAAAAATAGCAACTGAAAGAAAAGACACAACATCGAGCCATCCTCTGGAAGTCCCACTTGAAGGGTGGGTACAGAAAGCCTCCACTGCTCCTCGGGTCCAGCCGACCGCTCCGAGTACGTCCCGCCCAGTGGTCCACCTCCAGGTACTGTCCTACTCCGCAAGCCTCCACCACGATCAGCATTGTCCATCGTCTGCAACCAACACAACGTAGTGCGGGCATAGCCCGTGCATGGGTGAGTATAAACTACTCAGTAGGGACCCCGAGACCCCCGAAGGTCTCCGAAAATCCACAAAGGATAAACCACAAAGGAAAGATACAATCACGAAGTAACATCCAACACTGCTTAGGTATATGCCCATACATATACCTAATTCATCAATTCTCGCTCAGCTCCAACAACCGAGCTCAAGTGCAACCCAGTCCACACAGGAAAGCAAAACGTAAAATCCACACAGGATAGCTCAACACAATCCACAAAGGAAATTAAAACGTAAATCCACACAGGATAGCTCAACACAATCCACAAAGAAAAGTAAAATGCAAATCCACACAGGATATCACAACACAATCCATAAAGGAAAGTAAAACAGAGTTTCAGCTCACACAGGTATACTTCTTCGAATGACGATAGAGATGATCACTGATCCATCTAAGTCGTTGGACCCACAAAGGATCGATAGGTACTAACCCCCACAATGACCCACAAAGGATCTGACCCATAAAGGATCGATAGGTAACTAACCCCCGCAAAGACCCACACAGGATCGGGCCCACACAGGACCTGTAGGCGCTGGCCCACACAGGACCTGTAGGCGCTGGCCCACACAGGACCGCTGAGCGCTGACCCACACAGGATCGGACCCACACATGATTTGTAGCACTAACCAACAAAGGATCACTGAGTGCTGTATTCGTCGCCGTCGAATCCACTGAGGATCTCTGCATAGTCGTCGTCGTCACAGTAGCAGTCCCAACCAGCTCTAGGGTTCCCGCACACATCAAGCTCATTCGGGAGGGTCCGCTCCACGAGCCGAGAGGCTGATACATCAATTGACACATAGTCCAGAGTTGATGTATCCAAAAGTTCCATATCGTCAACAGGAACTCAACGTCGCAGACGGCGCGTCAATCGGACGCCCGGTCTGAGAGTTATTGGCTTTTTCGTCCTAGGGGCCCGGTTGGTTTTTAAGGCAAAAACAACCCGACCGTACTCCACCTGCATCCAAACCTCGGGCGGAGTAAGCCAAAAGATCCGTCTCACTTAGAGGAAATCAACAAAGTCGACGACACGTCGATCGGACGTCTGAAGCTCAAGATATGAGCGTTTCCGCTCCGAGGGCCCGGTTGGTTTCGTGTACAAACCAACCCGGCTGAACCCAAATTATTCCAAAACCTTGAGTGTGATATACCGAAACATCCGTCTCGATCCAAGGATTGCATCGCCGTTGACGGCGCATCGTTCGGAGGCCCGTAGCTCAAGATACGGAAAAAAGACTGAAAATGGTCCGAAGACGGGGGGTCTGGGCCCGGACCGACCCCCCTAGGTTGGCCCGAACCGGGTCCGACCCTGTTGGGCGCGACCCGGCTCGGCTCAGCCGAGCGGCCGAGCGAGCAGAGTCTGGGGGCGGGGGCGCGCTGCCCCCGCGTGTGAACACCGCCCCCCCCCCCCCCCCCCCCCCCGCGGGGGCCACCCTTGGTCAGCGGACGCGACATTGTCGCGTCCCGTGTGCGCTGGACCCGCGCGGCTGCGGGTCCGCTGGTGCCGCCGCCACCGCGGCTTCAGCCGTGGTGGCTCTGTCCGGCGGCACGCCGCCGCTGGTTTCCGCGGGCCACCGGAGTTGCTCCGGTGGTCCGATTCCACTCCCGTCTGCGCCGTAGCTCCTCCCGGGTCCCGTTCTTCATTGCGGAATCAACGAATCACCCCTGCGGCATGTTTTGTCGTCACCCGCCAATCCGCGCATCAACGAAGAACTACAGAGGTTTGTCGGGCCATGTTTGTTTGGCCCACACCCTCCGCGTTAGGTGATAACAATCGGGAAGAAAATAATAATCCACACATGGAAAACAAAATAATATACAATTTTAATAAATTAAAATTACACTTGATTCAGGTTCTTTGTTTTTAGGAGGAAACAACCACGAAAATAAATTCATTTCACAAACAAAACCCCTAACTCGTCAAGTCGTCGCACGCGCATTCTTCGCGGAATTGATCGCCGCGGAAGGAGGGGACCGTCACGTCGCGGAAGGGTGTCGCGTCGTCGAACTCCGAGGTTCAAGAACATGCAGATTTAATTATATTAATTAAATCCATGATGTTGTTATAAACCACAAAGAAGATTTAAAAGAAGAAACCCGAAATCTCCTACCTCAAGCAGTTGGTGATCGGAGATCGTTGCGGGGAAGAACGTCTCAGAAGAAGCATCGTCAATCTCTGAGGGTGACGGTGTTCTTCGCATTCTTCGCATTCTTCGCATTCTTCACGAAGGAGGATGAAGGCACCAAATTCATCAAAAACCTCTCAACAAGAAATCCTCAAGAAGTCGTGCGTTGGTTTTATTTTATTATTACACCAACGGATTGTAAACAGGTTAAGAAATGATTAAATTAATTCATAGAATTAATTTAACGAAGTTAACCGCCCAATTAATTGGTGCGTTAAGAATTTAAGAAAACGCATCAGTCGACTTTCATAATGATGGGTTTTTGTGGGTGCGTTACTTAGCGGAAAAGAAAAAGTGGGGCTCGTGCGGGCCCCACCTCACAAATATCCTACCAGGAGGGTAGGATATTTCGGGTTTTACCCTATCCGCTTCAACTCAGCTTAAGCAGCTTAAAGTGGCTTTAAGTGAAATAAAATAATGTTTGTCGTACCAATTATTTTATTTCTTAACTTTAAGCCCAAAAATTAAAAACCACACCCGAGATTGGTGCGTTAAGAATTTAAGAAAACGCGTCAGTCGACTTTCATAATGACGGGTTTTTGCGGGTGCGTTACTTAGCGGAAAAGAAACGGTGGGGCTTGTGCGGGCCCCACCTCACAAATATCCTACCAGGAGGGTAGGATATTTCAGGTTTTACCCTATCCGCTTCAACTCAGCTTAAGCAGCTTAAAGTGACTTTAAGTGAAATAAAATAAAGTTTGTCGTACCAATTATTTTATTTCTTAACTTTAAGCCCAAAAATTAAAAACCACACCCGAGAAAACGAAACTCCGGAAGAGGCGTTTCTAAGCAAATACCGGCGTTACGATTCCATTGGTGCCCTCAGAATTCGATTCTGAGCACCAGTTTAAAAGTTAGAAAAACCCGCTCGTCCGTTCACTGAACGTACCCGAGCCAAACTTCGGAAAATGATTCCGGGCACACTGGGCCTCGGAATCAGGTGTCGTCAGAAACTGCGTCCTTGTAAAATTCCAAAGAAAATTAAGAAAAAAAAATTTTCCTTGAATTTTACGGGTCTTTACACAGGGGGAGGTTTAGTTTTTTTTGGGATTAGGATTAGAAAACCCTAGTGAAAACCCTTAGGGATAAGACTAAGTGTAATAAAGCATACATAAATTTTGGTAAGTATAGATTAAGTGGTTTATTAAGAAAATACATCCCTTTATGGATATTACAAGTGGGCGTGGTTTTATCACAAATGCACCTAGGAGTAACAACTCTAACAAGGTGTTCTAGGCCTGACTCAGGGTAACCTAGTACACAAAAACAGGACTTACTACACACCTGGTTTGACACTCCTGAGGATATACTTTGGTAACTTCATAAACTCATTATAAACCATTATTAAGGGAACACAGAAAAAAATCCCATAAGAATATAGGTTAGGGTGTAAATCATGGATAACATAGACTGAAACCTAGAAACTCATAAGTTAAGGAGATAAATGTAATTTATAAGTTAACCCTTTAATGTTATTAGATTCCCATTTATGTGTTTAATAGTTTAAAACTACTCATACCTAATTATATATTGGATAAATTAGAACCATAATCGAAAAGTTAAAGGTAGGGTTATCATCCATAGTTCTACGCATTCCTTTATATCATGAAAGTTTAGTAGAACTATTCAAAAACCACCACAAATAATAGAAGTAGAGATTTTAGGGAAGACGAAAAATGGGTCAATTATTGAATCCCATGTCTATAACCCCCCATCACAATTTGTGGATTGAAATTTACGGAGAACCTTTTCATACTTCCCTTGGTGGAATTTGATATAATTTTAGGCATGGATTGGATTTCTCTATATAAAGACAACATAAATTATTGTGAGAGGGAAATCACTCTCCAAATGGTGAATTGACCCCTGATTATATACAAGTACAATGAGGAGGATGAATCTTCTTTATCACCATCATATCAAGCATGGATATTATTGACCTATGAGAAAGCGTATCTAGATCAAATTATTGAGTCTAAGGAACAAACCATCCTTGAAGACATGCCTATTGTAAGGGAATACACTACTATGTTTCTTGAGGAATTGTCTGGTCATCCTCCTAGCCAAGAGGTAAAATTTTCAATCAATCTTATACCTAGGGAATTTCCAGTATCCAAGACTCCGTATAGGATGGCTATTGTGGAACTGAAGAAACAACTATAAGATAATCCAAATAAAGGGTTTATACACCCAAGTGCTTCACCATGGGGTGCACTAGTCCTCTTCATCAAGAATAAGGATGGGCCAATATGATTTTTCATTGATTATCACGATCTCAAAAAAATTGCGATAAAGAACAAGTATCCTTTACCCTAAATTGATGAGTTGTTTGATCAGCTATATGGAGAACAACACTTCTCTAAGGTGGATCTACGGTTGGGATATTAAAAAGTAAGGGTGAAGAATGAGGATATCACCAACACTAATTTTCGTACAAGTTGTGGTCACTATGAGTTCATAGTGATGCCTTTAGAACTCACTAATGCTATATCAATATTCAGGGACTTGATGCATAGAGTCTTTAAAGATTACCTTAATTTTTTTGGTAATCTTTATAGATGATATTCTAATATACTTTAGAACCAATGAGGATCATGAGTAAAATTTGAATACTGTGCTAAAGACCTTACGAAAGGAAAAGATATATGAAAAGTACAATAAGCGTGAGTTATGGTAGAAATAAGTATCATTATTGGGGCATATAATCACAAGAAATGGGATATCTATGGGTCCTTTAAAGACAAAATCAATTGAGGGATGTCTGAGGACAACATCTATGATATATATCCGTAGCTTCCAAGGGTTAGCTGGATATTATCATTTAATTGTGAGAAATTTCTCATGATTGTCAAACCCTATTACCAAGATAACTTAGAAGGGAGTCAAATTTTCTTGGAATGGTGAATGTGAAGAAATATTTATGGATTTGAAAATAAGGCTCATCACTTCCCCTCTACTAACACTACCCACAAGTGGGGGGATTTTATTAATTTTCAGCGATGCTTCAAAGAAGGTATTAAGATGTGTGTTGATGCAAAATGACAAAGTCCTTTCCTACGCCTCATGGCAGTTGAAAATCCATGAGAAAAACTATCCCATGCATGATATGGAGTTGTAAATTGTGATCTTTGTGTTGAAAATATGGTGGAATTATATCTTTGGGGAGAAGTGTGAAATATATATAGATCACAAAAGTCTCAAATATACATTCACACAGAAATAGCATATGTTCCAATGAATATGTTTAGAGATCATCAATGATTACAACTGCTCAATCCACTACCATCCTAGGAAAGTGAACAAGGTAGCAGATGCTCTAAGTAGAAAGGACCCATCAATTCTATCATTGATGAGGATTGATAAGGATCCTATTTTCATAGATTTGAAGAAGATGGACATGGAAATAATAAAGAAAGGAACATCATTAATCATTTCACAAATGATTTTTCAATAATATATTTTGTAAAGGTTAAAGGATGCTAAAAAAGATTATGTGGAGATTCAGAAGAAAGTGGGAACTGTCAAAAAAAGGAAATCCTCAAATTTCAATGTTAATGAAGAAGGAATTATGAGATTTGGATCTCTACTATATGTTCTATCAAATCCTAATTTAAAGAAAGAAATTTTGGATTATGCACATAGTTCGAATTTATCCATTCACCCAGGAAACACAATGATGTATTGAGATCTCTGAGAGCACTATTAGTGAGATAACATGAAGAAGGAGATCACATAATATACATTGAAGTTTTTGGTATGTCAGTAGGTGAAGGTTGAAAGGAATAAGTCTAAGGGAATGATGCAACCATTACCCATACTAACATGGAAATGAGAAAACATCACCATAGAATTTTTCACCGAACTTCCAAAGACATCCAAGGGAAACAGTGCTATCTGGGTTGTTGTGGATCGTCTTATAAATATTGAACACTTTATTAAAATTTTAGAGGATTTATCATTGGATCAAATATCATAGATATACATCAGATAACTGGTAAGGCTACATGGAGTACCGCAATAGAATTTGTCTGATTGAGATCCAAGATTCACCTCTAAGTTTTGGAAAAGTCTCCAACATGATATAAACACAGAGATGAACTTCAGTATGGATTATCACCCTCAAACTGATGGCCAATATGAGTGGACTATCCAAACACTTGAGTACATGTTGAGATTATTCTCAATGCACTTCAAAGGCAGATGGAACCAACATCTTCTTTTGTTGGAGTTCTCTTACAACAACAGTTTCCATTCAAGCATCCAAATGCCCCCTATGAATCCCTTTACATGAAGAGGTGAAGAACACTGATATGTTGGGATGAAGTTGGGGAACAAAAACTTCTAGGTCCTAGAATGGTTGAGGAAATGGTGGAGAAGGTTAAAACCATTCAGCATCACATCAAAGCTTTTCAGAGTCAATAGAAGATCTATGCTGATAATCATCGATGAGACCTAGAGTTTGATGTTGGAGACATGGTATTCCTACAAATATCTCCATAGAAGAGAGTGATGAGATTTAAGAAAAAAATGAAAGCTTAGTCTAAGGTACATTATCCCTTTTGAGATCCTTGATCGTATCAGAACAATGGCCTATCGACTAGCACTCCCACAAAACCTGTCTCAGGTATACGATGTATTCCATGTGTCCCTATTAAGAAAGTACATACCATACCCATCACATGTACTCAACCCAGAGGTGGTACCAGTGGGGAATAACCCTTCCTATAAGGATCATCTGGTGAAAATCATAGATCGTATAGAAAAAGTTCTACGAAATAAGACAATGCCCCTCGTCAAAGTGTTATGGTGAAACAACAAGTTTGAAGAAGGAATGTGGCAACCATAAGAGGTGATGAAGCAGAGTTACCCTCATCTATTTTAGTATGAGAAAAGGAAATTTTGAGGGAAAAATTTATAAAGGGGGAAGGTTGTAATAACCCAAACATTTATGAATAAAATTCTCTTTCTTTTGATTTAATTAAATGTTTTATGGTTATAGAAAACACGTGAACTTGTTTATATACAATTGTATTTTAAACGATCGTTAAGTATTTTTACCATTGATAATATAGTCGTTGAACAATGATCACATGACCGGTATAAATATAGGGTTTTAAAAAATCCTTTTGACATAGACAAATGAAGTGATGACCACAACCAGTAGGATAGTCATCTATGAAGCCCATTTATTGGATCTTTTGAGGGAGATACCATTTATGGGATTTCTCTAGATATATACCAAGTCCAAATATGTCATGACCTGTCCCCCGGGGCCCTTTCCGTGACTACCCTAAGTCCGCCTTCCATAGGTCGGGGGATAACGACTAGCATTGAAAAGGCGTATCCCTATAATGGGAAGGAATTTCCTTTAAACCTGTACAAACACACAATCCAAGAACACAACAAGAAGCAACCATGAATTAAACTGCTATAGTAAAAAGTGTACTGAAAGTAAAGGGGCCGAAATACAAGCCCAACTGGAAAATACAAGTACAACTGAAAGAGAAAACAAATCTTGGAACTTCCATCGAGGATCCTACCTGAAGGGTAGGTACAACTCATGATCAGTAGTCACTATAGAACGTCACGTCAAATGGTCCACCTCTGAGCACCGTCCAGTCCTGGCTCCCTCAGTCTCGTTCAACGCTGTCCGTCGTCTGCACAAGACACAGTAAGGTGTGGGTGTAACCCATGCAGGGGTGAGTATAATAATACTCAGTAGGGACCCCGAGACCCCTGAAGGTCACCCAGAGTTCCACAAAGTAAAAAACATAAGGAAAGACCTCTATCACAAAGCAAAAAGCAGTCATCAACTCTACTTAGGTATATGCCAATACATATACCTAATATATCAAATTACACTCATCTCATACATGAGGAAACATAAGGATCCAAATTTTAATCCATTTTCACAAATGATCCATGAGGGAAGAATACCAAAAACATATCACCATGAAGGTAACGCCACAAAGGTAAAAGTACCACAAAGGTAACACTACGAGGGTAACACCACGAAGGTAAAAGTCCCAAAAAGGTAACACCATGATAGTTACACCACAAAGGTAAAAGTACCACAAAGTTAACACCACAAAGTTAACACCAAGAAGGTAAAAGTACCACAAAGGTAAAAGACTCAGCTCACACTAGGTATATAACTTAAGTACAGAAGTACAAATGATTAGTCATAAATCTAGATCATCTTATTCTATCGAGAGGCTCTGCTGCTGACCCACACATGATCGATAGATGCTGACCCACACATGATCGATAGATGCTGACCCACACAGGATCTCTAGGTGCTGACCTACATAGGATCAATGTATACTGACCCACATAGGATCGCTATGCACTGACCCACATAGGATTGATAGAAGCAGACCCACATAGGATCGATGTTCTTTCTTCACATTACAGCCAACCACTTGATTCCTAAACTAAGCATTCTTGATTCCGGGATGATCCTATACTCAAACCATCAGTCATACCTCAAACACCATGAAGTTCCACAAAGAAGTATCCCAAAGGACCTCAATGTTGTAAGGGTTCCAATGCGACAGACGTCACGTTAATCGAACGCCCAGTCTGTGACTTATAAGCGTTTTAGTACTGAGGGACCGGTTGGATTCAGGTTCAATCCAACCTAGATGTACTCCAAATTTCTCCAAAACTCAATTAGAGTATACCAAAAGGACCATCTCACTCCAAGTATCCCAGTGCCATAGATAGTTAGTTAAACGAATGCCCGATTCACAAGTTATGGATCTGTTAGCGAAACTAGGCCTGGAAGGGTCCGAGTCCGGTCCAACTCGGCCCGACTTAGTTTAGGCCAACCCGATCTAGTCTGGGACAACCTAACATGACCTAGTTCAGCTCGAACAGACCCGGTCTAGCCCGGTTGGGTGGGTCTGCGGCGGGTTTGGCCCGCTGGGCCACAGACCAGCCCGACCCGCCTGGGCGGTGCGGCCCGTTGGGCTGGCGCGGCCAAGACCATGGAGGGGAACAACCCACTGGGCTTGTGCGACCTAGCCTGCGAAGGGGCGCGACCCGCTAGGATTGCGCGACCCAACCCACTGGGCTTGCACAACCCCGCCTACAAAGGGGGCGCGACCTGCTAGTTGGGGCCCGCCCTAGTTGGCACTGGGGGGTAACGCTCCCCTTTTCTACCGAATGACTAATCCATTTAGGGGGTGAAGTGGTGATGCCACATGGAATCGCTTGGTCTTCACGGGACCCACAGGGGTGGGTCCCTCTTCCTCCTCCATGGCTTCGAGCTGCGTTCATCTCCAATGGCGCGCAACGGCGTGTCGCTTCGCATCCACAGCTGGCAGGTGCTGGCCGCTCTACTAGACCGCCATGGCTGAAAATTCACGACCTTCTCCTCCAGCGGTGCGTGACAGCGCACCACACCACCACCATGACTGGCCATTCTGCTGACCGCTGCGGCCTCCTCTTGCGGTGCGCGATAGCGCGCTGCCTCCATTGCGGCCGACCGGTGCCGGCCGCTGCCATCGCCTACCGGCGTGGGTCGCCGGTGACGCTGCACTAGTGCCACGTCGTTGATCTTCCACTGGCCACCGGGTGAGCTTCGGTGGTCCATTTTTCTATCCGATCACTCCTACGGTCTTCCCGGGCCATTCCCTTCACTACGTGACCCTCAAATTTGGGTTCTGTCCAACCCGAATAATTTACCCGCAAAGAACAAAAACGTTGAACAAAAGGCAGAGAGATCAGGCCTTGTTCGTTTGGTCCACGCCCTCCGCGTTAGCTTCTTAATAATAGAGAGGATCAAAGATTCAAAAAATATTTAAAATTGAACAAGATAAAACCCTACCTCAAGATTCATTGAAGAACGTCCACGCTTGAGGATTCAGTGTTTGTCGATTCGTGATTCAGGGGCGTTCGTCACCATTCGTTGGAACGGGTCCCGTCCTCCAAGCGATTGGAGTTGCGGTACTTTTCCGGATCTTCTTCACTTGGTGAAGCCGTGCCAACACTCTACCCTGAGCTCCATATAAATAGAAGAGGGGAGGGTGAGTAATTCCATTGAGAATTTATGAGGTTCATTTAATGAATGAATCTCTCAAATTCCAATGGTGTTATTACAAAGATTGAGGAGTCAAGCCAATTAATGGATTGACACTTCATTGGTCCCGCCACCGCCGCTTGTCTATTTAAGAAAAAAGAAAAAGAGAAATAAAATAACTTTGTTATTTTATTATTCTTTTAGATTTCCAAAATCTATATTTTTCTTCGGACCTACTACGGTCAAATTGAAGCCTTCCTTAAGCGAATCCCAACACTGCAGATTCAACAGTGCCCTCATATTTTAAATCCGAGCACCGGTTCAAAAGATAGAAAACGCCGCTCGTGCGTTTACTAAATGTACCTTAAAAAAAGTTCAGAAATTCATTCCAGGCACACCGCGCCTTGAAATCACGCACTGTAAATTTTCACAGACTCATAATAATTTCATATAATTTAAAAAAAATACATAGAAAATCTGGGTCCTTACATTCTATCCACCTTAGGGATTTTCATCCCCAAAGGCCATAACATAGAGTAAGGAAACAAATGGGGGTACTGAGCATGAATCTGAGCCTCACGCTTCCATGTGCTCTCTTGGAGGTTCTCATGCTTCTAGTGAACGCACACCAGAGGTATCGATCGTCCATGAAGGACCTACTCCTGTTGATCCTCAATGTCCACTGGAATATCTATAAACATCTCCCAATCATCAAAGTCCAGCTCGCCATGGTCAATGACCTGAGATGGGTGATGCAAATATCTCCTAAGATAGGATACATGGAAGACGTCATGCACTCTCTCCAACTATGGTGGAAGTGCCAAGTGGTATTCCACCTCGCCAATCCTCTGAATTATCAGAAATGGTTCGATAAACCTTAGTGAGAGTTTGCCGCCTCAGCCAAATATACACAAACCTCATCGAGGTGATACCCATAGGAAGACATGGTCTCCCTTCTTGAACTCTAAAGGTCTCCATCTCTTGTCAGCATAAGACTTTTGTTTGATCTGTGCAGTCTTTATCTGCTCCTGGATGATCTGCACCTTCTCAGTGGTAGGCCGTACTAACTATGGTCCCATAAGTGTTGAATCCCATGGTCTGTCTAGCATAGAGGTGACATTCAAGGTTGACCGTATAAGGCCTCAAATGGTTCCATACTGATGGTGGAGTGATAGATATTGTTGTACGCGAACTCCACCAAGGGAAAGTGATCCTCCCAACTACGACCAAAATCTAGTAAGCAAGAACAAAGCATGTCCTCCAATGTATGAATGGTCCACTCCTTCTAACCATCCTTTTTTGGATGAAAGGCAGTGCTCAAAAATAGCTGAGTCCTGAATGCTTCCTGTAATCCCTTCCAAAACCATGATGTAAAACGCGTTTCATGTTCATAGATGATCGTCGATGGCACCCCATGAATCCATACAATCTCATGTACGTAGAGACGTCCCAAGATCTATACTGATCCCTAATCTCAGATGGGTAGAAAGTGGACCAAATTGGTGATTCAGTCAATAATCAACTATATGGAATCATGTCCCCTGGACGTACGTGGAATCCCTATCACAAAGTCCATGGAGATACCATCCCACTTCCAATTAGGCACCTCTAGTGGATGCTCTAAGCCTGCTGGAACCTGATGCTCGGCCTTCACTTGCTAACAAGTGAGGCATCATGAAACAAACTCTTCCACTTCTTTCATCATCCCTAGCCACCAGTGCTGACACCGAAGGTCCTGGTACATCTTTGTCACACCAAGATGCACCACCAGAGGGGATATATGGAACTCCCTCAACACCTCTCCCGTAGCGCCACTTGTACCATGGTGCATCCTCTAAAGAGGATTATGTGCTCACCACCTTGAGAAAATCCATCAGGTGCCTATCCTGAGGATATCTGAGCATGTCGAGTCTCGCAGTCAATGTCCCCAAGATATGTCTCCTGAACTCGCTGAAGAAGTGGGGGAGTGATAGTCATAAACTGGAGGTAAGCTGCTCCATCTCTATCCACAATGGATATCTGCAACGCGGCTAGCTACTCTGTCGCCTCACTCATAAAATGTAGACTAGACCTCCTACTGAGTGTGTCTACTACCATGTTCCCCTTCCCAGGAGTGTAGACTATCTCAAAGTCATATTCTTGGAGGAACCCTAGCCAACATTACTATCTCAGGTTCAGGTCCTTCTGTGAGAAGATATACCTGAGACTCTTATGATCAGAGTAGACTGTAAAATGTTCTCCCATCAAGTAATGTCGCCACATCTTCAAGGTGAAGACCACTGCTGCTAACTCCTGGTCATGGGTAGCGTAGTTCTTCTCATTCTATCTCAATTTTTGAGAACCATACATGATCACTTCTCACTCCTGTATCAGGATACATCCAAGTCTGGTCCTTGATGTGTTGCAGTATAATACATACCCAACACCCTCTTCTGGTATCCTCAAGATGGGGGCACTCGTTAGTCTCTACCTTAGCTCCTGAAAACACTAATGGCATCTCTTCGTCCATACGAAGGGTTGTCCCTTCTTTTTCAATGCTGACAAGGGTGCCACAACTCTGGAAAAGTCAGGTACAAATCTCCGGTAGTACTCAGCCAATCCCAGGAAACTCCACACCTCGGTCACACTCCTGGGTGGCTCCCAAGAAAGAACTACTTCTATCCTCGCCAAATCTACCGCAACTTTAGACTTCGAGATAACGTGTCCCAGAAAGTGGACCTCTTGTATTCAGAACTGGCACTTCGAGAGCTTACCATAAATCTGGTGCTCTCGGAGTGTATCCAGAACTATCTACATATGATAAGCATGATCCTCCTCCGACGTTGAGTATATCAAGATGTCATCGATAAAGAGCACCAAAAAGCAATCGAGGTATGGCTGAAAGATCCTGTTCATGAGTCCCATGAACATTGCAGGGGAATTGATCACACCGAATGGCATAACCAAGAAATCATAGTGGCCATACCGATATTTCAAGGCCGTCTTCTGCACATCCTCATCTCGTACCCTGAGCTAATGATAGCCTGATTTGAGGTCTATCTTCAAAAACCATCGAGCTCCCATCAACTGATCAAAGAGATCATCAATCCTCGGAAGTGGATACTTTTTCTTCA
Organism: Viscum album; assembly: GCA_963277665.1. Lineage (NCBI taxonomy): Eukaryota > Viridiplantae > Streptophyta > Magnoliopsida > Santalales > Viscaceae > Viscum > Viscum album. The sequence continues at coordinate 941,264,883 of OY728165.1, forward strand.
CAGTCACCTGGTTCAGGTGCTGATAGTCCACACCAAGTCTCAAACTCCCATATTCCTTCTTGGAGAACAAAATCGGGGCTGTCCATGGAGAAACACTGGGCCTTATGAACCCCTTCCTCTACAAGTCCTCCAGCTGTACCCGTAACTCATGAAGCTCCATAGGATCCATTCGATATTCTGGTGTAGATATCGGTTCCATCCTGGGGTACAGGTCGATGTAAAATCCCACCTCTATGTGTGGAGGTAGTCCCAGAATATCATCAGGAAAGACATCGGCATACTGGTCCACCACTATAGGATAGATCGGACTATCAACATCAACTGCTCTAAGGGTAAGGCTAGACAACTGATGTGTGATCGGTTTCACCCTTCTACGGGTTATTCCATCCCATGCTGCAAAATTTATATTCTCTCTGGTGAAAGAAAACCTAGTCCCATCCTCATAGATACACCGCACTTGCGCCTAATACAATCAATTTGACCATAGACTATGGATAACCAATCCATACCCAAGATGACGTCGTAAGGCCTCGACGCTTCTAATAGAATATCTCAGCTGAAGCTCTCGCCTCCTAGAGTAAGATCACACTATCGGCACCAATGTGTAATCATCAGATCTTCTTCTATAGGAGTCTCTAATTACAAGGATCGAGCCAAAATCTCCACTGGAATATCTGAGTTCCAAACAAGAGTCGTGGAAATGAAAGAGTGACTGGAACCTGTGTCTATAAGTACTAAAACTAAGGTGGAGTAGACATAGATAGTAACTCAAATCATCTTCAGAGCACCGTGGTCGTAGGCCTCAGATTCTTGGAGATAAGATCGTCCATGTACACATGCTCTCTGTGGTCAGGGTTGACCACCTGGAGATGGTGGAGGTAGAACCTCGAATCACCACCCACCACCTACTGCATGACCAGCTCCTCAGCTACATCCGCTTCCCTACAAACCTCCTCACTTGAACCTATACCTTTGCCTTGATGGTCCCTCAACCATCTACTGGTTGTCTGTACAGCAGGCCGGGAAATCGTGAGCCATGTGACCCTGCCTGCCACATGAGTAGCATTACCTGCTCCTCATCTGTCCTCCTCTGTCCCGTGAGACCCAAAACACCGACCCTGTATCCTGAGGTCGTCCACCAAAAGGTCTTCCCTGCTTGGGTCTCCAAGTCATCCGTCTACTGCCTGCTGCGAATGACTCTACTACCCGACGTCCGATGGTGGCTCTCACTGTCTGTGCCTGCTCAGCTAGGAATCTCTCTACCAAAAGTGCTCGCTTTAGCACCCCAGCCTACATCAGAATGCTGAGCAATATCATCGATCCTCTGATCTCACTTTGGAGACCCTTCTCAATGGTTCAGGCCTTGAAGAAAGGGTCTCAGACCATGTAGGTGGAGTAGCGGGAGAGATTAGTGAACCTCGCCGATTACTGGGCCACTGTCATGCTGCCCTGCTGTAAGTGTAGCAATTCCTCTATACGCACTGATAATTGGGTCACTGGGAAGAAATCTACCCTGAAAAGGCCCTCTAAGTCCACCCAGGTGAGGGTTGACTCATTGTGTAACTAGAGTGTCAGAATCCACCATCTCCCAGATGCTCCCTAGAAGAGATTGGCAACTAGGTTCACCATTAGATCAGCTGGTGTCCCAACTAAGCGAAAAACTCTAGCCACAACCTCCAACCAGTACTCAGCCGCCTGTGGATCCATCTCTCCTCGGAACCTTAGATGCCTCTACCACTGAAACTCATGCAACACACTCAGTCAGCGTGCACCCTCTACTGGTGGGGTTGGTGGAATCTGCTTCCCAATAGGTGGTGGTGCTACTGGTTCACCACCCGATGGTACTATCGCCATAAGAGGTCCCTGCACCGAAGCCTCATCGCTGGGTAGGCCATCATCATGTAATCTCTTGAGAATCCTAGATGGATGTCTATGTGGTGGAATCCTGAAAGAAAACTGGTGCGCCACGGTGAATAAGTTATACCTGGTGAGCTGACTCAAAGAGATCATAAGAAAAACTTTTCAAAAACACATGCAATCAATGTTTTCGTGCACTGAGTCGGAAATCAGAATTCAGGGTCCTGGTGTATTGATACGTCAGCCACCGCACCAACACTAGATTCCCCAAACTAAAAACCACACTCATATCACTTAACAATATTTCCATATAGAAAATATCAGAGTCCTAGTTCTTCGGTATAACTGAATACTCTGATACCACTTTGTCACAACCCATCCCCCGGGGCTAGTGCTGTGACTACCCCAAGCCCGCCTTCCATAGGCTAGGGGATGGCTAATAGCACCTAAAAGGTGTATCCCTATAATGGGAATGCATTTCCTTTAAACCTGTACAAACACATAATCCAAGAACACAACAAGAAGCAACCACGAAGTAAGCTGCTATAGTAAAAACTGTATTGAAAGTAAAGGGGATGGAATAAAATCCCAACTGGAAAGTACAAGTACAACTGAAAGAGAAAATAGCTCCTGGAACATCCACTGAGGATCCTACTTGAAGGGTAGGTACAGATCACAATCAGTAGTCACTACAACACGTCACGTCAAATGGTCCACCTCCGAGCACTGTCTAGTCTTGGATCCCTCATCCCCGTTCAATGCTATCCACCGTCTGCACAAGAAACAACAAGGTGAGAGAACATCCCATGAAAGGGTGAGTATAATAATACTCATTAGGAACCCTGAGACCCCTAAAGGTCTCCTAGAGTTCCAAAAATGAAAAACCATAAGGCAAGACCACTATCACAAATCATAAATCAGTCATCAACTCTACTTAGGTATATGCCCATACATATACCTAAGTTATCAAATTATACTCATCTCATACATGAAGAAACATAATGCTCCAAATTTTAAGCCATTTTCACAACTGATTCATGTGGGAAGAATAACACAAAGGTAGCACCACGAAGGTAACACCATGAAGGTAAAAGTACCACAAAGGTAACACCACGAGGGTAATGCCACAAAGGTAAAAAACCACAAATGTAACACCACAAAGGTAACACCACGAAGGTAAAAGTACCAAAAAGGTAACACCATGAAGGTAACACCACACAGGTAAAAGTACCACAAAGGTAAAAGAATCATCTCACACCAGGTATATAACTTAAGTACAAAAGTACAGATGATTAGTCGTAAATCTAGATCATCTTATTCTGTCGAGAGTCTCTACTGCTAACCCACATAGGATCGATAGATGCTGACCCACATAGGATCGATAGGTGCCAACACACATAGGATCGATGGATACTGACCCACATAGGATCGCTAAGCTTTGACCCACACATGATCTATAGATACAGACCCACATAGGACTGATGTTCTTTCTTCACATTACACCAACCCACTTGATTCCCACACTAAGAACACTTGATTCTTGGAGGATACACTCCTAAATCCATCGGTCGTACCTCAAATACCATGAATTTCCATGAATAAGTACCCCAAAGGACCTCCATGTCATAAGGGTTCCAGCACAATAGAAGGCGCGCCAATCAGACGCTCGATCTGTGACTTATAAGCATTTTAGTACCGAGGGCCCGGTTGGATTCGGGTTCGATCCAACCTGTCCATACTCCAACTTTTTCAAAACACAATTGGAGTATACAAAAAAGTACCATCTCTCTCCAAGGATCCCAACACCAGAGACAGTTTATAAAATGGACGCCCGGTTCACAAGTTATAGCTCTTTTAGAGAAACTGGGCCTAGAAGGGTCCGGGTCCGGCCCGCCCTGGTTCGGGCTGACCCGACCCAACCCAGGTCTAACCCGGACCGACCCGAACTGGCCTGGGCTGGCCCGGTTGGGCCGGTCCACAGCGGGCTCATCCCGTTGGGCCGTAGACCGGCCCGACCCGCCTTGGCGGTGTGGCCCACTGGGCTGGTGAAGCCTGGCCCACAGAGGGGTGCGACCCGCTGGGCTCGTGCAACTCGGCCCACAAAGGGGTGCGATCAGCTTACTAGGGCACGCCCTAGCTGGCGCTAGGGGGCAATGCTCCCCCTTTCTTCTGAACAGCTAAGCCATTCGAGGGGGGGGGGGGGGGTGAAGTGGCAGCACCACGTGGCGCCGCCTGGTCACCACGAGACCCGTAAGGGAGGGTCCCTCCTCCTCCGCCATGGCTGGCCGGTGCCGGCCATCTTTCTCAACCTCCACAGTTGAAAATACACAACCTTATCCTCTAGTGGAACGTGATAACACACCACACCACCTCCATGGTCGGCCGGTGGCGGCCGCTCTACTGACTGTCGTGGCCTAGTGCCACGACCTACTCCTACGGCGCGTGATGGCGCACCGCCTCCATTGAGGCTAGCCGGTGCCGGCTGCCTCCATCACCTGTCAGCATGGGTTTCCGGTGCCTCCGTGCCAGTGCCGCGCTGGTGGTCTTCCATGGCCCACCAGGTGAGGTCCGGTGGTCCATTTTTCCATCTGATCGCTCCTACAATCTTCCCGGGTCGTTCCCTTCGTTGCGTGACCCTCAAATTTGGGTTCTGTCCAACCCTAATAATTTACTCGGGAATAATGCAATGTTGAAAAAAAGGTGGAGGGACCGGGCCTTATTTATTTGGCCTGCGCCCTCCGCATTATCATCTTAACAAGAGAAAATATCAAAGATTCAACAACTCTTGAAAATCGAACAAGATAAAACCCTACCTCAAGATTCATTGAAGAACATCCGTGCTTGAGGAGGATTCGGTGTTCTTCAGTTCATGATTTAGTGGAATTCATCACTGTTCACTGGAACCGGTCCCTTCCTCCAAGCGATTGGCGTCGTGGTACTTTGCTAGAGATTTGTCGCTTGGTGAAGTCGTTCCAACACTCTATCTTGAGCTCCATATAAATATAAGAGGGGGAGGATGAGTAATGCCATTGGGAATTTATGAGGTTCATTTAATGAATGAACTTATCAAATTACAACAGTGTTGTTACAAAGATTGAGGAGTCAATCCAATTAATGGATTAACACGTTGTTGGTCCCGCCACTGCCTCTTTTCCATTGGAGAAAAAGAAAAAGCGAAAAAAATAACTTTGTTATTTTATTATTCTTTTAAATTTCCAAAATCTATCTTCTTCTCTTGACCTACTACAGTTTAAGTAAAGCCTTCCTTAAGCGAATCCCGGTGCTACAGGTTCAACGGTGCCCTTAGTTTTTTAATCCAAGCACTGGTTCAAAATATAGAAAATACCGCTCGCGCGTTTACTGAACGTACCTTAAAAAAAGTTCAGAAATCCATTCTAGGCACACCGAGCCTCAGAATCATGCACCTTCAATTTTTTCAAACTCGTAATAATTCCATATAATTTTAAAAAAAATTTACACTGAAAATTCAGGTCTTTACAAGATCCAACAACTTAAGCATGATCGAAACCATTTACAGAAGAAGTTCAAACTCATCGAGATCACGACCCAAACCATTTTCACCGAACAACCCCATGAAAGCCCCACCATCGCACACCTTACTCTTAGGGAATATTATGGTGTAATAAAGGGATATATATCAAGACCCTAGAAATAATATTATGTACATTCTTTTTTATAGAATAATGAATATATTTTTCTTCATATTGTTGTTACTTTGTAAATGATTTTTAAAGCACAAATAATATTTTTAGAAGTCTATTTTTATGAATTAATAGATTTTTGAAAAAAATAATTTTTTAATAAAATATTATTATTAAATTAATTTTTTAAATATAAATGATCATATAATTTTTTATGAAGTCAAATGTAATTAGGGTTTAAAAGAACTGTTATTTATCAAAACCCATCATTTTCAATAAATGTCAATTATTATTTTTAAAAGTGAAAATTCACATATTTATAAAATTATTTAGATAAAATGAATATTATTTTTGGAATCAGGATGTTGAAATTATCAAATGGGTAATTTTTCATAATTTTCTGAGAGTTGATTTTTTGGGTAAAAATTAAATACCATATAAATATACAGTGTGTTTTATGACATCATAATGGACCAATAGTGATGTAATAAATACTATAAAAGGTATCCTCGAAAAAATATATGTTTTTAGTTTAAAGTAATGTAATGTTAAGTTTATTTTATAAATCCATAGTGAATCCTCAAAGACATATAATATATTTTAGGTTTTTAAAATCATTTCTTTGAAAGTGTGACTCACCACCACATAAGAAAGGTCTATATTTTATTATCTAAGGACCTTAGACTCATAAAATAATGTATACCACTCCCATTTGGTAGAAAACATGGTAAAAAACTAGAGGATAGTTTGTAGTTTTGAATATTTTATTATGTAGTGTTCAAAACCAAAATAGTAAAGAAATCCCACTCCTTTCTTATAAAAACCCACCCAAGATACAATTTCTCTTCACTAAAACTTCTTAAAGATCATCCAAACTCTCCCCTATACTCCCTATAGTCCTCTTAAGGCACCCCAATCTCTCAATAAGGCTATCATAAGCTTTTGGAGTCACATATCCAAGTAATGGATTTCTCTCCTCACCTTTGAATTCAAACATCTTCTTTGAGATTAGTTCTTTAATTTCAATTGATTGTATTGTCATTAATTTTTAATAATTGACTTACTATCTAATTTATGTTATTTATATTAGGTATCATTTACCCCCCCTCATTTATACCCTTACCTAAGTCGTTACTATGCCAGAGTCTAGTAAGAGATTCCCTCTCTCCTCTTTTAATCAAGCACTTCATTTATGATATGCATTTTTAATTCCCATTTTATTTTGTTGGGATAAATTATTAACTATCCAATTTAATGTCCACATGTTTTATAAATTATTATATTCCATTTCAATCTCATTCAACCCTCCTATGAATCATTACATACACCCGTTACCATGCCAAAATTTTGCAAGAGTTCTTTTTCTTTGTCCTCTTACTTCAAGAATCTTTGTTATGTTACAAATTATATTTTCAATTAATTATGTTGGGTAATGTCCTTAAATGTCCCCATTACTTTATATTTCATGGATAAATTATGAGATACCTCTTTCTCTCTCATAAAACCATTTTATGTATTTCTATATGACTGCATTATGCTGCCGCAATTGCATGATGATTTTCCATGCCAAGATAATTGTGCAGTGAATACCATACCCCTTACTCTATAAAGGGTATTCACCCTTTTAAACATATAATTATTTATTGGGGACTTATATGTATGTATTCCACATTCCTAAATCATGGAATAAAATTATGAAGTTGAAAGAATCCATGTCATATGATCTATGTGGAACACTTAAGCATGAGATTGAAATGATTATAAAGGGCGTGCCTTGATAGTTCTTCAATGCATTGGGTAATGTTTAGTATCATGATACATCATGTTTGGACGAGGGTTTACCCGATTCCTTTATGGGCGGTTTAGCTTTGAATTATGTTAATGATGAAATGTTTTAAGTTGTTGCCACATTTTCCTTATTATGATTATCATGATATATCATGCCTTATTACTCATAGATATTCCTTATCTAACATGTATTATTATCCTCATGTTATTCCATGTTTATTCCCTTATTGGGATTTATAACTCGCCCCTCTCTTATGTATTTCCTCAAGTTATCCCATGTATTGTTAAGCACGAAGGAATGTTTTGGTCATATCAACAAATTTTTCAATAATGAAGTGGTATTTAATGTTTTAAGTTGTTATGTAATGTTCCTAATCCCAAAATACACTAGTCTTCTCGATCTTATGAGTTGTATTAAGTGTAATTTTATGTAATAAAACATGATGAAATATGAAATAAAGAGAAGGGTTGTTATAATCTTTTATTGAATTTTAATTGACCTTGTCAATCTTAGTTGATTTCCATATATTGATTATTTTTAGGAATTATTATTCTCATTGAATAATGTATCACTGGTCATGGTGAATATAAAACCATCACTATGGTTTTAACCTTCCTACGCAGTAAGTCTTTCTGGAACATTCCTGTTCTACAAGCTCTTGTTGAACTTGTTCCTATGCCAATTATACGTGCATCTATAGAATTGACTAAACCCAAGTCAATATCACCCCCACTATCTCAAGTAGAGATGTGAACCCTCTTATAGAAATATAGTCTATCACTTGACTACCACTTTTCTATCTTAAGGATTTATTTAATATCCTAAGCAACTATTACGATAATTACTTTGATACACATTGTTTTTTTCTTAATGAAAGTTTGTTTATATCCTAACAAACTATTTGCATCTAAACACATGTCATATGAAATAATGTATTTACATCATACTATGACTCATATGATATCCATTATTCATTTATAGTTGGAATATGATTATCAAGTTTCTCTGTTATTTTCAAATCATGTATTGAAATATAATGGATGTTTCTACAAGTTGAAACATTGATAATACTTACATCATGACTATGATGTATATAATTTTCATTTATGAATTTCTCCATTCTACATTTTGTTGATAAAACTTAACATGTGAGACTTATCATTGATCCTATTTATAAACATCAATGTTGTGATGTAGATTAGGTAATGTGCATTTAGAAATTACTCCATGATACATTATCATGATTGATGAATGCTTGTTCAAGATATTCTTTGACATGTTGACCCAAAGCACCTTAAATATTTTGACCATGAATATATCATACTTCACTCTCATCCCTTAAGAACTTGAAGGAATCATATGAAGTATATTTACATCTAGATCAACCTTGGAATAGTTTATACTTTCTTACTGAACTAATTCCGAGAGATTTTTGGCATACCTTTATATTTAAAGGTTTCTTTGTCCAAACTAAATACATCAAAAATATCAAATGTGTTTATCTATACCGAGTCTAAATACAAAACTGGGTATATCCTTGACATCAACTTTTAGTTTTTCTTGAAAAATAACTATCTTTCCACAAATTGGTATATACATCTTACCTTTTTATATTCATCATGAATTGCTTATGATTCAAGTATCACTAAACTATTTTTTGAGTATGATACACCACAAACAACATTCATTCCTAAACCTGGAATAATGTCTTCTAATGTTTGATGAATAAATGAGATAAATGTTTTGGTTATAATACATAATAGTTCGACTTGAATCATTAACATGGAATTTAGAAGTTATGTGTTTCTCACCACTGACTTAGGAATCACCCTTTCTCAACCACTTAGAGAATACACCTGACTTCTTGTAAGGTTTCTATAATTACTTGGTTACTGTACTCAAATTCACATATGCGATAGGCATATTGTATTTAATACCCAAGTAGTATGTCAAAAACATTATATTTATGAATATACATGAAAAATAAGTGGGTACATTCTTCTTCAATTTTCTTTTAAATTCCATAGATTTTATTTCAAGTTATGCAATTCGAATAACCTTATGTTGAATAACCAAAATCATTTCATTGAAGGATGTAGTGAATGTGTCTTTGGTGTTACACTTTCCATTGTCCTTTTCACTTTGACTTTCATTTTTTTTCCATAATAATTAAATATTACTATGTATTTTATATTCTTATTTACTTATAGAACCTTACCTAACTAGGTAATGAAGTGTTTACTCCATCTTGTTTGTTTTGTGACCTTAAAAGAAACTAGAGTAATCAGGTGTAAATGAGAATGAGATGTTTTGAAAGATTGTGATATACCTTTACACAAATCTAGTGTAATTATCACATTCATATCTTACTTCACTTTCTCCTCGTAAACTCCCTAGAGATGAGACTACATGTGTAATCGTCCATGTCTCAATGTTGTAGCTGCAATAAACATCAGACGTTGATGATAATATTATGACATAACCATCATATGCTGAAAACATGTGTCTCCTGTAATAAATCATACACCCTCTCTTCTTTAGGTAGTTTTTAACAGGTTTTGGGATTACAACACCTTGAATTTATGATATCATAGTAATTTGCACAAGCATCTATACTACACTTGGAAATTCATGTTGATTTGAACAATTTATTTGTCAAACAAATATCACAGTTTATCTTGTGGTATTTATTGACTTTTACTACAAAAATAAAACTAAAATATTATACTTTTATATTGATTACCAATTTTGACATTACCTATTAATTTAATCATTAAATGTCCCCCACTATTTTATTTAATTCTTGAAACCCTCTGTACTAGAATCAGAATACTATGTCGCTCGAGTATTTTACTGGAAAGGATCCCTGAACCTCCCCTCATAGTGTATATGATTTTTCTATGCCACTACTCAAAAAGTTCAAGTTAGGATTTTGTTTGGCCAACCACATTAACTGGTGGTTTCTTGATTTTTTGAGTGAAGTCCCAGCTTATAAAATCATAAATTGATTTACTCAATGCTTGCCTCTAAAATGACAACAAGTTATCTTTGGCTAATCCTTACTACTACATTAGTTAAGTCAACCCACCACTCTCATAAGAACTCCTCGATAGTAAGAGGCACCCTCAACTTTGGCTGATGAGTCCCCCAAACATCCGGTTTTGTCCAAATATGAATGATGGAAGGTGATTAAGACTTAATATTTTTAAGGGTTTTTATTATTTTATCTCTCGAAGAATGTAATCAATTTCTATTAATCTGGTTCATCTATGTTGTTGCACTTACAATTGAACACTAATATAAAAAACATTCATCGCTTCTTTATGCATTTAATTATTTATTATTCTATGTATTTTCCCAATGTTATATTTTTTTTGAAATAATAAATATATGAATAAAGAAAATCTACTACCCAACTAGTCTTGAGCATCTAAAATGACGTAGGGGGATCATACTTGAGTCGTAACTTGACTCGTGATGCAACTTGTCCTCATCGAGTATGCCTTCTTCTCATCCGGAGTAATGCCTCGACTTGGCGTTGTCTGCATCTTACAACATTCTCACCCTGGAGGGGTCCACATCATGTTTGGGGTACCGCCTCATCTTGGTGGGGCCCACGTCACATATAGAGTACCATTTCATCTTTGTGAGGTCCACATCACATGTTGCATCGTCTTGGTCCAAGTACAAGAATAATCGCTCTCATTCGAGGGGGACTAAGGGGTGCAATGTACATAAGATAATATTGGGTTAAAGACGATGCACAAACTACCATTTAATTAATTACAAACATTGCACATAGTTAAAATAATTAATCAAATAAATGAAAACATACATTGGTTGGGTCATTGCTCAAGACCGGTCGATATAAATTTAAACATGATAAAAATTCAATTGCAATAAATAAGTATGAGGGTATTTTAATTAAATTAAATGAATTAAATTAAAATAATTTAATTATATTTGGTCAATTATTAATTTAATTTTAACTCCAAAAATTAAATTAATTGATTAATTTAATTTAAGACCAAAATTAAATTAATTTTATCTTAGATATTAAAAATATTATTTGAAAACAAAAAATTAATATTTAATTAATTTAATTTAAAACCAAAATTAAAATAACTAAATTAAATTTTGATCATATAAAATTAACCTGGCCCGGAAAACCTCATGCAGGGCCTCTACGGGTCGGGCCTAACCCGTGCAGGCTCATTCCGGGATTTGCAAAGTCCGTGTAAGCCTCTTCTGAGCCAGGTGGTTCTTTCCAGACCCATTTTGGGTAGGGAAGACCCACCCCAAACCTTTTCAACGTAGATCCAAAACACCAAAACCCAAATAGGGGGTTACCTCACTAGTGGGAGTACCAGGCAACGACCAGAGTAGCATGGGGGCATCGCCGATGGTCAAGAGTTGAGACAATAACTGTTTGAAGGAGGAACTGTGCTCAGACGAAGTTTAGGAAGCAATGCCAACAAGGGTATCCTTAGACAACAGTGTCCTCGACCTGGTCAAAAGGAGAAGAAGGTGGACGACGACCTCTACTGCGGTGGATCTGGCCATGATAGGTGACACTGACATCGAACCCTTAGGATGAAGGTTTCACTTAGGGTTGTGGTGCTCAGTGACTCCATTTGGGAGAAAGGAGGGTACAAGCCTCTACTCAAAGGGGTTTCCTTGGATGGTGGCCGCTAATGGAGGCCGAGGAGCCTAGGACCTGCTTCATCTAGATCAGGCGATACAAGGAGAAGGGGAACCTCAGCATTCCAATGTGTGACTAAGGAGTTGTTGGTCGAGGGAGCTATGTTGACCAGGGCTACAGAAGGGGTGTAGTAGAGGTACGATCGGATTTGGGGAGGAGGCATGTGGGACGGCCGCAAGCTGATGCTGATGAAGAAGGAAGCCAACTAGGAGACGCCTGGCGGTAGAAGGGGAGTACCACTGTGGCAGTCTGACTTCCCGGAGGATTCACCATGGATGGAGGAGACCAGGGGGGTCCCACCAGTTGAAAAAAAATCTCCTTTGTTTTTTTTAAATTTTTCCAGCAAAGTCCAACGACCCCTTTAGTTTTTTTATTTTGTGTGGTTTTTCTCCACACACTTTGGGTTTTTTAAAGCATATTCAATTAGCCTTTAAATATAATAATAATAAAATTATTATAATCTAATAATAATAATAAAATTATTATAATCAAATAATAATAATAATTATTATAATTAGATTATTATTTTTAAAATTATTTAAAAAATATAATAAAATGGTAATAATAATAATAATTATCATCAAAATCCAAAAAACCAGTGGAATGAAAATATTCATAATGTTCTCTAAAAATAATACCCGGGAACAAACAAAAAATGATCCACATTTTTTTTTCATATGGCCACAACTTGGTCATTGGACCTCAGATCAACTCGCGGTTGAAATCATTAGGACCAAAATTAAACCCTCTACTTATTTTTAGTGCAATTTAATTTTTCTTGGCTCAAAAAATTTCTGCGTTCTCTCTAATACCAATTGAAGGTACCAAGGTCACAGCAGAAGCCAGTGGGTTGGGGATTTTAAAAATTTTCATCATTAGGATGAAGATACTTTTCATCTCCAATGATCCGATACCCAATACAGTTTGAGGATCTTGTGTAATTAATCTGAGCACTAAAAATAAAACAGAAAACACACCTTTTCAGATCTGAATCCATGCTCGATATTTGCTTATTGTTGGTCATAATTTCTTGAAGTATCCAAACTAGGATCCCTCTAGGTCATCCACACATGCTTCAAAAATATGCAGGAGCGTCGATCATCAAATTCTGGGTGCTAGCGTGGAAATCCAACAACATCTTCGATGCCCCGATGATCACCACATCGAAGTACCTTTTATGCATGAATAAGTACTCAATCCAATCACCTAGATCAAGATATTATCTCTCTATAAAATGGTATAGGAGAGAGAGGCTCTGGAATTCTTTCTATGAATAATACATGTGTAATGACCTAGAAATCTATCAATGAAACTTCCCTTCTTATGTTTATTTCATATAGTATAGATCACATAAAATCACATAGAGAACATAATACAAACATCATAAATAAATAATGAATGAAATAAGAGGTATTTCTAGAAGTTAAGGAACCTATACTGATAAAATAGTAACTTGACCTTAGGAATAGTAATATGACCTTTATGAATAGTAAATCAGCCAAATGAATAGTAACCTCACCCATGTTTGTATAAATAAAATTTAGGCATCTTATAAATTAAAGTATGATATAATTATATCATAGTATAGGTAAATGAATATTTTAAAAATTATTAATTAAGTGTTGGTATTTTTGTGAGTCATAAATATTTAATTCCAATTTTATAATTAATAAAATGATTTTAAAAAAAATTAATTTTCATAAAATGTATTCATAAATCAATATTTTGTTGTCTTTTGATTTTAGGAAAATTTTATGAGACCTTATTTAATTTTTTAAAGTGTTATAAAATAAGTTATAGATTTAAAATCTGTATTTTTCGAGTAAATGATGGTTTTAAATAAAAATTAAATTTCTCATATTTAGAAAATTATTTTCATAAAATGGAGTTCATTTTTGAATTATACACTTCAAAAAATGGTTAGAATTAATTTTTGGTATTTTTTTAAAATACTTGAATTTTTAGTGAATAGTAAAATATGAAAATTTACGATAAATGGTAAATACAAAATTTTTTGAGTCATAGGTGGTGTTTGGATGATGTAAGAACCCTTGGGTTGAACTAAAATTCACTTATTACTGTATTTTTTCACAATAATCAACACTATTTCTTTTCTTGAGAAAAATAATAAAATAATGAATAAAATAATGAGAAATCACCCCTCTCCTCCACTATAAATACCACCCTTCACCACCCCTTCTCCTCACACCTTCCAAGATTTGATCCTTGACAAATTTCTAACCAATATTCTCCCCAAGCCTCTACCCCATGTCTAGGATCTCTTGGTCTCAATAAACAACCAAAACCAATCTCCCTAAGGAGGTTCTCAAGGAGGAGTATTCAAGAGGTAAAATCATCTTCCTTTTCCTTTTAATTTCTTTTCAAGTTCTTTTATTTTATTATTCTATTCTCACATCCTCTATCAAAATGATAATGATACCTCCAGTATCATCTATATACTAGAATGATATAATGTTAATGAAATATCCTTCATCATACACATTTCTCTCTCTCTCTCTCTCTCTTTTATTTTAAAAATGAAATCATCGTCCGTGAGTTGACGATTTACAACCTTCATGGATGACAGATTTTCATTATTCAATTTATCCTTCAAGGCTGGTAATGAAACCATTTTTATGGTTAAAAAATAATATAATATATTTATTTAAACCTTTATTATGTTCTTTATGTAACATATTTACATAATACTAAATGATAAAACAAAATGAGTTTGTTATGATCAATAACCGCTGTAATAATGCAAACGATTATCAATAAATGTTTTATCTAATGAATCATACTCATACCATATAAACAAATGAATAATATAACCATTTAATATTTTTTATGTTCATAAATATCATATAAATTAAATTCTATATAATTATACTCATTCCACATGAACTTTCATACTCATATACAAGTATAGCGACCATGAAAACCAAGGAAATGAACACTCCTGAGCAATAAAATTGTATCTTATAACTCATCAAAAAGACCATAAATGAACTTAATAAAATTATAATAAATAAAATACACATAAATAAGGTTTTAAATTAATTAATTAATGGATTTAATTTGATTATCCAGGATGTTAAGGTTAAGTGCAGAACACATTCAGACATAAGGTTAGAGTTTTCTTCCCGAACCTCCATTTTTATTCAGGTTATGCTTTATTCCTCTATACACCAATGTAATTATTCATTATTTTTATATAATTATTATAAATTATATATATATATGTTCTAAAATCATATATAAATATTATTTCATTATTATTTGATGGTAAAATGAATGTTTTACACGGTTCCCTTCTCATTTATCCCCGATATGAAACCACAATTAAAGGGAACGTCTCAATTTATTACCTATTTTCAAGTACCACCCATAATATGTTTTAAGAAACATTTATTTTTATAAAATTATTAATTTTTTCATGAAAAAATATATTTTTTCATTTCTTATTTTATACAAACAATCATGACAAATACAAATTAATTTTCCAAAAGAACTCTTCTTTGCAAAGTAAAAAGGGCATTTCTCTTAAGAATTCCTCAATGATTTTATTAGAGTATTTTAATATATTTATAAAAATATGTTTAATTTTATTATTTATTGAGGTTTATATCTTATTTTTATCATCCAACAGATTTTATTAAATGGTTTATGATCATTTTGACTGTGGATGTGCTATCTTAATACCATTCACCATACTACTTAGAATGGTTAGTGATTATGATTATAGATTAGGGAAAGTTATTTATATTTCATATGTATATGTTTTTTATGTTTATACCCATTCATATGAATAATGTATTGGACTTATTAAGTGATGGGTGAGGCCTGTTATAGCCCCTTGATTCATTGATATGTCTCACAAGACAAGCTAGACTGGGTTTTTACCTATTATGTATGGTGTCTTAGACGAGGCCTTGACAGTATGTTTATGATGTCTGACATTATGAATTACCTCATTATGAAACTATTAATTGATTTCCCATTCTACTATTAGACTAGTAGAATATCTATGGTTATGTTTAATTAAGGAATTATTTAATCATCATTAAATTCCTACCATTTAATGCTCAAGATTATGTTTTAATGGCATGTGTACTTTTAGTTTTTCACCATGATTTATATTTATGATTACACTATATTACTTACCCTTACTGAGCATCATATCTCACCCATTTCTTATATTTTATTTTTACCCAAGATGCAAATATGTATATTATGAAATACTTACAAGGATAATCTAGAAGTTTATTAGTGATTCCAATATAGTTAATATGATGTACTTCATTTCAAGTTGTAATGAAACTATTATGTATGTATATGGTTTTCCAATGATACTAAACTATTCATTTCTTTGGGATACGACTTCCTTTTAATCATACCAATTTAATGAATAAAGAAACTGAATTTTGGAAATTAGGGTTGGGGTCTTTACAACATGATCCAAATCCACTATCCTCTATTTATAGTGGATGTTCAAATACCCAGTTTGGGTTCCCTAGCCCTCGTTTATTAAATTTCCACTAAATAAATAATTATGATGAACTAAAATGAATCAATATTATTTATTATTTTATCACATTCCTATATATTAAATATATATTTTATGATAAACCCAAGTCATTACTCGACTCGTAATTCCAACTAATATTAAAAAAACTTGAAATATTAAAATAATATTCATTCGATTAATATTATTTCCCGCATTTACTTACCTTGTAAATACATTTAATAAATAAATTAAATACAAATTATTATTTAATTGAATAATATGAATTTATTTATTTATATGTGATTGATAACTTGGACAACACTTGGACCCTATTGTGGGGCCCACCATGTCTGATATACCTATTCAACTGAATAGGGAAGATTATTGAATATACTATTGTGTGTAACCCTCTAGGCCCTTATCTCAATAGTAGGGAATAATATCTATAGACCAAGAGCTGAGTCTAGAAACCCATCAAGACCCCTATAGAGATAAGGAAAGTCATAGAAAAGACAACCAGCCTACAAACTAGCACTGTGTAATATTATCTCCTTGTCTTTAGGTATCTCATAAAGTAGGACATACATTTGTGTCATAAACCTTTTATTGATTTATTATTTGTTGATCTAACTAGATGGATTTACATTTCTAATACCTTTTCCAAGGATTTATAATGGTACTAACATCATAATCAACAAAGCCTAAGATATATAACTTCCCTAACCTAGAAGTGACAAATCCTTTCTTGACCATTCAACTGATTTCATACCACCAATGATGCACCCAACACAAGCTATCTCTCCACAATTTCATTATCACGGTTTTTTCCCTTGCATCAAAGTGTGTTATCAAATGATAAACATTGATAATGATCTCAAGTCAGGAGACCAATACACATGTTCATAGATATGAACAACCATTGACACCCAAAACACGTGGTGTTCATATTGGTGGGTCTATCCTCATGATCTTATTACTAGAGATCAACAATTGAAAACTTTATAAGAATAAGTCTCAATGCTTATGAGCTCCCAACACCTGATAGTCAAACATCTAACATATCCAGTAAGTAAGATGTATCTATACCATATGATTTTTTAAGATTAATTTCATAGTATCTCGATGTTCCCATTATATCATGGGATCGACTATAACCTTTTGATATGACAATTAATCTATGGAAATTACCATTAAATAGTGAAAAAAGAAAAATCAACACTATAATGGTAATAATTCATCATGTATATCCAACTTTATACATGAAATATTAATCTAAAAGCATTGTTAAGTTGGGTATAGGGCACCCACTTTTACAAAAATGGCATGAACAAGGTGTGATTACAAATCTGTAGGCCATCACCAACAATGTCGAAATAAATCCAATCATATAGTGAATACAATACATGATGAATAGAGATATTAAATTAGTAAATTAATACTTATTATAAAATAAACTCATTAAACCTCAAGTTCCAGAGTGACACTCAGGGTCAGCCAAACCTACTTTGGAACATTGCTGGATAACTCTGTACATGTTGTGGAACCATTTCAACCATATCCATAACCCTCCTAGGGTACATCCCACAAATCATCATAGGTGAATCAGGATGGCCCCTATAATCATTAAAACATGTTTGGGTCAAATACCTCTAAGCATTTTAGCATGTTTGGGTCAGATCCCTCTAAGAAATTTCAACATGATCGGGTAAATTCCCTCTAAGAATTTCAGCATGTCCAGGAAGAAGGCCTCTATGAAATTTCATCATAACTAGACCATATCCCTTTAAGTATTTCAGTAGGACCATAGGTCATAAAAAAACAAAAATTCAATCCAAAATAACACATGGGAACACATAAATCATATCAAATATGTCATCATAAGACAAAATGATCAATTCATCAAATTACCATCAGTCCAGCCATTTACATTTCATGCATCCAGGTTTCCAATTACCATAATAATTACCAACACTTCATTCCATTAAACAATTTATCTCAAAATCTATTAACATGCCAAGCCTATTACACTTCATTTAACTAATTTTTAGGTCCATGTGATCCTATTTTAGGAATTCACTACATTTCACATGTTATGCCAAAATTCACGTTACCGATTCTACCATTTCACTATTAGTACAAGGGTGGGATCACCTCTTAGGTGGTAGACACAAGACTGGTCTCAATGCCAATAAAACTGATGATATCCATGGGAGGTTTAAGCAATTTTATTATTATCAACCATGATTTATTTCAATTAGATAGGTCACATGCATGGCGTGAATACATAATCAAAATTATTGCACATACTAGAAGGATAAAAAATAGAAATATAGGGATATTTTATAGAATACCTACCTCAAAGTGGAGAATACATTGAAAAAACTCAGTGTCTAGAGTTACAATCATATTCTACTTCCCCCTTCAAAAAATACCGAAGGTTCTTTAAACTCTCAATTTGAAATGCCAAGATATAATAGAAGGACCTTCTAGGTTGAAGAGGATGCTTAGAGGTCATTTCTGGAAAGGCTTGGATCACTAAAAATCAATCCCTAGAAGGCGAGGGTTTAATATGATGAAAAGGGTATTTAAAATACTTTGGAAAGATATCAAGGACGCCTAGGGTTTGAGTAGAAAAGATGGGATCAAAAGGAGTTTGAAGAGTTTTTTTGGGGTATTTATAGATAGTGTGAGAAAATGAAGACCACATCGTAGCCTCTCATACTATGCTATAAACTACCTAGACCATGATGCAGTACCCCTAGACTATGACACAACCTGCTTGGTCAAACCACATCAAAAAATTGTGGCTAGGTCTACGCCACATATCCTATTAACTCGGGAAGGGACTATGATGAAAACTAGTAAACCATGCCATAGAACCCAAAAACCCAATATGTAGGCTATGACATAGCCTAGCTCCACACTGCAAGGGTACCAGTTTCATAAAAACTGACCAAAATCTTACCTGATGACCTTGTACCGCAACCACGGTCTCCACATCGTAATGCTAAACTACCAAGGGAAGGGCTAGGTTGTGGAATGCATCCACACCACACCTATTCCTCAAAAGACTATGAATCCAATATTCCTCCCTCAAGCTCCCCATGCCACAACCTGGGATTCCACACCGCAATAACCATGCTTAGAGTGCAACCCATGTCTCCATGGAACAAAATCCCTTAAAAAGATATTTCCTCTCAACTTTTCTACTTCCTCTAGGAAAAACCAAACCATAATAAGGCTGAAAACAGAGGTTCAAACCAAAATCAATAGTCTCAAAGTGTTTTACAAAAACTTAAAAAAGGACATACCTAAAAAAGATGAGATCTTAAAACCTCACCACCATATAAAAGCTTTTCCTTGAGTTGTTCTCTAAAGAACCACAGTGGCTATCAATGAAAAAGTATGGCCACTATGTCTATATACCGAACTCCCTCTCACAGGTATCATCTTACACATGAACATGCTTCGACTTCAATTTCACTAGAGGTATAATCTTCCCCCAGAGATACTTCTCATTGAGGTCCATGGTACAAATCAAATGTTCCTCAAAGGATGCATCGACATCTAGCTCGATGTCCTCAATGTATATCATGTGAAAAATGTAAGGATGATATCTTTGAAGATGTTACACATAAAACACATTGTTTATGATTTTTTAACATTATGGAAGGGAAAAATGGTATGTCACTAGACTGAACCTTTCTATTATCTCAAAAAACCTGACAAACCTAGTTACTAGCTTCCCTTTCTTCCTAATAAGATGTTTCTCCAGCCTAAGCGACACCCGAAGGAAAAATATATCACCAACCTCAAACTTCATTGGTCATCTATGATAGTCAGTGTAGGATTTATATTAACTTTGTGTGGTCACCAACTACTTTATGATCAACTAAACTAGGTCAGACATCTCTTACATGAGACTAAGTCCAATGAGCCCTAACTCTCCCACCTTTAACCAACAAAGAGGATAACAAAATGGCCTTCCATATAAATCCTTGAAAGGAACCATTTGGATATATTTCTTCATGATATTATTATAAGAAAACTATATGAGTTCTATATTTTTCTCTTAAGAACACCAAAATCTAGAACACATGCTCACAACATCTCCTCTAGAATATGGATTGTCTGTTCAGATTAGTCATCAGTTTGAGGATGATAGGTTTTAATTAGAAGAAAATATGATCCCAAATCCTTCTGAATAAATTGACCTAATTGAGATGTGAAATGAGGATCTTTATCTTAAATGATACTCCTCAAAATACCATGCAGTTGAACTATCTCTCTCATACAGTGAATACCTAGACCATCGATAGTGGAGGTTTCCTTAAAAGGAAAAGAAGCGAGTTACCTTCATCAGTCGATCCAGGATCACCAATAAAACATCATTATTGAAAGTTTTATTGGGTAATACTATCATGAAATCCATAGTGACATCACCCCACTTACATTTTGGGATGGGTAGAGGCCGTAACAACCCAAAAGGCCTATGATACTCGACCTTCACATACTGACAGGTGAAACATCTCACCAAAAAAAATGTTATTACATTTTTCATCCTTGGTCACAAGTATTGTCTATGAAGGTCAAAATACATATTTTTCAGACTCAGATATACCTTCCATCTAGATACATGAAACTACCTCATTATCCGCTCGTGCAAGCCCATAGGAACCCATAAACGACCATTGATAAGAAGAACATTAGCACTACAAATAGACCATCCTAATGGTGGATCCCCACCATATAAGATGTCCCTTAGTTAAGATATCTATATTAGATTATAGATCTGTATTGATTTGGTCAGGAAGCATGGGTATAATAAATGTCGAAGTCAGAGATTCTTGTCCCTCAGAATCATAGACATCTAGATGCATGTCTGCAAAGAGTGCCATTAGCTGCCACTCATTGCAAGATTCTAATATAGTCTCCATATTTATATTCTAGATCAAATAATATGAAACTAAATTTCCTTTACCCAGTGTGTAAGATAGCTTGAAGTCAAAAGACCATGGATACTTGACCCACCTCCTTTTTCAAAGGTTTAGGTCTCGCTGAGAAAATATTTACTTGAGGATCTTATGGTTTGTGTACACCACAAACCTCTCACCCAAAAGATAGTGTCTCTAGAATCTCTGGGAATATACCACCACAACTAACTTCAGATCATGAGTAGGATAATTACTATCATGTGGTTCAACTGTCTGGAATAATAAGAAACCACTCGGTCTTCCTGCATCAGAACTGCTCCAAGTCAAACTCCAAATGTGTTATAGTACATGGTATATTCCTTACCCAAAATGGGTAAGATGAGAATAGTGATGAGGTAAACATGAAATTTATATCTTAAAAAGATCTCTTAAAAAAATCTGACCAAATAAATCTCACCCCCTTCTTGATCATCCCGAACATTGGTGCTTCAAAATGGGAAAATCCTAGATAAAGCACCTATAGTATCCTGCTAGACCTAGAAAGCTCTAAATATCAAATATATTCTTGGTTATCTACCAATATAATATGGATAAAACCTTCTCTGGGTCCATTAACACTCCAACCTATGAGATAACATAGCCCAAGAAGTGCACTCTATCAATATAGAATTTCCATTTAGATAACTTGACATAAATCTGATGATCTCTTAGTGTGCTCAGGACGACGTCAAAATGTTGGGCATGATTGTTCGTAGACTGGTAGTACATGAAGATATCATCAATGAAAACTACCAAAAACTAATCTAGGAATGGATGAAAAATTCAATTTGTAAAATCCATGAATACTTCTAGTGCATTCGTTAGGACAAAAAGCATCACTAAGAATTCATACAATCCATACATGATCCTGAAAGACAATCAGGTTATGTACAATGGTATCACCATCAAATGATGGTACCCTGACCTCAATTCAATCTTGGAGAAGATCCTAACACCTCCCAATTGATTAGATATATCATTGATGCATGGAAGAGGATACCGATTTTTGACCTTCATTTAGTTTAATCTCTGATAATCCAAATATAAGCACAAAGTACCATCATCTTCTTAGTAAAAAGAAAATGAGAACCCCACATAGATATACTAGGACTTATGGAAAATTTTTATTCAAGATATAACAACTAACCATTAAAATAATTAAGCACTTATTGTGTCATTCTATAAGGTGGGATAGAAACTGTCTCATCCCCCAATGACAAATCGATCATGAACTCAATCTTCTACTGAGGTGGAAATTCAGAGAACTCATCAGGAAATACATCCTGAAAATGGTTCACATAAGAGGAAAAGTATCTCACTGCATTCCAATATCATTCAAAATAAGTCCTAAAATATGATCCATGAGACATTCCAATCTATATTTAATTGGTTCCGCATGACTAACCTAATGATCCCACTCTCCTTAATGGATATAGTTTCCCCCTTATAGATATAGAAAGGTAAATCTTCTCCAATTACAGTTGACATGATTCTGGTATGCACATGATCCTCAGCCCGATTGGTGAGGACTCTTAAGTGCATCCAGGATACCCGAAATCAAATCCAGGCAGAGGTACAATTTCTGGGTACTATAACAATATTGTAGCAGGAACTGTGTAGTACTGTAGTCGGTACTATAGAAGACACTGTTCGACACTATATCAGTCGGGAATTTACCCCCTTTTGGGCCTTTGGGCCACCGATTTGGTCCTCAAGTCCTTTAAGGCCTTCTGGACACCCAAGCTTTCAGGCCAGTAAGGTCTTCAGGCCACCTCAAGGCCTTCGGGCCATCTTAAGTGCAGATGAAAACCAGAAAACCTACAAGAAACAAGATCTATAGGAGGATAAGCAAAGAGATTTCACCATAGAAGAAGATACACAGATTGAAAGAATGAGAAGGTATGACACCTTCTATCGGAACAAGCCTGTGCATTCACTGGATAGCCTAGCTGAACAACCATGCCAAGGTGGAGAGCTGATTTCATGATGAAGATGCTAGGGAGGAGCAGTTCCAAGTAGTTAGTTTGGGTTTTATGTAATGTTTGAATACTACGGGTAATGAATTACTCTAAGTCCTATGGGCCATGTAATACTTACACCTACGGGCCTTATAAGGGTTCCACCTCACCCCTTGAAAGGTGGATTATCAAAAATAAATAAAAAAATGAAGGCCTTTGGGCCATTGGATGGATGGACATGATTTTGGTAGAGAACTAACCAGTCCATACCCACAATCAAGTTGAAGTCTATCATTTTCATCATGAAAATCTTCCAAAGGAAATGATAACCAACAATTTCAAGAGGTCATTTCTTCCAATGTTTGATATCCTTAGATTAAACCCCTAATAATGTGCTGATTTTCATAACGTCATTCAATATCTCCATAGGAAAACCTGAACCATTTGTAAATTGAGAAGATAAAAAGGAATGTGATACTCTTATATAAAAAATCACATGAAAGGGTATATGATACAAGAATAATATATCTGATGGTAGAAATTCCTTCATCTAGACCAAACAAAATAGTCTTCATAGAATTCATCTAGCTTTCCCCTCTACCCTGGGCCCCGTTTTGACTCCCTTGTATTGTTCCCAATGGATGGTACAATCGATTCGGCATTGGGGTACCATTTCCTCTACCTCTAACTTAACATCCAGTAAAATTCCAACTACCATTCTACTGAGGACTAGTTGAGTCCCTTCTAGAATTTGGTGCCTGTCCCAATCCCCTACCACTTCTCTACTATAGTGGGTTCCTAAAAAACATTTGAAGATGGCCCATTTGACTATAAACACAACACTCCATAGTGGGGTGAGGAAAATAGTTGTGACTGTATCCAAAATTTCCACACTAAAAGTAATGAACCGGGTTGTGGTCCCCTAACAATTTTCCTCTTCCCACACTACTCTGACCACTCTGCCTCATACTACCCTAACAGTTTCCATCATAGAGGTGTTTACTACTTATAGAAGAAGAGATCCAAGATTGACCTACTGAAACTGAATGACCGCCACTTAGGGAATCTATCAGATTCCCTTCCATGATAAGAGCCTAATTAATCATGTCTTCATAGCTGCTAAAAAGAAATATATTTACCTGTGACCTTATCTCATAGCAAATCCTATCCTAGAAACATATATCCCTAGAAGCCTCATCAGCTTCCAAGGACAGAGTAAAATGCTATAGGTCAGTGAAGTGTCCAATATAGTTTATTAATGAAATGACCTCCTATGTCAAGTGCATGAACTAAGGATCCCTATCATCCATAAATTTCTCTAGGTATATGTGTATTAGGAACTTCTCCTTGAATT
Organism: Viscum album; assembly: GCA_963277665.1. Lineage (NCBI taxonomy): Eukaryota > Viridiplantae > Streptophyta > Magnoliopsida > Santalales > Viscaceae > Viscum > Viscum album. The sequence goes on from OY728165.1 coordinate 941,289,685, forward strand.
TATTACAATATAACTCCTCTTAATTCCTAGCTTTCTCCAAAATATTCCACCAACACTTGGCTGGTCCTCAAAGCATGTAAACAAAAAGCTTTACCCTCCTATCCGAAGGAGTCTCAAGGTTCTTAAAGATCATATAGACTAACTCAACCCATAATTCATCTACTTTAGGGCCTCCCTCCCCAGTGAATGTAGGTGGATTTTGTAGCTAAAAATCTATCATCATCACATAGATCAAAGGAACAATGCAAACAATATCTCTCTCCACGGATCACATGACCCTCATGAATCTATTTCAGAGCTAATTTTCCATCTGATTTTATATAGCTACAAGAATTTTTTCTCAACTACAATAGGATTGTGGTGATTTCCACTCCCCTAACACTTGATCCAAATATGACGAGAGTTCATTTTCTCTACAAAGATCAACACACTTCTTATAACACTTGTTACACACAAGATCAACCTCAATAGATGGAAATTAAAGAGAACTAATGGTTCAAGGTTCATTTTCACTTTGTTTAATAGGTGATTTGGCATAACATAATGGTTTCTTTTATCTCTTATAATAGGTATATCAAGGGATTTTCATTTCAAAATTCATATGGGTAGATATTTAACATGCAATAAATGTGTACCTAGAATGAAAAATTCATGTCAACATATATCCCTATGTGTCTATCATGATGCATTCATACCCATATCATACCATACCGACCCACGATTAAAATATTAATAACAATAACATCACACATCAAGTGAAACATTCTAGGTGAAATAACATCAAAATTATAACAAGCGAATAACATGAGCATCAATACCATCCCTAGAAACTCAATTTTACCCCCCATACATGGGTTAGATATTCCCATGAATGATCTCATTTATAAATCCCCAACACATCCTAGACACCTTTATACCTTTCCCACATAGTAAGACAACATAAAAGAAACCTGAAACTCTAATACCACTTTGTAACAACCCAGACCTGGTGCTTCCTCATGTGACCAGGCCAGGTTGGGTATGTGACTTTAGGTATGCCTCCCCATGCACCAAATATTACCGACTAGTATCAAGGGTCTAAGGAATATAGTGGAGAGACTGTACCTCTTGGAAAATAGTTTCAATAAAAACATAAAGAATATAAAAATAATCAACATGAAACCAAGAAGATAAATAAAAACTAAACAATCCAATAATAAAAGAAACAATATAATGAAAATATGAATGTAAATAAATGAAATGATATAATTAATATAAATAAAAGACTAAAAAGAAAGATAAAATCCTTTAAAATCCTCGATTCCGACCCCCAAGTCGGTTCCATCCCCAAAATCCAACCCATCCAGCAAGTAGTAAACCAACATAGGGACCCTTTCCCTTATACATACCCACATCCCTGAAATCTTCCTAGGTACCAAAAAATGACTTGAATATGGTTCCAATACAAATCCTTATACCACCACCAACGGTGTCAAAAAAAAAATCTAGTATAATCATATAGTGCATGTAATAAAATAAAAACATGGATATTGAGTTATTAAATTAATACTTCTTATAAAATAAACCCACTAATACTTGAGTTCTAGAGTGAAAATCAGAGTCATCCAAACCTATTTCAGAATGTTTTTGGATAACTCTATGCATGTATTAGAACCATGAAAACCACTTCCATAATCCTCCCATGGTATAGCCCACAAATCATCAATGGTGAACCAGGTCGTTCCCTATATGCATTATAATATGTCCGGATCAAATCCCTATTTGAATTTTAGTTTTTCCAGGATAGATCCCTCTAAGAAATTTCAATATGATCGACTTATATACCTTTAAGTATTTCATCTTGTCCAGGTTGGATCCCTTTAATCAATTTCATCATGACCAGGTTAGAGTCCTCAAAGAATTTTAGTAAGGTTAGATGCCATAATAAGATAATAAGTCAGGCCAACATAACACATATGCACACAACAAGAATATAAAATATTTTATCATAATCCACAATGATCAATTCATAAAATTACCATTTTTCTTGAAATTTACATTTCATGAATTCAGGTTTCCAAATACCATACTAATTTCCACCATTTAATTCTATTTAACAATTTAGCCCAAAATTCGATAAAATTCCAAATTGATTACACTTTAATTAACCACTTTCTAGTCCATGTGATCCGATTTTAGGTAGTCACTACATTTCACATGTTTTCCAAAATTCATGTTAACAAGTCTTAAAATTCACTATCATTCCAAGGGTAGGATCACCTTCTAAGTTTCCACAAGACTGGTCTTAATGCCAATAAACTTGATAGGATCCATGAGAGGTCTAAACAATGTGACTATCATCAACCATGATTTATTTCAATTATACAGGTCACACACATGGTGTTTCAGCACAATCAAAATTATTACAAACACTAGAAGGATGGGAAACAAACATTTAGGGAGTTATTGTAGACCATGTACCTCAAAGAAGAGAAGATATTGAAAAAAATCAGCATCCATAGTTGTGATCAGATTATTGTTTATCCTCTTCAATGAAGACCGATTATTCTTCAAACTCTCGATCTAAAAAACCAAGATATAATGAAAAGACCTTCTACATTAAAGAGGATACTCAGTGTTTTCTATCTAAAAGGATTAGATAACCTAATATTGATCCCTATAAGGTGAGGGTTGAATCCAATGAAAATAGAATTTAAAACACTTTGCAAATCTATTCAGGGGGGGGGTCAAGTAGAAAATATGACATCAAAAAGAGTTTGAAGGGGGTTCATGGTATTTATAGATTTTTTTAGAAAAATAAGACCATGACATAGCCTCCTAGACAACACCATAGACTACCCAAACCCCAAAACAACACCCCTAGACCATGGTGAAACCTTCTTAGTTAAACCACGTCTAAAGATCGCAGTTAGGAACATACCACAAATCTTATTAACCCAGGAAGGGACTATGGAACAACCTAAAAAACCCCACCATAGAACTCAAAAACCAGATATGTAGGATATGATATAGCTAGCTCCATGGCACATGGATACTGATTTCTTCATAACTGACCAAAATCCACACTGAGGCCCTTGTGCCGTAGCCATGGTCTCCACACTGCAATGCTCAACTTCCAAGGGAAGGGATACACCACAACACTCCACCATGCCACAACTATTTCTAAAAATGAATTGTATATGAACTTCCTCACTTGATCTTCTAATGTCACAACATTATCTTCCACACCACAGTGATAATTATTACTACACACCCCATGGATCCATGGTGTAAAATCCTCTACAAACAAATTTCAACTCAACTTTCCTAAATCCTCCTAGAACAACCCAATCAGATTAAGGATGACAACCATGGTTGAAACCAAAAATAGAAGGCTCAAAGAGGTTTACAAGAACTTAAAAAAGGACATACCTAAAAAAATTTAGGATATTACATCCTCCCCACTATATAACAACTCATCTCAGAGCTGTGCTCCAAAGAGTTATAGCAGGTATCAGTGAAAAAGTATGTCCACTTTTTACGAATCTCAAAATACATTTCCTAGGTCTCCTCTTTCACACGACCATGATACTACTACACTTGCACTAGAGGTATGGTCCCCCCATGTAGATTATTCTCACTATAGTCCATGATATAGATCCGATGATCCTAAAAGGACACATCAACATCCAACTCGATGTCATCAATGTCTATCACATGATAAGGGTCAGGATGATATCTCTGATGCTGTGACATGTGAATCAAGTTGTTCATGGATCTTTAATTTCGTTTATGGGATAAATGGTACTCCACTAGAATGACCCTTTCCACCATCTCAAACTGCTTAAAAAATTTGGGCTATAGATTTCATTTCTTCCAAACATGACATTTCTCCATCCTAGGAAACATCTGAAGGAAAACCTGATGACCAAACTTAAACTCTAGTGTTCCTCTCTAGTGTCTAGTATAGGATTTCTACCATCTCTACATGGTCACTAACAACTTTTTGATCAACTGAAACTGCTTAGATATCTTCTATAAGATACTAGGTCCAATGAGTGATGAATCTCTTACCTCTAACCAAAAAAGAGGATAACAACATGACTTTCCATAAAAAACCTTGATAGGAACCATTTGTATTGATGCTATAAATCTATTATTATAAGAAAACTACAAAAGTTCTATATGCTTCTCACAAGAAACACCAAAATCTAGAACACATTCTCAAAACATATCCTCCAGAATCTGGATTGTATGTTTTGTTTGGTTATCAATTTGAGGATTATAGGTTTCACTCAAAAGAACCTAAGATCCTAAATAATTATTAAGAACCTTCCAAAACTGATATGTGAAATGAGGATATTGATCTAAAATGATGTTGTGGAAATAATTGGAGTCACAATGACAGATTGCTTTGTAGATGAAGAAAACACAGAACAAAAAATAAGAAGAATATGAACATGAACAAAGTGATTTATATAGTTTGGTAACAAATCCCTATGTACATGGAGAGTCCTAATAACTTTACTAAATCAGGATCACAATTACAGGGATTAAAAAATAGTTTTAAGAATATTAAAAACTTAGATCAAATGGGATCATAAAGAAAGATGATGGAGTTGCTCCACCAACCAAATAGAAATTACACACTTCTATAGTGTTGTAGCCACCCAATTACAAACTTCTATAGTGTCGGTGGTAAGAAGTATATATATTAATAGTGATCACTGTTCATAAGTCCTCATATCTAAAGTGACTTGTCACATTATGCTACCAATTCTCACATCACTATAGTCCTTATCGGTGCCGCTAGTTAGCTATGTTATAAAAATTCAACATTTCTATAGTTTCCAAAATTTAGGATGAGCCTTTCCCCCCAGACCCTTGGGGCAGGGGAGAATTTCCCTTACAAATCCCAATGATCTCAATGTAGAGATTGAACTGTGAGATTTATAGTTTGGTGTGCAGTATGGGCCACTAGAATTCTCCCCAACATCATCCAAATAGATCGGGTTACACTAATACAACAAAATGATACTCCTCAGAACACCATGAAATCAAACTATCTCCTACACATAGAGACCACCCAGATCATCAATAGTTAATGTCTCCTTAATAATAAAGAATTTACATACCTTCATTAGTTGATCCATCAACACCCATACCACATCATTCTTGCGAGGTGTCTTGGATAATCCTATCAAAAAATCCATAGTGACATCATCCCACTTTCATTTTGGGATGGGTAGAGGCTGTAACAACCCTATAGGCCTCTGATGGTTGGACTTAACATACTGATAGGTGAAACATCTCACCACAAAACCCACTATTTCCTTTCTCATCCTCAACCAACAATATTGTCTATAGCGGTCATGATACATCTTTTTCAGACCTGAATTTGACACCCATATAGAGGTATGAAACTCTCTCATCATATCATCATGTAATCCCATATAAACTCACACACTACCAAAGATAAGAATAATATCTCCACTACTAAGATACCATCATAATGGTGTCTCCCCACCATATAATTTGTCCCTCAAATCTAAGCTCTTCAGATCAGTTAGCTGCTATGTATTGATCCGGTCAAGAAGTATGGGTACAATAGATGTATAAGTCATAGATTCTTGTTCATAGGACTCCTGAATATCAAGATTCATGTTTGAAAAGAGTGAAATCAGGCACTGTTAATCTAAAGACTCTTTCACTGCCTCTATCTGTGTCTTTCTTCTCAAAGATTTGACAACGATGTTGCCTTTCACCAGTGTGTATGCCAACTCAAAGTAAAAAAACTATAGATACTCAGCCCACCTCTTCTACTGATGGATCGGGTCTCACTAATAAAAGATACACTTAAGGCTCTTTTGGTCTCTGTACACCACAAGAATCTCTCAAAAAAGATATTGTCTCCAAAATCTTAGGGAATTTACCCCTAAAACTAGCTCTATATCCTGAGTAGGATAATTCCTCTCATGTGGTCTGAGTTTTCCAAATCCATAACCAACTACTCGATCTTCCTACATTAGAACTGCTCTAAGTCTAACTCTGATTGCATCATAGTACAAAATATATTCCTTACCCAACATATGTAATGTGAGAATAGATGCTGAGTTCATCCAACTTTTCACATCCTAAAAATATTTATCACAAGCATCTGACCAAAAAAACTTTACCCCCTTCTTGGTTATCCTATAAATCAATGATTCCTAATGGGATAAATCCTAGATGAAGCACCGATAGTAGCTTTCTAAACCTAGAAATCTCCAAATCTTGAAGAAATTCTTAGGCTACTCCTAAGATACCATGAATGAAACCTTCCACAGGTCCACCACCACTCCAACTTTTGATATAACATGTCCCAAAAAGTGCAATCTATCATTCCATAATTTTCACTTAGATAGTTTTGCATAAAGATGATGCTCTTTCAGTGTGCTTAGGTTGATGTTAAGATGTTGGGAATGATCATATATGGGATGGTATTACACCTTGATGTCATCAACTAAAACTAACAAAAATTGATCTAGGAACGGATGAAAGATACAATTAATCAAATCTATGAATATTGTTAGTGCATTCATTAGGATGAATTGAATCACTATGAATTCATACAATCCATACCAACTCCTAAAAGAAGTACATGGTATGTTCGATGGTCTCACCCTCTACTGATGATATCCTGAGCTCAATTTGATATTCTAGAATATTCTTGAACCCCTCATCTGATCAAAGAGATCATTGATGCACATAAGGGGATACCAGTTATTGATTGCTATCTGGTTTAATCTTTTCTAATCCATACATAATCACAAAGTACCATAAGACTTATTTTCTAAAATCTTGAGAGAACCCCATGGAGAAGTACTAGTCCTTATGAATCCCTTTTCTTATTTATCTTAAAAATGTACTTCAACTCATGAAGCACTGCTAGTTCCATTCTATAAGGTAGAATATAAACTAGATGAACTCCAAACACCAAATCTATCATGAAATTGATTTTACACTCAGGTTTAAATCCATACAACTCTTCAATAAATACATCCTAAAAATAGTTCAAAACTAGAAGAAAAGTATCCTTATAAATTACACCATCATCCATAAAAGGCATGAAATTTGAGCCATGGGCATAATAGTATTTAAAAAATTGGTCCTGCATAACTAGCCCAGATATCCCCCTCTCCCTGATGTATGTAGTTTCCCCTCTTATAGGGATAGAAAGGTAACTCTCTCTCAATAACAGTTGATATGAGTCTGGTATAGAACTAGCCAGTCTATATCTAGAATAAAATTGAATCCTCATATTTATAGAATAAAAATATACTAAAAGAAATGATATCCACTAATTTCAAAAGAAAATTCATTGTAATGTTTTATATCCTCATATTTCACCCTAAGCAGTGTGTTGATTGTTATAAATTCATCCAAGGTCTCCAAATAAAAAACCAAACCATTTTTAAATTGAGTAAAAAAAAAAGAATGTAATGATCCTCTATAAAAAAATATAGGTAAGAGTATATGATACATGAATTGTACTTATTATGATAGAAGGTCTTATATTCAGACTATTCAGAGTTGACTACATAGCATGTAGCTGGCTCATCTCTCTGACTTGGACCCCAGTCTGACTCCCATGTGCTGTTCCCTATGGATAGCACTTTTACTCCTACATTGAGGTGCCAGATCCCCTACCTTGGCCTGAATGTCTGGAGGAATTATAGCTACCAATCTACTGAGGTATGGATGAGTTCCTTCCAAAATATAGTTCATATCCTAATCCCCTTTTACTACTTTTCCACTTTAGGTTATAGGAAAAATACCAAAGAAGGCCCATCCTTCCGGAAGAACGATACTCCACAGCAGGGTGAGGAAACAAGTTTCACATGCGGAAAAACATTACACATTAAAAAAATGCAATTTCTGATGGTCCTATGATGGTTTTCCACTTCCCTAACCACTCTTCCTACTACTGACCTGGTATTAACCGTTATAGTAGAATTTTATTCTACCATTAGAAGAGATCCCAGATCACCCTACTAAAACTGATTAGATGCCATTCAGGGCCTCTCTCATATTACCTTCCATGCTAAAATCATAATTCACTATGTCTTTGAACCTTCTCAGGTGAAATATATTCACCTAGGACATTATCTTGTAGCAAATCCCATCCTAAAAACATCTCACTATGGTAACCTCATCTGATTCTAAGGATGGATAAAAATTCTATATCTCGATGAAGAATCCATAATAGTCCATCAATGAAATGCCTACCTATGTAAAGTGCATGAAATCATGATCCCTCTCATCCATCAATGTCTCTGGGTAGAAGTGGATCAAGAACTTCACCTTTAATTTCTTTTAGGATAACTCATCTTATTGCCCAGCTTGCTCCAAAATGTCCCACCAACACCTGGATGGTCCTTCAAGCATGTAAAAAACAAGATTCAACCTCCTATATATGGGTGTATTAAGGTGATTAAATATTATATGGACTAACTCAATCCAAAACTCATCTTCTTGAGAGCCTCCCTCCCTAGTGAATGTAGGCAGATGCTGTTGCTGGAACTGTATCATCATCTCATACATCAAAGGATTGGTGTGAATAGTCTCTTTCTCCATGGATTGCATGACCCTCAGGAAGCAATCTTAGATATGATCATCTATATGATTATACAGAGCTTCCATAAGTTCTAGAATAGCCGTATTTAGAGCATACTGATTTCCACTTTCCTGATTCTCAATATGAAGATAATGAGGATACATTTTCTCTAAAAAGACCAATACACTTCTTAGAACATAGGTTACACATTAGGTCAAACTCAATAGGAAAAAATTATAGTGAATCACTAGTTTAAGGTTCATCTACACTTGAATTGAAAAGTGAATTAGAATAACACAATAGTTTATTTTATCTCTTATATTAGGTATATCAAGGGATTTTCATTTCATAGTTTATATGGAAAGATATGTCACATGAAATAAATGTGTCCCTAGCATGAAAAATGCATGTCAACATATATCCCTATGTGCCTATCATGACACATTCATACTCATCTTGTTCTATACTAGTGTATGAGTAAAATATCAATAAAAATAACATCACACATCAAGTGAAACACCCAAGGTGAAATAACATAAAAAATGTAATAAGGGAACAATATTAGTAGCAATTACATCCATAGGCACTCAATTTTTACTCTATATATGGGTTAAATAATCCCATGAATGAGCTCATTGAAAAGACCCAACACATACTATAATTCTTTCTAAATTTTAGAAATAATAATGCAACAAAAAAGAAACCTGAAGCTCTAATACCACTTTATAACATCCATAACCCAATGCTCCCTCATGCGACCGAGATAGGTTGTCTATAAAACCCTAGAAATTCCTACCCATATTCCAAAGGATTCTAAATAGTAGTGAGTGTGTACGGAATATAGTGGGGATTATATATCCCTTAGAATAGAGTTACAATCATAGTGGAAACAATATATAAATAATTAACATGCAATCAAGAAGATAAAGGAAAAAACTGAATAATCTAATAATAAAAGAAACAATGTAATGGAAATATGAATGAAAATAAATGAAATACTTTAAGTTATACAGATTAAAGACTAAACATAAAGATAAAATATTCCAAAATCCCTAGCCCCAATACCTAAGTCGGTCTCATCCCCAAACTCTAAACCATTTAGAAAACAATCAACCAAAACTAGGCCCCTTTCTCTTTTCCATATCTGGATTGATGAAATCTATCAGAGTACCAAATAGAATCCCAAACAAGGAGTGAGTAAAAATCAGTAATCCACCACTAATGGTGTCAAAAAAATACATTCTGAGCATATAGTTCATACAATAAGCAATAAATAAGGATATTAAATTAGTAAATTAATACTACTCATAAAATAAACCCACTAACCCTCGAGTTCCAGAGTGACACTCATGGTCATCTAACCCTACATTGGAACATTTCTTGATAACTCTATGCATATCATGGAACCATGCCAACCATAGCCATATCCCTCCAAGGGTATATTCCACAAATCATCATAGGTGAATCAGTCAGAGCCCTATAAGCATTATATCATGTTCGGATCAAATCCCTTTAAACATTTATACATGTATGGTTCAGATCCCTCTAAGAAATTTCAGCATGACTAGGGCATATCCCTCTAATAATTTTATCATGTCTGTGTCAGATCCCTTTAAGAAATTTCTACATTAATGGGTTAGTTCCCTCTAAGCATTTTAGCATGGATGGAGGTCATAAAAAGACAATAACCCAATCCAACATAACCCTTGGGAACACACCAAGCATATAAATCATGTCATCATAATCCATAATGATCAATTCATAAAATTACCATTTCTCCATCCATTTAAATTTCACACAATTATGTTTCCAATTACCATAATAATTACCACCATTTCACTCCATTTCACAATTTATCCCAAGATTCTTTAACATACTAAAATGATTACACTTCAATTAACCAATTTACAGTCCATGTGATCCTATTTTAGGAAGTCACTACATTTCACATGTTATACCAAAATTCACATTACCAAGTCTACTAGTTCACTATCAGTCAGAGCCCTATAAGCATTATAGCATGTTCAGATCAAATCCCTTTAAACATTTCTACATGTATGGTTCAGATCCCTCTAAGAAATTTCTACATTAATGGGTTAGTTCCCTCTAAGAATTTCAGTATGGATGGAGGTCATAAAAAGATAATAATCCAATCCAACATAACCCATGGGAACACATCAAGCATATAAACTATGTCATCATAATCCATAATGGTCAATTCATCAAATGACCATTTCTCTATCCATTTACATTTCACACAATTAGGTTTCCAATTTCCAGTCCATGTGATCCTATTTCAGGAATTCTCTACATTTCACATGTTATGCCAAAATTCACATTACCAATTCTACTAGTTCACTATTAGTCCAAGTGTTGGCTCACCTATCAGGTGGCCACATGACCAGTCTCTACGCCAATATATCCGATGAGATCCATGGGTGGTCTAAGCAATGTGACTATCATAAAAAATGATTTATTTCAATTAGTCTGGTTTCTCACATAGCATGATAGAATAATTAAAATTATTGAACATATTAGAAGGATAGAAAATATAAATTTATGGAGCTATTTTAGACCACCTACCTCAAAGAGGAGAAGACACTGACAAAACTCTGTGTCCACATTTGCGATTAGATTCTCCTTCCTCCCCTTTAATGATGACCAAAGTTTATTTAAAATATCAATTTGAAATGAAAAGATATAACTAAAGGACATTATATATTAAAGAGGATTCTCATAGATAACTGACAGAAAGTCTTGGATCACTAAAGATTTATCCCTAGAAGGAAAGGGTTGAATCTGATGAAAAGAGGATTCAAAATCCTTTAAAAAACTATATGGGTAACATAGGTTTCTATTAGAAAATATGGAATTAAAAGGATTTAATAGGGGGTTATGTGTATTTATAGATAGTTGGAGAAAAATAATACTATAGTAAAACCTCTCAGACTCTGCCACATACCACCCAGGCCACAGTGAAATACCCCTAGACCATGACCCAACATTATAGTTCAAACCGTGTATGAATATCATGACTAGGTCTGCACTATAGATCCTATTAACCCAGGAAGGGACTATGGTGAAGCCTTGTACACTACACTAAAGAACCCATAAACCCAATATGTAGGATACTATGTAGCCTAGATAAATATCGCATGGGTATCAATTTTGGAAGAACTGACCAAAATCCACCTTGAGGTCATTATGCCACAACCATGGTCTCTATTCTGTAGAACTCAACTGCCATGGGAAGGGTTATGCTACAACATGACTCTATTCCAAAACTATGTCTAAAAAAAGAGTGGCTCCAAACATCCTCCCTCAAGCTCCCTACACTACAGCCTGAGCTAGAATTTCATAGTGGACATGCTTATGGATCATCCCAAGGATCCATGATGTAGAATCCTTTGCAAACAGATTTCATCTAAACTTTCCTACTTCTTCTAGGAATAACCTAACCAGACTAAGGATGAAAACTAAGGTTCTAACAAAAAACAGGCTTAAATACATTTAACAAAACTTAAAGAAGTATGTAACTAAAAAAATACAGGATCTTACATGCACAGTTTTTTCAAACAATGCAATACAACCATGAGAGGGGTGGTTTGGAGATAGTATCATTCACATGGTTAATGCAAAGTTTCCCAAAATACGTAGCCTAATCATGCATCATGAATTTAATTCTCATTAAATTATAGTTTAAATATTTTTTTAACCATGAAACCCTCTTTTTTCACCTATCCTTCTAGTCTCTTGAACTTCTCTCCTCTTCTAGGAATCCTTGGAAATTTCTTATGATCCGAAAGATGATTTTGATGAATCAAGGTGTGTTGGATATCCAGAATCAATGACCAATCCACGTTATTTCTTGTTATATCTAGTTATACCCATATTCTATCTCATGAATCCATATATATAATCTATTATAGATATATCTATATCCTATGTGTATTTTTATGAGACCTTGTTGGTATCTATGAAGGGATAGAGTTTTAAGGCCATATATAGAGGTTTTGTAGGTAGTTCTTTGTTTTCTTTAACAGTTGTGTGGTATTTGGATTCTCTCCCACACTAATTTTTCTATAACTTGAAGGAATGAGGTATAAATCACTCTCTATTACTTTTTTTGGAAAAAAATTATTGGTTTTAGTACCAAAATATTTTGTTTTGAAATGATCTATATAAGGTGTTTGATAAATTTCTTGAATAAAAAGGGTTTTCAAATGAAATGGTTCTTACTAAGAACTAGGAATGTGTGGTTAGTGTGAGTTCATGAAATTTCATTGTGACACATTTTTGGTTTGGACTTGGGGCTGGTGCCAAAGTGTCACATGGTATATTTCATCAGGTGACAACTTGGTGATGGGATGGGTCACTACTCATGAGTAATGGGACTGTCATTAGGAATGCATATGTATGTGAGTTGTAGAATGATGATGCCAAGTGGTTATGATTTTGGGAACTTGTTTAATTTCTATATTATGGTAATGTTTAAAACTATATTTTATTATATATATATATATATAAATATGAGATTACTTTTTCTTATTTTTAGTGGTATGTGTTGGGGAGTATTTGGGGATCACCTACCTAGTGTTATACTCACGCTATACTTGGGGACTTTGGTGCATTTGTAGATATTGTGTATATAGATATAGGTAAAGGAAAGGTTTCATACATTTATAGTGATGAATCATGATGTAGTGGGCTTATGACTTGGAGTTGGAGCATGGAGCTTGTTTGGGGTGATGCTTGGGTTAATTCCACTTTGGTGTCTTAAGTTATATTTTCATTTGTTGTGTCAGTGATGTACCTTTTTGTTATATTTTCTAATTTGATGTTTATAGTTGGTTTAATTTGTATTTAATTTATTTATATGTATCATATAGATTAATTTCCTTTGTTTCATATTTAATAGTTTATTCATGTTCTAGGGAAAATTGTCCATCTAGTATTCCCTTGGAACTTGATTCCAACCTTTTTTGTCCTGGGGATGTCACCTAAGGCCAGTAAAACCTTTGACCTAGCCCAAGCCAATGGGTTAGTTAGGGATGTTACAAATGGTATCATTATTGTTCGATCTATCATCTTGGGATGGAATCACAAAGATAGGAATGTTAGAACTTTAAATTCATAGAATAAAAAGTATAACTAACCTATTTATACTGAACTTTAAGTTACTAGGGTGGTATGGGTATAAAAAGTGATCTAAGACACCTATAGGTGTGTTATTATTTCATAATCATGGGTTTAACCAATGAGTATAGCTTATAATTAATTAGTAATGATACTTACCACTAGGACTTAATTATTCATATTATGATTGATTATTTTTGAAAATATTTAATAATGATTGTTTATTTGAATTATTTGGAATATTCTAAGCCTTAATTTTTTACTGAGTAATGACTAAGTGTAGTTTTGTTCTATCTTTAGAAAGAATGATATTAGTTCATTGACCGAGTAACCCACTGGAGGGAGCAGATGAGAATTTAGTTCAACCTGATCAAAAATTAAATCAACAGCTTTTCTAGAACATGATGCAAAAATTTTAATCTATGGAATAAAGAAATCTGATTCTACATCCATGAAATGAAAATTCATCCATGGGATTTCAAAATCACAATCCACCAATATTTCAAGGATATTTGGGATATAAACAAGCAGAGGATTGGTTTGGGAAGATAAATTGATTTTTTTCTTTCTTAGGAACCACAAAGGAAATGAAAGTGATGCAATCTATTTATATAATAGATCATCTTTCAAGGTAGTAGTGGGATATTATTCTATAGACTAAATAATACCAGGACCTGACATGGCTAGGACTTGAAGAGTTATTTAAAAATATTTTTATACTCACACCTTCAAGATCATGAGAATATATTATTTGTTTACTTTTATGTAGAAAAATCTATCCATGATGGAGTATGAGACTCAATTCACGATATTAATTCATTTTTATCATGTTGTGGATCGTATGAGATTTTATATTGAAATGATGTATCTTATCTTAAAATTTTAAAAACCTCTCAAAAAATAAGAATTTTGAGATTTCAAGTGTGAAACATGTTCTTTAACTATCGATAAGGATACATTTGTTTTATATTTCTCTATTCTTGATATGGGAATCTCTAACATAATTTTGGGAATGGATCGGCTGACATCGTTCAAGGCCCACATAAACTATTATACCAGAAAGGTTAGTTACACATATTTGGATAGTGTTGAGAATCTATTTAAAGGATATTGGGATGTGAATGCAAGTAGAGAAGGACCTTTGGTACCAGTGGTTAGGACTATCTCTTTCCAGTTGGCAGCAATTACTTTAGAGACTATTGATGCAATCAAATATAGAGATTTTATAATAATTATGGATCAATTTCCTGATTTATTCCATGAAAATTTCTCTAGGTTACCATTATAAAGTGAAGTGTAATTTAATATTAATCTCTTACTAGGGACCAATCCTATTTCACTTCCATCCTATATGATGAAACCAATTAAATTAAAGGAATTGAAGGTTTAAATAAAAGAGTTTGAAAACAAAAAATTCAATTAACCTATTACATCTTTATGGGAATTCCCTCAAGGTGAAGCTCAGTGGTAATAACCTCTTTGGGATCTTGGGTTTGAGTCTTTCCGAGTACTTACCTATTGGTAGTGTTTTATTTTCTTGTATATCTTCCCACTCATCGAACCATTGTAAATAGTATGTATTCATGAGAAGCACCAGTTCTTTTTGTAAATAAAGTGGATGAAACTCTTTGGACCTGTGTGGAAAATCGTAAACTAGAATAGGTTATGATAAAGAATCAATATCCTCTTCCAAGAATTACTGATATATTTGATTAATTTATAGGATAAAAATTGTTCTCTAAAATTGATTTATAATCAGGGTATCACCAACTTGAAGTTCAAAAGGAGTATATTTTAAAGATATATTTTCAGAGTAATTATGGTCATTATGAATATGTGGTTATTCCCTTTATTCTTAAAAATTCACTAGCAGTGTTTATGACATTGATGAATCAGATCTTTCAGAGGTATCATAACTTCCGTGTGGTCTTATTCATTGAAAATATTCTAGGGTATTCTAGTAATAAGTTCGACAATGAATAACACTTTGGAATAATATTAGGTATCTTTCTATAACATTTCCTTTATTATAATCTTTCAAAGTGTTATTTATGGAAACAATAGGTATGTTTCCTTGTCCATGTCATTTCAAAAAGAGGCATCTTAATAGATCCTAAAATTTGGATTCATTTATCTCTCAGTAACCAATGAATATATTCTTTAAGATACATAGTTTCCATGACTTGGAAAGGTATTACTGATTCTTTGCTAAAAACTTTTCATTAATTGAATATCCTATTACTACTTTGACAAGGAAAGTAATTCCTTTCCAATGGAGTGATGAGTGCCAAAAATATTTTCAAGTGCTTAAGGTTTGACTTATATTAAAACCCTTTCTTACATTTGAAAATTTTGGACAATGATATATGGTATATTGTGATGCATCCAACTCTAGTTTGGAGATAATGTTGTAGCTTATGGGTCACGAAAGTTGTAGGTGCATGAGAATAATTTTCCAAAGCGTGATTTGGAGTTAGTTACAATATTCCAATCCTTGAAAAGTTGTCACCATTATCTCTTTGGTGATAATTTCACAATGTTTATAGATTATAAAATCTTGAAATGCATATTTTCATAGATATATTTGATTCTAAGTAAATTAATATGGATGAAGTGTCTTTATATGTTTCACTTTGAATTTATGTATATATTGGGAAAAGGAAATTCAATGGCTGAAGCATTGAGTAGGAATATACATAGTTAGTTTTTTAGAGAGGTTTTAGATCAAGGGTAGATGATGATAGTTGTAGATTATATGCATCTAGATTGTGATGAGTAAGGTGATGTTTCATTTTTCTTTCTAGTTTTTATTATTCCCAATTTTATTGAGTAGGTTAAAGATACTTAGACATTTGATATTGAATATATAACTATGAGGTTGAAACTAAATGGTGGGTGACCATTGAGAGATAAAAATTAGATTGGAGATCCATGTTGTGTTTTAAGGATCAAATTATAGTTCCTATAACTTATCAATAACAACTTATTTTTTCCTACCACCACTCGAGATGGTCTATTCATCTTGGAATTCATAAGATGTATAAAATGATGAGAAATTTTTTTTATGGGATGACATGAAAAGGGGGAAGTGGAGTATGTCTTGAGATGCCTCACCTATTAGTAGGTAAAGGAGAAGCATTAATGACCAGATGTTATATTGTAATCTTAACCTATACCTATGTGGAAATAGGAAAAAATAGAAATGGAATTTTTTGTAGGTTTACCAAGAAAGGTTTAGAAACACAATGATATACAGGTGATTGTGGATTGTATCACAAAGTTAGATCACTTCATCCCTATTCATGAAACCAATATGATGGAAGACATGAAAAAACTCCACATTCTTAAAGTTATAAAGTTACACATGTGATAATTTCAATTATGTTTGATCAATACCCCAGGTTTACATCTAGATTTTGGAAATCCTTACCATAATCCCTTAGAACCCAATTGACTATGAACACAACTTATCATCCTTAAATGGATGTACATTCCAAATGGATGATCCAAACATTTGAAGACATGATTAGAGATTGTTTTATGGGATTTTTTAGATCATGGGAGGATAATATATTATTAGTGGAGTTCTCATATAATAACATTTATCAATAATCAATACATATGGATCCTTTCAAAGATTTGTAAGGTCATCCTTATCATTATCCAGTTTGTTGGGTGTAAATAGGTGAGACTTTACTTATCAAACCTATCCTTTTTCATGATATGATGGAGAAAATTTAGACGATTAAGAAGAGCATGGAGATGACTAAGAGACATCATAAATCATATGAGAATCATCATCATCGACCATTATCATTTGATGACTGTGATAATTTTTTCTTAAGAGTCTCTCTAAGGATAAGGAATCATCATTTGAGTAAGCAAGGTACATTTTCTCCTTGATATATTGTGCCTTTTAAATACTATAACAAATTATTGATGTAGCTTATCGATTGTATTTACCTACAAGATTTAACTCTGTGTAAAATGTATATCATATATATCAACCGAAGAAGTGACATCCTGATATCAACCATATTATTCAATGAGATATTGATCTTGATCCCGATGCTAAGTTCATCCAAATTATAATATAGATCATATATAGATAGGAGAATATATTTAATAGAAAAATTATTAGTTATATTTGATTTATATGGAATCATGGTTAGATTCTGGAAGAGACATGGTAAGGTGATAAGAAAATTTTGGAATAGTGGATCAAAATTTTCCAATGCACTGAAAAAATCCAGCTTTCCAAGGATGGGAAAACTAATGGCAAAGAGAATTAAATACCCCTTATTTATCATACTTTAACATTTAATTATTTATTTTGAGGTTATATAATACTTTGTTTTATTTTTTTGTGTTTATGTATTATTTTGGAGTGCTTTATAAGGGTTTTTAAGGATGAATGATTTGAGCATGATTATGAAAAATTGTGAACCTTATCTAAGAAACCATGCATGAGGTTCTGGGAGTCAGTGGGTAGGTGCATGGTTGGTGAATAGTTTGGTCAAACCATGTGAATTCTCAAGAAAAACTGTTTGAGTGGATACATTGAGAAAAATCATGGTTGGTGCATGGGTTTTCAAACCATGATAGGGGTGGTTTGGAGAAAGTATCATGTGCATGGTTAGCAGATAGTTTCCCAAACCGTTCATCCTAACCATGTGATGTGCATTAAAATAATCCAAAAATTAGAGTTTAACTTGTTTTTACACCATAAAAACCTCATTTATAACCCCTCCTATCAGGATCTCAAACTCCTATCCTCTCCTAGGAGTTATTAGAAATTACTTTTGACTTGAATGACCATTTTGATGAATCAAGGTGTTTTGGATATCTAGAATCAAAGGTAAGTCCTCGTTCTTGCTTGTTCTCTCTAGATTTACTCATTATCTCATAGATCCATAAGTCTAATATTTTATATATAAATTTATGTCCTATGATGTGTATTTTTATGATATCTTGTTAGTATCTATGAAGGGAAGAAGTTTCAAGGCCAGATCTAGAGGTTTCATGGGTTATTCTTATTTTTCATTGATCATTGTGAGGTAGGTAGATTCACTCCATTAATAATTGTACTAGAACTTGAAGAATTGATATACAAATAACTATCTCTTGTTTTTTGGAAAAAAATTTGTTGGTTTCATTACCTAAATAATTTTTCATGAAATGATACACATATGGTGTTTGATAAATTGATTGAAAGAAAATTATTTTCAAAATAAATGTTTTTATGATGAGAACATGGAATTCATTGTTGGAATGAGTTCATGAAATTAAATTATGATGCCTTTTTGGTTCAAATTTGGGGCTGTTGCCAAAGTGGTACATGGAATATTACATTAGGTGATGACATGGGGTCAGGATTAGTTACTACTATTGAGTATTGAGACTTTCATTGGGCATGCATGAGTGTACGATCTGTGGAATGATGATGCTATGTAGTGATGGTTCTGGGAAATTTTTTAATTTATTTATTATAGAAATGATTAAAACTAAATTTTCTTATTTTTATAAATATATTTGTGTGCGTGTTCATATACATAAATGTGAAATAACTTGTTCTTGTTTCTGTTGGCATGTGTTGGGAAGTATTTGCAGATAACCTATTGAGTGTTATACTCACTTCCTGTTTAATCACTTAGACACATTTCTAGATGTTGCGTATAGAGATACATGTAATGGAAAGGTTTCATACTTCTATAGGGATGAATTATGATGAAGTGGGCTTGGGACTTAAAGTTAGATCTTGGATCTTGTTTGGGTGATGCTTGGGTTGATGTGACTTTAGTGTCTTGAGTTACATTTTCCTTTATTGTGTCAGTGTTATAACTTTTTATTCCTTTTGTTATTTTTATATTTTTATTTTTTATGAGTTGTATTGTATTTATTTATATGCATCATATATCATTGTTTTTCCATGTTTCATATTTAGTAGTTTTTTCACATTCCAAGTACCCTAATGATCTTGTATTCCCTTAACACTTATTTCTAACCTTTGGTGTCCCATAGATCTAACCTAAGGTTAATAGAAACTCTAACCTGGACCAATCCATTGGGTTAGGAGGAGATGTTATAATTTCAGAGTACAAATTAAAAAATGACATCTTCCTTTTATACCCATACTTATTTCTTTGATGGTTGGAATTATTCTTATTGAAAAAATCATATTATCTTGGAAGAGATTAGATATGTTTATAAAATAATTTTAAAGTTTTTTTATGAATTATAATGAATCAATTATGAGTGTGTTTATGAGATTCACTAACATTTTCAATGGTATATAATCTCTTAGTGATGATTTATCTATAGAAACACTTGTGAAGAATATGATATGGGTTTTACCTAGTTTGTGGGCTCCCAAATTTACTACGATCAAAGTAGATAGGGAAATAAATAATATACCGATCAAAGAACTCATCAGATCACTTATGATATAAAACATAAAAATGAGGAGATATTTCATAAAATAAGTAATATATATCGATAAAACCAAGAATAACCTTACTTTTAAGTAATCAAAGATGATGATTATTTTAAAAGAGACTCAAATAGTCAACAAAAAAATTGGAGCATCACAAGAAGATTGAAAAAATTTAACAATATGAACAAAAAGAATAAATACTTCCTACATGACCATAATATAAATACAATTCAATAAATGGAAGTGACTTAATTCATTTGAAAAAATAAGGGTACGATTAAGTTAGATTTCCCCTTGAACAAAAATAAGAAGCAAGGTAAAAAAAACTCTAAAATTTTCAACTTGTAGTTCCAAAATGAATAAAATTTAAACATTCGAATCTAGAGAATCAACTACTAAATTCCTCATGGATCATGTTGAGGTAGGATAAGTGGTTAATTATCACTCTCATTCGCATTCTTCTTATTAATTTATTCTATCCTCTTCTTCTTACTATTTTTACATAGAAAATGAAATTGGATTTTTTTTCAAGAACTTAATTCAAAATATAAAAATATTTAAAATAAATATAAACATGTTCTTAATTATAAAAATAAATTTTCTAATGAAAGAGATCTTATTTTAAAAGAAATGGATGATTTAGTTTTTAAAATAAACAATTAACCATATATTGAAATTTTCAAAACTAAAATTAAGGATCTAAAAAGAACTCTTTATAAATTCTCCCATAGTAAATAAAATCATAATATGATCCTTGTTTTTGAATGTGTTAAAAGGAATAATAATGATTTTAATTTTTCAAATAAATAAATATCTTCAAAAAATAAAACTTTTGTGAAAGGACTTTCTTAAAATAAGTTTTTCAATTATTATAAAAAATTTCGTTATTTAATTCATAAATTATATTATCAAAATTATAGACATGGTAGACCAAAATCATTCATATTTATTCTCAAATTTCTAAAAGAAATTCTTATTCTGAACAAATTTGGGTTCCCAAAATCCTTATTATTCAATATAAGTAGACCTATTTTTTTCCCGATGTCAATATTTATTATTTAACATTGTTAGACCCTAAAAAGTTCTAAAAGACGCTTGATTTTGATTTTTTGTAAGATTTCACCACTGTGCTTCATTGAACTATTAATTGGTGTATTCTCAATAAAATGGTGTTTCACAACCATTTAATTAATTTATCAACTATTACCCTTTTAATTTATCAACTCTTACCCTTTTAATTTATCAACTCTTACCCTCTTGAGCACATTGTTTAATTATATAATTTAGGGGTATCCTAATTCTTTATTTTTTAGAGAAAAATTTAATGTGAAACTTAATTTACATGGGAAAATAGTTTTTCACTCTCTTTATTTTTTTTTCTATATAAATCTCAATTCAAAGACCACTAATCTCTCTCTCTCATGTATATGTTTTCTTATTTTTATATAGGGGAGAAATTTATTTTTTAAATTTTAATTTCTAATGTTATTTTATTATTTTTTTTCAAAAATATTTTTTCTTTTCCTTTTCAAATTCCTTCTATTACCTTTTATTTTTTATTTTTATTTTCCTTTATTTATTTATCTTAAAAATTATTTCAAAATAAATCTTATTAATCCTTTAATTTTTTTTTTATTTTTTTAATATTTCTTTTATATTGAATTGGATTCCTTTTATTTTTAAGATGTTGTAAACCTCAAGGTTATATAATCTAATTATTTTATATCAGGGGATATATTTTAAGGATATCTTATCCTTTACTCCATTATATAATCATGTTATTAATATTTTTATATTTTTCCAAGTATGTTCTGTATTGAGAATATTTTGTTAAAATAATTTTTTAATTGTATATCTCATGGTAGAATATTCTTATTTATTATCCAGTATTATCTTTTCCCTGCCTAGTTTCCATTTTGATAATAAAAAAGGGGGATGATTTTTTTTTGTTAGGTCAAAGGGGGAATAATTGTTTTATTGGGTAAAAGGGAAATAAAATGTTTTATTTCAAAATGGGAGATGTTTTTGAATTTATTTAACTCTTGTTCATATTGAATTTCTTTTTAATATCTTAAGAATGATGAATTTATTTATTCTAATGTCTTTAATTTATTTAAATTATTATATTTATCTCTTTATTAACATTTAATATATCATTTTATGTGAAGTGTTTGTGATCATAAAAAGGTGGATATTACTGTAACTTTCTCTCTCATAGTGTTTTAATGACCAAAAATACTATTTTCTATATCTATTTATTTCATTGAGTGCTTCTCAATTATTCCAAAAAAATTCCAATTCATGTTTTTTAAAGGACAAAATGATGGAATCTTGAGTATCACAGGTTATCCAAATGAAGTATTTGAAGCATTCTTAAAGATATTTATGAAGGTTTAAAGGATATTATAAATCCTTGGATGAAGGATATAAGATATTTACAAGGCCATGGATTAAAGTGGAGAAGTAACTTCTTGAATAAGGATGCATATGGATACACCAACTAGTCAGCGTAGTGCCACTAGAAAAATAGTGGCATGAGGTAATAACTCTAATTGTTTAGAATACCCACTGACCATCCAATGGAGTCTAAATAGATAGTTAGTGAGAGAAGAAAATGAAAAGTAACCTCTAAGTAGGACACCAAATACTTGGTGAAGGCTATTGGGTATCCAGTGGTGTCTATCCGAAGGATCCAAGGCTGCATTTATGATAGTTAAAACACTACTTCTCGGATCTATAATTCTTTAGTTCGACCCAAAGGATTCCAAAAAATTACTTAATGTATTGGATGCTATAAATATAGGATCAAGGGTTCTTGTATATCAAAAATTTTCATGTGTAATAACTCCATGCTTAAATTATCACTGAATCTCTAGCTTTCTTCAATCCCTCCTCGCAAAGAACCAACCTTCTTCTATCAATCCAAAAAGATATATCCTTTGTATATATCTCTCTATATTTCTATTTTTATCTATCTTTATAGAGGTATATAATATTTATTTTGTAAAGGATTTACAATAAGAAAATCACTCTTTTATCTCCTCATCTTATCAAGGTGCTCACAACCACATGTGTGGGATGTGTGATCACACAATAGTAAAGTTAAGGAAGTGGTTTCTTGTCACAACCATTAAAAGTAAATGGTATTTGGTTCTTGGGTATCTATTAAAACTAAGGGAAGTTTGGTTCTTGGGTCTCTATTAATACCAAGGTAATTTTGTTGTTGTTTTTCCATTAAAACCAAGAGATGATCTTAATAAGAAATATATATTAAATTGATGGGTAGAAACCTATGGACACCTTGTGTGCTATTCCTAAATTCCTAATCAATTGAGTTTTTCATCTATTCACTTTTTCACCTTTCATCATTCAATATCGATATGTATAATTTCATAAACATGATACGATCATTTCCATGCTTAATCTACTTTGATATTATTAATTTAATTCATATCATATTTATCAATTATTTATTAATATATTTCTTCAATTTAATTTTTTTTCTATAAAAATAATTTCATTTTATTTTTTTCTTTTATCACTTTAATTTTTAAAATTTAATTCACTCCCTATTTTCATTCCTACTCTGACCAATATTCACCACCATTTTTTTGTTTGAGATCTATTGGCAGGGGTTGGTGTGCTTGTTTGATGTCCACTACATGTCATTGGTTGGGTTGAGCCATTTAATTTGATGGAGGCGTAGGTGTATATTTTTTTTCTACTGAAAAATTCCAGTTTTACTTTCGATATAAGTTGGAGTTGGCTGAGTTCACTACTACTGATTCCTTTGACAAAAAGTGTAATGCTACCACTAGTTCTTTAAGTTTGAAGTATATATCACCATGTATTTGATTAATTTTTTTCCCAAAGAAATCAAAATTTGTGGGATTGGTGAAACTAAATTTGTTTATTATCGATCATGTTGGATGAAATAAATGAGCAGAAATTAGCATGGGGATTAATTTTGAAATTTTTAGTGTTTTTTAAGGGAAGCATTACTCACAAGTAGCTTTTAGATTAGGTAACACATGGTGGTTAGTTAGAGTTTTTGAACTAATTATAGATATAATTTAATAATTGATTGAGTTATTAGAGAAATGGGGTGCATAAGGGGAGTTAAAAATTAGATGAAGGTAGAAATGAAGTTATTCTGTAGGTCTGGATTCCATATCTGACTTCTAGAGAGTGCCTAAGTGAGGGATCTCTAGAATTTTGTATTTAACTTGGAGGTAGAATAGAGAAAGGATTCATTAAGGAGATTTTTCTTCTATTATAATTATTTTTTTATATTATATAGTTATATCTATTATCCATGATGTATACTCTTCTTGAATATTTTATAAACATGAAACTTATGTGAATCTAGTCTAGGGAAACCTTGTTTTTTCTAGGGATTTATATTCTAACTTCTTTCATGGTTTTTTATGTGTTAATATGAATTGTTCTTCTTTTTACTTATTTTGACATTTTGAAATAATAAAACTAGAATGAGATATAGATAAATGAAATTTTAGTTTCTTTCATGCTAGAAATTTTAAATTACTTTCAAAATGAACTTTTTTCTGGATAAAGTTGAAGTATCAATGGATAAAAACTATTATATAATTCTTTATTTCTTTTCTAAAAAATATTATTTCAATTACACACATAGAAATACTAGTGTAGATGTTTTTAGATGAAATTTCTTATTTATTATTATAATAGTATACTATAATGATGACCTTTACACATTTTCTTAGTTGTATCTGATTTTATTCCCTAGTTTAAGTATTTCATATTATCAAGCAATAAACATAACTAATTTCAACACAAGGCAAGTTAATTAAAAAATAAAGACTCTAATGGTTGAATTTTTAAGGTAGATAAAACATTTTTCTTTCCCATATAATTCAATAAATAAAGAAACAAATAATCATCCTTTTCATCACAAATATTTTGGTTTCAAATTTAGTTTCCATTATAGAGTGTATAATTAGAACAATTTAGAAAAACAGAAATTTCTTTTCCTATATAATTCAATCAATAGATAAAAAACTAATAATCCTTTTCACCACAGATATTTTGGTTTTAAATTTAGGTTCCATTATAAAATAGTTAATTATAATATTTTAGAAAAATGGAATTAGAATCTTCAAAACAATCTCTTCAGAGATTCTTTTTGAAAACTTTAATTCATCACATAAATTTTGGTTTCAAATTTAGTTTCCGTTATAAAGTGTTTGATCAGAATAGTTTGGACAAATGTAATTAGAAGATTCAAACCAAAATTTTCAGATATTATCCTAGAAAAAATTTATTCAATGGTTTAATACAATCATAAGCAAAATATATAACCCATAAATAATCACATATATAATTAACTCTTAATTACACAAAAATGATAATGATGTATGAATTAGTTTTAAATCAATAAATATTTCTTAATAATTTATACAAATCACATCCATCATCATTAAAAAATTGAAAACTCATAATCATAACCATGAAATTAAAGTTTTAACCTTCAAAATCCTTCAAAACCAGGTTAGAAATATATATTTTCCATTGATCCAAAAATTATGATTTAAAGTTTCAATATACTCCTATTATTCAAAACCAAAGAAACAAATTTTGAAAAAAATATTCAAAAAAATTCATTAACTAAAATCCGTGGAAAGGTTAAAAAATTTTACCATCAAAGACACAAAAATCCATCAAACAAGTGTTTCAAAGTTATATATTAGTTTATAAAGGATTACAAATGTTCATTATTAAATTTAATTTATTAGCCAATTTAAGGAAAAATTTGATGTGTCACCATGAAATTTAGTTTGTCATCAAAGATACCTTTATGTCACACTTAAAACTAATCGTTATCCCCAATGTTTAATTCTAAGGTGACTATTCAATTATAAAATCAAAGTTCACAATGATTTTACAAATTTTTGAAGTCTATAATATGAAAAGGGGTAGTAGAAAGTTCAAAATAATATCACATAATCCAAAAAAATTTAATCATTTCACAAAATATAAAAAATTAAATCACTTTTCAATGATCATTTATCAAATATTTAACTATGAAAATAATCTTATATTGAAATATCATATTAATTCTCAAGTAAACACATAATTTAGAATGAAAGACACTTAACATTCAATGTGTACATATTTTTTGGTAGTAATTGCATGTTTACAATGTATTTTCTCAAGGATGTTAAAAATTGAACATTGAAAATATGTGTAAATATAATTAAATATAACCTTCCAACCAGTAGATTTCAGCATCATTATCCACCGATAAACACTTGAAAAAAACAAAAGCATGTAAATCAAAAACTTAACATAAATAATTTTTTTTCCATCATAAGTGTAAGCATTCAAAAGAAAAATAAATATTCATAATTTTACTTTGAAATTAAATTCAAAATTTAAAATCAATAAAATGAAGTTATACTCACATCAAAAGCGAAACTTTCATAAAAGAAACAGGTTGCTATTCTTCCACTGAATTAAATCCAAAAGAATCATCATAATCACTATTTTCTAATGTTAAACCTGGTTATTCCATTCAGCACCTATAGATAAATGATGATTGAAAGAATTAATTTCATCATTTGAGTTCAATAAAAATAAATCAATCAGATTTATTGTAAAGTAGAAGGCTATGTAACATCCATGTATGGAAATCTTGGGACATTATAGATACACTACCATATTAAAACTATGTTTGTTTCACTTTTAGATTTTTTTAAAACTCATTACATCTCTATATAATTCCTACCATATATAATTGTAACCACTGGATAAAACCATCATACTAAACACTTTAGTGAGTAACACCTATAAAGAAATTAGGTTTGATTAATGATGAGAGTTAGAAAACACAATCTTAATATTCAACTCCATGAACAATCATTTAAACCCATTTACTTCACAACATTAAATATTATGATGTTAATGACTTCTGTTGTCTACTTAAACTACTTTCTATATTTATAATCATCATTCTTGGAACCCTTTCCACCAAAATTTTCCTTGAAAGTGATGACCAATTTATACTATTATAATCCTTTATTTGTTAACTTTATACTTTTAAAATCACAAAAATATTCCTAATGACCTATTTGACACCATATTCTCTTTATAATATCTTTATAAGATACACAAACTCTTTTGTTTTAAGAAAATTACTATTATTTCATTTAGTGAGAATATTTAAATTTTTTAACCATATAATATATGAGAGAATTATTTTTTATAGGATTAAATAAATCATAAAATATGTGAAATATCTCATATTTTTCATAAAACACCTTTTCTTTAAACAAAATTTATTATCATATAAGTGATATGATATGGAAATATACATACATTACTAAGATTTATATGAACATGATCTATTCCTTTATATTCATATTCATGATTCAACAACTCTTTAAACAATTTAATAAATAATAAAATATTTATCAATTATTTTATTGATTTTAAAATCCTTTATATTTACAATATTTTTAAATTATACAGTTGGTATCATATATCCTTCAAAACTGAAGAATTTAATTCTATAACATTGATATCTTCCATAGACATTCCATGGATTTTCTCAAATTCCTTATTATATTCTGAACAATTCCATCATATGAAATCATTACATCCCTTTCCTATTAACAGATTTAGGTTTTAATGAATTTGACTGGATACTCAAAAAAATATTTTTGAAGTTTACAACAAACTATTGGAATGAGAACAGATGCGACGTGTGATGTGGTTTATTCGAGTAGACCTGTGGTTGTGCCGAGAGGCACAACGATGATTAATGAGGTTTTTTCTAGGATACATGTAGGTGTGGTGTTTTATGTATCTCAAATTCTATAGGCACTAGATGTTCCTCGGTCGGTGGTGGGTTTGGGAGATGTGGAAGGTTGGAGTTATGGTCCTGCTGCGGGGATTGGAGCATCGGACCCAGGTGAGGCATGGTGTTCCTAAGGAGGTATCATTTGTGAATTGTTCATTTTATAGATTCAAAGGTGTGATTTATTATTCCATTCAAAGAAAATGGAAAATTGTAAACATCAAATCTGACCCTGATACTATTTCAGAGAAGTTCAAAAAGGGTGATTTTGTAACACCCTGAGATTTATGAGAAGTATTCTTTTTAATTTATTTGATATCTTGTGTTGTACGCTACACCAATATTATCTTGCGCTATATGAAACACTGTATTAGCTTGCAGTATACACAACACTAATCTTGGATCTTGTTACACACAATTTCAAGTTTGTTTGATAGAAGTTATTCTACGCAACATTGAGTATATATATATATATATTCAATGTATAAATGAAATATGGTTGGATTTTATTATACGCAACAATAAAAGAATCTTGCACTACACGCAACCCTTACTTGGCTTGCATTACACGCAATCGTGACCTTCCACGATAACATGTGTTGTACGTAATACCGAGTTTTACTAAACAAAGATATGTTATTAAAATATTATATAAATTAGTCATTATGAATAGTAATACCCACTTTTTGAAATTTTATAAATTTTATTTTTCAAAATGGACTTTATTTTTTGATTTAGAATATCAAAATTAGCCTAGGGTGAATTTTTGTTATTTTTCTGAAAACTTTCAATTTTTGATGAATAGTGAAAAACACTGAGTTATTGGTTAAAACCGACTTTTTATTTAAATAATAATTTATCATATTTAAATTTATTTTAGGTAAAAATAGATATATAATAACTATATAAGTTCAATGTAATTCATTGGAGTCATTTTATAATAGTTTTAGATATATAAAAAATTTTATTGAATTTTTACCGTCTTTTACCCACCTCCTAGGAGAATTTTCAAATTTACATAAATCTTAATTTTACCACTTTTGTTAGTGGAATTTCAAAAATCTGATAGACATGGTTAATATCAAGGAGTAAAATGTGGTTCAATAAGATAAATATTTTTTTTGGTGAATTGTAACTTTTTACTTTTATTTACCACAATTAAAAGTAAATAGGGTAATTAAGGGTAAAAATGATATTATTATTACCCTAAAACATGTCATAATTCCATTGTATAAGTATAATTCAACCAAAAAAAACCTTATGAATATAATATTATCATTTAGGTCCACTTGGATTAGATTAGGACATTTATTATTATTTAATTCAAAGAAGAGTTAAAAGAGTTAAAATCAAAGATTAATAACGAAAACATTTTTAATATAGGGTTATACATAAGATATATTCGACTATAAATATTAATTATAAAGATAAAAATATTTCATACACAATTTTATTTATAATTTTTATACATTAAATAATTTAATTTATTTATGACACAATGATGATGTAATAATTAACCTATTAATGAAATATTAACATAATTGATGTTATAAATACCCAAATAAATGTAATTTGAGACTTTTTATGAGATAAAATAATTTTATAGGTTAATATGACATGTAATTATTGATTAAATTAACATTTTTTGAACTAATCATGCTGTTATTATTTTCACAATAATCAATTACCAAATAGTGTCAAAATTGACATAAAATAGTTTTTAAAACAAATATTATATTATTAATTGATATTATATTCCTAAAAATCAAGGTTTTAGAAAAATGACTTATATAAGGTTATATATATTAATAATGAACCACTTGGGGTTCGTTTGTCTTGTTATAGTAAGTTTATTAACCATATAGTGTAAGAAAACAAGAAGACACGGTAAAGGTTAAATTATTTAACTTAGAGTTAAATCTAAATGATAATGTTAAAATAGTAATCTAAACTTGTATAAAACCTATTGGTTGAAATAATTGAGACCCATACCAACTTTATCTTCTAAATAAATTAATTTTGAGCTATTATAAACTGAATATGACTTTATTATAAAATAATATTTTAAGTTTTTTTTAAGGTTCCCCTCTCCTCCCTTATAAAAGGGCACCTCCTCCCTCTTCTCTTTACAAAAATTTGAGCCTTCATGCTCGGAAAAACCCTTCCCATTTCCGTTATCAAATTCCCTATAAACATTATAGAGTTTCTGGAATCCTCAAAAGACCAACTCTAGTGCCTTAAGAGGAAGCTTAAAAGAGGTGCGTCGAAGAAGAGGTAATCTCTTCTACTGATTCTTTCAAGTTTCTTTCTTCTTGAAATTCTTCTTCTTTAGTTGTTTCATTATAAAGTAATAACCTCAGTATCAATAATATACTGATATGTTATTATAAATATTAAACAACTCCATTTAACCTTCTATCCATCCTACGGAAAATGAAATCACCGCGCGTGCGTACGTACGGAATACCGTCTCCACACCGTGGTGTAATATGTTTTTCCACCACCACCTTACTTGGATGAGTATAATGGTGTAAATAATAACTATTATAACATAATACTGATTCTGAGATATTATATCATCCACTCCAATTCAATTCAATAATTATGGTAATGATATCATCGCTAGTGCGTACGTACGGATTACCATCTCCACGACGCGATGAGATTCATTCTCCATGTTAACTATTCAAGAATGATTATAAAGTATATATAATGAATAATAATGAAATATATTACATTATAAAGCTACTGGATTTATGTGTATATATATATATGTCATCTAATTACTTCAATTCCAGTCAATAAGGAAAGGAAAATAGCATTCATGCGTATGTACGGCCTACAGTCTCCATGAACGGTGTATTTTATTTCATTTATATATTTATTATATATATATATATACAGAATATATATGATATATAAATCATTATTTACATTTTGGAAGTATGTAAAACATGATATAAGTAATAATAATATCAATAACAACAAGTCCAAACACGTACGATAAATAAAATGATTTTACCCAAAACACTGCTTTAACATATAATTTACAAAATAATGGGTAATATAAAGTCATAAGTGAACCATATATGATATAATAACAATGAATATGATTCTATAATAAGTAAATGACATTATTTAAATAATTATATAGGAGGTTAGGATATGTACGAATCATATCAGACCTAAGGTAAGGGATAACTATTTCAATCTCGTTGTTATCCGAGATTGTTATTCGTAAGTATTTACTGGGGTTATTGTTATCATCCATGTCCATGTTTTATAAAAATGTTTTTATGTATTTTTAATGTTCTTTTTACCCATTTTTGAGTTTTACCACATGTTATGGAAGGAATCTTTCTTTTTTTTACCATACGAGGAACTTTTTTGACTTTTCTAGTAAAAGTACGAGGAGAATGTTTTTTTTAACTTATATGGCACAAACGAATTTTTACAGTTTCATATCGCCTAATTTTAAAGAAGCTTACTCTACAAGTTTTCATGGTTATTTTAAATTAAATCATTTTCTTTTAAAATTGTGTGGCATTTTGTGAAAAGAAAATGATTTTTAAGGAGAAAGGATATTTTCCTCAAGAATTCATCTCAAGTGTTTTATCAAAACTATTTTCCATATAAGATGACATTATTTAGTATGTTTATGTTTCAAGTATAATGTATCTATTATTTACATGTTTTGATTCTTCTTATGATTAAATGATATCAATTTGTTTTATATGGATTACGTTATGATGGGATGATGTTTATAAAACCCATTTTATTCTTTGGGTTATGATGAATGATTTATTTTTATTTTGTGGAACACGTAAGAATGATTTCAATATGATATGGGTGGGACCTATATCTCCCTCCAATGCATTGGGTAAAGATTTATATCTCATGAAATTTACATGGCTATAACGGTAAGTTAATTCGGTTCAGTGATACAGGACTGGAATGAGGAGTGAACTCGATTCAAAAAGGGACTTTGTCCACTAAGATGGTCTTGGAAGCAATGCCTTGGATACTATGGAAATCATATCATGTGCTTAATGGTTTTCCATAATTACATGTTTTATTCCCATGCTATTTTATCATGATTGACGTTACTTTATGATATATTCCTTACGTACTTCTAAGATTTATGTCTTTGCTCAAGATTTTGATGTTTAGATTTTATATTCAAGTTTGTGCATTCAAATGTTTATGGATTGTTTTATGTTCTACATGTTTACCCTTACTGAGCATTTGAGCTCACCCATTTTATGTTTTCTTTTACCCAGGATATAAAGAAAGGTTTTAGGTAAGAAAACAAAAGGGGAAGATCTTTATGGGAGATGTTGAAGATCTTTCACCATGATTAAAAGATTATTTTTCTGAGTTTCCAAAGACACTAAACTATTACGGTCCTTGTGTGTTTGTTTTTGTTATGTATTAAGTATTTAGAAAAATTAATGTAATGTCCATATACGTCAAGCTTGGGTCTCTACAAATTTCTTGATCATTGCTTGGTTATTTCTTCCTAAAGGCTCTCATCCTCTGAAAATAGATGAACTAAAGGAGAGAATTTCATTGATTTGGGTTTTTCATCCTAGAAATGAATATCTCTAGGATGAGGATACTTCCATATTCTCTTCCCTATGGAAGAACTGAAAGTTCAATCATGGGGATTTGGTTCCATTGTGCTAAAACTTGAAATTATTCACCTTCATGAATGGGATAAACATTCAACCCATTTGAGGTTGGTAACACCACTACTCAAATGTGGGTAAGGGTTTATGGGTTAAATTGGATACTATAAAACCTAAAAATGTTTTATGATATTTCACTATCTCTAGGATTATCAATTTAAATGGACAAGGAAACAAAAGTAGCTTGATTTGGACACTTTTCCATGTTCTTGGTAGTGGTTGAACTGAGATCGACTCTAGTTGATAAGGAAATGATTGAAACTAATGATGATATTATTGAGTTGAAGATCATTTATGAAAAAATAACAAAATTATAGAAGGACTACAATGTTATAGGTCATGAATATTTTAACTATAGGCGCTCTATAGTATGCAGCTTCTGTTATTTTCATAGACATGATATAAGAAATTTTCTAAGAAGAGAAAAAACACACCTTCTTGGAAGGCTGATGTTCTCCCTAAGTTTCAAAATCCTGAGGATAAAAATGATCCTTTTAAGAGTTATGATGAAATTGGAATTTCTACTAATAATGTCAAGTAGAATAAATAAGCATAGGGAATTGTTCAGGAGGATTTAGTCAATTCAACGGTTGGTAAGAAGGGTGGTAGGCCAAGTGACTCACCTAATGTTCATGCCTTCACTTATGATAAAAAGGCTTGGGATGCTATATTCTCTAAAGAAGAAAATGAAAATACTGATTATTTTAGAGAAAGAAAAATTGATGTCTTTTATAAACCTCAAATATTGTCATCTCTCCAAATTTCTAGCTATGATGATGACTTAATGGCTAAAAAAATGATTGAAGAAGAAATTAAAAAAGAGGTTGTCCATCAGCTTCCACATAAAAGGATGACTAATTCAAGTAACCAAAAGGGTAAAAAAAATTTAGAATTTGACTCTCCATTCATTTATAAAATTTTGTACGCTTCTTTAAAACCCATTGTGAACAATGATGGCTTTCATCTTGTTTTCTACAAGAAGATGAATTCTCCAGTTGTGCCTCTAGTGGTGGTAGAGAAATTGTCTGTAGGTAACCCTACTCCTCTCTCTAATTAGAATATTTATGGTGCCATTGAGATGCATGATAGAATTTTTAGATGCCCTAATAAGAAAAAGTACCAGGTGACTCTTTATCTAGCTAAAGAAATGGAGGTCGAGGGGATGACGAATCTAGTGACAAGAGATTCCTCTTCTGAAAAATGAAAGGAGTAGTTGTAAGATAAATCTAATTTTGAAAGAACTAATACTGAGAAATTAATTTAATGGATTAAATATTTTCCTTTAAAAAGGGGGAGATCGATATATTGGGGGCACAGTCATGAAAGGTTTTACTGGTATACAATTTGAGAAGAAGAAAAAAAGTTAACTGAAAATTTTAGAAAAAGATAGGTTGCTAGATTTTTTTGCTTTAGGTATTTTACTTTGTATTCCCTCACTCACTTAGGTTCCTATATTTTTCTTATAATAAAATAGGTGAATCCTCCATCTTTCTAAAAAAATATAGCCATTGAATAGTGATGTTATGATTATTATATATTAAGGGTTATGATAAATCTAATTGACATAGAAAAAGGAAATGATGACCTTAACTATTAGGATCATACCCCATGAATCCCATTTATTAGAGATTTCACGGAAGATAAAATCTTTGGTATTTTTCCTCAAACAAGCCCAAACCAAGATTCAACAAGTAAAGGATAAGTGAAACCGTTTATGGGATAAGTTCAAGATCATCGAGATCATGACCCAAACCATGTGTACCGAACTACCCCAATAAAATATCATAATCACACACCTTATCATTTGGGAATTCTGTGGTATAATAAAGGGTTATGTATCTATACAATAGTACTATGAATTTTTATATTCCTTTATTTTTGATAAAAAATTATTATATTATTATTTTATTAAATGATTAAATACCAAGTTTGATAAAATATAGATTTTGATATGATGAAGCACAACCTGAATTTTTGGGAAATATATAGTTTCAATCAAGAGAATGTTTTGAGGAATTAAATAATTAAAAAAATATATTTAAATTAAATAATTATATTAAATAATATTATTAAATTTAAATTATAATATAATTTTTAGGAAGTCAACTTTAATTGTTATAAGCATCAAAAAAATATTATTGTAAAAAACCCAGTATTTCTCAATAAATAGAAATTTCTATTTTAAAAGTGAAAATTATGTTATTTATAAAATTATTTCAATAAAATAATTATCATTTTTGAAATCATCACATAAAAATTATCTAATAGTGAATTTTTCATAATTTTCCAAGATAGTCATTTTTTGGGTAAAAATTAAATACGGTATAATTATTCATTATGTATTACGACATCTTAAAAGACCCTAAATGATTTAATTGATAATATAAAGAGTATCCTATGAAAAAACCATGTTTTCAATTTAAAATAATTCATTTTTGATGTTATTTTGTTTATTTATATAGACTTTTTGAATCCTAAAAAATCTATATTATATTTCAACGTTTCAAAATCATTTCTTTATGAGCATGACTCACACATCACCAAGGGTAATTTTTATTTAGTTTGGTTATTTTTATTATAAAATAATTAAAAAAACTCATATTTGGTAAAAAATAAGAAAAACCATCAGAGGTTTTTTGTTTTTGATTACTTTATTGTATAGATTCCAAAACCTATGTTTAATAAATAATAAAGAACTCCCCTCTCTTTTCCTATACAAACCCACCTAAGATCTCCTTAATATTAAATCAAAAAACTTAAATCATTTAATTAATTTAACCTTCCCTCTCTAAATTCCTCCTAAGGTTCCCCAAATATCTCAACAATCACCTCCCAATCTTTTGTATACACCCTCTCAAGGTAAGGGATCCTATCCTTCTCCTATTTATTAAAGCACATCCATTATGGTATGCCTTTTGTTTTCCATTTTTTAATGAAGTATTATGTTGTTACATATCTAAATTACTTAACTCATTATTTAAAATTTATGATATAAATATTTCACTCTCATTAATCCCTACATGGTTTATTATGTACCGCTATTTTGCTGCTAAAATTATCCTATGATTTTTCCATGCCAAACCTTTGTATTGTTAATACCGTCACCATTAAAAAGAACTTTAATCGAGTTGGTGAGGACTTGAAAGGTGCATCTAAGAGACCCAAGTTCAAAATTAGGTGGATACATATTTCTGGGTACTGTATCAGTGTTGTAGCAGGGGATGTAGCAGGTACTGTAGAAGGTGCTGTTTGGTACTGTAGCAGCCAGAACTATTCATCTATTTGGGATTTCGAGCCACCTTTTTGGGCCTCAGGTCCTTTAAGGACTTCAGGCCACCCAAATCCTTCAGTCAAGTTAGGATTTTGGGCCACCTCAAGGCATTAGGGCCACCTCAAGTCCGTTAGGCCACCTAAAATTGTGATTAAATGACCAGATAGACTATATAAGGATTAGACTTCAGATGGGGATCAGAGAAGGTGCATTCACCAGAGTAGAAGCTAAGTGGATTTGTCAGATTGAGAGGGTATGACATTACCATCAAGACCATATTGTGCTTGCATGGGAAGCCGAGACGAATATCCACGCAAAGGTGGAGAGCTGATATCATGATGAAGAAGCTGAGAGGAGGAGTTGCAAGTATAGTCTGTATAATTACTAAGACCTACTTGTCATGTAATCTCTAAGACTACAGGCCTTGTAAGGGATCCCTATCATCCCTTGAAAGGGGGGTTATCAAAATCAATAAAAAAATAAGGCCTTCAGGCCATTAGTGTTAATACCGTCACCATTTACACTCAAGGGTATTCACCTAGACATACCCAAACTCCTTTTATTTGGGAATTCAATGTTTTTATTCGATACCCCCTTTTGGTGGAATTAAATTTTATGAAATATGATCCTATATTGAATGATCCACGTGGAACACTTATTTAGGTACATGATATCATTATGACGGGTGCACCCACATAGTGCTTCAATGCATTGGGTAATGTTTTAATATCCTGATATGCCATGTAAGGTGATCAATAGGTTATCCTAAGTACACTATGTTAAGATGAATTGGTCTTTAACCTTGACTTATGATTATGATTCCATGTTTTAAGTTATTGACACATTCCTATGTTGACTTTATGCTATCATGTTATAACATGCCTCATTGTTCATGATTATGATTATAACCTATTATGTTACATTTTTATGCCTCTTGGATCACATTTAATCATTTAATTTATTCCACTATTTTTTTTATTCCCTTACTGGGATTTATATCTCACCCCATTCTTATTTACATCCCCAGATTATCCTTCCCAGTTTTAGAGGAATGATGGATTTTAAGAACATATTAAGGAAGTTTTCAATAAATCCATTTTATACCTATTTTATGATGCTATGTTATGTAACTAATCTCCAAAATACACTAGGACTATCTATCTTCTGGGTTTTATTATGTGAAACTTTATGTAATAAATCATGAATTAATGTGTAATAAAGATATGGATTGTTATAGTTGATATCAAATGAAAGTTTAGTTATTTTTGATATTAGGATTTGAAAATTATAGTAAAATAATTAGGGATAAGAATAAACATAGTAAAAAATACCTAAAATTTTGTTAAATTATATATTAATTGGTTTCCAAGAAAATAAATCCCTATATAGATACTACAAATGAATGTGGATTTGGAAAAGATATAATTAGGGGCAATAAACCTGAAAACACCATATTGAGATATACAAAACTAAGAACTAGTGCAAGACAATGGGCCTTTATGAAAACTTATTTTGACACTCCTAGGAGATACTCTTTGGTAAATTTACAAACACATTAAGAACCATTATTAAGGAAACAAAAATTCCTATAATATTTTATCTTAGGAAATAGATCATGGATAAATTATATTGAATCCTATAAACTCATAAGTTAAGGAATATATTCATTTATGATTTATTCCTTTAATATTAATAGTTTCCAATTTATGTGTTCAATAGTTTAAAATTAATCATATTTAATTTCCCCTTTATTCTAGTCAATGGATGAAAATAGGAGGAACTGAGTCAATAACTAATGTGAGGTGCAATGTGATGATTACCCGAACGAGATGCCCTATCTGATGAGATTAAGAGTTATGAAATTTGTGATGATACTTTCTCAATTTACTTATATTTTGAATTTAAAAATGAATTTGAAGGAACACCCAGACTCACCTAAGAGAGATAAAGATGTAATTGATACCTTTATGTGACAAAGTCCTTTGAATTTTCATGGATCATCCAATCTATTAATCATAGAAAAATGGATTAAATCTATTGATAATATCTTATACATACTTCAATGATCTGAGAAAAATAATATTTTACTAGCTGTATATTGTATGGAAGGATAATCTGATCAGCAATGGACATTGGTCAAGAATGTGATGTCTGAGGAAGAGATCTAAGTGATGTGGTGAAATGAATTATGGAAAATGTTTTTTGAAAAATATTTTCCTCACAATTCCTAACTTAAAATGGATAGGTATTTCCTTTAACTCAAAAAAAAGATGAATAATCCATTGAGGCATATGAGTGAAACTTCAAAAGACTTTCATGATACACCTCTAGATTTCTCATTATGCTCGAATGCAATGTTGACCACTTATTTGGTTGGTTGAATATGAGTCTATGAAAGGCCCTGGAAATTCAATACTTTGATGGCCATGAGGAGGTTTTATAATGTACCCTCAAATTTGAAATAAAGGTCAGTTAATCTCAATATTTTCACGAGGATAAGAAGATAAAATTTGATTTTAATTTTGGCAGTTCAATGGATAAATCTAACAGTGGAAGGAAATTACAACATCCCACTTGTAAAAAGTGTGGTAATAATAATCCTAGAAATTTATTAAGGGGAATGAGGAAATTCTTTAGGTGTAGAAAAGAAGGGAACCTTGATATTGATTAATCGTGGGAGAAACTCACCAATGTGATGGAAGAGAGGAATTCTCTAGAAAACCATTATTCTATTGTCTAATCTTTCAACTACAAGGAATAAAGACACTATGTAAACCCATTACCTAAGCTAAGGGTTATCAGAGACAATCAATGCTAATAACCTCCAAGGAGGAAAGGTTGAGAATATGCCATAACAACCATTGAGGTGGATCCTGATAATGAAGTGGTGATATATATGCTATTTATTCATTCAATAATAGAGAATTTACTTTTTAATTATAGTTTCATGTATGTTTAGTAGACCTATTCAAGAACCATCACAAATCATGGAAGTATAACTGTTGGTAAAATTGGAAAATGATAAAATTATTTCATCCAAAGTATATAACTCCTCCATTTTCAAAATTTGTGGGATGAAATTCTTAGAAAACCTTGTGATACTTCCTTTAGTAGAATTTGATGTTATTATAGGCACAAATTATATTTATTTATATAGAATCAACATAAATTTCCAAGATATGGAAATCACTCTCCATATTGTAAATCATCCTATAATTCTATACAAGTTTAAGGAGGAGGATAAATATCCTTTGGAATCATCATCCAAAGCATGAATATTATTTCCCCATAAGTAGGTGTATCTTTCTTAAATGATTGATACCAAAGAAAATATCATCCTTGAAGACATATACATTGATAGGGAATACACTTATGTGTTTCCTTAAGAATTTATTGATCTTCCTCCTAACTGAGAGTTTGAATTTTCAATCAATATTATATCTAGATCTTTACCAATATCCAAGACTCCATATAAAATGGTCATTTTTGAACATGAGAAACTGAAGAAAAAACTATCAGAGAATCTGGATAAAGGTTTTATATACCCATGTTCTTCACTGTGGGGTGCACCATTTACCTTCATCAAGAATATGGTTGGGTCAATGTTCTTTTGCATTGATTATCATGAGATCAAAAAGAACACAATAAATAATAGGTATCCTCTGCTATAGATTCATGTCTTATTTAATCAGCTATGTAGAGACCAATACTTCTCCAAGGCGGATCTTTGTTCGGGATATTATCAATTATAGGTAAAGAAGGAGGATATCCCCCTGAATGATTTTTATACAATGTAATTGCACTATAAATACATATTTATTCCATTTGGACTCAATAATTCTAACAAAATATTCATGGGTCTAATGAACAGAGTCTTTATAGATTACCTCAAAAAAATTTGTAGTCTTTATAGATGATATTCTAGTCTACTCTAAATGCAAAGAGAAACATGAGGATAATTTGAGTATTGTTCTAATACTTATGAAAAGAGAATATTTATGAAAAGTATAACAATTGTGATTTCTATCTAAAGGAAGTATCATTCCCAGGGAATATTATTACAATAAATGGGATATTTTTTGACCATTCTATGATTGAGGTAATCGAAGGGTGGATGAGACTGGAATCTGTGACAGATATCCATAGTTTCCTTGGACTAGATAGGTATTATTGATGATTTGTGAGAAATTTATCATTATTTTCAAACTCACTAACCAAGATAACATATAAAATAGTTGAGTATTTTTTTAATGGTGAATGTGAAGAGATATTCTAGGAGTTAAAAAAGAGGCTTATTAATACACCCGTACTTACATTACCCACAAGTGGGGAAATATTTGTGGTATAAATTGATGATTCAAAGAAGGTATTGGGATATGTACTGATAAAAAATTAAAAAGTGATATCCTATAAATCAAGGAAGTTGAATGTTTATGAATAGAACTATCCAAATCATGATCTGGATTTGTATGCAGTGATCTTCACATAGAAAATCTAGTGGAATGATCTATATAGAGATAAGTATGAAATATATACAAATCATAAGAGTCTCAAGTATATATTCACATAGAAAGAGATGAATATGCACTGATAAATATGGTTAGATCTGATTAATAACCATGACCACTCAATCCAATATCATACTAGGAAAGTAAAGAAAGTGTAAGATTCCCTAATTTGAAACAATCCTAAAACCTTGTCACTGATGAGAATTGATAAGGATACAATCTTCTTAGACTTGAAGAGGATTTACATGGGAATCATATAAGAAGAAACATCATCAATCCTTTCAAAAATGATTTCTCAACCATCCCTTCTAGAGATGATAAAAAGTTATCAAAGAGATGATGTGGAAATTCAGAAGAAGGTGGAAGCTATAAGAAAAGTTAAATCTATGGATTTCAAAATTATTGAACAATGATTTGTAGTATTTGGGTCACATGTATGTGTACTATCAAATGCTGAGTTAAAAAAGTTTTTGGATGATGAACAAATCTCGACCTTCTCCATCCACCCAAAGGGCATGAAGATATAATGGGATCTCTGAGAGCACTATTGGTTGGAAAATATGATTAAGGAGATCTTAAAATATACATAAATGTGTATTATATTTCAATAAGTGAATTTTGAATGGAAAAATTCTAATGGGATGATGAAACCATTACCTATAACTACATGTAAATGGGAAAAAATAACCATAGAATTTTTCACTTGTCTTCTAAAGACATATTGAGGAAATAATGCTATATGGGTTATGGTGGATCATCTTATAAATACTACTCACTTAATTACAATTTTAGAGGACTTATAATTTGATCAAATTTAAGGAATATATATTAGAGAAGTGGTGAGGCTGTATGGAACACCAATATCAATTTTATCTGATTCAAATCCAAGATTTACCTCTATTTTATATAAGAGTCTCCAACTGGATCAAAATGTAGATTTTAACTTTAGTACAAATTATCACCCCCAAAACTAATGGCCAATATGTGAAAACTATTTAAAAATAGGAATTCTTGTTGAGAGCATGTTTGATGGACTTAAAAGGACGATGAGATCAACATATTCCTTTGGTTGAGTTCTCATATAATAATAGTTTCCAATAAATAATACAAATGGAGCCCTTTGAAGTAGTGTATGAGAAGAGATTCAGAACACCTATATGATAGGATGAAGTTGGTGAATAAAAAATACTGGGTCTTGAAATGGTCAAGGGAATGGTGGAAATGGTCAAGGCCATTCAGAAGCACATCAAAGCTGCTCAAAGTTTACAAAGTAACTATGATAATAATCATTGATGAGACCTAGAGTTTAAGGTTAGAGATAAGGTATTCCTTAATATATCTATGTGGAATACATTCATGATATTTGGGAAGATGTGTAAGCTATGTCCTTATTACATTTCCCCCTTTGAGGTTCTCAATCACATTAGAGCCGTGTATTATCGAATAACACTCTCATCATATCTATCTCAAGTAGATGATGTATTACAAATATACCTATCAAGGAAGTAAATTATAGATACCTCACATTTACTAAATTTAGAGGTGGTAACACTAGAAAATGATCTTTTATATGAGGAGTATCTAGTGAAGATCTTGTATTATAGAGAAAAAATTCTAAAAAATAAGGCAATGAACCTGGATAAAGTGCTATGGAGGAACCAAAAGTTTGAGAAAGCGATGTGGGAACCATAGGATGTGATAAAATAGAAATACCCTCATCTTTTTATTGTATGAAATTAAAATTTATAGGGTGAAAATTTTAAATAAGAAAATAATTTAACAACCTCAAATTTTATAAATAAAATTCCCTTTATAGTTAAATTAAATTCCTTATTAAGTAATGAAGTTATAGAAAACACATGAAATTCTTTGTTTTTTAGGAATATTATATTTTATTGGATTTAAAATATTGTTAAAAATCATAACCATTGATAATATAGATATTTAACAATTATCTTATGATTAATATATATTAAGGGTTATGAAAAATCCAATTGACACAAACAAAGTATTGCCTCGATTAGTAGGATCATACCCTATGAATACCATTTATTAGAGCTTATAAGGAAGATAACATATCCGGGATTTACCCTTGACCTAAAACAAGACGAGATTCAACAACTGAATCATGACCAAAACTATTTATGAGAGAAGTTCAAGCTCATCAAGATCACGACCGAAACCAAGTATGACAAACCAACCTAAGAAAATATCACAATCACACACCTTACCCTTAGAGAATTCATTGGTGTAATAAAGGGTTATGTATCTGAGACCTAATAGTATGAATTTTTATATTCTTTTATTTCTAATAAAATAATTATTATAAATATTATTTTTTTAAATGATTAAATATAAAGTTTGATTAAAAAATATATTTTGATACAATGAAGGACAAAATGTATTTTTGGGAAATATATATTATCAATCAAGACACTCTTTTTGAGGAATTAAATAATTTTAAAAATAAATTATATTTTAATAAAATAATATTATTAAATAATTTTTATTAAATATAAATTATAATATGATTTTTATGAAGTCAACTGTAATTGTTAAAATCATTCAAAAACTATTATTATAAAAAAACCCAACATTTCTCAATAAATGGATATTTTAGTTTTAATAGTGAAAATTATAATATTTAGAGACTTTTATAATAAAATAAATATAATTTTTTGAAATAATCACATCAAAATTAACCAATGGTGAATCTCTCATAATTTTTTGTGATAGTAAAATTTTCAGGTAAAAATTAAATATGGTATAATTATACGGTATGTATTAGGACATCATAAAATCCCAAAAAATGTTGTAATAAATACTATAATGGGTATACTCATAAAAAATTACGTTTCCCCTTTAAAATAATTTATTTTTAGGATATTTTATTAATTTTATAAAGCCTTTATTTATCCTCCAAAACCAATATTATATTTTAGGGTTTTAAAATCATTTTTTAAGAGCATGACTCACTTCCACATCACCAAGGCTAATATTTTAATGAGTTCGGTTATAGGCCTTATAAAATAATAAAAAAACTCATCTATGGATGAAAAAATGGGAAATAACCATGGTATGATGTGTGTTTTTTGATTACTTTATTATATAGTATCCAAAATCTAAGTTTAAGAAATAATAAATAACTCCCCTCTATTTTCCTATATAAACCCACTCAAAATACCATTCCTCTTCACTAAAAAACTATGTATAATGTCCTTAATATACCCTTCCCTATCTATATACCTCCCAAGGTTACCCCAATTTCTCAATAATCTCCTCCCAAGCTTTTGAAAACACCCTCTCAAAGTAAGGGATCCTCGCCTTCTCCTCTTTATATAAGAACCTCCTTTATGTTATGCCTTTTGTTTTCCATATTTTCATATTGTATTATATTATTACATATCCTAATTACTTTAATCATGATTTAAAAGTTATCATAGACCCATTTCACTCTCCTTAATCCCTCCCATGATTTATTATGTACCCCCGTTATGCTGCCAAAATTATCTTATGATTTTTCCATGACAAACCTTTGTATTGTGAATACCTTCACAATTTATACTCAAGGATATTAACCTAGACATTCCCAAACTCCTTTTATTGTGATATTCCATGTATTTATTCTAAAATCCTTGATCATGGAATTAAATGTGATGAAATATGATCTTATGTTGAATGACCCATGTGGCACACTTAAGCATGTACATGATATGATTATGATGGGTGTACCCAGATAGCACTCTGATATATTAGGTAATATTTTAATCATAGGATATTCCATTGGTGGTTATCCTTGAATTATAATTTTTATTACATGTTTTATGTTTTTTCCACATTCCCATGTTGCCTTTATGCTATCATGTTATATCATGCCTCATTGTTCATGATTATGATTCTCACCCATTATGCTACATTGTCATGCCTATTTTCTCAAATGTATTAATTTTTCCTATTACATTATTTGTTTATTAACTTACTGGGATTTATAGATAACCCCTTTCCTATTTATGTCTCTAGGTTATATTGTGCAGTTTTAGAGGAATTATGGATTTTAAGAGCATGTTAAAGAAGTTTTCAATAATGTCATTATATCCCTATGTTAGGATGTTATTTTATGTACCTAATCTCCCTAATACACTAGGCCTATTAATATTTTGGGTTGTATTAAGTGAAAATTTACGTAATAAATCACTAATTAATGTGTAATAAAGATATATTTTATCATATCTATTATCAATACAATACCAGAACTTGGACATAACATGCCCAGTTCATT
Organism: Viscum album; assembly: GCA_963277665.1. Lineage (NCBI taxonomy): Eukaryota > Viridiplantae > Streptophyta > Magnoliopsida > Santalales > Viscaceae > Viscum > Viscum album. The sequence continues at coordinate 941,334,409 of OY728165.1, forward strand.
TACCCTCAATACTTTTGAAAATAGGGTAAACATTTCATAAACTCATCCATCTTGTTATAAAATTTGTAACTAAATTAATTCCTGACTAAAACAAGACTTAGAGGAAATTTTAGTCTCACATAGTCATAGGCACACTCTATCAAATTGATTATATGAGTGGAGACTAAAGTTCCTTAGTTCATTATACATTGAATACATTTCAAAGATTAAGTGGATAATTCCATTATTCTCATAGGAATCTATATTTATTAGATGGACAACATCAATAGTTGGTTACTTAGTAAGTGATTTATCTAACACATAGAATTTTACTTTCTTAAGAATAATTCTTATATTTTTACCAATTTAATAAATTTATTACTTTAAGCTTATTATTCCCAAAATATTGATCTCAATATTAAGTTAGATGATGATAATGATATTTATCTATAACATAAGCCTTTATCAAACGAGTATTATGTTTTATATTTATTTAATAAGTTTTTTTATTAAATTTAATCCACTAAAATGATGATTACTTTTAAATTTATCATATCCATTGATGGGTAAAGATCCATATTTCTATAAGTAGTAAGTCCAATTTTTCATTAATCTCACCACTTATCTATTTAGGTATAGAAGCATATCAATCATATCATATATGAATCTTGTATATTCAATCATACAAATATTTTCATAACTCATTAAATAGATAAACTCAACACCATTTCAATAATATCCTTCCCAAGGGTTTCTTGATTATGTGAAACCTAAAGAAAATAGAAGTCTTTGGTCCTTCAACTCTTAAGGATAGGCATTTAAACCATTAATTAAACAATATAATCGTTGGAAAAATCTCTTTTGGATAAATCTACTAGGTTGGATGATTGAGGTCTTGGTATGTGTTTTACTTAGAAGGAATCTAACATTTAAAAATTTAAAGGGGATTTATTACCACCCTATTACCTCATATATTCCCTTTATATTCATGAATGATTATTATAATTTAGTTTTGAATCTTATTACTTTCACTAAATCAATAAGTTCAACCATATTGTTGTGTAACTATTTACACAACTCATATCTTGTATTAATAACACAAATTAAAGGCCACCTATATTCATACATATCCAAATGCCTTATACGCACAAGTTATATGAAGCATTTTCATGTAAAGGATTAGAATAATATTAAATTAACAATACCCACATGAGTAATCTTGGAGCCATAGATAACCAACCCCCACTTTTCTAGAAATGGAATAAACCTCTTGGCCAGAAAGCAGTCTGATCCAAATTCCATCTACCCAAGGATAAATTAGTCAATATATATTTCAATTTAATAGCAAATATGAAACCTAATGTGTATAAACTATAATTAAACTTTAAATTAAAGATCATAACCTAATAAAATCTGAGAAAAATGTATACTAAAAATAAATCTATTATCATACCTAGAATTTAACTCCTTAGATATATTTATGGAAAACTATAGAAGCAGTTTAAACACCTTTAAACTAAAACATACATCACAATTCATAATATAAAAATCATATCAATTAATAAAATCGGTAAAAACTTTCAAATAAATGAATAATTCATATATTTAAGAATTATATAAATAATTAATGAATAATTCAAAAATTAAATATAATTATAAAAACTTTATAATCCTAGCTAACTTTATAGATATTCAAAAATTTTAAACATAAAAACTTTAAATTCATTTCAAATATCAACTCCTTTATATTATTATTTGTATGATATGTAATTTAAATATATGACATTACATGAAATATACAAATTACATTGTAGATATATTTTTGTAAAAAATTCATATAATTTAAATATCACATATTTATAATTTAAATGTTGATCATATCAATTATCAAAACACCTTTTGATATGGTTTAAATATTTTCTCAAATATGGCCTATAATTTGAACAATTCACATTAAATAATTATGAACAATTCATAATTAACATAAACTAATTTATATTTTTTACTTATTTTTTAATTTATAAGCATTTTATAAATTAAACTTATAATTTCCATACATATATATTATATCTAAATTATAATCCACACCATATAATTTTTAAAAGGTATTTTGATATTAATACTTAATAATATGAAATAATTATTTAATAAATGTTTTATCAACATTTATTAATTAATTATAAACAATTTATAATTAATTAATTTATAAAAACTTTATAAATTAATAAATACCCCAACATACCCTTTATTATGATTTATAAACATTTTATTAAATTATATATTGAAATATAGAAAAATATATTTTCCATTTGATTGTCTTTTATGAACTTCTCACATCATAATGTATGATATATAATTAAATTATATATCACACCCCATGATTTTATGATATCCATGAGTGGTCTATTATCTCTTATGAAGGTTATTTTTCTTATATATTTTCCATTGACTTATAATACAATGACCATCATAAGAATAAACAGGTACTAGGTGACCTTTTGTGTGATTAACTCATCACTACAGTGATTTTATGCTATGAAAGGTGCTCACATGAGAATAATTAAATTCATGCAAAGATTTCATAGTAATAATATTTATCATGCCAAGGAATACATAGGATTAATACACGCACCTGGATTATAATATAGCCTTCATAATATTAAATCAACAAATAATCCCTCATAATATTAATATCGTACATATGAATATAATTGACTTTTATAAGTTAGTTTTTAGTATTAAATACATTGAATCCCAAGAGTCAACTTTTATATATTACATCAATTAGGAAGGTGGGATGAAAAAATAAAAATCTACCATAATTGTGCATGGGGAGGATCAAAACCAAGACCTCCCATAAGAGTGATACAATGATATGTTTTTTTGGTCACATAACCAATTCATAACCACACATTCATATCTTATTATTCCCCATATCAAACACTATAAACTTTTAAAACTGAGGTATTTCACCTAATCCACTGGTTACGATATCATATATCCTTTTGGATATCTATTTTCCAAATCTTCTATCATTTTAATAGGATATAACATGATATAAAAAATGATATCTATATTCTTCATTTTAAAACATGATTTATAGAATCATGAATAATTGTGAAGCTTTGATACAACTTATGGGTTTTAAGGATAAAATGAAACTAATTCTCGATAGTAGAAGAAAATATAAACCCAAGAACCAATATTAGACATGCAAGAAAACTTAAAACAAGGTTTCTATATAAATAGTGAAACTGATTTGTATAACACACATTTATGAGTGATGTTTCATTGGTATTCAATTATATTGTTGATGAAGAACACTAATATTCAGCTGAAGGACTACCTCCTTTAAGGTATACCCATGAGTTGATATGAATCACATGCCGTTTGGGTGAGACTCTCCATATTTCTCATGACATGCTAGTTCCTCTCGATAACAAAAAGAGGAGGAGAAATAGAGATTAATGGAGAGGGAGGGAATCCAGATGAACTCAAATAATCCCCCATGACATGATAATCCTCCTTATATATCTCTCATATAGACAATAATCATTAACTCATATGTTTATAACATATGTGTTAATTCCATGTGGTTACAATATAGAGACCCAATCTTGATGTACATGGAAATTACATTACTTTTGTGAAATACTTAATACATGAAAGAAACATATGACCAAGAACATATTAGTTTAGTGTCTTTGGAAACTTGGAACATAATATTCTAACTTGGTGAAATATATTCAACATCTCCCATAAAGATATTCCCCTTTTGTTTTCCGACCTAAAACCTTTCTTTATATCCTAGGGAGAAGAAAACATAAAAATGACAAGCTCAGATGACCGGTAAGGGTAAAAATGGATAACATAACACAAACCATAACCATAATAATGTAAAAACATGAACATAAAGTTTAAATATCAAAATCTAGAGTCATGAAATAAATCATGGCAGTATGTAAGGCATAGATCAAAAAAGGAACATTAAAAATGATAAAATAGCATTGGAATAAAAAATGAAATTATAGAAAAAAAATAATAACATAATATGATTTCCATATTAGCCAAGGAATTACTTCTAAGACCATCATAGTGGACAAGGTCCATTACTGAACTAGGTTTACTTGCCATTCCAACCATGTATTACTGAACCAGATTTACATGCCATTCAAGACCTGTATTACTGAACTGGGTTTACTTGTCATTCCATTCATGTCTATCTCATGAGATATAAATATTTACCCAATGCATTAGAGGGACATATAGGTTCCACCCATCTCATAATTAAATAATTCTTAAATGTTACAAAAAACATAAATCATTCATCATAGCATAACCCATGAAATAAAATGGGTTTCTTAAACATTATTCCATCATAACATAATCCATAAATGGATTTTATAAAAATAATTCCATCATAAAAACATTTAAATAAAAGTAATAATATGGATATAAACATAATCCTATGTCATATTAGATGTAAAATAACTTTTATAAAACACTTGAGCTTAATTATTGAGGAAAATATCCTTTCTTAGTAAAGAAAACATTTTCTATTCTAAAAATTCCATGCAATTTTAAAATAAAAGAATTTAGTTGAAAATAAAATTGAAATCATGTAGAGGAAGATTCATTGAAATATTTAGTTATGAATATGTAAAAATATATTCATACTGTATAAGTTAAAAAAGACATTATTCTCATACTCTTGCTGGAAAAGTCAAAAAGTACATCGTATGGAAAATGAATAAAATATTCCTTCCATAACATTTAATAAAAATTAAAAATGGGTAAAATTGATTTTAAAAAATATTATAAGAATATAATTAATAATATATATTTAGAAAAAATGGATTTGGATGATAAATATACCCCAGTAAATAATTATGTATAAACAGTCTCGAAAAATAATGAGATTGTGAAATTATCCCTTACCTTGGGTCCAATTTCATCCATATGTGTAAGAAACTACTATATAGTGGTTTTAAACATATTAATAACTTGTAAAATAACCATAATAATATTTATTATATCATATATGTTTCACTCATGACTTTATATTACCCTTTTATTTATCAATTCCATGTTAAAGCAACATTTTGGGTAATAATCGTTTTATTTATCATACATGTTTTGACTTTTTATTCTTAATATTATTCCATAAATCATGATTTAAATACTTCCAGAATGTAAAAAATGATTTATATATCATAAATATTAATTATATAAATATATATAATAGATAGATAAATGAAATGGAATACACTATTCATGGAGACGATAGGCTGTACAGACACATGAACACTGTTTTCGTTTCCTTATTGAATTTAATGGAATCAAGTAAATGAGATATATATATATATATATATACAGTAGAATTATTATGTCATATATTTCATTCTTATTTATTATATATACTTTATAATCATTCTTGAATGGTTAACACGGAGAATGAATCTGATCGCGCCGTGGAGATAGTGGGTCGTACATACGCACAAGTGACGATATCATTCACTTGATGGTTAAAAGGTATAGAATTGGATCCTATATTAATTTTAACAAATAATTATCATGTTATATTAATTATTTACACCCATTATATTCATCATTATACACATCCAAATTAAGTATTATTTAATAACAAATTACATCATAGTGTAGTGACGGTAAACCGTACGTACGCACACATGGTGATATTATTATTCGTAGGATGGATAAAAGGATGTATATGGTTGTACCATAATTATAATAAAATATCATAAAGTATAAGATACTAGATTTATTAATTTACCATAGGAAAAACATAAGAATAGTAAGTATAAGAAGAAAATAATTTTGAAAGAGGTGATAAAACAATTACCTCCTTTTCAAGTATCTTCTTTTGGTATGAACAAAAGGACTCCTTAAGATGGATTTATGCCCAAAGGGTGGACTTTAAAATGAAGTAAGTGAAGTTGGGAGGAGATTTGGGAAGGGTTTGTCTGATAAAAAGGGAATTGGTGGTGTGATTAAAATATAAGGAGAGGTTATCTTTTATAAGAGAGGGGAGGGTCACCTTTGGAAAGTATTGAAATATTAATTTATTATAATTTTATTTTCAGTTTATAATGCTCCAAAACTCATTTATTTAAAATATAAGATATGTATGGGTTGAATAATCTCAAAAAATAAAATTTAGACATGTTTTAATTATATTTTAAACCATATCATTTTTATTTATCCTTATTTAATCTATTTAATTTTATTTACGGTAATAATATTCTAAATATTAAATGGTTAAAAATATTTACTTTTGTGTTGAAAATTTTCCATAATTGGATAATTTACGAATTTTTAGACCACATAATCTTCACTTTTTAATTTTTTAAATATTTTTTTTTTATTTTTAAATAATTTAATAATATGTTATTTTTATAAAACATCAATAGTGTCAATTTTGACACTATTCATTTATTTCACTTTAAATAAAATACATACAGAAGATAAATTCGAAACAAAATATTTAATACACTACTAACATGTCACCTAGAAAATATTTTTATAAAATTAATTAGTTTATATGATATTTATTTTAATATTTTTAAGACCATTTATTTTATATTTCTATCAATAAAACAATTTCCACATCACTATTATGTCATCATTACTGGTAAATATTTGATCTCAGAAAATTATAAATAAATTTATATGATGTATATAATTTAATTTTATTTATCTATAATATTTATGTTCTAATTTTTATCATGTTTATCACTATATTAAAATTATTATACTTATAATATATATGAGAGTAACATGATGTCACCTTTTTTTGCTTTAATTATAATTACATAACTTTCTTGGACAAAAGTACATTAAATGAATAAATTCCAACCCATAGGTGATATTGGTAGACTTTAATTCATCAAATAGGATTATTCATGCGTTAGGGTAATTTTATTATCTTTATCATATTGTTAGTTACCCTAATTTACCCAATTATCTTTAACTACGGTAAATAAAAATTACCGTAGTTACTATTCATAATATCTAAAAAATAAAAGTAAAATAATAACATAATTTGGAACTAATGATTCCAAATATTGAATCCATTTTTCATAATTCAAAATACATAATTGGAAAAAATTAATTTAAAATTAATTTCTATTGTCAAAAACCAAAAAATGGGGTTTTAAGAAGTAAAAACTTATCAAAAGATTGTCATGTATTTATGTCCAATTTAAATGTGAAATTACCTAAAATGAACAACATTGGATTAAATGATAAAAAATAATAATCGAATTACACTTTAAAACCAATTATAAAGATAATATAACTATATAAATAAATTAGATGAAAAGGTAGTTTTGAATTAAAATGCAGTATTTTTCACTATTAATTAAAATATGAATTTTATCAGAAAAATACAAAAAATTCAACCAAAGTAAATTTTTATGTAACAATTCAAAATAAGATTTTTATTTTGTCAAATATAATATATAAAAGTGTTAAAAACTAGATTTAAAATTTGTGCACCATCAAAAGGTGGAAAAACTGTATTTTTTGAAAAACACTTCTTTTATCTGAAAAATTGAATTTGTTCATATATAATGTTATATAAAATACATAATATGAATTTTAATGTTATATAAAATTCAAAATGTGGTCAATAATATTCATAATTTCTATTTTATATAATATTTTAACAATATATCATTATTTAGTGAAACTCGGTATTGCGTACGATGCAAGCAATCGAGGAAGATCGCTCTTGCATGTAATTCAGGACAAGTCAGTTTTTCTTGTAGTGAAAGATTCATTTGGAGTTACATATAACATAATCCTAAAATTTTTATTTTATACATTAAACAAAATCTATACTCAGTGTTGCGTGAAATGAATTCTATCAAAAGAACATGAAATTGCATGTAACACAAGCCAAATATAGTGTTTTGTATACTACAAGATAATACAGTGTTGCATAAAGAGATATATAATATTGGTGTAGAATACAAAGCAAGACATTAAAAATAATACATCTTATAAAATACCGAAGTGTTACATTATTACCCCTTAAAAAGAATTTCACCCTCAAAATTCGCCAGGGTTATAAATACTTGAAAGTTTCTTTCATAGAAACCCACATCATAAAAAGGAACACTAAAACTTTATTTTGAAAAAGAATTTTAGAAACATAATTGTTACCCAAAGTAACTCCTCAATGGGTTTCCACTTAGGAGAACATATGTGGGAAGTAAAAACATGGATATGGAAGAGAAATATTACCATCAATTTCTGATGGATAGTGATAACAAATGAGGTTTCGAGAAAGTTGACAACCAGAAAACCATAAATCTGCAATGATTTAAGGGACAATATGTTTCATCAGATATGAAGGTACTAAGATAATATTTTTGGTTTTCAATATCCTTTCCCTAAAGTAGAATTTTTTTTCATTAGAATAAATACTTACTTGATTTTGGTAAAATATCACCATTGTTCGTGCCTTGAACAATTTCCACTTCATCTCTTATTTAAAGAAATTAAGTTTAATTTTTCATTCTTGAAGTGTTAGCAGATCATGCGATGAAATGATGTGTCATTCCATTTATCTCAACAAAAGGTTAACACATGTAGTCAAATATGCATAAGACCAACTATAGTGAGACAATACATTAATCTAAAAAACATCAACTAGAATATAACTTATACTATCCATAAATGGATAACATTAAAATCCTTCCAAAAACTGAAAATAAAAAATTTTAGAAAGAGGTGAACTAAATATACTTAACATTTTTTTTCTGATATCTCATAAGATAGTTCTTGGTTGTCACATTCCAAACATGTGAATACCTTAATCATGTATTCTCATGAAACTTGGTAATAACATGAATTAACCTATAAACTTAGTGAAAACATGCATTCTAACAAAATTCACTCTTTACACACACCAAAAATACCAAAAAATTATATATACTCAAACCATGATATCACTTTTTCCTTATATCAGTCATGAGCTCATTAATACTATCAAACATCTCATTATCTTCTAATCCCTTCATTATGCACATATCATGTTCTTTCTAAAAAATATTTCAATCACTTTTTATGGTTACTGGTACCATATAATTTTGGAAAACCACAATGGACCAATACATATATATTATAATATTACATAATACTATAAATGATATTCCACAACACTATTTTGTAATCCCATTACATAAACACTTAATCATTCTACCACTTCATTGTCATACTCAACATCACCAATAGTGATCGCATGTGACTTCCCTTTGTCATTTTCTTTAAGAGGTTGTTGATGTTGATCATCATTAACCCTTGGATTAGGGAATTGGTTAGAATAATTCCCCATTTCCTTGCACTTGTAGCATTGAAGTGTTGGTGGTGTTTTTTCTATAGTCTTTTCTCTATTCACATCATTAACAAAATTTTTTCCCATTACTTCGGCACTCAACTGCTCAATGACCATATTTTTCACACTTGAAAAATTTTCTAGTCCCTTTAAGACAATATCCACCATGATTATTTCAACACTTTGAGAATAATTAAACATTCATATTCTTTTCACCATTGTTTTGAGATTTTCCCTTGAACCCCATCTTTTGTTTCTTATCAAAACCATGAGATGGATATGTAACAAAAACTTTCGGTTCTACCTTGATATCACAACACACAATATCTTTATAGCTACTAAAGTCTATTATTTCTAATTCCCTTAAAAGACTTGTTTTTAAGCCACTTAAGAATCAACCAACTTTACTTTCAGGTTGGATGATAAATCCAGAAGCATACCTTGTAAGTTTTGTAAAATTTTCCTCGTATGTACCAAAAGATTCATCAAACTTTTGATTATTCTCAAGGAACTCATTTTCAATATTTCTTCATAGAATATGAGGGAGGTACTTATTGTTAAAAATTTCCTAAACTCATCCCATTCCATGGATTCAATTTCATCTTTCTTCCTTTTATTCTTAATTAGAGTCCACCACTAGTCTGCTTCAACTTCAAAATGATAAACAACAAAAAAGAAATTTTCATGTTCTGAAAAGAGAAGGATGAAAAATATCTTTTCAATGTTACTGATCCATTGTTTAGAAATAAGTGGATCATAAGACCCATTGAAAGAAGGTGGACGTTTCCTCATAAAGGATTTGACTGGATGTTGTTCTTTTCTCTACTCATTTGGAAGTCCGGAATGATTCATAGCTTGTGTAAGTATAGAAATTAGATTTTTTATTCCATATACTATAAAATTTAGTTTATCAGGAGGACAATAATTTGATTTCCTAGTGCATTGATTATTAACACTGTTCTTTTGGGTTCCATCCATTATCTAATTCCCAAAAAGAATAGTGTGAGAGGCAAAAATCATACTAGGAAAACAACATAATCAAGGGGGAGTACTTTAAATATCTAACATCTTAGGTTTAATCCTAGGTTATTCATGATCATTACCCCAATTCTTGGAATTTAACCTATAGTTTGACTTACCCTTTGGGACATCCCTAGACATACCTTAGAAATATCTCTAGGGATCTCACTAAAGTTTTTTCATCCTAGTTTCCAATGGTTAACTAAACCTTTGCTCAGATACCAACTATAGAGACCCAAGCTTGTTGTACATGGACATTACATTACTTTTATGGAACAATTAATACATGAAACAAATAGACACCCAAATACTGTATTAGTTTAGTGTATTTGGAAACTTGGAAGATAATCTTCTAACTTTTTGAATGATCTTCAACATCTACCATAAAGATCTTTCACTTTCATTTTCCTACCTAAAATATTTCTTTATATCCTATAAAAAAGAAAGCATAAAAAGGGTGAGCTTAAATGATCGGTAAGGGTAAACATATAGAACATAAAACAAACCATAACCATATTCATGTAAAAACATGAACATAAAGTTTAAATATCAAAATCTTGAGTCATGAAATAAATATTGGCAATACGTAAGGCTTAGATCATAACAGAACATTAACCATGATAAAATAGCATTGGCATAAAACATGGAATTGTGGAAAAAAATAAGAACATAATATGATTTCCACAGTAGCCAAGTCATTGATTCCAATACCATCATAGTGGAAAAATTCCATTACTGAACTATGTTTACTTTCCGATCCAGCCATGTATTACTAAATCATATTTACTTGTCATTCCAGCCCTATATTACTGAAACAGATTTACTTGTTATTTTAGTAATGTATATATCATGAGATATAAATATTTACTCAATTCATTTGAGTGAGATATAGGTCCCACCCATATCATAATGAAATCATTATTACATGTTCAATTAAAATATAAATCATTCATCATAGCATAACCCATGAAATAAAATGGGTTTCTTAAACATCATTACATCATAACATAATCCATAAATAGATTTCATAAAAATAATTCCATCATAAAAAAATAAAATCAAATTAATAATAGGGATATAAACATAACCCTATGTCATCTTATATGGAAAATAATTTTTATAAAACACTTGAGCTTAATTATTGAGGAAAATATCATTTTTCTTATTTTTTTTATTCCCAAAATTCTGTGCAATTTTAAAAGAAAATAATTTAGTGGAAAATAATCTTGAAATCATGTAGAGTAAGATTAATGGAAATAAGGAATTATGAAGATGTAAAAATCCATTCATGCTATATAAGTTAAAAAAGACATTCTTCTTATACTCTTCCCAGAAAAGTCAAAAAAGTAACTCGTATAAAAAATGAAAGAAATATTCCTTCCATACCATTTAATAAAAATTCATAAATGGGTAAAATATACTTTAAAAAATAGTAGAAGAATAGAATTAATAATATATATCTAGGAAACATGGATGTGGATGATAAATATACCCCAGTAAATACTTACATATAAACAATCTTGGGAAATAATGAGATTATGAAATTATCCCTTATCTTAGGTCCGATTTCATATGTATGTGTTCAGAACTCTTGTATAGTGAGTTTAAACATATTTTTAACTTTTAAAAGAACCATAATAATATTTATTATATCATATATGATTCACTTATGATTTTATATTACCTGTTTATTTATCCATTCCATGTTAAATCGACATTTTGGGTAATAATAATTTTATTTATCATACATGTTTTGACTTGTTATTATTAATATTATTACTTAGATAATGATTTACTTAATTAAATAATGTAAAATATTATTTATATATCATAAATATTCAGTATATATATATATATAATAGAGAGATAAATAAAATGGAATACACTGTTCGTGGAGACAGTAAGCCGTACGTATGCATGAATGATGTTTCTGTTTCCTTATTGAATTGAATGGAAGAAAGTAAATGAAACACACACACACACAAACAAGTATAATAGAATTATTATGTAATATATTTCATAATTATTTATTATAAATACTTTATAATCATTATTTGATGGTTAACGTGGAGAATGAATCTCATCGCGTCGTGGAAATGGTAGACCTTACATATGCACGAGTTACGATATCATTCACTTGATGGTTAAATGGTATGGAATTGGATGGTATATTAATTATAAAGAATAATTATCATGTTATATTAATTATTTACATCTATTATACTCATCATTATACCCATCCAAATTAAGTATTGTTGAATAAAAAATTACACCACAACATGGAGACGGTGAGCCGTACGCATGCACTCATGGTGATATTGTTATTTGTAGGATGGATAAAAGGAGGCATAAGGTTGTCCCATAATTATAATAACATATCAAAAAGTATAATATACTAGATTTATTACTTTATCATGGTAACAACATAATAATAGGAAGTAGAATAAGAAAATAATTTTGAAAGAGGTTAAAAACTATTACCTCTTTTTCGAGCATCTCTTTTTGGTGTGCACAAAAGGACTCCTTAAAATGGATTTCTGCCAAAAGGGCGGCCTCTAGGATGATGTGAGAGAATTTGAGAAGATATTTGTTCAGGTTTTGGTAGAGCCAATTGTCTTTGGAGGTGTGATTAAAAGAGGAAAGGTTCCCTTTTATAAGATAAGAGAGGGGCACCTTTGAAAAGTCTTGAAATATTAATTTATTATAAATTAATTTTCGGTTTATAATGCTCCAAAACACATTTATTTATAAAATAAGATGAGTATGGGTCTAAATACTCTCAGAAAATAAAATTTATACATGTTTTTATTTTATTTTAAACCTTCTCTTTTTAATTTATCTTTATTAAATCTATTTAATTTTAGTTATGGTAATAATATTCTATATATTAAATAGTACTAAATATTTACTTATGTGTTGTAAATTGTCTATAATTGGATACTTTATGATATTTTAGAAAATATATTTTGAACGTTTTAATTTATATTTTTTTTTATTTTTAAATAATTTTATAATATGTTATTTTTATAAAATATCAATAGTGTCAGTTTTGACACTAGTCATTTATTTGAATTTAAATAAAATTCACATAGAAGATAAATTCAAAAAAAAAAATATTTAATACACTCTTAAAATTTCATAGTCACCAATAAAATTATTGGATCACATTAATTAGTTCATATGATATTTATTTTAATATCTGTAAAAATATTTATTTGATATTTATATCAGTAAAATAACTTCTACATCATTATTGTGTCATCATTAATGGTAATTATTTAATCTCTAAAAATTATAAATAAATTCAGATGATGTAGATAATTTAATTATATTTATTGATACTATTTATCTTCAATGTTTTATCATGTTTATCACTATATTAAAATTATTATACTTATAAGACATATGAGAGTGACATGTTGTCACCTTCTTTTGTTTTAATTATAATTACATCACTTTCATGGAAAAAAGTAAATTAAATGAATTAATTCTAATCCAAAGGTGATATTGGTTGACTTTAATTCATAAAATAGTATTTTTGAAGGTGTTAGGGTAATTTTATTATCTTTATCATATTGTTAGTTACCCTAATTTACCCGATTTACCTTTAACTGTGGTAAATGAAAATTACCGTAATTACTATTCATAATATCAAAAAATAAAATAAAATAAACCTATTAAAATAATTTGGAAGCAATGATTCCAAATATGGAATCCATTTTTCATAATTCAAAACACATAATTGGAAGAAATTAATTTAAAATTGATTCCTGTTGTCAAAAACCAACAAGCGGGTTTTTAAGAAGTAAAAACTTATCAAAAGATTATCATGTATTTATGTCCAATTTAAATATGAAATTTCATAAAATGACAAAAATTGGATTATATGATAAACAATAATCTAATTACACATTAAAACCAATTAAAAATATAATCTATATATATAAGTAAATTAGATGAAAAGGTAGTTTTGAATTAAAATACAGTATTTTTTATTATTCATTAAAATATGAATTTTATCAGAAAAATATCAAAAATTCAACCAGAGTAAATTTTGATGTACCACTTCAAAATAAGACATTTATTTTTTCAAATATAATATATAATTGTGTTAAAAAATATATTTAAAATTGGTGTTCCATCAAAAGGCGACAAAACATCATTTTTTGAAAAATACTTATTTTATCCGAAAAATTGAATTTGTTCTTTTATCTTGTTCTAGAAAATACATAATATGAATGTTAATTTTATATAAAATTCCAAATTTGGTTAATAATATTCATAAAGTATTGTTTATATAATATTTTAATAATATATCATTGTTTAGTGAAACTCGGTATTGCATACGACGCAAGCAATCGAGGAAGATCGATCTTGTGTGTAATTCAAGACAAGTTAGTGTTTCTTGTAGTGAAAGATTCCTTTGGTGTTACATATAACATAATCCTAACATTTTTCTTTTATACATTTAAAAAAATATATACTCAGTGTTGCGTGAAATGAATTCTATTAAAAGAACTTGAAATTATGTGCAACACAAGTCAAGTATAGTGTTGCGCATACTGCAAGCTAATACGGTGTTGCGCATAGTGCAAGATAATCTTGGTGTAGTGTAAAATAAAAGACATTAAAAATAATATATCTCATAAAATATCGGGGTGTTACATAAAACACTTAAAACATTTGACTATTGTTATTCCCCCATGAATTTCATCTTATGAAACTCTCAATAAATGATAACCTTTATATGAATGATTGATTCAAATGATCTTTTACCTTTATGGTTCATGAAAATCAATGAATTATGACATCATCATATCTTCTGATATGATGTGTATATAAATTTTCTTAATAGCGTATACCATGCCTTATGACATCCATTTATAAAGGCCTATGGAATGCCTTAAAATCATGTATATCATACTATATAATATGCACACATAATATGATATAACATGAGGTATTTAGGGAATATCTCATTCAACCATTAACATTATCCTTCTTTCAATATTATTATTTATTAGTATCTTACTATAATAACTATAAACAATCAATCATGTTAAATCTTCTAACATTTTTAAAAATCTTCTAACATTTTTGAAAACCTATTAAACAAAATTTCCATAAGAAATGGTTTCTTTTCATCATCAAAAGTCTTGGTTAATTCCAATCGGCACAAATTCAGGATACAAGAAACTCTATTTACCATACAAACTAAGCTTGTAAAATATCTATAAGTATGCATGGAGGTATTTCAAAATGTATATAAACATAATTAATTAATATTAAAATTAATTTAAAAAAAGAATGAAATATACATATTGTAACGTCCCCTATCCAGGAGGCACTTAACTGGTTCCCCAAGCTGCGTCGCCACATGACCTCAAGTACGCCTACACATACGCCAGAGGTTTCTGACTATAGGAGAGGGTCCAAGAGTAAAGTGGGGAGAATATTAAATCTTTTTCAGAGTAAGATACAATAGAATACATAACCAATAGTAGAAGAAACTTAAAAAAACAATGAATATGAATAAATAACCAACTCCCAAACTTGGTACAAACCATATCCAACAGTAAATATGTCATGCCATGCTGTAGTTACAAGTGAAAAAAACCCAAAAATAAATACAAATAGTGGAATACTCAAATGGTCTTGGCTACAAGGCCCATACCTCATTCATGCACATACCGAACCCGAATCACTTCCAAAGCATGGGGCACTTTCCCTTTTCTTGACCCACAACCATAAAATCTACTCAAGTACCCAATGACAGCTCGAGAAGGGTGTGGGTATAACTCAGTAGGACACCACCAATGATGTCTAAAAAATATCCAGTCAAAGTAGATAGTGCATGAAAGTAATAAATAATGGAAATTAAAGGTAAAAAGTTCAATAGGCAATTCTATATTATGTTCCTTTAAATTATATTAGAATTGAATCCAGGTTTACTACTTAGTCATCCCATGTTTTAATTTACCTTTTTCATGTGTTCAATAGATTAGGCATGTTAAATATTCTCAAGAATATGGGAATAAAATCAAGTACTATATCACTAGGCATCACATTATAATAACCTCATAATCCTCACATCGAAGCCTTAGTCTAGGTGGAATGAAACCATTAGGAGAATAAAATTCCATCCCCTTCCCTAACCCATGCATTTAGGTGTGGAGCTAGAACCTTGGTCTAACTCGATCAGTGGGTGTAAGACCTCAAGTATATACCCCACTCTACCAAGCCACACAAACATTATTATTTATGATCATCCATAAGTATCCACATTACAAATAATCATATCCAATATCATTAGCAACATCACAAAAATATTGATAAATGAGAATTTAACATTATTCCACAATCTACTAACACATTAATCATTTATGAAACATAACCATTTAACCCCAATTCCCAATTCCCATGCTTATCACACTAAGCATTTTCAAGTGTAAAGATAATTACTTATCATATTCCCATTAATCCCATTTAACACATTTACATGTCAACAAAGAAATACCTTATACTTTAACCATGTAAGACACAACTAACCAAAATCCATTCTAACTTATTACATAAAACAATTAACCTACTTGCTAAGTCTCTACATCCTCATGAGTCAATTTCACACCTTATATTTCCATTAGCCCTTTCAGTAGAGTCGAAACTCCCCATGGGTGGCCCTAAAAATAGTCACGACATCCTCCATGCATTCCATAGGAATAATGAGGGGTTCATTTGGTAATTTAGACACTCAAAATACCATGCATTTCCAATGTAACCAAGAACACATCAATATGAGAACAAGAATAAAACCCTACATGAAAAAATCTAAATATAAACTATGAGATATAACTTGTAGACCACCTACCTTGAATCCATTAGCTAACACACTCCTAATAGAGGAATTAGATCCCGATTAAACCACACTTAGAAGTCTGAACCTAAATCTCACCTAAAAAGAGGGTTTGAGAGCTTCAGAAGTAGATGAGAGAAGGATAGAAACCCTGATCAAAAATAAGAAGAAAGGAGGAAATCAGACTTACCCAGATCTTCAATATGCAACCAACAACACTAAAAATGGACCTAGGTTGGGGGAGATTGATCCATGAAATCTATTGAAGCTTTTGGGGAATCAATAGGGTTTAAGGGAGAAGAAATTAGGAAAATCCCAAGTGAGACTTAAAATCCCGTAATGGATTTTTTGTAAATTTATCAAAGTTACTAGGCTGCACGGTTTACGCACATGGTTTTCCAAAATGTGTTCAAATCGAGAGGATACTACTTTCTGAAGACATACCCCACACATGGTTACCTGGTATTTATACACGGTTTTCACTAACCATGCACAAACCATGGAACATGTTGAAAAACTCCTTTTTTTCCTCTTGTGTGTCCTGAACCCCCATAACACCCCCGAGTCTTTGCATGAACTTGGGGAAATACTTATTTAATCAAAGTAAGGAACTTAAATTGAAATGAAAAAAAAACATACCTTAAAAGAAATACTGGATCTTACAACCTCCCCACCTTATGATAACTCATCCTCATGCCACTCTTTCTGAGCATCATTATGTTCCTAAAGAAAAGAGATTGGGCCACTTGGCCTGCATATCTGATTCCTGCCCCCAAGTTTCCTCCCGAATGTTTCCATGCTACCATATAACATGAACCAAGGTAACGACCTTTCCTTGTAATACCTTCTCACTATGATCCAAAATATGAACTGGATGCTCCTCAAAGGATGCATCAACCTAAAGCTAGACATCATCGATGTTTATCACATGAGACGGATCTGGGTGATACTGTCAGAGTTATGAAACATGGAAAACATCATGCATCCCCATATAACACTGTGGAAGAGCTAATCGGTAAGCCACCAGTCTGATCCTCTATATGATTTTAAATGGCCCCATATATCTCGGCACCAACTTGCCCTATTTCCAGATACGTCGGTGACCCAGCCTTGGTGACACTCGAAGAAACACACTATCACCCACACAATACTCGAGGGGTCTACGACACCGATCTACATATGAATTTTGTCTACTCTGATCCATTTTCATATTCTTCTGAATCAAATGAACTTTCTACGATGTCTCCTGAACAAGACTCGATCCTAGTAGCTTAGACTCCTCAGCCTTTAACCAACACAAAAAAGATCTACATAGTCTCCCGTAGAGTGCCTCAAAAGGAGCCATCTGAATTTTAGCATGAAAACTATTATTGTAAGAAAACCCAATGATTGAAAAGTTCCTTTCCCATGAACCATTGAAGTCCAGAACACAATCTCTCAACATGTATTCTAATACCTAAATTGTTTGTTCTAATTTCCCATCTGTCTGTGGGTGGTAAGACAAACTCAAAAACAATTGGGTGCCAAGCACCTTCTGTAGTCCCTTCTAGAAGCGTGAGGTGAAATATGGGTCATGATCCAAAATTGTGGTTCTTATAAGACCATTTAACCATACTATTTCTCGAACATACAATTCTCCCAACTGGTCAACTGTATTGGTCTCCTAGATTTGTAAGAAGTGAGCCACTTTGGTCAGTTGATCTACTTACAACCAAATTGCATCATTCTACCAAGGCATCCTTGAATGACCCACTACAAAGTCCATTATTACATTATTCCACTTCCACTTCAAAATAGTAAATGACTGCAATAACCCACCTGGACGTTGATGTTCAACCTTCACTTGATGACAAGTAAGGAATCATGCCACAAAACTCACAACTTCTTTCTTCATTCTAGGACACCAAAACTGCCTACAAAGATCATGGTACATATTATTCAAGACTAGATTAACTACCCACTTTGATGCATGAAACTCAGGAATCAAATCCTCCTATACATTTACTGGTACAACAATAAGACCATGAACATAAGAAACTCCATCAGCACCGAAAGCCCAACTAGAAGGTGAATACCCACCTTTAAGGCTTTCCTTCATATCCAATCACTTCGGATCCACCAGATGACTCTTCTTGACCTGACTCAAAAGCATGGATTCAACTACTATAGATGAAAGTGCAATCCACCCATTCCTATCCTATACATCTAAGTGCATCTCAACAATCAGGGTCATCATATTCCACTCTGAGCTGGATTCTTGAACCACCTTATTCTAAGTCTTCCAGCTTAGAGCATCATCCACACTATTCCCTTTTCCCAGTGTGTAAACTAACTAAAAATCAAAGGATTTTAGGTACTCGACCCACCTTCTCCGTCAAAGATTAAAATCCCACTGAGAGAATATTTATTTGAGACTTTTATGGTTGGTAAACACTTTGAAGGGTTCTCCCAATAAGTAAGGCCTCCAAATATTCAAGGCATGAACCAAAAAAGTAAGCTCAGGGGAATGAGTTGGGTAATTCCTTTCATGAGGCCTCAATTTTATCAACCTGTAAGCTAAAACTTGGTCATCTTACAAAAAAATTTCCCTAATTCCAACACTAGACGCATCATAGAACAAGGTGTACATCTTACCCATTTTGGGTAAGATCAAAATTAGTGTAGTAGTCAACTGATTATTCATCTCTTGAGAAGGATTCTTGCAAGCCTTTGACCATTCAAACTTAATCCCCTTCTTGGTTAATCCTCTGTGTGGCACTTCCAAATAAGAGAAATATCTAATAAAACATTGGTAATAAGCATCCAAACCAAGAAAACTATGAATATCAAAAACATTCTTGGGATACTCCCAAGACACCACAACCTGCACCATATCTGGATCCACAAACACACCTAACTCAGAAACGATGTGTCCCCCAAGACACCACAACCTGCACCATATCTGGATCCACAAACACACCTAACTCAGAAACGATGTGTCCCAAAAAGTGCACCTTATCAATCCAAAACTGACATTTTGATAGCTTGGCATAAATCCTATGATCTATTAGTGTACTCAAGATGATGTTAAGATTTTCGGAATGATTGTCATGAGTTATGGAGTATACCAATATGTCATCAATGAAAAATACTACAAACTGATCCAGGTATGGGTGAAATATCTGGTTCATCAAGGACATAAACACAACAGTGAGTTGGTTAGTAAAAATAGCATCACCAAAAATTAATACAACCCATACCTGCTTTAGAAAACTTTTAGGGGTATGTTATAAGGTCTAACCCTTAAATTATGGTATCCTAATCTCAAATTGATCTTAGAAAACACTGAGGAACCTCTGAACTGATCAAATAGGTTGTCGATTCTAGGAAGAGGGTATCGGTTCTTAACCGCCATCTAGTTCAGTTTCCTATAATTGACACATAACCTCAGTGATCTGTCAGCCTTCATAGAAAATAATATAGGAGATCCTCAAATTGATGTATTAGGATAGATAAAACCCTATCATTCCAACTCCTAGAGCTTAACTTTGATTTCTTGGAGCTCTATCGGTTCCATTCAGTATAGTGGAATGGAAACTGGCTCTGCCCCCAGAAACAATTCGATTGTAAACACAACATCTCTCTCAGGTGGTAACCCCTAGAAGTCCTCAAGAAACACATCCTAAAACCGATCCACTATAAGAGGGAACTAATTCTATTCAACTCCTCCATTATCAAGAACAAGACATGCCACTTGGGTAGTGAGTTCTCCCAACTATTGGTGTAATAGCCATGCGTGGCCTGCTTGAGTGTCCCACTCACCATGAAGGACATACGTTCTTTCACTGAGAGATATGAATTTTACCTAAAATCAATAACAATCGATATGGGCTTGATATAACACCAAACAATCCATACCCAAGATTAGGTAAAAACCTGAAATCTCTAGAACAAAAAAATCCCACAGAAAATGATACCCACCAACCTTCAGAGCACAACCCTTACACTGCCTGATGTCCTCAACTTGTACCCCTAGTGGAGTATCAAGTGATGTTACTCCACATGCACTCTCCACAGTTAAGCCCAACACAACTATGATTTGAGAAGAAATAAAAGAATGCATAGCACCTGTATCAGATAAAGTAATAGAGAGCATGGAATCTACAAGAATCATACCTCGAACTATAGACGGTCTCACCTCACCATCTTCAGGTGTAGTCTAAACTACATGGAGATGACCTGGACCTTTACCCTGGGCTCCGACCTGAGTACCCTACACTACATTGAACTATTGATAAGGTTGATCTCACCCTAGAGTTCCATGTCCACCACCCATACCAGTATGACCATTGAAGCTCCAATTGGATTCTGGGTACGGGGTAATAAACCTCCACTTAAACTCGACATCTACCTCTAAACTCCATTAGTCCCTGACTATTACGAGTTCCTACAAAACCTCTGTACATATCCTAGCCTACCGCATGTTTAGAACTTGAATGGTGGGTGGGGAAAATAGTCATGCTTGTGCCCCATACCTCCACACTAATAACAGAATACCTAGTCCCTACCTTGAGAGGCTGACCCCCACTTTTGATTTCTCTATGCACTACCACCCTGGTTGAAATTTCCAAAATAGAACTTTTTGCTCTTAAAAGCTTCATCACTTTCCTATCCAGATAACACCACAAGTTGATTAACCAAATCCACCTTTAGGTTCCCTTCCGAGATAATGGCTTGGTCCACCACTTCATCAAACCTTTTTAGGTAGAATGTATTCACCTGAAACCTAATCTCGTGTCTCAGCCCATCTTGGAAGCATTTCGCCACAACTACCTCGTATCCTGTCAGTGTCAAAATGAAGCATCAGAAATTGGTTAATTGCCTACCATAGTTCATTAGCAACATTTTACCCTAGTTAAACCTCATAAAATCTATATACTTCTCCAACCAAAACGTTTCTGAGTAAAAGTGTTCAAGAAAATTCTCCCGGAACACTTTCCACATCATTCCTTTGGCCTGCACCGTCTGAACTAGGATGTCCCACCAACACTTTTCCTAACCTATCATCATATAGGCTGCTAACTTGAATTGATTATTGAGATGAGTATCTAGATGGTGGAGAATGGTTTGGAATGACTCTATCCATAACTCTGCTACCTTTTTCCCACCCTCTCCATTAAAGGTTGTAGGGTGCTGTAGTTGAAACTCTCTAGTTATCTCTAACATACTTAGTGTAGACTTCCCTAGGTCCTGTTCCATCATATTCATAAAACAATCAAAGTTCTCACTAAAATTATCTTCCATATATTCTTGGATCACCACTTTCTCTTGATCCACTATTAGAGGAGAATTCTCAGCAACATCCTCCTGTCGCCCAATAGGCACATGTCTTTGAGGTGGCATTTCTCTATAATGCGAAACATGATCTTTAGAATGAAACCATAACGCTTTTATAAAAAGGGAAAAGATATATGTAGGTTCATCACTTTCCATAACCAAAATAGTTCTCATACACTACCCAAAATATCCCACTCACAACTGGAACACTACCCTTGGCCATCTCTCATATGTCCATGGCTAACACAAGTATCTAATTCACACAGTTACAAGTCTTATCTTTTACACAAATTCAAAACAATTTATATATCCCAATTTACTCTTAAAACATGTTAATATACTTTTAATTCTTTATTAATCACCATTTTATACTACTACTTAACATTTTCACTTCCATTTTTACCCATTCATACCATCTCATTAGGCATAATTTCATTACTTTGTAGAAAAAACAATGCATCCTAACCTTTATATCCTATACACTCATCCTATGTGTGTGCCAACCATGATGCATGTCACTTATCTATATAGGTTCTTATAATGATGCATGAATGCACAACCTCACACCCTTCCATCCATGAGATAAATATCACAAAACCGTCAAATCACACAACAAGTGCATCACCTGATGGTAAAATATCATCAAATATAACAACACAAAACAAGAAAAACAATCCCCTCCTAGGGTGAATTAGGTTTTCCCTCATACATGGGTTAGCTACTCCCAAACACAATATCATTACCGAGCCATGAAACTTTCCTAACCTCCTGTCTACCTTCCCCAAATAGTAATAAAGAGAAAATAATTCCTATGATACCACTTTGTAACATCCCTGACCCGAGATCCACTTTAATTGTTCCCCAAGATGGGTCGCCACATGACCTCAAGTACACCTCCCTGTACACCAAAGGTTTCCAACTAGCAGTGTGGCTCCAAGAATCTAGTGGGGAGACTTTACCTTCTTTTTTAGAGTAAGACACAACAGAATACATAACCAAGAATGGAAGAAACATAAAAAAATGTTGAACATGAATAAATAACCAACTCCCAAACTAGGTATGAAGCATATCCAATAGTAAATATGTCATGCCATGCTATAGTGACAAGTGAATAAAACCCAAAAAGAAAGACGAATAACAGAATCCCCAAATGGTCCTGGCTCTATGTCTCAGACCTCATCTGTGCACATACTGAACCCAAATAACTTCCCAATCATGGGGTCCTTTCCCTTTTATTGACCTGCAACTGTGAAATCTGTTCAGGTATCCAACAATGGCCCGAGTAGGGTATGGGTATAGCTCAGTAGGCCACCACCAATAGTGCCTAAAAAATATCATGTCAAAGTAGATAGTTCATGCAAGTGATAAATAATGGCAAGTAAAGGTAAACATTTTAATAGGATATTCTAGATTATGTTCCCTTAAATTATACAACCATTAAATCCAGGTTTAATACTTAAGAATCCCATGGTTTAATATACCATTTTCATGTGTTCAATGGATTTGGAATTTTCAATATTCTCAAACATATGTTAATAAAATCAGGCCCTATATCACTAGGCATTACATTATAATAATTTTATAATCCTTACCTTGAAGTCTCAGTCTGAGTGGAATGAAACCATTAGGGGAATAAAACTCTATCCCCTTCCCTAAAATGTATATTTAGGGGTGGAGCTAGAACCTCAGTCCAGCTCGACCTGTGGGCGTAGAACCTGAAGTCTATACCCTACTCTACCAAGCCATGTGCACATGATAATTTATCATCATCCACAATTATCCACATTACAATCAAGCATAGAAAAAATACTTAGAAACATCACAACAATATTGATAAATGGTAAATTATGATTATTCCAAAATCCATTAACACATTAATTATTTATGACACATAATAATTTTACCCCAATTCCCATTACCCATGCCTATATCACTAAGCATATTCAAGTGTAAACATAATTCCTTATCTTATTCCCATTAATCCCATTTAACCCATTTACATGTCAACCAAAAAATCACTTAGACATTAACCGCCTTCGATAAAACTATCCAAAATCCATTCTAACTCATTACATAAACCAATTAACCTACTCAATAAGCCTCTACATCATCATGAGTAAATTTTTCACCTTATATTTCCATTATCCCATTAGGAAGAGTATACACACCCCATGGGTGGCCCAAAAAATAGTCACGACATCCTCCATGCATTCCATGGGAATCATGAGGGGTTAATTTGGTTATTTAGACACTTAAAATACCACATATTACTAATCGAACCACAAACACATCAATATGAGAACAAGAATAAAACCCCACATACACAAATATAAATATAAAATATGGGATATAACATGTAGACCACCTAACTTGAATCCATTAGAGAAAACACTTCTAATCAATGCCTTAGATACCGATTCAACCACCCTTTGAAGCCTCAACCTAAATCTCACTGAAAGAGAGGGGTTGAGATCTTTAGATGAATATGAGAGAAGGATACAAACCCTAATCGAAAAGAGGAAGCAAGGAGGAGATTATACTTACCCGGATATTCAATCTATAACCAATGAAACTCCAAACATCCCTAAGA
Organism: Viscum album; assembly: GCA_963277665.1. Lineage (NCBI taxonomy): Eukaryota > Viridiplantae > Streptophyta > Magnoliopsida > Santalales > Viscaceae > Viscum > Viscum album. The sequence continues at coordinate 941,359,528 of OY728165.1, forward strand.
TGAGGGAGACAGATCCATGGAAGCTCTTAAATATTTTGGAGCGTCACTAAGGTTCAAGGGAGAACAAAGAAGGAAAATCCCAAGTGATACTTAAAATCCCATAATGGAATTTTTGTAAATTTATCAAAGTTACTGGGCCGCACAATTTACTCACACAGTTTTCCAAATCGTGTGAAAACCGTGCATATGTTACTATCTGAAAACTTCCCCCCCGCACAGTTACCTGAGATTTCAGCATGGTTTTCACTAACCGTATGAAAACCATGAAACATGCCCATAAACTCATTTTTTCTTCCTCTTTCTTATCCCAAACCCCCAGAACACCCCTGAGTCTTCACATGAACTTGGAGAAACACTTATTTAATCAATTTAAGGAACTTAAGCTAAAACATAAACAATAAAATACCTTAAAAGAAATCATGGATCTTACACATATAAAAATTTTCATGCTGAAACTTTCATTTTGGATCAAACCAACCTATGATCTGGAAGATACATTTTAGAACATCAAATGTATAATAGACAAACTAAAATGTCTAAAATTCCATGACACCATAGAATAAGTGTATCCATAACTAAGAATATCCTATTGTTAAATCCCAAATACGGTGACAAGTGACAAGAGGGGGGATGGGTGATTTTTTTGTCGTTAAATTAATCATATTATAAAAATTAAACAGTATAATTTAGTAGATGGAAGTAATAAAAAATTTACACATAAAAGATAAGTTCAATGAGAAGTTTGAATAGAAAAACAAAACAACAAAATATATTTATAGTAGTTTAGATCCAAATGATTATACATATACTCTCCACATTCTCAACTCAAGAGAAAATATGTCCACTATGATTTAATATTTTACAAATGGTGCATACCTGTTACACCAATAATCATAATACACCCTGATAGGGGGGTGGGGGGGGGGTGGGTGTTAATTAGGGTGTTGAATTATTATTATTGATCACAAGATCTTGTTCTCATGTTAAAAAATAAATAAATACTTATGAGTCTTCAAGAAAACATATTTTTTTTTTCAGATTTAGAAATTAAATCTACGACACACATATTTTACTTGGTTAACCTCAAAGGGATATTCCATGGAGAATAAAATTCTAATGTGTCCAAACACCTGAGGTTAACACTACTCATTTTAGATGTTTCAAATATTTTGGAAAGGTGCACTTCCAATCTAGGGAAACTCCCACTTATTATGTATTTTCACAATGCTTTGAGATAAGAAATACAATAGAGATGTCATATGATGATTTCTTATAATGATTCACAATAAAATTAAACCACCAGTCTAGTGAGAGTGTTTTCATCAAGGTAATTTTTATTTTTCAAGTATGAAACAACAATGAAATTCTTTAAAAATAAAACTTTCTTCTTATTAATTCTCTAAATTTTTAGTGTTCTTTTATACTATTTGTTTCTCCAAATGTTTGATAGTTTTCATTTTATTTTTATATTTTTTCAATTATTCTTTAAATTAGGGAACCATTCATAAAACATGTATGCCTTTATTTTTTATTCTATCAAACATTTAATGGGTCTTTAAAACTATCCATGAACTTCCCATAAATTCAACCAAGTTTCGTTAATTTCCAAAAAAACATGAAATGAATCTGATCATCTAGAGTTTATTATATATATCTTATTCATGGTGAGAACTTCACTATCATGGTGTGTAACTTATCGAAAACTCCCATGTCATGGTGTGTTTTAATTTATCATGGTATGTTCCAAGTTTAATCACAAGATCCATTTTATATAGTTGAGTATATCCTTTTTAATTCTCTAAATATCATCACATAATTTTAATAACTTCTCTCAACCTTAGATATGTCATGGTGAAAAAAGTTCTCCACAATACATACTATTATTCTAGGGAAAAACATCCTAAAGCTCTAGAATAATGGCCCTATAGATTTTCCATAGTTTAAAGTCACATTACAAACCCTTCAATTGAATTTTATAATTGAACTTATCATACCATGAAATTTATATCATGGTGTGGGAACTAGATCCATTGAATTCACTCAATCCTCCTTCCCGACATGATCAAACATCTCATTGTGGAAATAATTCTTTCTAGAACCACTAAAATTTTCCTAAAAATCTCCATAGTATGACATCTGTGTTGTGGTGTGTAACATAAAATTATAAATTTGATAAAGTAATAAGTATTATGTTTCTTCAGATAACACTTATTCTTTTTTAGATTAATCTTAAAAAAATTGGCATTGTAAGAGATATTTTTCTCTAATGTATATGTCATCCAAGAGTAGCACATGTTCCATTTCATACTTTGAAGAATATCATGATTTTTTATGTATGTAACTCTAAGATCTGAAAATTAATTTCTAAATAAGGATTTAAATCATTTAATGCTTTGAAATATTATTTATAGATCAAATATTATGATTACACACATTGATCATGATTTTACCTAAGATCAAATGGGAAGAAATAGACGATGGAGTTTCTAGAGTTTGAGGAGATTTATGCTGTAAAGAGATGTGCCACATCATAGAGAATACCTAAAAACCTACATGATTACATGGAAATATAAAATTAAATTAATGATTTAGTTTTTTTTCAGAATTTAAATGAATAATAATCCCATGGAATTTCAAATATCACATGAGGTAAAGGATCCTAAGTCATAAGAATATTTAAGATAAATATATTGAATCGATAAAGAAGTTTGAATGAGAAGAACTGAACACATTACCAGGAGAATTTCCATAAATTCTAGGGAAACTCACCTAACCATATTCAAGAAACAACATATATATTATATCCTATAACATAAAACACCAAATGTGATAAATTTAAAAGTCTTATTTCTTTTTAGATGACTCTTAAATTTTTTGAAGTGACTCTTACAAAAATTGACTTTGTAAGAGTCATTTTTCTCCAATGTATGTGTCATATAAGAGTAGTGTATGTTTCATTTCATAATTCGTAGATTTTTTTATTTCTAATATATATAACTATGATATCTGAGATGTAATTTATAAATAATGATTTACATCATTCGATGCTTTGAGATATTCTTTTTGGATCAAACATCATGATCACACACATGGATCATGATTCTAGCTAGGATCAAAGTGGAAGAAATGGTCGAGGGTGTTTTTGGAGTTTGAGGATATTTATACCACAAAGTGATGTTCCAAATTATTGAGAATACCAGATAAACTTCATGATTATATGGAAATATCAAATGAACTAAATTATTTGGTTTTTTTTGTAGAATTTAAATGAAGAATAAGAACTTGATATTTCAAATATCATGCGAGGGAAATAATACCGACTCATAAGGAGATTTAATATAAATATCTTGACTTTAATTTAATTTTTTTTAATGAGACAAAATAGATTTATTTTAATAAGAGTTTCTATAACTGTTATGAAAATTCTTCTAAACATCATTACGATGTGATGTATATGTCATGGTGTGTAACATGAAACCCAAAATTTGAAAAGTAATACATATTATGTTTTATAGATAACTATTTCATTTTTTAAAATTTCTCTTACACAAATTTAATTTTAAGAGTAATTTTTCTCCAATACACGTGTCATCCAAGAGCACCCTATTTTTCATTTCAGACTTAGCAGAATTTCATGATTTTTGATGTATGTAACCATGAGATCCCAAAATTCATTTATGAAGAAGAATATAAATACATAAATTATTTGAGATATTTTTCATGGATAATTCATCATGATCACACACATGGATCATTATTTTATCTGTTTTCAAAGATAAATAATCATTAGAGGGAGTTTTTAGAGTTTGAGGTGCTTTTTACTATAGAGAGATGTTCCACATCATAGAGAATATGTGAAAACCACCATACTTCCATGGAAATATCAAATGAATAGAATAATTTAGTTTTTATGGATAATTAAAATGAATAATAATCCCATGATATTCTAAATATCACATTATAGGAAGAATCCTGGGTCATAATAAGATTTATGATAATGACATTGACTTGATTTTAAAGAAGTTTGAATGAGATGAACTAGCCAGGTTCTAACGAGTGTTTTCATAACTGTTATGGAAATATTATTCACATGAAATTCAATGAATATAAATTTATAAATAAAGGAGAATATATTATAGGATGGCATAGAAGAAAAAATATGCTACTATACCAAATAAATAAAATTAAGAACAATTGTTATAGATCACTGTGTGAAGAAGAGAAAGAAGATCATAATCTTTAAAGTCCATGTGGAGGCTTGAAGATTTATTGGTAATCATTATTCAAGGATATTATTTTGATAAAATATTATAAATGGTTAGTTATAATATCTATATGAGTTCAAGTTCATACCCTTTCTCATGTTCTATTTGATAATAAAATGTTATTTTCTTGTGTAGGATAATAACCATGAAACACCAGGGATGTAGTAATTCTTAAAGGAGATGAATCACATGAACAAATGTGTTGTGTCCACTATCATTTTGAATTAGTGAGAATATATAGAGATATGTGTTGAATAATATTGATATTTAGAGGGTATTTAAAATTACTATACACATTTATTTCCTCTCTATTAGTGCGTATCACCCTTCATGTGTTCCAATAAAGAGATGTGCTTTGTTAATTAGCTATTTCAATTAGAAAAATGTAGAAAAATTTGGTAATGTATGGGAAATGTTTAATGAATTATTAAGAAAATTCCTAGTATATAAAATCCAATTAAAATTGATCATGCATTTTTTCTTTGATGAAATAAAATAATATGATCAACTTATATAAGATAAATGAAATCATGCATTCTTTGTTTGTTGTAATGATAAAATTCTAAGAGAAAAACGTGTAGAAATGGTTAAGAAAAATAGGGAAGTGGTATTAGTGGAAATTGAAATTAAAAATATTTATAAATTTTTTAAAAAATGAAATTAAATAAATTAATAAAGGTTCCACTAATCTGGAGACAATTTTTTATGAGAATAAAAAAATGACCAATTCTTTTATTTGTTTAAGAGATACAATATTTCAAGAAAATCAAGCTAAAATTCAATGTTTACAGAATCAAAGTGGTCAATTTGGTCATAAAATGAAACATGAAGAGGTTAAATTAAGTTCCCACATAATAGAAAAAATACCTATATTTCCAAATTATGATAAAGTGGTTACCAATCAACTATTTTTGAAGTTTATTATAATATGGGTTGATATGAGTAATTTTCACTAATTTTCAAATATCAACCCTCCTTTTATTTATAAACTCTAGATAAAGGTGACTGAAATTAATTTTAATGTTAAAAAAATGTAAAATAGGGTATATAATTAGTTTCAAATGAACTAAAATATTTTCAAATGGAAATTTAGGAATCCCTTTCTGAAATTGATTCTCAAAACTCAGCAGATTTCATCTTTATTTCTGATAAAAATGAAGTATTTTTGATGTGGGAATCCTGGAGATTTTTGAAACATCTTTTGAAGTACCCTATATCATAATTTCACTTTAAATGAGCTTCAATTAGGTAATTTATATCTTGAAATTAATATTGTAAAATAAGAGGATATTCATTGAAAAACTAGACAACTTGTTTTTAATTCTTTGTGGTAGGTTTATTCCAGGGTTGTACAATTGTTGTTATGGAATGAGGTGGTTTTACTAGAACATTTGGAACCCATTGTGTATATTTTTCAATAAAAAATGTATGCACAACACACTTGTGGGGGTTCTTAACTAAAATAACACATGCTCTTAGTAACCATTGATAATTTATTAGGGATGATGTCTAACTGAAGAATTTAAACTCAGTGCTTCATTGGAGTCAACCCATGGATCTTTTTTATATTTTAATTTTTGTTTATTTGAGTGAATAATAAAATTTCTATTGTGTTTATCCAGTAAAAATTTGTTCCTCCTGAACATTTTAAAATTTTAACCTTCTATGCATTCATTAGAGTAGAATTCCATTGTCTTTTAATGAACTAAGAGGGGATACTTGTTAAAGAAACATGAAACACTTTCCCTTAAAACTTCAACTCTAATTTCATTTCATTTTTAGTAAAACTACTATAATATTATTGAAATTATTTAATAATATGGGAATATGAATTAGAAAACCAGAGACACCATTCTCAAGATAATTAATGGAAAGTTTCATTAACAAAATTTATTAATAAAGATCTATATCAGTGGAGTTATTGAATTAAATTCCAAACATTATTATGATCATATAACTACTATTTAAACTATTTCATGATACACAATTTTTAATATACTACTATAACATGTGTGTTTGATAAAGTTTAAAATCCATTCTTTACTAAAAACTAAGTGTGGGGAAAATTTTTTAATCTACTTGAATATTACTGATTCTAAGTAATTTCTTAAGCTGTTAGGTTCTTAACTTGTGTATTTATAGTTTTTTTAGAATCATTTTAAATAGAACTAAAATACAATTTAATAACCTTGAATATATTATTTTGATTCTTTTAGTTTTTTTGAAACTATTTTGATGTGTTGATACATAATGAAACTATTTATTAAAACTTTTGTTGGTTTCTGCTACTATTTTTTATCTACATGTGCTAAGATTATGGAATTAGATTCTTGTTTTGTGAATCATTGAAAATCATTTGGAACCTCAACTTAATACATGTATTCAGTTCTAAAAATATGTCTTTTTCACCAAAATTTTCAAGTATCAACCTATGGGAAAACATTTTTCATATATGAATTTTTCTTTTTTTACTTTTTTTTCTAGAAACATAATATTTGAGTTTACTATGACCCTTGAACATGATTTTAAAATTTCTAAAATTGAAAACCTGTTTGAACTAAAACTATCCTAAGTGTTTCTTTAACCTTTATGAAAAATATTAGATACAATGTTGAGTTTTAAGTATGAGGGATTGGTTTTCAACTATGTTAAACTATATTTCAATGTAATACACTTCACAATACACAATTTATTTTTGAAATTGACTATCTTTTTAACTTTAGTTTATGTTTTTAGTGCTTGAAAATTTTTCTTGAAATTGAATATTTTTTTTCTAATTTGAGAGTGTTAATAATTTTTATTATACTGTAGATATAGTCTTGTTACATAATTTACATTTTCCCCTTAAAAAATTATTTTTTGTTAAATTTTTGGAGTATGATTTATAGTTTTTATTTAAATTGAATTTTTTTTAGGATTAAACTCATAAGCTCTACATTTCAAATATATATGAAATTAACTAAAAATTTTGGTTGAGATATTTATAAATTATTCTATAATTGTGTATAATCTAGTTAAGCTTCATTGTAATTTTTAAACTAACTCATCCATTCAGTTGCATCTAATTATTGTATATGTTAAAATATGTGATTTAGTTTACCATGTAAAAAAAGTGATGTATGGAAGAACATTTGAATGAAAAGTAAACTTGATCTAATTCCTTTCAAACTTTTCAGATTCAATAATTTTTTAATACTATACATAAAATTTTATCCAAACACTTTTTTTGAGTAGAGAAATCATCCCTACCTAATTATAAGAGTCCATGGTGGAAAAAACTTTTCAAAATCACTTCATTATTATAAATGTAAAACTTTTATTCATTGAGATTATTTAGATTCTATTGAATTTTATGAATTGATTTTTTGAGGAAAAAACAATGATTTAAATTGGGGGTGGGGTGGATTTGATGTGATATTAATTTGAAACTTGTTTTCCTAACCTTTTTAACGGGGTGATTGTATTTTTAAGGTGAAAATGAAATTTTAATAGAGAATTGTTGAATTTTATCAATTTTAAGAAAGTTTTTATTCTTTGAATATTTGTTTTAAAGTAGGTGTTTTGGTGTTGAATTGATTCAAAATTCTTTAATTTTATTTTCTTATATTTTAAGATCTAATTCTTTTCATTTTTTCTATGAAACATTAAATTGAAATATCATTTTGAAGTGTTATTTGAGTTTTTACTTCCATGTTCCATGGTTTTATAAAAAGTATATTTTGTGGAATTTATTTTAAAATAAGTTTTATAATTTCATTAAATCATTAAAAAATGGAAAAGTATCATTTTATATTAATTTTTAAGTAATTTATTATGAATTTTTTGAGTTCTTATAACCATTATATTTTTATATGGATTTTTAATTCATTTCATATAACTTTTCTCATTTTGTTTGACTTTGATTAATCCTGAATGACTTTTTCTGATTCATTTGATATGAATTGTATATTTCATATGAATGATGAGATTTTCAAAATATATAGATATTATTGGTTCCTGACTTCTTCCAACCATGTATGATTTTTTATGAATTAGCTAGTCTATATGACTTTTACCTTTCAAAAAATTTAGTTCCAATTTCTTAATGGATTAAATTACCACGTCATCCCTATCTATTGAATAAAATTCAATCTAATCAATCAATTTTTTTTTATGATTTCAAAAAGAAACTTTTATTTAATTAGGGACCTTACAAAACCATACACTACCACACATATCCCCACAAAAACCAAATTCAAAATCCAAAATCCAAATTTAAAAATTCAATCTTCATAATTGAAAGTAAACTATCATCACCACATCGGTATACATCACCCCTCATGTCATGTACCCTAACACAAATCAAAACTTTCATCACTCCAACTCACCAGTGATAAATGGCTGTCTCAATCCATCATCATCACCATTCAAAAACCTTCATCACCTTCGAAAAAACACACAAACCAAACACCCCAGAAATTCAGAAACCTTAGTGATGAATAATAAGAAGAATCCTCAGTAGGGATCTAAAGAGACCTTGAATCAAGTCATGAGAATAGAACCTACCATGATGCTTTCACAAAATCATCAAGAACTGAACCAACCCATAGAAACCATAAAAGAAGAAGAAGAAAACCACCATCAAGGGAGATATCACCACCACCTCAGAGATTTGTTGTTTTCCATCATCGTAGGAAATATCACATGAATAGTATAATGGGAAAAATCCCATTCTATAGTTCCTCATATAATGATATTGGATGCTCAAACCAAAACTCCCAAAAACTCTTTCTGAGAAATCACACTAGATCATATCGTATGGGAGCATTAGACCTTGAATATAGTATATATTAGAGTGTAATTAGGTCACAACAATGAGGTACACTTTGTAGGAAGATCATACAAGGAAAAAAGAATCCATGCATCATGAATAGAACAAAAAAACCATTTCCCATCAGCTAAAACACCATCACTAATCAATTTCATTGGTGTCAAGGATGAAAAAATCCACCAATACAAAACCTGAAGAGATTAGAAGAGAATATGATGAAACATAAAGTGTAATAAATTTTGATAAATGACTATGAACAAATAATACATCTAAAAAAACCATGAAGAACACTGGAAAGTACCAAAAATGGGGTCCATCATGGTGGATCTGGTCAGCAGAGTAGTCTTGGTTCGCAGTCGAAGGCCTAAAAGTAGAATTCAAAAGCCCATATAAAGAAAGAGAAGCAAGGGAAGACCCTAAGAGGATAAATTAGGAATGAGTGGGTTGGAGTCTATGATAATAACAAATCACCATTGGATAAGCACATCAAAAACCCTAGGAGAGGGTGATGACAAGGGAAACCTTATGAGAAGAATCGTGGAAAGAGGGAGAAGAAGGCCAGTGGAATATTATCTCACCATTGAAGAAGTGTGCTAATAACCCTAGGGGGGATACACTGAGAGAGACCTTATGAGTAGAATTAAGGGATGTGGGGGTGGGAGTATTGGAGAATATCACCTCCCCATAGAAGAATAATTCTAGAAACGCTAGGATATGGTGACACTGAGTGAGAAAGAGATGCCAAGGGATTCGAAAGCCATCGGTCTCTTGAATCAAATTTAAAAAAGAGGAATCTTAGTTGGATCCTGATACCTTTATAAGGAAAATTGAAGGGATATAATAAATCTTTCCAAGGAATATTAACATAATAATAAAGGAAATTTATTTTAACAAAAAAATCTGAGATTTTTCATATCATTATAACTTGTTTCTACCTTGGTCCTGTTGTTTGGAAATGAACCATTTCATTCACAGTTTCACACTGGTTTATTCACTTCATCACTACTTCACCATCACTCTCATTTAATAATCACAACCACTATTATTGTAATTTTTATAATCTTTTTTTTATTGAAATTTTCACACATCTTCCCTTGGGTTCAAACCTACTTTCCACTTTTCTAGTTTCTCATAGGTAAGTGAACACAAAAAAATGATAGTTTCAATGAAAATAAACCAACCACTTTGTGTTTTAACTAAAATGAGCCTCTCTTTGTAGGATAATAGGTGGAATGGGAAGTCTATCTTGGTGTATATTTTTCTCTACATAACAAAAAGAAAAAAAAAACTTGGATCCTTGGTAGTGGGTGTTCATCCCACATGTCTAAAAATATAAATTTTCTAAAGAATGAAAAGATTTGTTTTGATTTCATGATATTATTTAGAAATTATAGTGTATTAAAAATCACGGTAATCATAAATAAAATGATAGAAGGATATGACATAAATAATACACAAGTTATTTTTATAGAAAACCTCAACATAATCATCTCAACATAAGTCAAATTTATGACTCCAGACATGAGGTCATGATCCATTGAAAGGGATTCACTATTAAAGGAAAAATCAGAGACTCTCTATTAAAGGGGTGGAGAGCCAATGGAAATCAATATCATGTAAACTTCAAGGAAAAACACATGTTTCTTTATAGTGGAGTAATAAAATAGTATTTGAATAGATGGAATGGATATATAAAGCAAAAAAGTATGGAGAATCTATCCAAAATGAAATGTGAAACTAAAATTAAAAATATAAAATGGGATTGGGAAAATTTATGTGATGCCTATGTAAGAGGGAAATTGGGAAGAAATCGTGAATAATAAAAAAAATAAGAGGTCCTCAAATCAGTTTGATCCAATTCACACTGATGTGTGTGGGACCATAAAGGTTCTCAGGACATTCCTTGATAAATACTTCATCATATTTATTAAAAATTATACTAAAATTATATTTATAATGTATATATAGGATAAAATATAGGTTATTGAGCATATTAAGTGTTTTTTGATGAGAGATGATAATGAAACTAGAAGAATGATTAAGATTATTTGACCTATTAATTGAGTGGAGTGCTTCTCTCAAGACATATGAAATTACATAGTGAAGCTTAGGATTAAACATGAAGTGTCATTAGTAATAAAACTACAAAAAAATGGCATAAAATAAAGGAAAAAAAAATGACAAACAATATGTTGAAAAAATTCTCATTGAAAGTTTCATATATCAGCAATATCGAAAGGAAGTTGTACATGTATTATTATACACACAAAATAGGGATTTGTTGAGCCCTAGAGAGAAAATGACCCCATATGAGATAAAGTATGATAGAACACCAATATTAAAGAAATTTAGAGTGTTTGAGGGTAGGTGTTACATTTAGAACAAGGAATAGAACTAAGAAAAATATTGATATGTGGTAGATTATGGGATATTTTCGGCTAATCATTCAAGATTAAATCCTATAAGTGTCTCAACAAAAGTTTGAATAGTAATATAGAGAGAAGTGATATAAAAATAATTTAATAATAGGTGTGAAATAAATCTAGAATCCAAAATATTAGTGTTTTTAGTGATGAAGAAGAAGAACAAGATACAAATTAGAGTTTTTAGTGATGAAGAATAACCAAATATAAATATTAGTGTGTTTAGTGATAAATAAGAAGATCTAGATACAAATTAGAGTGTTTCTTATTGTACAACATGCTAGGAGGATTCAAAGGCTGAATAAGTGGGTTAAGAAACTGCTCAATGGAGTGAATTAGTGACTCTATAGAGAATAGAACATGATTGATTTTAGGATTCAAATATCATCAGTGATAAAAATTAAGTAAAAAAATATTATAATATGAGACTATAGAGTAAACTACTATATTTCCTCAAGTGTAACTAAAATCATTTGAATAATTAGTAAAGGATATATCATAGGCCATGGTAATGAATAAATATTTAGGTCAAATTGAGAAAAACCAGACTTGGGATGTCATGGATGGGATAGAGTATCACAATTTCATAATAAAAAATATATATATTCATAGATAAACATGATGAGTATGGATAGGTGATCCAAAAAAAATACAAGATTGGTGTGTAAGGGGTATACACTAGTGGAAGGTGTTTATGTGGAATAAAAATTTTCATTGTGTAAATATTTGATTCAATAATTCTATTTATTGATATTGATATATAGATAAATTATAAAATATACCAAATGAATTTCAAGATCATATTTATAAATTAGATTCTCAAAGAAGAATTTTATATCAAATAATTGGGTGGTTTTCTAATTCAGGATGATGAGTAAAAAGTTTTTAGATTAAATAAGTCCTTGAGTGGTTTAAAATAAGAACCTCAAGAATGGTATTTTCAACTAGACACATTAATGAAGAAAATAAAAATATAAAAGGGATGGATTTGATCAAAATATTTAATTGGAAGAAACCAAATAATAGTTATTCATGATGTTTATCTATGTTGATGAAATCATATTTGGACGGTTAAAGTGGAATTTATTAGAGGAGTTTTCATGGTTCATGAGAATAGAGTTAGAAATGTCTATAATTGGAGAGATCACATTTTTTCTTAATCTACAAGTAAACTATAAAGGGATTTATACATGTTGTCTTATAAAATTTAGGTAATTAAACTTCAAGAGGGTGTGAATTAAAGTCAAATCACGATTTATAATTTTTATCCCATTTGAAGTTTAACTTTTTTAGACTTATATCATCTGAATAAATCATTGTACAAAGCATAAGTTCACAAAAATAAGTTAATTATTGAATATTTAATACTCAATCGATGAAAATAATATGCACAATGAAAAATAAATTAAATGATAATCAATAAACATAACCATAACAACTCAAAAATCTAATTAGATAATAACAATAATTGTAAGAAACAAATCAAAAAATCAAGGATAAAACTATTTAAATTCCTAAAAGGTTATAAATTACTAAAAAACTTCTAACAATGTAAATATTTTCTTTTAAACCATTGTGGTAGGTGCTTTGATAACCTGAACCAAAGTATCTAAGTTCCATATGAATTTATTCAACTATAGACATTTCAAAGGCATCAAGTTCCATTATAAAAATTCTTCAACTGTATACTTATTAGAAGGTACCAAGAATCTCTATCCATGAGCTCATTTTTTGTCTCCTCAATGAATAAACGTTCTGATTCTCTAGACTCCATTGAATTTACACAAGTTTGAAGGTACAACTTCTACACCTTAAAATCTAAGCAATCTCATTTATTTGAAACAACATAGGTTCCAAGTTTAAAAACTCCATGATCATGATATTCTAGATAATGAAAAATTATAAGGGAATATAGTAGATTTACTAGAATATCTCACACAATGATAAATATTATCAAAATAAAAAAATTTAAAGTAGAATTATAATTAGAAGAATTTAAATCATCAAAATTATGTAAACTTCAAAATGATTTCATGAAATATCAGTGTAGTTAAACAAGTTTGTATTTTATTATAATCCACTCCATAAATCCCTAGGTGCAGTTTATATCCTCTATTTTAACAAACTACAAAGTTTCAATTCTAAGATATTCGAGTATGGTTGCACCTATACCAAATCCAACACTCGATGTTTTTATGAATGTAGGATTTAAATATATCATCCGATGAACATCCAATTATAACACTATATTGTTCAATAAATGTAGTTCAACATAGAATATCAATGTATTAGAACATGGTGTAAATGTTATGTTCTCTAGATATTAAATAAATAGAAAATAAATCTTCAAAATAAAAAAATTAAACAAAAATCTTTCCAAAAACTAGTTTCCTCACACTAGTGAAGCATTAGTGTATTTTTATTTAAAATAAAGGATAAGAAGGAAGTCCATTGACTAAAAAATACATTTTTTTCTCAATCTAAATATGTGAAGTAGCTAATAAATAATTTTGAGATGCATGATATAAATTAATTTTCAACACAAATAATGGTTAGAACTAAGATGATAAAACATGGGGAAAAGAAAAGACTTTATCTAACACTTTAATGAAGTATTATTATAATATTATTTTACCTCACATCAACATGATTAGGTATATTATTTACAACATTACATGATTCACACTACAAAATATTCCTTAAGGAATATCTTGGTTGTAAAATGGATCATGAGATACATTCAGGCCACACTTGATTAGGGTTTGGTATATTATAAAATGAATGAAAAATAATTTTATGCCTACTCAGATGAAGAGTGTGATGGAGATATTATACATAAAAAATCCACAAATTGAGGATTATTTTTAATTGGGAGAAAGTGTGTTGGGTGCCTTAGTCATAAGAAAAAAATAACCTCTCTCAGTATAGCTAAATCATAGTATATTTTAGAAAAAAATATTGTACACAATTATAATGGATGAAACAAAAATTAGAAGGTATCATAGAAAATGTGAAGTTATCCATATTTTTACATTTTGATAACCAATGTGTGATATAATTAACTAAGAATCCAATATAGAATTCTTTAATGAATCATATTGTAATTCTGTACCATTTCTTTAAAGAGAAGTTATAATAAGGTGTTGTGAAACCATAACACGTGGGAATAAATCGACAAGTGGTGGACATATATATAAAAACATTGGCCACACTAGTATTTAACAAACATTGATTGAACCTTTATGTTCAACTACTTCCCTTATCTTGATGAGGTTTGGAATACCCCCTCTCCCCATTTTATAGAATGATTTATCTAGAATTTTTTTATTCTTAAAATAATATATCTTATGTTTATACTTAGGGAGATACTATCTAGGGGGGTTACTATCCAAGAGACAACTGATCTAAAAAATTATGGTAATAATTGTAGTAATTAATTATTTTTCTTATTTCTTACAATGATCCTTGACTCATATAGGATTAAAGAAAATGTTAAAATATCATTTCTTAGTTCTAAACTAGTGGATGTTTCAAGTAAAACCATTTAAGTTTTTTATCAATGGTGTAAAAATATTAAAGAGATATTGAATGGTGTAAGGGGAGTTAGTTCTTGGTATAATTGAAATAAATATTTACAGAGTAATGAGGATTGATATAAAAATATAACATTATTACTCAATAGTCTCAATGATACCAAAACTACTCTATTCACAGGACATACCAAACTTATAACCTTTTAAAATGGGTGTATAAAAAACCTATACATTATAAAGGAGAAACCCTAACTTAGTGCCATTTAAATTGGATCATCCATAAATAGAACAAAAATTCCTTTGGTCAGGTGGGCAGGACCAATAGAACCTTTTGATTGGTATTATAACTATGTAAGTGTTATAATAAAGTAAAGACAAATCTACATAATAATAACTAAGAAATATAACTGGATAAAAGTTATAGAAATAAATGCTAGTGTAGTAAAGTGATTCCAAACCTTAACAAAATTAGTGAAAAAAATTCAATTCCATAGATCCAATAATTCCATAGTAATTTAATATTAGTAGAAAAACATATATTTTCAATATCACAGGACATCATTATTTGAAAATGGAATCATCTCACTATCCATTTTCTTTGTCCCCTTATATATAAATAAATTATCTATGAAAAATTATATCATGAATAATATCCATGATATTTATTCATTTAGGAGTTTCTTAAATAGTCTTCACATCTAGAAATGGTTAGAATAATATAAACCTAAAAATATTATTGTTTCCTTCATTTAATTATCCCAGGTATTCTGACTATCACAATCCCATACTTTCATTTCATGTTGCATTCTAATTTTTAATGTAATATTAACAACATATTGGTAATATGTTCTCTTTTAAATATCCTTGAAAAAGAACATAACATAGTATTCTATAAGAGTTAATGTCCCAAATGAACCTGGGTTACCCTTAAACTGGATACCCAAGCTAATACATGGTAAGGCTTGAAGGGAATACCCGATCACTATGGGAGAGAGAAAAGTTCTTGGGAATTGAAGAAACTAAATTGGTAATGATTTCACCCAAATATACATGAATAAATAGGATCTTCCAAGAGAAGTGTATAAAATAACATTCCAACATATATCATAAAATATAGTACTCTCTATTAGGTATACAACATAAAAGACAAATCTAGGTATAGAATAAAAATGATAGGAGTTCTATTATGGAAATAAAAATACTTATCGATGAACAAAGTAAATAAAACATTGAAAAAACACATATATGCATGATAAGTGGGTTAATATACCACTTCCATCACCATAACTCAAACCAAACTATCTTTATTTCCCACCAACTCTAAGAAGTTCCTTCATCATTCATCTATCAGACGTGATAAATTATACACACACCCATTGGATATATATAGGGTGTGAGCTCAAAATCCTATTAGGGTCCCACAAATAATTCCATAATTAGGATTTATTAAATAAATTATTTTTTCCCATTTCAAAATAGAACCATAGAAATAAACACTTTAAATTGTTTATAAGAAAGGCATGTATATATAAACAATTTCAAGTAAAATAGTTTATAAGTAAAATTTTTTAGCACCACAGTAGGGAATAATAATTTATATTAGGTTGGGATTAGTTTGGACCCTCCCAATTCAAATGAACAAGGAAAAATAGAAAAATTCACACTCAAATTCACATCCCTAGATCTCAGGCATAGGGATAAGAGATCACCAATACATGTCTCCCTACCATACCAATGTTTAGTTAATTTTTTCATAAATATATCTAATTCAAGGTAGAGATAATACTTCCTATACATTATTTTTGACAACTAACCACATAATAAATAAGATCTCATGGGATATCCCCCTCTCACAGAGGCACCGTTTTCACAATAAAAATCATTTTAAAGGGATATTTTAAAAAATTAAATCCAATTTTATGAAATTATCACAAAGAACCAAAAAACCAGGCATCAATATACCTAGAAATTTTTTCAAAATCAAACTATTTTCACCAATTAAAAAATTATTTTAGGAAATAAAAACCATTCCTTTAACACATTTAAAACCTTTTTTTAAATAAACAATAGGAAATATTCAAATGAAAAACCATCATTATGAAATCACCCGCCTTAAATACTTAGAATATCCAATAATTTTATAAAACCCAAAAGAAAATAAAAGTGAACACTCTTAGAATAAGAAATAAATATATAAAACTAGAAATCCTAAATAATGCATCTAGATCTTACAAATATTAGGCTTTAATATCACAGTGGTGAATAAAAAACACAAGAGATAAGGGAAGATATCATAGAAGATGTAGGAAACTACTTACCGTAATGTCTCTTGAAGATATAGGGTAAATTCATGGTGAAATATCATCACAGTTCAAGGGATAAGATAGTATGTAATATTATAATATGACAGAGTTTTATATTATCTAAAATATAGGTTATAATAGGTTATATCTAGCCAAGGGAAAAGGGAGAAACTAGATTTTTAATATTAGTTTCAATAGGATAATGATGTGAATCCCCATTCATTATGTGAATTTGTCTGACTCCATATAGTTTAAGCTATGAAAGGATGTTTCATGTGGTGAATTTTTTTTGTAAGATTATAATCATTATCATGATAATTAACATTTTCCTAGAATCTTCTTATAGTAATTCACAATTTTAATTACCAATTCATACTATAAATTTCTACTGTTGTAGTGATGTAGCCCCATCCAAGGTATGAGAAACCCAAATGATGAATTATATAGATTATGGATAAAAATAAAGATTTAAAAAATTATCCATACCTAAAAGAAACATTGGGATGAAAAAACCTCCCCACTATATTACTCTTTTATCCCCATGAATCTAAGAAAAAGGACAATCCAAAAAGTGATGGGGTCACTGCTCCCTAACGCTTGTTTCATTCTCCCATAACTCATGAGAATATTAACCATGCTATAATATATCATGAAAAAATGTAATAGAACTTGCAAGTAATATATTTTAGAATGAATAAACTATCTGAACCAATTGGTTGACTATCAAAACATTAATCTCTAATTAATGATCTTCCAAATTTAGGATATGAGGAGGGTCAAGATGATACTTCTTAAGTCGAGATACATAAAATATTTCATAGATTGAATTCAACTAAGGAGGCAATTAAAAGAGATAATCCTACTTTATAAACCAATCATATATCATTAAAATAACTAAATATCTCAAATATAGTTTCCCTTACTTTCCATGATGTTAGTCACCCAATCATTGTGCGATTTAAAAAAAAAAGTCACCAACAGAAAAATCCAAAGGACAAAACCAAGGAACAATATATGTTTTATACCAACTCTAAGTTATAACCAATCATTGATTAATTATTTTAATATTAATTAATATCTCCTAAATAATACTAAACCCAACCATGGAAGATTTTTTAACTTTAGACCAATAGTGATGTGATATATAAGGATGACCATACAAGGATTCAAAGGGAGAAATTTTAAATGAAGACTAGTAATTTTTGTTGTAATCAAATTCGAATAGTCAAAATTAATAATTTCAAGAACCTGTAAAGTTAATAATGTAAGCATAAAGAATATCATCTAGAATCTAATTTTATCACTCTATTTATCCATACATCTGAGGATGGTAGGTGGTGATCAACCTAAATTGGGATCCCATAGCCTTCTGGAGGCTTTTACAAAACTGAGAGGTAAACTGAGGGTCTCTATATGAAATGATATCCAAAGTCACCCCGTTCAATCTCAAAATTTCCTAAAAAAAATATTCCCCAAATATTAAACCTTAGTGGAATCCTAAACCATAATAATATTATAATACATGGTTTTTTGTTTAATTAGTAACCATATGGTGTTCATACCCGAGGGAGTCTATGTAGTCCAACAATGAAATCCATGGACACCTCATCTCACTTGCACAATGGAACTATGAGTGAATTAATAAAACCATAAGGCTTTTATTAGTTAGCCTTTATCAAATGAAATATAAAACAATAAGATACATAGTAATATATGTCCAACATCAAACTAGGCCACCTAATCCAATGATTTATTTTATAATACATCTTAGTGGAACTTGTTTGGATTAACCACTAAGAGTAGTGACATTGCTCTAACAAAACATGTCTCACAAGTGAAGGAAAAAACAAAAAAATTCATAAAACAATGAATACCCACCTGATTTAAATACCCCCTTAAAATGGTCTCCCCACTATCTAAATAACTCTTGGTATCCAAAAATTCATCATCCTATTACTGATCCTAGAAAATAAAACCGAGATGAGATGATTTCAACTGTATGATCACCAGAAAGATAGAATTCATTTCTTACTCTGCATCTAGGTGAATCTTAGAAAATAATCCCATAAGATTATATTCATCCTTTGAATCCATTATATCCTTAGAGTGAAATTTTATAATTAGTGTTTCAACAATATTATTCCCCTTTTCTGGGGTATAGGTGATGCTTAAATTTAATGACTAAAGGTATTCCAACCACCGCCTCTTTCTAAGGTTTATATATTTTTGAGAAAAAATTTATCCCAAACATTAGTTATTAGAAAAGGTAATGAAATTTTTACCAAAAAGGTGATATCACCAAGTCTTCAAGTCACGCATGACCACTTGAAGTTTCAAATAATGAGTTTGGTAGTTCTTATAATGTGGCTGAATATGATGAGATCCATATGCCACTATGTGGTCTGCCTTCATGAAAACACAACCCAAAACTATGACTGAAGAATCATAATACACCAGGTAACCCTATCTATCTTCTGAAAAAACAATGATAGGAGTTGAGGTCAAACAAAACTTCGATTTATAATAAAAATCTTAAAATTTTGAGTCCCATCTGAAATTAAATCCCTTCTTGGTGAGATATATTAATGACGATTCTAGTTTCAAGAAATCATTTACAAAAAACTGATGATACCCTACTAAACCTAATAAGATTAATATCTCAAAAACATTTATTAAATATTCCCATGACATGAAACCATTTACCTTTTTAGGGATAACTAGGATTCCACGTTTTGATACCACATGTCCTAAGAAATTAAACTCTCTTATCCAAATGCGACACTTTGATAACTTTCCATTAAGTTAGTGATACATCAAGGTTCCTAATATAGTTATCAAGTATATCACATTTTCTTATTCATTATTAGAATAAACAAATATATCTTATACAAATAACACAATTAAGAAGTTTTGATATTGGTGGAATATCTTGTTCATCAATTCTATAAAAATTGTAAGAGCATTGGTTAGGATTAATGACATCGCCATATACTCAAAGGGAACATACATTCTCCCAAATTAAATATTTGAAATATTTTAATCCTTAACTCTGAGATGTTGGTAACCATACTAAAGATCAATTTTATAGAACCATTTTAACCCTTTAGTTGGTTAGATAAATTATTAATATAGGGAAATGGGTACTTATTCTTAATCATTACTCATTTGATATTTTGATAATAAATGAGTAAATGAAGAGTTTCATCATTCTTCTTGGTAAATAGTACTAGAGAAGCCCACCAAGATACGCTAAAATAGATGAATCCATTTCCTTCTAAATGAATTTTCTTAATATTTAGATCTTTTAATTATACTGGTTCCAAATAGTAAAAATGTATAAATATTGGTTGGGATCATAGTACAAGCTCAATTGAAAAATCCAACTCCCACTATGGATGCTAATGAAAAAAATTCAATTGTAAACACCATAGTAAACTCCTTAACCATGGGAGTAAGTTCACAACTAAAGGTTTATTCATCTATATCAACTAAAAAAAGATAATTATTTTCCAAGATCTGGTAGAGGATCCCATGATCGACCAGTCCTCAGGTCCCATTTTCATTGAAAAACAAAAGTGCTTCCATAGAGAATAGTAAAAGAAGAATGACGATAATAACAATTAATCTGATCTCTATAGAAAACCATCAAATCGATCCTAATAATCATGATAAATAGTTATGTATTGAGAACTAATAAATTCAATTATAACTCAATTTCATATATAGAAAAGGTATAATAAGGGAATCAAAAACCCTATTCTATTTTATTTCTAAGAGGTGTCACTATATCTATATCATAAGACACGAGTTTCATAGGGAGGTTTAATAAATTCACAATTTTGGTTGATATAAAGGAGTGAGAGACAATAATATCAAATAAATAACTTTCTATAAATGAGGTAATATATATGGTACCTCTCACATTTTTTGGTTTTCCTTAATCTCAACTAGAAAATCAGTCATATATTTAGCTGTTCCACCCTAAACTATGAGTGAGTCCTTCCCCTATAAGAGGGTGGCTGAGAACATACTAACTTGGAACCATATGACTATATTTGTGACCTTATAAATGTTGAAGAGATGGGACCACTTCACTAGGAAGTTAAATATAGGAGGAAACACTACAGGTGGTCAAGATTTCCATAAAAGAGGTAAAATCTCAAAGTTATCAAGAAATTATGTCTTTAATTAACTATTCTACCACATTGTAAGTAAGTCATATAGCCTATTCTAACCATTACGGAGGGTACATATTGAGTTTTCTAATGAGATCCACCTCCACTACCTCAGTGAACATCATTTTACTTCCTATTTTTTTTTTGTGAAATCTACTAAATATTACACCAAATATAGGAGGAATCCTAACCAAAATCAACTTGACTACCTAGTCAATTTATGGAATTATCACCCTATTCACAACCTCATCACATGTTTAATGTTTCTATATAATGAATTCAGAACAAATATCTATTTTCATGCTCATAAAAAAACTTTGATCCTTTAGATTATTATTTGATAAAATCTCTAGAAAAAATGGGAATGTTTGGAATAATGGTTGGCATAATCCATAACTGTCTGATCACACTAATAAAGAATGAGAAACTTTATGGGATTATATAATATAACCATATCTGGGTAGAACTACCAAGTAATTATGGTTCTAAATCCATTCCAATCCAAATAATCATTTTGTTTTTACAGAACCATTGGATTCCACCACATTCGACCAGTTATTTCAAGATTAAATACAATAAACATCACCTTAATAGAATTTAGAGTCTCCATGAAGTCAATGATTCTTTCAATTTTACCCAACTATAACTCTACTTATTGAGGATAATTCATCCCCTGGAAGGATGGTGGTCTATGGAGGAGAAACTCCTGGGCTTGATTTCTGTCTCCACCCTTCTCCGGTTCCACTTCCCTAGCTTGATTAGGAACTAGTTCTATACCTTGGTCTATAGAACATACCACTCATTCGATATCTTCAATAATATTATATAAATATGAAGTATTTTATCAAGAAATGTAATCTAAAACACCCTTTTGAGTATTTACTGGAAGTCTTCTCAGAGTAATGGTACTATACAAAACTAGATAAAAAGGTGAGAAATGTAAAATGGGGAAAACATCCTTAATAAAATCCAAAATAAAAGAAAAAAATAACTCAAAATCACACATTCCTGGACATCACCAAGTATCTTGAGGCTCTCCATGATGAGATCCAGTTAGTAACTCACTCACAAATTACCACTGAAGTCATTAAAATCCTACTATTATCTACCAATACATCCCAAATAATAATAAATGAAAACCAACATGGGATTTGATACCAATTTTTATGAAACAACATAGGTCCCCCCCAAAATAGACACCCGGACCAGCATGTGGCATGTCCTTAAGGTCATTCCTAATCCCCATGAGCTAGTGAAAATCATCTAGGAATCAAATAAAGTAAATTGGAAATGATTTATTCTAAAAATACACTAATAAACAAGATATTCTGAGATAAATTAATAAAAAAAATTCCAATATATATCATAAATAAATAATTATCTACACTAGTATACTATATAAAAAATAGATCTTAGTATAGAAGTAAAATTAAAGGAGTTTCTCAGTGGGAAAAAATACTTATCTATGAAAATATTAAATAAAATGAAGAAAAAACACATATTTGTGTGATAAGTGGGATGTCATCCCACTTCTACCACCATAACTCAAACATAACTATCATGATTTTCCACCACCTCTAATTCATGCATTTTCCTTTACTATATTAGTTATAACAAAGTCTATACACACCTATTTTGTGTATACGTGGTGTGAACTCAAAATCCCAGTAGGGTCCCACTAATAATTCCATAAGATCAATTTATTAAATAAATCAATTATGATATTTAAATATTTTTAAAATATGATATTTTTTTTCATTTCAAATGAGAATGAATAAAATAACCTCTTCAAACAATTTTTAATAAAGGCATGTATATATAACTATTTGCAAGTGAAATAGTTGATAATGTTTTTTTTAAAACCATGGTATGGAGTACTAAGGCATATCGGGTTAGGTTTAGTTAGGATGTTTACACCCTAAATGAAAAAGGAAAAATTTAAGGGTTCACACTCACATTCACATTCTTAGATCTTGGTCCTAGGGATAGGAGATCACCAACATGTGTCTCCCTACATTACCAATGTTATGTTAATATTGTCATTAATATATCAAATTCTAGGTAGAGCTAATACTACCTATCTATTCATTTCCAACACTACCCACCTAATACCTAGGCTCCAATGGGATATCCCCTCCTATATAGGCACTATTTTCACAATCAAAATCATTTCATTGGATTGTTTTAACAAATGAAATCCTACATTATCAAAGAAATAAAAACGTCCCCAAAACCCGGCATCGACATTCTTACAAACAAATTTCAGCATCAAACCATTTGAAACTTAAAAAAACTTTATAAAATAAATACCATCCCATTAAACCATTTAAAACCTCTTTTAAATACAACTAATCAAGCAAGATTCATATAAAAAATCCTCATTATTAAACTTCCCACATTGAATGCTTAGAATAGCCAACAACCAAATGGAACCTGTATTGTAATTAAGATTAACACTCTTAAGGGATGAGAGAAAGACCTAAAACAAAAAATCCCCACCAATATATGTAGTCCCAAAAAAACTTTGTCTTTAATATCCTAATAGTGAATAAAAAACCTAAGAGAGAAGGGAAAATATCACTAAATATGCGATCACTTACCATGATGTCCCTTAAAAATCTAGGGTGAATTCCCACCAAAATTATACCATGGTTGAAGGGAGAAGAGAGTATGTATGAGAGGAATATAGTTGAGTTTGATAATTGCTACAATAGAGTATATAATTTTTTAAATCAATTCCTGGTTAAAACAAAGAAACTGAAATTTTTATGATGGTTTTGATAGGTTTATCATATGAATTCCAATTCACACTGTGAATTGATCAGATGCCAAATGGTTTAAGCCATGAAAGGATGATTAATTATATGAATCCTATATACATAAAACTAGAATCACTTACATGATAATTAACATTTTACATCCATTTTATCATAATAATTTATCATGTAAATTACAAATTTAGGCTTTGATTTTTTGACGTAGCAGTGCGATAGCCCCATCCAAGGGATGGAATTCCCAAATAATGAATAATATCAAATATGGATAGAAAAAAATATTAAACAAATTATTTATACATAAAATAAACATTGGGATGTTACAAGTAATCTTAAGTAGTTTATAAATTCCAATTATCAAGATTCATATATTCCAAAAGGCTAAATCATAATTGATGATACAATTAAATCATATATTCTAATAAATATTAATTTTAAAACTAAAAATCTATAATCTATAATATATATAATATATTATATCATCCAAAATATAATAATTAATATTTTATAATTAGTAGAAAATTGATATCTTTTGATGCGTAATATAATTTTTCAACAAGCTATAATGCGTAAGATATATGATGTTGTCTTATTATTAATATGTTAGATATTTTTATACTCCATAGAAAATGAATAAGAAATTTTAATTTTATAAAAACCTAATAAGTAATAAAAATATGTGATATTAATGAAACTCCTCAATATATGTAATATCCTTCGTCGTCAATAATTAACAAAATTTCTAATATACTTAAATAAAAGAGTAGATGAACAAAACATAAGAGTCAAGACATAAAAAAAGAGTGAAGATTTGAATGTAAGAGTCATTACTTAGATAAAATATAGAACATGGGAGTAAAATTATAATGAATAAGGGTAAAACTTTTAATGAATGGAATGAATAAGAGCTAGTACTTATTTAGATACCCAAAATGTAAGAGTAACATGATATCACATAAGAGTAATATCCAATATCATAAGGGTACTTCCATTTACAAAAAATCCAACAATCTGGATTCGTAATGGAGAAATACATTGAGCATGAGTGTAAAATAAAAAATTTAAATGAAAACTATTCCAAGTGAAAGAGTCCTATACTTAATAATATAATTCAATAAATAAAGTTCATAAAATTAAGAATATAAATTAAAAAAATTAATAATAATGATAAAAGAATAATAAAGTGAGGGATTATAGTTATCAAAATAATTAAATCAATGAGGAAATGATCCACTCAACAATATGCACCTTTTTGTAAATATAAAAAAGATAAATAAAGTATGCAAGTTCATGATGGAAATAATAAATTTAATAAACAAATCCTAAATATCAAACATCTCTCCCCTAATTAATAAATAAAACACCCATATAATATCAGAATTAGGATGTTCTTTCGAGGTAAAAAAGTAAATAAAGAATCAAGGATAGAAGAATTATCAATCTATAAGAAATAATAAATTTATAAATAGACAACATTCTTGAATAATTATAGAATAATATCTTCACAAAACAATAATAAAAAACATGTGATTAAAAATAAAAAAAATTAGCATACTTCCCTAAAATAAAACAATAATAAACTTAGAGTAAAAACAACATGCTTACATTAAATCTGAAAATAAAATCATAACAATCTTAAGAATAAATGATAGAGTTTAAAAGGATAACTCCTTCGTATTCATGATTAAAAAACCAAATGGTATAAGAAATAATAGAAAGAGTAAAATCTCCCCCTAAACCCATGCATTATAACCGAAACAGGAAAACAAATTAATGTTGAACAACTCCCCCAAAAATTCAGGTATCCCCTTCTTAAAAAGATATAATAGTGACAACATCATCTCAAAATATTATTATAAAAAATACTGAAAACTCCTCCTATAAAAACAAAATTAGTGGGACAATATATAGGTTAAATAATATTCAAGTAATTATAAAAATATATTCAAATAATTAGAGATAACCAATAGTTAGATATAGTCTAGTAAACTAGAAAATAACACTCTAATAAAATACTCATCGACCAAAATAAAAATTTAAAAATTCATGTTAAGTCCACCATATAATATACTAAAATTATAAATAGTATACCTTTTATCCAATCAAAATATATTTAATTTAGAAAGACGACTAGGTTAAGTATAATTGATTTCAAGAAAGAAATTTTAACAACCTATACTGTAGAAGTTTTAGACATTTTAACTCTAAAATAATATTTAGAAATAAATTATATATTGTGAATAAGAGATTGACAAAATAGTAAAGAATAGTCACTTTTATAATGACCAAATAAACCACACTTAAATTAAGTAATATTTGAAATATCTTCAGTTTTACCTTTGAGAAATTTATTCTTGTACATCTATGGTAATCTACCATTGAAACGAAGATAGTTCCTATATTTCTTAGTTCTAGTCATATTTCTCAATGTTCTAAATTCATCAAGATGATGAATTCAAATAGTAAAATTATATAATTACTTCTCTAAATTTTCTACCATGGATTTAAGATTTTTATTTTATTTTAGTACAACTTTAAAATCATCATACATTTTATATTTAGTACTTGAAGAATTTTTTTTAAAACTATTATTCAATGTTTACTATTTCGAAATAATATCTTTCATAATATTTAATTTATCATTCTCATCATCATACATAGAAACAATATCCTCCAACTTTTCATTTTCTATAAAGACATTCTTCTTTTGTTTTATAACCTTTTTACGATCCTTACACAATTTTTTGTATATCATTAAATGATTTCCAATTTATTCATGATACATATCATATATTTCATTTACCTTCCCAATAATGCGTATCTAACAACCAAAATTATTAAAGGAATTAGAATCAGAATCATAACTGTTATCACTAATGTTACTCATATATATATATATATATATATATATCTATGAGACAAATATTATAAATATCCTTCTCACTTCTAGACACTTCACTCAAACGAAGGATTTTTTTGAAACTCCAACTAACTGGAAATAATTTCTTATTTTTATTATCCTTTTTCATTTTTTCTCCTTAATTTTTTAGCACATGGAATTCATATTTGTTATAACCCTTATTATTACATTCAAATAATTTAATATAATTATTTGGATTTCCTTTCTTGGATTTCCTTTTAAAATCCTTATTGTAATTTTTATTCCATTGATTCTTGGAACCCTGTATTTTATTCATAATACATTTTATATATTTCACATGTTGAATTAAATATTCATGTTTCTCACTACTAAAAGAATATTCATTATCATTAGAAGAATAATATGATTCATGTTTAGTATAATTAAAAGAAAATAAATTCATTTTATCATAGGATTAACTATAAATATTATTTATTTTGGGATCATATTTTAATAATGATCCAATAAATTTTTCCATGGTATATTTAGTAAATTATTTTTCTCATTTAATCTTAACCTTCTTGGAAGTCTAGTTTTTAGGTATTTCTTAAAATATTATTTCAATTAACACTTCATTTTTCAGGGTCTCACCAAGAGTAATCATGCTTTTTACAATATTTATAAACCTATTATAAATCTCACTAATACTTTCATGCTCAATCATTCCAAACTCTTTAAATTCATCCCCATGAAATCATATCTTGGTTATCTATAAATTTTCAATACCTTGATGAGTGACGTTTAAGAAAATACTAATTTCATAATCTATTTTACAAGAAGAAATATGACTATAAACACTCCTATTTAGAAAAAATAAAGAAACATAATAACTTTGTAATTAAAAACATATTTAGTATAATCTTTACCAATGAAATTATCAAGATAAAATTATCTTAATTTGTAGGTTTCAACCATGGTGTTCTAGTATCCAATACCCATATTCTTAAAAACACCTCCATTATGTGGTTTAAATAACCAAAATCACTACCATTGGAATGAGGTAGTCTAAGAGGATTTGGATTTTCAACCAATTGAATTTTCAAAACTAAAAATAGATCTTTCCATAAAACTAATAATTCTAGTATATAGGTTAGAGACATAATATATCCAAAATATCCAACGCTCTTATACTAATTGTTAGTTCTCAAATAGGGTGGTAAGAGATAAGAGAGGGGGTGAATTATCTGTCCTTAAAATAATAAGAGTATAAAATTGAACAGTGGAATTTGATGTATGGAATGAATAAAAAATTTATGAATAAAATATAAATTGATTTTTTGATGATAAGAATTGAGTTAAGGGTGGGGGGATATGATATTACCTTAATTTTATAATTTTTTCCACACCTATTTTGAGGATTTAATTTTTTTTTTGAAATCCAAAATGAAATTTGAACATGTTATTTCCAAATTTCATCCATTTTGTAAGGAAATTGTTATTATTTGAATATTTATTTGAAAATAGGAATTTTGTTGTTGAATTGATTCAATCAGCTTTGAATTAATTTTATTATATTTTAATATCTAATTATTTTTATTATTTTCATGGAACTATGGTTAAAGTATCATTTTGAAGGGATTGAGTCTTTGATTTTTGACTTCTATGTTCAATAGTTATTTCAGATATATATTTTATGGAATTTAATTTCTAAGAAATTTAGGTATTTATTTAAAAAATGTAAAAGTCTCATTTGTATGACTTTATAAGTTATTTTATGTTGTTTCTCAAAGTTTGTATGAATTTGCAAGTTTTATATGATTTTATAAGTCATTTCATATGACTTTAATGAGTTTTTATAACTCTACCAATTTTGTATGACTGTGTAAGTCCATTGATATGACTTTTTTGAGTTCATATGACTTTGATCGATTTTGTATGACTTTGCTTCATCCTGTATGAGATTTTATAATTAATTTTTATGCATTTCAATTTTTTTTGAATTTTTCAAATTTCAGGGAAAATAATGACATATGATTTCATCCAACTATGTACAAATTTTCTTGAAATAACTAGTCTATATGAATTTTTCCTTTGTAAAATATTAATTTCTGCTTCCATAACAGATTAAATTTATACATCATCCCTCTTTCTCAATTAAAATTCAAAGAAAGTGGAATATTAGATAGAGATAGATAGTTTTTGAATCTAAAATGAAGAGAGAAACTAAATAATTCCAAAGAGGATTAATAAATGTATCTAGAACCCACATGGGGCTGTCGACAATTACATGGGAGCTCATCTTGAGTCACAATGAGGAAGATGATGCATAGTGACACATGCCATGTGGAAGATGGTGATTTGAGCATGTAGGTGTTGAATATGAAATGTGGATATGGTTTTTGTTGTATAGATAAATTCAAAATGGTTATTGATACATGAATATCAAGAAAGATACCTACATTAGAAGACTTGGCAGAAATAGAGATAATATTGATGAGAGAAGAGAGATATATTGACATTGAAGAGTACTCTTCCCCATATTCTTATGTTATAATAATTTTTTGAATTTATTATTTATTTTTGAAATGGAAGTGGTTTTAGGATAAATTATTTAGGGGAAATAAGATATATATTTTTTTCATCTTTTACTTCATTCTTAAATCGTTTTACTTAGTTTTTTTTGTTAATATCAAATACAAAATTGAATTTGAAAATTAATCTTCATCTTTCACTAGATTAGTGAATTTATTTGTTTAATGACTACTGAATTTACCTAGATGAGGTATATCATCCTTGATAAAATATTCTAGTGGCACCTTTTAACTATTGGAAACTCTGTTCACTTATTTCTAGGAATAAATAATAAAAATTCTTTATATCTTTGTCATTTTTTTCTTACTCAGTACCATTGTTTTGAATTTATCTATTTCATTCATAGTTTTTCTCTAGTTTCTTCAATTAATCACTAATTCACCTTTATATCATTTCATAATCATCATAAATATTTCTATCATTTTTTTGAGTTTTGTTTTTTCTGGAATTTTAAAAACACTTTCACTTAGGTTTGACCCCACACACCAGTTTACTAGTTTTAAGTAGGTAAAAATAAATAAATTGATAATTTCAATGAGAAAAATCAAACCACCATAGGAGAAGAAGAATAATGAGAAGGCTATATTGGTTGAGATTTATCTCTAATAAACCAAAAATAATATCAATTGGATCCTTGACTATGAATTTTTATTCCACCTAACACACAATATAAGTATTCTGAATAATTTTAAGATCCTTCTTGATGGTATGATTCGATTCAGTAATGATAGCACATTAAAAGTCATGATAAATTGAAAGAAAAGGATGATTGTAGATGAACCAAATAATAGAGAAGTTCTTTATATGGATGAACTTCAATATAATTTTCTCAGTGTGAGTCAACTTTGTGACTCTACACTAAAAGTTAAATTCCATAGAAATGGATACTCTATCAAAGAAAGGACCATAGAATCTCTTGTTAAAGGGTTTTATAATAAATTTCATTCCATATCAAGTAGTTTATATGAACAAAACACATGTTTCTTTATGGTGGGGGAATAAAATAACCTTTAGCATCGAATGATAAGACATATCTATCTATAAAGTGTAGAAAATATACCCAAAATGAAAACCACAACTAATATTTTAAATTTTAAATAAGATAGGGAAAATACTTGTGATGCCTACATAATAGGTAAATTAGTGAGAAATACCAACCAAACAGAGAAGAATAAGGCATAAAATCTACATGATATAATCCACACCAATGTGTGGGGACCCAAAAAGGTTTCTAATATATGTGATGAAAAGTAATTCATCTTTATTGTTGAATATTATAGTATAATGATCTATATCATGTTTATGTAGGATAATAAATAGGTGATTGAATTAATTAAGTAGTTTCACAGGGGAACAAATAATGAAACTGAAAGAATGATCAAGTGTTTTCAATATGATAATGGCCCAAACAAAACCTCTCATGAAGTGGAAAATTACTTTGAGAATCATAGGATTAAGAAAAAAGGTTTATTAGTAAGAACACCACAAAAAATGGAGAGGTAGAAAAGTGATATTGAATATTAAAAAATATGGTAAAAACAATGTTCATTAAATGTAGAATATCTCACCACTATTATAATGAAGTTGTATAGGTAGTGCTGTATATATGAAATATTGTTTTTTCAATACCTTGAGAGAATATAACCCCATAAAAGACATGTCATGGAAGAAAACTGACTTTGAATCACTTTACAGTGTTTGGGAGTAGATGTTCCATTTGGAACAAGGATGAGAATCAAGGAAAATAAAAATATGTGGTAGATTAAGGGATATTTTTATGCTTTTCATTCAAGAGTAAATCCTATAGGTGTTCTACATGTTTTGCGTGCGTTCTAGTAGAGATCATCATATTCCCCAAAGAGGCTTGGAGGGGGGAGGTTTGGGTTTGATTTGTTTTCTTTGTTTTTTCTGTGATGTTGGTGTGATTTTGGTGGTGATGTTATCAGAGGTGTCCTTGTTCTCCCTACTAGTCCCTTCTGCCTTCTGTGGTCTGATTTGGAATCCAAAGTGGGTTCTTCCGTGACTTCATTTGATCTTCTCCATCCCAGAGCAGCGTTGCCGGCTTAGACTTGCACAGTTCCTCGCTTCGGCATTACTCTATCGATATGTTGTTGGATCTTCCAGTCCTGGGTGATGAAGATTCGGCTCTATATCCTTGGTTTTTCCTCATTTTCGGGTTTCTATGGATGTGTGTGAAGGGTGACTTGGGGTTGAAACATGGTTCTTCTGGTTTCGATCCTGGTGTTCGCACGGGAGAGTTCATCTTGGCTCTACCCTTTTGTTTGTTTCCTTCTTCTTTAGAGGGTTTTAACTCTCTTAATGATTTTGATGGTTTCATTGAAAGTTGTGTTGGTTTGGTTTGATCCTGAGGTGGGGATATATGCATCTAGACTTGATCATTGGAACTGTCTCAGAGGAGGTTTTAGAGCTGGTGGTCTACCTTTGTAGTGCTTTGTAGATTCAGTTGTTTGAGAGGGTATGGCGTCAGCTGTCAGATCGGGCCTATGCTTTTACACAGGACACTTGCTTGCCGATTAGTCTTGCTTGGTTGGAGTGCTTCATCTTGTTTTTATGCTGGGGAAAGGCTGATTTGGTTTTCATTCTGGTTTTATTTCTTTTTGTACTTCAGGTGTGATTGTCCTATGTCCATGATGTCCTTGGGTTTCCTTCTTATTCCCTTAATTTGAGGGCTTATCAATAATAGAAATATTTGAAGGCCTTCGGGTTGTTGGATTGTATATAGAATATAAAATAAAAATTCTATTGGAACAAATTGGGTATTTAGAAACAAATATTATAAGTATGTAAATGTGATCTAAAATAAGACAATATTAGTATATAAGGGGTATTCACAAGTGGAAGGAGTTTATTCAGAATAAACCTTTGCGGTAATTGTAGGAATTTAGTGGATGCAACTCTTTCTTGTAGTGGATTTCACAATAAAATAAAAATATACTAAATGAATTTCAAGATAATGCTTCTAAATGGTAATATTAAATAAGAAGTATATATTTAATAAGCAATGGGTTTTCTAATTAGGGATAATGGTTCAAAAGTGTATATATAGAAGAAATCCTCATGGTTTGAAATAGGAACCTCAGGTATGATATTCTTAGCTAGGATAGTTATTAAGGAAACTATAATTAAACATATATAGTGTTTATCACAATATTTATGTGAATATAACCAAAGAAAAATAGTTTATCTTTCTTGTCTATGATGGTGACATCATATTTGGAGGGAGAAAGTATAATTTAGTGGTGGAGTTTGAATAGTTGATGAGAATAAATTTTGAAATGTCTATGGTCAGAGAGATCATATTTTTATTATAGTTGTAGGATAACAAAAAAAATGGATTTATACTTGTTTTTTAGTAAAGTCAGGTATGTAAACATCAAGAGGGTGGGGGGTGAATTGATGTCAAATCACAACTTATAATTTTAAGCCCACTCGAAGCATAATCCATCAAAAACTTATATTTTCCTAAAAAATAATAGTAAAAAGTATAAGTAATGAGGAAGAAGTAAATGGTAAATTTTTTAAAACCTAACTGATAAAAATAATGCACACTTAAGAAAATAAAAGAAATGGTAGTAAAAAAACATAACTTTATAAATTAAACAAGCCTATCAGTCAATAAGAACAGTTGTAAGAAAATGAGTTCAGAGTTAAGGATAATGAACCTTAAATTACTAAAAGGATAAAAATTACCCAAAACACTTTAAATAAGTGAAGTCTTTGCATTTAAACCAAATCATTAGGTGTTTTAATAATAAAAACCATGGTATCCATGTTCCAAGAGAACTTCTTTAGCTGTAGAATTGTTGGAGGCTATTAAGTTCCAAAACCTGAACTTTTATTACTATAGATATGTCCTAAGGTTCCAAGATTCTATATCCTTGAGATTATATTCAACCCCCTTGATGAACAATAAGTATAACCCCTAGACTCCATTGACTATACACATGTCAAAAGGTATAACTTCCACTCCCAGAAAACGTTTCAATCCCTTTGATTGAAAATAACAAAACTTCAAATCTTGGAACCACCATGATCAAAATGGATTAGACAATAAACAATTACATGGGATTCTAAGTTATTTAAAATAATACCTCACATAGATATAGATCTTATAAAAATCTCACTAAAAGATAAAGTATAATCAGAATCACGTAAATCATATGGATGATGAAAAATTCAAAGTGACTACAAGTAGGCTCAGTATAGTTAAGCCCCATTGCATCTTGTTATATTACACTCCATAAAGACTTCAATTAAATTTTCATCCACTATTGTAACAATCTCCAATAATCTAATTTTGTTATATTCAGTTACATTTATACGTGAATGAGATGCAACACTCCATCTTCTGATGAATTTAGAATTTAACACTGTCATCCAATGAGTATTCCATCACATAACTATAATGTATGATGAATTTAGATCAGAACAACTTCTCAATATACTTGTATAAGGTGTAGAGGATAATTTATCTGGACATTAAATAATTTCCCATTAAATCTATACAATAAAAAAGTAAAAAAATAATATTCCCAACAACTAGTTTCCAATATTAGTAAAACATGAGTGTATTGTGATTTTGAAAATAAATGATAATATAGGTAGTTGATTGAATTAATAAAAAATTTGTTTCTCAAGATAAGTATGTGAAGGATCTATTAAAGGAGTTTTATATGAATTACAGAAAGCTATTTTAAACAATAATAATGGATGAAACCAAGATGGAAAAACATGAGGAAGGTGAATATTTTGATACAACAATTTATAAGAGGACGATTTGAATCTTTTTATATCTTATAAAAAAAATAGTACATATTTTCTTTAAAACATGCCTAAATTACTAATAC
The DNA here is from genome assembly GCA_963277665.1 of Viscum album. Classification (NCBI taxonomy): domain Eukaryota; kingdom Viridiplantae; phylum Streptophyta; class Magnoliopsida; order Santalales; family Viscaceae; genus Viscum; species Viscum album. Next base: position 941,394,131 of record OY728165.1, read on the forward strand.
CAAATTATCCCCAAATAGGATTATATATTGGTTTTAAAGAATATCATGAGGTACATTTGGGGCACACTTGATTATGGTTTGGTATATAGTATAGGGAAGGAAAACTAATTTCATTCCCAGTCTAATATAGATTGGTTAGAGATATTATATATAGAAAATCCACATGTGGAGGAGAATTCTTCATTGGTAGAAAGCATATTGGATGGATTAGTAATAATAAAGAAAGAAAAAATCTGAATATTTCTAAAGTATAGTATATTTTAGTAAGAAAATATTGGGTACAACTAGAATAGATAAAACAAAATCAGAAGATCTTGGAGAAGAGGTGAAGTTACCCATGGTAGTACATTGTGAAAACCAAAGTCTGATAAAGTTAACAAAAGATCCAATGAAACATTCTTAAATGAATAATATTTTGATTTGATACTATTTCATTAAGTATATGGTATAATAAGGTGCTATCATACTAGAACATGTGGGCATAGATAGACAAGCGACTAAATTTTTTTTTAAATCCATTAGACACATTGCCATTTACAAAACATTAGTTGAGCCTTGGTGTTCAACAACCTCCCTTAGATCTAGGTGGTTTAAAATACCCATCACCCCACTGTATATAATTATTTATCTAGATATTTTTTTCTTGTAGAAATATATCTTATTTTGGGCATGGGGAGATACAATCTAGGGGCATTAACATCCAAGATAAGGCTACTAAAAAAATTATGGTCACCATTGTAGTAATTAATAGTTTCTATTATTTATTATAATGATCCTTGACTTATATATGCATATAAAATTTATTACAATCTCACCAATTATTTTTTAAAGTAGTGGAATTTTCAAGGAAATACCTTTTAGTTTTATTCTCAAAAGGGGAAAAGGGTTGAAGAGAGATCAAATGATGTATGGGGAGTCAGATCATGGATCACTTAGAATAATTCTTTATAAATTAATGGAGATTTAAAAAATACAACATTATAACCCAATTGTTGAAACAATACAAAACCCAGTCTATTCAGAGGACATAAAAAACCTATAGTCTTTTACAATGAGTGTATACAAAACCCAGACTTTCAAAACAATTATCCCTAACCTTGTTCATTTTAAAATGGAATAGAAACAAATAGTGAAACACTACCTTTGGGTCATGTAGGTTGAACCAATGGGAGTTTTTGATTGAAATTATAATTGTGTAACTATTATATAAAGTAAATAAAACTCCATACTATAATAACTAATAAACATAACTAGTTAGAATTTGTAGATAGAAATTATGGTGTGGTTTATTGATGGATATCCCTTCACATATTTAGTGAAACAATTTACTTCGAGTGATTCAGTAATTCCTTATAAATTCAATAATAGTGAAATAATTCTAATTATAAACATTACAACACTTTAGTATTCAACAATGTAATCATGTAATTTTTTGATTTCTTTGGACTTTTATTTATACATAAAATGATAATGGAAAATTCCTTCATGAACAATCTCCATGATATTTCTTCAAGCGAGTGTTTCCTAAATAGTTTTCACAAATAAAAATAGTTATAATAATATAAAAATAGAGACATGATTTTGAACTTTGTTTAAATGTTAAATTTTTTCTGACTATTATAACCCCACACTTCAATTCTATATTGCACTCTAATTTTTAATATAATCTTGATAATATTTTGATAATACATAATCTTTAAAATATCCTAAAAAAAATAGTTAACATGGAATTCCCATGAGGTAATATCATGTAGTTCATAAAATTCTATTATCCAGATTCATAACTTCTGATATGTTAAATCATAATAAACAATATATTTTAGTAGTATATTCTATTAAATCTAAATCATAAAACTAATAATCTATAAAAGTCTGTATATATAATATATTATATCTTCAAAAAGATAATACGTAACATTTTATACTTAAACAAAAAACTGATCGCGTATAATAAATAATATATTTCTTCTAAAATATTTAATTTATAACATATATGAATTTATCACAATCTTGATATGTAATATATTTTTATACAACAAAGATTATGAATAAAATATTTTACCTAAAATCCCAATATGTAAGAAATATATTCGATATATAATAACTTCCTCAACATACATAATATCCTTCCTTATCAAAAATTAACAAAATTTATAATAGATCTTAAATGATAGAGAAAATAAACAAAATGTAACATTCATGAGAAAAACATAAGATTGAAAACTCAAAACATAAGAGTCATTACTTAGATAAAAAATAGAATGTAGGGGTAAATTTATAACACGCAAGGGTAACACTTTGATCACTAAAATGAATAAGAGTCAATGATTATCCAAATACAAAAAAATAATTGTAACATGATAACATGTAAGAGTCATACTTAATATTGTAAGGGCACCTCATTTTATAAAAATAAAATAATCAAGATTTGTAAGGGTAACATACGTTGAGTGTAAGAGTAAACTGAAAACATAAAGCCAAAATATTCCTAGCGTAAGAGTCCCATACTTAAAAAATACTTCAACACATTATGTTCATAATATTAAAAACAAAACCACTAGAATAAATAATAATAATGATAAAATAATAATAAACCAAGGGATTGTAATTATAAAAACAATTAAATAAAAGAGGTAATGATCCACTCAACAATAACCCCCTTTGATAATTACAAAACCCTAACTTCATGTACAAGAAAGAATCTCCCCATTTTTATAAATATGTAAAATATAAATAAAGTGGATCAGTTAATGATATAAATAATAATTATAATAAAAAAATCCTAAAAATAAACCCCCCTAATTAATAAAGTAATCACTTAAAAAAAAAAATTTAAACTAGCATATTCTTCCAAGGTAAAAAAAAGTAAAGAAAGATGAAATGATATAGGAATCAACAATCTATAAGAGATAATAAACACTTATATGAACATTTTATTGAATAATGATACAATAATCTCTTAAGAAAATAGTAACAAAAAAACATGTCATAAAGGATAAACACAAGATGTAGACTCCCCTAAAATTAAATAATAATAAATCATGCGTAAATAAATAAATGCTTAGAATAACATTTATAACTACAATCACAGTAATCTTAAGAATAAATGATAACATATTTTAAAAAGATAATTCCCCCTTAATTAAATATTAAAAAATATTAATAAATTATAAAAGAGTAAAATACCCCCCTAAAATCATGAATTATAAAAGAAATAATCAAAAAATCAAAATTTGTAAAAAATCCCCCTAAATTAAAGTCTTTTCTCCTTTAAAAAATATATAACAATGACAATATCTTCTAAAATTGTTCTCATAAAAACTCATGGAAATCCATCCTAGAAAATACAACTAGGAGGCACTAAATAAGATAAAAAGTACTAAATAAATTATAAAAATATATAAATATAATTAAAAATAAACCACTGTTAGATACATTCTTATAAAATAGAATATAAAACAATAATAACATGCTAACTGGCTAAAAAAGACTTATTGATTAAAGTGCATGGCACAATACCATATAATACAAAGTCTCCTGTGAAACTCTTGACATATAAGGGTTAAACATTTTAACTCAGAAACTATATTTAGAAATAAATGTTTTATTATGACTGAGATATTGAACAAACTATAAAGAAAAATCACATGTATAATGACTAAATAATCCACACTTAAATCAAGAAATATAATAAGTACTATTAGTTTTACCTTTAACAAAGTGGTTCATATACACCTATGGTAATATCCCATCGCAACCTTGATGATTAATTTTTTAATTATTTCTATTCATCTTTTTAATTATCATAAATTTATCTATATTTTGACTTAAAATATTTAACTTAGAAAGTTATTCCTTTAAATATTTTACCGTTTCCAAAATATTTCCATTTTGTACATTTTCCAAATATTCATAGATTTTATCTTTATTACTTGAAGAAGAATGTCTAAAAAATCCATTAATTTTTTCTAATTTATAAATATTATCTTTCATAATATTTAATTTCTCTTTGTCATCATCATATTTGGAAAAAAATATCCTTTAACTATTCATTTTTAAGAATGATATTATTCTTTCCTCTGGTAATATTTTTATGATCCTTAGTCAGTGTTTTGTATATCTTTAAAGTATTTCTATTTATTCATGTCACTTATCATTGATTTCATTTAACTCTTTAATAATTGGTTTCTCACAACTAGAATTATCAAAGGAATAAGAATCATATTCCTAATTATTATCACAAATATTACTCTTATCTACAACCATGATAGAAATATTAGCAGTATTCTTCATACTTCCAAAACCTTCACACAAAATATAGTCTTCTGTACAACTCCAACTAGAAGCCAATGATTTCTTATTTTTCTTATCCTTATTCATTTATTCTATTTCATTTTTAGTAATTGATATTAATATTTGGCATGATTATTCTTTTTTACAATAAAAACATCTAATATTAGAATTTTTTTCCTTTCTTTAATTTACTTTTAAAATCCTTCTTGTACTTATTCTTTATTGATTCTTAGAAACTTTTATTTTCCTCATAATACCCTATATAAATTTTACAAGATTACTTAAATCATCACCTTTATCACTACTATAAGAACTTTCACTATCATTAGAATAATAAAATTACATATGTTTAGTTTATTTAAAAGAAACTACTTTTATTTTCATTATCCCCATAATCAATATTTTTCAACTCAATCTCATATTTCAATAATGATACAATAAGTTTTTCCATGGTTTACTAAGAAAAATATTCACTTTATTCAATCAAAAACTTCTTGGAATGCCACTTTTTAGGTAGTTATGAATTTTTTCTTTCAATCAACACTGAATTCTTCATGGTCTCACCATGAGTATTCATGTTGTTTACAATCTTTGTAAACGTATTTAACATCTCACTAATACTTTCATGCCCAAGAATTTTAAACTCTTGAAATTCATCCTTGTGAATACATAACTTGGCTACCTAAAATTTTTTCGTATCTTTATGAGCATATTTTAAATTCATAAAAATGTTAGAAGTAGTTTTATAAGAATAATTATATCTATAAACACTTATATTAAGAGAATAATATAGAATATTCATAACTTTTTAATTCAGATTTTATTTAGTGGAATCTTTACCAACCGAAGTATAAATCACAACATTACTTTATTTTTATGATCTATCTGTGATTATCTATCATTAATTACCTATATTCATAAAAAAAATCTATATTTGGTCCTAAAAAACATAACTATTTCCATTGAAATGAGGTTATTTAGGACGATTTTAATTTTCAATCTTATAACTTATCATAACTGAAATTAGATCCTCTCCTTTGACTATAATGTATAGGATATAGGTTAAAAACATAATATATGAAAAATATAAAAGATCATATACCAATTTTTAAGTCTCAACTAGGGTGAAAATAGATAGGGGTGAATTTTATATCCTTAAAATAATCAGAGTATAAAAATTGAATAGTGGAATTATGTGGATAGATGGAATAACAGATTAAAGCATAAAAGATAAGTATGATGATAAATGTGAAAAAAAATATAATAACATAAGGGATTTATAGTAGTTTTGATCCAAATGATCATAGATATACTCTTAACAATCTCAATAAAATATCATGGATATACACTATGTTATAGTTTTCTATAAAGGGTGTAGACCAACCCTAATCTATTCTTAGGAAAAACTAAATCAACATCATTTTACAATTAGTGTAGAAAGAACCGAGGATTTATAAAGGAGAATCCTAAACTGGGTGCCTTTTAAACTAGTGTAACAATGCCTTTTAGTGAGGTGGATAGAACCAATGACACATTTTGATTAGTTATATAGCTATATAAGTGCTATAATGAAGTACATATAACTCCAAACCATAATATCTAAAAAATAGAAATGGATAAAATCAATATGAAGAAATGTTTGGGAAATAAAGTGATCATTGATCCTTCATATAAGTAGTGAAACAATTTTATTTTGGAAATGTATAAATTAATTATAAATTTAATAGTTGTGAAAAAATGTTTCTTCTCAACATTAAGACACTTTTGTATTAAGTAATAGATTCGTTTCACTATCTGTTTTCTATAGCCTCTTATTTATAGAAGTTTTATTAACAACTAATTACTTCTTGTACAATATCTATGATCTTTCTACAAATTAGTGTTTCTTAAATACTCTTTACAACTTACAATGTTTTGAATAATATAAATATAGAAATATGACTGTTACCTTCTTTTAAAATTTGTAATATTTATGACTATCAAAATTCCAGGCTATCATTCTATATTATATTATAATTTTTAATAAAATTTTAATAAAATATTGATAATATTCACACTTTAATATATCCTCATAAAATAACTTAACATGGAATTATACATTTCATAATATCAAGTAGTTTATAACACCTGGTTATACAAAATCATAAGTTCTGATATGCTAAATCATAACTATTGATATGCTCAAGTCATATATTCTGATAAATCTAAATCATAAAAATAATAATCTGTAGTAGACTGTATATGTATTATATTCTATATTCCAAAATAGAATATGTAAAATTTTATACTTAGAAAAGAAACAAAACTCTACCAATACATAATATTTTATTTTTAACATGTAATGTGTAACATATATAAATTTTATTCATTATTGAAAAATAAGGTATTTTTATACATCAAATAAGATTTATAAGATAATTTAATATTCTAAAAAATCAATAAATTATAAATATATTCTACACATAATAAATTACTCGACATATATAATATCCTTCCCTAACAATAGTTATAAAATTTTCTAGTAGACCTCAAACAAAAGAGTAAATAAATAAAATATAAGAGTTAAGAAAAAAAATTAGAGTGAAAACTCTGAATGTAAGATTCATTAACTTGATAGAAAATAGAGCATAAGAGAAAATGTATATCATGTAAGAGGAAAAATTTGAATCAATACAATTTGTATGATTTAGTACTGATCCAAATACCCAAAATGTAAGAGTAACATGATAACACATAAGAGACATATCCAATAACCTAAGATAACTTCCCTTTATAAATAAAATCCAAAAATTAGGATTTTTAAGGGTAAAATATATTGAGAATACGAGTAAAATGAAAATTTTAAGGGTAGACTATTATGAGCATAATATTTCTTTAATTAAAAAAATACATCATCACAAAATGTTTATAAGTTTAAAAAATAACTTCTAGAATAAAGAATTATAAAAATAAAAAAAACAAAGAAATGTATTTTAATCATCAAAACAATTAAATTAAAGAGGTAAGGAGAAAATCATCACCTATACCCCATACACATGCTATCTATAACCCTTTATTGGAAAATATTTTCCATAAAAAAATGAATGGAAAAAAATAACTAACATAAAAAAATAGAAGCACCCAACATAAGGAATTAATGGGGTTTGGACTTAGTCCTACTCCATGGGAACAAAAAATAAAACCTATATATCAAGGAGAGAATAAAAGAGTTAACAACTGAGTTATAAGGGATCTATCTTCTAGAAACCTACCCAAAAATAGAATAAGAGTTCAATGCTTTCATGATAAACACCTACCACATGCACTTCCATTATAATAGTCTATGATTTACTCTTGATTAGTTATATTCTCAACAAATGAAAAACAACCATCTATTTATAGATGAACCTCTATAAGACAAATATGGTTCCACCATCTTTTAATATTCATAGATAAAACTATATGATAAAGGACACCACTAACTTCCTTACAATCACACCCACTTAACTTATAATAATAAATGAATAGTGTAGAAAATTATTTTATTCTTAAATAGCAATCTAAATATTCTTACATATCCTTTGAAAACTCTAGGTTACTAATATAAATCAACTGAGTTAGACTTAGGTAATAAAAATATCTTCTTACACAATTTCACCTTTTAGTGATCAATCTCCACTATTTATATCAGCTAGAGTTACAAACATTTCTCTATTTTAGTGAACTAACATATTCCTCCACCATGCTTATATTCATCTAACCTCCACTAAAGTGAAATTAAACCCTAGAATTTAGTGTACTAAGACCATATATTCTATTTTCCACAAGAAATTTTAATTTCCCCATGAAATTTCTTCCAAAAAACCATTGTGAGCACTTTTTATGTCTATGGACCCACTCCCACTAGAACCTGTTTCCATAAAACTACACCCATATCTTCATCAGTTCTAGAATAACTTGGTACACCTATATTCAGTGATATTAATGAAATATGTAAACCATCCAAAACCAATTCGAGAATGTATGGTATCATTGTAACTTTCATAATCCCTAAATAATCTAGAACCAATATTATCCCATTGCTCAATTCAACCAAAAGAAGTTGTTGGTTAATTGATACTAGATATATTTTTATCCTATTTTCAATCCTTCTATTGGATTTCCTCATAGCATACACCATTCTAGCCCTTGTATACCTTTTTCAAATTGCTATTCAAAAGAAATAAAACATTTAATTCACTACCATTACCAATAAAGAAACATACATAGGACATTGGTATATCCCATTTCATAACATTGACATGAAGGTAGGATAAAAATATGAAATATTTTTGGTGAGAAAGTCACTTGGTCCTCTATATTAGAGTTCTTTTGGTAGTTCCTCCCCCAATGGAATAGAAGAACTTTGATTTTCAAGATAAACTGCATGGTTTATAGTTAATGTATTAAACTCTATGAGTAAACTATTATGCATATTACTAAACCTGATTAATTATTCAATTTCCAAACCATCCAGTTTTCGAAACCATCTTTCAATATTCCTAGTATGGTTTTGTCCACCCATATGCCTTTCTGCTAATTGAACCTCTAAAAATATATTCATTCGATCTCTTCACAGCACCAAACATCAAGAATCATATCTTACTTATAGTATAATTTTTCCAATTTGGATCCTTATACTATAATGGTTTTGAAAACATTAATCTTATTCTTGAGAAAAAACCCACACAATTCACATATTTCATTATCAATGAAGGAATAATAGTATAGTTATCCTCCATGAAAATGATTCGAGAATGAACATTATACCTATATATACACCATCCTCAACTTATAATTATTTGTTGTCTTACCATCCATATTAAAGGGTACCTTAGGTTAAAGTAGAGTGCAGATCGAGCCACGAGATGAAGATGGGATGAAGCAGAGGGTTGAGGTGTGAGCCGTAGTGTGAAACCCTAATCAATCAGGAGCCTCGGGTCAACGTTGATCTCAGGTGGGACTCGGGTGGAGAAGGTCGGTGAGGCACTCAGGAGGGTGACATCACGTGGTGTAGGTGCTTTACTCACGCAGGTGAACTTCAGTGGGATGCGGTGCAGGATGAGGAGCGAGGCGCGACCCCTACTCCGCCAGATCTAGATGTCGAAGTAAGAGCCGGCTATTCTTGCAGGGAGAATTTCAGGCTAACAATACCCCTCATGTCATTTGTTTCGGATCTTCCGTGACCCCTTCCCCCAGATGTTCCTACTCTGATTATTTTTTCAAACATTCATCCGATCCCAATTTCTCATAAGGAACCGTCTTCATTCAAGGGATCTCTAACAATTTTTTATCTACATCTGAGTTTGAGGATGCTGTAACCTTTCACTCCAGAAACCTTGTGGCCAGATTCGGTGGAGGTCAACCTTCACCAGATTTGTTTGAGGGTTTCATAAACTCAATGTGGTTTCTTCATTACTAGGCGGTAGTGGGAAATTGGATCAATGAAATCTGAGCATCCATCTTTTCTCTGATGAGGATTTTGCCTATGCCTGGTCATTGGAGTCGCACTTGTGTGAAAATAGACGCTTAATTCTCTTTCGTTGTATAGTTGACTTAGATCGTGGTTGTGATTACAAGCGTGTGGCGGTTTGGATTCAAATTACTAAACTTCCACTTCCCTTTCAGAACCCATCCATCCTTAAAGGTATTTGTGACAAGATTGGTTGTTTCCTACGAATTGACGATGATACTCTTTTCTTGAATCAACTCGGCTTTGCTCGCCTTTGTGTGGAGATTGACCTATCATTGGATCTCCCGAATCGTCTTCGTCTCGAGGTGAAAGATTCATTTGGTTTTTGGAAACACATTAATTATGAGGAAACTTTTTATTTTTGTTTGCTTTGCTGTCGAAAAGGTCATTGGGATTCTCTCTGTTCTCGACATGGGAGGCGAGGTCGCAAAGGATCAGTGACTCAGCCTAATGGAACCCTTGCTCCCACAGTCCCTCAGGTTGCTGATGGAATGCCCTAGTCTGAGGTCTAGATGAGTCCAAGATCTCCGTCGGGTGGTTATCACTCTCTTTCAAGCATCCAATAGGCTCTATCCACTTCAATCCCTTGAAAACCCTCGTCATATGCTTCTGGCATACTAGGTTTTGCCGCTCATGCACCTCCCTTTGGGCCGAAGGTGATCGAGTCAGGGGGAGACAAAAAAGGTAAGGGAATCACTACTGTGTTTTCTGGAAGTGTCGGTCCTTTCTATATGAATGTTGTTCATGGTGTGATGGATACTACTAATGGGAGAAGAGATGACCCAAAACTGTAGAGTTTATCAATGGTCGATGGAGACAAAGAGAGTGTCACTATTGCTATCGGTTCAGCTGGGGAACAAGTGGCAGCCATCTCCATGACCCATTTGCCTAAGGGTGGGATGATTGGCGGTGTGGGGTGTCTAGCTGGATTGGATGCCTCAGTGGCCATCCATAACAAGTTTGATATCCTTGGGGATGTCAATCAACAAAAAATAAATCCAAAAATACGGGGGAGGGCAAGAGAGATCTTCAATCTGGGTTTTTATCCCAGGTCATTGGAAGACTAGAGGTGGCAGGCAGGCTGGGTAGGATGCACACTCGATCCATCAGCCGCTAATCTGGTCTTGTGTCTGAGGATTCAAATTTGGATTTTGATAGGGAAAATGATGATTCCGAAGGTATGTTTGAGGATGATTTTTGGGTTTAACTTGCAGTTCTCACTCAAACATAAAAGTGATCCATGGGTTTGTTCTGACTCGTGTCTACAATGGTGGACCTCCTTGGGCAAGTTGTCTTGTATGTGGTTCTTGTGTGGTTGCTCACTTTTTCCTTAAAAGTGATTTTGAAATAAAAAATTTAATTTTCATTCAATCAAGGGTACCTTATACAACTTCCAAAGGATAAAATCCTTAAATATTCTATACTTCATGCTTATAAGTTCCAAGATACATTTAAAAATTGGGTTTTTTCATCCCCTTCTCATCCATGTGACTGATATTGTCATTTCATAATATTTTAGATCTAGAAGTTGTCTGTTAAAAATGCAATAATCCTTCTAAGAAGTTTTTTAGAGTAAAATATCCATCTCTCACACCCTTTTCCACCACCTTGGATCCCCATGTGATTTTACACAAACCATATTCAAACATCATACATAAACCTATGTCTTAAAGAAAACCAATGGTGATAATGTTCTTCTATAAACCAGGTATGTGTTGAACTCCTTTCAATTTTAGTTAGTATATATTCTAGGTATAGATAAATAAAATCATATATACAAATGATCTCAAGTTATTCCCCATCCAAAAAGTGAAACTTGATGAATCTTCCAAAAATATAATTTCTCATGCTCCCTCTCTTAGATGTTGAGTGAAAAGAAACCCTCCATTCAACACTCCATGAATCAAGTGGGAATATGAAACTGAAAGAAAATAGATACCCCCATCAACTATATGATTTGTGAATCCTCTAGGAATTCAAATTTTAAAAGGGATGTTTCAGTCCCAATAGTTCTTCAATTTTTTTATCTTTATCAGTGACAATATATTAAAAATGATCCTGTAGAAACACATTGAATCATTCTTATCTTTTGATTACACTTAAGCAATTTTCCCATTGTTGAAATAAATTGAAATTTTGATTTGATCTTCTAGATCACTAAAGACACTTTTTGTTCGAATATATTTTGGTTAATCACAAATAATTTATGGTTAAGTCTTTTTCATTCTTCTAATTACATTATTTATAAAATGATTCTCATCAATGGAACCTTCAGATTTCATAGGAATAAATAATATTCCATATGTATTCTCTAGAACCTAAAGTATTTTACATTTAACTTTTCAATAAAAACCTTAAAATCTTCTAATTCCATCATTATTAAATATATCTCCCACTAAAATGAAATAGCATAATGGTAATAGGATTGGTATCCCAGAAGTCTTATTTAAGGATAATCTTAAAATGTAACTCTTCCCTATGCTCTAAGCACTTAACCTGGGTTTGAATAACTAAAATATCCAATAAAAATATAATTACTAAAATCAATAAAACACTCTACCATAAAATCCATGGAAAATATCTTATATATATATTTTTTATGAAACCCACGTTTTAGAACAAACCATCCTCAGATTTGGAAGATATTTTTCAAAACCTCAAATATAGATCAAGAAATATGAATGGTCTAAAATTACACAACACCATAAAAGTAGTTAATTTGTAATTGAGAAAACCCTGCACCCTAATCATGTATTTTCTATAACCCTTCGTCAAACATGATGTTTCATAAACCAATGAATGAGAAAAAAATAAATAATTAAAAAAATAGAATCACACAACACAAGGGATTAGTGTGGTTAAAACTTAATACTAATCCATGGGGGTAAACAATACAACATTATATTAATTATAGAATATAATAGATAATACTTGAGTTATAATTTCCCTATCATCTGGAACCATACCTATACACTAAATAAAACATAAATAAATATATGAAAATCACATGTTGCATGTGCTTGAATTGTGATAACCTATATCAAATTGTGCTACGATCTCACCTCATCTCATCCTTTATAGGTGGCCAGTGAACATATATTTAAAGAAAACCCTTCATAGAACATATTAGGATTTTAAACTTATACCACCTTTTTAATTTCAAGGAAAACTACTGACTGATTAAGTTTAATGATGACTTCCATTCTAGAGTACCAAATCAACTTCCAATATTTGAAGAGTAGTACAAGTAATTATTTTAATTTTACATAGAACTATAATTAATGTTAAAAAACGTTTGAAAAATCTATGTTACTATTACACATTGATAGAGTTTTTCTTCTTCCACACTTCCATCATCCTATAATTAGTCACCAACGTTGCTATCATCTAGAGTTATATACTTATCACAGTTCTAGTGAACTGTCCCCATCTATTTCTAGGATAAAACATTAAAAAAGAACACCTTATATAATTTTCAATACTTATCCCTAAAATAGTTACAACACCAAAACTAAACAAAAAAAAACCCTCAACATGTATTAAAAATCAACACCCAATATGTTTTACAAGAAACTAAATAGTTTTACAATAATAATTATAATAAAATTTAATGCATTGATCTTCAAATAATAAATTATTAAAAAATATAGCATAAGTGTTCAATATGTAATATGAAAAATAATAAAACATATAAAGGATTTCCAAAAAGAAAAAAGGAAAAATCTCAAAAGGATAAGAAAAAAAATATATTAAAGAGAATAACCCATGTTATATGATGGTGTTTTGTTATTCTATCGAATGATATATCAATTATTCTCTTGGTAGCTTGAAACCAATCTATTTTTTCTATTTTAAGTATGATATTAAAAGTGATAATTTCCTGGTAGTTAAGCTATAATATAGTGATGGTCAAAGTAGTTCACTATGAAAAATCTAGATAAATCTTCTTAATCTCTATTAGAAGCCAAGTAACTGCCCCTGAGATTCAATAGAATAAGTATAAAGTGGGAACATTTTATTTTCAACATAAAAAAAATCAAGTAATATTTTTTAATTAAAAGTAAAAAAATTATATTGTTGAAAAACAAATCACGGGTTGTCTCCACTAGAGTTACAATTTTAAATCCACCATCTAGAATATCATATAAAACTATCCATGTCCATTATAAGGATGTGGTTTCTTACCCATAAACAATGACAACCTGACCCACCTGGTACCTACCTGGGCTGACAGTAAGCTGAGAGTGACACCCCAAAACCACCTATAATAGGCTAGGGGATGACAACTAGTACTGAATACCCATATAACTAAAATGGGATAACTTTTCCTAAAATATATATATACAAAATACCTACCTCTATAAAACACTAAAACATAATAATAAACTAGAACATCTAGATTATAAAAAATGTATTAAAAAACCACTAAGAAATATATCAAAGTTTGAAATATAAATATCTAGAAAATATAAATGGTTAAAACACATTCCCAAAAAAGTGAAGGAACTCCCAACCTCGAAACAACCTAAAAATGGAAACATATGAGAGAACTCAATTCATAATATTCAAGATTGACAACTGAACATAGTCACTACCTCAAAGTACTACTATGATACTCCAATATTGGGTCCACTAATGACTTAACCAATTTATTTTTCATCTTCATAAGACATGATAAGTGTAGGAAATTCCCATACAGTGGTGAGTATAAACTTACTAAGTAGAATTCCTTGAAAAACCAAGAGGGATGAAATATAATTAAATATCCATCTCACCTAATAATAATATGGAAAATAAGAAAACCAAAAAAATATATTCTCATCAAGAAACCCAAAAAAAGAGAGAGTGGAATATCAATATTCACAATTAGATAAAAATGGAGTCTTCTATAGATCCAATAGTTAGTGATGTATTGAATCCATAATCATAATGAAAACATCCCTGGAAAATATAGTAGAGGACCATTGAATCACTGGAAAATACCTTAAATGAAGGTGTTTCAACTCTAGTAAAGGACCTGATTCCCCCTGAGCTCAGTGACAGGGGAGTACCAACTTCACAGATAGAGTACCCACACCCCTGTAATATGAGGGAGTATTTACTCTACTAATTTATTTTATATGGGATACCCATGACCTAGAAAACCAAAATTTCAAGGGTGTACTAACCCAAGAATAAATCTGTTGATTTCACCCGATCCTTGCTGTTAGCATACATAGAGTCCTAGAGATAAACATCTACTCAAAAAGACAAGTATATGACCAAGGTTTTCTCAATAGATCACATCATAAATCAACATAAAAAAACCCATTGAAGACATATAAAATTATGTGAGTGGGATTCATTTTATGAATCTACCATGAATAATTTTTGGTGAATAATCTATTCATGATATGAATCATCTCCTATAAACCTTAGATAATTTCTTGAACATTCATGATGTGAAATAGTAGTACACATTTTTAATGTCACCTCTAAAACCTTGAGTTTCTTTGTTCCTAAATGAATCCACTTTTCTAGCTATGATTTCAATTGAAATCCTCTCAATACATGTTTATCAAGTCTGCCCCCTCACCAAAACATCATCTTCGGTCACCCGTTGTTTGGAACGGTGTTCTCTAACATTCCGCTTGGCCCAATATTCATCTTTAATGTACTCAAAATTCAAGTGTCCATCCATATCAACTATATAAGTCCATCTGTCATTACTAGTAACTATGAACTCATCATTGGTCATGGAACCCCATGTCAAAAAGGGTTTTTTTTACACTATCTTCATAACCATCACATAAATTTGGGGGGTCTTATCATGCTCAAACCAATCTAGAAATAGTTAAATCATAGACCAAATGGTCAAAAAATTAATAACATTAAGAATAAGATAGAAAACCATTAAAAAAAAGTGAATAAAAACTACTGTTCAATGTAGGTTTGACCAATGATCACTGTTACAGAAAATGAAGAATAAAGAAATGAAATCATCAATAAAAAAAATCATGGTCTATGAAAATAAGGGAAATAAATCATAGTATTCTCCATATATTAAGAAATATATTTTATAATTTGAATAAACAAGGAAATAAATCACAAATAATAAATCCCTACCTCATCGTTTGATCGATTACTGGTGAATAAATATTTTTTTGAGGATTTTGTTAATGATTTATATAGATTCTTCCAATGATAAAGAATATTGATAGCCTTAGATAGACAATATTTGATCTTTAAATACCAAGGATAAAATTAAAGAATTTTGGGTTGGAAGCGATATAAAAATCACTTGGGAATTTACCATAGTTTGAGAAGAATAAAGGTGGAACTAATAAAATCAAATAGATTCATAATTTAAATATATGATTTAAATTGACCCATTAATGATGTGAATCCATGGTTTATATCATGAAACTCATCTGGTTTACATTTTCCAAAAAAACATTTGTCAGATCTACTATATCTAGTTAGATTTCTTGCTATGAGTTAATTAATTCACATCATGAATCCTTCGAATCCAAAATGTTTAGGAACTCTTCCTCAAATATTCAAGTTAAGAATATAAATTCCAATCTTTAATTATCTCTTATAATTGAAATCTTAACCCAAGTTAATCATTCTCTTCCATAACTCCCTCTAGTCACCTCTAACAATTAAAAAATATATGAAATTGGTTGGAAAAGATATCAAACCAAGAAAAAAGAAAAATTATCATAAAAAATTTCCAAAGGGTTTAATCAGGGAAATTAGAGTTTCTACATTCTCCCCACCTTCTAGGATTTTTCATAAAAAATCACAAGTTTTACCGAAAGGTTAGGGTACTAATATTGAATCTATCTTTTATTATCCCAATATCTCTCTTAGATGTTTCCATATTTCCAAAGAACTTGAACTAGTGGAATGTTATGCCCATAAACTATACTCTCCTACTAATCCTTGATCACCATTGGGTACTCTGAAATATTGGTTCCATCCTTAATGGACATCTATCCCTAGTCAATATTGTCTTATTTCCATGCATGTATCTCTTCATATCTAACACATGGATGATTCCATACACTCAGTATAAGAATAGGGGAAATTCTTTGAGTTAAGGAACCTCACTAACCCTTCATAATACCTAAAAATGTTCGATTAACCTTGGGAATAGCCTGCTACCCTATCCAAATCTCAACAATACCCATCAAGGAGTGACATTTATAAATATATGGTATCCCTACTCAAAATACAATGGCCTATTACTTTGGTGTGTGTGAGTTGTTTTCTTATGCTCATGGATCACATAAACCTCTTCCTTCATCACCTACACTAGCTCTATCCTAAAATTAGGTGTCCCAAAAATATAAGTCTAGTATAATGGAAACATAAAAGTTCTATATAAAAATCCACTAACAGTTTCATAATTATAGTGGAGTGGTATATGTTAATATAAAATAAATAAATAAATGGTAATTGATCCCCTCAGATCCCACTGAAGTCCAACACCCATGTGGTCAACATATCCTCAAAAAACAAAGATGGTTTTTTTGGTCTAGAAATCTATCTAGTGATGGATAACCTTGATTATCCATAAACAGGTCCCATAATCCTCTTGTAAACCACTCCACTACTAGGAAATGAACCGAGCATCATGGTTGAATAAAATCATTGAGGGTACTAGATCATGGTATGGCTATTGACACACTGGTAAAATTATAATTTATATATCATACCCACACTAGGAGATTGGAAAGCAAGGATAAACCCAAGGGAAGGCTGGTGAAATGTTCTAATGGATAATTTAATTACCTAATATAATAAAAATAAAAATAAGTATAGTTTAAATATTATTTTGAAATTTAAATTTAATAAAAAAATTAATTAGGTGAAATGAAGAAGATTAAATAAATTGAAATTGATAAAATATGATGAACACCACAAGAAACAAAAAGAAAATGCATTGAAAATATAAATTTCTAGCTTAAAATAATTTCTCCATTCATGGAAAGTTAATTGAATGTGCATTAAGAAAATGAAAATATTAATATACCTTACTAAGAGTTTAATACTATAGATGGAAGATTATTTTAACTCACCAATTCTAAGATTCATCAAATAAAGAAGTAATTGAAATATAGGTGATCCAAAATATTATCACTAAAATATTTCGATGTTTTGAAAATGATTCTCTAGAAGAAAAAAACATTTATAGTCATAATCAATATCACCAAAATATTATAATGAAATGGAGAAATAACATGAATAAGTAAGAATGTAACTAGAAAATTATATTCCCCATACAAATGATTATCCATTCATTTTCATTTAAAGTAAATTGCATGAGAAAAATAAAACAAAGACGTAGAAAATAGAAAGAGAGTGAGAGATGTATTATTCTCTATCTAGTCAAAAAATTTCACTTCCAAATTCATCTTTCTCTTCATACCTTCAGTGAAGTCTTTCTCATACTCACTGAAAAAGATTTATAGATCCTCACTCTCGTCTCTTAATGTCTATATTAATGTTTTGACATGGTGTTACTATTTTTTTTGGTCAGAGTCTTCCCCTTTTATTTTCTTTTCAATCACCAACTTACTATAATGATTTAATTTTTAATGTTGATGAGTTTATCATGACTCAAAGAATCTCTTCTCATAGGATTTCTATCATTGACCCTGTTACTCTATGAGATAATTCCAACCAACTATTCCACCTACACAGTCAATTAAAAAATTATAACTGACATGATACTTTTCCCATATGAAATCATCGTCTTCCCATAAGCCTCCACCATTCAATAAAAATATAGAAGTCATGTTATTTGAAGCTTAATTATGGTATGGAATCTCACATCCTCATCCTTATCTCAAAAAATGCCTTCAAATCATTATAAACAAACCTTCCAATTGATTTTACTTTAGTTCAAATTGATCTTATTTGATGTTTCCAATTCAAAAAGGTTTGGTATTCACTTTCAATTCATCATGTATGGTTCAGAACCACCCACAATAATCTTTGGATTACTCTCAGAAATAAAATAAAGCACTTATCTTGCATTATCAACTTAATTATAAAGGAAATAAAGGCCTCTCAAACCCACAAAAAAGGTCAAATATAGTAAAAAACACATGTTCAGATTGAATCTTGCACAAAATTTTAACCCAAATTGGCATTTTTTCAGATTGAACTCATCGAAAAAACTCATATATAAAAAAAATTAAAATCTCGAGTGCTTTATCATTTATAAAACTTGGATTGGACTAGAAAAAACTAATTTGATCACATTCATCTCACGACTGCCACAAAAATACAATTAAAAATTATTTAGAATCCAATGGTTCCTTAATGACAAACAAAAATGAACCAATATAGGTGCATGGTCACCATATTCATCAAGGTTTGGTTCTACAAGGGAAAATTTATAGATCTATGTTGTTAGATTTAAATATCAACACACTATGTGTGAAACCTCAACCAGAATTGGATGGCCAATATCTTAAGTTTAAAAATTTGAACTAGGTCTGATTATAGGTAATCTTATCAAAATGGATAATCCAACCTAAAATATACTTTCTTTATCACTTTCAATCTGTTATGTTTTTATGGAGTATATATTCTCTTTTACTACCAACTGTAGGATCGAAATAATTATGTAGATGCTCAATATACAAGCCGGGGGGGGGGGGTGAATTGTATAATTTAAAAATTCTTTGGGAACTTTAAAAGTTGGTTAGAAAGATTTCTATTGTTTAACAAGGTTAAACAAGGTAAATTCACAAAACCTCTAGTTCTACAAACTTACTTGATTCCATAAATGTGATTCTGAGAATGTAATTCCGGAAATGTAGTTATGAAAATGAAACTTAAAAAAAGTTTAAAAAGATAAATATTAAACCTTAAAGTGTATATAATCTTACCAAATCAAAGTATACAAGTATAAGGAAGTATAAGATAGTTATACTTTCCTCAAAAAACAAAATACAGTGGAAAACTTGAAACAAAACAAGTAACAAGTTGTAAATCTTTTAAACCAAAGAGAAGGGAATCCAATAATGTTGGATAAAGGTCCATTGATTTATAATTTCAAGATAGTCTATCTTACCCACACCAGGGTAAGCCCTCGATAGAAGATCAGAGTCTGTCTTGCTATCCCCGCAAGCCCTTAACTTCAAGGTAATCAGTACCTCTGTCTTCCTCAGCAAGGAAGTCCTTGAACTTCAAGGTAGTCAGCACCTCTGTCTTCCTATACCCAGAAGTCCTCGAATGTACTCAGCAACATTCAGAGTCACACGAAGAAATTTTGAACAAGATGTTTAGTACACACTAAACATGAGAGTCTCTCTCTATAAATCACTTCAACAACATGTAATCTCTAGAGTCATAGAACAGTGTTGAGGTCATTCAAATGAGCTCTTATTTATAGGCACATTCTTAACGGTCGGCTCCCTCCTCCAATGGTCATATTTTTCCTTGAATTTCGAAGGGACCTGTACACATGTCACTCAAACAACAGTTAGTTAGTAAATGAATGAACAAAATCATTTTATAATGAAAACAAGAGTAAGGAAAAATATGGTTTCTTAACCAAATTCATTTTTCAGGGTGTAAGGAAAAAAAAGTTTGGAGTCTAACCAAAAAACCATTCGGTGTCTATAACACATAGATATTCAGATTCTGTCTTCAAAGGAATTTGGAACCTGAATTCTATATAATTCCAGAGTCTAAATTTCAAAGAAATTCAATGTTTGAATTCATTAAAATTCAGAGTCTGAATTCATAAGAATTTGGAGTCTAAACTTACAATGTTCGGAGTCTGAATTTAGAGAATTCAAAACCTAAACTTAGAAATTTAAGAGTCTGAATTCAAAGAAATCGGAGTCTAAACTCAGAAAGTTCGGAGTCTGAATTCAGAGAACTCGAAGTCTAAACTCAGAAAGTTTGGAGTCTGAATTCAGAGAACTCAGAGTCTAAACTCAGAAAGTTCAGAGTCTGAATTCAAATAATTTGGAACCTAAATTCAGATCCTGAAAATAGAATGCTTTATATCTAAGTCTATATAAGATTCCAAAGTTTTAAATATGAAACCTAATTATATACTTAGACATAAAACGAACAATTAAAAACTTGGTAAGGATAAATTTCCCTGGGAAAGGAAAATTTACTTATGAAAGTAAAGTATAGGGTAAATGAGATTTTCTCTGAGATAAGGTGTTTGTGATTTTCAAAACAAGAAGGAATGGAAAAGTCATAAGGAAACCTTATTGACTCAAAAATCTCCCCCTTTTGGGAAAGCACAAAAATCCTTACAAAAAATAATATAAGGACTTAGAAAAATATTTTTCTGTACTTTGGAAATAAAACTTATCTCCCTTAAAACATGGGTATAGATTAATATGACTAACCCCCTTATGATTTGGACACACCAAGGATCATATTCTAGATTTCCAGAATGAGACATGGCATTTTATTACAGACGAAAATCTTCTTGGATAAGAACTCCCCCTTAGATGAACTCCCCCTTACTTAGGGAAATTTCTTCTTTACTTAGAATTATTTTTTCCTTTCCCCCCCTTTGTGATTTTCAAAAAGAAATAAAGGGAATGGAAAAGAAAATATGGTACCTGAAATATTAGTACAATACAAAAAAAATACAAAGAGAAACCAAAAATTTCATTATGATTAAAAACATTTGTAAAAGGAAGGAATACAAAAAAAGATCTGAATTGAACAAGATTATCCTTCCTTCTCCTTATAAATAAACTTCTTCACAATGGTTTTGAGTTTCTTGAGCTCCTTGTGATATTCCTCTGCTCATTTGAGAAGCTGATCCTGATCATCTGTTTTCTTTTATAAGGCTTTGATTCTTTCTTCTTGAGCCTTAAGAATATTATCCTGATCCTTCAAGGCTTCTTCTTGCTTGACAAGATTATCTTCTATCTCAATCTTGAGATCTCTTTCTCTCTTTCGACTCTGAGAAACTAAATATAACTTCCCATTCAGATATTTTACTTCTTGAATCCAGGAATTTTGTTCTAGAGTTAGATTCTCCTCAAAAGTATTTGTGAGATCCTTGATCTACACATATTCGGTGTCAAATGCATCCTTGACACTTTCTTGGAACTCATCAAGATTTCTCATGTCTTATATAGGTTTCCTTGACAAACTGGTCATCTTCTTGCAAGATCTTTTGTGGGATTCGTAGTTTATGATTTTTTTGAAATTAGCCTCTAGATTGACACACTTATCCATCACCATGGATACTGAATCTGATTTTTGATTTAGGGTGTGTGGAAGCATCTGACATCTGGAGTCTATACTGGGAAATATTGGTATAATGCCAACAATATTCTTTAAAGACTGGACTACAAAATCATGTCCCAGAGAGGATGATTCCGAATCAGAAATTTTGCTTGGTGAGAATTATTTTTCTAACTCAACAGCTTTACTCTTTGAATAACCACCAAAATATTTCTTCTTAAACACATATTTGGTAGGTGTATCAACAACCACCTATTTTCCATTATTAATCTTCAGAACGGATTCATCATCAGAGGACTCTTTTTCACTATTAGATAGCTTTACAATTATGTCTTTATCAATCTTTTCCTTCTCAGACCGTGCCTCAAAATCCTTTGGGTGAATGAAATCATGATTAGAAATTTCTTTTTCAGACAACTTATTCACTTATTCTTCAACCTTGTCATCTTCACCTTTGTCAACTTTCCCAGGGGTAGCAAGCTTTGAAGTATCAGTTTCATAAGTTTGGATTGAAAGTTTCTCAGATGGAATTTCCTTATCATGAAAATCTTCTACTTTATTAATGAGATCTTTGGTATCATCTCTGCCTTCTTCTTCTTCTTTTCTTCCTCCACTACTTTTTCTTGTACTTTTTCTGGAATCCCAAATTTATTTCTCGGTGTATTTGGTAAGGCTTCTACTAAGAAGGATTTTGGTATCAAAATATTTTCTAAGGCTTTCTCAGCATCCTTCAGAAGAGATTTCACAATCTCTGCCTCAGTCATCTTCTTCTATTGCTTATTTTCTTTTGCTTGATTTTGAAGCTCATAAACAGTATTTTCTCTTAAAGGTTTTTCTTCAGCAGGATCCAAACCAAATCTAGGCTCCCCTGATTTCTTTTTTTTTTCTTGTATTCCCTCCATTTTGCAACTACCTCATCCAGATATGATTTTTTCTTCTTAGGATTTGGTGGTACGGATTGGGTTTCCTTAGCCTATGGAGTTTTTGCTTTCTCTTCCACTTCCTTCACTTTCCTCTTCCTTCTTCACTTATTAAAGGGTTCATCCACCTCCTGTTTCTTTGGAATAGCTTCCACTTACTCTTCTGGAAAATCAAATAATTATTTGGATTCTTTAGAAAAACCAACTTTCATCCTCTTCAGATTATCATGACTTACCAACATAACTTTTCAATTTCTTAGCTTAGAACTACTTGGTATTTTGAAGGACTCTAAACACCGAACAATCATCTTTGAGATAGTGGATGGATACATAATAATCTGAGCCTTCAAATTTCCATTCTTTATATTCTCAATTGTAATAGGAAGATGCTTAACTAGGTTAATATTTCTTAGATTCACCAATAAATCCAAGATATACATGTCACTCTTTTTCAAAGTATCCTTTTACCCTTTTCTCGGAATGATGAATCCTTGAACCCATAATTCATGAATCCAGAAAGTTGTAGATAGATGAATAATCTTCATAGTCTTAACATATAAAAGACCAAGGAAATCTATAGACTTTACCTTAAAAAATATTCCTTGAACATCCAGCAACTTATGAGAAAAAAACTATGCCTCACCCTCATAAGGAACTCTAATCAAACTGGCTGCCATGGTGTAAGAAAGAGCATACGTATTCCCATATCTCTTGAAAGTAAATTTATCTTTTCCTTCTTCCTCGATTTTTTTTCTAACTCATATAATTAAACCAAAAAGTCTGGATATACCAGATCCTGAGCTTCTGGTTTCAATACGCAAATACTCTCCCATCCATTCAGTTTGATTTTCTTTGAGATGATAGAATCATACTTAGCAAAGAAATTTGGATGTACCAACCTTTCTTTGCAAATTTTCCATTCCGAAATTGGATTGATAGTTGACATGTCTTTCTGAGAAGATACTTTGATAGAAATTTGGAGGTGAGGAAGATTTGAGAAGTTTGGAGCGAGCTTATGTAGGAGGGCAGAACTTCAACACGCAAAGGCTTGAGTATCGATGTGGGACAACCATCAGGGGTCCTTTATATAAGCATTTGGGATGGCGATTAATCTTCCAAGCTCAATCAAACAGTCAAAAAAACTTGTGATTTGATCTGATGGTTGAGATGATAGCCGTAAGGACTATTTGATAGAATCCGATCTTTTGAGGTTTTAAAGAAAAAACATTCATATTTAAGGAAAAGAGAATCCAAAATATTTTAAAAATGAAAATACCAACAAGTAAAAGATTATTAAGAAAACTCAATAAAGGAAAAATACATTTCAGATTACTAGAAAGATTATTCATAGTGAGGAAAATTATTCTTGAATAACTTTAGATTTCGAAAAATATGATTACAAAAAGTTGGAAAAGCTAACTACAAAAATTTTAGAAAATCTTCATTACGAAAATTTAGAAAATCTTCATTAAGAAAATTTAGAAAATATTCATTACGAAAATTTAGAAAATATTCATTATGAAAATTTAGAAAATATTCATTATAAAAATATAAAAAATATTCATTACGAAAATTTAGAAAAACTTCATTATGAAATTTTTTAGACTACAAAAAAATTTAGACTACGAAAAAATTTTAGACTTTGAAAAATTTAGACTACAAAATTTTTTTTAGACTACGAAAAATTTAGACTATGAAATTTTTTTTAGACTATGAAAAATTTATACTATGAAAAAATATTTAGACTAAGAAAAATTAAACTACACAGAAATTTTATACTACAAAAAATTTAGACTACGAAAAAAAATTTAGACTATGAAAAAAAATTTAGACTACGAAAAAAAATTAAGACTATGAAAAATTTTTAGACATCTAACAAACAAATGTACTCCCCCTAAGAAAAGGAGTTTATTACTATAAGGAGATAGGTTTCAACAAGAAGTTAACAAGGAATATTAATTTATGGTTATCATTCCTAAATTCTGTTTAATGAATTTAAATCTATCGGAAGGTAAAGATTTTGTGAAAATATCAGCAAGTTGATCTTGCATTCCGATAAATTGAAGAATGATATCTCATTTTTTTGTGTGATCCATAAGAAATTGATGCCTAATATCTATATGTTTTGCATGAGAGTGATGTGAAAGGGTTTTAATTAAGGAAATGGAACTAGTATTATCACACAAAATTTGTGTTTTGGTAAAACTCATATCATAGTCTGTGAGTGTGTGTTGCGTCCACAACACTTGAGCAAAACAACTTCCAACTGCTATATATTCAACTTCAATAGTGGAAAGTGCTATTGATTGTTTCTTTTTTCATGACCAAGAAACTAATGAATCTCCTAAGAAATGAAAAGTTCTGGAAGTACTTTTCCTATCCATTCTACATCCACCAAAGTCAGCATCCTAATTTTTTTTAAAACAAAATCATTTACAGAAGTATAAAAGAGTCCTAAATCCATGGTTCCCTTTAAGTAGCAAAAAATCGCTTTCACTACCTTTAAATTATATTCCTTAAGATTATATTGATATCTTGAACATAATCATACTGAAAACATTAAGTCTGGATGACTGGCTATCAAGTAAATTAAACTTCCTATCATACCTCTAAAAGATGTTTGATCTACTGGTTTCCCAGCTTCATCAAGATCATGTGAATTTGAGGTACCAATGGGAATACTTATACTTTTAGTGTTGTCAGATCCAAACTTTTTAAGAATATATTTAATATACTTATATTGGGATATATAGATTCCTTCTAGTTTTTAAGAAATTTAAAAACCAAGGAAAAATGTTAACTCACCCATCATACTCATTTTAAACTCATATTTCATTAGATCTAAAAAGCAATCAGTTAAAGATTGATGAGTTTAACAAAATATAATGTCATCAACACAAATTTGAACAATAAAAACATTTTTCTTATCTTTATTTATAAAAAGGGTTGGATAAAAATTTCCCTTAACATAATTAATTTGAAGAAAAAATCTAGTAAGTTTATCAAACCAAGCTTGTGGGGCTTTCTTAAGCCCATAAAAAGCTTTGGTAAGTTTTTAAACATGTTCAGGATGTTTTGAATCTTCAAAACTAGGAGTTTTTTCAACAAAAAATTTCTCTTGTACAAAACCATTAAGGAAAGAACATTTAACATCCATTTGAAAAAGTTTGAAATTGAAAAATGATGCAAAGTGAAGTAGAATACGAATAGATTCAAGTCTAGGTACTGGAGCATAGGTTTCTTCATAATCAATTCCTTCTTATTGATTACAGCCTTTAGTAACCAATCTAGCTTTTTTCTTACAATGATTCCATTTTCATCACACTTATTTCTAAAGACCCATTTTACTCCCATAACAGAAGTTTCTTTAGATCTTTCAACTAAGGTCCAAACTTTATTCATTTCAAATTCATTTAGCTCATCTTGCATAGATTTTATCCAATCATCATCACCTAAAGCTTCATCATTTATTTTTGGTTATAATTGGGAAAGGAATGCTAGATGTTCTAGTTAATTTCTAAAGGAACTTCTAGTCCTTACAGGTTGACTCATATAACCAATGATACTATCAAAAAGATGATTCTTTTGAAACAACTGATTTGGGTTTTTTAAAACTTTTTATTCAACATAGGGTAGGAAATCTTCTAGGGTAAATGCTTCAGAAACATTTTCTTGAACATTTTCCTTATCAGAAGGATCTTCTAATAAAGGTTGATAATCAGTTTTTGAAAACACATATGAAGATGTGGGTTGAGGTTGTTTAAAAACAAAAGGATCAGTTTCATCAAATTTGACATGTACTGTTTCTTCAATAGTACAAGTGTTTTTATTGAAAACTCTATAAGCCTTAGAAGTTGTAGATTAGCCTAAGAAAATTCCTTCATCAGATTTTGGTGAAAATTTGTATAGATTATCTTTAGTATTCAGAATGAATACCTTGCAACCAAAAACCTTAAAGTAGGAAAGTCTAGGTTTTTTGCCATTCCATAACTCATAAAGAGTTTTATTAATAAAATTTATAATCAAAACTCAATTTATAGTATAACAAGTAGTACTTACAGCTTCAGCCCAAAATTTTTTGGC
Organism: Viscum album; assembly: GCA_963277665.1. Lineage (NCBI taxonomy): Eukaryota > Viridiplantae > Streptophyta > Magnoliopsida > Santalales > Viscaceae > Viscum > Viscum album. The sequence continues at coordinate 941,421,146 of OY728165.1, forward strand.
TATTGAATATTCACTCAACATGGTTCTTGTTATCTCTTGAAGAATTCTATTTCTTATTTCAACAAAACCACTTTTTTGAGGTGTTCTGGGTGCTGAGAAGTTATGAGTAATGCCTTTTCTACTACAAAAAGTTTCAAAATCAGAATTTTGAATTTCTCCTCCATGATCACTATGAATAGTTATCAAGGGAAGGTTTTTATCATTTTTAACTTGGGCTCTCAAACTTTTAAAATAATAAAAATCTTTATACTTTTTTTTCTAGAAAATAGACCCACATAAATCTAGTGTAATCATCAACTAAGAAAAATACATAATATTTTCCTCCAATGCTTCTAGTTTGTGTTGGACCAAAAAGATCCATGTGTACTAACTATAATTCCTTAGTGGTTGAGACTTCACTGAATTATTTAAAAATTTATTTATGTTGATTTCCATATTGACGAGGATCACAAACTTTTGAAGAATCAGATCTAAGCTCTGGTATATCTTTAACTAGTCTTTTCTTAGAGAGTTTGCATAGGTTCCTAAGGCTACAATGTCCTAAACTTCTATTACACAACCAAGAATGATCTTCCATTGCAATAAGTCAAGGTAGATCTTGGCTTCTAAGGTCTTCTTAGTTTAGTGTGTATACATTCTATTGCCTATGGGAAGAAAGAATAAACTCTTTCTTGTAATTGTGTACTAAGCACTTATCATTCCTAAAATTCACAAGGCGACCTTCACCACATAATTTACTTATACTAATGAGGTTGTGATTAAGACCCTTAAAAAATGAAACATTTGAAATCAAAGTTTTTCCAAGAAGAACGATGTTACCTATACCAATAATTTCCCCCTTAGAATTATCTTCAAAAGTTATTTTCTTCCTTTCATCTTTATAATCTTTTAAAAGAAGTTTTTGTTACCAGTCATTTACCGGGAACATCTAGTATCCATGTACCAAGTATTTTTATTGGTACTTTCTTTGTTTTCCTAAAAATAAAAGAGTTATAATTTTAGAATCTAAACTCTCTTGGATCTGGAAATTTCAGAAAAATAAATCTTAAGTATCCACATTTTCTTAGAAAAATAAGATTTATGAAATCCTAAAGACTGGATTTTGTTTATGGAACGACTTTTTTCCTAGTGACCACCACACTGAAACTTAGTGCAGAATGAAGCACTTTGAGGAACAAAATAATTGTTACTAAAAATTGGGTTTGAAGTAGTATAACCAAATCCAGAGTTATTCCTAGAGGTTGAATTTGAGAATAAATTTTATCAAAATTTTCTTTACCTAAGGTAAAGTTTTACAAACACTATCTCAAGGAAAATATTTCAGATTTTATTCAAATAACTAAGTTTCTGTCTTCCAAAACATTTCTTTTAGAACTAGAGTTTGGCTCGAAAATATTTTTCTTAGAAATTACTTTTTCTAGATCCTTAGAAAGTTTATCCTTCTCAGACTTTACTTCCTCAAGGTTTTTTTGAAATACTTTAAAAATCAAAAATTTTCTTATCAAGATATTTATAAAGATCTGATATTTCCTTAGTAAGAATAGTATTTCTAGAATTTGCTTTATCAAGCGTTTTCTTGAGTTTTGAATTCTCATTCTCAAGAAGCATAGAAAACCTAAAAACTTCTTCATAGGTAGGTAAAGTATTATCTTCATCAGAATAAGATTATTCATCTGAGGATTCATAGTATTTACTATCACTATAATTGGAATTCAAGGATACATTGTTCATAGATTGAGCATTGTGTACCTTTTCCATTAAGAAATGATTTTCAGTAGGTAATATGGAAAGTAAACCAAGATTTTTCTATCCAAAAGATTCATAATCTGAAGATTCATCTGAAGAGTGTCCACCACTGATACTCCAGGTGTCATTAGATTTCAAAAATTTCTTATCTTTAATTTTTTAGTACCTATTTCTATTTATCTCAGAATTCTTTTCCTTTCTTTCTTTTCTCTTAATCATAGGACAATCTGGACTTATATGTCCAGCTCTTTTACATTCGTAACAAGTGACTTCAGAGTCTTTGTTATCTTTCCTTCCTTTCTTCTTGTATCTAGATTGAAAGTTCTTATGTCCAACAATCTTGTTCATCCTTTGAGAAAGTTTGGCTAATTCATTTTCTGAAGATTCACTTCCACTAGATTCGGATTGAATAACAACATTCTTAGATTTAGATCTTGTAACTCTCTCAAGAGTCTTGGATTTCATATGATTTAAAGTTGTTTTAAAATAAAAACTTTTATTCCCATTTTTCTTCTTGAAATTTTCAGTATCTCTCTTCATTATAGTATCATGTTGAAGAATATTTTCAAATAATTCATCAAGATAAATCTGAGTAACCTTCTTATTATCATCTATAACTGTCCTCTTGGATTCACACTCATTAGGCATGATGTATATGATCTTATCCATAAGAGTTTCATAATATAATCCTTTATCACCCATGGATTGTAAACTATTAACAATAGTCATGAATCATTGTTGTACCTTATATATGGGTTCTCCATAAAGAATGCAAAAACCATGATATTCAGCTCTGATCATGGATCTTCTAGTTTCAATGACTTTGGAAGTTCCAAAGTGAGTAACTTAAAGATTCTTCTAAATAAAATTTTCTGCTTCACAAGATGAAATATGACTATATATATTTCTAATAATAGAATAAAGTAAAGTACTGTGTACCTTGTAATTAAGTTGATATTCATGCTTTTCTTGGTAGGTGAAAGTACTAACTTCCTTGTCAGAGATTTTATATCCTCTAGTAAGCATAACAAAATTATCCAATCTAGTATTGATAATAAATTTCTTCATGCAATCTCTCTAATATTCGTTATCATTTCCATAAAAAATTGGTGGTCTAGTAGGATTTTGGTTGTCTATAGAACCAACATTGATTCCTGCCATCTCAAAGAAAATCTTTCCACACAAACTTGTTAGTAATAAAAGTTTGTAAACAAGGATAAAAATATCCTAAGCAAGAAAAGTATAGAAAAATGAAAACCTGATCAAGAAAACTTATATGTGAATATAAGTATTTCAGATACCTCCTCTGATACCAATTGTTAAGTTGGTATGGAGTATGATATTCTCCTTTAATACCAACTGTAGGATCGAAATAATGATGTAGATGCTCAATATAAAGGGGGGGGGGGGTGAATTGTATACTTTAAATTTTTTTTGGGAACTTTTAAAGTTGGTTAGAAACCTTTCTATTGTTTAACAAGGTTAAACAAGGTAAATTCACAAAACCTCTAGTTCTATAAACTTGCTTGATTCTAGAAATGTGATTATGAGAATGTAATTCTGGAAATCTAGTTCTGAAAATAAAACTTAAATTTTTTTTATAAAGATAAATATTCAACCTTAAAGCATATATAATCTTACCAAATTAGAGTATACAAGTATAAGGAAGTATAAGATAGTTATACTTTCCTCAAAAAACAAAATACACTGGAAAAATTGAAAAAAAAAAGTAGCAAGTAGTAAATCTTTTAACCCAAAGTGAAGGGCATCCAACAACCTTGGATAAAGGTCCCTTGATTTATACTGTCAAGAAAGTCTATCTTACCCACAATAGGGTAATCCCTCGATATGAATATCAGAGTCTGTCTTGCTATCCCCGCAAGCCATCAACTTCAGGGTAGTCAGTACCTTTGTCTTCCTCAGTAAGGAAGTCGTTTAACTTCAAGGTAGTTGGAGCCTCTATCTTCCTATACTCGGAATACCTCTAATGTACTCAGCAACATTCAGAGTCACACGAAGAAATTCTGAACAAGATGTTCAGTACGCACTAAGAATGGAAGTCTCTCTCTAGAAATCACTTCAACAACATGTAATCTCTAGAGTCGTAGAATAGTGTTGAGCTCGTTCAAATGAGCTCCTATTTATAGGCACATTCTTAATGGTCGACTCCATCCTCCAAAGGTCATATTTTTACGTGAATTATTGAGGTACCTGTATACGTGTCACTCAAACAATGGTTAGATAGTAACTGAATGCACGACATCATTTTATAACCAAAAAAAGAGTAATTAAAAATATGGTTGCTTAACCAAATTCATTTTTTGAATTGTAATGAAATAAAAGTTCAGAGTGTAACAAAAAATTATTTAGGGTCTATAAGACATAGATATCTGGATTCCATCTTTGAAGGAATTTTGGAACCTAGATTCTATAGAATTCTGGAGTTTGAATTTCATGTAAATTCAGAGTCTGAATTCAGTAGAATTCAGATTCTGAATTAATAAGAATTCAGAGTCTGAACTTACAAAGTTCAGAGACTGAATTCATTAGAATTCGGAGTCTGAACATAAAAAGTTCAGAGTCTGAATTCAGAGAATTTGGAACATAAACTTAGAAAGTTTAGAGTCTGAATTCAGAGAACATAGAGTCTAAACTCAGAAAGTTCGGAGTCTAAATTCAAAGAACTCGGAGTCTGAACTCAGAAAGTTTGGAGTCTGAATTCAGAGAACTCAGAGTCTGAACTCAGAAAGTTCAGAGTCTAAATTCAGAGAATTCAGAACCTGAATTCGGATCCTGAAAACAGAGTGCTTTATATCTAAGTATATATAATATTTTGAGGTTTTATATATGAAACCGAATTTTATACTTAGACATAAAACGAATAATGAAAAACATGGTTAGGATAAATTTCCTTGGGAAAGAAAAATTTACTTATGAAAGTAAACTATAGGGTAAAAGAGATTTGCCTTAAGATAAGGTGTTTTTGATTTTCAAAACAAGAAGGAATGGAAAATTCATAAGGAAATCTTATTGACTCAACATAATAAAGTCTGACTTCAAGAATCAATTCTAACTCATTTTTAGGTCTAAAATAGTTCACTTTTAATAATTGATAAATGGTGTTTTCTCAATGATGCTTTGGAATAGAGTCATCACCACTAGATTTGGGGTTTTTCTTCTTTTAGTATGTTTGAATTGTGGAACCGTAATTATAATAACAAATTTCTTTGGATGTAGTGGGTTCTTCAATCTCTATTCATCATTAAGTATTTAGCTGATCCTCTTAGTTAAAAACCTAATAAAATCCAATACATCTTTTAATATCAAATTGGAACTGGGTAGTTTTCCTCCCTTAGATCATTATTTATCTCTCTTGGATATTTTATAGGTTTAGGATGTCACAAAAATCAAACGTGCAGTTTCATCATCAATTTAACCCCCTAGTTTGAGCATGGAAAAGTCCTGGTGGTGAGATTACCCTTTTGGAAAATGACTTTGAGTAGGAATTATAATTGATACGTTAAAAAAACTCATGCAATGTCTTATTTTAACCCATGTTTCACTTGTTGACTTCAACTCAAGGTACATGACCAGTTCAAAATCTTCAAAATCCACAAATTGACCATCATTGTTCTTGCTTGAGAAAGTAGATTCCTTGCTTAATTACCAAGTATTGTGTAAGATAATTATCTTATGTGGGGTAAAATTTATCTTATGCTAGAAAAAATTTATCTTACATTAACACCAAAATCCATTACTATGAATAATTATCTTATAAAACCCATGGATTTTATCTTATATAAATCTAAAAAAAATTATAATATGAGTTTTTCTGATAATTTTCTTATTAATATTATTTTACAAAACTTCCAAAAGATGGTTCCACTCCCAAAATAATATTACAAACTAATTACCTAACACAAATAATGAGAAAATATCTTATAAAACTTAGGTGATTGAAATCCTTCCCATTCCTCACACTGTAAAAAATAAAAACCAATTGATGAATTTCAAATAAAAAAATAAAAACTAAAATAAATTAACACCAAAAGTAATAATTTCAAACAAAAAGACATTAAAATGATAAATTAAAATAAAATTCAAAACATTAATAACTTTTAATTGATAAAAAAAGTAAAAATTTAAAAAAAAAATAAAAAATATTAAATTATAAGACTTAAAATCAAAATTTTAAAAGAATATTGGGAATAAAACAAATAAAAAATACATACTTCAACAAACATCCATTACCCATACATTTATTTAAACAATTTTATTAAAAAAATAGAAACATTTATTAATTAATGAAAAATAAATCATAAGAATAAAATTAACCACTTAACTACCTATTCTAGTATTAAATATACATTAATGAAAAGAATATATGTGTTTAAACACATGAAATAAATGCCACATGAAAATCCCTAACACATAAGCATTGATTTTACTCAAGATATTACTAATCAATTTCATTGGAAAATAATAGCTCTCAACAGTGAAATACTAGAATTCCAAAAAGAATTAGTTTTCAAATAATTTTCCCTATAGGATTTCTAAAGTTGAAAAGGAGAATTTCCTTTTAAAATTAAAAAGTTTCACTGTAAATAAATTTTTTTAAAAAAACGATTGCAGTTGAAAATTTTGAATTGAATTAAGAAAACATCAATATAAATCCAAATAGAACTTAAAAATTCATCTTTACCACTAGGTGAACATAATTACATAATTAAATTGAAAAATAAATATTCACTATATTTGGATGAGAAAAATTAATAATTACATTTAAATATAAATAAATCATCCATCAGATTTAGAATTAAAGAATGAAAGAATGAAGAAATAGAGGCTCAAATTATATTACAATTTCCACTTCATAGTCAATTTTGATGATATCTTATGAGTTTAATTCTAACTAAAATATTCAAATCCAATGATAGTTATATAACATTCCAATAAAATTTTATCAACAAAAAATTATATCAAAGGGGAAATAAAAATGTTGTGATTAATTAAATCTGTGGTTTTATAGAGATTATCCTCCTCAAAGAAGAATCAAAACTTCCAAACTCAATATTTTCTTTACTCAATATAAATAAAGGTAAAATATTGAAAAACTCATAATTTAAATTTTTAAGGGGTTCTTAATGGGTTATACATTAAAGATTATTTTAGAACATTTGATAAGTCCCTCTCCCCCACACATAAAATACATAATTTTCCTTAATGTTGAATTCAAAAGTGAAGGAAATAGTTAATCATTTTAATTTAAAATATATTAACAATTAAATATTTGAATGAAATGTTTTAAGGGTTATAGGAATATTCAAGAATCATTCACCACATGTTTCCATCAATTTTACAAAATATAATTAAAAATGCACTTACTATGAATTTGAATAAATGTTTTTTAAATTAGATTGAAAATGAACATGTTGAAAAATGATTTCACTTAAAATAAATAGGTGAGTCGAAAGGTAATTTAAGGGTTATAAATCAATGTTTCAAAAATTAACACAATCATGTTTTTAATAAAATATGTTGTAGAAAGGTTGAAACTCAACGTTTCTATGTAGTCTCACTAAATAATTTTCTAACAAAAAATACCCCCATACTTAATTACCAAGAAAAGGAATAATTTTTAAGAAAATAAATAATAATGTATTCATGAAAAATGAAATAGAAAATTTCAATGAAACTATTTACTTCATTTCCTCAGAGTTCACAAAAATAATCACCCTACTTTAGCATGTTAGCTACACTTGGTCTATTCTATGCAAGTACATTCAAAATTAAGTAGATAAAACATTACGAACATTTATTGAGAATCAAAAATATGAGACCAGGTAAAGGTGAGAGTGTTTGGAAGTAATCAATGACCCAAGTAAGTGGAATTAAAGTGTGCATAATCACTAAAAGGATGATGATTAATTTTTTTGTTACTAAAAATACAAAACAACAAAACAAGAAGTTTATTTAATCATGGGTTTCCTCCCATGGAGTTCTATATTTATATTCCCCAATCATAATTTGTTAGAAACTAACAATAAACACTAGTTGGATGTGGATTTTCATCCATAAACCACCATATTAGTTTCAAATGATTTTGATAATGAATTTATATTTATTGGCACTATCATTTATAAAAGTATAATTAATATCTATAGAAACTTCAAAAATCCATAAGATTCACCCATTAAATTCAAATTACTGATCAAAGAAGTCTCCAAGAATAGAAGAAAATTTATCACCAAATACCACATTCTTAAAATTTTCCAATTAATACAACTTAGGTTAAAAATAATGGAATCTCTGAAGTTATTCCAACAAATTTTTTTTGTTAATCAGTTGAAAATAAATCTCTATGATTACTTTTTTCAGGTACACAATCCACTTATATAATTGACTTTGATTTAAAAAATTAATTTTTTTAGTGTAGGGAAAGTGATGTTATAGGTGGTCCTATAGGTGTACAAATTTTCTTATATCCTTCAACCTCACTTCTATTCTCTAAAATCTACATAATAAGGCTAGAAATGGCTTGGATTTTACAAAAAAGGTTTGGAATATGCATTTTAATTTTATTATAAAATGATTTTTGAATGTTTTAAATCTACTCATTATTGTCTTTCACTTTATCTCATATTCAAAATGAAATTAAAATAGCATATAAGTGTATGAAAAATGATTAAATACATCCATTTCAACCCCCATAAAAAACATGGCGAACAAAAAATTACAAAAATCATGTTCAAAAACTATTAGTCTAAGTGATTCCATAACTTTCACTAATTTAGGATGAAACTAAAGTATTTTAATAGGGTGACCATATTACCTTAGTTCCATTTCCATTAATTTAATTTTTGAATATTTTTATTGAGAAAGTGAAATAATTTAATTTCTACGAAATTAGGTCATAAGGTCACTTTTCTCATATTCTTATTCTAAAATAGAATCACAATATTTAATCTATTTAGTATTCTATTGAACAAGTTTATAAAATTAATTAGCTATTAAAACCAATTTTTGATGAACAAAGTTAATAAGCAATATAAATCCATCAACCTCCAACTCATCAGTCTAAAATTAATTCCTTAAAAATTATTTCCCCATAAAATAACTAGATTTTTTTGATTATTATTGTTGTTATTATTTATTTTTTTAATTTTTATTCTCCATTTTAGTTGTTTTTATATATATCCATAAGATATACATCACACACCTTCCCTAAAAATGACTCCAAAATTTCACAGCGCTGCGATCATTAATACCCTACTCAAATTACAATTTATATCTCCTACTTGCACTAGGATATTGGTAAGCAGGGTCAAACCCAAGGTAATACTAGTGAGAGGTTTTAAGTGATAATTTTATGACCAAATATACTATAAAAAGTGAGAAAAAATCGAAAGATTTTATTAAATTATTATTTTTTGAAAAAATACAAATTAATGAGATGAAAAAAGATTAAGAAACAAAATTGAAGTTGAGAAATGAAGATAATGACCAAAATAATCAAAAAAAATATACAAGGGAAATAAAACTGTAGAGATTAAAATAATTTCTTTTTTAATATAAAATTAATTATAGTTGAATAAAAAAGTGACAAGATTAATATCCCTCAACAAGTGTTTATTCCTGAAGATGGATTATTATTACAGTTCTACACTTATGAGATTAATCCAACAAAAAATTAATCGAACTAATTATCTTAAGAAATTATCTCACCAAAATATTCAGAAGTTTTGAAAATGATTCTCTATAGGTATAAATAATTTAATAATCATAATTGATCTCATAAAAATATTCTTATGTAATTCATAAATAATGCAACGATGTAAGAATTAAATCACACAATTAAATTCCACATATAATGGTTTATCTATTCATTTTCAGTTTAAGTAATTCTCCTAAGAAAAATTAAATAGCAATGCAGAAGAAATAAAGGGAGAAAGAGAGAGATAGATTCTTCTCTATCACACCTAATACTTTCTATTCCCACTCCATGTTTAACTTCTACAATTCAGTTAATTCCAGTTCCTTATCACCAAGAAATATCACATGCTACTTGATCCTATCTCTAAATGAGTGCATCAAATATATGATGAAACCTACCTCTTTTGTTTGGTTTGAGTGTACCCATTTTATTTCTATTGCAACCACTGACTTACTGCACCACCTTTATTTTCTAAGTTGTTGAGTCCATCATCACTGAGAGACTATCCTTCCATATGCCTTCTTTTATTACCCCCATTAAATTAAAAAATAATTAAAATTAACTATGCCACCTACACAATAAATAAAAAAATTACAACTAACATGAGAGATTTCCCACATGACGTCATCATATTACCATTAACCTCCACCATTCAATAGAAATATAGAATTCTAGTTATCTAAAGCTTAATTCAGGCATGTAAGCTCACATCCTCATTCTCTACTCGATATCTAACTTTAAATCGTTATAAGAAAACCTTCGAATTGAATGAAGTATAGTGAATATTTATTTTATTTGTTGTTTCATGTTTGATATGGTTTATTATTTACTTGAAATTAATCATGTATAAGGAAAAACCACCCACTTAAATGTTTGGATTCCTCTCAAACATCATATAGATAACCCAAGATACATTATCGACTTCACTATAGAGTAAATCAAGGCCTTTATAAACCTAAAAACATGATAAAATCAAGAAAACAACATAGATTTACATTCAATAACACTCAAATTATTATCCCAGCTTGCAATCAGTTTTGATTGAACTCATCGAATAAACTCCGGAATCCAAAAAATTAAAATCAATAGTGATTATTCATTCAAATTTTTTGGATCAGGCTAGGTGCAACTCTTTTACTGACCTTTATATCAAGAATTCCTCTCAACTACAATTTTAATGATTTTGAATCCAATGTTCCCTCAATGATGAAAAAAGTGAACCATAGTAGGATTATGGTTATCATATTTAACAAGAAAAGGTTCTTTAGGGTAAATTTTAAAAATACGAGTCACTGGCTTAAAATATTAGCACACCCAATGCGACACAACATCTGGAATCAGATGACCTATATCCCAAGATCAAACATATGAACCAGGTCTGATAATAGGTCCTCTTTTCCAAATAGTTTCTCTGACATTAAATTGAATTTATTAAACACCTCTAATTATGTTTAGCTTCAAGAATCTGGTTGAACTCGTTTTTGGGTCTTAAATAATTCATATTAATTAATTGATGAATGAAATATTATTTATTATTCCTTGGAATAGATTCTTCATCATAAACTTTAAAGTTATTCTTTATTCTATGTGCTCATCTCATGTACCCATCATCTCCATGGATACTCGCTTTGGCAGTGGATGGTTATTCAATCTTGGTTCATCATTTTGTATCGAAACGATCCAATTTATTAGAGACATGTAAATATTTGATGAATATTGTAATCTAAAATCATTTCCAGTTGGTTTGAATCACGTAGATCATGCTTTATCTAACTTGGAACTTGATTTATATCACTTAGATCATTCTTAGGTTTAGGTTGTAAAAACATTGAACACAATGTTTCATCATCAATCAAAACCCCCGTCCCAAGCTTGAAAAAGGATTAATGGTGAGATCTCCCTTTTAGAAATCTAATTTGATTTAGAATTCTAAGAAATACATAAAAAAACACCAATAGTTATTAGATTTAACTCAGGTTTAACTCATTGAATTATACTAAAGGTACACATTGGAGATGAAAATATTCAAAATCCAAAAATCAACCTTCGTTGTTCTCAATTGAGAAATCATATTACTTTCTTAATTCTCATGTCTCCTACAAGATAATTATTTATGTGGGGTAAAATTTATCTTATGATAGGTAAAATTTATATTACACTACCCCAAAATTATCTTACGATGAATAATTCTATAACACACCCCAGAGATTTTATATTATGTGGATCCACATAATACAAATATCTTACGGGGTTTGCTAATATTTTTTTTTCTAATATTATTTAACCCAACTACTAAAATATGGGAATACTAGAAATATAATATTAAAAACGAATTCTCTTGCATAGATAGTGAGAAACTATCTTACGATTCTTTGGAGATTGAAATATCTCCCATGCATTGTATTATAAATAATAAAAATCAATGTAATAATTTAAAATAAATGAAAAAACTAAAATAAATTAACAATAAAAATAATAATTTCAAACACAAAGATGTTAAAATGATAGATTAAAATAAAATTCAAAAAATTAATAAATTTTAATCATTAACAGAATAAAAGAAAAGAAAAAGATTAATTTATAAGAGTTAAAATTAATATCTTCAAATAAAACTGAGAATGAAACAAATAAAAAATACAGAACTCGACCAAAATTCTTTATTCATACATTTATTTAAATAATATTAATATAAAAACAAAAATATTTACTAATTAATAACTAATAAATATTAACCCTATAATAAACCACTTAAACACATATTTTAACATTAAATATACATTAAAAAAAGATTATGGTAAAAAACATGAAATAAAGAAAAATAAGTACCCCAAGAAGCCAAATGATCTCTCACATGTACAAGCACCCCAAACTCTCAATTGAACTCTTCTCCCATATAGAAAGAATGTGAACCTACTTGGTTAGTCAATTGACAATCACCCATACAGTGTTGTGGCCTCTCATTAGCCAGAAAATCCCTATCATAAAATTCATCGATATTCCATCCTCCTTCCATTCTAGGACCTCTAGTGGTTGAATCAAACTAGTTAGAATATGAAACTATTCCTTCACCCATTGACTGGTAAGACAACAAGAAAAAAAAATTGGTAACTCTTTTCTACTAGACTACCTAATAAAAATTTCTATGAAGTTCTTAGTAGATCTATACCACTATAGGATGCACTATAAGGGGTGTCACAACAGGATAGGAATTACCATTAATCCTTTGAAAGGATGACATTCTTCCCATATTCATATAATTTTTCTAGTTCATCGTATTAAGATATATAGTCAAAAAATACATTGAAATAAATGTCTCCCAACTTTGACTCTATCACACACTAAATAATTGGTGGAGTCATCAACATCGAATATAGATAAGGTTCCTCTCTCTCATCTACTAGGGTTAGCCGCAATGAGGCCAAATATTTCAATTCCTCAAACACCAGAAAAGACTGGAATTTATAGATAAGGGTATCTATAATAACATTTTCATTTCATAGAGTATAAACTAGATCAATGTCATAGTCCTTTAAGAACTATAACAAATTACTCTATCTTAGGTTAAGGTATCTTTGAGTAAATATATACATTAGACTCTGGTGGTATGAAAATACTACAAACCTCTCACCCAGAAGATAATATCTCAACATCTTCATTTTGAAGACTACTACTATTAACTCCAAGTAATAGTTCTCATAAATTTTCCCTTGGGGACTTAATTGAATCAATCCATAAGAAATCACTACCTTCCTCTACATCAACATAAATCCAAGCCTAAATATATAGGCATCACAGAACACCAATTACTCAACACCCTCCTTTGGAAGTCTCTCAAGTGTCCTAAGATAAACATATATTAACAATAAAATAATTTTTTGGTTTAATAAATATGTCTCAAAATAGATAAACATCATAAGGACCTAAAGATTTATTATCTTGGAGACTATCTATAAAAAAATATTATTTCAAAACACTTGTGAAAATTTTTATATGAGCATGCACATATAGATCCCCTTATAGAAATATCATATTATTTAATCATCTTTATAACTTAAGGAATCTAAACATAATAAAGAGATGTTCAACAATTCCCATTAAGAAAAACATATTAGCTAATCATAATGGTTAGATTATAAAAATGAGGAAAGAATGATTAAGGGGGAAATATGAGCTAAAAGATCATGGGATCATAAGTAACACTCATAAAAATTGATTAACAATTAAGGATCATTTTATATAAACATAAAACTAAAGAAAGGTAAAAAAAGGATTAAAATCATATAATGAAAAAAATGAAATCATAACATAAGACATAAGAATAAATTTAGAACATAAAATATCATAAATATTTGGAATATATTAGAAATAATAAAAATTTTATAAAATTTTCATAAAAATAAGCATAAGAAAAAAATGTGAACAAATCCAAGTATTTGAACCACTTAATTTTTTGAATAAATCTATACATTTAAACCCTTTAGTTTTGGAAAAATTAAATTATTTGAACCATTTAATTTATTAAAAAATATAATTATGTTCTCAATTCATTATCTTATGAGATATAAAACCATAACCAATGCATTGGACGGTGATATAAGACCCCACCCTTCATCACCCATACATATGAGTTCTACTAAAAATTAAATAATTCATATTATCATAAATAACCCATGTGAAGAAAATGTGTTTAATAATTTTTTCCAAATGGTAAAACATAAAATAAGGTATGATCATTTGATACTAATAACATAATCACACAAAAAGATTATTTAAAAATATCACATATAATTTTACTTATAAACATTTAATCCATTTGAGAATAATCCTTTGAAAATGGTATAAATATCAGAAAAATATTTTTTCTCTAAAAAGTGTTTCTTAATATCATCTTGAAGAAAATTACTTTCAAGTCACAATACAAAAATAAATTTTTATTAAGATGAATAATAAATATCTTAAAAATTTTCTTCAAAACAAATTCAATTAAGGATAATTTTAAAATAAATAAATCATATATAAATAATGTGAAGTAGAATTAAAGAATATAAGATCCCTGAAAGGAAAATACTTTGGAATATTTGAAAAAATCCTCTATTAAAAACCTATATCATTAAAAGGATAAAGAACACACTATTTTAAAATAAATAAATGTTAATTTAAAGATAATATGAGATAAAACCAATTGTATTTTTTACTTAGGAAATTAGAACATTTTTTGGGAGTAAAAACATGGATATAAAAGAAAAATATATTAAATAAATGGGAATTACTCTTGAAAAAATTATATTTTCACAAGAAATAAGATCAATAAAGGAAGAAGAATTTGGTGAAAAACTTAATTTACCAAGAAATTAAGGTGTAAATATGAAATAAAATCCTCATAGTTTAGATAAGATCAAATTCTAATGATTTTAGACAAAGAGAAATAATTTTGACTTAAGGAAAGGATTTGAGTCATGAAAACCCATTACCACTATCCCCGATTTGTCAAATTCACTCTAAACTCCTATAAAAAAATATAAATATATTAATATAATATTTATAAAACATATTTTTATACATTAATATTTTATATAATTCATTTATTATCACTTATTATGATTATTTTAGTTAGTTATTGATTATTTTTAGCATTGGGTGTTAGTAACATTAATTGTTTTAGGTATACAATATGAAATCAATTTCGATACTCATTATTTAATAACATGTTTATCATTGATAGATAATATAATATAATGTAATTTATGTTTTATAATGACCTATAATGTGATAATTACATTACATAATAGTTTTTAATTGTTTTGTGAAGACAAAATTGGCGATGAATTAGTTTTGGGTTATTTATCGGTATTGATGGATTACTTATAATGATCATTAATTTTGGTGTTATATATAAATAAACATATTCATGATATTTATTACTCCTATATATCATATATAATAATTAGTTATACTTTATAACCATCCATGGAGGTGGTATCAAAAAATGGAATACATCGTTCCATAGAGGCAACAAGCTGCACATACGCAAGGAAGATGATTTTGTTTCCCATAGAATATGAGAAAAGTGAAATATTGTTAATTATTTAATATAGAAGAAAAATATTATAAATATCATACTTATATATTAAATTATATTTTATGACCATCCTATTAAGGTTGTGTTGGAAAATGAAATATGTTATGTCGTCGAGGTAGAAGTTTGTATATAAACACTATTGTCATTTTCGCTTCTCTTACAGTTAAATTGAAGGGTAGTTAATGATTGTAACATAAATATAATAAAATATAAGTATAATAGTTATAATTATGTAATAATTTAAATATGGTTTCATGTAATTTTAATAATAAGGAGTGCATAAAAATAAATTTAAATGAGAATGAGAGGTTGGGAACTTATACCTCACTTCTTGGATTATCTCCTTTGAAATGGGGGTTAAGGATTTTTGGGATGATATTTTTTGAATAAAAGAATACAATTAATATTTATAGGGGTATTTAAGATATTTTTGTATAGATTTTTTGTCCCGAATTATTTGCTTATGGTGTGATGGGAAGTGATGAGAGGAGATCCCCTTTTATAATTGAAAAGGGGTGGAATTTTGTAAATACCCATCACTTTTCAATAATGGAAGTCAATATCAAGAAATGTGGATCTAAAATTGAGAAATAATGTATAATAGAAGTGATAATATCAATAAATTCCTCTATTAAATGTCTTCACACATTTTAAAATCATTTTTCAATCTATTTACTCATATATTTTTACTTTTACCATTTAAGATTTTACTGTAGTAACTAGTTTTTACTTAAGAAAACTTAATATTTATGCATAAAAATAAAGTGTACATTATTAAATAAATTTTTAGATAATGATTATAAATTTTTAATAAAATTTTATAATTGAATTTATAAAAGTGTTAAAAATTAATTTTAATATAATAAATGTATTAAAACATTTTTTTGAGAAAAATAGTACTTGAGTTCTAAAATATAAAAAATAGGTTTATAAACTATAATAAATATTTTTAAATATATAATGTAAATTTGAAATTAAATATTTTCAATAAAAATATTTAATGAATTTATATTTCATAGTTATGCACTAATTATGGCCTCAAAGTCACAATATTAGTAAAAAAATGATATATTGTACTCTTCTTCTAAAAACAATTTTTTTTGAAAAGTTTCAAAAATTTATCTTAGGATAGAATTGTTATTATAAATATTAATAAGAATCTAATTGTTTGAAAATCACATTAAAAAATGTATAATTTTTAATTTTAAATAAAGTCATAAAATTTAGTGAATAACTATTTTTATAGGAAAATAACTTTTCAATATACTAACTCTTCTTCTAATTATTTAATATAAATTATTAATTAGACTATTGTTATTATACTATTAATACCAAACTATATCATACTTGAAGAAATAAATTATATAAAATAAAAATTTTAAAATATTTTATTCGATTCTTAACTATAATTGGTTAGATCATTAACAAAACTAAACTTTATTTCATAATTTCGTTACAAACATTTATATTAGCTTATTCAA
Organism: Viscum album; assembly: GCA_963277665.1. Lineage (NCBI taxonomy): Eukaryota > Viridiplantae > Streptophyta > Magnoliopsida > Santalales > Viscaceae > Viscum > Viscum album. Next base: position 941,438,166 of record OY728165.1, read on the forward strand.
TAAAAATATTTTAGTGGTTTATATATATTTTAATAAAATGTGTCATAATACATTTGGGCTCAGTGTTTCATATGTATAATCCATAAAATACAACATATATTTAAGGAGGAATACTTTACTAAAACATGATTCATTAAATTATACCCCCTTAAAAAGAATTTTGTCCTAGAAGTTATATTACATGGAAGAAAACAAGTGAGTGTACTTTTCCTTCATCACTTATTAAGGTTACCAAGTAGATTTATCATACTTATGATTCCTCAATAAAACTCTAACAAAATGAGATATCTTGTCCCATAACACCTTTTCTATTTGGTCCAGAGTTTTTACTTATTGTTCCACATATGAGTGATCATGTTCCAAATAGATAGCTTCCAAATTTAGTGCATGTGATGGGAGTGGTATGAAATTTCTAAAAATTAATACACAAAACAAATCATAAACTGGGGATAGTTCTATAGGGAGTTTGAATTGATATGATACAAACCCAAATCAATCAATAATCTCAATGAGGCCACTGTTCCTAGAACTTAGTTTTTCCTTCTTCTAAAATATTATAATGTTTTTATAGAGATATATAGAAGAACACATTATCACAAACTTCAAACTCTAGATCCCATTGATGATTATCTTCTTAAATATTCTATCATATTTGTGCTGATTTCATATTTCGATGAATGGTTTGAACCTTATCCATCATTTCTTTGACAAGGTAATGACCTATTATCTTCCACTCACTAACTTCATCCTAATAATTTGGAGTCCTACATATCATTCAATAAAAATACTTATTCGGTTATATCTAAATACTAGAATAGAAACTATTGTAATATAAGAACTCTACCAAGGGTAGGTGTTGATACAAATATCCATGGAATTCCATCAAAAAATATCTCAACATATCCTCCAAAGTTTTAATATTCCTCTCATGCTAACTATCTGTTTGAGGGTGACAAGAAATCCTGAAACTCAAATCTATATCTAATGATTTTAAAGACTTATTTAGAACATCTAGTTAAACCATGTATCCTGATAAGCTACAATGGTGGGGAAAACCCCCTTAAGTCTTACCACTTATCAAATTTTTATCTTAGAGTGTTGTTAAAGAGATAAAATTATTTAATAGAAATAAAATTCACCAACTTTTTAAGAATATTGAATAAAAACAAAATGGTATTATAGACTTTATATTTTTTGGGGAGTCCCACAAAAAGTTAATTAATTTTTTCCCATTTCTATACTATTATAGGTAATGGTTGAAATACACCTATAGAATTCTGTTGTTCAGAATTAACTTATCAACATACTAAACATTAAGATATGTATTCTATAATTTACCTCTACATGTTATGCAACCATAAGTTTTTCTTTAGAAATATATACATATTCATACTTCCTATATGAATAGAGAACTATGAATTATAATCATCATACAAAATTTTCATTCCCTGTTCAAGATTTTATGGGACACATATCTATGTTCCAATCCTTTTAACTATATCTTTATCAATTATAAAATCCAAATACTCACTACCTTTTTCTATAGCAATATAAAATATTTATAGTATTATTTGATTTTCATGTTAATGGATGATTGAAAAATAATTTTATTTAGATAGTATTTCTCTTAATCCCTTATTATTTCAATATTCATCCATTATAAATCCATGAGTATTAAGTCTTTTTCAATCCTTATCATGGAAAATATTGAATGATCATTCATGTGTAGGGAATCAACCACCTTGTTTTACTTCCCATGGTGGTAATGTATTGATTAATCATAGTCCTTGATTAGTTATAAACATATAATTTAACTAATGTTCAAATCTTTTTGTGTGAATATATACATTAACCTCTAATGGCCTATATAAATATCACACTTCTCACTATAGATATGATGCTGCTAAATTTTCAATGAAAAGAATAAGTCCACCAGCTCTATACCATGTTATGGGTGTAGTTCTACTCAAAATACATTAATTAAAGTGATTAATAAGAAATAACTTTACCATAATACATAAGTATATCCTATATAAATATCACACTTATCACAATAAAAATGATGCTGCTAAATTTTGAATGAAAAGAATACTGCCACTAGCTCCAGACTATATGCTTGGTAGTTATGATCATGAGTATTTAATTGATGTGATGAATTATAAATCACCTTCACATAATGAATAATAATGTATCCCAAACCATTCATGAATTTCTTTTCTATATATCACAAACCCTTCTCTATGGGGCAGTGTAAGTATAAGTTTAGTGACTAATATATATCCCTGAATCTTTCCTCACATTATATTGTCTAAAGGAACTTCACTCTCTCTCATGTAAACATGGTTACTATATTGGAAATTTTGAGAAGTTTCTCAAAAAATTACAATATTATCTAAATAATCTAGGAATGCTATGTATCTCTATCACCTAGGTTGTTCTCATCCACTTTTCTATGAAATTCATATTTTATATGTATATAGATATACCCTCACCGGTGAAAAAATGACCCAATATATCCACTTTTTACAACCAAAATTCACATTTTCATAACTTTGAATATAATTTATCCATAAATAAAGTCTTTAGTACAATTCTAAAATTTTCTTCATGTTCATCCTTTCTCTAAGAATATATGAGAATATCATTAATAAATACTGCAATAAATTTTTCATGGTAATCGCTAAGGTTCTATTCATAAAATCCATATATATAGAAATATAATTTATAATATTTAATCTAATACCTATAAACTCACTCTATTTCTACCTAGTGTATAAATATGTCTTTAATATATATTCCTATTTTCCCTAAATTGATTATATCTTAATAAAAGGGAAATCATCAAGAAATATTGATCAACTTATAGTATATTGAACAAATAATTAATACAGGGTAGAGGATATTTGTTATTTTTCAAGATATTATTATGTTCATGATAGTAAATATAGAGGTTCATTGATCAGTATTTATTCATAGAAAAAGAACTGGTCCACCCTAGGGAAATGTACTGTGGCATAAAAATCACTTATCCAATTTCCCTTGAAGTTTCTTTTTTAAATCTTCAAACTAAACTAGGGATATTATATAAGGACTCTTTGAGATAGGAATAAACCTAGTTATGGGCTTAATTAAAAATCTAACCTCAATATATATGGTAATACCAGGTTTTTAGTCCCAAAATACATTAGTATACTCCCATACAATAGTCATGTCATCAATTTTTGACTTCATCCCTGAATATTTGAGCCAAGAGACTCTTATTATTAGGTATCGTAAACCATATTTTATAATTTTGTTATTAAGGGATCTCATAATAATCCTTGTATAGATATTTTATCATATTATGGCTGGGGATATGAAATGAGATCCATTCATCCTGATAATTAGTATGTGATCTATGCAAGGATATCCAATCCATACCCAAAATCATATAAAATTAAACCAGGGGTTGATGAACTAGGTTTTTATGAAATACCATCCAAATAATATTGATCATAAAAAAGTTATATATATTAGATTATATCAATATTACACTAGGGTTTTTCATAGATAGTTCATTATCCTAGGTTTGTGGTGGTAAATTAAATTTCTTATCAAAATTGTGAAATATAAAAGAATGAAAATAACTAGAACAAAATAAAGAATTTGAATATCTAGAGTATATAATGAGTATACCTTGAACCAATTCATTATTGTAATCCACATAAGCAGTAGTGATACATACAAACTTCCTTAATCCCTTGGGTTTGGATGTTTTTGGGGTCTATTCTCTTCAATACATCTGAGGTTAGGGTAGTGGTTTGTATAGTTCCCAAACTCCTTTTACTTGAAGCATTGAAGTGTAGGTGGAACATTGGATAGGGAATTAATTTAATCTATTATCATAATCATTTTATTAACACTTATTTTATAGTTTCATGAAATATGGCCTATCCTACCACACTTAAAACACTTCCCAGATCTATTGAGTCAATTTCCAAGGTTCTTTCTCCCACATCTTTGACACAAAGGTAGTTGAAATTTCTTCCCCCCATGTGTCTTATCATCAGATATTCCATGATAATCAACATTTATTTGATTGTACCTAAAATAATTAATGTCCCCAATTTGTATATCCACTTTTAATACATATCAAATAATCTCCTCATAGCTTCCAATGTCTCTTATAGCAAGTTACCTTCAAAAAATTTCTTTTTATCCACTGAAGAAATGGTTTATATTGCTTTAATATTAGTAGGTATAACCATAGTCATACCTAAAAATCATATAGAAGTTTTCTTCATAAGTTTTAGTAGACTCAACCTCCTTTTATTTTAGCTCTAGTAATTCTCACTATATCCTCATATGAAGTGTTCAAGAAAATTTATTGATGAATAATACTTTCTTGAACTCCTCCCATTCAATAGATACTAATTCCTCCTTTTATATTGTATTATAAACAATATTCCACCACTTTTTATCATCTCCTTGTAGATTATAGACAACCAAAATAAGCATCTCATGCACCAATATTTAGATAATAGAAAATATATTTTCCCTTACATTGATTCGTTACTTAGAAATAGTAAATTTTAAGAGTAATATAAGAATACTATATATTTTTCAAGGAAATACATGATATAAATCTTCTCCTTATTTGGTGTGTTTGGGAGATCAACCTGATTCAAATTATTATTTATTGATTATGATCATTGAGTGAGTATTTTTATTGGGTTTTTACACCGTATCCTATCCCATTTGGTTGTTTAATTGGAAAATCCTTTCATTTTCCATCACACTAATTACTAGCATAGTTCCTCATTACATCAACCAGTACTTAAAATAAAATAATGCCTAGGGAAATAAGTTATTAAATGTACCAAGGGAAAACTAATATCTTAGAATAAAAAAATCAAAAATGATTTGAATACCCAAACTTATGAACCTTTAGGCTTCAATATAAGTTATCCATTAGGTTCTATAACAAAAAAAATATTAAAATCCTTCATAATGATTCATAATAAGAATTTAAATTAACCAAATCATATCCCCTAAGAGTTTCTATCCAGTCATGCAGTCTTAGGCCCACTCATCATGCACCAAAGTAAAGATTGGGTTAATACTCAACTAATGTTTCTCAGGGTGATTACCCCTAGGTACACCTCTGCTACAGTTACTTTCACATTCTAGTATCCATACAAGAATTTTATTTCAATGGAAAACCAAACAATCTATAATTTACCAAAAATAAGGATATTATTTTATAATTAAACTCATTATTAGGGTTTTCACTAAAGTTATCTAAACTAATCTCCAAAATAAGTAAACCCTACTTTGATACGAATCGAGGTGACCCAATCTAAATATAAATAAATAATACATTTTATTTCATGGTTTAATTAATACATCTTCTAAATAGTTACACAATCTAAATACCTAAATGTTTAGTAGAAACATGATCATCTTATTTTATAGCACCTGTGAAAATTTCTCCATAATTTTTCTCCTCCAGACCCTCTTCTAGAAATATAATATGATATACTCATCTTCACAACAAGTGGAATAAAACACATAATAAAGAGATGAGCTCAAATTCTCAGTTATGGAAACTTATCAACTAATACTAATGGTTAGATCATAAAAATGATAAAAACATGATTAAGGGAGAAATATTATATAAAAAGATTAAGGGATCATAAGTTAAAATAAAAAAACAATATTTAGTATTAATGATCATGGAATAGAGGCCTAAGACCAAATAAAGGTCCTAAAATTATGTCTTAAAGTTATAACATGAAAATAAAAATCTTGATATCCATACACAAGAATGAAGATTATCTTTAGAACATAAAATATCAAAAATAGTAGATATAACATGGAATAAGTCACATTTTATAAAAGTGGTACAAACATAATCATATAAAAAAAATATGAACAAATACAAATATATCCACCCCTTAAATATGTAAAAAATTCTAAGTATTTCCACACATTACTTTGTGAAATAATACATGTATTCATCCCTTTTAGTTTGTGATATAATCCAAGTATGTACATGATTCATTGTATAATGAGATATAAAACAATAAAAAATATATTGGAGTGAGATATATGAACCTTCCCGTTATCATCCATATAGATGGGTGAAACCTAAAATTAAATAATTTATCTTAACATAAATAAACAATTGTAATAAAATAAGTTTCATAACTTTTCCAAATGGAAACACTTAAAACAAAACATTAACACTTGAAAAAACAAGATCACCCAAAATGATTATTTAGAAAAATCAAATTAATACATTAGAGAATATTTTTTTTTAAAATGGAATATAAATAACAAAAAGGTTTTTTCTTAAAAATAATTTTTTGATATAATCTTAAAAGACCTTATTATCAAGTCCAATTACATAACTAATTATTTTTGAATATGAAGAGAAAAAATATTAAAAAATTTATTCAAATACAATTTCTATAAATATACCTTGAAATGAAATATATCATATGTAAAAAATGTGAAGTATAAGGGATAAATATTAGATAATTGAAAGGAAAGGCCTTTGAAATATTTAAAAATTACCTTTATTGAAAAAAACATTGTCAAATGGATAAAAAAACGTTTTTAGAATTGATAAATGGGAATGTAAATACCATAGAGGGTGTAAATTATTTTAGTTTCCAATTTTCAAATGAGAACATTTAAAGTAAGTAAAAAATATATATTAATGAAAAATTCATTGAAGAAAAGGGAATATTCTTGAAAAAATTAAAATTTACTAAAATAATAAATTCATCAAGGAAGAAGAATTTGGTGTAAAATATGATCTCACTTGAAAATTAGGTGTAAATAAAAAATAAAATAATTATATAAATGATAATATCATACTTGAAATAATTTAGATAAAGAGGAGTAATTATGACCTAAGGAAATGATTTGAGTCATGAAAACCCCATAACTTTATCCCCACTTAGTTGAATACACTCTATCCACCTATAAAAAAACATAAATATATCAATATAATATTTTATAACCTTATTCATATACATTACCATTTTATATACTTCATTTATGATCAATTATTATGATTATATTAGTTAGTTATCACTTATTTCTTCTATTAGGTATTTGTAACTAATTATTTCGCACAAGATTTATAATGTCGATTTTGATACCCATTATTTTATAAAAATTTAATAATTAATATATAATTTAAAGTAATATAATTTATGTTTTATAATTACCTAAATTTTTATAATTCTATTTTATGAAAGTTTTTTCACATTTTGTGAAGAAGAAACTGCAGATGAATTAGTTTCGAGATATTTCACAGTATCGATGGATTACATTATAATGATTTTTAGTTATTGTGTTATCCACCATGAATCATATTAATGATATTTATTAATCCTATGTATCACATATAATCATTGATAATAATTTATATCCTACCATGAAGGTTTTATCAAAAAGTGGAATACACCGTTCTATGGAGGTTGTAGTCCGCACGTATGTATGGATGTTGATTTTTCAATATAGAATAAGAGAAAGGAGTAATAAGGATTATTATTTAATAACTATAAACATGTTATGAAAATAATAATTATATATTAAATTCCCTGATATAACCATCCTTGAAAGGTAGTTAAGGAAAATAAAATGTGTAACATCATGGAGGTAGTAGTACACACATACACATGATTGATATTTTCATTTTTATTAAAGAAAAAGTGAAAGATGGTTAATGATTATAATATAATTATAATAAAATACTAGTATAATAGTGATAATTTTGTTATAATTTTTATATTATGTAAATTAATTTAAAGAATAAGGAGTACAAGAAAAAATAGAAATGTGAAAGAGAGGTTAGGAACTAATACATAAATTCTTGGATTATCTCTTTTTAAATGAGTGTTAAGGCATTGAGGTACAATATTTTGATAATAAAAGAACCAATTTAAAGGTTATAAGAGTTTTAATTAGAGGTATTGGTTGGTTTTAGGACTAAATTTTGGGGTTTTGGTGTGATGGGAAGTGAAAATAGGAGATCCCCTTTTATAAGTGAAAAAAGATGAATTTTTTATAAATACCCATAACTTTCTAATAATGGGAAGTCACACTGAAGGAAAATCCCTAGCTGATTTCCCCGCAACACATGATTACCCAAAAAATAAACTAGAGGACACTGAGCTTCCCGATGAAGAGGTATTTTATAACCATGAAACTCCCTAAACATGGGATATGTACTTTTATGGTACCTCTTGGAGCCCCGTCGACACAAGGATGAAAAACCAAAAGCCTAATAAATGTGGTCTAGGGATTGTATTTTTCTCTCTATAAAAGAAGTTTTCCCTAATTTTTATCACTATCCAAAGGCTATAAAAATAATGAAGTAAAATACCAAGCCCTTATTGCTGGATTAGAACTATCCCTATAACTTCACATAGCCTAACTAAATATCAAAGGGGACTTGGAATTGGTGATAAATTAGATCAATGGTTAATATTTTATTAAATAGGAGGAATTTGTCCCTATCACTGGATATTCTAGGGGATTTATGGAAGAATTACATTTTGATCCCATATTGCATCATGTTCCTTGATCACAAAATGATTGCATTGATGCAATAGATAATGCAACCATCATCCTGGCCATCCCTAATTAGGAGAAAGAAATCCTCAGTATCACACATCGAATATTGATCTTATCAATCGTCATCTGTGATATGTAATAAATCAATTAGGTTAGAAATTCCCCAGTGCATGATGAGCCAATGAACACCCCTAGATAGATGAACCCCATAATTGGCTATCTCCAAAATGGGATTATACCAACAAATTATGCCGGGAGGGAACATATTTAGAGTCGAGAAGCAAATTTCACTCTACAGGATGGTCCAAATGGGTTACAATCCCACTAAAAATGAGGAAATGATAGAATTATCCTTAGATTTATATCATAGGGAGAAATTCTCATTATCATGGAAGAATTCCATGAAGTCTCTTGAGGTTTGAATCAATCTAGAACAAGGAATTACCACCAAACTATGAGGTTGGGATATTACTAGAAAACCATGATACAAGAATGTATGGAATTCACTAAGAAATGTCATGCCTTCCAGAGCCATGAAAATTCCATTCATCATCCCCCAAAATTTCTACATAAAGATAAATATTTCTAGAAATTTACCATTTTGGGAATGGATGTTGTGGGGACATATCCCACAACCACAACTAAGTAGTTCAAGTACATAATTACTTCTACCAACTTATTTTACAAATGGTATAAGGAAATATCCCTCAAGAAGTAGGGATGGATAATACCTTCAACTTACTGAAGTCCAATATCAGTACTAGGTTCAGGGTCCCTCACACAATATTGATTAGAAATAGACCCGAATTCTATTCTAACAAATTGAAGAGACTATACCAGGAGTATAATATCAAGTCCAATCACTCATATCGCTATCATGCAGTGAAAAATGGACATATATATGTTTTCAATAAGTCTATCAAATATACTTCAAATGATGGTGAACAAGGATAATAAGTCTTAGATGGAAAAAATCTTCCTTGCTTTACGGGCATACCATACTACCACACATACAACTACACAGGTAACTCTATACTCCTTGGTGTATGGGATTGAGGAAGTGTTACCCATAGATTTCCAACATCCTTAACTATGAATAGAAAATTTTGGATAGTCCTCAGATGATGAATAATAAAAAGATAGTTGGAAAAATTGGAATATCTAGATGAAAATAGATTGCACACACTGCACAACCTGTAGGAACATCAGAATCAGATCACATGGGCCTTTAATAAAAAATTTAACCCTCATTCATTCCTCTAAGTGGAATTGGTGCTGGCCCAAAAATCCCCAATGATATTGGGAAAGAAGCCCCCAAAACTAGAACCCAAGTGGGAAGGGCCATCTGTCATACATAAGGTTTATCAAAATGGATTCTACTCATTGGCCACCATGGATGGTGAGAGTGTAACACAACCCACCAATGCAAGATTTCATAATAAATACTTTGTATAGCTGTCATTATATGGGCATCCACATCAGAGTAAGACCCATTATTCATCCTAACCACATAAAGATAAACCGAATGGAGTTCATCCTAGCACAAGACATCAATCTAGATGGTTACTTAACAACTACATATGGATTGATTCCCACTATCACAGGATATGTAGGGATTCATGGACCTCTATTATTGTTCCTATCCATAGGATTACTTTCCTTTCAAGTCAGATGATCCTATGTCCTTATCACATGACACTAAACTACAAGAAAAATTCCTTTACTTCATGAAAATAAACTGCAAGGGAAATTTCCTTACCTCAGGAATTTAAACTATAAGGAAATTTTCCTTACCACATGATGTAAAATTGCACGGATCCATAATATTTATCTTCATTCACATTGATTCATATTTTTGATTACCGAATGATGTTAAACTATATGGGTTTACTAGAACTAGTTATGGAATGATTATCATTTACAATGAGGTACGTAGGGATGACTTGGTGATATATCATGCTCCATCCACCACATGATACCAAATTCCAACACCCTTCTCTTAAATTATTATTCATAGTAATAGGAACCCTTTTAATTCCTTATTTATCACACTAAGTATAGCTCATGTGGGATTAGGAGTCTTGTTAAGGGATTCCCTGCACAAACAAGGCATTAAAAATTTAAACAGGCCTATCTCAGTCTCAAATTCAAGATCATAAAAGGCATACCATGATTCCTTACTTAATGAAGTTAAACTATATAGTTAATGTCCCTTACATGACATGAAACTACACACTCATGTGAACATTGACTGAGAGGACCACTATAGTTGCTATTGGTCTTCTACCACACCTCCAATCACTCTATCCCCATTCACATCAGGAAGAACACATCATTATCATGTGATGTTAAACTATAAGGTTATTCAATAACTATGCGTGGCTTGATTCTCATTTTCAGAAGATACATAACGATGCCCATATTTCCATCCTTGGGCCCATTCAAAACATCACAAAATTTTCAAATCAGTCCATCTTTATTATTTCCACATTAATTTAAAATACATGGTTCCTTAAGAACTATGTGTGGCTTAATTACTTTCATCATAAGATATGTAGTTATGCCTCAATTTTCAATCCTAGGCCCAACTACAATAATTAACAGAAATAATTTCCACCTCTAAGTGTGGGCTAGATATCAATAGTGTATTTACCACTTAAGAAATATGTGATACTTGGTTCCTTCTATAATAAGATATGTAGTGAAGCTTGAATTCCAAAATTCAGTCCAAGTCATAACAAATCAAATATAAATATGTCCCCTTCTTCACATATGGGTCAGACCTAAACAAGAAAATTCATTAAGAATTATGTGTGGGTTGATTCTCATCATCATGGCATATGTAGTTACACCCATAATTTCATCAGTGGGACTAGATTCAATACCATCATTTCACGTTAGGGGATCTACATCCTTACAGCATGATGTTAAACTACACAGCTCTTTAGAACTAAGTGTGGTTTGATTCTCATTTTCCTGAGATACAAGGTGAATCCCGAGATTCCACCCTTGGGCCCAACCAAAAAATTTCCATCTATTTACACTAGTTACCATATCCTCACCACATGATGATAAACTGGATGGAATTATGTCCATACAACATGATGTTAAACTGTAATGAAAATGTCTTGGTCGCATGACATTAAAACTGCACAACAAATATGTCCTTACCTCATGATGATAAAATACATAGAAAATTTACTTACTGCATGACATTAAATTGCACGAAATATATCCAAACTATCTAATGATAAATTAGGTAGACCATCACCCATTTTTCATCCCTTATCGTGGGACCACAAGAGACTTATCCTAGTCAACTAGAGTATAGGGTTATTCTACCATATTTAAAAGAACCTCAATCTATATACCAAAATTCATGACTTTAGTGCCTTAAGTTACCAAAAATAATTAATTTACTTGGAAAAGAAATGATATATCTGGGTTTGGATATGCTATTGATGCATAATTGATTGAGACCCACCAACCGGTGACATCTTGGGTTTTTAAAGAGGGATTTATAATACCTATGATCACAATGCCACACCGAGGAGGAATCTGACATCTCATAATGTTATCGGACATACCCAAAATCTATTTACAATATCATTAATCATGTCTTGATAATTTAAAACTATGATTTAAAACATTTCCATCTCCCTATAATAAGGATGTTGGAGTTCTCTTGACCCTGGGTATCCTAATTAGGCCCCTGTGTAACATCTCATATTAGGTCCATGTGAGTCATGACCTTAAACTTCCTAAAAATTGGTCAAATTTGTACTACCTTAAACTATGTCCTATAATGGTTCAAATTTCAAGACCTTAAATTTCTAAAAAAATAGACACAAATCTTTTTAGGTTGAAAACACATAAAGGGAAACTGTAAAAAAAGTGAAGTCTTCGCTCACTAAACTCTTGAACTCAGGAGTTTAGGAAAAAAATTGGGCACAAATAAATAAGGAATAAATCTCATAGGTTCCACATTGTGGCTCTAATAAAAAACAAGCTATGCTCACCGGACCCCTTGGTCCATAAAAAAGTTATAGAAATGATTTTTCATATCTCCTCACCATGTTAATATGTTCTCTAGGTAGTGAAACAACTTTTAGGGTGCCTGAAACCTTCTGGAATATTACACATTTCATAAACCACCTTCATCCCTTTGAAGTCTAAGTTAATGAAACCTCCCCATAACAATATGGTAATAGGTAACCACTCTACTGAATGGACCATCAAATCCATGGAATCCCCCCCTTAAACCCAAGAGTTATAATCTTGACCTTGTGGAATAGTAGAGGTTTGACCGACCTGTACCCAATAGTTTTCTTTCTCTATAGTTAACTCTGATATTCATGGGCCATTTTTTTCACCCAAATGTTATTTGGTGTAAGTGGTCCAATGTAGTACAACTTGGGTTATCAAATCCATAGGGACAGAGGAAGAAACCTATAGACACTGTGATTTGATAAATGATTTTCTATGAAGTGGCCAACATGGGTGTTGATTTTAATTAAAGAAATATTGATTTAATTTAAATAACAAAAGAGAACAACTACTTGATCTAAAACAATTAATTGTGCTGATTCGATCCTAGGTTATTTCTTGGGGTGGATTTGATGTATTTGTTTCGTATAAAGCATGAGATCACTAATTCAAGATGAATACACAAAATAATATAATTATACAACCTCATTAACTAATTTAATCCCCCAAAAATTCCAATTATAATCACCAATAAACTTAGAGGATAAATTTCATAATCACTCCGAGGAATTAGATCGTACTAGCACTCATAAAGTGTCATTGTCAAAGTTGGAAATGATGATGAAGAAAATAACTCATTGAATGGAAGTATTAGAATAATGAATTGATATTAAATCAAAATAAATAACATTTAATGAACCCCACGAAGCTCCCTAGGATTAACCCAAAAAATTTTATACGTCCACTGATGCTATTTTATCAATGGAATTGGGAAGTCGACTTAAAGAAGTGGGATTGGAGAAGTGAAAACAATGAAATTATGAACACTCCACCATTGTGTGAGGAATTTCAGAATTGTTGGTGTGAATAAATTCACCCCTTTATTCAAGGGTATCAATGTGTTAATGGAATGGAAAAAATAAATTAAGTAGAATAATAAGAATAAATTTTATTAAGAAATGAATTTGAACAAAATACTTACATGAGAGAAAATGATGATGCGATTACAAAATGAAAGCATTAAATTACAATTGAAAGAAAAACATGCAACCTTAATCCCTTCACCACCATATCCTTATATAGTAATATTAGAAGATTTAGGTAGACCCTCCAATAATTGATTTTATCCTATTAATTAGGAGAGTCAAAAATAGGGTGAGAAATCAAAGAAAATTGGTTTTTTCAACTTTGACCACAAGAATAAGACCGGATCCATCCCCCCTCTTGGTGTGAAAATAAGTCATTTAATACTGCTGAATAATTAATGGTTTTATCCAAGAAATATATTCTTCCAAGTTTCCTCTTATATCTATAAAAAGTTCATATCAATTGGATTATTTATTCAGATTTTATGCTTGAAATTATGGGATGGTTTTATGGGCCTTCAAATTTGGGTCACAAATTAAGTTTCAACTTGGGATCCCTAAATCTCATTGATAACTTAATAATTAGATCTATAAATAGTTTAATGAAATAATACCCATAATAATTTATTTCTATTGTCAAAATTTTAGCTTCATTGGGCTTGATTTTTGGGATCCCCTTTTAATTGATGGGCCTAAGGCCTATTATGCTTTTTCCATAAATTTCTGCATTCATTTCCAAAAATATCCATTTTCAATTATTATTCATCCATTGATCATAAAAGATAAAATTTTCTAAAAAACGTAATGAATCATATACCAAATTATCAAATTAAAATAATTAATATAACTTTTTCCACAAATAAATGATTTATTGAGCCCAAATTTTCACTTTAAACGTGAATTTCACATGTGATGAGAAATGAAATTAAATTTATAAAATTCACTAAAAATGATTTTTATAGAATTTTAAAAACATGAATATTAAGATATAACCAATTAATATTTACCTAATTCAGTGGATAATCACACCCCCAACTTTATTTTTTCTACTCCCAAACAAAAAGTATCTTAAAAATATGAAATTTAATTCCCTTTTCCAAAAAAATTTTAGCATACAATGCTCACCAAAAGACATCATGCCGAACAATAATATAACCCATCAAAAATAATTTAACACATGATAGGTTCATAAGAATATCCTAATTCCATGACCATTTGTTTTCTCAAATTAATCACCAAACTTCATCCAATTTCAATTAAGCATGATGATGTGTTGTGTATCTCAAAATAAATTGGTACCATTTTATTATTCAAGGGGGGAACAAATGAATGTTCTAGGTGGGAATCACATTAAACATTAATATGAGTGTCAAAATTTTTTATTTCCCCCTTTTTTTTTGTTTTTTTGTTTTGTTTGAACCATAATAGAGATGAAAAGACTGACTCTAGGAAAGAAAACTATGGAGTCACAATTCCCTAGTGACCAATGCCGCAAATTTTGTCAATTCCATGCTCTAAAATAATGTTTTAAAGACTAAATTTTAGCAAGAAAACTATGGAGTCACAATCCCAAAGTGCTAAATTCCACACATTTATACAAAATATTTCTTTACATAGTCATTATTTTAATTTTTTTGTTAGATACTCAAATTAAAAAAAAAGTGACCACAAACCCCATTATATGATAAAATGGACCAAAGAACTCAAAATTACATGCAAAATAAAATGGATGTGTATTGTGGAATTTTTATTAAAAGGATGAAAATTTAAATGTCTAAAAATCACATCGAATAATTGTACTTTCCTAAAATTATGCTCATGAACATAAATATGCATTAAAATAATAATCAAGGCAATCAAAATCATTATAAATTCAGTTTTAATTTTTCATAATGTATATTAATGCATTAATGGATAATGGATTTTATTTTTTTCATTGAAACAAATTTTTCTTACAAAATCCCATTTTTTTAAAAATTCCAGATTTTCGCTCCCCCCAACAAAGAATGAAATTGCCCTCGGTTTTGAAAGATATGAGATGAGAGAGTTCATAATTGGGTTCAAAGATGGGTGAAGTTGATTCTAAACTAAATAATTGAATAAAATCACCTGGTTTGATGTTGATGACCCTTTAATAAGGCATCAATCACTTTGGCTTCTTATCACATCTAGACTCCATGGGGGTGATTGAAGGTTAGGTTTTAACTCTAGAAGTAATGGGTTTTATATAGAAATACTAAAAAAATTTATCTGCTAAATATCACACACAAGATACATTAAATCACATGGGAAACCCTAAGGGTATTCCCTTAACAAAAAAAAAAACAAAAAAACACACAAAATAAAAAAATATCAACACAGAAGCTAGGTTTCCTTGTAGAAAGTGATTATTTAAAAGTATTTAGATCAACTTGAACCCCCAAAATTATACAATACAAACTTTAAGAATTTTAAGGACCCAAATTTTCACCACATAAATTTTATATATATTTATTCTCTATTTATAATTTGATTCAAATACACTCCTGTGTTTTAAAATGAATAGGAAAATCTAAGGAATATCAGAAATTGTTGATCTGGTTGCTTCTATAGTCCTATCTTAGGCATCAAGAATCATTCCCATTTTATGGGTTTCAAGTGTATGATGACTTAAAACTACATGGTCATTATTTTACCCCATAAAGGGATAATTGATCAGGTAAAGAAAGAAATTAATTTTGAGTTTTAGTGGATTGAAATTTATTAAAGAAGATTGGGAATTTGAATAAAACTCATTTTATTCTTGATTTTTTAGAAATAATTGGTTGTTTATGAATAGAATATTAAAAAAATATTGGATATATTAGTTTCAGGAATGGTTAAATACTCAAATTTTTTGATTTCTCCCAATGGTTCAATGATCGGTGTTTCTTAAAAATCATCAATCAACGATTCCAAATTTCCCTATTGTGAATATATAAAATCATCATACTCTTGATATAAAAACCCATAAACAATTCCTTAATGTTATTAAGGTCCCCTAGAATCAAAGTTCGGTTCTTAAGTAAATTCAAGAGTGGTTTGTGGGTTACTATATTCTTTTATCAATTTTGAGGGAGGGACACCCTCATTGGGTACGAGTTCTATAATTTTTTCATTGATTTTTAGTTATACCCTCATTAATGAAAGATCCAAATTTATTTTATCCATTTGCTTACACAATTTATCAAGAATCTTTGGGGATCATAATGGATAAGAGGGTAAACATTATGAAATGACCTTATATTTATCTTTTCAACCATCCTTTAGAGGGATGAAAATTATTCTTTTAAACATTCATCATCCCATTGATTGTATCTATCATCAGGTGTGGGGTATTCATTCAAGGCTTGATCATGGTAATTTCCAATGTGAAGGGATTCCAAATATTTATTTCCCATTTGGTTTTAGAATAGGTTTATGATAGGGTAATGTTCGAGATACTCCATTGGACCATACTAGAATTATGATTTGAGATTTTTTGGATAAACAATTACAGAAAGGGGAAGATAGAAGAGAAATGAGGATGAGAAATTATAATTTTGGGTGATAAAAGAAGGTGAGTGTCTAATATACGTGATTGGGTACTCAAAAATGGCGCCAAAATTTGGATTCACTCAAATTTAACCAAGTTATATGGTTTAGGTACTCACTTTTAGTACCACTTGGGTAATCAAATCCACATGGACCAAAGAAGAATCCTATAGACACTATGATTTGATAGAGGATTGGATATGAAGTATCCAACATGTGTTTTTATTGTAATTGAAGAAATACTGATTTAATTTAAACAAAAATAATAGAATTACTTGATCTAAAACAATTAATTATTATTAGTTGATCTTAGGTTGTCTCTAGGGGCGGATTGGATGTATTTTTTTATTAGAAGGGTTGAGATCACTTATTCAAGATAAATTTAAAAAATAAGATAATTTAATAAACTCAGTCACCAATTGAACCCCTATACAATTCCAAGTCTAATAGATAATGAAATTAGAGGATCAATTTCATGATAATTTCAAGGAATTGGATCGTAATAGCACTCAGAATGTATCATCATTAAAGTTGGTGAAGACGAAGAATAAAATAGCTCATTGAATGGATGTATTAAAATAATTTATTGATATTAAATCACAGGAAATAAAATTAATTAAACCACCATGAAACTCCCATGGATTAACCCATAATATGTTATCCCTCCATTTATGTTATTATATCAATGGAAGCGGGAAGTTTACTTAATGAAGTAGGATTGAAGAAGTGAAAATAATGAAATAACAAACACTCCACCATTGTGTGCGGAATTTAATTTTTTTTGGTGTGAATAAATTCACACATTGTTTAAATGGTATCAACAAGTTAATGAAAATGAAAAAAAATAAATTAATTAAAATAATAAAAAGAAATTTTATTAAGAACTGAAAGTGAACTAAAAACATACATGAGGGAAATTGACGATGCAATTACAAAATGAAAGCATGAAATTACAATTGAAAGAAAAACGTGCACACTTAATAACTTTATAAAAAACTCTTTTTGTCGGAATATTAGGAGACTTAGTTAGAACCCCAATAATAAATTCCCTCCCATTAATTAGGAGAGTCAAAAGAAGGGTGAGAAATCAAAGGAAATTGGACTTTTCAACTTTTACCACAAAATAGGACCAGATTCATCCCCCTACTAGCATGAAAGTAAGTAATTAAATTTTTTAGAATATTTGATGGTTGTAGAAGATAAATATATTATTCCTAGTTTCCTATAATAGTTTTAAAAATTTCGTGACAATTATATCATCCATTTAGAATTTTTCTTGAAATAGTTGGATGATTTTATGCTCGAATGGACTAAAGGCCTTTATTTCTTATTGATTTTTGATAACCCCCCTTTTAAGGGATGCGGGGGAACCTTTATAAGGCCCGTTGGCTCAGAGATTACATGGATCGTAGGCCTAGGAGATTACATGACCCGATGGTCTTAGGGAATTAAACCAGAATATCTACAAGGAAATGCCCCTCCCCAGCATTTGCATCATGATAATAGCTCTCCACCTTCGCATGGCTGTCTGGCTAGGATTCCCGTGCAAGCACATGATAGTCCCGATGGCATAGCCATATCCTCTCATTCTGACAAATCCATTTGGCTCTGCTCTGGTGAGTGCACCTGCTCTGAATCCTATTCTGGGGCTGCTCCTTTTTTGTAGTGTGTCTGGGGAAACTGCATGTGGCCTGAAGGCCTTGAGGTGGCCTGAAGGCCTTAAAGGTGGCCCGAAATCCAAACTGACCAGAAGGCATAGGTGGCCCGAAATCCTTAAGGACTCCAAGCCCAAACTGGTGGCCCAAGGTGAATAGTTCCATCTGCTACAGTACCAAACAATACCTGCTACAGTAACTACTATAGTGCCTGCTACAGTACCACATAGTGTACAGTTCTGCTATAGTATCTATACAGTGTACCATTCTACTACAGTACATATACAGTGTACAGTCCTTGGTGGGCCTAAGGACCATTATACTTTATCAAGAAGTTTCTATGTTCATTTTCAAAAATCCCCATCTCCCATTATGATTCATCCATTGATCCTAAAATATAAAATGTTCCAAAAAAGTGGTTAATAATATCCCAAAATATCAAATTAAAATAATGAATATAATGTTTTCCAAAAAATAGATGATTTATTGGGCCCAAATTTTCACATTAAACATGAATTCCGCATGTGATGAGAAACAAAGTTCAATTTATAAAATGCACTAAAAATTATTTTTATGGACTTTCAAACACTTAAATATTAAAATATAATCAATTAATATTATTCTATTTTAGTGTCTAATTAGCCATGATTTACAATTCCCATAACCATACTATTCAATTGGATTCGATATCCTCGACATTACATTACCATGTTTTGTACCCTTTATCAAGTCCAAAACATGACACTCAATTCTCAAATCTTTTATGGTCCAAGCCTCATGATTTGAAACCATAGGGTATAGATTTCGAGCTTCACATTAAGATCTTAATTTACCTAATGTACTATAACCCTTCCAGAATAGCTTTAATTCCATATCCAACTTCATCATCTATACTTTTGAGTCTTTGCAAATATTTTACAACCTTTGGAAATAAGTAGATATTAGCTTTTTTTGGCCATGATATTGAAATATAAAGGATTCAACCCACCAATTAAAGTCTTATACTCCTTAAAAGAAAACATATTGCAATCCTTTTTATCTTTGGTGACATTGAGGTGGAACTAGACATCTAAAAGTGTTATAGGACATACCCGACAAAGGACATATCACAAATATTCCCCATCATACACGACTCAAAATAAATTGATACTGAATAAATCTATGGAATTTACAATACAAGGGATATAACAATAACAAAACGTGAAAGAATTAAACAAAAACATATTCTCTGACCCTCATGTGCTTCACATGAGCTGTCTAAGAAACATGATTACACATGGGTATGTAACCTAGATCTCATGATGCTCCTTTGATATGCCACCCAGGTTTTGAGAAGTCTTATGTACATGTCGGAGAAAGTTACATGGTTCCCCTTGGGAATGACACTTTAGTCCTATGAAGCCCTATGGACTTGTCTCCCAATCCTCATAACGTCCTTTAAAAATATTTCCTGACTCATATAACAACACTAAATCATGTCAGTTAAGTCTCACAAACACATCTGTGCATGTTAAGTAATCCCTCACAAAACACTATAGGAAAGTCAACCAGGACTCATTATTCCCCCAGACATATCAACAAGGTCTTGTGATTCCCTCTAGAGATGTTAGCCAAGTTATGGTAAACCATATAGATAAGCCAACCATGTCATATGGTGGCTTCCAAAATAGACCACGTAGATCTTGTGATATCCTCTGGACAAGTAATCTTTGGTCATGTGACAACCTTTGAATATTCCACCTAAGTGACATGGAAAGACCAATTGTATCATCTATTTTTTTTTCAGATATTCCCTGAAAATACTATTATACATATCAGGGAAAGCAAATAATCGATGCATGTTAGGAAGGAAAGAAGGTCACAAGTGAAACCTCAGAGTGTAAGACCCAACCAGTGAATAATATGATATGTTCCAAGGACAAGGGAAACATCAATATGTACAACCTAACTAAAGGACCTACGATGACTATAATTCCTTACATATTTATGATATATATGCCACCTCTTAAAATTTTTATCTCTAGGAAGATAATCTCCTACATATCAAGGAAATCGTACGATCAATGCATGTTAGGAAGGAAAAAAGGTCACACATGAAATCTCAGAGTGTAAGACCCAACCAGTGACATAATATGATATGTCCTAATGACATGGGAAACCTCATAGTGTACACCCTAACTAAAGGAAATATGAAGACTCTAATTCCTTCTATATCTAGGATATGTAGGCCACCTCTTCAAAGTTCTATCTCTACTAGGATATCCCAATATGTAAGTCCCTTAATCTCCAGGTGATGTTATTGATCATTTTTCATTCCTTGTTTCTCACAATGACCATGGATCATGTGAGCCTAGGAAGTCACAATAATCATATCATTTTGATCATGTTTCTCCACCATGTATGAAAGCATATGTATTTAATCCTCAATGAGAGGTATGACACATTATCCCTAACACAAGAGAATCTACCTTGAGGATAGTCCCAAGGGTGTGATTGAACTATGAGAACTATGATTCCTACAATAACGAGGATATGTAGGATTCCTTCCTAAGACTCAAGATAAAATAAACATCAATTTTAATGTAATACTTTATCATTTCAACCATTGGGACCCAATCATTCACATGGACTGATTACTCTAAATCATTCATCAATGGACTATGAAACAGACTGAACTAAAATGAATCTGATTCTTACCATAACTTGGATATGTAAGACTTCTCTTTAAGGCTAAAACTCTATAATAAATATATGTATGGAAGTACCATCACATAAATCCCATACCATGATCAATGAGAAAATGGTCATTTTCCATCCCTTGGTTCTCACACTGAGCATAGATCATGTGGGATTAGAGAAAAAAAATAGTCATATCATATTCATCATAAGTCTTTAAAATGAAAAGGGAACCCTCAGAATGTAACCCCCACATAAACAAACTAAAAAAACTCCGATTCTCTCCATAATCAAGATACACATGACATCTCTCGAGGACTCAAGATCGAACACTTGGTGATATAATTCCTCTACACATGACATTAAACTTCTTGGTTTGGATGAACTATGTGGGTTTTGATTTTTGAAATAGTCAGGACACATAGGATGCCTCATAATGGCTCAATCCCATCCTTACCACATCCTTTCATGGAAGAAAATTATGAATATCTTGGTTATATAGGTTCATCACAGAAGAAACTACCCATTATAGTAGAATGATTGAGAACCTTAGATATATACAGATGGATTCACTAAAGAGACCCCAATATTTTTCATATGAAATAGAATTAATTAATGATATTTTTTAGGTTAAATGGTCCGATATCAACATTAAGAAGATATTTTTGAACATCTCTCAATTCTGTAAGAGATTCTCAGAGTAGGAAATAATTCCCCCCAAAAGGGTGTGATGTGCTCAACATCCCATCCTCTCGACCAATACGAGTCCCCAAGAGTCACTGGGCCTAAAAACCTAGGTGACTACCTACCTTTATAAAGTAGGTATATACCCACTTAAGGTTGAGGGGACCGTTGAGAGTTTTCGGTAAGAGTGAAAATGGTAATTTCATGTTCATTATTGTTTACAACACAAATTATCCATAATCAAACTATCTGATGGATCCCATCCAAGCCTCAAATCCTGAAGAAAAAACCTCATTTTTTTAGTTTAGGGTCTTTTATCTTAGACATAATTTTTATTTAGTTTAGGGTCTTTTATCCCAAAAATCATTTTCTTTAGTTTATGGTCTTTTACTCTGAACCTAATTTTTCTTTAGTTTTGGGTATTTTATCTTGTACTTGATCAATGACCATGGGATTTGGTGCATAAATGCTAGGAATTACCCTAAACACACTGATGTGATGGGTTATACCATGGTGTTTCAAGGGATCACAAGAATCAAAAATCCCTTTTTTCAGAGTGACATATTTGGTTTAAGACCATAAGGGCATATGCAAGAGACATAGGCATACATGCATTTTCAAGAAAAGGGACCTTGAATCCAGGTATCTTTTTTAAGGGATATAGAATATTTATTGAGGTAATATTGGTTGGAGGGAAAAATACTATGGATGCTAGGTCTACCTGGATAGTTGGAATATGGGTGATGTAAATCATAACCCAAAAGCTTGAGTCTATGAATATGAGATAGGGTAGAAATTATAGGTAATTCCCATGATATTATAAGATTCCAAGTTCCACTGTGGTGTTTCTAGGGTTCATAAGGATCAAAAATCTTTTATGGAAAGTAGGAGATTCATTTAGTTGGTGGGTCAAGGCCCTTATGTGTCAGTAAAATTTCCAAAAAAAAAGACGATCTCCACTCCTCTATGAGGGATATAAAATATTTTTAAAGACTCAAACATGTAGATGAAAAAGTAGGGTATTGTAAGGAAGGTAGTATAAGAAGGGTTATGACACCCTAGGGTAGTTCAGATCTTGATTGTGAAGCTTGAGTGCTATGCCCTGTGGTTTAGAATCATGAGGTGTGGGCCATAAAAGGCTCGAGATTGAAGCATCATAGTCTATACATGAGAAAGGGTATGAAACATGGTGATGTAACACTAATGATGTTGAATACAATTGGATAGTTAGCGCGAGGACTATAATTAATGACCCAAAGTGATTGTGTTAGGAGAATGATATGGGACAATCATACTGGGAGAGGTTTAGATTGTAGTTGGGTGTTGATTCCTGCCGCAGTGGTGTCATGGATCACAAGGTCTGAAAAGACCTTTTTTAAGAGTGAAAAATTTGGTTGAAGTCCATTGGAACATATGAAGGAGCCATGGGAATGTATGAATAGTCAAATAAAGGGTCCCTTGAAGGAAGGTATTCTTTCCAGGGGACATTAAATTCTGTGGTGATCTAAGGAACCCAAATCATAAAGTGTTATTTGTGGAATGTGTAAGATCCAAGAAGGTTTCTAGTACCTTAAATTTTGTACCACTACCTAGAGAACATATTATCATGATGAGGAGATGTGTCAAATCATTAATCTAAATTTTTTCCTGAACCAGAGGGTCCATGGATCATTGATTTAATTTAACTAGGGTTACTAAGTAGACCCTATGAGACTTATGAATTATTTATTTTCACCCTAATTTTTTCCTAAACTCTGAAGGTGAAGTGTTCAGTGAGTGAATAATTGACTTTTTCTCAGGCATCCCTTTGTGGGTTCTCATATAGAAAAGTTTTGTGTCTCTTTTTCTAGCAGTTTATGGTCTTGATTTTTGGACCATTATAGGCTAGAGTTTTAGGTCTTACAACTTCAACCAAATTGTTGGTAGTTTAAGATCATGACACACATGGACCTAATATGGGGGATGATACACAAGAGACTAATTAGGATACCTAGAGTCAGGATTACCCCATCATCCTTCTGAGATAGATATGAATATATTGTAAATCATGGATCAAGTTTCTCAATTCATGAGTGATGATATGGTACAGTCATACTGGGAGAAGTTCAGATCATATCGGGTTGTTCATTTCTTTTTCATTGGTGTTAGGGCTCATAAGGATTACAAATACCTTTATATAGAGTGAAAAATTCAGTTGAAGGCCATATAAGAATATCCAAAAACCATAAACATATATGAATAGTCTGAAATGGGTCCCTTGAAGCTGGATATCTTTCTATGTGCCATAAAAGATTTGTGGTAACCTGAGGTGCTTGAGGCATGAAGTATGGTTTATGGATTGAGGTTATTTAAAAGATGATGGATGAACCACATACTCTGATTTATTGAGGTAAGGTTCTTCTATCACTTTGATAAGGTATGGTGATGATTGATAACCCATATAGTCTAAAATCATGTAGTCAGGACATACTTTATTTCATAATGTTTAATGTCATGAAGTGAGGATGTGTTTAATGTGCAGTTTTAATGTCATGTGACTAGGATGTTAGCCTTGTAGATTAGTGTCATGTAGTTCGTAATTAATTCCATTTATTTTATCATCGTCTAGTAAGGACATACTTCCATACAATCTAACGTCATGCAGTAAGGGTGTGGGAGTTGATGTGAAAACAATGTGCAGAGAACATTATATGTGCAAGATGATCATGCATAGATATAACTTGTACATAAGAAGATTGATTTTGTATGACCCAATCCCTTATGAAGTTTGAATTTAATCTTTTTATCGGTTTTTACAGTGAGGCCCAGTACTAAATATCCCAACATCACTACATATCCTATGATATAAAGAATCTAGACACACATATTTCTTGAAATCGGATGTCGTTTAATGTCATTGGATGATAAATAATATAACCTACATGAAAGAATAACAATGTTGCGGCTATGATGAAGGGTGTAAATCTGGGCATCAGTATGTATCTCTTGAGAATGAGAATAACATAACCCATAGATCCTGATGGGCCGTGCAGTTTAATGTCATCCGGTGAAGAAGTAGGTCCCTCGATGTGAAGTGGTATTATTACAACTCGACCCATGAATAGAGTTCTAGGATTCACTACGTATACCATGGTGATGAGAATCAAGACCCACATAGATTTTAAGGGAGTTTCTTGTGTAGGTCTAACCCATACGTAAAGATGGGGGGGGGGGTCATTTTATATTTATTTGTTGTGACTGAGCCTTGAGTTGGGAATATAGAAATCACTACATATCCTGTGAGGACAGTAATCAAGGGACATGCTATTCTTGAACAATAAAATATCTCTTCATAGGTTTGGATTATACGGAGAGTTGGACATTGTTTCTGTTGATTGTTGTACACGGGACTAGGATTAGAGATCTATGCATCACTATGCATCCTGTGATCGTAGGAATCAATACACACATAGTTATTGAGGAACCATACAGTTTTATATCATGCAGAAAAGAATGTAATCGTGTGGTTTATTTTTATGTGGAAAGAACTCATGGTTTGCCTTTTATGGCCTTGATTTTTAGACCGTGATGGATCCTTAATGTTATTTCATGCGGGGAATCCCTTACTTCAATTTCTAAGATTATGAGGGATATTCTTAGTGTGATAAATACATAATTACAACTATTCCTCTTATAATGAATTAGTAGTTTAGGGTACGACATGGGGATATTGTATCATATATTAGCTAGACCAAGATATATGATCAACATGTCCCTATGTATCTCCTCAGAAAATGATAATCAATCTACACATAGATCTAGAGGGCCATGTAGTTTAACATCATGTGGCGATGATGTTACCTGTATAGTTTATAATCTTGTGGTAAGGACATGGATCACCCAACATGAAGAAAAAAAGGAAAAAGAAAATTGTGGATGGACCCAATACTAGAGTTTCAGGTGTCACTATGTACCCTATGATGGTAGGAATCAAGATATACATATTTCTAGAAAACCCATGAAGTTTAATGTCATGAAGAGAGGACATTATCCGTGTAGTTTCAATGTCTTTCCATAGGGACAACTCTGTATAGTTTAAAGTCATGTGTTCAGGATGAGTGGGGGGGATTAGTCTGATATAGTTTCCCATGTGATGATAGCTATGAAAAGTATTTCTTGGGAAACCTCACATTAGTGGGGGTGTGTCATGCTCCCCATCCAAGGTGGCCAATTTGTAACCTCCATTCTGATAGAACTTATGTATAATGTAAGGACCCTCCCATTTGAGTTCCAAATTTAAAGGCTTCTTCCCTAGTATCATTGCAGTTTTGAGAGCCAATACTAATTATCCTAGGTGAATGAATAAAGAAAAACCTTATTACTAAAGGATCATGTGATTCGATTCTGATGGGTTTCTAGGATGTGTAGCGTGTGCAACCCATTATAATCGAGTCACTCTAATTCATCCAGTCGCTTTCGTGATTTTTCATCATTTGAGAGATTTTTTGAAATGGATATTAGGATAAAATGTAGTTGGACCTCTATGGTTAATACTGCCTCAGTCTAGTACACCAATAGGTTTGGCATTTCCTATATGGTAGTATGCGTGGTGGCATGGTGGGCCCACAAAGCATGGAGAAGATTGTATGGGAAAGACCTCTTATCATTGTTCACTATATTATGGATTATATTTGATAAAGGATAATTTAAGGATTCTATATATCCATTTTCCACTGTATGATAGAGAAATGAGTGATTGGACTTGATGTTTTACTCGAGGTAGAGTTTCTTCAAATCCACGGTATAGAAATTGGTGTCCTTGTCCATAAATATTGTGTGAGGGACCCTGAACTTTGTGATAGTATGAGAATTTATGAAGTTTATGAAATTCTTTGTACTATATTATTTTAGCGGTATCACCTTATCTCATTTGTAAAAGAATTCAGTAGCTATAAGGATGTACTTGAACTGTTTAACTATGGCTGGGGGATATCACACCTCAACATCCATTCCTCAAATGGAAAGTGGCGAAAACTATTTAGCCATATTTAGTAATTTCAGGGGATGATGGATGGCGATTTCATAGATCTGGAATGCATTAATTTTTTTGGTGAATTAAATGAAGTCCTAGATCATGTTTTTCTATTAATATCCCATCCTATTGATTTGATGGGAGAGCCTAGTTATAGATTGATTGGTGCTATAATTCGGCATGGTCTTCTTCCATAATGGTGGAAATATCTAATTTATCTAGGCACATTAGGAAGATTTTTTCAAAGAATCATTTATAGAGTAATATATACTCATTTGTGTCATTATATAGAGTAAATATTTCTAAATGGTGCCTAGTCTATTCCCTTTAATCTCGGTTTGTTGGGAGTATCACATTTTGGAGATAATCGATTATAGGATCCATCCATCCATGGGTGTTCATTGGTTCATCATGCTATGGGGTGGTGTTTACCTAATTGATTTTTTCCATATCACAAATGGCGATCACTGATACCATTATTTGATGTTTGATACAAAATATTCATTCCTCCTGATCTTCTTCGGATGGGACGATGGCTGTATTTTGAAATGAATTGGTACGATAGTTCTATGGTCGAGTTACATGATGCAATGTGGGCTCAAAAGGTAACTATGGAATCAATCTCTTAACATAGACAGTGAGAGGGTCTAGTAATTCATTTTCAATGGAATATTCACCATTGATCTAATTTATCAATAATTTTGAATCCCCTTTGATATTTAGGTAGGCTATGTGTAGCTATAGGACCAGTTCCAACCTAGTAATGAGGGATCGACATTCTACATCATTATTTTTGTCGCCTTCAGATAGTGAGAAAGATTAGGAAAAAGATTCTTTGTCTAGATAGATAAATACAACACCTTGAATAACCTGATTGACCTTCGATTTGTCCATCCTTTTTCCTATAGGACTTTAGGAGGTGTTGTCAAAGTTCAAATCCCATGTCCCAAGGGTGTCATGGATGTAGAAGGACTCCTCATCAGGAAGATCAATGTCTTATAGGGATTTTTTGAGGCATGATGTGTTGTGAGTAAATCAACTAGGGATTTCCCTTTCACTGACTTCTATGATACAAATTGAATGTTTTATTGATAATGACTGACTACCCATCGGTCTAAGTTCCCAGTCAGCATGGGATAACCAAGGATGTACTCGAGTTGATCAATACAAGATACCAGATGAACATTTTTGTTGTACAAGTAATTCATCAACTTTTACACTATGAATATGAGTTCAATAAGTTCTTATCACCATTAGAGTATTAATCCTCAATACCTAGAATCATCTGAATGAGGTAGTAGAGACTATTCCCACTGACTACATCATTTTTCTATGTGAATAGGGAACCCAATGAGTGTTCCATGGTAGTCACACACAAGATGAGTGGACCCACTTATACTAGAGGCATCCTAAATTGTGGGTGAAACAATTAATTCATGATACTTTTTATTTTTGTTAGTCATAATCCCATTAATAGGTGATTCCCTTATTTATTAGCCTGGTGAAGGAGAGAGAGATTTGTTGGCCAGGATGGCAATGAATTGATAAATGTGGGGAAGGTTCCCTTGGACACCCTCAATTATTTAATATTTATGGGGGTGACATTTCTATGATTACACTAGTATTATTTGGGTCAACCTTGATGTCACAGTGGTATACCACAATTCTAAGGAACTTCCCTAATGTTACCCCGTAAGCACATTTCAGAACTCATCTTCAGACTATGCTATCACTGCTACTTGAAGACATTTTGAAGGTCCATGAAGTGATAACATCATCATCAGCATTTGAACACCAGGACATCAACATAACATTTAAAGTCTTTCCAAATAATGTATTAAATATATGAAGCAGGGAATATTAATATATGGTGTCAGCGTTCTTCAAGACAAACGGTATGAATTGATAGAACAAGACCCACTGAGATTCTTTGAATACAAATAATTCATCATATTTGAGGGCCATAATATTCTAATTTTAACCCAAGTACCCATCCATGAAGGAATGGTCTTGGTATCCCATATTTTCAATGATCAATATTTTTTTGATGGTAATGGGAAATAATCCTTTGGGAAGTGATGATTAAGGTCTCTAAAGTCAATAAAGACCCTAATCTTATCATTATTCTTTATGAAAGGGATGATGTTTGTAATCCATCATGGATATTTCACTTCTCATACAATGTTTGTTTAATCATATTTTCGAACTCTACCTCTACATTGGTGGAATGAGAGGGGTAAATCCTCTTGGCTACATACTTGATTCCACAATGCACATCAGGTAATTTGAGATGGTGCATTTCCACATTTTTATTTAGTCCAAGCATTTTATTTTAGTTTAAAAAAACACATATCGACACTACTTAAGAAATGAAATATAAATATCTTTCTCTTTGATGGGAATGTAAGAACTAATCAGAGTAGGCCATGAGTCTTCATCTATTCCCATATTTATTTTCCTAAGCGTATAGATGGTAGTGTAG
The DNA here is from genome assembly GCA_963277665.1 of Viscum album. Lineage (NCBI taxonomy): Eukaryota > Viridiplantae > Streptophyta > Magnoliopsida > Santalales > Viscaceae > Viscum > Viscum album. The sequence continues at coordinate 941,467,869 of OY728165.1, forward strand.
ATACCTTCCTTGAATATGGGAGGGGAATTATTGAGGTCATCCTTATATTCTTCTATCTCTGATTCTATGAAGACATATCAGGATGAAGTTGATAAAATGAGGGCATATCTATCACTTTTAGGGTGAGAGAGTCCATAAAAAGAGACATTACCATCCCCTTCTATCTGATTCATTGTAGAGAGATGTTAGAGCAAATAGTATTTTATGCTATCCATGGGGACAGAAGGATATTGGACCTCTGATATCAAGTCTATTACCTCGACCAAATTTATGGGGAGCACATAGTTGATGTCAAGCATTATCCAAGGATTAACATGGGTTGTCCCCATATCTTTGGGGGTTGCAACCTATGTATCATCATCCACCAATGGTTACTTTCCTCCCCTTTTTTATAAATCTTCTCCAATGCATGTGGATTCCCAAGTCTCGAAAGGGGTGCTATAATAATGTAGTATGTTGACCTTTCCATAAATGGGGTGCTCAAAACACTGATGTAATGTTGAAGGTACCAATGGGTGGCTATGAAGATAGGGCCTTCAAAGAAGTACATTATATACGGTGTTTTGCTGGATAAGAATAAACTCAGTGTCTAATGTAAGATCCCCAAACCGACCTTCAAGATTTATATTCGCGAGAGGTCTTTTCTCACTCCTATCATACTTTTAAATGGTCATATTTATGGGATATAAATCCCTTTCTCCATATCCCAAGTGTTGGAGGGTTAGAACCGGGATGAGGTTGATCTCCGAACCATTATCAATCATATCCCTTTGGATGTGGATGTTATAGAGTATGCCCAAAACATACAGGGGCCTCATGTTCCCTTGAATGAAATCTTCTTCATCTTGGACAGTGAATGAGATGGTGACATATAATTCTAATGGAATGGTCAAAACTCAATAAACCTTGATTATAGTGAATTATATCTATTATTCTTATGGGAACCAGAGGGATTCAACAAGTTCCTACCTTAAATATTTTGAAATATAGAGTGTATCAATGGCATAGATCTTGGATGGGACCACTGAAAAATATTTTAGAATGTCATACTTTTGTTCTATAAGTTGGCGATTCCAGATGTGAAATTTCTCTTAAATATGTGAGTCAAGAGCAGAGGAATTTGAGGTGGATAGTCCCAGTTTATGTATAGAGGTAATGGGAGCATCTACTATCGGTGGTGTGGGATGTGCTATCATTTCTCTTTGTATGAGCTGATAAGATGATCGAAACCTTGATAGGTGATCATGCAAGACAATTGGGTGAATATGACCACTAGAGGGTTTTGGGATTCCTCTATGACTCTTTTGATCCTTCTAGAACACTTTTTCATGGGTCTCAACAGCAGATATATTTTCCATGGGGATATGAATGGAATATTGTGTTCAAACACATACATGATATCCCCTGTATCCTCGATTCTAGTGTAACACCCCAAGATTTAATAGTGTGTTATTTCTTCAAAATAATTCAATAACTTTCACTACATGCAACACCATGTTCAAGCACACCATGACTTACCAAACAAGCCGTTCAAAAGTGGTTATGAATAGTATTAGATAAATTTTAATGTTTATATAATCCTTATAATTTTAGAATCCATATTATGAGTTTCTTAGATATAATGCAAGAACAAATTCATTTTCAGTATTGCACTTTTATCAACTTTAATAGTGAACCCTTTTTAAATACTATATTTTAAACTTTTTGACTAAATGGGGACATCAAAAATTTAAAATGAAACATCCCAAGCTTCCACGGTACGCTTTCTTTGAATAAAACAGTAGCGTGTGTTGTACGCAACCTTGAGTTTTAACACACACCACAACCAATCAAACTAGCCGTTATGAATAGTAATACCTAATTTTTGAAATTATATATATTTTATATTTAAAAATGGACTTCATTTTTGGATTCGGAATATCGAAATTATCCTAGGGTGAAATTTTGGTACTTTTCGGATAACTTTTATATTTTGATGAATAGTGAAAATTACTAAATTTTAATTAAAAACAACTTTTTTAATCAAAATAATTAATAGTGATAAATTATGAATTTGAGTGGTTTTAAAGTATATTTAGAATATATTTTTACCATTTAATATAATGTTGGTCATTGGACATAATTTTACAATTAAACCGAACATAAACGAGTGTCAATCTTTTGATAGTTATTATCTCTTAAAAACACGCTTTTTGTTTTGACAGCGGGATTTAATTTTAAATTAATTTCTGCCACTTCTGTGTTTTGAATTTAGGAAAATGGATTCCATATTTGGAATCAGGATGTTAAAATTGTGTAAATAGGTAACTTTTATTTTTAGACATTTTGAATAATTACTGCGGTAAATATTTTATTTACCATGGTTAAGGGTAAATCCGGTAAATAAGGGTTAAAACAAATAATATTATAATAATACTAAATTACCCTAAAACGTGTCTTAACCCTATTGGTTGATACATGGTCGACCATGGGAATCTTTGGGTCTATTTTGGGACCCCATGGATCCACTTGTAAGTGATAATGACACTTTATTTTAATTTAGTTAAAATGAATACAAAAATGACACAAGCATATATCTTTTAGAACAACAATTGTTACATAGGGTTATATATGTTTGATTTTAGATTATAAATATTCATTAGAAAGATAAAAAGATTTTCTACATAATGATATTTTATTTATAATTTTTAGACATTAAATAATTTATTTTATTTATGACACAATGATGATGCAGTAATTACTATAATAGTGAAAAATTAAAATAATTGATATTATAAACACCCAAATAAATATAATATGAAACTTTTAATGAATTAAACTAATTTTCTAGGATAATATGATATATTAGGATTGATTTAATTGACTTTGTTCGAAGTAATCAATCTGTTATAAGTTTCACAAAAATCAACTATTGAATAGTGTCAAAATTGACATAAAAGAGTTCTTAAAACAAATATTATATTATTAATTGATATTAAATTCCTAAAAATCTAAGGTTCGGCCAAGAGACTTATATTATGATAGGTTAATCATTAATGGACCACTTGGGGGTCGCTTGGATGTATATAGTAAGTTTATTAACCATATTATATAAAAATACAAAGAGACATTGTAAAAGTGAAACTAATTAACTTAGAGTTAATACTTAAAGATAAGGTTAATATAAGTACCCAAACCTGTCTAAATTCTATTGGATGAGTTGTTTTCGACCTATCCCCACCTCATCCTTTGAATAGTCAACTTTGGAGCCTTTGGAAACCGAATATGAATTTATTATAAATTAATATTTCTAGCTTTTCCAAAGGTGCCCCTCACCCCTCTTATAAAAGGGCACTCCTCCTTCTCATTTCCTCACACCTCTCAAGCCACTTGGCTCGTCCAAACTCTGCCCAACTAAGCTCCCCACATCCCTATCCTCCTCCTTGAAGCTTCCCCTTAGGCATAAAGCATTTCAATAAGTCCTTTGGTTCCAACCAAAGTGAGTTACCTAAATTAAAGGTAACAATTTCTCTTAAAGTATTTTCATTTATTTTGCTTCTCCAACCCCCAAAATCTTTTTATTTCCTTTATTTTATAACAACACCAGTATCCTCAATATACTAGGATGTTGTTATAAGAAGGATTCAAACTACACATTCACACAACTCCATCTAATGGATGATGAACATAATGTTTCTGTGGATGGCAAACTAACGCCTCACGAAACGATGATTGTTCAAATACATCTTACCGCCTCTCATGGTGGCCATTAGGATGGCACTGTAATTAAATATGATATTAATGATATATATTCTATATATAAGCTTCTGTAATTCCATTTTATTTCATACCATTATTCGTTTCATGTTGTATATACATACGATAATTTCATTTGAGGAAGTGCGGACTACCGCCCCCTTAAAATGATATGACTCGTTCATACCACACATGGAACGTATAAAGGATGGTGTAAATGAACTTAAGTAACATATATAAAATATTATATTATACTGGAATAGTAATATACCTATGTATAATTTGGATTCGATTCTTTTAAAATAAAAATTAAATGGAAGTAGCGTTCGTGCGTACGTACGGACTACCGTCTCCACGAACGCGATGAGATTCATTCTCCATCGTATAATTTGATGATTTAAAAATTATGTTTAAGAACTTGATACCATTCTGGATATGAATAATATACATCCCATTAATAACAAATATGTCTCACATAACAAAGAACATAAAGTAAAATGAACCCGTTAACACCCGAAATGACGATAATTCTAAAATATTATTAACAAATCAATGATAAAAGATCATATATGATGTCATATTAAAGTAAATGATTCTTTTATTATTCAATAACAATTATTTCACCATTATACAGGAGGTAAACCTACCATCGACCAAGGAAAAAGTACAATGTAAGGGTTTTCTTATCTCACTTTTAATTCCGTGAGAATTCCATTGATCACCACTTAATTATTGCATGTGGTGTATGTGTACTGCCCATGATCGTATTCATTGTGTAATATACTTTAATTTATGGGTATTTACATCATCATGGTATGATACTTCTTTCATGGGTGTATGTTTCGTAAGTTACCTAATCGATAAGGGAATTTGAGATTTCAATTTCCACTCATTTGGCTTTACACATATTTCATTGATTATATTACCCCAAGATTATGTGTGGAATCACTATTCATTTGATTATGTCATAATTTCCACTCCCCTTCCTGTGGATAGAAGTTTGATACACATAATCACTCCATTGGTAATTCTCAAGTCATTGATATGAATTTGATAAGAGTAATTCTCCATTTGTTGAGTTAAACATCCAATTCGTTGGTATTGTTTTTTTACAAGAATATGTGTGAATGTCCTTTGATTGTTTTACACTGAATATCCAATCATATTTAGTGTATTTATATTTGTCACACATAATTATGTCATTGATTTATCCTTAACCTAAGGATACAACCTTTTTGAGAAATTTCATCTCAATTTACATTCCATTGAGACTTCTTTGATGATATACACCAAATCACTTCTATGTGGTGTATATAATGTACTTTGACATAGTATATCATGAATTCCTTTATTCTCATGATATTACAATGTTTTGATTACCTCAATTATTTGTATTCAAGTGTCTCTCTTTTGGTTAGAAACTCTAACCAAAATACCATTTTAAAATGTTTTAAAGAATTATTCTTCTAAATCATGCTCATTAATGTCCATATTTTAAAAATGGTTTTAAGGATTTATTTATATGGACATTAAAGTTTTAAAATTAAAACTCCTTTTAAAAGTTTCAAAGTGGTATGGGACACTTTGATTCAAAAATATACTTTTAAATGGCTTCTTGACAAATAGTGTGACTTTTAAATGTTTTCAAGAAAAGGGGGATATTTCTCTCAAATAGTTTTGATGATTATTTTCATCTATGTCAACATCCTTCATTATTATTGATTGAGGTTAATGTGATACAATACAATCTTCCATATTGTATCGAATGAATTATGTTTGACTGTGGATGTGCTATTTTTATACCATTCATGGTTTGTGGTGAAAGTATTGACATTTCGTATGCTAGTTTAATACGAATGTTTACGTTATGTTTAAACCTTTTCAAATGGGAATGCATTGGACTTAATAAGTGACGGGTGGAGCCCGCTATAGCTCCTCGATGCATCGGTAGGTCTCATGAGACAAACTAGTGTCTTGGCACAAGGCCTTGGCAAAATCTTATTTGTAGTCTTGGCACGAGGCCTTGGCTATGTGGTTATGATAGTCTGGCATTATGCATTCCATCATTATGAAAGTGGTTATTGATATTGCATGTGATCATTCGACTAGTAGAATATCCATGTGAGTAAGTAAATGGCATTATTTCATTTTACCTTTGCCATTTTATGCTGAAGTTCAAGTTTAAAAGGCTTTTGTTTTAGTTATAAATTGCCTTAAGTGTTGATGCTCATTTATGAAAGCTTCTGCTATAATGTTATCCTTACTGAGCATCCGAGCTCACCCCTTTCAATGTTTTATTTTTTTTTCCCAGGATTATGAAGAAGTAATTTATGAATGACCTGCAGGGATAGTATGAGGGGATATGAAGACAAGATGTTTTTTTTATGATGTAATGTAAAAATTTATGGATGTATCTAGTTATTCCAAGGCTACTAAACTAATCGGTCTTTCGAGACTTGATCTTTCTCGTGATCATGCCAATGTTATGTAATTAATGCACCGACTCTGAGTAGCTGGGGTCGGGGCGTTACAGTTGGTATCAGAGGAAGTTTAGTACAAACCTTGGTAGCTAGATTTAGATAAACTCTGATTAGAGCACGTAGACCTAAGATGAACTTTGAGGATTAGTATAAAAAAAACTTCCTAGAATTTTGGTATTGTAAAGATTTTGTGAGTTTTCCGAGCAATACATCCCTGTCTGGATACGAGCAGGTAGAGGCAGCTCTGGCACAGATGTACCTAGGGATAAAACCCGAAAACACCGCTTTGAGCTAGACTCGAACGGGAACTGGTGCACGACAACGGGCCTTGCTGCACTCTTGGTTACGACACTCCCGGGGGATATGCTTAGGATAATTTACATTTTCTTTACAAACCGATTTAAGTAATATATACATAAGATGAGAGAAAATGACCTTGGTTAATCCTAATATGTTTCAAATTGAGAATATGGTGACATTTTAATCTCTAAATGATTTTACGACTACTATTACTCACACAATGCCTTCTGGTTTTAGTCAATGGCTGGATTCCAAGGAAGTCATAGTGACTTTGAGAATGATGTACAAGTTGGGAACAGTGGTGGCAATGAGCAACAAAATGGAATGTTGATAGGCGTGAAAGATATCGTCTTTATGCCAAATCAGTTTTCCAAAAATATGATCAACAACATATATATTAACCAACTCCCAGACTCAACAAGGAAGATAAAGGTGATAAATGATAAGATCTCCAGCAATGGAGACCATGGAGAAAAGAAACCTCAATTTTCATCATGCAGGAATTGTGGAAAGAGACACCCAGGAAAGTGTCTCAATGGGACAACGAAATGTTTTACGTGCGGGAAGGAAGGACATAAAGTGAAGAATTGCCGAAGAAAAATGAAGAGTACTATGGAAGAAGATAAAAATGGTCCCAAGAGTCCATTTACAGTCATTTGTCGTAAATGTAGGGGACCTGGCCATTACCCGAGTGAATGTCCTATTTTATAGGATATTTTCTTGGTCAAAGAAGAAGCTATGTGGAAATAAATGGCTGGAGAAAAATTTAAAAAGTATTAGCACTCCTTGTTGATGGGTTTGCTTTGGAATAATTTTCTCTTGAATTTGTAACCCCGCAGTTTGCCATGTGAGAATGATATTTGAGGAAGAATTGTCTCTTCTCTTGTGGATATAGGTATAAATAACCATTTGGTTTTATATGATCATTGGGGTTTGAGAAAATGATAAGTTATTATAATTTGGGATGAAAATGCAAAGTATGATATAACATTTGTGGTTAAATTATGTTATTTTGAGGAATTTATCTCATTTTGGTAATATTATAAAATATAGTTTTTGAAAAAGGACAACACGTAGACCGTGTGACAACCCATCGCGTCGGACAAAGCCGTGGGAATCGAACCCACAACCAAAGTGCGATTGGGATTTATCGCCTACCACTGGACTACGTGAAGTCCCTGGTTAGTGTGACTATTTTTTTTAAATGATTTTATTGATCAATAATAAGATGATTTGGGTTCTTATGTCTTATCAAATTAATACCCTTGGTATAGGAAAATGATTTGGTGATTAAGTGATAAATGTTATTTTGGAAGATGTTCGTTTTGTTAGGAACACTATATGCCCAAGGAAAATAGAATACAATGAGGTTTCATTTGTAGAGTAATGGTGGATTTTTATCTACATTTTTATTGTTGATTTATAGTGATTTGGGTTATTTATGGAAATGATTAACCTATAACAGAGAATATGTGATGATTACTTTTAAGTATGTGACTTTAAGAGTATTTGATGTAATTTGGAGATACAATGTAACATGGGAGACTACATAATCAAATTCTTCTATGTTTTGGGTTTCAATATTAGTTTGGATTATATTAAAGGATTTTAAGGACAATTGGTTATTGAATGGTATCTATTTAACTTTGGGGTATTGTTGGTTTAATTTTAGAAATTAAGATTAGTGCATATTTATCTCAATAAATATCCTTTTGGGGGGTCATTAGATCATTCAATAACCATTTTGGTTTTGATTAATATATGGTTTATCCTGCATGGATCATGTGATTCTATAGAAGTTTATTCTAGCTCTTCCAGTGTGACCAAGTCTTCTTGAATACTCATCGTTTAAAAAAAAAATTGAGTTAGTGGTGGAAATTTATTAAAGAATGAAAATCTACTTAAAATTTAAGTATATCTCATAATGTTCTTAGCCAATCTCATAAATAAAATCCCCAACATTAATAAAAGAAACATAGAACAAAAATGTTGTCCTAGATGGTACCTTAAATCATCACAAATTTATGGCTTTGGGATTTTTGGCCTTTTCATAGCCATGTTCTCTACCACTCTCCATCAGATAATTGATGGTTAGATTTCTCCTCCATATCCATATTTTCCTTCATGGAACCCTAGTATGTGTTATTTTCGGTAATCTTCATACTTTCGACTCTTTATTTTAAATAGAGGCCTCATTAATTCATTTTTCGATGTGGGATTTCAACTAAGATATTTTGAAACGTCAAAAATGTGTTATCCTAATACCCTATGTTTTGTTGAACCGATGGTATTTCAAATCATCATAGATTGATGATTATAAGGACCTTAATTTTACACTTGTTTGTGATTGATGACCTCAATCACCACCTATAAATATTTACGTTTTTCCTCCAATTATATGTCTCTAGTTGCCACCAATGTTCTCCTAATCGAGATCATAATTTGGTGGTGACCCTTTGATTTCTCTTTTTCTCATATTAAGACTAAATTTTAGTAACCCAAATTCCTATGTGGGTTTTCCCACAAATATATTATCTATTTTCAACCTTTTTTTTTCGAAGAACAATTTCAAATTGCGAGGACGCAATTTATTGAAGGAGGGGAGAATGTAACACCCCAAGATTTAATAGTGTGTTATTTCTTCAAAATAATTCAATAACTTTCACTACATGCAACACCATGTTCAAGCACACCATGACTTACCAAACAAGCCGTTCAAAAGTGGTTATGAATAGTATTAGATAAATTTTAATGTTTATATAATCCTTATAATTTTAGAATCCATATTATGAGTTTCTTAGATATAATGCAAGAACAAATTCATTTTCAGTATTGCACTTTTATCAAATTTAATAGTGAACCCTTTTTAAATACTATATTTTAAACTTTTTGACTAAATGGGGACATCAAAAATTTAAAATGAAACATCCCAAGCTTCCACGGTACGCTTTCTTTGAATAAAACAGTAGCGTGTGTTGTACGCAACCTTGAGTTTTAACACACACCACAACCAATCAAACTAGCCGTTATGAATAGTAATACCTAATTTTTGAAATTATATATATTTTATATTTAAAAATGGACTTCATTTTTGGATTCGGAATATCGAAATTATCCTAGGGTGAAATTTTGGTACTTTTCGGATAACTTTTATATTTTGATGAATAGTGAAAATTACTAAATTTTAATTAAAAACAACTTTTTTAATCAAAATAATTAATAGTGATAAATTATGAATTTGAGTGGTTTTAAAGTATATTTAGAATATATTTTTACCATTTAATATAATGTTGGTCATTGGACATAATTTTACAATTAAACCGAACATAAACGAGTGTCAATCTTTTGATAGTTATTATCTCTTAAAAACACGCTTTTTGTTTTGACAGCGGGATTTAATTTTAAATTAATTTCTGCCACTTCTGTGTTTTGAATTTAGGAAAATGGATTCCATATTTGGAATCAGGATGTTAAAATTGTGTAAATAGGTAACTTTTATTTTTAGACATTTTGAATAATTACTGCGGTAAATATTTTATTTACCATGGTTAAGGGTAAATCCGGTAAATAAGGGTTAAAAAAAATAATATTATAATAATACTAAATTACCCTAAAACGTGTCTTAACCCTATTGGTTGATACATGGTCGACCATGGGAATCTTTGGGTCTATTTTGGGACCCCATGGATCCACTTGTAAGTGATAATGACACTTTATTTTAATTTAGTTAAAATGAATACAAAAATGACACAAGCATATATCTTTTAGAACAACAATTGTTACATAGGGTTATATATGTTGGATTTTAGATTATAAATATTCATTAGAAAGCTAAAAAGATTTTCTACATAATGATATTTTATTTATAATTTTTAGACATTAAATAATTTATTTTATTTATGACACAATGATGATGCAGTAATTACTATAATAGTGAAAAATTAAAATAATTGATATTATAAACACCCAAATAAATATAATATGAAACTTTTAATGAATTAAACTAATTTTATAGGATAATATGATATATTAGGATTGATTTAATTGACTTTGTTCGAAGTAATCAATCTGTTATAAGTTTCACAAAAATCAACTATTGAATAGTGTCAAAATTGACATAAAAGAGTTCTTAAAACAAATATTATATTATTAATTGATATTAAATTCCTAAAAATCTAAGGTTCGGCCAAGAGACTTATATTATGATAGGTTAATAATTAATGGACCACTTGGGGGTCGCTTGGATGTATATAGTAAGTTTATTAACCATATTATATAAAAATACAAAGAGACATTGTAAAAGTGAAACTAATTAACTTAGAGTTAATACTTAAAGATAAGGTTAATATAAGTACCCAAACCTGTCTAAATTCTATTGGATGAGTTGTTTTCGACCTATCCCCACCTCATCCTTTGAATAGTCAACTTTGGAGCCTTTGGAAACCGAATATGAATTTATTATAAATTAATATTTCTAGCTTTTCCAAAGGTGCCCCTCACCCCTCTTATAAAAGGGCACTCCTCCTTCTCATTTCCTCACACCTCTCAAGCCACTTGGCTCGTCCAAACTCTGCCCAACTAAGCTCCCCACATCCCTATCCTCCTCCTTGAAGCTTCCCCTTAGGCATAAAGCATTTCAAGAAGTCCTTTGGTTCCAACCAAAGTGAGTTACCTAAATTAAAGGTAACAATTTCTCTTAAAGTATTTTCATTTATTTTGCTTCTCCAACCCCCAAAATCTTTTTATTTCCTTTATTTTATAACAACACCAGTATCCTCAATATACTAGGATGTTGTTATAAGAAGGATTCAAACTACACATTCACACAACTCCATCTAATGGATGATGAACATAATGTTTCTGTGGATGGCAAACTAACGCCTCACGAAACGATGATTGTTCAAATACATCTTACCGCCTCTCATGGTGGCCATTAGGATGGCACTGTAATTAAATATGATATTAATGATATATATTCTATATATAAGCTTCTGTAATTCCATTTTATTTCATACCATTATTCGTTTCATGTTGTATATACATACGATAATTTCATTTGAGGAAGTGCGGACTACCGCCCCCTTAAAATGATATGACTCGTTCATACCACACATGGAACGTATAAAGGATGGTGTAAATGAACTTAAGTAACATATATAAAATATTATATTATACTGGAATAGTAATATACCTATGTATAATTTGGATTCGATTCTTTTAAAATAAAAATTAAATGGAAGTAGCGTTCGTGCGTACGTACGGACTACCGTCTCCACGAACGCGATGAGATTCATTCTCCATCGTATAATTTGATGATTTAAAAATGATGTTTAAGAACTTGATACCATTCTGGATATGAATAATATACATCCCATTAATAACAAATATGTCTCACATAACAAAGAATATAAAGTAAAATGAACCCGTTAACACCCGAAATGACGATAATTCTAAAATATTATTAACAAATCAATGATAAAAGATCATATATGATGTCATATTAAAGTAAATGATTCTTTTATTATTCAATAACAATTATTTCACCATTATACAGGAGGTAAACCTACCATCGACCAAGGAAAAAGTACAATGTAAGGGTTTTCTTATCTCACTTTTAATTCCGTGAGAATTCCATTGATCACCACTTAATTATTGCATGTGGTGTATGTGTACTGCCCATGATCGTATTCATTGTGTAATATACTTTAATTTATGGGTATTTACATCATCATGGTATGATACTTCTTTCATGGGTGTATGTTTCGTAAGTTACCTAATCGATAAGGGAATTTGAGATTTCAATTTCCACTCATTTGGCTTTACACATATTTCATTGATTATATTACCCCAAGATTATGTGTGGAATCACTATTCATTTGATTATGTCATAATTTCCACTCCCCTTCCTGTGGATAGAAGTTTGATACACATAATCACTCCATTGGTAATTCTCAAGTCATTGATATGAATTTGGTAAGAGTAATTCTCCATTTGTTGAGTTAAACATCCAATTCGTTGGTATTGTTTTTTTACAAGAATATGTGTGAATGTCCTTTGATTGTTTTACACTGAATATCCAATCATATTTAGTGTATTTATATTTGTCACACATAATTATGTCATTGATTTATCCTTAACCTAAGGATACAACCTTTTTGAGAAATTTCATCTCAATTTACATTCCATTGAGACTTCTTTGATGATATACACCAAATCACTTCTATGTGGTGTATATAATGTACTTTGACATAGTATATCATGAATTCCTTTATTCTCATGATATTACAATGTTTTGATTACCTCAATTATTTGTATTCAAGTGTCTCTCTTTTGGTTAGAAACTCTAACCAAAATACCATTTTAAAATGTTTTAAAGAATTATTCTTCTAAATCATGCTCATTAATGTCCATATTTTAAAAATGGTTTTAAGGATTTATTTATATGGACATTAAAGTTTTAAAATTAAAACTCCTTTTAAAAGTTTCAAAGTGGTATGGGACACTTTGATTCAAAAATATACTTTTAAATGGCTTCTTGACAAATAGTATGACTTTTAAATGTTTTCAAGAAAAGGGGGATATTTCTCTCAAATAGTTTTGATGATTATTTTCATCTATGTCAACATCCTTCATTATTATTTATTGAGGTTAATGTGACACAATACAATCTTCCATATTGTATCGAATGAATTATGTTTGACTGTGGATGTGCTATTTTTATACCATTCATGGTTTGTGGTGAAAGTATTGACATTTCGTATGCTAGTTTAATATGAATGTTTACGTTATGTTTAAACCTTTTCATATGGGAATGCATTGGACTTAATAAGTGACGGGTGGAGCCCGCTATAGCTCCTCGATGCATCGGTAGGTCTCATGAGACAAACTAGTGTCTTGGCACAAGGCCTTGGCAAAATCTTATTTGTAGTCTTGGCACGAGGCCTTGGCTATGTGGTTATGATAGTCTGGCATTATGCATTCCATCATTATGAAAGTGGTTATTGATATTGCATGTGATCATTCGACTAGTAGAATATCCATGTGAGTAAGTAAATGGCATTATTTCATTTTACCTTTTCCATTTTATGCTGAAGTTCAAGTTTAAAAGGCTTTTGTTTTAGTTATAAATTGCCTTAAGTGTTGATGCTCATTTATGAAAGCTTCTGCTATAATGTTATCCTTACTGAGCATCCGAGCTCACCCCTTTCAATGTTTTATTTTTTTTCCCAGGATTATGAAGAAGTAATTTATGAATGACCTGCAGGGATAGTATGAGGGGATATGAAGACAAGATGTTTTTTTTATGATGTAATGTAAAAATTTATGGATGTATCTAGTTATTCCAAGGCTACTAAACTAATCGGTCTTTCGAGACTTGATCTTTCTCGTGATCATGCCAATGTTATGTAATTAATGCACCGACTCTGAGTAGCTGGGGTCGGGGCGTTACATCTAGTGTATGTAGCTTCCTGTTCCTTGATCATGTGTGGGAAACTCATGCTCTGGGGAATATTCATCATCGAAGAAGGGTTAAAACATGTGTATCACATTGAAATAACTAAATATGGCTCTTTATATAACATGTGTTCCATTTGGTAGGGTGGTTCCCATGTTGTAGATGTTTCATGGAAGAAGTCAATAAGGGTCAAAGCTTATGTTGTAGTAGAATATGAATCTTCATCTTTTGTTTCTTCCTACTTTCTATGGCCGCACTTTCCTTTGGGAGGTATATTTGATGTTTTCTTCTTGGTTGGTGGAGATATTTTGGGTCTACAAAGCTATTCTCTTAGGGTGGAATAAGCCTGGTCAAATGTTTTTTGAGTCATCCAGTTATCAAACTTTCACACATGCTAGGATGAAACTTCATTCCAATCATCCTCTACTTCTAACTAGGTAATAGTTATTCAAGCCACATTCCTTGAGAAGTTATATAACACCAATTTTATAGAATTGACTATACCTTGAAGGACATCTTTGAAGAGGAATATGTCCTTGATATTATGACCCAACCTTTTGTGGAAAGGACAGTAGTTGGGATTTTCAGTGAGGTTAACCTTATCAGGGCCTCCTAGGATTTTCTAGCATGATCATAATGTTATCCATGGCTTCCAAGAAATAATTGAAGATTTTTTCATTTTGAAATGAGTATGATTTATTCATCCTTTCTTGAAATCCTAAGAGACCCTTATTTCTCAGTGCTTTAGGATGAGGGTGATTCTGTGGTTTTCACTATGCGACAAGAGGTGTTGGGTTGTTTGGAACCTACTTGGTTGGTTGGATAGGAACTGTTTCTAGCTTGGGAGTGAAAACTTGAGATTCTTCTTTTCCTGACATTTTCCCTTGTGTTTCAGGCACAAGTTGAGGTTTGGATCATGTTCGTTGAATGGCGTCTTTGAGAAAGTATGCTCATTTTAAGAACTCACATAACCCACCTAGATAATTAATTAGGATTAGAGATGTCTGCAACTCATCTCAAATATTTTTGGTATAGAGTTCCAACAGCTTCTCTTGTGAGAGAGGGATGCTGAGTGAATAGGTTAAACCTGTCCTTCTCATTATGAAGTCAGAAACCATCTCATTTTCACATTTATTATAGTATTTTAAGTCTAATATCATTATTTTACTCAATATAGAACTGAATTGATAAATGAACTTACAAAGAAGGTCTTCCAATCCTTTAATAGATCCTATTGGTAGGCTGGTATACCAAACAAAGGCTAGACCTATCAAATTTTATATAAAACACCTTAGCTTTGTTGCCTCCTTTTGATCTCAAGGGCACAAAATTGGCCCAAATTGGTATATGAAGTGTTTGATAAGCTTCTCGGGGTTTCCTTCACCATGAAAGGTAGAGAAGTTAGGATTTTAGAAATTGGGTGGAGGCATAGTGTCATTCATTCATTCAAGGTATATATTTCTCTCTATATTCATAGGTGTGAATCCCCCTCCCATGCATTATATTCAAATATCTAGGGACTCAATGACATTATGAAACCCTAGGGGGACTACTATATGAGGTGTCTCCCATATGCAGGGAGTGGGCAGGGGTTTATTAGGTGACCCATCTTTTTCTCCCACTTATTTTGGATTCTTCCCAAGACTAAATGATTTCCATAAAGAAGAGAGGATGTCCCCACAATATAGGGAAGTCGTGATCAATTTTGACTTCCTCATTTATGTAGATCGGCTGATTAGATCCAAATCTAGCCTAATGCTCAGATACTACTCTTGCTGGAGGATCATTTATGTGATGGTGAACATTTATCTCTACCTAAAGACAATACCCAATGGTAATATTTCCCCTAAGTATGTCCTCATTGAGTTACCTGAGAGCTCATATCTCACTCTCATATTGTGAAAACGTTTACTCTATGGTAGGAAACTCAAATCTTCTAGAAGGTGACTAGGATATAGCTGTACATTTCCCTTTTTTCTTTGGACGTTTTCTTCCAAGGAGTTGGTAAATTTTTATTAGGAGGTTCTATATTTTAGAGCCTTCTTTGGTTATGAGTGAATGCATCCTCATATAGTGAATCTAAATAAACCTCCTCTTAGGGCATGCTTTCTGTATTTCAACCCTATACATTTAGGTTTGGATCCAAAATGTCTTCCATATTGAAAATAATGACATTCACAGAGGTATATCAATCATTGGTGGTTGTTCCAATAATTTTGACCTGACAAGATGATTTTGCACTACCTTTCTCACAATCTGTATTCTAACCCTTGGCCATATTGGTCCGTTTGGGCTTGCGACTCCAACCGGGTCTAATTTCCTTCACTGTAGTTTCCTCCCCTCATAGTCTATAAACAACTACCATAAGTGAGTTTTTGATATTGATTCTCGAATGATCCCTGACCAGAAGAGGTTTGTATCATGGTGAGAGGAAAAGGTGGGACACCAAGCATTTATTTCTCCCTCCAAATATGGAGAAGAATAATTATCTCTATGGAGATGATGATTATGAAAATACCCCCATCCCTATGGGATGAGGGTTATTTGAGGCTACAAGTGGCATTGATTCATCCTATGGTTGTGGATCCAATGACTCAAATAAAAGATTTGATGACTCCCGTGATGGAAAAAAAGATATAAATTCCCCTATACCCATAGGTTCGGGTTGATATGGAATCAACATTGTTTTCCCAAGTCCCTCTTGGGGGATGATAAACTGGGTGATGGTGGTTGAAATAAAATTCCCCCCAGCCTAGTGGGATTGGGTTTCCTAGCAGCTACTGCCGATGTGTACCAAATCCTCTTGAGAATTGACAATCTGAGTGGTGGATGCAGTGGTAGAAATTCCCTCAGCCCGATGAGTATGATCTGCTCCTGTTCGGATAATATGGAAGATTCTACTATGACTCATTCGATGTTGTTTAGTTATGCTCACATAGGATCTGAGTGTGATGTTATCCCATGATGAGAACCATTCTTCACAGGAAGTTGTCTGGGCGATCACATATTTGGTCTCCCTGTCTAAAATGAATTTCTATTGGTTTGAGGTGTCTATGTTGAAATCCTATTGGCTATCCTCTCTCCCAGTTTGTGATGTATGTTCACTGTTGAAGTGGTAAATTTCTATTGAAGTGACCAAATGGCCTGAGCATTACCTGGTCCCCTGATTTCACTAGTGGCTATAACTTTAAATAATTCCATATCCGAGGGGTTCTACTATTTTAGGGGTGTGGTAAAGTGTAACTCTATATGCTATCCCCATCCTCAAATACATATGCATGCCATGGATTTATAGATCAGCTGCCAAAGAATTGTGATGAAATGGTGGAAATTGTGTTACATATTTGTGCTTTGCTTTTCAGGTTTTGGATACCAAACCATGGAGATATAAACCTGATATAGAAGAAAAAAGAGTATCATTATAGTATGAATATGAAACTCAAATCTGGGATAAGGGTGGTTTCTAGCCTTAAGCCTCTAATGATCATCCAACATATTTTTTCATATATGAGGAATGCACTCCTTTTCCATCTCATTTGGGATCTAATAATTAGAAGTAGAAAGGGTACATAACATGATGGGGGGGGGGGGTTTCAACTAAATCTCTCCATATGTTAATGTTAGGCACCTCTTCATCAGACTTAAATTCCTCCATCTGGTCAAACCATAGAAAATGATTCTAACGATCATCTATTGATGAGAGTGGAGTGTTGCTGGATGTTGATGGGGGAACTATATACCATTGACCCTGATGTTTCAAGAACCTCTCTATATAAAGGTGTTATAGTTTTGGATGAATCTCTATATGGATATTTCTAGGAAAGGGGATGATTTCATTGTTTATGGGAGATATCACCATGGGGAGTTTGACTACGATGGATGTCAGTAGAAGAGTCCTTGTGATCCATCTACATACAATCATAAGGAGGACTATTGCGGTAATGACCATATTATGCTTTAGTGGAAGAGTTAACAGACCCTTGTGGTGATGATAATGTGTCTCAAATGACCCTAAGGAAATTGGCATTGAGAATATTTGAAATATGGGTCATGTTCTGCATCATGGTTGGAGTATGCTGGCCTGCCTGTTGGGACTGTGTGGGGATATGAGTTTACTATATAATGTTTGTCAGAACTTGATTATAACCATATGGTACTATGGGAATATGGTCCCATTGTTGAGAAACTTCTAGATTATTCCATTTAGTTTCTAATTATTGATAGGAATATGAGCCATTACTAAAGAATTTTCCATTATTACTAGGTTATCTATAGTCAGTATTGAAATATGAGCCCAATCCTGATACTTTAGGATATATTGATGGTCTTTATTGGTAGGGATATGATCCTTCCCCAAGGAATGAGCCACTTTCACCTATTGATAACCAATTAGAATATTAATATGAGCATGGTACTAATATAAATCCCCCACTAGAATATACCGATGGAACTATAGAATGGGAGAAGGGATATGAGAATACTTCTGTATTTATTGGGAATGATGCTGGTGTAGTCATTCATAAGAGGAAGTTGGAATATGTTCCCAGCTTCCGTGATCTACAAGAATATGAGTGGTAGATTCACTGATATAAATATGAGTCACTCCTAAGGCTTGTTAAAATCTCACTTGGTCATCCCTATCTAGAATGGGTATATGTTCCTGATCCTAGGCCTTTGGAGTATGTCTATGGACTTCTTCGATTGGAATATGAGCCTGTCCTGAGGCTTGTTCCCCTCTCAATTGGTTATCCCCAGTGAGAACGAGAATATGAGCCTGATCTTGGGCCTTTAAAATATTCCAATAGACTTTTTCAAGAGATATATTCCCCTATCCTGAGGCATGTGATACTCTCACTTGGTAAGCCTTGATTGGAAAAAGAATACGAGTCTGGTCTGACACTTCCACTTTTATCATAATCTGCTAATAATCCTCTTGTATGGGAGAAATAATGTGTTATTGCTCCGGTATAGACACCTGTTCATGATGATTAGAGTGTTGAGTTGTCCTGAATGTTGGGACAATAATATGAACCTGTCGCTTTATCTATAACTATGAAGGAATATGCTAGTGGAATTTTTCAAATGTTGCTAAAATATATTGTATTTTAAACAAAGTCTGTGTAGGAATATAATCTTGCACATTTTCTATATCCATTATACACTGAAATATGTCTTCTATTGTATAGTGAATATTCACCCACTTCTTTCCTCCTTATTCCATCGAAATATACCAATGGAATTCATGCATGGGGGTAGAGATATGTTCCTCCCCCATGTCTGCAGTGGGAATATTCTCAAAAGAATATTCTGAGTGAGTAGGGGTATGAGTCTGCTTGTTGTTTCCTATCAGAATATGCTGGGAGGATTCATCAATAAGAGTGGGTATATAATCCATATTATGTATAACCATTTTATTCCTCCCCTGATGAGCCTTCCTTGTTTCCCGTGCATGGGTGTCATAGGCAGTAGTGTGTTGGGTGGTACCCTCAGCAGGCGACTGGGGGGTACTGATGGGATGATGCTAGTGATGGTGGTTGATAGATGCCCTCCTTGATAGCAGAAAAACTATAAGGGAGCCATATTTAAATTCCAAATCCAACTTTATTATCTATTTAAGGTTGAAGTTGGCACACTCTAATGACAATCTCCTGAATTTGGTGGTTTTGGTGATGAGGGCCACCGACCTAGCTATAGTTTTCCATGGGAAACATGCAATTTTTGGTTTTCATGCTTGGAGAACACATAAAATGCTTTCAGGTTTTGGATTGTATCACATTGGTGGTACTCCCAGACCATGGCATTCTCCACCTAATGTTGGAGCCGTTGAGCAAGGGAGATCTTTTTGTGACCCGCATAGGTTGCAATTGTATGTGATTTACTAGAAAAATTGCTGGATGAAGAATACATCATCTCATATTTGGATTATAGTGATGAGAGTATTTTATTCCATCACAAAATAAAAAAGGAACAAGGTCATTGATTAGTGAAATATTTTAGGCATGATCTGCTCAATAAGATATGCAAGGTTAATACAATTTCCTTGTTATTCCTGATCCATCCATTTTTCTCATTTGGACTTGTCAGAATGAGGATGAATTTTTATGAGAATTATAGTTATAGATTATTATCTATTGGATCATTATTTTCTTACTAATTTTTTTGCTAGATATGTAAAATAAAGTGGCCGGATGCATGATTCACCAATCATTCTATTTCTTGAAAGATTCATGTAGATTTCACCATGATTTTTTTCATATGTTGTGTAGAAAAAATGGATAGAAGGATAATAACCAATAACTTTTTATTTCATAGATTCACCTTAGGTTTACCATTTCTATTTCTATGAGAAATATATGACTAGAGGAACCCTTGTTGAGGTGGGTTCAATCGGGATTGATGGCTGATTGTGGGGGGTTTGATTTCTTGCAGAATCATAAACATAAGGTCATTGTTGTTCATAATGGGAAATCTTAATAGTTACCTCATCCAGAACTAGGTATGGACATACTTTCCAAAGGTAGGTGGTCACTTGGTGTTTCAAAACCAATGACACTTAGAGACTCACATTGGTCAAGAGGATGGGAGGTCAGGCTCATCGCACCCTTATGGGGGGAATTTCTGTATACTATGAGATTCTCTTATAGATTTAAGATATTTTCTTGAATATCTTCATAATCAGGATATCAGAGTAGTTACCCTAACAAAATTATTATTGGATAAATCTACTTATATAAAAAAGGGTTCTCATTGATGAATAAAGGAAATGGGATCTTATTAATCATCATCATCATCATTATTAAATTTATTCCAAAGAACCAAGTACAAAGCAATGGGCAAGGAGGCAAGGAGGAAAGGGCCCCCTCCCTATGGGGACATAAAATAGTAAAGGCCAAGAGAATCACATTGGATCAAATTGACGCCTTCTATTTTAAGAGAGGTAATGTTAGGGAGACATCTGACACTGGAGCCGTGCTCTGCCATCATAGCCAAGTGATCCGAGACCTTGTTACCCTCCCGCCATGTATGGGTAACCTTGATGTTATGGTTGAGAAAAGCTTTGCATCTTCTGATGGTATACTCAATCGACCAAGGGATGGATCTAGTGCCATAAAGGGAGTCATGTAGAATCATCGAGTCTGTTTCCACCTGCGTGAGCACCAGGTTTCTCTGTTTACATAGGGTTAGGCCGGTAAGATCTGCATTCGCCTCTGCCTATATTGGGGTGCCGCTACCATAATATGCAGTGAAAGCAAGGAAGACAATTCCCCCTGCATCCCGAACCACTCCTCCTCCCCACGTGTCACCCAAGATACAGGACCCATCAGTGTTCAATTTGAGGCCATTGATGGGGGGGGGGCACCAACTGATCCATCTTCCCCGATCAAGTGGTCCCGAAGTGCCAGAATGGAGAAACCTCAGGGACGGGGCTTCCCGCCAGTTTCTTAAGAACATAGACAAGTCCACCAGTAGACTCTTCTTCCTCATAATGATGGCCCTGTCAGTGGAAGAAATCCCCTCATACCTATCCTGGTTCTTGGCCTTCCATAAACACCAACAGCCGACATTAAGGATCACCGCCCGAGCCGAACTCTCCAGTCCCGAGTTCATCACCCCCTGCAACCAGTTGTCCAGGAATGAATCCGAACTTGTGACCGCGACATGGATGGCAGTAAGGGAGCCAAATAACTTCCACACGTTCTGAGCCCATTCACCTTAAAAAAAGTGTGGTCTGCACTCTCTTCATGTTTTCCCTTGCAGCAATGACAGCAGGAGGCCAGGTTGATCCCCACTTTCTTGATGTTGTCGTCAGTAGGAAGCGCTTTGTTCCAGAGCCTCCAAACAAGGAATACATACTTACCTGGGATCCCCTTAACCCATGTTATCGCGTTCCATTTTTTATTAGGCTCCGAACTAGGGGATAGCTTTCGGAAGTCTTTCAGCTTGAAGTTCCCCAACCTCAACGGGGTGAACACACATCTGTCAGGCTCTGTGTTGAGGGTGATCGCCTCAAAGATAGCAAGTTGATCATTATCTAGCACTGCCTTAGTGAAAGGTTGATGCAGACTTTCCTCATGAAATGAGATAAGAGGGTCTGGGCACCCCGGATATCTGATCACCGAGCCATCCCAATTATAGGACCAAAATAGGATATTCCCCTCCCCCACCATCCATTGAGCATGCTGATGAAGCTTCTGGATGAGAGGGAAAATTCATTCCCAAAAGGTAGATCTCTAGGTGATAGTTCCATCCATATTATAGTTGTAGTTTTGATCCATAGTGTTACCCCACAAGTTACGTTCCTCAATGACTTCCCATGCGAGTTTCGCATTCATGCAGGTGACCATGCCACCCATGCTTCGCACATTGATCCCCCCATCATGGAAAGGGTGGTCCATCCTCACCCAAGAGACCCAATGCCACTTGATTTCAGACAGTGAGTCCCAAATGAAACCATCCATCACCTTGTCAATAGTTTTGATCACTCCTTTCAGCACGGAGGTGGAAACCAGAGCATGCACCGGGACAACAGATAGGACACTGTTAACCAAGGCGATGCACCCCCCAAAGGACAAGAGGTGGTTCTTCCAGTAGAGAACTCGTCCCATGACCTTACTCACCACAAGGTCGAAGTCCCGTATACGCAAGCGGCCCAAAGAAATGGGGGTGCCGAGATAGACCAGGGGAAACATACCCTGTTTCATGTCCATTTTGTTGCAGATTTGGTTGGCCCGGGAAGAAGAACACCTTTTAGAGATGTAAAGATTACTCTTGGAGTTGTTGATAAGATGCCCGCTCCAAAAATAGTACTCCTTAAGGATCCTCTTGATTCCCTATGCTGACCTCTTGCCTGAATTAGAGAAGATTATGGTATCGTTCGCAAACATCAAATGGGATATGGGCTGCATACTCTATTTTCTCCTAAAAGGCATGATCCTACTGCTCATGATCCCGATATTGAGAAGACTACATAAAGTATCTTTCATGATGATGAATAGGCTATGAGAGATCAGATATCCCTGACGGAGACTGTGGACCACCTTAAATAATCCTTTTGATTTCCCCAAGAAGGTGAAATTCATCCATGTGGAGCTGAAGCACCTAAACAGGATATCCACAGCCCTTGGAGACATTCCCATGCTGGCCAGGACCCTGTTCATGAACCCCCATTCGACTATATCGTATGCCTTACTCATGTCGAGCTTCACTGCCATGTTTGAACCATGAGTTTTACAGTTGAGGTCCTTCAACATTTCATGAGCAAGAGCCATCACACCATGGATAGACCGTCCGCTCACAAATCCATGTTGTTCGATGGAGATCCATCATGCCAGCCGCGTGGGCAACCTCACATTAATTGTGCCTTCCAGGATCTTGTATGGAAAATTGCACATGCTAAAAGTCCTATATTGAGTTATAGGCGAGGGATATTTAACCTTTGGAATGAGAATGAGGGTCTTGGAACTCGCCACACTTGGCAAGTATCCCCCTCAGAAGAAGTCCTGAATGGAAGAGAAAATATCACCTTTGATCATCCCCCACACCTCTCTGTAGAAAGAACCTGGGAAATAATCTGGACTTGGCGCACTATCTGCATTCAACCTGAGCATAGCTGCATGGACTTCCTCCTCACCAGGAATCATCTCCAGCACCCCATTATCCTCCTGAGATACACAGGAGGGAATCGTATCCCACAACTCAGCATTTCCACTGGGGTACCCAGCATTCATCCTCGCATTCGGACCCGCGAGTAAGTCCTTGAGGAAGGATAAAGCCATACCTCCCATCTCCTCTCTGTCATCCATGTAGGATCCATCCTCGTGCATGATGTTGGGAGTGATAGGACGTCTTTTCTCCTTGATACATGCATGAAAATAAGCTGTATTCCTATCCCCCTCCTTCAACCATTTGATCCTTGCACACTCCCGAGCCCTTCGTTCTTGAACCAGGATCATCTCCGCTAAACTTCTCTTTTTATCCGCAAGGTCGGTGAACACCGACTCATCCCACAGGTCCTCTAGGATGCCTTCCATGTTATCGATATCCTTCTTGAGCTCTTCGAGATCCTGATCAGCAAGGGGGAGATCACCAGCCCATGTCTGGAGCTTCTGCTTTAATCTTCTGATCTTGTTATGAATCGCCACCCACGAGTTCCCTTGAACTGGTTCCATCTAGGACAAGCGGATCAGGTTAGGAAAGTCCGGGTTGTCAAACCAATGGGTGTGGAACCTGAAACTTTCATGTGTCCCCTGCCTGGACGACAGTTGCAACAACAGCGGAGAGTGGTCGGAGATGCCTCGCACCATATGTTTAACCTGTGAAATAGGAAATGTCGAGGTAGCCTTAAGATTCTCCAAGCAATGGTCAAGGCGGATCCAACATCCGTGGTCCCATTTTTGATTATTACACCATGTGAAGTGGTCCCTGGTGTACCCCAAATCCAACAATCCATTTCATTCCATGAACTGGGAGAAATCCATGCTAGCTCTGTGAGGGAAGGTGCCTCTTTATTTTTTCTCAGACGGCTCCACCATAATGTTAAATTCCCCACCGATGATCCAGGGTACCTCCCCTGGGTCAAACGCACTAAGATCCTGCCACAAGGCTTCCCTCTTTTTTTTGTCGCAACTACCATAAAAAAAGGTCACGATGATAGAAAGAGTACCCAACTTCACCCTCGTGGTCATGTATTGGTCACTCTCCTGAAGCAGGACCACCAAGACGTCCCTCTTCCAGAAAATCTAGATGTGTCGGTTGGCTGGGTCTGCATGCATAGACGCGTGCATGCTGATTTGGTGGGTAAACTGGTTGAGTCTGGATGGCACCTGTTTGCGTTCGAGAACTGAAGTGATCAAGACCCTTTTTTTCTTTATTTCTAACGTTAGGAATTCTGTTTTAATTCAGGCTCTAAGACCATGAGCGTTCCATATTATCAAGGGATAAATTAAGCATAGGGGGACCCGGAATTGACCCCAGGTTCCTTGGTCATCAGCTGACAGGAGGAAGAATACTCTTTGGTTCCATATAGGTCCTGTTTCGACCAAGAACGAGTATGAACCCCCGGGCTCAAGTCTAGGGTGGGAGAGGACGAGGGCCTCCGGGGAAGCGCCAGAAGCCGCTTCCTACGAACGCCGCTAGGTGGAGAGCAGACCTGGGATTGATGCGAACTCCGAGCTTCGGGGGAAGGAGGTTCCCCACACCGGGTATCCACCCCATCATCCTTAACAACAAACTCCACCTGGAAGGGAAGAGGGAGAGCCCCCGGATAGCCCCCCTTAACCGGTCCCGAAGGCAGAAGAAGCTGTTTCCCCCTCGGCCCGATAGGGAATAATAGGCTGGGGGGCCTCAGAACGAACTCCAGTAGGCAGCCTTCGGATCGAAGCAGGTGCGGACCGTGACCCGAGTCAAAGAGCTCTTCCAGCCATCCGGGGGAGGCCAGACTGATGTTAGGAGGCCATGCCAGCCCTAGGGAAGTAGATTCCACACCAATCCGAGGGAGAACTAGGCTCTGATCATCAGCAGGAGAGGGGGCCTCACGGGAGACCACCGTCGACGCTAAAGCGACCCCTTCTCCACCCTCAGGGAAAAGAGCAGAGTTCTTATGGACACATATGGGCGCTCTTCGATGGACACCTAGAAATCGAGACCTACACACTTGCAAGGAGTTCCCCTGGAGATGGCACAAGGGGAAAAACCTAGGGAACACTGGGAAAATCACATCCTAGGACCACTAAAAGAGGTCTTGAACCTTCAAGCGTAGGTTTTCCGGCGGAGGGGAAGATAGGTCAACCTCGACACAGATCTGTGCCACGACCAAGTCCTCACTATTACAAGTGTGGGAATCCATACATAGGAAACCACCTTGGGCATCCCCGATAGCCTGGAGGAGAGCCACGTTCTGAAAGGGAATGGGGATACCTAAGAGATGGATCCACACCGCGACCTTGTGACCCTCCTTTCCTGTATGGGCGTCCATGGACCAACACGAAAGGTTGAAATGCCAACGTCCAAAGCCTCAGGGGGCCCAACCCCAGGCATGGATGATGTCAGCTTCCGATTGAAACACCAAGCATAAAGAGAGGTGGTGGATGTCCGAAACGCGAGCCGGTGCCTACAGACCCCATGGCTCCACAAACCTCCTTAAGACCTGGATGGGAGGCTTCGCAGCACCAAAACAAGCCACAAGTGTCCATTTAATCTCCTCCATAGCCACTTCGAATGACGCCGTAGGAAACTCTAGGGACAGGCAGGAACCCACTCGCGATGCCCTTGGAGCCACCAGGGGGACCGCCGGGAAACATGGCCGTAGGGGTTCTCGCGACGGACCAACCAGGGATTCTTTGAAAGAGATCGGGGTGCCAAAGTGACCATGAGTAGATCCAGAGGACCCTGGTGGCTGAGATGGGCCAACATCCTTAGAGGATGGGATAAGGACAGCAGGCGCCACCACTGACGAAGGCACTGGGGGACGCCCCAATGCAAGAGCAACGAGAAAAAAATTTGAAAAAACCGGGGGCACATGAGGTGCGTACTACTGATTTGACATCCTTTCCTCTCCCCCCATTAAGATCATGGGTTTGGGAATACACTTCTTATCAATGAATCCATCAATTTGTATCCAAGGTTCTCCATAGACTTCCCCAATGATGGGTTGATACTTTATATACTGAAGCCATATAACCAAATGCTTCAGAATATGCTACCATATAGGGAGGCAATATAATATTCTGAGGAGGGGATTGAGCCATTCTGAAGTGTTCTAAAGATCCTAATTATTAAAGAAATCAAAACCCATCTTTTTTGTTAAACCCATGCAGTTTAATTTCACGCAGAGAGGACATATGTGTGGGTGATGAGGCACAAAATATTTAAACATGTTCCTCGAGGATATATCCAACCTATCTTAGTTATGGAAGGAATCAGAGTTATCATAGTTTTATCACACCCTTGGGACTCTCCCCAAGGTACATACCCTTATATGAGGGGTGTTCATATCATTCCACTCATAAGAGATTACATACTGGGATTTCCCAGGCTAGTGGAGATTCATGATGCCAATGAGATGTTCATTAATGCTCCCTAATACCACATGAGCTATGATCGGTGTGAGAAACAAGGGATTAGAAGTGATTAACCTCACGGGTGTGGATACTTATGTATTGGGACCACTCCTGGTTTATCATAGAAGCCATCACATGACCTGGATTTCTTATTTAGATGGTGTCTAATGATCCAAATAAATTGTGAAGGTGTCATCACAAGAGTTGGATGGAACATATATAGAGTGTTGTGAGATTTAGTGAGACATGTCTCAAAGGGTTTCTCATGTCTTAGATGACATTTCTGAAGGGAATCAAAATACGTGTTTGTATCGCCCAAATGGTGTCATGAGATCTAGTTCACATGCCTGGGTGCTACTGCAATACTCATCTGACATGAGTGGGTGCTATTATATGAGTCAATAAAAATATCTAAAGTACATCATGATACATGATATGCAAACCCATAGGGTTTCATGATACTGGAGTGACATGCCCTAGGGGTGATGTATTACTTGATTTGACATGTCCAAATGACTTCACATGATCCAAATAGTATGCCAAAGTAGTGTTTCATAATCTAGTCTAGAAGTTATGGTTCTATCACATGTATTGGATGATTTATGTGAATTTCATGAGGATCAACACATATTTCATCACTTTTGTCTCCTATTTATTGGTCTTTGTTTCAACCATTAAATCGAGAATGAATTAGATTTGACCTGTGTTATCTTATTTAAATTCTTGCGTGATCAAGCAGGTGTACGATATGTCATTTTCATGTTCTTACTTAAGTACTACACATGATTTATAAGTGATCACATGTAGTTACTATATATGTTTCATGGTATTTTTGGCTGTTTTCCCGTATCTTACCTGATGAGAAACTTACCAATCTCAAGATCCACTACTCTAAGAAATACTCTCTAGCAAAAATGTGAGGTTCTGAGAGTTCATCCTATTTGACGTGATAGTTAGTAGTCTAGTGAATTTTTCATGTTGTGATGGGGAATTTATAGGGCTCACCACCCCGGTTGTTCACCTCTTTGCACAACATATCTCACACAGATCTAGGCTGGAGTCAACAAAGGACTCTCACACCATGTGTCTTCATGAGTCTCTATTGTGGATCACTACAAGGTCATCACATTATTTTCTACAATTGTGAGAGTACTCCATCAATGTCTCCTTTATTTGATTACCATCAATTAATGGTGAATTTTTGAATCATGCAGCTATACCAAAGGAATTTCTTATTATTATTTTGACATGTCCAAAGCCTTCATGATATCAGGGTGCCTCTATATAATGACCCAACCATAACTTAAATATACATTACATTACCTTTTCGAAATACATAAAACATTAAAAAAATAGACACCCAAAGACCGTATTTGTTTAGTGACTTTGGAAACTTTGAGACATAAACACTAGTACATAAGTGAGCCACATTATCTCCCACTAGGTTATTCTTTACTAACACCCTTCTTAGACACAAAATCCCTAATACACATCTTCATAAACTGGGGAAGGAAACATAAAAAGGTACAATCTCAGATTCTAGGCAAGGGTAAAAAAGGGAGACATGTAAGAAGAAACATGAGCATAAGGGTATGAAAACATGATCCTGTAAAAATAAGATCATACCCTACATATAAACGATCATAAACTGGAATCATGACATAAATATTGATAGTTTATAAGACATGAATCATATGGAAATGAAGAACATAGTCCATAAAATCATAAAATTCGAATAAGACATTGAATTTGTGGAAAACCCATAATTATATAATATTATTTTCATATTATCCATAGAATCACTGCCAAGACCATCTTAGTAGTATGGTTTTACTCCCCATACCATATTGGTAGTCATGGTCCACTCTCATGTACATCTTAGAAACATGAGTTCACTCCTCATACCATATTGGTAGTCATGATTTACTCCCATGGCCATCTTAGTAGCATGATTTCACTCCTCATACCATCTTGGTATATATGGTTCACTCCCATGGATGTCTTAGTATTCAAGGTTCACTAAAAATACCATCTTTGTCTATCTCATGAGATATGAATCTTTACCCAATGCATTGGTGAGAGATATAGGTCCCACCCATATCATAATGAAATCATACATACATGTTCTAAAATATCATAAAAAATCATATCATAACCCATTAAATTAAATGGAGATCATAAAAAAGTAATCATATCTTAACCTATGGAAGAAAGAAATGTTTTATAATCCTTTCATCAAAGTATAAACCATGGAAAGAATCTGGTTTAAATAGCATATAACCTATGAAAGATAAATAGATTTCATGAACATTATGACATAAAATTTATACCATTCAAACAAATAATATAAATGAAAAAAATGAATCCTTTCCCCAAAATGTCATGAGTAACACCAACATATGTTATCGTAGATGGGAAATAATTTTGAAAGATATTTTAGAAAAACATCATTTGTAAATTATCCTTTTGCCTTTTAAAAATGAATTTTAAAATGTTAAACCTTTTGAAAATAATTTTCAGGGAAATAAACTTTAAAACTTATATAGGATGCATTGAAAACATTTTGAAAGATTTTTTTCCTTTTAAAACTTGTAGAAGAGATTGAAAACCTTTTGAAAACCACTTTCCTTAAAAAATAATTTGAAAACCTATAAAGAAATATTAAAAATGTTTTGAAAACCTATTTTTGACTATCAATTTTAAAAAAAATTCTTAAAAATTATACTTTTAAACATGTAAAGGATATTTCAAATAAATGACGATGGGTAAATCGGTATTTGTCGTACAAGGTAAAAATAATATTCCGTTCGCATAGTAAAAGGTTAGAAAAATTACTTGTTTGGAAAGTGACAAAAATATTACTTTTAAAACATTGTTAAATGAAAAAAGGGTAAAAATTTCTTTTAATGATCATAGGATATTAGTATAACATTCATGTAATCCCATTTTTGAAAGCATTGTTTTGAAAGAATAATGATTTTTGACTGAAGATAGAGGCAATGTCATATTCACTTAAAAATTTTTTCTTAATTATATTAAGTACCAAAGAGTGGAAAAAATGGTACTAATACATGAATAAATAAAGGCTAACCATAGAATAAGAAAATTCATAAGTGCTCTTGAAATATAGATCATATTATTTCATTAATAAAAATTTGACCATAAACAATCTTGATAAATAGTGATATTGTTTCAATAAACTCTTACCACATGGTAACTTTGAAGATTAATACCCATGTAGGAAAATGACTTTAAATGGAACATAAAATATCATGAAAAGAAAAAAATTCATGATTTAAAATTTCAAAGGTAGTTTATACACCACATATAAAAATATAGGTGTATAACATGGCATGTGTCTCAAAGAAGAAAAATTGAGACAAAATTACTTTATCGATTGAGTAACTTTTGAAACATAAACACATGAAAGAAATATCATAAAATAGTTATGTAAATACACATAGATTTAATTATAATAGGCATAGAATAAATTAAATGTAATTATATACACCACACAAAATAAGTGGGTGGTGAATAATGCATGCATCTCACAAAAATAAAGAGTGATGTGAAATTCACATACCTTGTGTCTTGAATCTCACCATACTCATTCAAAAATAATTTATAATAAATATATCATAGAACATTATTATTACTTCTAATACCATATATAGTTTTATTATGTATTTATATTACCCACTTTTTAACAATTCTATATTAAGGTTTCACTTCGAGTAATATTCTCTTTATTTTTTGAATGTGTCTTAATTTTTTATATATTTGGTCCTTATACTTATATAATGATTTAAATAATGTAAAAAATGATTTGAATATAATTTATATTCATTATATGTGTATTATTATAATCCATATAATATTGAAGTATAAAAAGTAATACACCTTTCATGGAGATGGTAGGTCGTACGTACTCATAAATGTTATTTCCGTTTAATTATCGTCTTGAAAGGAAAAAAGTAAAAGAAATATATATATATATATATATAATTATTAAATAATATTTATTATACCATATATATAATATATATTCACTAAACCCATCCTTAATACATTCCATGTAGTGTATGAACTAATCACATCGGTTTGCGGGGCAATAGTCCACACTTCCTCAAACATAATTACCGTATTATCATAAAATAAAATGTATAAATATATGTATAAAAAAGTATAAAAGAAGCTTAAATATATAATAAATATAATATATAACATATATAAACATTGTTTCAATAATAATTTCCACCATGATAGGTGGTAAAGGAAAAAATGAACAAATCATCGTTTAGTGAGGCGGTAGTTCACCATACACATAAACAATATGTTCGTTACCCATTAGATGGAATTATGTGTAAATGTTCGTTGAAACCTTATAACAAAAAAATAATATTATATTTATGATACTGGTGTTTTTAAAAAATTATAGAGTAAGAATATTTTAGGGAGTGGAGAAAGAAAATAATAGAAAGGAGTTTGAAGGAGGGTGTTACCTCTTAATCGGATAACTCATTTTGGTTTGCACTAAAGGGATTAATTGGAAGGATTTATGAAAAAGGAAGGTTAAAATTTGGAATTCATGGATTTTGGGGATGTATTGGGGGAATAATTTTGTCAAGAAAATGTGTCTTGATAGGTGTGAGGAAGTGGGAGGAAAGGATGCCTTTATAGTGGAAGAGGAGTGGCACTCCTGAAATATTTTTGAAAAAGGAAACCCCACCCACGTTTTTTTATTTTTAGTGAATCAAATATTGGTAAAAATTATAAAAAATGGAGTATAGGGTATAAATATGTTATTAAAATGGATTTTGGAAAATTTTATAGGTTGTTTTGGGCCTTAAGGTTATTGTTTAGTCCCTTATTAAGCATAATTTAACCTTAATTGTTGTAATTAAATTTAATTACTTTCAATAATATTTTTGGTCAAAAACTAAGTTGATATTATTAGATATTATAAATTATTATTATTCAAAATATTTAATAAAAATTTACAAATTCCAAACATATAGGTGGCATAAATTAATTTAAATTTAATCCTACAGATGGGACCACAATGCCGGGTTTTAAAGTAAAAACATTCAAAAGTTTGATAAGTTTTTATAACTAATTTCAAGGTGAAATTAATTAAAACAGCCTAAATTGAATAAATATATAAATTTTTTATCTAATTAAACATTAAAAACAATTAAAAATAGAATTTATCCTTATAAATAAATTATATGAAAAAGCTGTTTTGAGTAAAATTTTAGTATTTTTCACTATTCATTAAAAAATGAAACATCACAGAAAATACCAAAAATTCACCCAAACATAATTTTTATGTTTCTATTTCAAAAACGAAGTTTAATTTTATGTATAAAATTTATAAATGTTCCAAAATTTTTATTTAAAATAGTTTTTCTATCAAAATGCAATAAAACTTCCTTAATAGAAATATTGGGTTTTATGTTTTAAATTAGATTTATTCTTATCTTATGCTTATAAAATATATTGGATGAATATATTTTTTTTTAATTTTATATATAACATATATATTACATTAAAATTAATTAATAATTGTAATTAATTTAATTTATTTGGATTAAAATAACTTTTTGAGCATAATAATAGTTTTCTATAAAAACACTCCCTTTCCATTCAATTGGTTATTATATTCATTTTTAAATAATTTGTAACTAATTAATTAATTTTATATTTTGTGAATACTATATATTTGCATATGTTATTTAATAATATTCATAAAATCTAATTTAACATCTAGGTTATATATTATTATATTTTTTAATAATATATTTTTTTTCGGTAACACTTGGTCTTGCGTGTTATGGAAGACACCAAGTAAAGTCAATAATATGTGAAATGTAATATTAAATTAGTGTTTCATAAAGAGAAATATATCCTTTTTTTGAGATTAGTACATGATTAACTTGTAATTTCATATAATGAAATCCAAATATAGTTCTTTAGTATATATAAAAGAACTATTTTCAGTGTTGTGTGAAATAAAAATATAAAAAAGAGTAAATTAATTCCATAAAAAAAAATTCACAAAATATTGGGGTGTTACATTCTACCCCCCTTAAAATTAATTTCACCTTGGAAAATATTCTAGGTTATCAAAGGTTTAATAATTGAGATTTTCTTTAACAGAAACCCACATTGTAAAAATGGACACTAAAACATCCTTTTAAAAAGGAATGTTGGAAACATAATGGTTACCCAAAGTAATTCATAAGTTGGTTGACACATGGGATAAAATTAGAGGTAAGTGAAAATATGGACATGGAGGAAAAGTGTAAATATTTATAGGGAGTGATTGAGGTCATCAATCAAAAACAAGTGAGGGATCAATAAAAAGTGAAGGGCATAAAAGTAATATATTTTTGATGATTTAAAAGGTCAACAACTCGATAAAAATTATGGTATTAGGACAATTTTTTTTGATCATTTTACTAACTTTGATTAATTATTTTATTGACCAAGAATATAAGGAAATATACTTACATGATATATTTCTAAAAAAATTTATTATTTGGTTTTGATTTAAAATATTTCTAATTCATCCATTAATTTAAGAAATTGATGTCTAGAAATTAAATTTGATACCAGAAGCACTAAAATAAACTTTTAGCAGATATTAATTCCTGTAAAAAATTAAAAGTATAAATATTTATCTATTAATATTCTTAAAAATAAATGTATTTAATACATTAATATATAATGTTAAAACATAACACTAATATTTTATCATAAATAATTATTTATCATAAATAATTATACATTAACTAGGACATCATGTTGGCCAGTGGTAGGCATGGAACCTTTAATGTCCTTCAGTCATGGGTTCAAGACCCATGGACTTGCTCGACTTGACTGGTTGTCACCGGACATAACTGGTGTCCTTTTCTAAAACAACAAAAATATAATTTCTCAAATAAATATTATAGACATCCTTGAAATAAGGTTAATCACTAAATAGACTTTTAAGTAAGGTTTTGAATACAATATCAATAGATAAATATTTCAAGTGAAGTTTGAATTAAACTTTCAATAAATAGTTAACCTTATAACCCTTCCAAAATATGAAAAACCAAAACATTATAATGAAAATGATGAAATTAGCTTAACATTGATCCCCATTACATCAAAAAGTATCTCTTGGTTGTCACATTCCAAACATGTGAATACCCTCATCATATATTCTCTTGAAACTTTGAAATAACCTGAATTTCCATAAATACTTCTAGAAAACATGCATGCTTCCATACTCCATATATTAATTGATATATTACAGTAATCCAATAAGTTTTAAACTTCATCCATTAAAGCATAAACTAGTTATCAACAAGTCCTTAACTATTTACAAGGTAATCAATACCTTCTAATTTACTTATTCCTATCCAAAATATATTTATCCAAACAACATTATCTTAATGTAATGAAAATATTAAGGGTTATCTTCCCTTATTAAAAATATCACATTATCATTAAATCACTTTTCTAGTCCATTAAAATCATTCATCATAATCTTGTAAATACTTAGTGAAAGACATAAACTGAACAATCCATGCATATTTCACCATTCATACTACATAATTATTTAATCCAAATACAAAAAAACTTCGATTATTCCACTTCATCAATAATTCATAAAAAAATACCTCATCCTATTACTTAATAGATATTTCCTTTTACATTTCCTTTGTAGTCTCATCATCATTAGAAATATAACCATTACCCGTACCACCTTGATGATTCTATGTAGTAGCTTTCCACTTAGGACATTGATTAACATAATGAAAATTTAATTCCACACTTAAAACACTTAACCATTGATGTTTCCTTAGGGAGTGAAATATTAACATCCATTTTTTAACCAAAATATTCATTTTTACCTTACATTAACTTACATTGTGTCCTTATTTTCCATATTCAAAAACATCTTCTTGTTCATCGAAGACATTAACTTAGGTGATTCATTCCACATTCTTGACACAAAGGAAATAAAATGTTCTTTTATCTATAGTATATATTACTTAAACTCTTATTGAACTCCATTATTATATTATTTTGTTAGTCTGAGAGTTGGTTAAGGTACATGTTGTTGATCATGTTCTGTGAAAACTGATTAGTCATGATCACAACATATTTCACTCCAGTGATCATCCCACTTGACTACTTATTAGAAAATTATCTATCAGATTCAATGTTAATCTAGTTCCTTTTGGTTCCTACCATTTAATAAAACTAAAATCACAATGTCAACGTTATGTATCATAGAATACAACCACATATCCATGAAAATAATTACTTATTGGATGTATAAATCATGAATCCTTCCATAATATATGACACCCTAGGTTCAGACTAGGTTATTTATAGAAAATGTTTATTTAAATCCATAATAATGGTTTGTGAAGAGTTTGTGAATTCCCAAATGATATCTCCCAGTAGTGTTAAACCATTTGAATTGTAAGGTTCGTTATCGTGTATTAGATTACCTCAAGTCTGGATCGAGACATATTTTCAGAGTAGTTACCCTTATGTATATCTGTTTCAGATCCATATCCACATGTAGCATCCAGACATGGATTATTTCTAAGAAACCACTTACTCTATCCTTTACCAAAATTCCAATAAATTTTATAATACTTTTCCATATCCTTAGACTTATCCTTATACATGTCCTTATAGTTCTAATCAAGGTTTTCTCATCATATTTTCCAAAGGTTATCTAATCCTTCACTCTAATACCAACTATAATTAACCGGTCTTAATGTACATAGACATTACATCACTTTTAAGGAATACTTAAAACATTACAAAAATAGATTCCCAAAGAATGTATTAGTCATTGCATTTGGATACATGGAAACATAAAAAATGGTACATAAATGGGATAAATTATATCCCACTAGGTTAATCTTGACTAGAAACCTTCTTAGACACATAATACATTATTCACATATTCATATCCATAAGAAGGAAACATAGAAAAGGGTGAGATCAAAGGATCAGTAAGTGTAAACATGGGAGACATGTAAGCATAAACTTGAGAATAAGTGTATGAGAACATGATAATCTAAATAGAAGATAATACCCTTTATATCAATGATAATAAACTGGAATCATGACATAAATATTGGCAGTTCATAAGACATGAATCATA
Organism: Viscum album; assembly: GCA_963277665.1. Lineage (NCBI taxonomy): Eukaryota > Viridiplantae > Streptophyta > Magnoliopsida > Santalales > Viscaceae > Viscum > Viscum album. The sequence continues at coordinate 941,504,076 of OY728165.1, forward strand.
AAGAAATGAAAAACAGAAATCATGAAAGCATAACATTGGAAAAAGACATGGAATTTGTGAAAAAAACATAAGCATATAATATTATTTCTATAGGATCAAATTAATCACTTCCAAGAACATATTATTAGTACAGGTTCACTCCCCATAACATCTTGGTAGTCATGGTTCACTCCCATGGCCATCTTAGTAGCATGAGTTCACTCCTCATACCATCTTAGTTGTCACGGTTCACTACCATTTCCATATTAGTAGAATGATTTCACTCCTCATACCATCTTGGTAGTCATTTTTCACCCCCCAAGTCCATCTTAGTAGTCATGGTTCACTCACAAGACCATATTAGTCTATCTCATAGGATATAATTCTTTACCCAATATATTAGAGGGAGATACAAGCCCCGCCCATCTCATAATTAAATCATACATACATGTGTCACAAGATCATAAAAAATCATATTATAACCCATTAAATGAAATGGGTTTCATAAAAATGTATTTATATCTTAACTTGTATAAAAGATACATATTTCATAATCATTTTATCAATTCATAACCCATGAAAGGAAGAATTTTTAATAAGAATATAACCCATGAAATGGAAACCGTTTTCTTAAACATCATTATATAAAACAAATAACATTTAGAGAAATAATATGAATGTAATCATTGAATAATTTCCCCAGAAATAAATGAGTTACACCCATAGATGTTATCTTTGGTGGGAAATAATTTTAAAGATATTTTAAAAATACTTCATGATGAAATTATCCTTTGGGCTTTGCAGAATTATTCTTAAAACATAAAAACTTTTAAAATAATTTTTAGAAAAATAAACTTGAAAACCTATAGAGAAATAATTGAAAACATTTTGAAATCCCTTTTCCTCTGAAAACTTATAGAGGAGCTTGAAGACCTTTTGAAAACCAATTTCCTTGAAAAATACTTTGAAAAATTATAAATAATGATTAAAAACTATTTTGAAACCATTTATTTGAATGTATATTCTAAAAAAATATAAAACATTAATGTTTTAAACATTAAAAGTAAACTTAAATGAAATTTAAATGGGTAAATTGATACATACCATACGAGGTAAAAAGAATATTCCTTTTTCATGGTGAAAGGTTATAAAAATGACCTGTTCAGAAAGAAACAATAAGATTCCTTTGAAAAAATTGGAAAAAGACAAAAAAGGGTAAAAATTTACATTAATGATCAAATGATATTCTTATAATATTCTTAGAATCCATTTTTGGAAAGAATTGTTTTGAAAGAAAATATATTTCAAACCGAAGAGAGAGGTAAGGCCATATTTTCTAATTTTTTTTATTAATTATATTAAGTGAAAAAGACTTGAAAAAATGGTAATAATATATGAATACATCAAGAATATCCATATGAGAAGAAAATTCATGAGTTTTCTTTATACATGGATCATATTATTTCACTAATAAAAAATTGATCATAAACAATCTCGATAAATGGTTAGATTGTTTCAATAGACTCTTAACACATGGTAACTTTAAATCATACTCCCCATATTGTTAAATGAATTTAAATTCTACTTAAAATATCATGAAATTATGGATATTCATGATATTACATTTCAAAGTAAGTTTATACACCTCATAAAAAAATTATAGTTGTATAACATGACATGTGTCTCAAAGAAAGAAAATTGAGACAAAATTACTTTATCGATTTGGTAACTTTTGAAACATAAACCCCATGATAGAAATATTATAAAATGGTTATGTAAATACCCATATATTTATGTATAATAGGCATATAATACATTCATGGGTATTATATACACTACACAAAAGAAGTGAGTAGTGAATAAGGAAACTACTCATGGAAATAAAGTGTGAGATAAAATTCCCTTACTGTGTGTCATGACTCTTGTCGTATTCATTCAAGACTCATGTATAATAAATATAAATTTATTATAAATATTTTAGTAAAAATTATTATTATTTATAATACCATATTTTGTTTTATTATTGATTTATATTACCTTCTTGTTAAAAATTCTTTGTTAAGGTTTCACTTTGGGTAATATCCGCTTTGTTTTTTGTATGTGTCTTAATTTGTTATATATTTGGTCCTTATATGAATATAATGACTTCCATAATTTGAATCATGATTTATATATAATTTATATTCATTATATGTGTATTATTATAATCCATATAATATATAAGTTTTGGAATAGAATACACCCTTCAGGGAAATGGTAGACCGTGCGTACACATAATGTTATTTCCATTTAATTATAACATTGAAAGAAATAAAGTAAAAGAAAAATATGTATATATATAATTATTAAAGTAGATTTATCATATTGAATATATCACATATATTCAATCAAACCATCATTAATACATTAAATATAGTGTATGAATGAATCACTTCTATTTGAGGGGTGATAATCCTCACTTCCTCAAACAAAATAATCATATTAACACAAAATGGAAATTATAAAGACCTGTGTTGTAAAAGAATTAAAGAATCATAAAGACATAATCAAAATAATATATAATTTATATAAACACAGTTTCTATCATAATGACTACCATGAGATGAGGTAAAGAAGAAATTAACAATCATCGTTTAGTGAGACGATAGTTCACCGTACGAGTAAACAATATGTTCATTACCCATTAGATGGAAGTGTGTGTTAGTGTATGTAAAAACCTAAGCATAAGAGAATAATGGTATATTTAGGATAATTTTCTTGTTATAAAATCATGTAATAATAATATTTTATAGAGTGGAGAAAGAAAATAGAATAAAAGAGTTTGAGGGTGAGTGTTACCTCTTAATCAGGTAACTCCTTTTGGTTTGCACCAAAAAGATTACTTGGAAGTATTTATGCACAAGAAATGATTTAAGGAGGAATTTAGGGATGTTGGGAAGCTATTTAGGATGAGTTTTGTTTATTCAAAGTGTCTTGAGAGGTGTGAGGAAGTGGGAGTAGTATAGGACTTTTATAGTGGAGGACGATTGACACTCTTGTAATATTTTGGAAAAGGGAATCCCACCCAGGTTTGTTGATTAAAAGTGGATCAAATAATGATGAAATTTATAAAAAAGGTAGAATATTGTCAAAATAAGGCCATAAAATTGATTTTTGACAATTTTATAGGTCGTTTTGGGCCTTAAGGCTATATTTTTCTCCCCCATTAAGCTCAATATAACCTTAATTGTTGAAATTAATTTTTATTACTTTCACTAATATTTTTGGTTAAAAATAAATTTGAACTCATTATATATTATAAATTTTTATGATTCAAAATATTAAATACATTTTTCCAAATTATAAACAAATAAGTGGAATAAAATAATTTAAATTTAATCCCATAGAGGGGACGATAATGCCGGGTTTTAAAGTAAAAACATTCAAATGTTTGATAAGTTTTTATAACCAATTTCAATGTAAAATTGATAATAATGAACTAAATTGGATAAATTGATGAAAATTTTATCTAATTATACATTAAAATAAATTAAATATATAATTTAATATTCTAAATAAATTAGATGAAAAATTAGTTTTGAAAACAATTTCAATATTTTTCACCTTTTATTAAAATATGAAACTTCACAAAAAATACCAAAGTTCACCCTAACTAAATTTTTGGTTTTTATTTCAAAAAAAGAAGTTTATTTTTAAATATAAAATTTATAAAGGTTCCAAAATTTAGATTTAAAATAGGTTCTCCATAAAAAGGTGGTAATATTACGTTAATAAAATTATTGGGTTTTATGTGTTAAATTGGATTTATTATTACCTCATGCTTATAAAATATATTGAATGAATATAAAAAATACCTACATAGATATATATCATTTAGATGAAATTAAAATTAATTAAAAATTATAATTAATTTACTTTATTAGGATTAACAAAACTTTTTTTGAGCATAATAATAGTTTTCTATAAAAATACCCCCTTTATATTCAGTTGATTCTTATATTTATTTATAAATAATTTGTAACTAATTTATTCATTTTATATTTTGTGAAAATTATATATTTATATAATTTATTTAATAATATTCCTAAAATCTAATTTAATGAATATATTATATATTAATTTTTTAATAATATATTATTGTACGGTAACACTCGGTCTTGCATGTTATGCAAGCCATAGAGGAAAATCACTCTTGTGTGAAACATAAGCTTACCTCAGTGTTCCTTATAAAGAAATATAACCATTATATTGTTTGTAGTGGCTAATTAACTAGGAATTACATATAGCACAAGGCAAAATTTGTTCTTTAGTATATATAAAATAACTATTTTCAGTGTTGTGTGAAATGTAAAATAACAAAAAGATTAAATTAATTTGGAAAAAATATTTTAAAAAATATCGGGGTGTTACACTCTAGAAGACCTTTACGTGATTTTAGGTGACTTTTCTGGGAATTTTTGTGAGACAAGGATGGTTTTTCAAGGGGCCATCTTGGGATCTTTTTGACTTGTCTAAAAGTCTTGCGAGACCATGTATGGAAATCCTTATCATGTTGTGAGAGTTTTAAAACAAAGAGTGGCACCCAGCTCCTTCCCCTTTTTATTTCATTGATTATTTAAAACAATTTGGGTAGTTCTCCAGGTTTCATGGGTTTTTTCAAAGAAAAATACCCTTTATATTAGTGATGCATGTAATTACTATTAAATTTACTATAGAGGTGAAATATCATTATGTGAAAAAATCTATCCGCCTGTCCTTATAGAGACAAAGGGGAAGAACATGGTTGGATAGACATACCTGAGGTGCTTTGCAGGATGAGGGTAACATGCTGATGGTATTTTCTAAGATGAGGAATAGATGTCACAGAAGTATCATGGTGCCTTTGTAATTAAATATACATAGACCATTTTCCTCTAAAATAACTCATAAAAAATAATTCCTTTGTCAAATATTAATATTTGTTCCACTGAATGACTCAGAAAAAAATATCAGAACTTAGTCATTTTTCATCCATAACTACAGATTCTATAAAATCATCAAATAAATATATAATCCCTTTATCTAATCTTAGGTAATCTTTAATCTATTCACATAACCTTACAAAATATTTAAATAATTCCAAAAAATTATCAGAATAATTTTAAAACTTTTATATAATTTTATTAATTTACTTAACATTACATATACTCAGTTTAGGGTAATTAAAGTGGATTCACTACTATAATAATTATAGATAAAAAATAAAAAATTAAAACCTTAATCCAAATTAGGTTTAACTCTAATTATGAAACCCTTAATGTTAATTACATTGTGGATAAATTCTTGAAAAATTAATCTAGCTATTCTTTAAACTTTGAACCTATTTAAATATTTCAAAATATAGCTATACAAGTTGTCTATTTAAGTAAAATATCTAGTTTGTTTATAATGTCATGTAGATAGTACTTCCAAAGTATTTAAACATTTCTTCTATTCCTTTAGGACCACCTCATCAATCATGACAATGTCGTATCCTTCACTAAGAAAAAACTCCATAGCAGTTCTTGGACAATATAAAATAGTTTCTTCTAATAACATGCAATTAAATATTCTCACTAATTTACCAATCCAATCATATAAAACCTTTATGTTATTTTGTGGAATATTCCTCCATCACCCATATTCAATAAGATATTCATATTAAAACATATTGATAATAAAAAAAAAATAACAAAAACGTTTTGAAACTTCATTTTTTCCTAGGGGTTATGAGAAGGGAGGTGTTTTTTGTTAAGGCATGGGATTTTTTTCGTAGTTTCCTTGTTCCACATAATTAGTTGACATTTATTTTTATCCCAGGTATATTCCCATGATATCATTTCGACATTATATTAGGAATTTAAGATGCATATTATTCCCTAATTAGTGTTTTACCCATTGATTTAGTTGGGATACTGTATTATTTTCACCATGATGGTATACTTACATATATTCCTATTACCCTTTATGTTTTTTAGGGTTTCCTACTAGATATTTTTGTACTCAACCATGCATGGGCCTCATGCCAACAATTTTTTTTGAATATAAATATGGTGCACATGTTTATGGTGATATCAATGTGTATTGATATGGTGGTGTTATTGGATGCATATATTAGTAAAGTCGACAAGATTTGTGGCTAGAAGTGCTTAGAATGGTGTTGGCATGATGTAAAGATCTCATACTTCCCAGTTTTCTGAGGTCATTTACTTTTAGAGTATTGGGTATTGTATTTTTTTCAATTTTTTTGTAACATTTATATAATATGCACTGGGATGTTTAGAAGATATATGCATGTATGCATGAATATTTTAAATTTTAGATTATTTAATCCTAAGTGTTTATAGTCTAATGGTGATGTATATAGTCACAAGTTTTAAAAGAAATTGTATTCTATAAGTGATTTATACCTTTTTGGTACTTGGCTTCAGCCCATGGCCTATTATAGGTGGTATTGGGGTGGCACACCTAACCTAACTCTAGTGTAGGTGAGGACCTATTGAGTTAAGTCATGTCATAAACACACAAGGGACAACAATAAAAGTTTCATTTTTTATTTATTCCCAAATATTATGAATTCAAAATATCCCCATCAATGAAATATTGTTTTTATCAATTATTGGATGATTTTTTTAACCAACACTTACTTAGTCTAGTGGAAAGTAGGTTCCATAATTTGAATAATGTAGTGTGTTATCAATGAGTTTAAAAATTTGTAAATTTTGATGATTTAAAAAAATGAATACAGTAGTGTGTAATTGATAATATTTAGTGAAAAAATAGTGAGAAAATTGGCTTAAGGTAGCAGAACAATAACAAGATACACTGAATAGAGCTATGAAAAATATGTAGGCAACCAAAAAAAAACAAGAATTTAGGAAAATATAATTTTTTTGAGTATTTATCAATTATAAGGTAAGAAATATGATTTATTATATTTGAAAATTAGTTTCCTCATCCTTTGAAAATTTATTTTTATTCTTGATTATAGAATTATTAAATCTAAAAAAAAGTAACACAAACATGTTAAAAAATAGAATTTCTCATCTAATTTTCACTCATTTTGTTTAGTAAAACTAAACTAAAATAGAAATATTGGTAGACGAATAAAAAATAAATAAAATTTAATTTCTTTATAGTTGGAAATGATTCTATCTATCATGTTTGAACCATTTTCAAAAATATCATCTAAATAAAATATTGAATGAGAAGAAAAATATAAAGTGAAATGAATAATGATGAAACTATTATCAAAATCATCAGCTAAAATTTTCAATAATTTATAATCCATGTTTTTAATCCTGAATGAAAAATAGATTTGGTGTCCACTACATAAATTATATTCTAAGATTGAGAAAAATTAAGACAACGATTTGAGAAATGTACTAAATGAAGAAAACATGAAAAAAATCACATATTAATCAATTTAATCACTCATTTAATATTTTAACTATTTATAGAATTCATAGAAAATTCAACATAGAATAATAACATAAAAATGAATTATAATACAAGATAATATTTGAGAGAATATTCTCCAAATTAGAGATAAAGTTCCTCTTGAAGATCTACATCCATGTCTAGGTCTACACTTGGTGCATCATGAATATCAGGTTTAATAAAATTCTAAATGCCCCTATTACCCTACCACGCCCTTTTAATGAACTAATATTCCCAATAATTCAACTAATAATCATTGAATAAATCATCCACATATATTTCAACCACTCCAACAACTCTCTAACCAACTGCCCCACATATCAATTTACTATTACGTACCTTAAACTAATTTGGATTATAGACACTTAATTGGATGTGGCACATGATGACTAAAAAACCACTTGAAAATGTCTCATGACTTAGCTCCATTTAGATAATAAATGTAACGCATGTAGGGAGACTCAAACCAAGTGACACAAAACTTTAATCATATTTAAAACACTTACCCAACTACTCAAATCATGTTCCTAACTTGAACCGCTCATATAGAAAAGAAAAAATAAACATGTCAGTCTATAATAATCTAGGATCATATCACCAACTTCACAAACTGAAAATAGACCTTGATCAGTGTTATAATATTTTTCTTTAACCAATGATTAACTACTCCAACATTATAAATTTTTTTTAAAAATACTTACAAAATTATCTCATCATGTATGAAAAAATGTTAATAGACCAACCCCTAGTAAAATATCTAACTTGAATTCTAGATTATCAGTATAACAACAAATAATGTGAACCATCCAAATCTGGCCAAACAGGCCTTTGTCATACCTGAACTCTAAATGGAAAAAAATATTGATATCCGAATCAAGATCTCAAACCCACATGGAAATCATATTAAAATGACTTTAGTCAATAGAGAATTAATAATGGGAATTTGTTTTCACTCAAAAATGGATATCCATGCTCTTAAGAACCATCTTTATGAAGTGATTTATCAGGGAGAATAAAACTAGAAGCATATGTGGAATTTGGATACCAGTGTTGCAGGTGAAGTTGCTGGGGTGGTGGAAGTCAAAAACAAAAAAATGAACATGAACAAAAATTTAATATATAAAAAACAAAATTATTAATATGGTTTGGTATTGTTTTTTATTCTATGGGATAAGGGATAAAAAAATTTATTCTTCTCTCTAGATTGACATCTGAGGGTAAAATTACATGGATAAAAAATTACAATAGATTCAATCTTTTTAAAAGTAATAGGAATAATTCTTTTTAAAAAAATAACATAGATCCTTTCTTTGGTTATTCATATACCTGACGAAAAAAATCCCCCACCAGCTACTGTTCAATGTTACATGGGTTAGCTGAAAATATAGAGAAAATTATCTATAGTTATTTCAAACTAATAAGTATCTACAATGTTGGATAAACTCATTTATAATAAACTCCTAAATTTTTTGGTTTCCCCAAAAAAATATACCCCTCACGACCAATATGGGGTTAAAGATAGACCATTAACCAATATTTAGGCTCCCATATTCTCCTTTGGTAAAATATCTATCATAATGGTTTCCCCATTAATATTTTGTATATTTTCTCAAATTTTTACAAACTTTATTTCAAAAAATTTTGGTTGTAATTGTATAATACAGAAATGTATTTGGATCTATAATGAAATGTTAGGTTCCTACTAGTATGAATAACACTTTGACTATCATAATAGAGAATATAATCATCCCAAATATATCCCAACTCTTGTAAAAACTTCTTCATCTATAATATCTCTTTGAGACCTTTAGTGATTGTGATATACTCTTCTTGTATATTAGCCAATGAAACATGCCTCTAAAGGCATTATTTCCATAAAACTACCCTCTCTTGATATGATAATAAGAATCTAGATATGCATTTCTTCATGTCTAAATCTATAGTCATATCTAAATCTATGTATCCTTATAATATATATTTATCACTTCTAAGACATAAAAAATGATTGGATGTACATTAAAGGTACCTCAATATAAATTTCAATGCTATCTAATTCTACTTTCAAATTTGTGATAAGAATCAAATCATAATGAAAACAACACGAGAAATATCTAGTTTTGTGTATACAATAAATTACATGATACTTCCAACTATCGAAAAATATATAATTTTCTCTATATATTATTTTTCCTTTCTAGTTGATATACTCAAACTTTTCAGCATCTCTAAATGACTCACATATATAATATGAGTAATTTTTCGTTACCCACATTGAATATTTTAAGAACCTTCTAATGCACAATTCCTGAGATAACCAAATAATTTTATTTCTCCTGTCATGAGTAATAATCATTCTATGGATATGTTTAGTTTCTCTTAGGTCCTTTATTTCAAAATACATTGTTAAAACATTCTTCAACTTGTCAATTTTGGTGATATATATACTGATAAGAAACATATATTTAACATATAGTTATACAATAATGAAATCACCATTTAAAATTCTTTTGATGAAATAATAATGATAAATTTTTATTCTATTATACTCATTTTTCTCCATGAATGAGTCAAAATTCTCATACCATTATCTCAGTGTTTATTTCAGACCATTAAAATTCCCTTAAGTTTACATATAATGTTTTTTTACCTTTGACAAGAAATCCATTTGGATTATCTATTTATATATCCTATTCATGATAACTATGTAAAAATAAAGTTTTAAAATTAAATTATTTAACCTCTTGGCTTAGACATGCAACTAATAAAAGAACAACTCTGATAAAAGATATGTTTTCCATTGGATTATTTTTTATCTAAGTTAATACCATTATTATTAAAAAATACCTTCATAAACATCCTATATATATATCATTCTTGTGAACTTCCACATTATACTTTGATTATTAATACCCACTTCTTATTGAGTTCTTTCATTCTATATCGAAACTTTACTGAATTAAATGCGCAGTTCTACTAGAAGGATCTCATGCCCTCTTGTATGACCATTTTCAATTCTATATTCTGTTCACTCTTGATCAAATCATCATAAATATCTGAATATACCTCATAAATAAGAATGAAATAATCATGTGGTGAGTATTTATGAATTATTTATCATTATCTAGGGCATCTCCTTAATTTTGAATAAAGTGGTATCTAATTTGAAATATCAAATAATAGAGACATATCAACAAGTGGATATATATTACTTGGTGGTGTGTTATCATGTAACACCTTGATATTTTATGAGACTGCTTCTTTTTAAAATATTTTATGTATTGTGTTGTATGTTAAAACAAGATTAGACTACACTATACACAACACCATATTTTCTTTCAATATATGCAACACTATTCTTGGCTTATGATACACACAATTTCATGTTCTTTTGATAAAATTCATTCCACGCAACACCGAGTTGGTGTACGATACATGAAAAAATTGAGTATAGATTTTCTTAAATTTATAAAAAAACTATGTTTGTATTATGTTATATGAAACACAAAAGGAATCTTTCACTAAAAGAAACACTGACTAGGCTTGCATTACACGGAAGAGTGACCTTCCTCGATAGCTTGTATTGTATGCAATATCGATTTTCACTAAACAATGATATATTATTAGAATATTATTATGGGGTTTAAACTATTTTTTATGAATATAAGTAACAAAATTTTTAATTTTATATAATATTAACAATCATCTTATTTATTTTATATACATGATATAAGAAAAAAATTCAATTTTTGGGATAAAAGAAGTATTTTTCTAAAAATGTAGTTTTACCGACTTTTGATGAAGAACCCATTTTAAATATAGGTTTTTAAACTTTTATATGGAATATTTGACATAATAAACTTTATATTTGGAAGTGGCACATTAAAATTTATCTTGGTTTAAATTTTGGTATTTTTCTGATGAAATTTCTATTTTAATGAATAGTGAAAAGTAGTACATTTTAATTCAAAACTATTTTTTGTCTAATTTATTTATATAGTTAGATTATATTTTTAATTTGTTTTAAAGTGTCATTTTATTATATTTTTATAATTTAACACAATGTTTTTCATTCTATGTAATTTTACAATTAAATTGGAAAGAAACACAAGTCAATCTTTTGATAGTTTTTACTTCTTAAAAACCCGCCTTCTAGTTTTGACAAAGGGAATTAATTTTAAATTAATTACTGAAACTTTTGTGTTTTGAATTTTTAAAAATTTATTACATATTTTGAATCAGTGGGTCCAAATTATGTTAATAGGTTACTTTTATTTTTTGGATATTATGAATAATAACTACGATAATTTTTATTTACCACAGTTAAAGGTAAATCATGTAAATTATGGTAACAAAAAATATGATAAAATTATCCTAAAACCTACCAAAATATGATTAGATGAATTAAATTCTACAAATATCACCTCATAGTCTTAATTTATTTATTTAATTGAACTTTTTCCATTAATGTGATGTAATTATAATTAAAACAAATGGAAGTGATAACAAGTCACACTCATATATCTTATAAGTATAATATTTTTAATGTAATGAAAAACATGATAAAACTTCAAAAATAAATATTATATATAAATATAGTGAAATTATATACATCATGTTAATTTTTTTATAATTTTTATAGATTAAATATTTACCACTAATGATGACACAATAGTGATGTAGAAAGTATTTTATTGGTAGAAATATAAAATAAATGGTTTTAAAAATATTAAAATAAATATAACATGAACTAATTAATGTGTTACATGAAGTTTCATTATGACTATGAAATTTTATTAGTGTATTAAATATTTTTTTGAATTTATTTTTTTTGTGTATTTTATTTAAAATCAAATAAATTAATAGCATCAAAATTCACACTATTGATATTTTATAAAAATAACAATTTAATCAACTATTTAAAAATCACAAAAATATTTTAAAAAATAAAAGTTAAAATTATATGGTCTAAAATGTCATAAATTATCCAATTATGGATAATTTATGACACATAAATAAATATTTATAACCATTTAATATTTAGAATATTATTACCACAAATAAAATTAAATAGATTAAATAAGGATAAATCAACATTATAAGGTTTAAAATAAACTCAAAACCTGTCTAAATTTTATTGGTTGAGATTAATTAGACCCATAAGCATGTTATATTTTAAATAAATGAGTTTGGTACCATTATAAGACGAAAATAAATTTATAATAAATTAATATTTCAAGACTTTCCTAAAGTGACCCTCCTCCCTCTTATAAAATGCCACCACCTCTACCCACTAAATCACACCTTTAAAAACCTTTAAATCATCCAAAATCTTCTAAAATAAGCTTCTAACATACCTACCTTTCTATTAGAGGAAACACTTTGGGTAGAAATCCATCATAGGGAGACCTTTTGTGCAAATCAAAACGAGATACTTAAAAAAGAGGTAGTTGTTTTATCACCTCTTTCAAAATTATTTTCTTCTTCAACTTACTATTTTTATGTTGTTTCCATAACAAGTAATAAATAAAGTATCTTATACATTCTAATTTTTTTATTACAATTATGGTATAACCTTATTCCTCCTTTTATGCATCATACGAATAACAATATCACCATGCGTGTGTACGTACGACTTACCGCCTCGACACCGTGGTGTAGTTTGTTACTCAACAATACTGAATTTGGATGCATATAATGGTGATTATACTGGATGTAAATAATTAATATAACATTATAATTAATATACCAACCAATTCCATACCATTTAACCACTAAGTGAATGATATCATCGCTCGTGCGTACATACGGCTTACCGTCTCCACGACGCGATGAGATTCGTTCTCTATGTTAAACATAAAAAAATTATTATAAAGTATATATAATAAATAAGAATGAGATATATGAAATAATAATTCTACTGGATTTATGTATATATACATATCATTTATTTTCTTCCATTCAATTCAATAAGGAAACAAAAACAGCGTTCATGCATACGTACGACCTTCAGTCTCCATGAATGGTGTATTCCATTTCATTTATATATATATTATATATATTTATATACTGAATATTTATGATATATAAATAATTTTTTACATTCTATAATTAATTAAATAAATATCTAAGGAATAATATTAATAATATCAATTCAAAATATGTACGATAAATAAAATGATTATTACCCAAAATGTTACTTTGACATGGAATTGATAAATAAATGGGTAATTTAAAGTCATAAGTGAATCATATATGATATCATAAATATTATTATGGTTATATTACAAGTTAATAATTTATTTAAACCCACTAAAAATGAGTTTCACATAAATATGGAAGAAATCAGACCTAAGGTAAGGGATAATTTTGCAATCTCATTTTTATCTGAGACTTTTTATAGATAAGTATTTATTGAGGATATATATATATCATCCATGTCCATGTTTTCTAAAAATGTTTTCATAAAATGTTTATTATTATTTTATGTGTGTTTAAAGTTATTTTTACCTATTTTTGAATTTTACTAGAGAGTATAGAAAGAATATTTCTTTTGTTTACCATATAATGTATTTTTGACTTTTCTGGCAAACGTACGAGGATAATGTTTTTTTTAAAATTATACGACATGAATTGATTTTTTATGGTTTCATGATGCCTTATTTACATGAAGTTTCCTATAAACTATTTCAAGTTTATTTTTAATTAAAATATTTTCTTTTCAAACTGCATGGCATTTTGAGAAAATAAAATGTTTTTGAAGAAGAAAGGATATTTTTCTCAAGAATTAGGTTCAAGTGTTTTATCAAAATTATTTTCCATCTAAGATGATGATCTTAAATAGGGTTATGTTTCTATCTCTATTATTAATATGATTTTATTGTGTTAATTATGGAATGATATTTTATATGTATTATGTTATGATGGAATGATGCTTAAGAGACCCATTTTATTTCATGGGTTATGCTATGATGAATGATTTATGTTTTTCTGGAACATGAAAGAATGATTTCATTATGAGATTGGTTGGACCTATATCTACCTCCAATGAATTGGGTAAATATTTATATCTCATGATATAGACATGACTGGAATGAAAAGTAAATTGAGTTTAGTAATACAGTCTTGGAACGTCAAGTAAATATGGTTCAATAATACATGGAAAGAATGACAAGTAAACCCGGTTCATTAATGGACTTTATCTACTATGCTGGACTTAGAAGAAATGCCTTGGATACTATGGAAATCATATTATGTGCTTATTTGTTTATCACAATTCTATGTTTTATGTTAATTTTATTTTCTCATGGTTCATGATTCCATTATGATTTATGCCTTATGAACTACCATGATTTATTTCATGACTCAAGATTTTGGTATATGTTAAATGTAGTATGTTTTTTTTTCAAATGTTATGTTCATGATTTTACATTCTTATGTATAAGTTTTTTAAAGATATTTTCTATTATTACCCATACTGATAATTTGAGCTCACCCCTTTTCATGTTTATTTTCCCCCAGGATTTGAGGAAGGGTATTAAGTAAGATGTGTCAAAAGGGGGTTCTAGTTATATAAGATAAAGAAATAGAAGATGTAGATGTTTTATGAACCAGTTATTTTTTTTCTAGTTTCCAAAGGAACTAAACTAATATGGTGTTTGGGAATCTATTTGTGTCATGTATTAAGTATTCTAAAAAAGTATTTCAATGTCCCTGTACACCATGATTGGGTCTTTACATATCATTAGTGTCTTGAATATCACCCCCAATTCACAAACTAAAAGAAGTTTGATTGGTTCTAGATTAATTATAATTTCAATAGGTCATAGATTCTTTTTATTTTCTAGATTCTTGAAATCATTAATAATCTAATATTCATGAAATACCATATCACTCTTTATGATGGTCCTCTTATTGATAAGATCCCAAATTTAGCAACCAAACTCTTCATGAGCATTTCCAAAAAATATAGACCAATTTCCATATTTGTAATACTTCTCCCTATCATCATCTAGGATATGAATAAATGTATGACATCCAAATACACACAAGTTATTGAATAAAACATCCTTACCTATCCTCTCCCTTTCCAGTAAATTAATGTTTAGGTAAAATGATAGAGAAAGTTTCATAAGATCACCAATAGTCCTCATTACCTCCACTAATGGTGTTCAACATATTTTTATTTTAGAGAATACACTAGAATATCCCATAGATATTTCTATTAATACTCTAATAAACACAATTATATTGAGGTATCTAAGATATTAAATTTTCCATCTAGATGTGAAAACTTTTGTAGTATCACTAAAATAGACCATATTAATTTCTTCCATTATTCATATTTATACACATCAAATATCCACCTATTTCGTTCTCCTTGTGAACATGAAATTTATTGAAATTTTTTTGTACTTGATATTTAGTTTTCAAAGATAAATCCAAAACTTTTATAGAATGATCATAAAATAAGACCAGAAAATAAATAGAACCTACCAATGAATTGGTTCCCATCATGTTGACGTCAATGTATTTCAAATATAAAACATATCATTTATAGATGTTAATTAATCAATGAAAGATATCTATGTTTTTTGATGATGAAAACAAAAAAAGTATCCAAAATTATAACTTTAATTCTTAGTAAGGTATCCTTTATGGAAATAATTTAGATTCTATATCACGTATGTTACTAATCCATATATAAAATACTTCTATAGGAACCTATTCTCTCTCTATACTAACTTCCCCTCTACAAGGTCTAGAATCTATGAGGTAGAGAGAAGTATCATTCGTACCTTTAACAATTACCATATTACCTTTAAAATGATTCCATTTTAAATTAGTAAAGTAAGTGACATATCTATAATTATCAGGCATTCCCTTAGCTATTGGATTGAGGTGAATATTTGGAACATGACTTAAATCCTTAAATATTAACCTATATCTAATATTTTTTTTCTAGAAAAATGTTACCAATACCCATAATTTTCAATACACCATAATTTACCATATTCAAGTTTTCAAAAATCCTTGAAGTGTATGATGGGAAAAAATATCTTCGAGAAGTGACATGATAAGAGGAACATAAATGAACCACCCATGTCATGTCTTGGATTACGAGGTTGACATACTATTCTTGAATTGTAAAAATCTAATCATTGAAAACTATAGTATCATTATTTATGGGTTTACCTTCCTGATTCATATTCTCTTCCTTTAAATTATGAAACTACCAGATAATATGCACAAACATGCCAAAATTAGGGCACTACATGTCATATATTAGTTAATATTTTAATCACACATTTCTTTGTTTTTTTCCTGAGGTCATTTTCCTATACTTTTCCCTATCTTTTCTAATTTCCTTATATTTCAGTGATAAGTACATATGATTTTGGAGTAAATCTATCATCATTAAATTTAAATTCTTCATTAAAAATTATACCCTTGACTATTTCAAAGGTGATATTTAAATTAGGTGTTAAATTGATGATAAACATGAACAATGTGTTCCATGTATTTAGTAAAGAAATAAACATCAAAAGTTCTCATTAAACATCATCAAACATTATTTTCATGAAATTTAACTAATAAAAAATACCTTTGAACTTTATTAGGTTCTCTAATACATTATTCCCATCATTGAACTTTTCGATCAACAATTTAGAGTATCATGTTTTCATTATTATATTAAATATTCATTGGATAAATATGTTCTAAATTTCACTGAAGATTAGAAGCATCACGTTCAATGATTTTTTTGGGAATATACTCTTGTTGATCCGCTACCTAATTTGAGTGCACAATTCTTATAGATCTCTCAATTTACATCAAGTAGCAGGTAACTAGTAGACATATTTTCACTAGATTGTAATTCTTTATATGTTTCCTCCACTAATAATTCAATGGGAATAGTTGTATCTACAATTGGAATCCAAAACACTTTAATATAGAAAAGATATTTCATTTTGGGTTTCCTGATATCATAATTAACTTTGGTAAGAATAATAATTTGAATAGTAAATTAGTCTATTAATTTAGTCATAAATTTTGAAATCAAACCATACATACATGTCTGGAATGGTTGGAATACTAGGAATAAAGTTTGGGATCATACAAAAATACTTTGATGAAAAAATATATGATCAAAACAATATCAACGAAGATGATCAATAAAAGAGGAGGAAATTACTTGGAAAACTAGAATATTTACTAGAAATATCATTAGAAATTCTTTTTTAGTGTGAATAGTTTCATCTTCTATATTAAGAGGGTGTTGTATCACCCATTATTTTGCACAAACATTGACTAAACCTAGAGATATCATTTTAGATATGTTTTTGACACCATTAGTGTTGTCATAATCCTCTGGATAAGAACTTATAGAATATAAATTAAAAAATTTATTCTCAATAATTTTAATTTTTGGTCACAAGAAGACTCAACTAATTCTTATAAATTTCAACCTCGGTGGCTCTGATACAACTTTTTTGTGGTATAAGAATTCAGAAACAATGAAAATAACCTAAACATAAATTAAAAACATGATGAATGAAAGAATTATCATGGTTTAATTTTATTCTGATATCCATTGAAGATGAGTACCATGATTTTATTCTTCTCTATTGATAAACTTTTGTGGATATAATTAAAAGGATTATAAATTATGTCAAAGTCGCTCTTTTTCCTTGTAATGGGATTAATTCCCATTTTAAAGAAAAAACACAACTTCATTCATTATATGTTTATATACCTGATAAAAATATTCCCACCACTAACTACTATTCAATAGTCCATAGGTTGGCTACCAATCCAAATAAAATTAGCTGTAGTTGTTGTCGTCTAATAAGGGTCTTCATTATCAGTTGAACTCCATAATCAACTCCCATACTTGGGAGTATCCCCTATAGAAGGTACTCTAAGAATAAAAAATGAATAAAATTTCATGGAATCCTAATAAAACAACCTATTAAGAAATCATAGATAAAATAGTCAATAATATTCTATACAATCCAATTAAATGTATAAATTGAAATTAACAAAAATGTAATTCTATCCCAAAAAATATCATAATTAAAATTCAGAACTTTTTAATAATATAAGTCATATTTATAACCATTTAAATATAATATCATTTTAAGAAAACATAATAATTCCAAAAAATATCATCTAATTAATTCTAATTTGGTGACCCATATTTTTTGGATTTTATAGACCCAAAATTTTTAATTTCTATCTTTTAAGGATTTTATGAGACTCAAATTATGAAAGATTTTCAAAAAAATAAATATTAATTTTACTTGAATTTTCCCACCCCAATTAAGGTGTAATCAAGGTCAATTGAAAGGGAAACATTGTGATTATATAAATATTAAAGATATATATTTCTCTATAAACAAGGGAAGGAGGATCATGTATTGATAGATTTAGAGTTTTAGATCTGTTCCAAAAAGGGAAAAATTATAAAAAGGGAATATCTAAGGGTATATATCACTAAAAAATTAATGGATTTTCATCATGTGGATTAAGTAATAGATAATTGATATTCCATTTTTGGTGTAATTCAATTCTTAGTTTTTGGAAAATTAATATTATTTCTCTTGGTAGAGTAATGCATTTTCTATTTGACTGAGGGTAGTGATTTTTCTTAATTTTTAGGGTTATAAATATGGTGGGTTAGTATTTCCATTCTAAATTGTAAAGGAAAAAGTATCAAGTTTAGTGAATTTTTTAGAATAACATTTGACTATTATCTAATCCTTGAATTCTTCTTAGTGTGGGTGATCCAAGTAAATATTATTTATGTCTCTATTTACTTACTTCTTTACTTAGTGTTTATTATGTTAGAGATAAGTGTTCCTACTAATTATGGAAAAATGTCATTGGTGAGGGTTATTTGAACAAAATAAACATTCCTAGATTCATCCCTTAGGTTGTTTACCTTTTCTAGGACTAATAATTCTATTTATCTATTGTATTCTTGGGTCATTCTACTAGATTTATTTATAATAACCCTTAAACATGCCTTATACTCACACATCTTTCATTGGTGTATATATTTCACAAATTAGTGTTTTTGATGGAAGAAATGGAACTAAAAGACCTAGTGGAGTCAATGGTGGTAACAAAAAAAGGTTCTTATTGTAAACAATTGATGATGTAGTTCATTCCATGGGACTATATAGCAAGAAGGTGTCATCCCATTCCAGTAATTAGTTTCACTTAGTGATTTATATTTTATTCATGTGTATTTATTTTTATGATTAGAATTTATGGTATTATAGTTGATAGTTTTTTCCCATGCATGAATTTTCATACAATTTAGTTATTTATATATACATTCTGGTGTTTTTGGTTTTTTTTGTTTGTTATAGATGCATTTATGTTATAAATAGTTATAGGACAAATCCTCCATTGTATGTTTATTCATTCTTGGTCAGAGTCACTACAACCTATCCCATTAGATGTGGGATTGTTTTTCTACACTCATATTACTTATATTCCAATAGTTCAATACTGGGTTAATTGATGTCATTTGAAGTTGATATTTAATAAATATTTTTAGAGTATCTTTTCAACCACTAAAAAACGATGTTTTCAAACCAAAATTCTGATTTTTATTTATAGGAAAATATCTAAAAGAAAATTTTCATATGGAATCTTTGTGGTTATATTTTCATTAAAATAATGAATGTTTTTCTTTTAGTTCCATGCAATCATCAAACTATTTCAATTTTAAAAATCAATTCTTTAATAATTAATTTTCCTTAAAATAATAAACTAAAGAACATAAAATTTTTGACAGATGATTCAAAAAATTTTGTTAAATAATATTGGTCTCTAAATATAAATATTACAAAAACAATTCGAATGCTTATCATTTTTTAGTCTATATTAAAAAAATACAAATAAATAATTAATAAAAACCAAATCTGATTTAAAATATAACCAATAAATGATGAAAATACATGTGTTAAACATGTGAAATAAGAAATATATCATGAATTTCTTTATTTATATTCACCTAACATATATTTTTATTATATATTTTAATGTAGTGTCCTAATAAATAGTTTTAAGTATTTTTTTATTTATTTATGGTTAATTTAAAGAGAAATGTTTTATATTTTGACATGTTTTTAAGGAACTTATAATTAAATGTTTTGTATAGTGAATACATAAAATTTTATTGTTTTTGTAGAAAGTTATATTTTCATAATGATAATTTAACAAGGTTCTATATTACAATAATAATTTTTTTATAAAATCACTAATTAAAACAAAAACATGCTAATATTTCTTATCTGATGATGCTTTCTTAAAATATATAAAATTAAGTCTAATTAATTGAGATAAATACATTGATTTGAATTAAAACTTCTGACGCAACCCATATTAACCATCGGTAATAAAAATTTTCAAGATACATGAAAAGAGGATATTGAAAGGGTTCTAAAAAAGTTTTGGAAAGTTTTCATTCAATAATATATCCATATAAAGATAAAATATTTAGTGAGGAGAATTAAAATTACAGTAGAGACACATTAAGGATAATATGGTTCATTTATATTCAAAACCATTATCTTTATGATGATTTTTATCTAAGTATATTTATTTTTGGGTTACGGTAAAACCCAAATGAACCCTTATTATAAAAAATTTAGTCGAAGATGAATGTTTATATTTAGTTTGTTATCAATATAGTTTCAATGGAAAAGGTTACAATGATTGAGTTATACAAGAAAATTTTATAAGAAGAAATAATATTTTGAGTGAGTCTACTTTTCATAAGTATTTTGGAATTTGAATAAAATAGAAAATTTATCATAAGTTTAGTGGAATTAGTGGAGTTACATGATGAATTTAGTGAAAATGAATTAATTTTTCATAACACGTACCGATCACATAGGATATCCATGATGATAAACTTACAAAGTTGGTATGTGACCATGAATAAATCTTGTGAAGCTGGGAATTCATGTAGAACCAATGAAAGAGGTATTCGAATTACATATGAGGGCTCTACATGAATCTGCATATGAATTTTAGTGGAGAAATTTTTTCAAAGTAAAAAATGTCCATGAAGGTTGTATGTGAACCACATATCATCAATGGAGAGTGTCGTTTACAATCAATCAATAGTGTTCTTATGCAAACCAAAAATGTACTTATGTGCATAGGCTCAATGTGAAGGTTATTTTTGGAATCCTATTATTAGAGAGTATTTCGAGGGTATTTTCCTATAAATAATATACTATTTGTTTCATTAAGTATTTATGAAAAACTAAAGAAATGATTGGGGATTTATTAAAATGTAAAAAATGAAAAATCACGTATGAAGAAGAGGAGTTTTTAAAGAAAACTAGTGTGAAAATCAGTGTTTTTCATGAAGTAGGACTATCCATGAAGTTGGATCATCCATGTAGGATAATTCTCAGAAGAATCCCACAAAGAGATATTCTAAAAGGTAATTCATGAAGGAAAGTTTATGAATCACCATATAATAAATTATTTTATGTTGTAGATTTCCATGAAGTAGTTTGTAGAGTGTGGATCATAAAGGTGTTTCAAGAAGGGGTTTCACATAGGAGTTAAATGAAGCACAATTTTGAGTGAAATATTTTTGGCCTTGAATATTATACCACACAAAACATACAAGCATATTTATAGAATTTATTATTAGGATCATGGATCATATTATAGTATCATATTTAAACCATCATGATTCAAATATAGTCACCCATTCTTGAGGACATACAAATGACCTACATGTTGATAAACTAAGAAGATATCGATTTGAAGTAGTGCATGGGGGTGGAGTTGATAAGGGAGGTGGTGCACTATTCCCTAAAGACTATTGTAAATTAAGTGAACTTAGAATATAGTGACCATGGAAAAAACATTTTATCCATCATATCTAGTTAATGTTAGTGGATTTTAGTATGATGGTAAAAATTTGTGAGTATTATCCTTGAATATCCCTTAGTGCTGAACCAAGTAATATTTTTGTGACTTGTTTTAATTTCTTCACTTTTTATTATGGTGGATTTATAGAAAACTATAATAGGTTTGAAGAGTTTCTACTAATATGGGAACTAGATCTCTATAATGTGGGAAAAATATCATACCCTAATTCACTCCTCATATCTCAAGGAGTCATGGGTTGCAATAAGTGGTATCAAATCTATTGTTATAGGATTTGAAATTGTCATAAAAATTTTATTTCTATAGATAATAAAATCAATATAATAGGATTCCCTTTATTTTATTTGAGAAACTATCATATTTGGATGTAAAAAATGATATAAAAATTATTATCTCTTAGTCATTTCTCTTCTAAAATTAATAATATGCATGTTAGTGATGTATTCAAATTGTCTATGATTAAATAAAAAAATGAAGTTACTTGATGAGGATTCCAAACCTAATAATGTCTTATTTATATCTCTATGAAATCAGGTTTATTATGATATGATGAGTTTCACTGTCAAATTGCTGTCTATGATAAAATATATATATATGAAGGTGATAGTAAGTTGAAAGAGACAAAGCTTTATATTCTTCACAAAAAAGTTTGATGGCGTGAAAATTTTCTTAGATGAAAAAGTATATGGTTTTTAAAACAATATCATTGATGTTGTTGGAGAATTCAAGGAACTTAGAGAACTGATAAATGATAATGATATTGTTAATAAGTTAATGTGAAGTTGACTACCTCTTTATAATACAAAGGTGTCAAATCTTGAAATAAAGAACTCGGTAGAACTTTAACTGGACGATCTTCATAGAAATCTGATGGAAAACAAAATGCATGTTAAGCTATAATGAATGTCCTGTCACTCAAATATGGGGATGAATTTTAAATCTATTAAATTATTTATATCCCTAAATTAGGTGATTAGGAGGTATATATAAATGATGAATTTTTCGATTTTTTGGAAAGGAATTTTAAATGGGGTAAAGGTATACTTGAAGATAAGATTTCCTTGGTTTGTTTCCATTTTTGTGAGGTTAGAGACATTATAGTAATGTGTCCAAGAAAATTTGATTATGATAGAGATAAATAATAATTTTTATAGAATCCATAGATTAGTTTTTCTTATAAAATATAATTTACATCATTAAATTCATCAAAAAAAAAGTTTTATTGGTAGATAATGGTGAGAAAATAAAAATATGATGGTAAATATTATATATATTTAATATAAAAAGCGTTCATGTTAGCCACATAAGATGCAATGATGGTTATAATTGAATATTAGGAAGATAATCAACACAAGAGAATTGTGGACCTCATGGTGGAACTAGATAGATCCTTTCAATATTATGTTGTTCAAAGAAAGAAAAACTAAAAATTTAATTATTTTTTGAAGGCATTTTATGAATATAGAGATTAGGTTGAAGTTGAGATAAATCCACTATAGAAGGAGTTAGAAGATCAATCACTTAGTCTTGTAAACTAATAATAACAAGTATTTTTTATACTCAAGATTAAATAATAATCTAAAATTATCGGTGATCTTAATTTTATTTTGAAAAAAAAGCAATGGGATTTGAATCTATTGAAGAATAAGTTCATAATTTAAGATTTAATATTGAATCTGAAAAAAATAGTTACCCCAATAAGAAAATTCATTTTATATGGTTATAAGATAAAGAATTGTTGGAAAGTGAAAATGGTTCTATAAAGGCATTGAGAAATTTTGAATAAACAAATACTATGGTTCAGGGATAAAATTGGAGTCAATTAAAATTCTATAAAGTCTAATGAAATAAAAGTTATATATTAGAACAATGGTAATTAGAAGGTTTCCAATTTTGGTTTAAAAAATAAGGCACCATATTCAGTTTTAAAATAACTCCAATTAAAGGAAATCATAGGGTAGAAAACACTTTTTAATATTTAATAATTAATCATTAATGGAGAATCTTCACAATGGTTGGAGTTGTGTAGAGGAACTAAGAATGGAAGATATTTCCTATTATAAAATTTCAATTTTATATCCTTCAGAAACACACTAAGTTCTATTATTAAGTTTTTAAGAGATACCTAAATGGGAAAAACCGAGGAGTTGGAAAATAATAATGATTCCATATCCTTCATCCCATAAAAGAAATTATTTCTATGTATATTTCATTCATTGCTCTAAGTTTGGGAGATTATGATGTTTATTGTATGTAATGAAGAAATGGTTATAACTGTCATGGAATTTAGGGGAATTTAAATGATAAAAACCTAAAAATATAGAATTGAAAAAAAGATACACCCCATTAGAATAAAAATAATAAGAGTGTGATTATACTTCATGTGTTTAAGTGAAAGTGGAGCGGCTATATTATGTCTCAACTTAACTAACTGTCTCATTGAAGGAAAAGAAAAATAGAGAGAAACCTACCTTGGTAGATATGAGTCTCTAATATATAAAGAATAGTAGCACATATATCCTTGATAGTGGGTTCTCATTCTACATGACTTGTAATATGAACCTCTTAAAAATGTGAAGGGAAGTGTTGAAGGGATTGTGTGTTTCAGCAATGATAAATTTTTGAAAATAAAAGGAAGTAGAATTACCCGATTGATAGTTGATTAATTAAAGAAGATATAAGTTGTCTACATGGATGAATTATGATATAACCACCTAAGTGTGAGTCAACATTGTGAATTTTTACTTGAGGATATGTTTAATGAGAAAGTATTATTAATAAAAGTATAGGAAAGTAACTCCTTTATAAAATTTTAGAGGATTGATGGAAATATATATTAGGTATATAGAAAATTGAATGCTTATCCTTGAAGTAAATTTTTTGGTTTTTTGTTTTAAAAATGTTTTTTTATTTGTTAACAATTAACTCTCTTTGTAAAAGAATGTTTTTGTTTTCCAAAAATTAGACCGAGTCTATTGTAAAGAGGTTTTATTTTCTGAACACAAGTTTCTAGATATAGGTTATAATATGTAGCTATACAAAACACATATGGATTCATGAAGATTAAATTATTGATCAGACAATTTATCGAATTCAGATTCATTTTCATGATATTGAAAATAATTGAATTCAAAAGAATTAGAGAAATATTGAAGTTGTTGAAGAGTTTTGAAATAAGAAAGTGAATTCAACAGTTCGAACGTTTTCATACTTTAAAAAAAAAATTAGATGACAATTTTATAATAAGTAAGTTTTCAAAAATCAAGAAAAAAATCATGATAAAATCCTATTAACAAATAGTGGAGAGGTTTGAATAATTATAGAGTTACAAAATGATATTTCAATCATAATAGGAATTACATCGTAATGAGATGAGAAAGAAAAAGATGTTGATGATCTTGGGGAAGAAGAAAATTGTACTATGATTTTTGTACTTAGACTTTCAAACAAGTATTTTTCATACTGGGGAAATGGTACTGAGGTTTTCATAATCATATTTTCATACTAAGATTTTTCATAATGGGAAAATCGTATTTAGATTTTCATACTTATATTTTTATATTGATATTTTTGCAGTGAAATTTCTCATACTAGGAAAATTATACTAAGATTTTTGTACTTATACTTTCATACTGGGGTTTTTATTACTCTGAAAATCATAGTGGTATTTTCATATAAATATTTTCATCCTCAGATTGTCGTACTCAGATTTTCTAAATGAGATTTTTGTACTAAGGATTTTCTTTCTGGGAAAATCATAATGAGAAAGAAATAGATTATAATAAACTGAGAAATAAATATATCATAATGAGATGAGGAATAATTAGATCCTGATGAACTAAGAAAAAAATTTATCATAATGAGATGATAAGTAAAAAGATCGTAATGAGCTGATAAATAAACATATCATAATAAAGATGAGAAGAAAACATATCGTAATAATATGAGAATGGTATGATGAATTGAAGTGTTCAAACTTTAATATCAATTTTGCATAAATCTAAATGAAATATAAATAGGTTTGAAGAATCAATGTTGATGTTTTATATGTGGGATGTTTTCATATTTTTTTGAGATTTAAGGAAGCATGGAAAGTTTATATGTTTCTTGACTTTGTTTTTGAGTCACCAATAAATAATTCAGTAGATTATTCATATATTCACAACATTCACAAAAAAAGTAGAAGGTAGAGTACTGGAGAATTCAAAAGTAAAAATTCCCATCTAATTGAAGAATAATTGGATTGAGCATTCTATCAGAGCTTGAGTTTTTTCAGATTGAGAGTGTGTTTATCATTTTCAGAAAATCAGATCCAACATCATTGTTTTGAGATAATTAGATCCATTATTTTCTTACTGAGAAAATCAAATGCAGCATTATCGTGTTTAGAGAATTATATCCAGGAACCAATATTATCATATTCAGATGATCGGATCTAGAATCATCATACAAAATCAAATCCAGAAAGAAGAATCATTATTTTCAAAAAATCAGACACAATGTCATCTGATTGAAAAAATAAGATCCAGCCAAATGGACTGAGAATTCGGACTGACCAGTTGTGGATCAGATTCAACAAAGTGTTTATTATTTTGTTTGGCATATTTATTTTATAAAAAGACATTGTAAACTGATGGGATTTAGTATAATTATTTCTATTAATAGATAGAAGTTTTATAATTGAATTTGGCACATGTTTTAATCACTTATTCTTAATAGTGGATTTATATAGACCCATAGGAGTGGATATAGAAAGGATATAGGTTCTCATATTGAGGCCAAACCTATTAAATCTTATGTTCTTTAAATTCTTTCTTACTTTTTTATGCATGAATATTTGCTAAAATTTGATAAGGAAATATATCTTAATATTTTTAAGGGGTTAAGTTTCTAAATGTTTTGAAACACATAAAAAGTAAATAGATGATTCACCCACCCTTATCAGTTGTTATTTGATCCTTTAAAACTTCAATTGGTATTAGAGGGAGGTTCCTTTATTGAATCTTTATGATTGATAATATCAATTCTATCAATAGTAGATAAATTATTACATTTTATAGAAAAAATTATTATGGATGTAAAAAAGGATGATTTCTTATCTCCTATCTCTTGTCTATGAAGTTGTCTATGCTTTAACTAAATATTTTCCACCATCTAAGAATGAATTTTCTTGTGAGGTTTTCTAGAAAGAGCAATATCGAAGTTTTTTGGAAATACTAGAAATATAATCCTTATATCCTTATCAGATAATATTTATCAGAAGGTGAAGGGTCTCAGAACTTCAAAAAATACGTGGTACAAGATAGAAAATGTTTTCTAAGGTAATAAAAAATTTAAGGAAGAAAATATACAAGTATGGCGCAGTAAGTATGAAGACATCATAATGAGAGATGAAGAAACAATTGATAAATACTTTACTAGAGTAAATGAATTTTTTTTGCAATATCAGAGGATTCAAAGATTCCTTGGAAGATTTTACAACTATTAAGAAACTTATGAGAAACTTTCCAAATAGGTTTGATTCTAAATTTTCTTTATTAGAAGATAAATATTATTTATCTCTTGATAAATTTCATAACTTTCTTGGTTTTTATGAAATTAGAAAATATCCAATGTTAAAAATAAAATTAAATATGAAATGGATTTTGAAGCTATGAGAAAGTAGAAATTTCAAGATATGGAAGATGTTGATCATTGTGAATCTGAAGATAAAGTGGATGATTATTTAAATGAAAAAAGATCATGTCTCTAATATCCAAGAACTATAAATGAGGAAGAGAAAAATATAGAGGTAAAATTACTCAAATTTTTTTTGATTGTGGAAGAATCATAGACTGTGCTATGAATTTTCCTAAGAAGAATGTCTACGAATATCAATATGATTCTGATGAAAAACCTCAATGGAAGATGTGGAACAAAAATGATAAAGAAGAAAATTATTGCAATAGATACAAGAAAAAGTTTACTGAAAAAATAAATACGTTGAGTATGAAATTTGAATCAAACTCAACCAATAATAATTCTTATAAAGATGAAAGTTTAGAAAAATTTAGAACATTCATTGAAAAAGTTGAGTAAACAAAATATTCCTTAGAGAGTGAAGATGATGGTGAAGAATCTTATAAAGGTATCAGCTCAAAACCGAATTTGTATCATGTCTTGATAAAATAAAAACTCTCAGGAATTAAATTAGAGTTATGAAGAAATATTTTCAAGAAGTTTATGATGGAAAAAATATTTAATCAAGCCTCCAAAAGAGTACATCAAGGATATTTTAAGTTACAAACTTATAATTGATGAAAATGTAAAGATGTTTGAAGATCTTAGTAAGAAGATAGAAACTAAGGAATAATAAGTTAACAAGTTTCAATCAAAACTTATTGATTCCAAAAGAACCTTGATGAATATGAATGAGAAATTCAAAAAATACTCAGAAGTAAAATCTGATACATCAAAAGTTGATGAGAAAAATCAATATGAGAATCATTTGAAATTTTCTCTTACAAAAAATAATGATTCTTTTAACACTTCTGGTTTCAAAAAAAATTATTGTTAAATATTTGGTGGAAAAAGATGTGATAAAACTATAAAATATAGAAAATTATAAAACTCACTCAAAAGAAAAGATGGTCCATGTCCTGAGTTTGTTAGAGCTGAAAGAAGTTACCAACCTAATAACATTTTCAATAGAGAAAGATCTTTTTTCAATAGGAAATCAAGTTTTGATGGTTATTACTAGTGTTTTGGAATCTATGGTCACAAGTCTTATAATTTTTGGCACAACATATCCTTACCAGGAATTAGGGTTGAGAAAAGTGGAAGAAATAGTGAAATTAGAATGAGAAAATTTCCTAACTTACAGAAAGTTGAAAAAGTGAATTCTTAAGATGTTAGCAAATTTCCAACAAGAAATCAATTTGAATGTCTGGAAGAAGTTTTTGGAATTTATGATCAATCTAATCATCATAAAGAAAGAATTATGACACTACTTCCAAAACAAGTTTCTTATGATAGAAAATAATTTAAAGACGAAAAGAAGAAAGTGGAGGAAATAACTATTATTTTTGAAACAAATTTAAAATAAATTAAAAGAAGAAAACCATGGATAACTTATAGTGGTTTATCTTCACATATTATAGGTGATATAGGAATATTTAAACATATTTGAACTCAAGACGGAGGATCAGTTACCTTTGGTAATGATAGTTCCTTAAAAATCATAGGAATCATAATGGCTGAGATTAAAGTTGAAAAGTTGAAATCTAAGGAAGTTTTATTTGTGGATGGGATAAAACAAAACTTACTTAGTGTAAGTCAACATTGTGATGATGTAAAATAAATTTTTATTAGAAATGATTTTGTATCATCAAATGTGTGAAATATGGAAAAGTCATTACAAATGGAGAAAGAATCAGTGGGAATCTCTTTAAAATAAGAGAATTCAATAACTCCTATTTCTTGAGTGCTCAATATGAAAACAAATTGTGGCATTGAAGACTTAGACACCTTGGCCAAAAAAATATTAATAGACTTTCTAAATATGATGTTTTTTTGGAATTTTCGAGAATTGAAAAGATGAAATGAAGATGTCTGTATTACTTTATAGAAAAGAAATTGAATTGAAAAAGTCATAAAAGATTTTATAATAAATCTACCAAAACACTTGATCTCATTCATTAAAATTTATATATGATGATGAGACATTAATCTACAGTAAAAGAATTATACATTATCACTTTTATTGATGATTTCACTTAGATTAAAAACATATTGTTTATGAAGACCAAGTTAGAGGCTATTAAAATGATAAATTTCATTAGAAAAAATGCTAAGAAAGAAATGTGGTTTTCCATAAATAAGTTGAGAACAAATAATTATTCCGAATTCATAAGAAATTCATTTGAAACTTATCTGAGAAAGCATGGTAATAAACATCAGTAAAGTGCCCCTTATACTCCACAACAAAATGAAGTAGTAGAAAGAAAGAATAATTTTTTTTCTAAATGGGAAGAAGTATGTTAGCTGAATAAAAAATTTCAAAATTATATTGGAGATAAGATATTAGTACAACTTTACATGATCAAAATATATACTTTCTAAGATCGGAAACTAAGATGACTCTATATGAAATGTGGTATAACAAAAAACATCATCTAAATACTTTGACATTTTTATATTTCCATGTTTTCTCAAAATAAAAAATCTAAATTTGGGAATGTTTGATGTGAAATATAAGGAAAGAACTTTTTTGGGCTATTAACCAAATGGAAGAAGTTACAAATGTTGGAAAAAATGTTTACAAAAGTTGGTGGAATTATATGATGTGAAGGTAATTGAAAATCCAAGATCCTTAACAAAATTTGTTGAGAATATTGAGGAGGATAAACTGGAGAACTCCAACAAAGGTAAAAGTAATTCCAAACATTATTATAAAGAATTAAAATAATTATGTAATGAGGAAATTTCATCTAGGAAATAAACTTTGAGATTTAATACCTTACAAAAAAATGTTAAATCTTAAAACATTATTTTGAATTAGAAATATTTCGTTCAAATAAGAAGAAATTTGAGATTTGATAATCAAAATTCACTTATCTCAAAAGTGGAACCCAAATAATATTCAGAAGATATTCAACAAAAAATAATGGATGGATGCTATGAATGAAGAATTGGATCATATTGGAAAGAATAAATAATGGTAACTTGTTTCATAGTCAGAAAATAAAAAAGTTATTAGAACAAAGTGGGTTTATAGAAACAAGTTAAATGGATATGGAGAAGTTTCAAGAAACAAATCCAAGTTTGTTTATAAAGGCAATTTATAGGTGTAAGGTGTGGATTTTTAAGAAAATTTTTCACCAATTACAAGATTAGAAACTATTAGAATGTTTCTTTCAATCACCTCACATGAGAATTACAAATTTTATTATATGGATGTAAATTTAGATTTCTTAAATGGTGAGATTGGGGAAATAGTTTACAATAAACAACCTTGTGGGTTTCTACATTATGAGTATGAAAACAAAGTTTGTAAATTGAAGAAAAGTTTTTATGGTTTGAAACAAGATTCATTTGTTTGGTATTTTAAACTTGACATTTTTTTGATAATGTTAAAATTTTCTAAAGGAAAAGTTGGTAGTAACATATATGTGAATGTTGTTGACTTAAGATCTCCAATTTTAATTATTTATGTGGATGATATAATTTCTGCTGGGGTTTGACAATATATTTTTTTAAACATTTGTTGTGTAAATAAAGAAGAATTTTGAAATTATAATGTTGATAGATTTAACTTTCTTCCTTGGATTACTAGTTAAAAAAATATAAATACATTTTTTATCCTAATAAAATTATTCTAGGTAATTGTTAAATAAGTTTGGGATGGATGAATCCAAATAACTTTAAAATATTATTTAAATGATAAAAAATTTGAGCAAAGATGAATCCAGAACTAGTGTGAATCAAAAAGACTTTTAAAAGATTATAGGTAGTCTGCTTTAACTTATATCCTCATGGATTGATATTGTTTATTCTGTAACATTGTGTCCCAGGTATCAAAATAATCCAAAAGAATCACATATTTTGGAAACAATTTTTTTTGGAGATATGTCAAATGAAAACTTTCATATAGATTATTATACAAAAGAAATAGTGAAATGATGTTCCATGATTATACTGATTCTAATTGGGTTTGATATTGTAATGATATAAAATCAACCTCAAGAGGAATATTTTTCTTGGGAAAATGTTGTGTGACTTGGAATAGTTAGAAACAATGTTTAGTAACATTAAGCATAATTAAATCAGAATATGTTGTCTCCACTCAATCATGGAATCAAATGTTGTGGATGAGGGTTTAGATAAAAGATTTGAAATTAAATGTTTCTAAACCCTTGAATATACTTTGTTATAATCATAGTGTAATTGATATTTATAAGAATATTTTCCAACATTCATGATGAAATCACATTGATATAAGTTTTAACTTTATAAAAGAGAAAATTCTTATTAGAGATGTTTTGCTGGAATACATTTCTAAAAAGTATCAGATTATGAATATCATTAAAAAAGAAATACTTAATGAATGGTTTATATAATTGAGGGTGAAAATTCATGATCTTCCTCCTATAATTCCTTCTTAAACCTGAAAAATAAAAATACCACACTATTATTTGGATTATGTTGAAAAAGGTGGAGATAAATTAACAAATTTTTACTTTGTATGAAGTTTCACTTATGATTTTTTATGAATATGAAGATATGGTTATCATAAAATGGGGGAGATAAAGAAAGTGAGAAAATAAATCTAAATATGTGGTTGTCATAAAATGGCGGAGGGAAAGGAAGTGAGAAAATAAATAACGGGGGATAGAAAAAAAATATTGAAAATAAAAGGTGGGAGAGTTTATCTTTTTATGGATGAAAAAATTTCTTTACACTGAGGCAAGGAATTCCTCCAAAAACATTACTTTATATTGTAGTGTAGTGTTAGAAAACTATCTTTTTATAAAGTCTATGTTTTGATAAAAGTAAAAAAGTTGAGTTGTGAAATACTTGACAGTTTGAAAATTTGTTAATGAGTGTTGTCAACAAATCTAAAGTGTGAGATTAAAGAACCTTTGTGGTGATTTATTTTAATAATGTTTTTTTATTTGATAACAACTAAATTACTTTGTAATTTTTTTTGTTTTCTAGCAATCAGACAAAGTCAATCAGAATGAGGATTTATTTTCCAAACACAAGTTTCTAGACCCATGTTTTCATATTGAGTTTCACCAGACACATACGAAGTCAGGAATATGAATTTGTTGATTATACACTTTATCATATTCAGGTACATTGACATGACATTGGAAATAATTTAATTTAAAAGAATTAGAGAATGAATGATGTTGCTGATCAGTTTTAAAGAAATTTAAGTTAGGAGTTATAAAGTTTTCATACATTCTAAAAAAAATCAAAAAATTCTTTATTGATGAAGAAGTTCTCACAAATCATGAAATAAATCATGATAAAATCCTTTAAAGAAATGATGGAGTTGTTTGAATAATATCAAAGTTTCAAAATGAGATTTCCATCATAATGGGAATTACATCGTAATGAGATGAAAAATAAAATGTTTCGGCTGATCCTAAAGAAGAATAAAATCATACTGATATTTTCATACTCAGATTATCAAACTAGGATTTTTTTGGGAAAATTGTACAGATATTTTTATATTGGGGTTTTTTATACTGGGAAAATCATACTGATATTTTCATACCCAGATTTTGTTACTAAGATTTTTTATACTGGGAAAATCATATTGATACTTTCATACTCAGATTTTTTTATTGAGATTTTTTTTACTGGGAAAATCACATTGAGATTTTTGTACTCAAATTTTTATACTGGGATTATTGAACTTAGATTTTTTAATAGGATTTTCATATTATGGATTTTCATATTTGGAAAATCATACTGAGAAAGAAATAAATTGTAATTAACTAAGAAAGAAAAATATCATAATTTAAAGAGAATGAAAAATATTATAATGATTAAAGAAAGAAATATATCATAATGTGATAAGAAAGAAAAATATTGCAATGTGCTGAGAAAAAATAGATCATAATGATGTTGAGAAAGAAACAGATTGTAATAAACTAAGAAAGGTATGACGAATTGAAGTGGTCAAAATCAAATTTCAATTTTATGTAAATCTCAAAGAAATATAAGGAATTTTGAGGAAGTCAAATTTGAAGTTTTAATTGTGAGATATTTTCAGAGATTTTTATATTTGAGGAATTGGGGAAAGTTTCCAAGTTTTCCACCTTTTCTTTCTAAGTCACCTATAAATACTTTCTCAGATCATTCATCCATTCCAAAATTTCCCACACATGAAAAATGTTGACCATTGGAGAATTCAAAAGTGAATTTTAAAATTTTATTGAAGAATAATTAAATTGAGCATTGTATCAAAGCTTGAGTTTTACAGATTTAGAGCGAGTTTATCATTTTCAAAAAATCGGACCCAATATCATTATTTTGAGAGAATCAGATCAAATATTATCATACTGAGAAAATCAGACCCAACAATATCAGATTTCCATAATCGGATCTAATATCTATCATTATCATATTCAAAGAATTGGATATAGAATCACCATACTCAGAAAATCAGATCTAGAATCTAGCATCGTTATTTTGAGAAAATCAGATTCAACGTCATCAGATTGAGAAAATCTAATATAGAGAAATCAAACTAAGGATTTGGACTGAGCAATTGTTGATAAGATTAAACAAAGACTTTATTATTTTGTTTGGATCAATTCTTTTATAATCAAACAATTTAGACTAATGAGAGTTAGTATAATCATTCCTATCAGTAGATAGAATGTGTCTAATGGGAGTTTTCACAAGTTATATTAACTTATAATAAATAGTGGATTTCCTTAGACCTACAAGAGTTTCTATAACAATGATGTATATACTCACACTGAGGCCGAACCTTGTAAATATTATGTGATTTAATTTCATTTCTTATTTTTCATGCTTGAGTATTTACTAAATTTTGATAAGGAAATAAATATTAATAGGTTGTAGGGGTTAAGTTTCTAAATGTTTTAAAAATTATAAAAAGTGAGCAGTTGATTCAACCCCCTTCCTAGTTGTTATTTGATCCTTTGAAACTTCAAGACCCTAATAGTAGAAAAAGAGAACAAATTGTGGAATTAGATGTTAGGCCACATTTGCTGATAGATCATGGAGAACTTATCCAACCTAAAGGCTACAATGGATATTCCAAATCTGAAACATGATCATGAAAATAGTTGTGATTCATATATACAGGGAAGGTTCATGAAAAATATATAATGGTAGAAAAATTAAAAAAATATAATCTAATATATTTGTTTTACACTAGCATGCGTGGTCTAATGAATCGACTAGGTATATGTGGAGAGAGGAAATTCATCTTTTTTATGGATTATTATAACATAATGTTTGGTGTTATGCTAATTGAAATCAAGATATAATTAAAAGATCGCATGAAGATATGTAGAACATGAGTTGAAAATGAGGCTAGAAGCATGATCAAGATCATGTGAAATGATAATGTAATAAAATAAAAAACCATTGAATTTGAAAAATATCTCATGAAAAATGGCACTAAACCCGAGGTATGTTAAGTATGAACTCCATAATAGAATGGATTTTTTGAAATAAAAAATTAAAAGTGAATAATATTTTTAAAACTGTTCTCATTGAAAGTATTGTCTCTAACCATTATTGGATGTAATTAGTAAAAATTTTAACTTATACGTAAAACTGGGTGAAAATAATACCTTGGGAAGAAAGGAAACTATATGAAATGTGGCATTAAAGGAAACCTTCACAAAAAATTTTTTAGGTATTAAAATTAAGATATCAAATTAAAAAAAAGAAGAAAATCAAGGCCATTACAAAAATATAGAAGATGATGGAGTGTTTCTAAGCTACTCAACAAAGAGTAGGGCCTATAAATTCATCCAAAAAATTATGAAACAATTATGAACAATTGTGATGTAAAATTCACTAATGAGAATATAGTGATAATCCTCAATGTAAAAATATTTATACATTATGTGAAGAAGTGTATGACATTGATACAAATCCATTGGTTTTATAATTTTCCCTAAATTATGAAGATTATGATGCTAAATTAAATGATGAGATTATTATTGATTTTTTTACTGTACCATAGAGTAGAAATAATAGAGTGGACATTGATCCATCCAATATAATTGAATATATAATTTCTTCAACATAGAAATTAATATTAAATTTTTTTTGGCTTGTTACTTTAGTATCAATAGTAGAACTAATATCAATTAAATAAGCTATAAAATATAAATGATATGTTAGATCCAAGAATGAATAATTTAATTAAATTGATAAAAATCAAACATTAGAACTTATGAATAAGCATTGAAACCATAATGTGATCATAGTAAATTAAGTTTTAAAGAATAAATTTGATTATTATGTAAATGTGACCCAAAATAAATAATGCATCATGTATATAGGATATGATTTTATTTAAAGTGTTGTTGTGAAAGAAATCTTTCCACCAATAGACCAGCTTGAGTCAAATAGTTTATTCTTGAAAATGGATATTCAAATAGGATACAAGATTTATCAAATGGATATAATAAAATACATTTTTTAATGGTTTATATAAAGAATAAGTTTATACTGAACATCTAACGGGCTTCATAATTAGAAATTATAAAGATAAAGTGTACTGGTTGAATAATTACTTGTACATTCTGAAATAGGCACCATGGTAATGGTAAGATTGGATAAACTCATAGATTATGAAGCTATAAATTAAAAGGGTCGATGTTAATGAAAACCTTCATTTGAAGATACCCAAAGAACAAAGTTTATGGTGACGTTGTTTTCATATAAATCATATTTTGTGGAAGTAGGTAAAAATATTTGGAGGAATTTTATATTCTAATGAGTTCAAAATTTGAAATTCCCATGATTGTGAAAATTATGCACTTTTTAGGACTAAAAGAGATTCAAAAATAGAGATAAAAATTTAATTATCATGATAAGTTTGAGATAAATTATATTACAATGTTTATTATGCATGATTCCAAGACAATTTTGACACTGATTAATAGTGGAACCAATATTGGGAAGTATAATGATGAGAATTGTTTTTGGATCCTACCCAATATAAAAGGATAATTGGAGGATTTATATATTTGACTGCAACTTTACTAGATGTTTTTTTGTAACATGTTTGGAAACTAATTTCAAAAGTAATCACAAGGAACATCATCTCATAATAGTTAAAAAAATCACAAGTTAAATCCAAGGTACTCTCAGTTTTGGTTTTTACATTGATGCAGGAATGAATCATGTGTTATTTAAATTTTTGGATATATACTAGGATGGTGATGCGATTGACTGTAATTAAAAAGTGGTGGCTAATTATTCATCAGAATAAAATTCATAGGATGGTTAAGTAAAAAATAGGAAGGTACTTCATTGAGTATGGATGAATTATAATATATCTCAGTGACCAAGGAATCTTGTAAACTTATATGGATGAAGCAATAGTTGGAAGATATTGGTGAATAAGTAATGTTTCTAATGGTGATATATTATAAAAACAATATTTCTATTGACCTAATTAAAAATCATGTAGAACACTCTCAAACCAAGCATATTGATACCATATATCACATTATAAAAAAAGTGGAGAAAATAATGATCAAATTAGAGAATGTTGGGTCAAATGAACAAGTGGACGAAATTATGACTAAGCTATTATACACTACAACAATTGAGAAAGGTTGGTCAAATCATAGTGTTCAACCACAAAACTCATCATGAGGAGGACCATATATATTCCCTTCCCAAATTGTATCTAATTATACATATGGTTTGTGTCATATTTTTGAAGGTGTTTCTCTTTGGGGATTTTGTTGAAGGGTGAGGGTGAATTTACTGCTAGTGAAATTCAATGAAGACTAATTATAATTCATTATAAGTGGTTTTATTTAAAATTTATTTCATTTCATAGATTATCTCATCATGGGGGAGTACATGGTAGGAATGTCAGGTGGTATAATGGAAAGTGGAATGTCACGAGGCATAGAATGACCTCTTGAGTTTTTTATACACTAAGAAGTTATCACTTACAATTATAGTGGTAGATAAAATATTTTTTATCTAGAATAAGTATAATGAATATGTGAAATTGAATTTTACTTTAGATTTCCCACAAGTCCAATGGGGTTGAATGCGAGAACCAAAATGATCTAGTATGAAAGTTGATTTGTGTTTTTGATCAATACAATTGTAGTTGAGAAGGTTGTTGTGATTATGTTCTATGATCTAATATGACAATAAGAAAGAAATTTTTATGGGAGTCTACTTTCCTGATATATTTGGGTATTTATAGAAAATGGAAAATTTTAGCATAAATTTTGAAGCTTTAGTGAAGTATCCTATAGATTTTATCAAGGAAGTATTTATGTATAGTACTTACATGTAAACATAGGAGGTACATAATGAAGAGATTAAAAATGAGGTATGTAAATATGAATGATTATTAGGAAGCATTTCATTTTCATAGTACCAACCAAAAGGGTATTTAAAACTCATAGGCTTTTTTGAGGTATATACCCATTTATTTTATTAAAATATTTTTTCCTTGTTTTATTCAACATGATAATATTTATGAAGCATTAGAGTGTTTACAGAGGTATTTTGTGTATTTATATGGGAAATGGAGTGGGTTTGTAATCCCTAGAGGAGTTCCTATGGCTAAATGAGAGTTTTCAGGTCACCACACTATCGTTTGGGAATAACCATGCCATGGTGTTAGTCTAGGGTACATGGGGGAAGTGTGTTTTTTAGGATCACGAGGAACTGAAATGATGACCTCCATGCCATAGTGGAGGGAATTTGGATGAATTTCTTACCCTATGGGAGTCAAGGTAGGGAAAAATTCCTAGGTAAGGCATTTCATCAATCATTTCAACTGAATTATTTCCCTGTGAAAAAACTAAGGCAAGTCTTCGTTTGAAATTTTGGATAGAAAATGGAAATATTTCCATTATGGATAATGTTATGTTAAAAGGGTGAGGTACCCTATAAAAAATAGTAACTATAAATTCACAATGGACTACCCATAGTCACTATAGTTGCTGGCCTCAATGGAGGAACAACACACCGTTTCCTCTTTAGGCCATTCCATTGTGACGACCAGAAAACCTTTAAAAACATTTTAATTTTATTATTTTATCTCTTCTTTATTGATATTATTTGAGTATAGATTTTATACTATTTTTAAACTAAAAATCTCCATCATTTACCCTCCTCCCCTTTTTAAATCATTTATGATTTATCTTTAGATTGAAGGTATAATCGATCATCTTTCATTGAGATAATGAGCTTGAGATTAGTATATCACTCAATATTATTCATTCATAATTTTTTTCATTATCAATTAGTATCATAATATTTATTTATATTTATTACCTTGTTCATGGTTTTTTATAATTCGATTTCCACCATTTTAGATCAATCATATGTCAATACCAGAGGAGTATACTTCTCTAAGAATGAGGTAGGTGGTATTAAATTAATCCCTTAAAGTATCAAATTTTTTATTACATGTGTGATGTGTGGTGATATTGAAATAATTCATTCTTGACCTAATTTAATAAATAAATGTTTTTTCCACTAATATTTGAAATGATACCCTCCCCATGGGCTATGATTAGTCCATTTTTAAGTGTATACCAAGACTTTAGCCACAACATATGGTGTGCCTGACCTTGGAATCCAAATGGTAGTTTAAGAGGTATACATAAGGGTTTTATGGACTAATGATATAGATCATATGTGTGTTTGGGGATAACTAAGATTCATACTAGTATTTGGTTTATATTATTAATATATGAGACATAATGTAATTAAATTATATAATTTGATAAATGAATTTCTTATTGATTTAGAATACCTTGGATTTTCTCCTTGGATTTTTCCATGAGACTATTGATTTAAATGATTTGGATATTCTCTAAGGATTTATTCTTAAGCCTATTTATTTATAATTCCATGGATGTTATTTTTTGGACATAGCCTTGAGCCTATTTATTTAGAATTTCTTAGATATTATCCTTGGATTTTACCATGAGAATATTGATTTATAATTACTTGGATGTTCTGCATGGATTTATCCTCAAGAATACTTATTTATAATTCTCGAGATTATCTTCTTTAATTTTACCTTAATTATATTTATTTAGTATTACTTGGATATCAACCTTGGACTCGGCATAAAGCCTATTGATTTATAATACATTGGATGTCTTATTTGTATTTTCCCTTGATCCTATAGAATTATATTTCCATATGTAGTCTCCTTTAATTCATACCTGGGCCAAATTTAATTGTATATTTTTATTAGAGATATATGAAACTATCCAAAGTAGGTTTGATTGATCCTAGGAGTCACCTTAGAGGCCGATAAATCATAATTTTTATTTAATTTGTTTAAATTATTCTTTATAAACCTCATCATGAAATTCAATTAATAATGTACATACTTATAGATTCTATTAGTGGTGACCTAATGATTCACACTCACACTTTCTTAAGAAACCATTACTACCTAAGATTACTTCACAGTTGAAGGAATGGAAAATTGAAAATGACCTATGATTGAATGTTTATTCGTTATTTTTTTATAGAGAATGGGAGTAGGGACTGGTCTAGTAATAATTTCTATATTGTTTATTTGTCCCATTTTTAATGTTCGATTATTTTTTTACTTGATGT
Organism: Viscum album; assembly: GCA_963277665.1. Classification (NCBI taxonomy): domain Eukaryota; kingdom Viridiplantae; phylum Streptophyta; class Magnoliopsida; order Santalales; family Viscaceae; genus Viscum; species Viscum album. Next base: position 941,544,762 of record OY728165.1, read on the forward strand.
GTATGATCTATTTCGGGGGATCCATCATATATATGAATTCCTGATATTTTTATAGTATTCATACTCGTATAACATGGGTTATGTTTATTTATTTTTCATGTACGTGATTTATGTTTATATTTTTATCAAAATGTATGATATTTTTAATATTTATATTTTAATTTCATTATAATATGAGGGTATTGTCTACCCACCTTACCAACTTTGTCCCATACTACTATTCAGTAGCCTATGGAATAAGGGGAGCTACACCTAAGGTCATTTGGTGATTTTAGGATGGGGCACCGGTCAATGTCCTATAGTCCACGAGATGTTACATGGAAGGTAAACCTTGTAGGTGGGGTCTACCTGAATCCATGGTTGAATTTTAGTGAGGGAAATTTTTCAAAGTCAAAATTATTATGAAGGGACTATAAAAACTATATATCATAGAAGGGGAGAATAATTTTCCACTAGTCTAGGATTTATTATGTTTTATTTATTTTGATTCCCTTATTTTATTATTCACATCAACATACACTTCTTCTTATATGGTATATCATTATATATGCCATTGGCAGTGTCCTAAGGAGTCATAATCACACATTGCTTGGTCCATTATTGTTAAAAAAAGACATCATGGTTATAGAATAGGACATGATAAAACACCCTATGAATGAGGGTGGAAACATTATCTTGTATGGAGCATGGGAATAGAAACTAGGCTAGTTCCTGTGTAACACCCCAAAATTTTAAAGTAAAAATTTATATTCAATAGCGTATATGACACACAACACCTTTTGTAAAAAGGGAATATATAAACCTGGTACATAAAAATATGATTAATATATTAAACGAATATAATATATTCCATACCTTTTAATTCACTAAACACCATGTTAGCTTGCATGACACACAAGAGATACCTTCTTTGATATCTTGCATTAAATAGAAGATCAAGTTTAACTAAATAACAGTGTAATATTAAAATATTCTTATTTAATATAATATGATATTACCTAGCCATTATGTTAGAGGTTATGAATAATATTAGCTAACTTTTTACAAATTATGGTCTATATAAATATATAATGAATTCATTTGTTATCAATTAATTGGAAACTAAAATAAGAACCAATTGGACAAAAAATTAAATATTATTATTGTTATGCTTCCAAAAGAGTTTTGTCTTAGTAAACACAATAAATTACAATTAGTTAATGATTTTAATGAAATATATATTATATATATTCAATAAAATATTTTTTATATTTATCCATTAGGTATATATGCATAAGATAAAAACAAACCCTATTTTACACATGACAACCTATAGTTTTATAATGAATTTTTTGACACCTTTTAATGGATAACCCATTTTAAATATGAATTTGGATGATTTAATTGTTTTAATATGTAAAAATAAACTTCATATTTGAAATAAAAACATAATAATTATCTTAGTATGATTTTTTGGTATTTTTCTGTGAAGTTTTATTTTTAATGAATAGTTAAAAAAACTAAAATTTAGTTCAAAATTGGGTTTTCATTTAATTTATTTATACAGTTAAATTATAGTTATAATTTGGTTTAATGTTTTTATATAATATATTTATCAATTAATACAATTTATTTCATTTTAATCAATTTTACTTTCAAATTGACTATAAAAACATAGTAATCTTTTAAAAATTTTTACTCTAAAAACCTGTATTGTAGTCCTACCCATGAGAATAAATTTTAATAAATTTATACCTCTTATGCGATTTAAATTTGAAAAAATGAATTCCATATTTTTAATAAGAATAAATTATAATTTCTAATAATTTCAACATAGTTTTTGACCAAAAATATTAGTGAATGTAATTAAAATTAATCACAATGATTAAGGTAAAATTAATCCTACAATGGGACTAAAACTTCATCTTAAGGGCGAAATGACCTAGAAACTTGTAAAAAATCTATTAGTAGGGCATATTTAGACCCTATAATCCCTTTAATCTAATTTGGACTATTATGGGAGCCATATTCAATGTGAAAAATGTTCATTGAATTTCTTTTTAAAAATATTAAAAGAGTGCCCCTCCTACTCCTCTATAAAATTACCTCCATCCTTCCACTTTCTCACAAATATCAAGCCAACTTGGATCGACAAAGTTCTAAACAAATATCTCCACAAAATTTCTCTCATAATCCAATAATAATACATTTTTTCATAAACCAATTCTAGGAATCTTTTGGTTCAAACCAAATGGAGTCATCCGATTAAGAGGCAACATCTTTCCCTAAGAGTTATTTAAAAAACAATTCATATATGTCTCAATTAAACATGAGTTGAATAAAGATAGAGAATATTTAAATAAATCTTTTAAGATCAAGGGGGGAAATCTCAATCTGTAGAGAAGAAAGGTAAATGTGAACATAATCATTTTTATGGATATGTTACTTCTAATAGTGCATGTGTGATATATAAAACATAGGATATGAGGGCGAAGAAGAATGAGAGGAAATTTCTTTCATATGGGGAAGTGGAAAATTTTCCATAAAGGCTAAAACCCCAAAGTAAAGAGAGGCTCGAATTGAAATAAGAAAAAAAAATAGGTCTCGATTCACCTACAACCAATCTGGGAGATTAAAGTTTGAAAGATTTTGTTTTTGTTATAGCAATAATGGTCAAAAAGTCTATTCTTATTGGTTTAAAATTTCTTTAACAAGAATGAAGAACGAATCAAGGGGGATTTTCAATGATCATAATAGGAAATAATCATGGAAAAAAACTTGTTATAAGATCTCCATCACAACTATCTAAACAAAAAAAATTTCTTATTTCGGAAGAAGTTTCTGGAAAATATAGTTTGTAAGGTCACATGGATGAATTATTCATGATAATAATAGAAGGATGGGTTCCCTAGGCTATAAAAAAAGAGAGGATCACAAAAAAAACCCAATCAAAGTCATGTAAATATTTTTATAAGACTGAGAATGTTAAGAAACACTCCCCAATTATTTTTTTACATCAGTAAAAACTAGAAAAATAGTTGGAGGAAGCTAACAAACTTTTGAAATTTAAAGGAAATAAAGTGGTATTATAAAATTGGATAGAATTTAATGAGATGTTATACACAGGTGGAAAATTGAAAATCTAGAAGACAGATGTTGGAAAAATTATTCAACACAAATAAGAAAGGAAGAAATAAGATACTAAAATTAGTGAATCTAAAAATAAAAATAAGAGTTCAAAGGAATATTCCCATGTGGTGATTTGTAGAAAATAATGGCCCAGATTGATAGGAATATCTCAGTCTAAATGTAACTTCTAATAAACAAAATTGGCACTCTTTATTCCCTATTATTTTTTGTATTTTTAAGTAACAATTCAAGACAATGACTGAGATGTTTAAGTATGTCAAATATGGATATAATTATGATATTATAATTCAGGGATTCTAATGAATTACATGAAATAGAATAAAATTGTGAATCCATTAAGGGGGATCGGCCTTGAGAATGAATAGAAAACCATGGGATAGATTCAAAATTAATGGTCAAGGAATGCCAATCACACTTTCATCCCTTATTCTTAATTGTAATATATTATCAATTAAGGGGGAGTTCTTGGTTAATGGAAAAATAATAAAAGGGGGAGATATATATTTTTCACCTAAACTTATTGATGTGTATGTTAAGGTATGTAAAAAATTTATAATTTTAGTGATAAATATGATTATTTATAACCCCTTGAATGATAATTGGAAAATTCTAAACATGATTTCACATATATGGAATTTTATTTACAACAAAGAAATCCATGGTTGTATCTATCTTTATTTACACCTGTTTATCCCACATTTACTTAGAGTTGATTAAGTTAAGGCTATTTAATAAAAAGACATGTGAGATTATTCTTCTATATGAAGTAATATTGTATTTTAATATAAAGGATATGATCTTGTTTTTAGAAGAAAAATAATATTAGAATTATTCCCCACTTATCCTTTTAATTTTATTATCCAAGGGGAGAGTGTTTTGAACACACATATTGAATTTCAAATATGTGAAAAGGAGATGGAAAAAAATACAAAGAGAGAGATTGTTGGGACCAATGTTGTATTTATTTTCAATGAAGTGTTAAGATGTGTTTAGTGAGTTTGGATGAAGTGGTTATGTCTAGAGAATTGTTATAGATTCATATAATTTCATTGAATGTCACACTTGGACAATTCTCCTTGGATAACTGTGAAATTTTTTTAAACTATTATTAAATGTTAACAACATGATCCATGGAGGACACATTTCTTACTACAACATGAAGAATAATATTTTCCATGAAAATTTTGATCTTCATGAATATAGAGTTAATAAGTTCATGAAAAATACAATTTATTTTTCATGTGGATTGGTTAAATAATAATAATAAATAAATTTTGGATTTCAATTTTAATTTAGGAAGATGGTGTTTCATTTGATACTTATATTTTTATGAGTAATTTATAAGGAGGACTTACAAAAAAATTATGGGAAAATCCATGTGACTCACCATGTCTAGACCTCATCCATATATAGGGGGAACCAAGGGTTAACCCCCATGGGAGAGACTATACTATGAGGAAATACATTTCGACATGTGGAAAATCCTTTAGTGAGCCTGTGTAAAAGACCTAATGAGTGTATGACTGAAGGCACACATAGTTTGGGTCGAAATCCCATAGGACCAATGCCCAGGGGTGTGTGTAGTGTGACATATGTTGATCTCTGGTAGCCAGATTGATGATTTAGAAGATTATATTGATTAATAAATTTCCTATTAGATAAAAAAATCAATGTGTGATGTGGGATTATAGTTAATATTCATCTGACATAAAAGATAAAAACATTTCCTGCACAAATCAATCATTTTGTTCAGATGTTCTAACAATATTAGGGTATTTTATTCTTTTTGGGCCATATTATATGGATCTACAATACACCAAAACATTTTCCAAACCTTCTTTGATTGAGCCTGAGATTTCCACAAGTGTTCTGTCATCAATATTAAATTATTACAAGCATTTGATCACCATGAATTCATGATACAATTTGAATACTTGCAATAATTTGATGAAAAATCATCAATTGACTGAAAATAAAGTTGCATATGAGTTTAGGGTAATTAATGAGTTCAATATATTAGGAAAATTATAATAATGTGATCCTCATTTCATGGACAAGATGATACCACCTCAAGGGAGAAACACGAAGGAACCATGATTTCCAATGTCACATAGTTTTCATAACAATTCAAAGAACTTGAGATCTAGTACATTCAAGGTATTTTTATATTTATACAACACAATATAAAATGTGGATAGGTAGTGAAATGATATTGTGACCATCAACTATAAAATAATAATAACCCTTGATGAAGGGTGTTGCTGATTATACTTTGAGTGAGATTTTGTTTCCAGAGAAATAGAGCACAGAAGAAGTTTTTGAACATATAATACCTTCTTTAAGGAGAAGAAAATGAAAAACTTTCGGATTTTGTGAAGGAAACTAATTATGTTTCACAAAGGAACTAATAATATTCAAACCATATTGGGATTGTGTGGTATGTGTCTCCCTGGTTTGTGAGAACTTAGACACTGCAGGACTATGTATACATACATACTATGTCTTGCAAAGAGGAAGAACACTACGATTCTATTACATTAAGTACATGAGGTTTCATATATGATTTTCATGAATACAAGTTTATAAGGATACATACTTACACAAAACACTCTATGAACAATGTGTGTATGCATATGTAAATCCATGATCATGTGATTTATTATGAATTGAAGAAGTAGAAGTCATTGGATCTAAAAAAACAATGTGTGTGTGTGTGTGAAAATAAAAAAATAAGTAAAAGGAGTTCATTAAAGTCTATTCATGTATAAGATCATCCATAATGAATGAGCACATGAATGTGATCATCTTACATGCATAAACATTGAGATACAAAAAAAATATTTTTGGATGACATGGAATCCATTCATGATGTGTAATTGAATTTATATTGTTAGAATAGCATGTATTGATTTGTGAAAGTATGATCTTACAAGAAATGTGAGTGATGATTTGTTTTTCACAACTTTCACATATATGTTTAAGATGAGACTTGAGTTAGAAAGTATATTTCAAGCCTGGTCATTTTATTTCACTAGGGAAACTGATCAGTTACAGGTGATCATATAATTGAGATGGGCCAATAGACTTAACCATATGTTCTTGAAGGTACATAGAGAATAAATGAAAAATTTAGATCCTACAAGTGTATGGAGGATGATCAGAGAATAATCCAATTGTTAATCAATCCTTAAAGCAAGTGAAGTATTTTGGTTGGAGCCTATATTAGTTAAAGTCTTATAGTTAGAGTTAGGAGGAGAATAAGTCTCTCAGGTGGATCCAAAGTATACATCTTTCAGTTGGAGTTGTAAGAAAAATTAGTCTTTTGGTTGGATTTAGAGAAATTTTATTCAAATGTTTGATAGAGAATAACTTGTAACCAAGGGAAATAAATAATTATAGCAAGGAATATGATTTATGAGTTACTTTTAAATCCTTTATGATGCTCTTTCCCCATTATTACAACTGCACCCAAGGTGAGATTAAAAGATAATATTGAGTCAATCGAGAACCTTTACAAGTTCATGATGTTTAATTGAAAATAAAATGAATTTGTAAAAAAGAAACCAATGATTCACCCCTCCACTCATAATTGAGAATCTGGCATAGGGAACTAACCTTAATCCTTGAAATTATACCCTCCCCACATTTTATGGTTAGTCTATTGGTGAGTTGAGATTGAGATTTCAGAAACCATATAGGGTATTCCAAAAATTATAAATTAAATATGAAATTTATTGGTGACTCTTATGGTGTCATGGATTTAAAATAACGAATGAATGTTTGTCTTGATATTTCTAGGATTTACTCTAGGATATAATGTACATTCTTATTATATGATTCCTGATGTAATTAAATTAAGTAATTTGATAGATGAATTACCTAAAAATTTATAATTTTTTGGGTGTTATCCTTGGATTTTTCCTTGATCCAATTAATTTAGAATAACCTTGTATTTGTTTTGGTATTTGGAACAAATCCTACTGATTTATATTTCTTTAGATGCTCTATATAGATTTAAACTAGAGCCTTTCGATTTTGAAGAACTTTTATCTTACCCTTAATCCTATTTATTTAAAATACCATTTATGTTCTCCATGGATCCATACTTGAGCCTGTTGATTTAAAATTCCTTGGATATTATCCTTGTATTTTTTTCCTAAAGACTATTTATTTATAATTACTTTTATTTTATCTTCGTATTTACCCTCAATCCCACTAATTTAAAATAACCTGTATATTCTCCATGGATCCATCATTGAGCCTATTTATTTATAACTCCTAGGATGTTCTCTTTCTATTTTTTCTTAGATCATTTTGGTTTAGAATGAATGAATTGTTTCCCTTAGATTCAACCTTGATCTTATTGATTAAAATTACTTGGATGTTATTTTTGGATTCATCATTGAGCCCATTGATTTATAATTCCTTGGATATACTCCATGGATTTAACATTGAGCCTATTGATTTATAATTCTTTGAATATTCCCCTTGGATTTATCCTTTATTCAAGTGACATATAATATAATGTATTTTCTCTTAAATTTTATATTTAGGACCTTTTACAAGGTATATTGGGATAAGAGAGACTTGAAACTAGCCAAAGCTTGCATGATCCTTCCTTGTTTTCACCTAAGATCCCAATGAATGATGGTGTTTTATTTATTTTTTCCCTTTATTTTATTATAGAAATAAAAATTCACTTCTTCTTAAACTATTTATTATTATATACACCATTATTGGTGTTTGAGTGAGTCTTATTCACACTATCCTCAAGACACCATTTGTATTTGAGAAAATTTCACAGTTGAAGAACAAGACAATGGAAAGTACCATATGACCAAGTATTGATTTATTAGCAGGTTTAGAGCATGGGAGTGGGGACTCAAATTGAACCCAATGCTACTTTTAACATTTTCTCCCATTTTTAATTTTTATTATTTTTAAACATGTAGTGTGAGATCGATCTTGGTGGATTGATTGTATGTTTGGCTGATTGAAATTTTTATTTTTTTTCATATTTGTATAACATAGGTTATGTTTAACTATTTTCATTTTTTTTGATATATATTTATCTAGATTTTCGATATTAATATTATTATCGTTGTTATTTCACTTTTATAGGAGGGTATAGTCTCTCCACAATACCACCATAGACCCTTGATTCCAGTCAGCAACCTCTAGTGTATGAGGATGTTCACTTGAAGCCACATGACACTTATGGACTAGAGAAATGGTCAGTGTCCTATGGTCCAAGGGACATTAAAAGGTGATATTAGATCATCTTAACTTTTGTCTTTCTATTTGGGAAATGTAAATAAGAGATAATATTTTGTTAGAAATTAGTAATGAAACTCATTCTTAGGATTATATTACCCATGTATAAGGTAAAAATAAGTTACAAGGGATGTTATTTTTTATTGGATTTTCACTTTTATCATATAATTAATTCATATAGAGTAATACACATGGTTATAATAAATGATTTTTAGGATTTTTTTTCTTGGACAGAATAAAAAGGGTTCATGTGCTTTTGCATCATATCAGGAACCTTGGGCCCATATGTAATCCATGTGATATATTTTGATTGGTTTCCTTGATTATGAGACAAGTGAGTTATTTAATTTGTTATCAGAAATTTATATTTTGTTTTACCATATAAATTTATGTTTAATTATTACTTAACTAATTCAAAAAATAAAAATTATTAATAAATAATTATTTATCATGAATACCATTAGATGTCAACCAAAAAATATGCCAATTACAACATATAATGTTTTTTCTCTATAACATACAATTTAAATTTAATTTAACTGATCCAAATTTATGGAAACATTGGTTAAAATATAAGTGAAATAGAAAAGTATGAAATATAGATCTTATATGAACATCATGTTAACCACATGTATGGGTAGATGGGGTTAGGGATAGATCCTGTGTTATAAGGAATATGTGGTGTGAAATTATCTTTTAAAGATATATAAAATGGGATTATATAGGTCCTATATGTACATTTAGTTGATCTAATTGTAAATCATTTGATGATGAGAGTGGGTAATACGACACTATACATATTACAAATTTCTTTTGAATTATCATATTGAGAATTATGATATGCCATGATTTCCTACAAACCACATGGGTTTTTCACTAACCCAAGAGTGGGTATGTTAGACCATAATCAAACTTATATGTGTGAACCTTATGTTGGAGGGAATGAGCATAGTGGTGAACGTGTTGTCTGCTATTACTTTTCCTTTATTATATAGGAATATGAGTTGAGCCTATCCCTAAAGTAGGTATTTATATTGAGTATAATGTTCATAATATATATATATATATGAACATTAGATGGGGATTATTGGTATATAAGTTTACTTATGATGTTGATATGTGGTCTAGTATATTGGTATGTCAAGTGCTATGACTGAGTAGCAAGTTATTTTCCTACTATTATTGAAGATGAGTTGATATGTATGAAGGTAACCTAAAAGAGGGTTTAACCTAGTACTACAAGTGACTTTAGAGGGGATTGGCATGATTAGACATATTATTAGTCATGTGTTCCTTGTATTGATCATATATAACCAAATATGGTTGATTCATATGGTATGATAGATTATTTCTATGGTGTATAAAAAATGGGTATGCTTGGGTCACAATAGGATCCATTGAGAAATTTTATGGTAGTTAATATGGGAACGTCCCTTTATATGGACTAAGAGAGTGGGATTTTAAATAACCTATATGGTATTTAGATTAGTCAAACCTAAGATTAGCCTAAGGGGTGTTATCTTAGTGTCTGAGTTGATATGGTTGGCCTTAAATAACATGTGAGACATGTCGATGGGAGGAGTTTGACAAATATATGGGATAAAGAGATTGAATTGGGAATGTTATGAGACATATAATGTGAGTTCATGATAATTGAAGAAAATTTGTGACATTTTTCTTTTTTTCCTCATAGTGTGTTTATAGATTGTTTTTGGATGTATGTGTTTGGTCCCTAGAGACCCATTAGTGTAATGAACCTAAAATGTTTTAGCATGTTCTAGTGGGGTCTATTACTCCATAGTATTCCGCAACCGTAAGAAGTGAGGTTGTCAGTTTATAATGGGATTAGTGGATGATCCACTATGAAATAGTGGTGGAAAGGTATAAGATTCAGTTTTTTATTGAGAATAGTATGAGGGTATGGACCTATGAGAATACAATGTATGAATGCTAGAGAAAGAGTTTCTATGGGCTTTGACTAAGTTTAGATTATCCCAATGAGTGGACACATATTTGTTTTATCATTAAATGAAATTAGGTATCCGTAAAAAATAATGAATGGACCATTGTTTCCTGAGGATTTTAAAAATTATGATACAATTAGCTTATGTGAGAGATTAGTTATAGCGATTTATGAAAATCATGAGATATATTGTAATGAACATTGGATCTTATGAGATGCAAAGGGGTTGAGTGGCTTGATAAGAGGGGAAAATAATTATGTAGCACCTCAACTGTGGTTAGTGGGAACTGATGTGATTGTGAGTTCTAACTGGGCCAGAAAGGCCCCATAGTGGGATATAATGTGAAACATACATGATGGTGACTATGGTTATTAAGATTGAGTCTGATTTGTTGAGGCTAATTTTATTGGGGTGTATTTGTTTATTGAATCCAGAAGTAGGATCATGAGGTAATGTGGTATAATTGGAACCTAGATAATGGCTCAAAAAGAGTGCGACACAGGTGATGATAGAGCCAATCATGCATCACACTTGAGGAGTATTTTAAGAAATTTTATATAATGGGTATCTAACTATGGATGATCTAATCATGTGTAACTTGTGTTAAATATATTTTGGTGGACATTGAGGGTAGAATGTTTATTGATCATGTTTTGTGTATCGACTGGAAAGTTCTTAGAGGTGGTTATCGACCAATGAGAATAAAAAAGACTCACTCAATTTATTAACTAATGTGCTATGAGTCAAGAAAGGATCGATATTGAAAAAAGATATTTAAGTATTAACTTATGGTTCAAGTAAGTTAGGACCGCATGAGTGAAACAACTCAACTTCTTATTTGGATCTAGTAGCAGTAGTTCATTCTTTCAGATATTGGTGGAAATATATGTTGGGTGAGATATTTGTGTTATATACATACTAAAAATTCTTTAAGTACATTTTCCTCATAAAAATACATAATATTTTAGCAGAAAAGGTGGAAAAAGTACTAAAAAACATTTTATTTTGATCTAGAATATACCCTTAATGAGGTTAATGTCATTGTAGATGCATTGAGTAGAATGATACATGCTTAGATACGGAATAATTCCAGTAGTAAGTGGTAGTGCATGGATCTTTTTAAAAAAATACATCTTTATGTTTAGGAGTATCAGGGATGAGCCACCCCCATATTTGAATCTCAATAATGATTAGGTTCTTATTATTTGAGGTTATATTATGGTTACTTTGAGTAAGAATAAGGAGTTAAAAATGGAATAAAATTCCTTGAAGTGGTTTTTTATCTTGGTTTAACAAAAATGTATAGATACATGTGAGGGATATGTTAGTAGAAAGGGATGAAGAAGAATAATGTGTGTTTTGTTATACAGTTCTCCACCTGTCAAAAAGTAAAGTTCAATCAATAGGGGATCACTAGTATTCTACAACCATTAACCATTCCTGGGTGAAATTGGGATGGAATGATAGTGGATTTCATTAAGGGGTTTCCGATTACACCCCAATTTATTGATGAAGTTTAGGTGATCATGGATTGTTTAACCATCATGAACTATTTCCTATCAGTCTAAAAAACCATTTCAATTAATGAGTTGGGAAATCTCTATTTTTTTGAGGTAGTTCACTTGCATGGGATACTCTAGATTATCATTTCAAATAGGGATCCCATCATTATATTCTTCTTCTACCTATAATTTTAAAAGGTTCTTAGTATATAGGTACATTTTATTATTATGTATCACATATAAATAAATGGAATGTTTGGGAATGATATTTAAATTTTAGAGGGTATATTAAGAGTATGTATCCTTGAATTTTGTGGTTCTTGGGAAAATGATATGGCTTTATAAGAGTTATCCTATAATAATGGATTCCATTATTCTATATATATGGAACCATTTGAGGCCTTGTATAGTAGGTTGTGTCTTTCACCATTATGTAGTTTGAAGGATAAAGAATTAGTAATTATTTTACTGAGGATTATGTAGGAGTCATTATTGTATATATAGTTGATCATGAAGTAGTTGGATACTACTCAGATTTGGAAGAGGTCATATGATGACTAGATATTCTGACTTCATGATTCTGGGATGGGTGATTGGGTATTTTAATGGGTTTCACTGAGGTAGATAAATTATCATGTTTAGAGATTAGGGAAATCAGTTTCATAGTACATGGTCCAATTTAACTTCATAGATAGAACTAGTCTAGTGTCATAATTATTGTATGCACCTCAATGTTTTAGTGATATGAATTTTGTATTTAAGTTATAAAATAATTGATGATATCATACTAATCCATATCAGGTGATTGATGTTTACTACGTTAATCTAGTGTATAATGCATACTTTGAGAAGAGTCCAATTCAAATTGTGGAAGAATGTGAGAAAAATATTCATAGGAAAATGGTTACTCTTGTATGAGTGCAGTGGTAGCATAACCATTTCTAAAAGAATACTTTGGTGTGGGAGTCTGATCTATAGACATAGTGGCCAGAGTTATTCACTGATGAGTCCTAGTGATGTTGGGAGTGCAATTTGAGGATGATATTTTATATGATTGGAGATTTTAAAATCCCATAGGCTTGTTCTAAGGTGACAACCAATTAATCTTATGCTAATACTTATGTTTTACATGGTTTATTCATCATTAGAATTTTTATGGCGAGTTGGAGTGATTTGAGAGGTATTCATAGGTCTTGATGGGAGCAAGGGAGTTAGTTTTAAAGGTTTGTGCTGGGGGGTGTTATTATCGAATGGTCCTTATTCATGTCATGATTCCAAGGTTAGGGAATGAACATGCCATGGTGATGGTGTAGGGAGATTTAGTGGGCTTCTAGGAAACCAAAATGGTGGCCACCATGCCATGGTGGAGGGCGTTTCGGCTGAAGGTTTCCCCTGTGGTAAATGATGAAGAGAAAAACTACATGTTCATACACTTTTATATATTTTTAGGCTTAAGATTTTCCATGGGGGAAAATCAGAGGAAGGCCATGGAATGGATGGCCTTATTGGGAATTTTGGAAATTCCATCATGAGCTCCATTCCATGGTCCCCGTCATAGTGATGGGGTGAGGTTAAATTTATAAAATATCAGGGGAATCCTTTTTATATACCAACCCTAGTGTTCATATTTATTGAGATCAATGAAAAAACACCTTTATATGGAACCTATTGTAAATTTTATGTTAATGCCTCGCTAACCCTTATGAAACTGTGATTTTACCACTCCACCCTTTTCTCAATTAAGTGGTTCTGGGGATCTTTTTTCTCTTTTTATTCGACTAACTCCCTCCCTCATGTAACCTCCCCCTTCCTCAATATTTGGTTATTTATTTCTCGATTCTTGGTGTAATCAATATAAATTCACTATGATAGAGATATTTATGAAAGTATATCAATCAATCTCATTCCTTTATGATTTCATTCACTATCCCATAGTCTTAAACCATTTATTCCTACTAATTCTCAAGTTCATGGTGTTCATATTCTCCTTTTATTTATAAAATATGCGATAAAATCAAAGGATTTTACCTAATAAGTATACTTCCTAAACCATGATGTAAGTGGTCTTAAATCCATCCCATAAAGTCTCACCATTCTCATTGTAAATGTAATGTGCGGACCTGCCAACATTGTGTGATCTTAAAATAATTGTATAAATAAATGTTTTATTACCCTAGTCCTTGAAATTTCACCCTCCCCACATTCCTTGAGTAGTAAATTTATAAGAATAGACCATGAATTTAATTTCCATATAAAATATTCCTAACCATAAAAATTAAAGTGGAAATTAATAGGGGGTCTTGGGGTGCCATGGGATTAAGATAATGACTAGATGTGTGTTTGGAGATACATAGGATACAATATAAAATCCAATATACATGCTTATTATATGATAATAGATGTAATTAAATCAAATAAGTTTATAAATGAATTTCGTATTGATTTAAAAATTCATGGATGATCTCCTTAGATTTGGCCCCAAACCTATTGATTTATAATTTCTTAGAAGTTCTCCTTATATGACACCTTGAGCCTATTGGTTTAGAATTCCTTAGATATTATCTTTTGATTTAGCCTCAAGATTATTGATTTTTAATTTCTTATATGTTCTCCTTGGATTTAGACTCGATAATATTAATTTATAATTCCTTGTATGTCCTCCTTGGATTTTACCTTCTTCCTGTTGATTTATAATTCAATCGATTTCCTCCTTGGATTATTCCTCAAGCCTATTAATTCATAATTCCCTGGATGTTCTCCTCAAATTTAAAATTGATCTTATAGATATGTAATTCCATGTATAAGTACCATGTATTAGACCTTAGGCCTATTTATATGGTATATTGGGCATAGAGATACCTAGAACAGGCTAAAAAAGGTATGATTGATCCTAGGTTTCACCTTGGAGATCAATGATTGATTGTATTTTATTTATTTTGTTGAAATTATTTAATTATACTATCACACCCTAACTTTTCAATTTATTTTATTTTATTATTTTTTTGGCCTGGTATTTTTTTCCATGTTTTTGGTGAGACAATGTTTAAAATTATTGAGTCTTGTTGAGAAAAATACACATTTTGGGTTTAGGATCATCGAGCACATGGTTAGGGCATGGTTCTGAGACCACACAACCTACCCAATTTTTAAAATAAATTAAAAACATAAATTAATAATGAAATAATGATGAGTAATAAAATGAAAATAAAATAAAAATATTAAGTGTAATGATAATTTAGCGAATTTTGTTTCAATGAAATTTTTTTGTATTATTATTATTTGAGGATATTATTAATTATTATTGAGTATTATTATTATTATTATTATTAGTGATGATAATTAAGTTATTTTATTTATTATTATTTCTCTTGTTTTAGTTTTTTGTTGTTGTTATTATTTTTTGTTTTTTCCTTAGGGTTTGCGTTCCCGCCCTTACCCTTTGGTCTTTCCCCTCATTCTGTTGATCACTGCGCATCCCCTCCCCCATGAAACCCGGTCACACCACACTCCCTCCCATGGAAGTCCGCTATTGCAGCGCCTCCCTCCTAGCCAACCTAGTCATGCTGCGACCCTCTTCTCCTATCAGTGCTCTCCAGCCTTTCACGTTCTGTTACCATGACTTTCAGCCCACCACCACACCCTTTCTTCTCCGAAGTATTCCACTACACCCCTACTTCCCAGAAACCCACCACCGTGCCCTTACTTCCCGGCTAGCCGCTCATGGCCTACCCCCTTCTCTTAGAACCCCGTCACACTGCCTTTCTACCCCATGGATCGCCATCCTCCCTACTTCTGTTGTGAGCTCTACTGTCCTCCAACCTCCTCCTCTTCTAGAAATTCCTGGCCGGTTCCCTCCCACACCTCTGGAGACCACCCACACTGCAACTCCCACTTATCCCCTTGGCCATCCTTTGTCCGATAAACAACATATCCTCCTTTCAATAGCCTCCACTTTGGGTTAACCCCCTCCCTTGTTGTAGTGTTTTTTAATTAAATTTCATTATGTCAGTTTAAGTTTTATGATTTGTTGTGGTTTTTTTGGGTAAAACTATATTGGTAGGGTTTTTTCGCGGTGAAATTACATTGAAGATGGTGTTTTTGACCAATTTCTGAAGGAATATCCATGTGAGGTAGGAGGTTTCATACCATTTCATTATTTTATTATTTTAATATGTTTATTTAATTTTATTAATGTGTTTTATGATCAAATTTTGTTGCATGAAATATTTTTTTGGAGTTTTTTGGTATGCATTCAAGTGGAAAATGATTATTTTGGTGTGTTATCCTTGTTTCAAACCTTTTAAATTAATTGAAAATTGTTTGAATAGGAGAAAACATGTTTTTTATATGGTTACCTTGTGTATCTAGTTTTAACGTGACGTATCTATATGGAATCAATTGGTTTTTGGTTTAAAGTCTTCTTGGTTTTTCATGAAATGATTTCATAAACATCTCAAATGATTTATTGATTTATTTAGATGGCACGAAAGTAGTATTTGGTAAGAGTGAATACACGTTCATTTTTAATGTGGTATGTTTTTATAATATGAGACATGTTTTTGGTGTGAGTTTGTTTTTGAAAGGTTTTATAGATTTTTTAAGTGTTTAATTGTTTTATTAAATTATATGTGTAGTGCGTTGGACCTCGCTGTGATGGTTTGGGATACGGGTGTCGAGGATTCCTACATGTATATGCATAGGGTAAGGTGTATATATATATATATGCCCTCTTTTTTAATATTCCCTCATGGCTCGTGGACTATGTGAAATGAATCTAGGGGTGTGTATATATATGTATAAATTCATGTGCATGTATATGTCAAGAGTTTGTTCGAGTGGTCATCGACAAATAGCGTCATGTTTGAGGTTGGTCCCCCACTACATTCGCCTTTAAATTTAGAATTTATTAATTACATGATATTTTAGTGATTTTCAATAAATGATAAGTAGTATTAGATAATTATTTTTGGAATAATTAATTTATGTAAATTAAGTTTTTTATTTTATACATTGAACTTGAATTATTTTCTAGATGAATTGATGAAAAATAGTGAAAAAATGTCTGTTTGGCCTTTGAACATAATTAATGAACTTTCAAGTGTGATTCTGGTTTGATGTCAAATGTTCTCTTCTGACACGTGAAAAAATGTTTTGGTTTCTCTTGAGAAATGGTGTTTCTTTTAAAATTTTTATAAGGCACGTTTGTCACTTTAATAAAATAAATTATTTGGAAAAACTCTCTTTGGGGTGATTGAGGGGTGATCTTATTATGTACGTTGTTTGTGTGAGTTGTTGTGAGTGATGTTCATTCATGGTGATTGGTTTCTTGATTGAAATTGTTGACTCACCCCTCTTTTCATTTAGTACTTGGCATGGGAACCTAGTATAGTAATTGAATCTTATGAGAACGATTGTTGCACCAGTTTAGATTATGCATTGGTTAGTGGCCCTTAGTACAAACATTTCTATGCTAGGGGATTGAGCCCATCGGTTAGGCTAGGTAGGGAAACACCGAGCGTTTGGGCATTATGATGTCACTGAGTAGGTAATGCCTTGTAGATGGCTCACACATATAGTACGTTCTGGATTGTTCACGAGCACCTAGGGTCAAACCATGTTTTCTTTAGTGATTATTTGTATGTGGTGGAAGATTGAGGGGCCTAGTACGGTTGATGTTCCCCATTTTCTATATTCCCATTTCCCTTATTGTGTGTTGTGTGTGGTTTTACTCTTGAATAACAACTAATTTTTTACATTATAAATTGTTTACAGAAATGTTTAAAAATGTAATGCACTTTTTCCCATCAAACATTAAACTTTTTTAAATTAAAAAGGGAAAATGAATGTTAATTGTTTTGGAAATGAAAATGTGTGTGGAAAACCATATTTTATATAATTTAGTTCAAACCTAGAATTAGTAAATTCTTTTTTTAAAGGTAGTTCTTTTGGAATAGTTTTTTTTGAGAATGCCTATTGAGTTTCAATACTCATGCCTATAGTGTGTTCTTGTTTTTAGTTTCTCCCACAGGTTCCAACTCTGGTTTGATTTTCCTTGGGAGACTTTTGGTTTGGGAGTTGGAGAGAGACTCTTAGGGTCATGTGGAGTTTTGGTCATGGTCAGGTTAGTATGTGTTGCTGGCGGTTCATTCTCTTTCATGTCATTTATTTATTTTGCACTGTTCGATTTTATTTCTACTTCATAGTTCATTTTTATTGGGAAAAATTGTTCCCCTATTATTCTCTGCTAATTCTCTGGTGCTTGTCGCCAGCCCCAGAGGATCGGGAATGCCACTCGGGCATTTCTGCGGATCGGATCAGGTGATTGGTCAAAGGTCGACCTGGGTTGGTTTTTGAAAAAATGGAATAAAAACTAGTTTTCTCTTATGGGTTGTGATTCTTTGGGATAGAGTCAGGGTGGACAAAAGTTAAGGGTACCGTAACATTACCTTCTAGCTACAAGGACGGTGCCTGGTCAACACACCTCATGGTGGGACTCGAGTTACCATGGTAAGTTGAGGTTTGTCCGAGTCTTTAGTCCTTGTTGTTAATCTTGCTTTTGGAAAATTAAAAGGGAGTAGGGTAAGTGGTCCCAGTGAGCTTAAAATGTCTGGAAAGCCATGTGGAGCCAGGGATGCTGTCCAAGAATACTCTCTGGTGGTGGCATGATTGACGTATGGACGCCAACCATATGTCTTAGTCAACCCCTGACACTAGTATTGTCTTGTATTGTTACTTGTATCCTTGTTTTGAATTCGTGGAAATATGGTTTTTTAAGTAAAAATGATTTGTTCTTGGAAAATGTTTTGAAATGAATTGCTTTAAAATGAAAAATGATGTGTAAGGTTTGAAAAGTGTTGGTTGAATGTTTTGGTTTTGAAAAATGGAAGGGTTTGGTTTTGATCCTTGGTGATCTCATGGGAAACCACATGCTTGGGTACATATATGGGAAGAGAAATGGTTAATGGTACGAGTGGATGAGTGCCTCACATGAGGTGGGTGCTGACGTAGCACAAGAACATGTATGTGTAATTCCCATGCGGTACCATTGGTGTTTGTGCAACCCACCAACTTCATTTATTTTCAAATTGTTTTTAATGGAAAATTTTGTGTTTTAATAACTGGTGATTTTGTGGTGTGTCATTGTGTTTTGGAAATGTTGTTTGTGAGGAATTTTGAGCCAAGGATCATTTTTTACTAATTTTTTCCTTATTTTAAATTCTTATTTGTAAGTTGGCGTGAAAGCATGAGGTTAATGGTTTCTTTTTAAAAGTGCTTAGGGGAATCCCTTATAGTGGTTCCCCCAACACGTTTAGTGTTCTCTTGCGGTATGTATTGTCTATTGGACCAGTTTGATTGGGTCTATGGTTTTCTTTCTTGACTAGTGCACAACCCCATAAATAATTAACAATAGATTGAAGTGTAGCCATGGGTAATTCACCGTTGGCTAACCCTCTAGATGATTAAATCCATGACTCTCCCTTTTGAGTGATAGTGCTATGTCTGTACCTTCTTCATTTTGGTTAAGAGGATCTTCTCACTGTGAGATGGATGATGCGAGAGGAGTTGAAGGGAGGTTTGGTCTCTTTGAGTTGTCTGAGTCTTAGTCTATAAAGTTTGACACCGTTGTGTCTGAAGGTTCCCACCAGAAACAGTGAAAGAAATTCCATTGGGGAAGGGACAAGGATGTATGGAATTATCGGTGCTGACCAATGCCTTAAAAGGCTTGTAGTGATTTCATCATCTTTAAGGGTTATGTTTACTGATGTATTTCAGGAGGATTCCTCTTTGAAGATCAAGGGTAGATTTTGTAGAACCCTTCAGAAATCCCTATTTTCATAGGAGTGTGTCCTCCTCTTAGGGGTTTCTAATTTTTCTGTTCCAAGGTGAGTGTTTGTCGTGCATCTTTACATTATTATTTTTCTTGGATAAGGTGAAGTGGTGATTCATGCACATCATCTAAACCCATTTTTTGGAGGATGTTCCGTGAGGGAGTGGTTGGATGTTGTGGTAGGTTGTGTTTGTTGGCGTTGTCTCAGTTTTTGTTTGGTTACATTTGAAACAAAAAAGAGAAGCTCTGTTCCGGAGTCATCAATACCTGAATGCAAGGTAGAATATTCTTCAAACATCCGAGCTCTAGCCATAGGACTCAGAGTGAAGCTGGCGTATAGTTAGGGACCTAAGAGTGTATGGGACCTGACCTTTTTTCTATCATCAAGATTGGAGGTGAAAGCAGTTTAAATTTTTTCCTGCAGCTGTTCCATTCTGAATGATCCATCTGCGTACTTGAGGCTTCCTATGGCTATGAGTAAGTGTGGTCAACTCATTTCCTTGAAGTCGTGGGGGTTGTATCCCACTAGATGTAATCTCTTTTAGTGGTCTTTATTGGGTCTTTTTGGGTAAATCGACCTCAATTTTAATTAGTGATCATCCATGGGTGGGAAGAAGTTGGTTTGTCTTCGGCTGGGGGTATTGAAGCCCCGGTTGTTCGACACCTTCCCTCCCCACCCCTTGTGGTAGAGTGTTTGGTCACCGTCAGAAAATTTTCAAAGTTTTGTATCTTTTGTTAGTTCTAATGGTGGGGAGACCCTAGATGGGTCTCACACAAATGTCTTTAGAATGAATCAATGTTGGACTTTCTTCATAATGTTGGGGAGTCCACCTGGGCCTCCCCATGTCAGTTTTACAATCTTGTCTCGGGAATCAGTATGTTTTTATGATGGGGAGCCCCTTCGGGCTTTCCCCTATTGGAATTTTAGTTTTGTCCCTAAAGATAGCTAGGTGGTGAGTGATATGAGTTTTCCTTGGATGCATTTGGTCTTGTTTGTTCCTTCCAGACAAATAGTGTAGTTTTTGTTTTGTGGTAGTTGAGGTATTCTGTTTCTGAAGTTTGTTTCTGTGGGTGGGAGAGTTCCTTTCATTAATTGATCAACTATAAGTGTTTTACCTCAATGAGTCATGCAACACTTAGTGAAAAAATCTTTTTTTACGGGTTTCTAGAGGTTTTCATTTAAGTCACTTCCTATAAGCATGATGTATTTTCCTCTTTTCGCTTATTGTTTACGGGGATCCTCCTTGAACCTTAACAGGGTGTCATTTTCTACTTTTGGGTTCAATCATAATTGTGGCTTTCTAGGAATGGAAAGCACTATGGTGGGGAGAATTTTCACACCCTAACCTTTTCAATTTTTTTATTTATTTTTTTGGCATATTAATTTTTGCTAGGTTTTGGGTGAGACAATGTTTAAAATATTTGAGTCTTATTGAGAAACATACACATTTTGGGTTTAGCATCATCAGGCGCATGGGAAGGGAAATATTATGAGACCACGCGGCCTTCCAGGTTTTCAAAATAAATTAAAAACTTAATGGAATAATGAAATAATGATGAGTGATAAAATGAAAATAAAATAAAAATAGTAACTGTAATGAAAATTTGACGAATATTGTTCTATTTATAATTTATTATTATTATTATTTGAGGATGTTATTAATTATTATTGAGTATTATTATTATTAATATTAGTGATGATAATTATGTTATTTTATTTATTATTATTTCTCTTGTTTTAGTTAATTATTATTATTATTTTGTTTTTATTTTTTTTCCTCAGGGTTTGCATTCCCCTCCTTACCCTTCAGTCTGTCGCCCCCTACCGCCCTTCTGTTGATCACAGCGTATCCCCTCCCCCATATAACTCAGTCGCACCACACTCCCTTCCATGGTAAACAGCTGTTGTAGTTCCTCCCTCCTACCCAGCCTGGTCACACCGTAACCCTCTTCTCCTATCAGCGCTCTCTAGCTTTTCACATTCTGTCGCCACGCCTTTCAGCCTACCTCCACACCCTTGTTTCCCTAAAGTCTTCCACCACACCCCTACTCCCCAAAAACCCACCACCGTGACCCTGCTTCTTGGCCATCTACTCATGACGTACCCACTTCCCTTGGAACCCCCGTCGCACTGCCTCCCTACCCCATGGCTTGCCGACCTCCCCACTTCCATCGCAACCGCTACTGTCCGCTAACCTCATCCTCTTCCTGAAAGTCATGTATAATGCCCTCCCACACCTCTGACAACCACACACACTATTCCAACACCTTATCCTCTTGGCCGGCCTCCGTCCGACGAACCACACCACCTTTTTTTGACGACCTCCACTTTGTGTAAACCCCTTCCTTTTCGTAGGGGTTTTTCCTTAAATTTCACCATGTTGATTAATGTTTTATGATTTTTTGTCGTTGTTTTGCGTAAAACTGTCTTTTTAGTGTTTTTTATGGTGCAATTACAATGCAGATGAGGTTTTGCACCACTTTCTATGGGAATCTCCATGTGAGTTAGGTGGTTTCATACCCTTTCATCATTTGATTAATTTAATTTTTTTATTTTATTTTATAAATGTCTTTTGTGATCAAATTTTGTGGTGTGAAATATATTTTTGGAATGTTTTGGTATGTGTTCTAGTGGAAAATGATTATTTTGGTGTGTTATCCTTATTGCACATCTTTGAAATTAATTTCAAATTGTTTGAATAGTGGAAAAAATGTTTTTGATATGGTTACCTTGTGTATCTAGTTTTAAAGTGACATATCTATATAGAATCAAGTTTTTTTGGTGTAAAGGCTTCTTGGTTTTTCATGAAATGATTTCATAAATAGATCAAATGATTTTTTGATTTATTTAGATGGCACAAAAGTGGTATTTTGTGAGAGTGAATACATGTACGTTTTTAAAATGGTATGTTTATATTAAATGAGGCATGTTTTTAGTGTGCGTGTGTTTTTGAAATGTTTTATAGATTTCATAAGTCTTTAATTGTTTTATTAAATTATATGTGTAGTGCGTTGGACCTCGTTGAGATGGTTTTGGGCTGTGGGTGTCGAGGAATCCAACATTTACATGCATTGGGTAAGGCATATATATATATATATGACCTATTTTTTTCATATTACCTCATTGCACGAGGAGTATGTGAAATTCCTCTAGGGGTATATATATATGTATAAATAAATGTGGATGTATACGTCAAGTGTTGGTTCGAGTGGTCTTCGATAAATAGAGTCATTTTTGAGGTAGGTCCCCTACCACACTCGCCTTTAAATTTATAATTTATTAATTACTTGATATTTCATTGATTTTCAATAAATGAGAAGTAGTATTAGATAATTATGTTTGGAATAATTACTTGATGTAAATGAATTTTTTTTATTTTATACATGGAACTTGAATTATTTTCTTGATGAATTGACGCACAATAGTGAAAAAATTCCCATTTGGAATTTGAACATAATTCATGAACTTTCAAGTGTGATTATGGCTTGATGTAAAATGTTCTCTTCTGATTCGTGAACAAATGTTTTTGTTTCTCTTGAGAAATGGATTTTCTTTTAAAAGTTTCATAAGGCCCATTTGGAACATTATTAGAATAAATTATTTTGAAAAACTTTCTTTGGGGTGACTCAGGGGTGATCATGTTAGGTATGTTGTTTGTGTGAGTTGTTGTGCATGATGTTAATGCATGGTGATTGGTTGCTTGATTGACATTGTTGACTCACCCCTCTATTAATTTAGTACTTTTCGGGGGAACCTGACGTAGTAAGTAAATCATCTGAGAATAATTGTTGCACTAGTTTAGATTACGCACTGGCTAGTGGCCCTTAGTACAGACTTTGCTCGGCTAGGGGATTGGGACCCTCGGTTTGGCTAGGTAGGGAAACACTGAGAGTTTGGGAGTTATGACATCATTAAGTAGGGTATGTGACACACACCTATTGTGGGGAGTGGAAAACATTATTTTAATTACCTAAGTATTGCATAGCAATTGATCCTAGGTAGTCTCCCGAAGAGGAGTGCACACAAAACAAGGTTCTCACTTTTTGTAGGTTTTCTGAAAAGGATAGGATTTAATTAATTTGAATGAATCTAATAGAAATAAATATATTTAACTGATTGGTGTTAAAAAATTATAAAGACCTTGATCAGATTGGGGTCGGCTAGACCTAGTGTTGTGCCATCATGGTTTCCAAATTTTCCCTCTCTTCTTCTTCCTTTAACTAGTAAGATAGAGCTTCATCTACCGAGTCCTCTATCTACCTTGGTTAGATGGATGTGATGAGAATTTTCCTATCCAAACACTTATATTGGTCTATCCTCCAAATTTGTTTAGGGTTACAGAAGGTTTCTTGATTAATTTGTGCAATCCCTAACCCAGAATTGTTTTTCCCTAATAAAAAATATTCTGACATACAATCCTACAGATGTGCTTGACTAACATCGAGCACTCAACACAAAACCCTCATCTTGTTCCACCATATACATATTAGAATTGGGTGGAGGGAGATGTGATCATCGACCAAATAAATTTATAATAATAGAATCAAAACCTAACACAACCGCATTCAGAATTTAAAACTAAATCAAGAATTGAAACCAAAATCATAATAAAGAAGTAATTTAATTCATTTCAAGTATAATAACTCAAGCACACACATAGGTCCATACTACCCTCTTCTTGATCACTCAAATGAATCTACACCTCCATGGATGGGGAAAGCGAGATGACGTCAGAGAAGAGAGACATTTCAAAGTAAAGAAAATAAAAGAAATAAATAGAATGATGCTAAAGGAGATGGTCCCCGAGTGTCCCTTGACTTCCTCCTATCTTTGAGTGTAATTTTATTTTCTTCTAAATGGGTGAAATAATCTTTATATAGGCCAATTTAGTGTCATCCTTCGGTCTAAAAATTTAAGATCTTCAAAATCTCTCTTTAATATTTCCTATAGATTATGTACAATGAATGTATGATAATAGTAGGACAATTTAATGGAAGAAATTCAGAATGCTTTATTTTTAAAAGATATGTAGAAACATATTTTACATTTAATACTAAATTTCAGATTTATCCTCCCTGTATATTATGATATAAGGCTAATTAATTTATAGATTTTATTCTAGATGAATGTTTCCTTTTTTTTTGCCCCTAAATTTGAGCATCCATGGGACGCCTTAATGAAGGAAAATCTTCATAATCATCATCAACAAACAAGCAAACCATTTAATTTTATTTCCATTACTATTGGAATCACCCCAATTAGATGTGTTTTTTAAGATTTATGATCAATTTATTGAGGTGGGTTCCACGTAGTTGTCCAAAATTATTGTCTAATTTGTGTGAATTTTTATGAACCTTGGATGACCAAATTAAATACTAGTCCTGAAGAAAAATATGAAGAAAATAAATATAGTAATCCCATAAAAAACGAATCACATCTATTTTATTTATAGTTTAACATATATGCACGAATTTACAAAGATATTAAAATATATCTATATTTCCAAATTAACCAGTTTTTACATTTATGCTCAAAACAACCTATAAATACAAAATTGATGTAAATAACACAAATTTATAAATTTTTAGTGATTAAATCATTGAATTAGATATAAAAAATGATGAAAATATTATCTATATAAATTCCCCCACACTTAAACTATGATTTTCCTCAAGCATAAAATAT
Organism: Viscum album; assembly: GCA_963277665.1. Classification (NCBI taxonomy): domain Eukaryota; kingdom Viridiplantae; phylum Streptophyta; class Magnoliopsida; order Santalales; family Viscaceae; genus Viscum; species Viscum album. The sequence continues at coordinate 941,570,145 of OY728165.1, forward strand.
CCACATGGAATTAAAAGGGGACTAATGTTACTAATATTAAAATTTCAATGCAATGAAATAAAAAAATTATTAATGTACAATTAAATTTTCAAGTTCCAAAAAAATATCAATTTAATTCCTATTCTTCAAAGAAATAATCATTTTTCTCATTTTAATTTTATCCTTTAAAAAATGATGGATATTCTCCTTTCATTCATTCAAGATTCTAAATTTATTATTATTAAACATTCCAAATCATGATCTAACTCTCTTTGGAATCATTTCTCTCATCACTCATGATACATTTAAAGTGGAGTCATTATCATATCATGAGAACATGCTCTTAATCCATATTATTGTAAAGGAACCACTTTCTCCACTTTGTAAAGAAAAAAACCACATAAAATCACGAGGACTTGCAATTAAGGTTCAAATGACTCTGTGGCTTTGGGTTGGTGGGTAAATGATGGAAATAATTAAAGTCCAAAAGTAAGAGGTTTGAATCTTAAGTACAATTCAGGATTAATCAAGTGAAAAATAGGATTAACCTCACTCAAATCCCCTTGAGAATGAGAAACACAACACTAACACATTTGTATGACATGGGACACGAGTCAATAAATGATTACAAAAAATGATACCATCCAAGCTCTCCCCCTTTTCTTAATATTTTTTTTGTAAATCTATAGAATGGAAAAACATTATTTTTTTCCATTTTTTAAGCTGTAGATACAGACAACATTATTTTCAATTATTTTCTCTTTTTTAAAGAGAACCAGATGAAATAAAATAAGCATAATTAAATGATGACTCATGCCCAATTTTCTAGTAATAAATTGCCCAAAATGATGATTTACACCTCACACCTCCCACAAAATGATAAAAATTTCAATTAATACACACAAAAGACCCTTCCCCGACACTCAAACATGAAATATCCATGAAAAAATACTAAAAGTTTGGGTAGGTAAGGAAATGTTGGCTTTTAATGTGGATTAAACCTATAAAAAGATTCATGTATTCTATGGGATAACGAAGGATACATGTAAGGGTGGGTCTCAGGTAAGTATGTGGCTACCCAAAGTAGTACCTCAATCATTTTAAATGTGTTTCTGACAATCATCACTTAGAAAAGTTTCAATACAAGTTCTGGTAGGTGGCCTGTCCCCTGATCACTCAAGAAATATGCTCAAGATAAAATAGGAAATATTTGGTCTAGAAATCCTCTCGGGATATGTTATTGGAAAATAACTCATGGCATGATTAATAATAACAAATTAAGTCACATGAATTTCAGAAATTTAAAGCATGAAAAATGGTAGGGAAATTTCATTTGCATGAATCAATTAATTCCCCTAAATCATGAGTCATCATTTCAATATTCATGGTTCACTTTAATCATCAAATTCTTCATTTTACTTATTAAATATTATTAACATTGAAATCTAAAACATAACATCACTAGATCCCTAATAAACTCATGTCTCTTAGATAAGTCAAGTAAAACATGAATTCAAGTGTGGGCATACATTTTCTAATTAATTCTTTAAAAGACTAAAAATGGAGGGAATATATTTGGATAATATAGAATTGAAACTCTAAATACCCTTAAAAATGGATTCTTATCTTCACGTAGTGTAATATCACTGCAACATCTTTTCCTACTTTCCACCTATGTTGAGGGTTATTTATTGGCTTGAAATTTTTAAGACTTACAAAATATTCATTAATATACCGAAAATATATGAATAAAAATAATTTATAGTACATTCTTGTTCAATCATGCTGGTATATGACCAAGAGGACAAGTGGGAAATGAGAATAAATGTGGGCTGCCTCCTGAAAGCAATGTTGTTTAATGTCATTGGCTCAACTAATTTTTTTTTTGGAAAAATCCAAGACTACAAGATTTCCATCCTCACACTTAAATGATGAAGTGTCCTCAGTGCATTAAAATGGATTTAATGTGAAATAAGATTTGAAAATGAATCACAAAAATCAATAAAATGTAAAGGAGAGTTATGACCTGACTTATTGGAAATGGAATGTTGAGTTAGGCTCCTAAGTGTTACTATTTAAAAACCTAAATAAAGTAAAAAAAATATCATGAGAAATTTATTAAATTAAATGAAAATAGAATTTGAATTAGAAAAGAAGGATAAATCTTGTTTTAATCTTCCAAGTGGGCTTTAGGTTTTGACTACCTCTAGATGGGTAGTTTTAATCGATTATCCCCAATCTGATGGTGGGTGATTTTTTTTTCTCATTAACCAAAAAAATTTCTTCTTTCCCACACACACTTATTCTTTTTTGTTGAGGACTCCATGGATATAGAATACCAAATACACCTCCACGAGGATGATATATAACGTGCATGCTGGAGGTAGGATAATGAATGATTCCTCCTCTTTCTTGGTTTCCATTGGCCCAATTTATTTTTCATTCACCAATGCATTCTCAAGGTAAGCTGCATCATTGAAATAATCATAGGGAATGTGAGAGATTAATTCTGTTAGAAAAAAATTAATTCTTTTAGAATCAATATAAAATTATTACCTTTCAATTTATGCATCTTGTGTCTCTATTTCCTCATGAAAATCTACTTTTATTTTCTCTTGAGCTCCCTCAAATAAATGATCAATATTTTTGGGGATCTCTAGTTGTTCCTCTTTAGGTTCATCTTCTTTTTAATAATCATCCTCCAAGGAAAAACAAAACATGGATGAATCTGAAAATATCAAGCAAGGGGAGGTGACACACAATTAAATTTTAATAATATTAGAAGATAATGAGTTCAAGAAAAGACCATCTCCCTAAGTTTGTTCATCTTTAATCTCTTATTCAGTGGAAATCACCTCTTGGAGTTGAGTAATAGCAGATAGAGGAAGGTAGTCAGTCTCCTCCGTTTCTTGGATCTCCTTAAAAAAAATAAGGGAAGTCTAATGGTGGATCTTCTTGGACCTTGGAAACATCATAAAATACTAGAATTTAATGGGAGAATTATGTTCGCTCTTGGGCCATCACTTCAAAAATTTCTTTGTTCATGTCCTCCCTCAGGCCAGCTATGAATTCATTAAATGTATGTTTGTCATTATTTGACATCCAAAATAACATCACATGTCTAATAAGAAAGGAAACCCCATCCCCCATGGACAAGTGTTAGACAATAATTGGTTCTTTCATTGGTGGTTAATTGTTCCATGAATTATATAAATAATCATATGAAAACATTATGGGAAAGTTTTTATTTAATTTCATTTATTTAAAAAGGACAAATATTTACAATTATATTGTGGCACTACCTCTTGGTAAATGGAACCAAGTTTGATGCACACCTATCATGGGGTGTGGAAAAACAATATTTTAATTACCGATGTATAGTATAGAAGTTGATCCTAAGTAGTCTCCCAAAGAGGAGTGCACACAAAACAAGGTTGTCATTTGTTGTAGGTTTTCCGAAGAGGATTAGTTTTAATTAATTTTAATGACTCTGAGATAAATAAATAGATTTAATTTATTTGTGTTAAAAAAATGATAAAGACAGTGATCAAATTGGGTTTGACTTGACCTAGTGTTGTGCCGTCATGGTTTCCAGATTTTCTATCTATTCTTTTTCCTTTAATAGGTAAGTGAGAAATTCATCTACCGATTATTCTCTATCCCTTGGTCAGATAGATGTGATGAGAATTTTTCTATCCAAAACCTTAGATTGGTCTTTCCTCCTTCAAATGTGTTTGGGGTTGCAGAAGGTTTTTTGATTAATTAGAGCAATCCCTGACCCATAATTATTGTTCCATAATAAACCAATATTCCGACATAAAATCCTACACACGTGATTGAATACCATATAGCACTCACCACCCAAAACTAATCTATTTTCTACCATATACATATTAGAATTGAGTGGAGGGAGATGTGACCATCAACCAAATCAATTTATAATAACAGAATCAAAACATAACACAACCACATTCGAAAATTAAAACTGAATTAATAATTGAAACAAGAATAAGAAAGAAGAAGGAATTTTATTCATTTAAAAAACAAGCACTTAAGAACACACATAGGCCCAGCCTCCCCTATTCCCAATCACTCAAATGAAACTACCCCTCCATGGATAGGGCTAGCGAGATGATGCAAGAAAGGAGAGACATTTTAAAGTAAAGAAAATAGAAGAAATAAATATAATGATGCTGAAGGAGATGGTCCCCGAGTGTCCCTTGAATTCCTCCCATCTCCAATTTTGGTGTTCTTCTATTTATAATGGGTGAAATAAACTTTATATAGTCCAAGTGGGTGGTATAATTCTTTCTTTAAATTTAAGATCTTCAAAATCTCTCTTTATGATTTTCTGCAGATTCTGTACATCAAATGTATGATAATGGTAGGCCAATTTAATATCCAAATTCTAGAATATTGTCTATTTAAAAGATTTAAAAAAAATATTTTCCATTTCATCCCAAAATTTCATATTGATCCTCCCTGTTTAGTATGACATATGGTCAATTAATTCCAAGATTTTATTCTGGATGAATGTTTTCTTTTTTCTACCCTAAATCTTGAGCATCCATGGGTCGCCTTAATGAAGGAACATATTTATAATAATCAACATACAAACTCCCCATTTAATCTTATTTCCATTAAAATTTTAATCACCCCAATTGGAAGTGTTTAGACCAATTTATGATCAATTTTTTGAGGTGGGGTCTACACAACCTTCCATAATAATTTTCCAACTTGAGTAAACTTTTATGTCCCTTGGACAACCGAATTAAATCCCAGTCTTGAAGAAATATACGAAGAAAAGAAATATAGGAATAAAATAAAAAAAGAGTCACATCAATTGTATATATAGTTTAAAATATATGCACAAATTACCCAATATATTAAAATCTGTTTATATTTCCAAATTAAGTAGTTTTCACATTTAAGCTAAAAAAACCCTGTAAATCGAAAATTGATGTAAATAACAAAAATTGATAATTTTTTAGTGATTAAATCATTTAATTACATATAAAAATGATGAAAATATTATCTCTATCAGCATGACTTCAGGATGAGCCACACGTATAGTACGTTCTGGATTGTTCACGAGCTCATAGGTTTGACCCATTTTTTATTTTGTGCTTATTTGTATGTGGCGGATGATTTAGGGGCCTAATATGGTTGATAATCCCCATTTTATACTTTCTAATTTCCCTTATTGTGTGTTGTGTGTGGTTTTCCTCTTTACTAACAACTATATATTTATATTCTAAATTGTTTGTGAAAATGTTTTAAAATGTAATGCACCTTTTCACTTCAAACATTAAACCTGTTTTTAAATTAAAAAGGGAAATGGACTGTTACTTGTTTTGGAAATGAAAATGTGTGTGAAAACCCATATTTTATATAATTTAGTTCAAAACTAGAATTAATAAATTTTTTATTCAAAGGTAGTTCTTTGGGAAAAGTTTTTTGGACACATATACTGAGTTCCAATACTCATGACTATAGTGTTTTCTTGATTTTAGTTTCTCCTGTAGGTTCCAACACTAGTTTTTTTCACCTTGGGTTCCATTTGGTTTGGGTTTTAGAGAGTGACTCTTAGGGTCACGTGGAGTTTTGGTCATGGTTAGGTTAATACATGTTGTTCGCTATTCCTTATCTTTCATGTCATTTATTTATTTTGCATTGTTATATTTTATTTATAATACTTAGTTCATTTTTGTTCTGGGAAATAATTCCCCTTTTGTTCTTTGTTGATGACCTTGCACTTGTCGCTTGGCCGGGAGGATCGGGAATGCCTCTCGGGCCATTTCGCAGATCAGATCGGGTGACCAGTCCAGGGTTGAACCAAGTTGGTTCATGACATATACACTGCATCATACACTCATATTAAAATTATACATTCTTATAAATACCATTCGTAAAATCCAACTTAGCCATACTCACAAAATTCTCAAGCCACCATTAGTACTTGATTTGACTTCATGGTTATTGGACTGGAATGGGAAAGTTCCCTATAACTAAGGGTTTCTTCATTAGCTAGTGTAGAGCATCAGGGCATAGATCAAGCTAGTATTAAGTGGAATATTTTTCATTTACTCATATTTTATACTTTTCATTATATATTGACTTGATGAGTTTTATTTTCCTCAAAGAACCTATCATATGTATGACTACATGACATTTTTTAGTCATTAGGTTGGTATAACATGAGTTATGTTTACTTATTTTCACTCTTTATGACTCATATTTATAGATTTATCCATATGCATGATATCATTATTATTTTTTCTAATATCTCACTTTGATATGAGGTTACAGTCTACCTAGAATACCACATAGACCCTTACTAATGAGCATAAGACTCTAGAATACCGGGAGGTGCACTTAAGGTCATGTGGTGCTTCCAGGTTAGGGCACTGGTAAGTGTTCTATTATCTAGGTGATTTTACCTCGTATATGATCCATTTAAGAGAGATATATGCAAAGTGATGTATGAATTTTGGTGAGGGAAAATTTTTCAAATTGAAAATTAATATGTAGAATCCTTAAAAACTATTTAAAATGGAAGGGGAGTATCATTCACTATTTTTCAGTTGTGTTATTATACGAATTGTGAAGGGATCTTATACTAAGATTCTCTTTGTGAAGGAATTTTTCTTTGATTCAGTGATTTTTGAGTCTATAAGTGGAGTTACATTATAAATACCCTGTTGATCATTTTATTAAGTATAAATTAAAATCTAAAGGACCATGTATTAATCAAAAGATGATGAATGTTAGAATTTTGTATGTAGCAGAGGTGTGCATGATGAAAACTAGTGCCTGAAGGAGAGTTGTCTATGAATTAAGAACATTTATGAAGCAAGATAGTATATGTACGAGACTTCCATGAATGCATTGACAAGGTATAATAATAAAAAAAATATACCACAAAGAAGTTTACATAGTAGGAGTTTTGTAAATAAGTTTATGAAGTGTGAACTGTGAAGCAGTTACATGAAGGGGGTTTCATGAAATAGTTGTGGGAAGAATAGTTTTTAGGAAAACATTTTACATGGTGAATATTTTATAACCCAAAACATACATGTATCTTAATAGAAGTTATTAATGGGATAATGGAAAATTTTAGGGAATTATATTCAATACAACATGATAAAAATAATAGAACACATTATTTAAGAAATAAAAGAGGCCTATATATTAATAAACAAAGAATACATTTCTCTGAATTAGTTCATGAAGGAGGAGTTGATAAAAGTGTTTAAAGGATATAAGTGAATTATTCATTGAAATATCTCATAAAGGAAGGGATCCTAGTATTGAGTGAGCCTAGATGAAATATTATATCCACCAAATATAGTGAAGCAAAGTAGATTCTGGTATACTGAAATACAACTATGTGTATACTCCTTGGACAATCCCTTAGTAGTGAACTAAATAATTTTTTTGTCCTTGTTTTAATATCTTCATTTGTCATTGTGATGGATGAGTAACTAACTAGGACATATTTAATGTGTTTTTTCCAATGTGGGAACAAGATCCCCACAATAGTAGAAAAAGTTCACATGCTCATTTTCTCTACCCTACCAGGGTGTCTTAGGTTACAACACCCCTCAAATAAAATATATGTTAATTTATTTAATTTATATAAAAAAAATTTCATTATGTTTTGGATAAAAATTATTCCATAAATTTAAATTTTGAAACAGAAATTGGATCATGTCAAGATTATTCGATGGTTTTGATACACATAGGCACTAAAATGATTCAAAGAACTAAAAGGGGTAAGTGAAAAAAAACACAATAAGTCATCTCTATATCTTTATTCAACCTCCCTAATAGTTCTTAATATATAAAATAAATCTAATGGTAACCAATAATCATATTAATGTTATTCTTGATTATCTAGGTTCTTTATCAAGGTGAAAAACATGAAACAAAAGAGTGTATTATAAACCACTTTCTCTGAAAAACTGATAATTTTTAATAAAATTTGATTTATGAAGTAAAAAATTTAGATTCAGTTACTAAAACAAAATGTAATCTTTTTTCAGTGTTTTCCATTAATATCAAATTCTCTTATGTATTACTTTTGAGGAAAAATCATAAGAATCAATTTTCTTGGATAATCAGTACATTATTATAGGTACTAAAAATAAAAATACCATTCTTAAAAGGAAACACCAACTAAATTTATATTATTGTACAAGGGATAATAGATTATGAAATTATTAAATTTGGGTTTCCAAAATAAAGATGGACTCTATTTTTAGTGTTTTATTTTAGGACCAACAATAATTTGTATTGTAGTTTCTTAAGTATATAGCTTGAATAAAAAACTTATTTTCTTTTATAAATTTTTTTACTCATAAAAATGAAAAAAAAATAAAAATAAAATTGAAGAAAAAATTAGTAATTTCAATCATTTTTTGTTGCTAGTTTCAATTATAATGAAACCAATTTTAAGGATAAAGTTTATGTTAATTATAAACCCTCATGTGCTGGGGATTAATTTAAAAATTTTCACCAAGTTAATCATCACTACATATAAGAGATAATTTTATATTTATATATTGACCCCTTAAATATATAAAATTATAAAAATTATTTTATGATTATATAAAATGTTAATCAACATATTAATTATTTTTTCTATTATAATGATGAAATTTAATTTTAACTACAATAAATTTTTGGGTCCTTATTTGATAGATGTGTTAAAATATAAAGTGATAAAAATTAATGTAATTAACCACCAATTTTTTGTATAATTTCAAAGAAAATTTTTCTCTAAAAATGATACTATTATTATTATAAAACACATTATTATCACAAATCATTGTTTTATTTATAATAATTCAGTCCTTTGTTTAATTTGTTCTAAAAGTATTTACATATGTTTAAATCTTGTCTACATAAAGTTTATCTATTTTACTTTACGTTTTACTGTTGACATGAAAGTATTCTGGATTAAACATACACTTAGTGTGAATTTCACATTTATGAATCACCGTTAGTTATTTTCTTGAGGCACCGATGATGAACGGTCGCACCAATGATGAATGGTCGCACCGATGATGAATGGTCGCACCCATGATGAATAGTCGCACCAATGATGAATGGTCGCACTGATAATGAATGGCCCCACCGATGATGAATGATCGCACCGATGATGAATGGTCACACCGACGATGAATGGCCGCACAGATGATGAACAACTGCACCGATGGAAACAGTCATACCGATGCTGATCACAAGCTACCAAATCTGATACTGATCACAAGCTTCTGAAGCCGATATTGATCAAAAGCTACCGAAGCTGATGTTTATCACAAGCTACTGATACCAATGCTAATCATGATATACCAATACCGATGCTGATCATGACCTACTGATACCGATTCAGATTCAAAATGACCTACCGATCTCATGACTCACCGATAGTCATGAAAACTATTTGAATTTCTATTAACTCTTATTTAATTCCAACGGTCATATTTTTGGTTTTTAATAAAATTAATGATATTTAATGATAGATGTGGCATGTCAGGGAACCGTACCTCGTACCTAATAAAAGGTAATCATTCCTATTGCTGGAGTTCATGGAATATAAAGAAGATTGAGCTGTAGTAAAAGGAGGAGGTGAACAAGCATAGAGAAATAATTCTTCCAGGCATGCACATACATGAAAAGAAGAACACACGAGGAACTTGAAGAACACTCATACTCATCAATAGTACAAGTTCAAAGAAGAAGCTACAACATTACAAAGAACACTTTCACCTTCAAGCTGAACACCTACACTGAAAGTGAAGAAACAAGAACTACGACACTCTGTTTTGTTGAAAAAAATAGAGAAGGACTCAGAGAATCATTTACATCAATCCAAGGAGTCCATAGCTTCACTCACAACAAAAAGATCACTCTAAACTCACCTCTATCTGTTTATATATATTGTGTTTCTTTCATTTACTTTTTGAGTATTTTGTGTTGTTTTTACTCACTTTCTCTTGAACTGAACTGGTGGATACTAAATCCTCACTCCAAACTTCTTACACATTACTATATCCCACTATGAATTGTGGAAGAGGTCAAGTGTGACCTGGATAGCCTGTGTGCTATTGTTTTTTATTTTCCCACGAAGAACTGTGGTAGAGGTCTTAGTACCTGGATAGTCTCTGTACTATTGTTTACCCTGATCCAGGGTGTGTATCAAAATTTATATAAATTGTTTGAGAGGACTAAGTCTCGGCTTGAGACTAAACCTCTTGTTTTAAAACTATTGTGCTTACTTATTTTAGTTTTAACCTATATTGAATATTCCACTTCCAATTACTTTGAAATATAAAATTGTTTTAAGGTTACTTTGATAGTTAATCTAGAAAGTGTTTGTATATATTGTAAAGAAATAGGTTAGCTTCAAAAGTTAATTAATCTTCAGATTGTATTAAATGAGAACTAATCATTCTCTTGAGAACCTAACTGACCCTTTACTCTAACACAAATTCACTAAAAATTATCTTATTATTCAATTTGGGGGATTTTAATAGAGATATTTTAATTAGAAATTTTAATTGGAACTCAATTAACCCCCCTCTTGAGTATCCACTCCGACCAACATTTGGTATCAGAGGATTGTTTTGTTTATCAAAGTTTTCAAAATACTCTGTTTTTCAACCATGATTTTAGTTGTATCTTTAAGATCTTAAATTTATGTTAGTTCTAAATTTTATCTCTTTAAATATATTTTCTAAAATCGAATTATGGATAATAGACTTGAAGTTGCTACTACCAATATACCACCTTTCTTTAATTGTACAAATTATGCCCAGTGGAAGCTTAAAATGAAAATTCATTTAGAAAGTATGAGATTTGACATATGGACTGCTATAGAGACTCAATATAAAATTCCAGAAACTGAAAGAACTACTTGGGAGGAACCTACTAAAATTGCTTACAATAATAATTATAAATCTATGAATGCTTTGTATTGTGATTTAGAAGATGAAGAATTCAATCGAATATCTGCTTATAAAAATGATTATGAAATTTGGGACACTTTGGCTATTTTCCATGAGGGTACGACCAATGTAAAAGAAATGAGACTGAACACCTATACCATTAAATATAATAATTTTAAAATGAAGTCTGATGAACCTATTTCTGATATGTATCTCAGGTTCAATGATATTGTCAACACTATGAGATCTCTTGGTAAAGCTTTTCTGCAAAAGAATAGATCATGAGAATATTAAGATGTCTACCAGAAAGATGGAGAGGTACATCTGTTACCATTAGAGAATCTTACGACATCAACTAACTACCTATTAAAGAATTAATTGGTAAGCTTATGATGTATGAGGAAGAACTGAAGGTAAACAAAGAAGAGGATGATTAACCAAGGAAGAATTTAGTAGCCTTCAAGAAATATTCTTCAAATAGTAAAGACAAATAAAAAATTAAAAGTGAAAGTGGTAGTTCAAGTAGTGATGAGAATGCATCTGACAGTGATGCAGAGATGGCTCAAATACCCAAGAAGATTCAAGAAGATCTACAAGAAGAATAAATTCTTCAGAAAATAAAATTACAAAGGAAAATATGACAACAAAGGTAATTGGAAGGACTGAAAGAAGCCTGATAAATGTGATGAAATTGTCTGCTATGAATGAAAAAGAAAAGGACATGTAAAAGTAGACCATCCAAAATTGAAGTTCAAAAAGAAATATGATTACAAGGAATATAAGTATAATAAAGCTATGAAAGAAACTTGGAGTGATTCAGAGGAAAGTTCAACAGATTCGGATTCTACTCAGGATGGAAAATCTCAAAAATCTAACATGTGTTTTATGACAAACACATCTGAGGTAACACTGGACACTCCTGCTTTAAATTCATATTATTCTGGAGTTGATTCTGATTATGAATCTGAAAAAATGTATAGTGAAGAACTATTTGAATATTGTAACATGTTGGAAGAAACTTGTAATGAGATTAAGGACAAATATAAGACCTTGAAGAAACAACATGCTCTAACCAGTTCTGTTAAATACTCCCTTGATATAGAAAAGGAAAAGAATGCTCAATTTCTGAAGGAAAATACTGCACTGAAATTGTCTAATGAGAAATTAAGGAAGGACTTAAAAAAATTAACAAATTGAAAAGATACTCTTACTCAAATGCTAGGAAAACAAGTGGAACCAAAATATACCACTTGAATAGGCTATCATCCTAGACAAAGATAGTTTACTAAAACTAAATTTATTTCTAAATCTAGACAGAATGCTACTAGTTCTAGTTCTAGAAATTCATATGTGTTAACTAGTTATTCATATGGTTATAGATCAAATAAAGTTTATTTTTAAAAAACTATTTATTCTGTAGATTATATGAGACCCATGAGACAAATATGGGTACCTAAGGCTTTTCTTGCTAACCTATCTGGACCCAAGAAAATCTGGGTACCGAAATCATTTTCTGTTTAAATCTGCTTTGTAGGAGACTTTCTTGAATATTTCTCAGAAGAAGGTATGGTAATTGGATAGTAGATGTTCAAGGAATATGATTGGGGACTATTCATGCTTTAAGAGCTTAATCAAAGTTGATGGAGGCCATGTCATCTTTGGTGATAACTCTAAAGGAAAGATCATCGGCCTAGGCCAGATTGGTAACACTGATTCAGTTTTAATTTCTAAAGTATTATTTGTTGATGGACTTAAATATAATCTATTAAGTATTTCTCAGTTATGTGATGATGGTTTCAATGTTAAATTTGAAAATGTTTCTTGTAATGTTTTCAATTCCAAAATTGTTTTAGTATTATCTGTATTGATAAATGAAAATTTATTTTCAGTTGATTTAAATTCTTTAGCCAAGAAAAATATTACTTGTTTAAATGATTTTCATAAGGAATCTTGGATTTGGCACAGAATATTAGGACACTGAAACATTCATTCACATAGAAAATTGACTAGGAAGAACTTAGTTAGAGACCTACCCAGACTTGGATTCCCATCAGACAAAGCTTGTAATCCCTGTCAAAAGAGAAAGAAACATAAAGTTTATTTTAAATAAAAGAAATAAGTTTAAACTTCTCAACCTCTCGAGTTGGTTCACATGGACTTGTTTGGACCTTCTAGAGTTTCTATTTTAAATGGGAAGCACTATGTCTATGTCCTAGTATATGAATTTTCTAGATATACTTGGGTATACTTCTTAGATCACAAAAGTGAATCTTTTTCTTAATTTACTAAATACTCCAAGTCTGTAGAAAACCATAGTGAACTTAAGATTAAGACCCTAAGAAGTGACCATGGTCTTGAGTTTGAAAATCATGAGTTTGAATCTTATTTCTCACACAATGGCTATAGTCATAATTTCTCCGCCCCTAGGACACCTCAACAGAATGGTATAGTAGAAAGGAGAAATAGAACCCTTCAGGAAATTGCAAGAACAATGCTTAATAAATATGACCTACCTATTTATTTTTGGGATAAAGATGTTAATACAGCTTGTTATATTATCAATAGAGTCCTGATTAGACCTGTTTTTAAGAAGAACCCTTATGAGTTATGGAATAATAAAAGCCTAAAGTTTCAGAGTTTTTGGTTGCGAAATCTTCATTCTCAATACTAAGGATAATCTAGACAAATTTTCATCCAAGAGTGATGAGGGAATATTTTTAGGATATTAACTTTCTAGAAAATCCTATAGAGTGTTTAATAAGATAACCAAGTGTGTGGAAGAATCTTTTCACATCAAATTTGATGAAACTAATCCACATGAACATAAAACTCCTATTGAAAATCTTGAAGAAGAGTTGTCTGTTCTGAAACTCAGTGATAAAATCAATAAACTTGCTGTAAAGACAACCAGTTCTAGAAGTATTCCAAAATACACTCCTGGTGAACCTGAACCTAGAGAAGAACCTGAAATATCTAGTCCTACCTTTACTATATCAACTAGGATTCTAAGGAATCATCATTTATATGTTGTTGTCAGTAATCTTGATAGAGGGACACCGACTAGAGATTCTCTAAGAAATCAGGTTGAACATCAAGTTTTCTTTCACAGTTTGAACCCAATAATATTAATGATGCAATCAATGATGAATTCTGGGTAATGGATATGCAAGAATAACTAAATCAGTTCGAAAGAAACAAAGTTAGGGAATTAGTGGAAAGGCCTAAGGACACCTTGACCATAGGCACTAAATGGGTGTTTAGGAACAAAGTTGATGAGTCTGGGAATATAGTTATAATTAAGGCTAGGTTAGTTGCACAAGGATATAGCCAATAGGAAGGAATAGACTATGAGGAGACCTTTTCCCCTGTAGCTAGATTAGAAGCTATAAGAATCTTACTTGTCTATGCTACTCATCTGAATTTCAAGTTATATTAAATGGATGTGAAAAGTGAATTTCTAAATGGTTTTATAATTGAAAATGTTTTTGTTGAACAACCACATGGATTTACAAACCCCCATTTCCAAAATCATGTTTTTAAACACTCTAAAGCTTTATATGGTTTAAAACAGGCTCTAAGAGCTTGGTATGATAGAATTACAAATTTTCTTATTTCAAAATGGTTTAATAAAGGAATTTATAATCCAACTCTTTTTATTAAATGAATTTCCAAAGATATTTGGATTGTACAAATCTATATTGATGATATTATTTTTAGATCTTCTAAACATTCTTTATGTACTGATTTTTCAAAGGTTATGCAAAATGAATTTGAAATGAGTTTAATGGGAGAACTCAAGTATTTTCTTGGATTTCAAATTATTCAAAAGAAGGATGGTATTATTTTAAATCAAAGTAAATATACAAAGGATCTATTAAAACGTTTTGGTTTGGATAGTAATAAGGGAAGTGACACACCTATGAGTACCACCTGTAAGCTGAATGATAATGAAACTCGGAAACCAGTTGATCAAACCAATTATAGAGGTATGATTGGGAGTCTACTTTACCTTACTGCTAGTCGACTAGATATTATGTCTAGTGTGTTAGGTTTGCAAGATTTCAAGCCAATCCTAAAAAATCTCATTTGCTTGCTGTTAAAAGGATTTTCAAATATCTCAAAAATACTACCAATTTAGGTTTATTTTATCCAAAAGGACAACCCTTTGACTTAATGAGTTATTCAAATGCTGACTTTGCTGGTTCCAAGTTAGATAGAAAAAACACATATGGAACATGCCATTTATTGGGAAAATCCATAGTATCATGGTGTAGTAAGAAACAAAACTCTGTTGCATTATCTACTGCTGAAGAAGAATACATTTTTGCTAGTAATTGTTGTGCACATATTCTATGGATGAAACACACTCTGTTGGACTATGGATATCAATTTAGACATGTGTCTATAAATTGTGATAACACTAGTGCAATTACCATTTCTAAGAATCCTGTGTCTCACTCTAGGACCAAACACATTGATGTTAGACATCACTTCTTGAGAGATCACTATCAAAAGGGTGATATTTCTCTAGAATTTATTAACTCTAAACATCAGTTAGATGATATTTTTACCAAGCCCTTAAGCTCTGAAAGGTTATATTTTATTAAACAAGAGTTGGGTATGATCGATCTCTAAAACCGATCAGTAAAACCGATATGTGCTACCGATTGAGTTGTACAGTTTGTGAAACCATTAGTGTTTGTCAAAATGAAGTTGTTTTAATAAATGGTTATTATTGTTAATTATTATTTTAACCCTAAATGATAAAAATAATGACCCGTGGCTATTTATAAAGACTGTTGAACTTCCATCTCCCACCGAACTCTCTCCTCTTTTCTGAATCAAAAACCTTTTGAATCTTTCAAACCTTTCACACCACTCAATCCTCTCGAACCTCCAAATGGCCAAGAAAAAGCGACAAAGTAAGGAATATGAAGGTTACCCTCCTATGAAATGCACTCGAGGATAATCGAGTAGAAAAACTCAAAGGTCAGTAAACTCGGAGTTAGAAAAATGGGTAATTATTGCAGAAAAGGATGTGAGTTTCGAATGGGTGTTATCCAGAAAGTCTGCTCTTCCGAATGTTTTGGAAATACAAGGATGGAAAGGCTGGTTCTGTGATAATGACAGAGTCTACTACCTGAAGTTAGTGCATGAATTTTATATGAACTTAAGTATTGTTTTAGATGGATCAGAAGCTGCAAGACTATCTTCTATAATCAAAGGGAAAAAGATAACTTTTTCATCGAAGTAGTGAGCTAAATGTTTAGGAGTACCTCATAATGGAAGATACGAGGATTACGCTGGAAATATCCCTCATACATCTGAATACTTTTTATATGAGATAGCTCTAGAGATATTGACTGGTACGTCTGAATCCAGAAGAATAACTACTGCTAAGTTGGATGGTGAGAGTAGAATCTTGTTTAAGTTTATTCAACACCATGTCTGTCCTAGAAAAGATGATTTTGCTTCTGTAAAGTATCAAGATGTTTTTCTATCGTTTCTGTTGTTTAATGGTGAAAATGTCAATCTGTGTAGATATTTTTCTATCCATATTGCTGAGATGGTTAAGACTTCCATGAAAGCTACACCCCTGTTCTACTCCAAGCAAATCTCTGCAATGTTAATGTTCTTGGGCTGTGTTGATGATGAAGATGAGTGTACCTCATCCAGTAGTAGCTTTTGTATTAACAAATATATTTGTAAAAGGATGAAAATCAACTGGAACCCATGGAATATGGCTTGGGTTGCTGATGAAGAAAAGTTTCATGACTCTTTCAATCCTATTGATCATCCTAAGAGACCAAAGGGGATGAGAGATCCTTGTGTAAAACCTGGTGAAGAAGTGGTTTATTCTGATGAAGAAGAGGAAATAGTAGTTCCTAAGGAAACTGGTGAGTCCAAAAAGAAGGGAACAGAAGAAGAAGAAGATGAAGAAGAATATGATACTGAAAAGGAGCCTGAATCACCTCCTGATGACATGAGTGATCCTGATATGGTTAGTATGAAGAAAAGAAGAATGGAATTTGGACCAACAAGTTCACCTCTCAAGTTACCAGATATAGAACCTCTTTTAGATGATGAAGAAGAAGGTGAGACTGAAGAATTAAATTCTGAGTAGTATGAATCCAACAGTAAAGACAGTTCAAATGAACAATCGGTCAATGATAGTGAAGATGGTGATGAGGGTGATGGTGATAGTAGTAAAGATGATAGTAGTCATGATAATGTTGATGTAAGTACTCAACCAGTGGATGGTCAAAATGTGATTCAAGCTGATCTTCAACTCCAACTAAATGAGCAAGAACTAGTTCCTGAGACTAAAAGGACAGTACAATCAGATATTGATGTGGATAAGGAAGTATCTCTTGAAAATTCTGTAAGAGCTAGGTTTCTGAAACCCTTATATCCTTCATGAAAAGATGCATGGGAAGAACACCCAGGTCTTGTAGTTATGGGTTTAGATTATCCAGAGGAAGAGGAAGAAGAAGTATATTTTACAAGAGTAAGTGATTAAGTTAAGGCTCGATTAGTTGATGAGTATATGAAGGTGACAACAGACAAGAAATAGTCCTTCAGTTTCTCAATCTAGACCTGGTCCTTCAGTGGAACAATCTGATCTTGATAGATTTAAATCTATGTTGCTTCAAGCAGTTAGAGAGACAATAAAATAGGAATTGTCTAATGCTCATACTGCTTCTCTTATTAATTTATCCGAGGATTCTATAGATGATTTGACTCAAAGAGTGGTAAGTATCATTAAGCCGGACCTGTACAATACAAGTGAGATGATTGGTTGGAATTTTACTTCTCTAAATCAAACGCTCAAAGATTTAAGCAGTGGTTTAGTCTCTTTGTCAGGTGAGTTTAGATCAACCATCTCTGGTATGATGGAAGTGTTAAGAAATTTGGTAGAACACCTGAAGAAAGCTGATTTGAGGAAGTCGAAAGCTGAGATAACTTAGATTGTGGCTCAGGATAGCTCCTCTAAAGTGTCCAAGATCACTGGTCATGAAATCAATACCTTAAAGGTTATTATAGAAGAAGAGTTAGCAGCTCTTGGGAAGATCCTAGATTTGGATTCCTAGAAAAAGATGAAGGACAATAGTAATCATCTTCACAAAATGGTGCAGTTGTATTCAGTTGATGCTTTTAAGGCTCAAAAAGAGATCAAAGAGAAAGTGGATCACTAATTTTCTAATATTTATACCAACAATGAGTTGAACCATCAGTTTAAGGTTTTGGCTTAGAATTTGAGGCTCCCTCTAGTCACTCAAGCTTTCAAGGCTCAAGTCCAGTAGTGGAAGGATTTCACTCCTAATCTTGAAAGTTTCATGCAGAATAAGGATGAATTTGAAAAGGATATGAAATATGGTGGTGAAGTAATAAAAGATTTTGTCAACCTTCTCAAACCATATCTTCATGTGCAAGTGAAGGCAATTGTTCTTCCTACTGTAGAGCCTCTCAGTTCATCAGATATTGCTCCAGGTCAGATATCAATGTCTTAATCTCTATCAAATATACGACCAGTCTTTCAGCAACCACCTTCAAAAAGATCTTCTACTCCTCAGCAAGTGACCTTAGCGCCCACTATGCTACCAGCCAGAGCTATCCTACCTCCTCTCTCCGTTTTTCCAGATCAACCTTTCACCAAATCACCCTCTGGACCATACATTCCTCCTTTTGTGAAAGGGAAAGCTCCATTGCACCCAAAGAAGTAGCCGTGCCAGTCATTTTTGATAGGGTGTCTATTTCCTGTATTTTTAACATTTGTATCTGGTTCTTGTACTCTTTCTTAGAACTTATTTTTAAGTGACACTTTTCTTCTTGAGTATCTTCTTTTTACTCTTCTTTTTGATAATCCCAAAGGGGTATAAATGAATAAATATCTATAAAAGGGGAGAAATAATTATAGGGGGAGAAATGATGAAAGGGGAAGAAATGAATATATATCTATGAAAGAGGAGAAATGACTACTTATTTAATGCTATGTTGATATATTCTCTCTTTGTTTATACTATGATGTCATTCTCAATTGATCTGTTTATCTTTTGGAATATATTCTTTTTATATAGGGGGAGCATAGTAAATGACATACTATTTTATCTCTTCATTTATTTCATATATTTTTTATTATCAAAAAGGGGGAGGTTGTTGAAATCTATGTGAGATGGTTATTTTAATAATCAAAAATCATTGTTTTATTTATGACAATTCAGTATTTTGTTAAATTTGTTCTAAATGTATTTACATCTGTTTAAATATTGTCTACATAATGTTTATCTATGTTACTTTATGTTTTACTATTGACCGAGAAGTATTCTGGATTGAACAGACACATAGTTTTAATTTCACATTTATGACTCACCGTTAGTTATTTTCTTGAGGCACCACTGATGAACGGTCACACCGATGATGAACGGTCACACTGATGGTGAACGGTTGCACCGATGATGAACGGTCGCACCGATAATGAATAGTCACACTGATGATGAACGGTCACACTGATGATGAATGGTCACACTGATGATGAACGGTCACACCGAGGATGAACGGTTGCACTGGTGATGAACGGTCACACAAATGATGAATGATTGCACCGATGGCAACGGTCATACCGATGCTGATCACAGGCTACCGAATCCGATACTGATCACAAGCTACCGAAGCTGATATTGATCACAACCTACCGAAGCCGATGCTTATCACAAGCTAATGATACTGATACTAATCATGAGCTATCGATACCGATGCTGATCATGACCTATCGATACCGATGCCGATTCAAAATGACGTACCAATCTCATGACTCACCGATAGTCATGAAAACTATTTGAATTTCTATTAACTCTTATTTAATTCCAATGGTCATATTTGTTGTTTTTAATTCAATTAATGATATTTAATCATAGTTGTGGCATGTTAGTGAACCATACCTCATACCTATGAAAAGGTAATCATTCCTATTGCCAGTGATCATGGAATATAAGGAAGATCAAGCTGCAGTAAAAGGAGGAGGTGAAGAGGCATAGAGAAATAATTCTTCTATGAACGCACATACATGAAAATAAGAACACATGAGGAAATTGAATAAAACTCATACTCATCAAGAATAAAAGTTCAAAGAAGAAGCTTCAGTATTACAAATAACACTTTCACCTTCAAGCTGAACACCTACACTAGAAGTGAAGAAACAAGAACTATGACACTCTGTTTTCTTGATAAAAAAATAGAGAAGGACTCGGAGCTTCATTTACATCAATCCAAGGAGTACATAGCTTCACTCACAACACAAAGAGCACTCCAAACCCATCTCTATCTGTTTAGCTCTATTGTGTTTATTTTATTTACTTTTTGAGCAATGTGTATTGTTTTTACACAATATATCCTCAACTGAAATGGAGGATACTAAATCCTCACTCTAATCTTCTTAGACATTACTATATTCCACTGTGAATTGTGGAAGAGGTCAAGTGTGACCTGGATAGCATGTGTGCTATTGTTTTTTGTTTTTCCACAAAGAACTGTGGTAGAGGTCTTAATACCTGGACTGTCTCTGTACTGTTGTTTAACCCGATCCAGGGTGTGGATAAAAATTTATATAATTTTTTTGAGAGGATTAAGTCTCGTCTTAAGACTAAACCTCTTGTTTTAAAACTGTTGTGCTTACTTATTTTAGTTTTAACCTATATTTAATATTCCTCTGCCAATTACTTTGAAATATAATATTTTTTAAAGTTAATTTGATAGTTATTCTAGAAAGTGTTTGTATATATTGTAAAGCATTAGTTTAGCTTCAAAAGTTAATTAATATTCAGATTGAATTAATTGAGAACTAATCAATCTCTTGAGAACCTAACTGACCCTTTACTCTAATACGAATTCACTACAGATTATATTGTTATTCAATTTGGGGGATTTTAATAGAGATATTTTAAACAGAAATTTTCATTGGAACTCAATTCACCCCTATTGAGTATCCACTCCGACCAACAATAATCCATATAATTCATTAAAAACAATTTTGAAATAATGAGTTGGGTTTATGAAAAAATGGGTTCTTTGTTGGTAATAATGTTGTCATCAATGCATAAAATATATGAAGAACACATGAAATAAGAAATATACTATGAAAAATAATTATAAAGGAGTAATGTTTCATTGATTTAGGGAATGTGATTTGATAATTCATATTTTATTTATTTTATTGAAAATATTTTTCATGATGATATTAAAGAGGCACACATTTTTACTAAAATTTATGATTATTTTCAATTAAGTAGATATATTTATGTTTATTTTTCACTATTATTTATAGTTAATAATTTATATAATGATCATTATGAGTAATGTTTTGCACCCAATAAAGAGTTATGTATATATTAATCACATGGAATGAAGAAAAAATGGATCAAATCATATTGGAAAATGGAGTTGGAATACATGTGTAATAGTGGAAATGTATGAATCTTATTAATTAGAGATCCATCATGTTATCCTCATCATTAATCAATGACTATCTTGTAGAGTTTAATCTAAAAAAAATGAAAATTTTCATATTTAAGAAACCTGAACCTTCATCAGAATACAAATAAACTTCATTAAGAACATCAAATTTAAAATACATAACAAGTGATTATAGGAATACAACACCTTATTTGTGTGTGTATGTCTCATTAAAATTATTTGAAAACAAATATACTCTTAATATATAGTGGTAGTCCACTAATTTCACTTTTTCATGATACATATTATTCCCTATAAATAGTAAAATATATAAATCCTCACCCATACAATAAGTGATGCACCACCCGTTCAAAATTATTATGATTTTTTTGGCATCCAAAAGATAACAAATATAAAAGTTCATAAAATAATAAGGCAAATGACTTGTGGAAATCATCACATTCTAATTTCATAGGAATTTTTCTTCTTTATGAAAAATTTAATGAATGGAATAAATTTATATATAAGTGGTTGTAATTTAAAATCCATACTTAGTGATTGTTAATTTATAATTTAACTAACATGTAAAGTCCAGGGAACACATCCTCACAAGTAGATCAATAAAGCGTTTCCCAATATAAATTAAATATATTATCTCTAATTACTCTAAAAATTAATTATATTAAACATTTTTTAATACACTATAATTTACCTCAATTAACTATAATAACACATTTTTATTTTTTACATAAGAAATAAGTAATAAAAAATGAACTAACATATTGGTTTTATAATATCAATAACTATAATAATATTAATAGTATGTGTAACAACAACACCAATGTTTTTTAAAATATATGTATTAATATAAAAGTATTCATTTTATAATAAAAATAATAAAAAAAATGAATAAAATTCATTTGTATATTTGTGTGTACATGTACATATAAATAATATTACATTCTATAAATTAACACACAGACACCCAAAAATAATTTGATTTAATTTTTTTATCATATTTAATATTGAATATTGAATATAATTTTAAATTGTATGTGTGAGGAATATAGATCATATTTTTACCACTGTAGACCAATACTCTTAATTTTTAAGTGAATTATTTTAATTTTATTTTAAAAAATTACACCAAAAATTATTTAGATATCATATTTATATAATAAAAATAATAATTTTTTAGGTGGATAATTTTTTTGTGTATGAATTTGATAAATAGGATATAATAAATGAGATTAAATGAATTTTTATCCTTTTGTGGGCATTGATGTTTTATCTAAGTATGATGGTACCGAGTTCACATTATTTCATCTTGGGAGATAACATGATATTTGTATGGTTAAGTGAGTTATTAATTATAAATAAAAAGTTTGATTTATTTGGGGACTCTTTATTATAGGTAAATCATTTGAAATTAAATGTTACCACTAAAGATAAGTCATGAATAAATCAAGTGGGTTATCAAGTTATAAATAATCTATAGTTAAATAATGAGGTCATAGTTTGTGTTGCATCAATTGTTTTCCATTTTATAGTGTGTATTTTTATTTAAATCTTGTAGATTATATATTTTTTATGTTTTCTCCTAGGTAATGACTTGAGGTTGGGTTTTTTTGGTGCTTTGGGATTATAAACCACTAGGTTAATAGTTTATTACCCAATATTTTCCCAATAAAAAATATTGAATTAATGGTAATTTTTGGATGCAATGGTTTTTGTGTAATATTTGGTTTCATATGATATATATAAAATATTTTTTAGCTTTTTAGGTAATTTTACCTATTCATTTGTTATATGAAATTATTTAATTTAAATCATATCTCTATGATTTTTCATATCAAATTGTTTTAAGATAATTCATTCGTAAAAAAAACTTTCATAAACACTCACAGTTTAATAATGTATTAAATGTTATTAGAGTCCTTGGGTATATTCTACTAGGTTTTCTATACTCACCCCAATATGTGAAACTCAATGAATATTTATATATTATATTTATGGAGTTCTAGGTTGACATGAAAACTTCTATAATTTCATGAAAAGTGTGACAAACAAGGATTGTTAAGTCTAGGGAAGTTGTAATTTTTTTTATTTTTTTATTATTGGAATAATTATGTTATAGGTCCTTGGAAGTCATTGGCCTATTTTTTTCATTGTTCTAACAAAATATGTTCACTAATTACATGAAATTTTTGAATTTACATTTAATGTTGACTTAATAATTTTTCTTTTAAATATCAAGGTTTAGAAATCCCTATCTCGAACTAATATGGGTTTTTATACTATATACATTGGGTAAGTTTAATATGTAGTCCCCTTATGTCATATTGGATGAAAATCTATGACATAAGTACTTGAGAGGTTAAAATGGGAAATTAATTCTTCGATGATGTATAACTATCATCATAACTTACTGATAACATGTGGTGATTCAAGAAAACAAATCAAATATTAGTGGAGATCCAAATTAGGGCAACTAATATCATGGATTTGACAATTAATACTCTAATGCAGTCTATATTGATTTTTTCAATACCTTTGACTGAAGTAACCATCATTTCAAAATCAATTTGTACCACATACTTTATCCATTATATTATTTAGTGAGTTTTTATATCTTAACATGTCTTAATAACACCACCAGATATATTTCATATACCCTTTTTCTTATATTTTTCTAATGCTAAATGAAGTGTATTTATTTTCCCAACCATTATCTTTTCATTTTAATACAATTAATGGGCGTGACTAGTGAAAAGATATTAATTCATTCAGTTTCTATAATAAAATTATCTTCACATACAATTGAAAAATTATATTCAATTTAATATAATATTAATCCATATGATGAAATATTCTTGACCAGGGAGTTTTTTTCTTCATTGATATTTTCTATCAATTCTATTGGAACAATACAAGTCCTTTTATCCATGGATTTAAGAATAAAAAAATTAAACATAAAATAAATATATTATTTTTGAAATTAATTGGTTTCTAAGAATCAATTAACAATTAATATACATATTAGAAATAACTATAATCCCCAAAACCAAGACCAAACATTTATGAAAGTGAAACCATTTTACATATATTGAATAATTTATGTGTGTACCTGACATCAATGATTATCACTACCATTTTCTACACCCCATTCTTGATGGATATCACTGGGAGGAACCCATAAAACTCCATCATTCATTGTGTATGCATGGGATGAAATATTCATCTTAAATTTAGGAAGGGCTCACTTACACCCATTGAATGATAGTTCCTCCCAATTCCCATGCATTTACTCAAACATTTTTAATATACGAGTAAATGGAATGCTAGTTACAACACTTTGTAACCCTTTTTTAATTTAACTCCCTAAAATTTCATCATGTTAAATGATTAATTAATTAAATCTTAGTTTACATATATATATATATATATATATATTACTTGAATGTTAATAATAAATATTTGGATTCTATATTAACCATAATTACATTTAAATTGTATGCTATGAGTAATCCATTATGATTCAAAAAAATTATAAAATATGGTCAGTAGTTAGTATCATGAAAACAATACTTTACGATATGCCCATATAATAAGATATAAAGGCTTTAGGGTATATCTCCTTTAATTTCCCTTTTCACTAAATCATCTTAGATTTAATTTAATTTCACCTTATACTCTATCATATAAAATTACTAATGAAACAATATCCAAAAATCCTTTTAGATATAATTCCAAAATATATTTAAAATTTATCATCAAATTTATTATGCATCATATCACATGAAAAACCTTTTGAATAACTATCCATAACTATGTTTGTAAGGCCCCAACCTTAAACATTACATAATCTTGAGTTTTAGTTAAGAATTTACTTTATTTCATGTTTTGGATCTTTCCATATTTAAGGTTTTAGATAATTATGCCATAACTATTACATAAAATCTCAAAAATTTAAAAGTAGACACTTCTAATCTATATCTATTTTTTTCACTAAGTAAAACTTTATAAAATAAAATATGAATTATTTTTCGTGATAAAAATCATCATAAAATTCATCTTGACATCCAAATTTTACTTTCAAATCCTTATAACCTAATAATTTTTCTTAAAAGATGGGATGATCATAAAAAGATCAGTAAGTTGTATAAAATAATTAAAGAAACCGCTAGTTGATGAATATTTAAACTCATGAAAACATTTTCAAAAAATCATACTTTTCACCCATAAATCATAAAATTTTATTATTACCTCTTGAAATCATAATATTACTATAAAAATCCATAATAAACTTAAATCACAAAGGTAAATTGTGTAATCCATAACATTCTTGTATTGTATCTTTCAAGTCTACATAGGGAGTAGCCTTCTTAGTTACATTTTGAATTCTCATCATAATATATTACCTAAATCTCTTAGGAGAAACCCAACCATTTAACTGTAACTAATTACCCAATTCACTGGATATCTATCATTGGACCAACCACCCTTGGTTTATCATGGAAGCACACATATTCTTAAACAATGAACAAGAACGAAAGCACAAGCCCACCACATAAATCATGAATAAATGAATAATAAAATTTTCACTTTGGAATCACATTTCATTTTTACAGTGTCGTACACTCATAAAAGAAAAAAATTTATTTGAAAATAAAATATTAAACATGTAAATGAAAAATAAAAACATTAAAGTGACATAAAATGGTAAAATTAAGTTCTTGACTTATATGTTAAAAAAACGTTACAAGTTATTGAAATAATTAATATATTTTTGAAACACAATCAAAATATTTTAAAAGAAAACTTTTTAATAAAATTATCTTATACCATATTAAAATTTTGAATAGAATTAACATTTTAAAACTTTCATGTATATATAATTAATTCCTTAAAACCATTTTGAAAATATGTACATAAATGATAAATATTTAGATGAATAAATACCAGTAAGATCAGCCAGAAGCTAAGCTTATGACTATTTATTAAATAAAGAAAAAAGGTACATAGGAGGTGGGTGGGGTCAAACACAGGAACTTGCTCTCATCCGTCAAACATAATATTACAGATCATAATAAGACATGTCATTCCCATAATCAGAGTCATCAGCAGTTTCCCATTCAGAGTGGGACTTATCCTGATTTAGGATCATGAGAACATCAGAATTGAACGCACCTGAAATCTTAGAAGATCGTGTAGACACCGTACGAGGTATGTTAGAATAATCCTTCCTTGGTCGTCTCTTTGAAGGTGCAAGATCTAAGACTAAGCAATCATTCGCCTTCCCTTTCCAAGAAAGAAGGGTATCTTTGAAATTTCTAGGTGCACCGCAACCCGTCACTGTCTCCTCCACCTCAGATATGTCACCCCACTTCCCAGAAATCTTAGAGGAGATCAAGAGATTCTGAATTTCCTGATGACAATCAACATTTTGAGAAGTCCCAGAAAGAGCCAACTGAAATGTCTCATCACGTATCAATCCTGCATCAGGACTATCATTCATACTTACATTTGGAGGATCAATGCAAGCAGGGGATCTAGAGACAGAGATGCTGGGAGTATGTCCAGCCTCAACCAACCCAGTGGGAGTAACAGCATGACCATCCTTCGATGTGATCTCCGTGTGATCATCCCGAACATTAGAGGGGCCACTCATCGGAGACGTATCCACTATCAGCCCTTTCCCTTTCACATGAGACACAGGTTTTCTGGAGGCCAACACCTCAGTCAGAGTGCCAGATGATTTTTTGAGAGAATCCCTTTCATGATATGACAACTCTGCATGCTTCCCCTGAAGTCTCTTTCTACAGAGAGTAGTCAGGTGACCCTTCACCCCACATCTCTCACAAGAGATCTTCCTCCGACATAACTCCAACAAGTGGCCAACAACCATGCATTCGGTAAAAAAGAGTGGCTTCCTTTCATACTCAACATCAATATTAATGTTATCAATGGGAGTGGAAAGAGTTACCTTATCAATCAAGGTGGAGCTCAAATCAACCTCCACAAACATTATAGAAAAATGTCCAAACCGAACAACCTCAGTTTCCTTTTCAAGGCGAATAGGGGATCCAATTGCTATGCCAATATCATGAAGAATCTTTGTACGCCAAAGGACCCAGTTAAGCCCATGAAAACAGACCCAGACCTGCGAAAAGGCATTCCTTGCACAAGAGGCATTGAAATCAAGGGACCATTCATGAAGATGAAGCCATCCAGGTTTCAAAGAAAGGGACCCAATACTCCATGCATGAACTTTTAGCGCATTTGATGAAAAAATGCAATGAAATAATCCACGACCAAGAGAAATGCACCGCTAATCAGAGGAACCCCACAAGAATAAAACCCGACTGACAAGATCATCAAATTTATAGGACGTCGCACCCTTCACTAAAACAAGATGTGCAATTAGAGAGTTCTTACCAATTGCAATCCTCTCATTAAATATTTCCGGACTGACATCAACATGAGCCGCCAAACCCTTTCAAAGAATCCTGCTTGAGTGAGAATCAATAAATGAAGAAAACGAAGGGGCAGAGGCAGGACAACCTACTTGGACACTCCGTGTAACGCCCCGACCCCAGTTGCCTAGAGTCGGTGCATTAATTACATAACATTGGCATGATCACAAGAAAGATCAAATCCCGAAAGACCGATTGGTTTAGTAGCCTTGGAAACACTAGATATAATCATAAAGTTTTACATTACATTTCAAGGTGAAAAACTACTACAACAACAAAGTCTTCATATCCACACTATTAACCCCTCATAATATCCCTGCAAGTCATTCATAATTTACTTCTTCACTACCTGGGAAAAATAAAACATAGAAAAGGGGTGAGCTCAAATGCCCAGTAAGGATAACAATATAGCGGAACATTCATAATAAGCATAAACATTTAAGGCAATGAATTACTAAAACAAAAGCCTTTTAAAATTGAACTTCAACATAGTATGGCAAAAATAAAAATGAAATAATGCCATTTACTTATTCACATGGATATTCTACTAATCGAATAATCACATGCAATATCAATAACCACTTTCATAATGTTGGAATGCATAATGCCAGACTATCATAACCACATAGCCAAGGCCTCGTGCCAAGACTACAAATAAGATTTTGTCAAGGCCTTGTGCCAAGACACTAGTTTGTCTCATGAGACCTACCGATGCATCGAGGAGCTATAGCGGGCTCCACCCGTCACTTATTAAGTCCAATGCATTCCCATATGAAAAGGTTTAAACATAACATAAACATTCGTATTAAAACTAGCATACGAAATGTCAATAATTTCACCATAAACTATGAATGGTATAAAAATAGCACATCCATAGTCAAACATATCACAAAACCTTCAATACAATATAGAAGTTTTGTATCATAATAAATTAACTTCAAATAATCTTAAAATCCATCAAAGGATGTTGACATAGATGAAATCAAAATTCTTTTTAAAGAAGTATCTCCTTTTATTTTGAAATCATTTAAGATCCATATAAAATAAAACATTTTCTTTGAAAATATTCTTATAAGCTTGTAAGGAAAGCTTTGAAGATTTTATAACGGCGTAAAATAACCGCACCCGCCGTATAAGTTAAAAAAACATTCTTACCTCAATTCTGTCGAAAAGGTTAAAAAGGACCTTGTTTTGAAAACGACGGAAAGATTCCTTTATAAACCTCTTATAAAAAGTCAAAAAAAGGTATAAATGACTTTAACCCATATTCTTGTAAATAGTAAAAATGTTTTGAAATACATTTTTAAGAAACATGGATGTGGATGATAAAGAGATCCCAGTAGATTATTACGTATAAACAACCTCGGATAATGAAGAGATTGTGAAATTACCCTTACCTTGTACTTTTCCTTGGTTGGGGTAGGTTAACCTCCTGTATAATGGTCAAATAATTGTTATTAAATTATACAAGAATCATATATATTAATATGATATCATATATGATCTTTTAACATTGATTTATTAATAATATCTTAGAATTATCATCGTTTCGGGTCTTAACTTACTCATTTTCTTTTATATGTTTTGTTACATAAGCCATGTTTGTTGTATCTTATTCAAATCCAGAATGATATCAAGTCCTTAAACATCATTTTTAAATCATAAAATGATAATTATACTTGAATGGATACGATGGAGAATGAATCTCATCGCGTTCGTGGAGACGGTAGTCCGTACGTACGCACGAGCGACAATATCATTCTTTTGATATTAAAATAATATATAAATGAATGGTATATCATATATACAGAATCATTAACATGTTATATTTATTATTTACATGAGTTACACATCATTATTATACCCATCCAAATAATATTATATTGAATAACAATTACACCACGACGTGGAGACGGTAAGCCGTACGTACGCACGTATGGTGACATGTTATTCAAAGGGTGGATAGAATACTGAATATGGTTGTACCATACTTATAATAACATCACAGTATATGTGAGATACTGGATTTACTATTTTAGAATGGTAAGAACAAAGGAAGAAGAAGTGGAAGAAGAAATGAACTTAGAAAAGGGTGGTGAAATCATTACCTCTTCTTCGGGTTCTTCCTTTTGATTTGATCAAAAGGGCTTTTTAGGTTGGCTTTCTGATCAAACTAAGGCCTCTAGGTTGTAGTGAGGGATGTTGGGAGATTATTTGGGCAGAGTTTGGCCGAACCAAAAGGCTTTGAAGGTGTGAAGAAATGAGAAGGAGGAGTGCCCTTTTATAAGAGGGGTGAGGGGCACCTTTGGAAAAGCTAGAAATATTAATTTATAATAAATTCATATTCGGTTTCTAAAGGCTCCAAAGTTGACTATTCAAAGGTTAAGGTGGGGATAGGTCGAAAACCACTCAACCAATAGAATTTAGACAGGTTTGGGTACTTATATTAACCTTATCTTTAAGTATTAACTCTAAGTTAATTAGTTTCACTTTTACAATGTCTCTTTGTATTTTTATATAATATGGCTAATAAACTTACTATATACATCCAAGCGACCCCCAAGTGGTCCATTAATGATTAAACTATCATAATATAAGTCTCTTGGCCGAACCTTAGATTTTTAGGAATTTAATATCAATTAATAATATAATATTTGTTTTAAGAACTCTTTTATGTCAATTTTGACACTATTCAATAGTTGATTTTTGTGAAACTCATAACAGATTGATTACTTCGAACAAAGTCCATTAAATCAATCCTAATATATCATATTAGCCTAGAAAATTAGTTTAATTCATTAAAAGGTTCATATTATATTTATTTGGGTATTTATAATATCAATTATTTTAATTTTTCACTATTATAGTAATTACTGCATCATCATTGTGTCATAAATAAAATAAATTATTTAATGTCTAAAAATTATAAATAAAATATCATTATGTAGGAAATATTTTTAGCTTTCTAATGAATATTTATAATCTAAAATCCAACATATATAATCCTATGTAAAAATTGTTGTTCTAAAAGATATATGCTTGTGTCATTTTTGTATTCATTTTAACTAAATTAAAATAAAGTGTCATTATCACTTACATGTGGATCCATGGGGTCCCAAAATTGACACAAAGATGCCCATGGTCGACCATGTATCAACCAATAGGGTTAAGACACGTTTTAGGGTAATTTAGTATTATTATAATATTATTTTTTAACCCTTATTTACCGGATTTACCCTTTAACCATGGTAAATAAAATATTTACCGCAGTAATTATTCAAAATGTGTAAAAATAAAAGTTACCTATTTACACAATTTGAACATCCTGATTACAAATATGGAATCCATTTTCCTAAATTCAAAACACAGAAGTGGCAGAAATTAATTTAAAATTAATTCCCGCTGTCAAAACAAAAAGCGTGTTTTTAAGAGATAATAACTATCAAAAGATTGACACTTGTTTATGTTCGGTTTAATTGTAAAATTATTTCCAATGATAAACATTAAATTGAATGGTAAAAATATATTCTAAATATACTTTAAAACCACTCAAATTCATAATTTATCACTATTAATTATTTTGATTAAAAAAGTTGTTTTTAATTAAAATTTAGAAATTTTCACTATTCATCAAAATATGAAAGTTATCCGAAATGTACCAAAATTTCACCCTAGGCTAATTTTGATATTCCGAATCCAAAAATGAAGTCCATTTTGAAATATAGAATATATATGATTTCAAAAAGTAGGTATTACTATTCACAACGGCTAGTTTAATTAGTTGTGGTGTGTGTTAGAACTCGAGGTTGCGTACAACACACGCTATCGCATTATTCGAAGGGAAACGTACCGTAGAAGCTTGGGGTGTTACATTCTCCCCTCCTTCAAATAATTGCGTCCTCGCAATTTCTAGGGTATTACTGCATAAAAAGACTCGGGTGGTTCTTCATCATAAGTTCCTCGGGTTCCCACGTTGCCTCTTCCATCTTATGATTTCTCCACAAAACTTTTACCAGACACGTCGTCCGGTTTCTCAGTACTTGTTCTCTTGTATCAAGAATCCTGACGGGCTCTTCGCAATAAGACAGATCGGGTTCCAGTTCTAATTCCTCATAGGTGAGTACATGCGTCGTATCAGGCATGTATTTCCTCAATAGAGATACGTGGAACACATCGTGAACTTTGGAGAGACTTGGCGGCATTGCCAATCGGTAAGCTACAACCCCAATTCGTTCTAGAATTTCGAAAGGTCCGATGTACCTGGGACTCAATTTACCTTTCTTACCAAAACGTATGACTCCCTTCCACGGAGATACCTTCAGAAAAACATGATCACCGACTTGAAATTCCAAATCCTTCCTTCGATTATCGGCATAGCTCTTCTGCCTACTTTGAGCTGCTTTGATGTGATTTTGGATTACTTTCACCTTTTCCACCGTTTCCTCCACCAGCTCTGGGCCTACAAGTTTTCTTTCACCAACGTCATCCCAACAGGTTGGTGTACGACATCTCTTTCCGTATAACGCTTCATATGGTGCCATCTGTATACTCGAATGGAAGCTATTGTTATAGGAAAATTCTACCAGTGGTAAATATTGATCCCATATACCCTGAAAATCAAGTGAGCAAGATCTCAACATGTCTTCTAAGGTCTGAATAGTCCGTTCTGATTGTCCGTCTGTCTGAGGGTGGTAAGCAGTGCTCAAATGAAGTTCAGTATCCAGGGATTTCTGAAGACTTTTCCAAAATCTTGAAGTAAAACGGGGATCACGATCAGAAACAATCGATAGGGGTACTCCATGAAGTCTCACAACTTCATTAATGTATAGTCTTGCTAGACGTTCCAGGGGTAGATCTTCTCTTATAGCAAGAAAATGTGCTGACTTGGTAAGACGATCAACAATAACCCATATTGCATCGTTCCTTCTAGGAGTCTTTGGTAGCCCCATGACAAAGTCCATTGTAATATTGTCCCATTTCCACTCCGGTATGGGAAGAGGTTGCATGACTCCTCCAGGCTGTTGCCTTCCAGCTTTCACTTGTTGACAAACCATACATCTTGATACAAAATTAGCAATCTCCCTCTTCATGTTGTCCCACCAAAAATGTTCCTTCAAATCTCTATACATTTTGGTGCTCCCAGGGTGTATAGAGAAATTGGAACTATGAGCATCATCCAGCAATTCCCTTTTTAGATCAGGTATATTGGGAACACAAAGTCTCTTCCCGAATTTCAAAATTCCATCTTCATACACAAAGTCTCTCAATCTCCCATCATTCACAGCTTTAATCTTCTTTTGGAATTCGTCATCATCGGTCTGAGAACTCTTAATCCTTTCTAGTAAAGATGGTTTGGCAACCATTTGAAAAAGCATTGATGTTTCACCTTCCCTGGTTATTCCCATGTCCATTTTCACTAGATCCATGAAAATTGGATCCCTTTCAATTCTCATATTGTTCAAAACTCCATGGTCTTTTCTACTCAAAGCATCTGCCACCTTGTTTGCCTTCCCCGGGTGGTAGTGTATCGTACAATCATAATCCTTGAGTAATTCAAGCCATCTCCTTTTCCTCATGTTGAGTTCTTTTTGTGAGAAAATATACTTCAAACTCTTGTGATCAGTATAAATCTCACATTTTTCACCATAGAGGTAGTGCCTCCATATCTTCAAAGCAAAGATCACAGCTGCTAACTCAAGATCATGAGTAGGATAGTTTTGTTCATGAATTTTCAACTGTCGTGATGCATAGGCAATAACTCTATCATTCTGCATAAGGACACAGCCAAGTCCTTTCTTCGATGCATCACTATAAATAACGAACCCATCATTCCCCGATGGTAGAGTCAATATAGGAGCATTGACTAATCTTCTCTTCAGTTCTTCGAAACATTCTTCACACTCTTTTGTCCAAACAAATTTAACCCCTTTACGTGTGAGCTTCGTTAATGGGTTAGCCAATCGGGCAAAATTCTGGACGAAACGTCGATAATAACCTGCCAAACCAATAAAACTACGTACCTCAGTTATACTCGTAGGTGCTGTCCATTCTTGGATTGCCTTGGTCTTAGAAGGATCAACAGAGATTCCATCTTTAGAGACAATATGGCCAAGAAAAGAAATCTCCTGAAGCCAGAATTCACACTTGCTAAACTTTCCATATAATTCATGCCTCCTCAGAGTCTTCAAGATAATGCGCAAGTGATTTTCATGATCTTTGTAGGTTTTGGAGTATACCAAGATATCATCAATAAATACCACCACAAATTCATCGAGATACTCCTTGAAAACTCTATTCATCAGATCCATGAATACAGAGGGTGCATTAGTCAATCCAAACGGCATTACAGTAAACTCGTAATGCCCATACCTGGTTCGAAATGCTGTTTTCGGAATGTCTTCCTTCTTCACACACAACTGATGGTATCCAGATCGAAGGTCAATCTTTGAAAAGTATTGAGCTCCATGCAGTTGGTCAAATAAATCATCAATACGAGGTAGGGGATACTTGTTCTTTATCGTTATAGCATTGATCTCCCTGTAATCGATACATAACCTCATAGATCCATCTTTCTTTTTAACAAAAAGAACAGGGGCTCCCCATGGAGAAACACTAGGGCGAATAAATCCCTTATTACTCAATTCCTCTAGTTGTTTCTTTAGTTCGACTAACTCTACAGTGGCCATTCTATAAGGGGTCTTCGATATAGGCCTTGATCCAGGAATCAAATCAATAGAAAACTCAACTTCTCGTTCTGGAGGATGTCCAGGTAAATCTTCCGGAAATACATCTACAAATTCTTTCACAATAGGTACATCCTCTATTTGAACATTCCTTTCCTCACCGACAGTTATTTCATTCTCTTCCTCCCTGATAATTGAATTAAGTTGAGCTACAGGGGGTGGATCTAAATAAGAATTAGGTGGTGACGATTCTGCTCTAAAAATAAGGTGTTCCTTATCATTATCATCAAGAATCGTAACCTCTTTCTTCTTACAATAAATATTCGCATCATAGTCTGAAAGCCAGTCCATACCGAGGATTATATCAAACTCGATCATAGGTATGACGATGAGATCAGCAGATAAAGAAAATTTATGTGCTCTAATGGGGACTGATTCACAAAACTTTGTTGCAACGATACTTCCCTTAGGAGTTTTAACTGAAAACTCCCTTATTAAATCAAATTGGAAATATCTAATTTTCTTAGCAAACTGGGAAGATATGAAACAATGCGATGATCCAGAATCAAATAATTCACTTGCTAAACTTGAGGAAACCATTAAATTACCTGCCACCACGTCTTTCGGAGCTTCTACCTCAGCAGTAGTGATAGCATAAGCCTGGCCTTGATCCCTTGGCCTTTTCTGAGGTAAGTTCTCCTGACGCTTAGGACATGCATTTGCATAATGCCCCATCTCCCTGCAATTGTAGCACTGAACGTTGGTAGCTTCCTTCTTCCCCTTGCAATCATGAGCTTGGTGGCCTTTTTCACCACACTTGTAACAGACTCCCATTCCCTTCAAGCAAGTACCAGGATGTTTCTTCCCGCATTTACCACAAGATGGATATTCAACCTTTCTCTTCTTCCCCTTATTTCCATTCCCAGATTGATCAGAAGGTCTCTTCTTCTCTTGCTTCGCTTTAAAGTCATAAGACTTAGAGAATTCTTTTTCGGTCTTGATAGCACATGAGACAATGTCTTCGTACGACGAAAAGGATTGTGAGACTAATGCTCGACGGAGAAATGGTTTTAACCCATCAAAGAAACGATCAATCTTACTTCTCGGGTTGCGAATATAATCTCCAGCATACCTCGCTAACCTTGTAAAGTTAGCCTCATACTTTGTGACATTCTCATCCTCCTTTTGTCTCAGACTCAGAAATTGTCTTTCCATATCTGCTCGATGGTCGCGAGGAAAGTATTTTTCTAAAAACAGATCTTTGAACTCCCTCCATTCCATGTTTGATACTTCATCATCTTCCTTCATGTTTTGAATCAATGACCACCATTGATCAGCATCTCCAGTGAGGCGGTAAACTGCCATGGTAACTTTTTCCCTTTCACTACTCCCCAAAGCCTGAAATATTTTCTCTAGGGAAAATATCCATTGCTCAGCTACTAAGGGATTTGTACTCCCATTGAACGTTGGTGGTTGTTGTCTCATGAATCGATCTAACATTGATCCTCCACGCTGCGGATCAGGGTGCTCCATACGGGTAAGGTTATTATTCATAACCTGAGTAAGTTGTCCCAGTACGGTGATTAGCTGATCAGCACCAGTTGCATCACCAGCCCCACTATAATTATCTTGAGCAGGAGGGAAATCCCTACATGGAGTGCGTGCATTGATACGGTTTCCATTTCTTCCACTAGGCGCCATTTCTAAACAATGGCATAAACTAGATCAGTTTATGAATCAAAATACATAATCCCATACTTATAAAACACTTAACATAAATTGAACTATTTATGGATATAATCCATAATCATAAAAATGTTTTCTTTGAGGAAGTATATACTCATAAACCCTTCATAATGATTTGTAAAGATAACGAGAGTTATCCTAAGCATATCCCCCGGGAGTGTCGTAACCAAGAGTGCAGCAAGGCCCGTTGTCGTGCACCAGTTCCCGTTCGAGTCTAGCTCAAAGCGGTGTTTTCGGGTTTTACCCCTAGGTACATCTGTGCCAGAGCCGCCTCTACCTGCTCGTATCCAGACAGGGATGTATTGCTCGGAAAACTCACAAAATCTCTACAATACCAAAATTCTAGGAAGTTCTTCTATACTAATCCTCAAAGTTCATCTTAGGTCTACGTGCTCTAATCAGAGTTTATCTAAATCTAGTTTCCAAGGTTTGTACTAAACTTCCTCTGATACCAACTGTAACGCCCCGACCCCATTTTCCCAGAGTCGGTGCATTAATTACATAACATTGGCATGATCACAAGAAAGATCAAATCCCGAAAGACCGATTGGTTTAGTAGCCTTGGAAACACTAGATATAATCATAAAGTTTTACATTACATTTCAAGGTGAAAAACTACAACAACAACAAAGTCTTCATATCCACACTATTAACCCCTCATAATATCCCTGCAAGTCATTCATAATTTACTTCTTCACTACCTGGGAAAAATAAAACATAGAAAAGGGGTGAGCTCAAATGCCCAGTAAGGATAACAATATAGCGGAACATTCATAATAAGCATAAACATTTAAGGCAATGAATTACTAAAACAAAAGCCTTTTAAAATTGAACTTCAACATAGTATGGCAAAAATAAAAATGAAATAATGCCATTTACTTATTCACATGGATATTCTACTAATCGAATAATCACATGCAATATCAATAACCACTTTCATAATGTTGGAATGCATAATGCCAGACTATCATAACCACATAGCCAAGGCCTCGTGCCAAGACTACAAATAAGATTTTGTCAAGGCCTTGTGCCAAGACACTAGTTTGTCTCATGAGACCTACCGATGCATCGAGGAGCTATAGCGGGCTCCACCCGTCACTTATTAAGTCCAATGCATTCCCATATGAAAAGGTTTAAACATAACATAAACATTCGTATTAAAACTAGCATACGAAATGTCAATAATTTCACCATAAACTATGAATGGTATAAAAATAGCACATCCATAGTCAAACATATCACAAAACCTTCAATACAATATAGAAGTTTTGTATCATAATAAATCAACTTCAAATAATCTTAAAATCCATCAAAGGATGTTGACATAGATGAAATCAAAATTCTTTTTAAAGAAGTATCTCCTTTTATTTTGAAATCATTTAAGATCCATATAAAATAAAACATTTTCTTTGAAAATATTCTTATAAGCTTGTAAGGAAAGCTTTGAAGATTTTATAATGGCGTAAAATAACCGCACCCGCCGTATAAGTTAAAAAAAACATTCTTACCTCAATTCTGTCGAAAAGGTTAAAAAGGACCTTGTTTTGAAAACGACGGAAAGATTCCTTTATAAACCTCTTATAAAAAGTCAAAAAAAGGTATAAATGACTTTAACCCATATTCTTGTAAATAGTAAAAATGTTTTGAAATACATTTTTAAGAAACATGGATGTGGATGATAAAGAGATCCCAGTAGATTATTACGTATAAACAACCTCGGATAATGAAGAGATTGTGAAATAACCCTTACCTTGTACTTTTCCTTGGTTGGGGTAGGTTAACCTCCTGTATAATGGTGAAATAATTGTTATTAAATTATACAAGAATCATATATATTAATATGATATCATATATGATCTTTTAACATTGATTTATTAATAATATCTTAGAATTATCATCGTTTCGGGTGTTAACTTACTCATTTTCTTTTATATGTTTTGTTACATAAGCCATGTTTGTTGTATCTTATTCATATCCAGAATGATATCAAGTCCTTAAACATCATTTTTAAATCATAAAATGATAATTATACTTGAATGGATACGATGGAGAATGAATCTCATCGCGTTCGTGGAGACGGTAGTCCGTACGTACGCACGAGCGACAATATCATTCTTTTGATATTAAAATAATATATAAATGAATGGTATATCATATATACAGAATCATTAACATGTTATATTTATTATTTACATGAGTTACACATCATTATTATACCCATCCAAATAATATTATATTGAATAACAATTACACCACGACGTGGAGACGGTAAGCCGTACGTACGCACGT
Organism: Viscum album; assembly: GCA_963277665.1. NCBI lineage: Eukaryota > Viridiplantae > Streptophyta > Magnoliopsida > Santalales > Viscaceae > Viscum > Viscum album. The sequence goes on from OY728165.1 coordinate 941,608,719, forward strand.
ATGGTGACATGTTATTCAAAGGGTGGATAGAATACTGAATATGGTTGTACCATACTTATAATAACATCACAGTATATGTGAGATACTGGAGTTATTATTTTAGAATGGTAAGAACAAAGGAAGAAGAAGTGGAAGAAGAAATGAACTTAGAAAAGGGTGGTGAAATCATTACCTCTTCTTCGGGTTCTTCCTTTTGATTTGATCAAAAGGGCTTTTTAGGTTGGCTTTCTGATCAAACTAAGGCCTCTAGGTTGTAGTGAGGGATGTTGGGAGATTATTTGGGCAGAGTTTGGCCGAACCAAAAGGCTTTGAAGGTGTGAAGAAATGAGAAGGAGGAGTGCCCTTTTATAAGAGGGGTGAGGGGCACCTTTGGAAAAGCTAGAAATATTAATTTATAATAAATTCATATTCGGTTTCTAAAGGCTCCAAAGTTGACTATTCAAAGTTTAAGGTGGGGATAGGTCGAAAACCACTCAACCAATTGAATTTATACAGGTTTGGGTACTTATATTAACCTTATCTTTAAGTATTAACTCTAAGTTAATTAGTTTCACTTTTACAATGTCTCTTTGTATTTTTATATAATATGGCTAATAAACTTACTATATACATCCAAGAGACCCCCAAGTGGTCCATTAATGATTAAACTATCATAATATAAGTCTCTTGGCCGAACCTTAGATTTTTAGGAATTTAATATCAATTAATAATATAATATTTGTTTTAAGAACTCTTTTATGTCAATTTTGACACTATTCAATAGTTGATTTTTGTGAAACTCATAACAGATTGATTACTTCGAACAAAGTCCATTAAATCAATCCTAATATATCATATTATCCTAGAAAATTAGTTTAATTCATTAAAAGGTTCATATTATATTTATTTGGGTATTTATAATATCAATTATTTTAATTTTTCACTATTATAGTAATTACTGCATCATCATTGTGTCATAAATAAAATAAATTATTTAATGTCTAAAAATTATAAATAAAATATCATTATGTAGGAAATCTTTTTAGCTTTCTAATGAATATTTATAATCTAAAATCCAACATATATAATCCTATGTAAAAATTGTTGTTCTAAAAGATATATGCTTGTGTCATTTTTGTATTCATTTTAACTAAATTAAAATAAAGTGTCATTATCACTTACATGTGGATCCATGGGGTCCCAAAATTGACACAAAGATGCCCATGGTCGACCATGTATCAACCAATAGGGTTAAGACACGTTTTAGGGTAATTTAGTATTATTATAATATTATTTTTTAACCCTTATTTACCGGATTTACCCTTTAACCATGGTAAATAAAATATTTACCGCAGTAATTATTCAAAATGTGTAAAAATAAAAGTTACCTATTTACACAATTTGAACATCCTGATTCCAAATATGGAATCCATTTTCCTAAATTCAAAACACAGAAGTGGCAGAAATTAATTTAAAATTAATTCCCGCTGTCAAAACAAAAAGCGTGTTTTTAAGAGATAATAACTATCAAAAGATTGACACTTGTTTATGTTCGGTTTAATTGTAAAATTATGTCCAATGATAAACATTAAATTAAATGGTAAAAATATATTCTAAATATACTTTAAAACCACTCAAATTCATAATTTATCACTATTAATTATTTTGATTAAAAAAGTTGTTTTTAATTAAAATTTAGAAATTTTCACTATTCATCAAAATATGAAAGTTATCCGAAATGTACCAAAATTTCACCCTAGGCTAATTTTGATATTCCGAATCCAAAAATGAAGTCCATTTTGAAATATAGAATATATATGATTTCAAAAAGTAGGTATTACTATTCACAACGGCTAGTTTAATTAGTTGTGGTGTGTGTTAGAACTCGAGGTTGCGTACAACACACGCTATCGCATTATTCGAAGGGAAACGTACCGTAGAAGCTTGGGGTGTTACACTCCGATCCTTTCCACTGCCATTTGAAGCATCCTTCAGATTCGCCAAAGAGGCCTTCAAATGGGGATTTGACAGACTCATCGGCAACACCCTCTTCTCGGCCGAAGCCATGTCATGCCCCACTCCATCCACCAAGTGAGCACCACCGGTCCTGCAATCCACCCTAGGTATAAAATCAGTAGCCACTGATTGGTGATTCAGAAGCAGTGGTTCATAAAATCGCACACCGTCAACCCTTTTTCCATCAACATCAACCGGCACATCAGATGAGGGTTTCAAAATAGACAGCAGACCTGAGGTTCCTTCAGCTCAGCGATCAACAGGCAATAAATCTGCGGTTCTTTCAGCTCAGCGAACAACATTCAGATCTCCTTCAACCTGGTGAGTAACAACAGGAAATCGATCTGAGGATCCTTCATCCCGGTGAGAAACATTCTGAGCATCGCACCTCGGATCTGAAAGCGAATCTTTCACCAGTACAGCGTCTGCATTCCAGGAGGACCCCGGTTCCCCTACCACGAGCATCGAGTGAAAATAATGAGGAAGAGTCATTCTGAACCCTAGATAAGAGGACCTAGACAGCCATGGCCACGAGTCGCCCTCACCCCCCGAAGCCCGAGCACCATCCCAACGATTATAATTATTTAAATGAAAAAATATTTAAAACATTTAAAATGATGTTTTAGTTAAAGAGTCCCTTTCCAATTGAGAAACACATGAATAAAATTAATTAGAGAATACAATTAAAAAAACATTAAATATCATTAAAATATAGTAATTAATTATATTAAGTGTCAAAATGGTTGAATATACACCTTATAAGATTATAAAGGTTTATAACATCAAGATATTCCTCAATGAAAGGAGATTGAGATGAAATCCCTTACATTGAGTCTGACTCATCACATATAATCTTTATTTTCCTGAATAATAGAGTTAGGTTAATTATTTAATTTATATATAACCTTTTTAATGTTTATTATTCATTTTATATCACTTATTACCATGTTATAACTATTATTTTAGTATTTAAACTCACATTAGACGTTTTGTCAATATTTAGTACTTGAGTTCAGGATGACCGTGGTATGATGTCAACAATCAAAGTTTTCATGAGTACATCCTCTCTAAAATAATATTCATGAAATAATAATTACCTAACTATATAAATTATACCTTTAAATACTTTTATTAAATATATATATGACAAATGAAAAACATTACCATCATGGAGATGGTAAGCCATAAATACCCATGAGTAGTGGTTTCATTTTTCAATGATCATTATGGAAAGAAGGTAAATACCATTTTATCCTTAGTATAATAATACTAATATAATTAATATCATATTAAATATTTAAATAAAGTTATATATATTACCACGTGATTTGGTGATTAAAAGCGAATCTCATCTCTTCGTGGAGGTGATAGTTCACACGTACACATGAATGACATTATCATATTTATATGTCTAGAAAGTAAGAACATAATTGATATATTATTCCATTTTAATGATAAATACATAATTTATTATCACATATGAACATTTATTCCATCAATATAACCATTATTTAGAGGCTTTAATGAAAAACAAACTCTATTGGTTCTCGAGGTGGTAGTCCGCCATACACACGAACAAAAACTCCATTTCCCATTTGATGAGATCAGAAATGGATTTTGGTGATGATATTAATATAATATCATATAAGTATATTTAGGATAATATAATTATTATCTCATCATGTTTGGAAAATATTTGAAGGAAATGGAAGAAGAAATAAAATAGAAACACTTTTTATAAAAACGTTACTTTTCCTTCATATGACTGCCTTTTCTTAAATCATTGACACCAATAAAGAGGGTGTTATGCCTAAATTAAATAATCTAGAATGTAGGAAGGTATTATAGGAAAGTTTTTTCAAGGATATTGGAAAAAATAGGCTTTGAAGTGTAATTAACAGAGATGAATGGGTACCCTTTTATAGGAGAGGGGAAAGGCACTCTTGGAATTATTAAAAGTATTAAATTAATATAAATTCATTATCTATTTTAAATGTGTAAAAATTGAATCTGTAATTATATAATATGATTATGGGACAAAATATAATCATCCAATGAATATTAGACATATTTTATTAATTTTTTAATCCTTATCTTTTGGTTTAAACCCCTTTAACTCTTACCATTTTATTAAGTAATTTACAAATTGAGAGTTAAAATAATTACCATAACATGCCAGAAGAACAATTAAAGTGTCATAACTGAAATTTTTAGACTTATCTCAACTAGTTTTATATTTAATCGATTTTTATAAATATTATAAAATTTAATAAAATGTTTTATATTTTAAAATACCAATAGTGTCAATTTGAAACTATTCATTATTTGGATTTTTAAAAATATCATAAAAGAAAAATAATTACAAAAAAACTCCATTAAATCATAAAAAACATAGATAATTTATCCATAAAAATATTTAATTATATTAATTATGTCATATTAAATTTATATTAATATTTATAATATAATTTATTTTATTCTTTCATTAATTACGAAATCACTACATCATCTTTGTGTCATAATTTAATTTAACTATTTATTTTCTAAAAATTATAAATAAATTACCATGATATAGGTAATAATTTTAGATTTCTAAATAGTATCAATAGTTGAATACAAAACTTATATAAAACTATATTAAAATTATAATTGTTATGAGATACATGATTATGACATCTTGGTCTTTACTTTAAATAAAATGTTATAAATATATTAATCACAACCAAGTGGCTTCAAAAGGACACTATTTCAGGACAAGTATATTTTGTTCGATCAAAAATCATTATATAAGATTATTACAAGTATTGGAATAGTTTTATAATATTTATATGTTTATTTTAACCTTTACTTACATGATTTACCCATAATTGTGGTAATAAAAAATTTACTAAAGTTACTATTCATAATGTCCAAAAATAAAAGGGGCCTATTTACCAATATTAAAAATTATTATTCAAAATTTGGAATCAATTTTTCCAAATTCAAAATATAGAATCCGAAGAAATTAATTAAAAATTAATCCCATTGACGGAATGAGGAAACATATTTTTAAAGAAAAATTATCAAAAGTTCTCAAAGTATTTATATCCAATTTCAATATGAAACCGATTCCAATCATAAAAATTTGATAATATAATAAAAATATAATAAAAATATAATTTAAAACCAATTAAAATTATAATCTAACTATATAAATAAATTAACAGATAAAGAAATTTGGAATTAAAATGCAATATTTTTCACTATTCATTATAAATTGAATTTTATCATAAAGATAAAAAAATATCCAAATTACAATTTTATTTACATATTACAATGAATAAGTTTATTTTTTGAAATATAGTTTATAAAATTTACTAAAACTATATTTAAAATGGGCTCTCCATAAAAAAGGGGTAAAATAGATTTTTTAAAAAATTCTCCCTTTATGCATATAATTGAATATGTTCTTATGTAAGATCTAGAAAACATATAATAAGAATTTTAAATATTTAATTAAATTTATATTTAATTAATATATTCCAACAAGGGTGATTTTATTATTTTATAGACACAATTATTTGTATTTAAATAGTTTTTTCATAAAAACATATCTTTTACAATCAATTGGTTTTTATTTAATTTTATAATTATTTTTGTAACCAATAAACCATTATATAAAAATGTGTAAACCATATTTTCATAATTCAGTTCATACAATTCATTCCTACCATTCTAATGGTTATACCATAAATATTATATTAAATAATAATATTTAATTGTTCAATTAAGCTAAAAGTCGCGTATCATGTCTGATATCGAACATAATGTTTCCTTTTAAAAACATGAGATGTTACATTATCCCCCCTTTTAGAAATTGCGTCCTTGAAATTTGAATTTGGGGTTGGTAACTATGGTATGAATTTTCAAAATACCTTTATTTCAATCCCACATCAAAAAAACGATTAAAAAAACTTCCACATTAAAATAAAAAAAGGAAATTATGAAGGTCATCTTAGATAACACATACTTGGGTTCCATGTAAGAAAACACAGACATGAAGGAGAAAAACAATGATCATGTTTCGATGGAGATTAATAGAAAAAAATGTTAGTATAAAGTTAACAATCACAAAACCATAAATATTTGATGGGTTAAATGGTGTTTTATTTCATAGTAGGAAAACTAAAGGAAAACGTTTTTTGTTTTAAGATTTCTTTTATAGAAGAATTCATTTTCTACCAAGACTAATATCATAGGAAATATACGTTTTTGAAAAGTAGAGTATCATCATTTAATCAATTTTCACCACAAAATCATCTTTTTACCCAAATGATGAGTATTCATGATTAATGTTTTCCTGCCCGAATCACCTTATAGAGAATCACATAATCTAAAAAAATATAAACTATCTATTCATCCTGTCTTGAAACATTAACCAAAACCAAAATGTTTAGGATAAAATAATATAATTCTTCAAATATAATAAAATTAAAAGGAATATTTATTTATTTTAATATCCACAATTCTACAATAATACCCAATGTTCAACATAGACCATTTAACAAAATACTATCCTTAAAATCCCTCAAAATAATCCAAACTGATATTGAAACCCAAAATTACTTGATCACATAATATTCTATGAGAATTTTAAAATTTATCTCCAAATAACATCATTCAATCTTAATGTATCATAGAAAATATGTAATTTCCTAAATCACATAATCTCCAAGATATTCTATTTATTTCAATAAATAACCTAAATCTCCATAATTCCACAATTAAACCATAGATTCTTCCAAAATATTATTTAACATTTAATCATCAATTAAAATCCCAGAGTATTCTTTTTTACCTTAACCATATAATGTTCCAAAAATAGTGAGCATCTTCCAAAATAACATTTATTTCCTAATCCCAAAATCATTTTCCAATACCAAGGATATGCATTTGATAAAAATAAGTTCCCAAAATCAACATATTATTAATATATCGACTCGTTTAACTAAGAATAAAATGTCATACTAACGAGGGACTTCATGTGGGCCAGTGGTAAGTGATTCACCCTCGTCACCCATCAGTTGTGGGTTTGATTCCTACAACATTGTTTGATGAGACAGGTTGTCACTCATGTAGTGGGTTTAAATTTTTATAAAAATAAATAATTATTATAATATTTAAAAATTTTGGAAAATTCAACAAAAATAATTATAACATGTTTTAATCTCAAAGTTTATCTCGTACTATTATCTTTTTATTCCAAAAATTAAGAACCCAGAATTACCATAAAAATAAATATCATATATAAACCCTATAGTATATCAATAGCTTTATAATTATTTCCACCAAAAATAGAAAATTATTCCTCAAATAACATTTTCACATAAAAAACATAAGGGTTACATATAAAAAAAAATTTCCTCCAAATTACTCCAATAATCAAAAGAGCACTTATAATTTTAAACATTTCATCATCCTACATTCTACATAACTCATGAATCCATTATTATCATTTAGAATTCTTCAAGATCCTTTAACCATGATTTTTCATATTATTCCTTAATACTTATTTCCTAAAAAAAGGAATCATGTCCTAAGATTCAATAATGTTAATACATGAGTCAAGAAATAATACATACCTTTGATATTTTATTTTCAGTTTCCTAATCTTTAGTTGCGATGGCATTAGGTATGGATAAAAATATATTTATACGGTCCTACTAATCCCATTCAAGAACCTTATTCATGGGACATTTATTTTTATAATGACCATAATCCCTATATTTAAAACATTTAATTGATAACTCAGGAAGAACTTATTTTCCTTTCTTGGAGTTAACCGAATTTTTCCTTTTTTCCTTAGTAGATTATTGCTTTATGACCACCATTACCTCACCAAAAACATCTTCCCATACCTTTAAGACATTTTACTTGGTGTTTATTTCCACATTCTTGACATATGTATCATTTAATTTATTTTCCATTATTATCATTGTTACATTAACTTCGAAATAGATTCATTTCCCTTTTATATGATGCATTAGAAAACTCAACAAGCTTTATGTCGTTAATCATAACTCATGATAGTTGGTTTAGAATACCCAAAATATTTCTCAATGAAAATCCCATTTCATTTGGTCTCTTATTCATAGAACCACCATATTTTCCTTTAAATACTTTGATACTTTGGTGGCTGTTGGATTCATCAATTTACTAAAACCAAAAAGGTTATTTTGAGTGTATATATAAAATCATCATACAATATCATATGAAGAAGATAAACACTAAGATATACTTATTCTTATTATCTCAAACTAATTCAATTTATCTAAAGTAACTATTAATATTTTATTATATGATAACCATTTTTATTACATATAACCTGTTACTTATGCTTAAATAACACGCTAACCTCAAAATTTATCTAAACCGACCATTTATACCAACGGTAATGCCCAAAACTTAAAGATTACATAATATTCAGTTTTAGCCAATACATTAATTTCTTTCATGTTTAATATACTTTAAAGTTTAGAGTTTTAGAGAATTAGGACATAACTATTACATAAAAACTCAAATATTACAAAATAGACACATCTACACACTATCCATTTGACTCACTAAGTAAAATATTATAAAAATAAAACCTGAATTATTTTTCTTGATAAAAATTTTCATAACATTCATCTTTACATACACCTTTATCTTACCCATAATTATACCCTAAGAAAAATATTCTAAACTTGATATGAGCACAAAAAGCACTACAAGGGGTATAAAATATGGAAAGAAACCTTTAGTCCATGAATATTTTAAACTCATGAAACATTTTCACAAAATCATAATTTTCATCCATAAAACATAAACTATTAATCTTACCTCATGAAATCATAATATTCCTATAAAAATCAATAAAAACATAAATCATAAAGTTAACTTGTGGCATCCATAACATTCTTACATTGTATCTTTCATAATTACATTGGGAGTAACCTTGATGGTTACATTTTGACTACCCATCAAATTATAATCCCTAAATCTATTAGGAGAAACCCAACCATTTAACTCCATATCATTACCCAATGCATTGTGGAGATATCATGGGATAACCCGCCCACAATTTATCATGGAACCACCATTATACATAAATAATGACCAAGAACCAATTACTATGAACACCGTAAATCATGCATAAAAGAACAACAAAATGTTCACTTTGAAATCAAATTTCATTTTTACAAAGCTATACACTAATAAAATAAAACAATTTATTCAAAAGTAATAGTGTAAAATTTTAAAGTAAACATAAAAACATTAAATAGTCAAAAATAGTGAAATTTGGTTAATGAATTCTATGTTAAAAAATATATGATGTTTTTGAAATAATCAATCCATTTAAAAAAAATTAAAACAATTAAAAATAAGAATTTTGAATTAAAGTTTCCCATACAAATTTTAAAGTTTTTAATGGAAATAAAATTTTAAAAGATTAATTTATATATAAATAAATCCTTAATTATTTTAAAAAAACATTGATATTAATGAGAAGGATTTAGAATAATAAATCTTTATAACATTTAAAATGATATATTAGTTAAATATCCCCTTACTACTTGAGAAACACATGAATAAAATAATTAAAGAATAAAATTTTAAAAAACATTAAATATCATTACAATATCGAAATTCATGATATTATGTGTCAAAATGGTTTTATATACACCTTACAGGATAATAAAGGTCCATAACATCAAGATATGCCTCAGTTGTTTGGAGATCATTCTCTCCTTCAAATCTTAGAGGCCTCTATATCTGGAACTCGTGCTACTCGCTTAGTAGGTGTGCACGGTCTTCTAGTGGGGCTGGTCGAAACTAATTACCTATAAGTGGTGGAGGTGCTGGTACACCACCCGAAGTTGCTATCACTGTAAGAGAGCCCTGTACTGACGGCTCATATCTTGATAGGACATTGTCATGATATCTCAATAGAATCATATCTGGCTGTCTACCTGAAAACATCTCATAAATAAACAGGTGCGCCACAGTTAATATGTTATACCTGGTGAGCCTACTCAAAGAGATTAAAAGAAAAACAACATTTCCAAAACACATGCAAACAGTGTTTTCATGAACTAACTCAGAAATCAGAATCTAGGGTCCTAGTGTATGGATATGTTAGCCTCCACACCAACACTGGACTCCCTGAATAGAAAAACATACTCAAAACACTTAACAGTATTGTTCTATTTAAAAGACCACAGTTCTAGTTATTTTGTTGAACTAAATCCTCTAACAGCACTTCATCATGACCGGTCCCTCGTGGTCTGTGCCGTGACTACCCCAAGCCAGCCTTCCAAAGGCTAGGCATTGGAGACTAGCACCGGAAAGGCATTTCCCAAAAATGGGAAGGTATTTCCTCAAAACCTGTACACACACACCCACATATAAGAGAAACACAATGAAAGAGTAAGGTGCAACCACACTAGATACCATAACTGAGTGTAAGGATAAGTACTGAAAGTAAAGGGGAGAATATAAGACCAACTGAAAGGTATAACTACAACTGAAAAACATAAAACAGCTCCTAGAATCTTCCACCAAAGATCCTTCCTGAAGGGTAGGCACAACTCGTTTCCACTGCTCTTCACATCATCCTATCTCCTCCGTGTACCACCAGGTCCTAAGTCCCTCAAGTCTCTGCCAACCTGTTCGTCATATACAGAATACAAAAAAAGGTGCGGGTGAATCCCTTGCAAGGGTGAGTATAACAATACCCAGTAGGGACCCCAAGACCATCGAAGGTCTCACATAATTCCATAAAGGAAAACAACAAGCATTATCTCAATAACAAAGCACAAAGAAAAAGAGAAAGCTCACTCTAATGGTATTAATTCAAGTTTACTGGGATAAGGATGACTAGTTGTAAAGCCAGATCATCCTATCCATAGTAACTCAACTGCTAAACCATATAGGACACTGTATGCTGACCTGTATTGGTTGCTAGATGATAACCCGTATTGGTCCTAGTATGCTGATTCGTATTGGTCGCTAGATGCTGACCCATATTAGTTGCTGGTGCTGACCCATATTGGTCACTGGTGCTGACCCATATTGGTGACTGGTGTTGACGAGAATTGGTCTCTAGTACAAAAGTAGGGATTATTAGTCAAACATCTAGATCATCCCACTCTGGAGTTTCTGATGCTGACCTGTATTGGTCGATATTCTTCTTCATATCACAGCCAGCCACTGGATTCCCGCACGAAGCACTCCTAATCTCTGGAAGATTCTCCTCCTCAATCCATTAGTAATATTTCAACCATTATGAAGTGCCATAAAAAGCATGCCCAAGGGACCTCCATGTCATAGGGGTCCCAACGTGGAAGACGACACGTCGATCAGACGCCCAGTCTGTGAGATATGTGAACTTTTGTAAAAAGGACCCGGTTGGACTCAAGTCTGATCCACCCCAGGTCGCACATCAAACTCTTTCAAAAATTAATTAGAGTATCTCCAAAGGACAACCTTGTTACAAGGGTCCTTATAACACAGATGGCGCATCGATCAGACGCCCGATCTGTTAGTGACACCCCTTTCAGTGAAACAAGGGTGATCACACCTCAGTTCGGCCTATCTTGGTCCATCCCACCAAAATATGCTAAATGGAACGATTTACAAAAGGGGTCCCAACGCCACTGACGGTGTCTCAAACAGACACCTAGTTTGTCGGTTACGAGCTTTCCTTTATTCAGGGGCCGGTTGGGTCTGGGCTCGGTCTGACTCGGTCAGTTCGGCCTAACGTAATGGGTCTCTGGGTCTACCTGACCCTGGCCAGGTACGACCCATTAAGGGTCGGCTCTATTTACTGGGTCCGGATGGTTGGGGTCTTTCCGGCTGATTTGTGGGCCCGAGCCGTGGTTGGCCCGACCCGCCAGGCAGGGCTTAGCCCACCCACGCTGGCCCACTGGGCTGCGAGTCTGGTTCATTCGGCCGACCTGCATCTATCCTCGTCCGCCTAATGGTAGACCGTTATTCCCTGCTCACCCCGTGGATGTGGGGCCATTTTTTCTGGCTGGTGGGGTGCTACCCCACTGCATGCAACGGTCTGACCGATGGCTGACCGGTCTTCATTTGACGCGGCGCAGTGCGGGGCTGCGCCTTCGGGCACCCCCATTCTCCCCGCGCAGCTGGCTCGGGCCGGCCACATTTGGCCAGCGCGGTGCATGACAGCGTGTCGCCTCCCCAACCCCCGTGACTAGTTTCCGCAGTCCTCCTATGGCCACTACCATCCTCCGCCGGCATGATTTGCCGACAGTTCTTTCTTCGGGCCACCAGACATGCTCCAATGGTCCGTTCTTGGTGCCATCTATGCCTACGAGTCTCTCGAGTCACCACCGCCACTACGTGACCCTCATCTATGACTTTCTATCACATTTCCCAATTGCGCATGAGAAACATAAGAACAATAAGATTGGCAGAGGGTCTAGGCGTTGTTTGGATTGGCCTGCTCCCTCCGCGTTAGCATTTTAACAAGGGGTGTTAGAAAAAATCTGAGAATTTAGAAATAACTCCCGAATTGTAACCCCACATCAACCTCCCATGTTTAAAGAATGATTCGCAGATCAACCCACTAGTTGTTTGATCCACGTTCATCGTATAAATCAAGAACAAGGAAGGGGGAGTATCACAATATCAAAAACAAAAACCCTTACCTGGATGAGATGTCCGCTGATGACGATCAATGAAACCTCCTTCATTATTATCATTGGCTCGTGATTCGGTGGTGCTCATCACTGCTCACTGAATCTAGTCTCATCCTCCAGGTGTATGTTGCCATAGGACATCACTAGAGTTTCCTTTGTTGAAGAAGCCGTGCCAAAATCCCACCCCAAGCTCTATTTAAATAGGAGGGGTAAAGGTGAGTAATGCATTGAGGAATTAATGAGATTCATTAATTGACATATTTAACGTGCCTCATTAAATACAAGAGGGTTGGTTATGAAACCTAAGTGTAAATGGGAATTTAATACCCATACTAAAAGTCTGACAACCTCCGCGGTCCTCGCCACTACTGCTCAACAGGATGTAGGAAAAAATAGAATAAAATAAAAACCTCTATGTTAATTTATTTTTTATTTAAAAGTCAAAAAAACTATGTTTTTCACCCAACCAACTAGGGTCAAAGTTAAGCCTCTCATAAGCGAATCCCGGTGCTGTGGATTCAACGGTGCCCTCAGTTTTTTAATCCGAGCACCGGTTGAAAAGATAAAAAACACCGCCCGCACGTTTACTGAATGTACCATTAAAAAAAGTTCATAAAATTATTAACACACACCCTCAACCTGCGCCGGTCAATGTTAAGCTCTTCCTAAGGGGATCACACCCTCAAGAGATCAGTGGTATTATCATATTTTCAATCCGAGTTACAATTTAGAAGGTAAGGATTTTAAAATAAAATAAATGTCACTTAATTATTTTATTTATGGCCAAAAAATAACATTCACTAGTGGCCCGCACTGACCAATGTTAGTATCTACCGAAGTAAAGAATACCCTCACAAGTTTAATGGTGGTATAATATTTTTAATTCGAGTAACCGTTCATGAGTTATAAGAATTTGAAAAATAAAATAATTTTATTCAATAATTTTATTTACGGTTATAAATTTTTTGGGTAGGGTAAAACCACTATCTTGAACATAAAAGTGTCATAATATTTATGATCTGGACACCCATTTAAGAGTTATTCTACTTTTTCTAGAAAACTGCTCACACACATTATTTAAATCTCAGTAATTTTCGACGGACCATTCCCAGCACTCCGGGCCTCGGAATCACGTGCCGTCAGATTTCTCAATCTCAAAATATTTCCATATAAAAAAATATACAAAAAATATGGGAAAATATAATCCCAAATGAACAAATAGTTTAGTAGTATTATAAAAATATTTAAATAATTTTAATTCACATTACAATTGAAAATATAAAATATAGAGGAATATTTTATTTGAGAAAACAATTATTCTCTTTAGAACATGTCTTCATTTCAGTTATAATACACATCCTTGTATCCTGTGAAATGAAAGCATAATAAAGTGGTGTTCTTAGATGATATATATGGGTATAACTATAGTGGAATCTATCATGAATAAACATGGAATAATCAATATTTAAAGGTAGTTATATAAAATTACTTTTCATTAAATCAAAAACTTAGGCATGAATAATTAAATGATATGACTCATTTATGATTAAATAATTTCATATAAATATATAAAAATTCTTAAAACATATACGTGGATATCACCACTAATCAAATAATCGAATGGAAATAAATAAATCGTCTCATAATCAAGTAATGCACAATTTTATTCATCATAAACACAATGTGAAGTCCTCAAGGAGGAAAACACTCATAAATGTTGAGGAACTTATCTGAATACACAAGATAGTTTGTCTCAACAGCCCTACTGTTGCCTCAAGGGGATATAGTGGGCACCCCCCCATAAATTACTGTGTTTAATTCCATAATGACATGAAAGGGGAGAAAAGCAATAAATATATAAATTATTAATAAAAAAACAAGCTTACGAAATGTTAATAATTTCCACAACCATTAAACATAATCAACCTAAATATTCATATTAGATAAATAGCATATGAAAGTTAATTAATTCCCCAGTAAAGCTTATGATAAACCATCCATAGAAATAATAAGTATCTAATAATTTCAAAATATCCCCAATGTAGCATAATTAAAAGAAACTTTTCTGATATTGATTAATAGAAATACCATAAAACATTCATAAAAAATATTCTTGAGGAAAATAAAATTTTCACATTGACATATAAATGTTAAAAAAATTATTTTTATAGAATATTAGATAATATATTTATTTCTATATAGTCATGTAAAATTTTAAGGTAATATTCAAATAATTAAGTGATCATGATGACCGAAAATTTCTGTCATTATTCCTATGTTAAAAAAAATGATTCCATTCACATTTCTAATAAAAATTAAAAAGTACCTCATTTAGAAAAAGAAAAGAAGATTCATTTTAAACCCTTTTATTAAAATTCAAAAATGGGTAAAAATTACTTAAAAAAATTATATTTATAATATTAAAAACATACTTGAAAACATTTCTAGATACCGTGGATTTGAAAGAGAAATTGTTTTTAATCGAAGATAGAATTAGTGTTATTTTTCCTTAAAAACCGTATTTTAGACTCTTGAGTACATAAATAGAGGAAAATTTAATGAAAAATTATGATATTAAAAACTAACCATACAAGAATTATTTTTGGTTTTAAATTAGTAATATCAAATAATTATTTCAATGGAGTTTTAAACCAAAATAATCGCAAATAATGATGAGATTGTGAAATAAACACTTACCACTTTGGTAAAACATTGATACTAATTCCAATGAAAGAAATAACAAAAAAATAATCTTCAAATACCCTTAATATTAATATATTAATTATATAAAATATAAATGGTGAATTATATACACCAAAAATAATAAATTAGTGGTGTATATCGCTTATGTCACATTTAAGTAAAAGTTTGACAAGAAACACTTATCTTTTGTCCGAATTCTTTTATATGTTTCTGAACCACTATTATAATAAGTATAAATTTATTATAAATATATTTAATAACTATAATAACATATATCAAACCTTATATGATTTACTTATAGTCTTTTATTATCATTTTTAACAATTATTTGTTAAAATCACTTTTCTGGGTAATCACTACATCATTTTTAATATGTGTTTTTGATTTTTTGTTTTGTTCATTTTAATTTGATCATGGTTACATCATATAAATAATTTTAACCATGATATATATCATATATATTCATTATATAACTATTTATAATATTCTATAAAATTTAATAAGAGAAAAATGAGTTACTGCTTTCATAGAGACAATAGGCCATAAGTACGTATGAATGATGTTTCCATTTTTTGATAGATGAAACAAATAAAAGGTATATAATAATTAAACTATATAGAATAATAATTATATCATAAAAACCATATATGTTCATATAATACATCCTTATTTTCGACCAAATCAAAATAAGAGAAAAAAATGAATCACATCACTTTATGGAGGTGGAAGTCCACATGAACATATGAGCGACATTATCATTTTCTAACCAATAGGAAGGTGATAAGTTAGAAATAATATTACAATTATATAATTATAATTATATAATAAACATAATATATATATATATATATATATATATATATATATATATATTTATTTATGTAAATATATACTAAATCCAACATTATATCTAATCATAAGAGGTGGTGGTGAAAAAATGAATTACATCAGTTCACGAGGTGGAGTCCACCGTACACTTTATCGACCATTTTGCTTCCTATTTGATAGAAGATGAAATGGATATATGTTATGAAATAAAAATTATAAAATAAAATTATAAGGTATATATTGGTTTTATTATACATTTAGCCTGAATGGCCTGAAGACCTTTTTTTATTATGGATAATCCCCTTTTAATGGTTGAAGGGGAGCCCATAAATTTTTTTTCTTAAAGGCATCATGATGTTTATAACTGACTATGAAAACGCGGAGCTCAATATATGATTCTTGAAAATTAAACATCCCTCACAGAAAAAAAGATAGTTCACCATTGAGAAGAAATGATTTTATTATACTGAAATTACGAATACCTGAATGAAGGCGTTGTGAGAAGATGTAAAGAAATATCTTCATGAAGAGAATTACATTATCTTAGAAAAATATTCTTTTGATCTTTATTAAAGACCATATGTTTTCTATTTATGGAAGATTAGTAGACATATAAAAAGTATTAGGGTGTTTTGGTTATATTTGGAATGATTTTATTTTTTTTAAATGTACTAATAGGTTTTAATGAATGTGAGGAGGATGTTACATTTTATAAGTGACAGAGGGGATATTTGTAGAAACCACATGGATTTTTCCCAAAAGAATAAAAAATGACAAAGTCATTAAAAATTAATATTATTATAAATATATGTGAATTATTATTTTAATAGTATAAGGTTGAATCATGTATTGAAAATATTATTTATGAATGTTTTATTGGAAATCTTACTCTTATATTTTGGTTTAACCTTTTGAAAACCCGTTATAACCTTAACTGTTGAATTTGTTTTACTATTTCATGTATTTATTATGAAAAAAACTAATTATAATTTATTAAATAATATTAATTGATATTATTGTAAATATTTAATAAAATTTACCAAATTATATTCATATAAGTTTCATAATTTAATTATAATCAAACATGCAAGTACTATAAAAATACAGTTTCCAAAATAAATGTTTTCTTATGTATAAAATGTTATTATATAAAATTTCAAAGAAGAACTAATTAAAATGATATATATTTGATTTATAATAACAGAATTTAACTAATTTTAAATTTAAAACAATTTTTAATCAAAATTTGACTTTTAAAATTTGTTAAAATAAAAGGTAATTTTTAATAAAAATATGTAATTTTTACCTATTCATCAAAAAAATAAACTTTTTTGAAAATTATAAAAAATTAAATATATGATAATTTTGAAATTATTATTTTAAAAATTGAGTTTTCATTTCAAATAAAATATATAATTTTTGATAAAAATTAATTTTAATGTTTGTGTGGAAAACACAATGATTTTTTAAATATAGTTTTTAAGAAAATAATTTGATTTATTCTTATCACATGAATATATAAAATATTATATAAATGATAAAACATTTTATTTAATATAAAATATATAAATTTAAATAAAACCATTCACAAAAAGGATTAACTAATTTATTTAAGAAAAAACACATTGGAGTCTTAAAATATTTTTTTAAGAAAAACATTTATTTGTTACATTAAAATGATTTTTATATTTTTTTTATCATAAATTAATAAACAATGAATTTATTTATACTTGTATTAACCAAATAATTTTAATAATTTAGATAGTTATATCCATTCCCACCAATTTTAATACTGGGTTATAATGTTAATATGTACATAATATATTTCTTGGGTTTTTTTAGTTTGGTGTTACATGTCGTACATTCTATCGATAAAATTTTTTTATTATAAAATCCCAGGGTGTTACAAATTATATATAGTCAAGGAATAATATGCTAAAATGAATTAAAAAACTAGAATAGACCCTATGGTTTAGTGTAATATATCTTTAGAAACCATCAAGAGGATTTATGAATTTATTTTTACACTCTATAATGATGATATATTATATTTTATAGTATTGAGAAGATTAAATTTAATAATAAAATTATTGTAAAGATTTTTAATGATATACTGCACATGGATATCCAATTGTACATATTTTTGTTGAAATAATAGGAATTCAAATACTCTAATGTTGAGTGGAAGAAGATAATTATATGGATTTTGTGATATCCCAATGCTAAAAAATATCAACTTAAAGAGGTGATAAAATAAAAAAGTTGTATTTATATGGTGGGATGTTATGAAACCTATGATAATCAGGGTATGTAGGGAAAATATTTTTTGAATATTTAATTTTAGTATAATATTGTGTTTGTGATGTCAAGTTAGAATCTATAAATGGTAAGAAAAAAATGAGATTTCATGTTGGTGTGATAAGAAACTTTTTAATCACTTGATATTTTAGTTATTGAGGAGAGTTCAGGATTGGGGAGAATTACAAACCATGGAAAAGAGCAAGACTTTGATCTAAACCTTGTAAAAATATTGTGTCTAACTTTGATTTCTATACTTGTTTTGAATATGATATGATTTCCTGGTAAAAAAATAGAGCCAATTATCATATAATAAAAAAATATTCATATAAAAAGGGGGTTAATGATTCAAAGAATAATTGTGAATTTTGAAACATCATAAAATTCATGATTCACAGCTCCATCAAGTGTCTGTAGTAGTCCTAGGGGGCACTACAAGTGGTATCATAGTATAGGTTTAATCTAAGTGTATTTATTTATATTTAATTTTGAATTTGAATATATTTTATGAAGTGTATAGTTTATGTTAGTTGAGAAGAGAAATCAAAATTTCATTTTATAGAATAACCCACTCCAATCCAAATCAAGATAGAATTAGAGGTATCAAAAAAGGCCTTAAAAACACAAATAAAGATAGAGGCTAAGAATATAAAAAATGAGTAGAATAATTTAGCGTAAAAAACATTATTGAATGTGTTTATAATGATAATAATATTAATAAATCAGTTGATTATTACTCATCTAATGAATAAAGTCCAGGATTTGATATATGTTTCATTTAACTTATTATATACCTCTACCTTGAGGTCAAGGATTATACAATGGTTGTACTTATTTATGTAGTGGATCACATATTAATGTATATTAAGGGACTTAATAATGAAAAATAATAGATATATTTTTAAGCTGATTCCATGAAAAAATAACTTGTAAAGTAGATGATTTCTTATAATACTAAAAAAGATTGTGAAATCAAAAGAAAAAACTGTATCACCTTGCATTAAAATACTTTATCTTATTTATAAATAATTTCAATGATATTGTTTTGGGAAATGAGTGATTGAAAATAGTGTATAAGAATTGTTCCATTTATAGGAGTGATTCTATAGGGTCTTGGTAGATATCAGGGATTCCCCACTGGAAGTTAAGGAAAAAAGGACGATGGAGCAGAAGAGTTCCTTATAATATATATTAAAAATTAACGAGTATAAATTAAAAAAGATTACGAGTGTCTGAGAATATTATTTGAAATCAACTGAGTATGAAAATTACTATCTCAACAACAAGTTCCTTGAATATAAAGTGAATTTAAAAATTATAGAAAGCATACCACCAAGGAAAAAGTAATAGGATAATAAAAGGAATTCTAACACAAAGAAATTATAAGTTACTCTTATAATAAAAATGACTCAAAATTAAATAAATTTAATATTGACATCTTATGGAGAATAATCTATCAAGAGAACAAATAAAAAGGAAACTCACAATTCAGTTGTCCTTGAATGCCCTAAATTTGTTTGAGTGGAAATTTTTGAAATGAATTAAAAAACAATAAAAAATTTATGGATTAAAATTAATGATACTTAAAAAAAAGTCAAGGATTTATGTAAACAAGTACATAATGATGAATTCCTTAAACTTATCCCAAAAATATTGGTGGGTTTTCCAAAAAAAGTATAGATAAAATTCAGGTACACATAAAAGAAAATGATTAACTCGAAGGTGATGGTATTACTTGATGTTTTGGAATAAAGAAATTGATTTATAGAATAAATGATTTGTATTTTTTTTAATTACTAACATAAGGGAGATTAAATCATATGTTATAAAGATACATGTTGGTTCAAAAATGACCACATATAAATGAAACAATTTTTCCATTGGAAGTAGGCTTGATATCATTGAAATATTTTGTGAATTGTGAAGCTTTGTTTGTACCTTCTATGATTAATTATTGTAAAAATAATTATTGGTGTCATTAATATAGTGAAAATAAGATAGACCCACCATAGGTTGAGAAGCATGTACAGTAGGAATGTGTTCCTACATTAAGGAAAAAATCAATAAAGAAGTGATATGAAGAAAAATTCATAATAATATAGTGATTAAAATTGAAAAAATAGTCCAAAAACATAGAAAAAATATATTTTTCTATGACAAGAGAGTTCATATCATGGAATAATATAATATGGTAATGAATATTAAATTTAATGTTTGTAATATGGAATCAATAAGGGAGTCCATACAAGAGAGTGATATTTAGATTGGAAAATAGGTTTATTATTCCAATGAATAGGTTAAGGGAATTACCCCAAATGAAAATAAAAAAAACTATGAAAAATGTGTGTGAAAATTTCATGAAGGATTTTTATAGTGTTGCATGATGTATGAAATGGATACGGGAAAAATAATACGTGTTATATGAAAATGGAAAATCAACCATGAATCTAAGAATAAAAAAGGTTATAGTGAATAAAGATTAAACACATATGAATAAGATTGTGCATAAACCTAAATATCTATTAATAATTAGTAAAAAAACTATAAATGTCTAAGAGGATGAATAATAATAAAAATAATAATACTTTTCTACTTTCTAGAGAATAAACGGTCATTATATCCATAAAGATAACTAAATAAATTAAGATATCTATGCTTCTAAAAGGTGAATAGGTTTGGAATTTAAGAATGGATCTAGTATAAATAATTATAAAAGTGTTTTAGATTCCATGAAGAAGTTGTGTGGGTTGAGAAACATGTCTCATCCCCACTGCAACAACTAAAAATCTTTAAATAGTACACCTTATTCCCAAGACTATAGTGAATGTGATTTAAATGTGGGAATTGATGGTGATGAAGTGTGAAGATAATCCATTGAGGGAGAGTTTTAAAAATTGTGAAGCTATCAATGATTTTTTAATGATTATTGAATCTATAATTCTTGAAAACACCATAAAAATTGAAGGATGTGGTATTATTTTAACCCTATTTACTCTATTTTGATATATTCTTAATATAATAATTAAGGGAGAGTGATTATATATACAAATAGGTATTTAATTCCTTGAATGTGAAATATTTTTGATGTTTTTGTTTAAATGATGTGTAGGTTCATAAAATTTCATAAAAATAAGTTTGGATAAAACCAAAGAAGTGAGTTATATAGTTGGTATCACATTCTCGTTGGTATGTAGGCAATTTTTGTGTCTATGTTTTTTAGTATTATTTTATACAAAGGTTTATCCCACATTGAATTAGATTTTGTGGGTTGATGACACATTTTAAGATAAATATGAGAAAAAAGAGGTGAAAATGGGGTGAATATGAGTTTCTCAAAATTAAGAGATTCAGTTTGAGATGAGACAATATTCCCTTAGAATTTGTGATATTGATAAATGTAGAGAAGAACAATTTTTTAGTTTTCTCTATTCTATCATTAAGGTGTATAGTACCTTTTCAATTTACATTTAGTTTATAAATGGAGGACAAGACATATTGAGATACAATTGTAATGAAAGGTGTGCATTAGTATTGAAAAAAGACACAAAGGGGTTGTTAAAGTACCCAAAGGTGTTTGGTTTTATTTTTTGTATGTAATTATCAACATAGTTTTTAGAAGTATTGGGTGATAGAGATGTGAACCCCCTAAAGTACGTGAATATGATTTCCTTTAATACCTAGATTGATAGATTGAAAGGGGACATCATTAAATCAGAACATTTATTAAAAAATCATCCACATGGGAAGAGAAAAGTGTTAAAGTTGGATAAGTCATATTCAAAACAATTTGAGTTGATGTGGAGATGCTATGAAAAATCTAGCTATTAAAACTCTATAGAAAAAATTGCATACCTATGATTTTTTTTAAAAAAAATTCAATGTTTTAGAGAATAGAGAACTTGAATATGTATAATCTATATTTGATTGATAAATCATGAATATAGATTATTATTAAGTTTTATATCTCTTAGAGAATGATTTATAAGGGATAAAATGATACTGGAGTTGATAGAGAAGAAGAATTCGTGGCAATACTGTATTTTTAGTATTTATTATTTTGTGTGACATTAGAACAATACTTAAAGTAATTTGTGAATGGATTAATAATTCTCAAAATTATTTAGAGCTATTTTGTAGTGAATTATGTTTATTAATAAGGCTGTGATATGATTTTAATATTCTCAAAATTTATTTGAAGTAAAAATTGGAATTTCTTGTCTCAAACTAGAATTTTAAAAAATGGGTAATGAAATTATGCTATAGTTCCATCCATATAAGAAGATTTAGCTATGTGAGAATGAAACATGATATTTGAGTATGATTAAATATTTTAAATGAAAAATTCTAATAAAAATGATATTTATGTAGACCATATTATAATTCATCTAAAAATATGGAAATGACAAATTAAACTCATATACATAGGTGTAAATTGGCCAACATGTTTGATATTTGGAGGCTGTATAAGATTTATGATTTATGTGGATATGAAATGAGTCCCATATAAGTTTATTCACCTACATGGATGAGAATTTAGTAACTTTTATGAGAATTTATTTTTTTATATTTTAGAAAATCTTACCATGTAAGATCTTTGATTCCTTGTATGATGTTTTACCTAGTTAGATTTTTTAAATTCACTATCATGAAACTATAATTTTTACATATTTGATATCTAAAGTGGAAAATAAATTCTAAACATTCTTGATTGATTCCTAAGTGTTTTAAAAAATATGTATCCTTATCTAAATCCATGATGCAAGTAGGAATATGATGTATAACCTATGATTGTATTTCCTGATGAAGTAAATTAATTTATAAAAAAAGTTATGAGAAATATATATGAAAACACATTGAATCTTGAGATGTAAAAAAATTATTAATTACAATAATTATTATTATTATTTAAGTTGAATTATTTAGAAGAAGTTCTTCAATATTCATATAAAGAATTTAGAGTAACATGGATTGAATAATTTTAATTTTCCTAAGCATTAATTTAATAAATAACCACATTTTAAGGCATTTAGAAATATAAAATATGATTATTAATGAGATGTTTCTTGATTATTTCATTTATTTCAAATAATTTTTAATGTTTTAATTAATTTATGATATTATTTTAAATTTATAACACCCATGTTTTCATTGTTATATACCATTTTATGGTATTTTGTGATTTGTAATGAAATTTTGAAAAAGGAAATAAGAATAATAAAAATAATATATTATATAATGTCTTATTATTATTATTATTTTTGGTGTAGTGAAATTGAAATGGAGGAAATTGTACAGTGAATGGAAAAACCCATGTAATCCCTCAACCAAGCCCAGGCAAGCCACATAGTAGGACCAAGTAGGGTCCACTAGCCAAGATCAGTCTTAGGAAGGTCTTAATGGGCATGATAGAGTAAAATGAAAATCACACATCACAATGGCATGTGTGATATGTGTCCCTATGGTGATGAGAGTAAATTTTCATTCCTACAGAGTGGGGAACAATGGTGTAGGGATTCCTCCAACATCCATCAAACTTAATGAGTGTGTGGGTGCTATGAGTTTACTTTTCAAGAGGAGTACATCCACTCATTTCTTCTATATGGGACATAAGAGAACCTTTGGTATTTTGGAAATAAAAAAATAGTGTCATCCCAATATTCTTATGTGTTGTATTCCTTAGAAACACATTTCACCAGAGATGTGCTTCCATCTACTAACATTACACCATAGTACCACCATGATTGGCGAGGTAATATCTCCACCATCACAACCATATCCATCACTATTACTTTATAGGATTTGAACTTGAATTATAGTAGGGAAATGGATATCAAACCGAAGAACTAGAATTGTGTTATCTCCTCTATCCTATATCGTATTATTAGTTATTGAAGAATGAATTGAATCACTATTCTTTCATGTGAAAAAATGTGTTGTCACCACCTATAGCCTATAAAGGAAGATAAAAAGTGTTTTACCTTGTCTAAAGTAGAAGAATAAAAGACATGAACCCATTGTGTAGTTTGATCTCCACTATAACTGGGGGGTGCAGAAATGGTAGTAAAAAGGTTTAGAAGAGAAAACACCATTTTCCCATGGTGGTTGGGATTTCACTATGGCCATACACAGTCAAGAATGGTATGCGATGCAATGAAACAACCACACCATTGGGGTAGAGTTTTAAATACCCTATTTATTTGGTGTTTTACACATCATACAAGAATGCCTTGGGATGTTTAAAAAGGGATAGATGTGTGGGGGGATCTATAAATAATAAGGAGTTTAAAATATGATTTTAAATATATAAGATCATAATAAGGATTAGGTATGAAATGGTCAAATAGGGGAAATAAAAGATATTGTAGGAGAAAGATATATCATGTTTAAAAAGAGGGATAAATATATTTATAAATAGTGGAGGAGGATTATCTTCCTAGGTGTATTTTTTTCTACAATCTCAACACTAGATGAAAGGAAGAAGACTCGACCTATTACAGTAGTGAAGTCCAACAACCATTGTATTTTACTTTTATTTTCCTATCCACTCATAATAGAATGATGAGGTATACTCTTCTTGGTACAATCCATGTATGTATAGGGGAGTGCACATTGCGTATGGACTAATTTTGATTGAAATTTTAATCATTTTCATGCATTATTTCATCTCATATTATAGTTATTAAACTTATATATTAGGAATAACCAACGTATATATTGAAGGGACTGCCATTTTAAAAAGATTAAATTAGTAACCAGAACCCATGGAATAACCAACACATGAGTTTTGGTTCACTGTGTTTCAAAATGTTTCAAAAAACCTATATATAAACTGTCCCAAAAAATGAGAGGATAAGAGGAGTTTCATAGATTATAGGGGGTGGGGGAACCCTAAGAAGCTATTAAGAAGAGTTAGATTCTGGGACCATTCAAATTAAATATCAAAAAAACTTTTTCCCCACCAAGTCGATAGACCAGAACTTACATATTCTTGGCACAAGAATTTCATAAATTTTAATAATAAAAAGTCCAATCAATTTTACTACTTTTATAAATTTATACTAAACATTTTATGTTATCTGTACAATATTCATAGAATATCAATATAATTCACCACTAAAATATAGTTCGAAATTATTTAGTGTAGTTCGAGCATATTTCTTTTGTTTTTGATATTTCATGAGAGAAACAATGATTCTCTTGATCGACATTAAAAATGGTATCGATTATAGGGAATGATAGTTAGTAACGATTAATATTTTTTTTAAAGAATTTTAGTTTTGGTTTTTTCTCTTTTTCAACTTTTAAAACATGGTCTTCCTTTTTAATTGTTTCAGGATCCAATTTAGAGCATGAATAATCAAGAAGTTTCAAAACATAAGGATGATAATCCTTTTTTTATCCATATATCAAAAAGACAATTATATAACATAGGATTACTGACAAAATAATGTCTAGATGATAAAAAGTTAAAGAATTTGAGAAATAATTTAAATTAATTAATGAAGGGGTAATGTAAAAGGTAGCTTGAGGAGAAATACAAGAGGATCAAGGATAATGTCACAAGATTCAAAAATTTTTCTACTAATGTTGATCCTAAAATATGGGTGTCAATACCAGAATCTTAGTACTTACAATCATGACCCAACATATCGTGATAAATCCTTTAATCATTTAAATGATCAATCACTCGGTACAATTCATTAGGCTACAACATGAATACCCAAATCCCCATTTTATAGTTTTTTTGAATTGTGTGATAATTCACAATTATGTAATATCCTATGTGATGTTGTGAGATTATACATATTTATATTTTTGGTAAATAAAAAGGAATTATAATGGATTCAATGACTACTTAGATATTTAATTATAACATGGGAGGATTTTGTAATTATGTTTTTAATATAGTTTCACAACCTTCTAAAATATTTTTTCTAAGAGTAAGAATTCTAAATTTCAATCAATTATGTGAGGAGTCATTATATAGTTTGGAAATATTTTTAAGATTGATAATGTTTTACCCTTATAATGGAATTGAAACATGGTTTCTAATACAATTTTTTATAAAATATTGTCATAAGCTAATCATTCAATTGTTGAAAAAACCACATGAGGTTCACTCTTGAAGAAGTTTGATAAATAGAGTAATTAATTATTGGATGAAATGTTTAGAAATATATTATAAAGGAAATCAGAGGGGGGGGGGACTAGTTCAATGGGTGAACATGGTAGATACTAGTTGGGTATTCATCCAAATCAATGATAATTCACAAAAACTTGAATCAATGATTGTTAATAAATATCCCCAAGGAATGGATTAAAAGAAATTAATTACATAGATTATAAATGAAAAAATATGTATAGGGATTAAGGCCATAACAACCACCCAAAAAAATATCAAAATCTTGAACATGTCCAACGATTTATTCATGATCATAAGTTTTTCATCCTCAACACCAAGGGATAACACTTATAAGTCAGTTTGACTCATAGGAAGAGACCATGGATAGATTCATGACCACATCCAGAGACGTTATGTAAGAGTTGAAAACACACTCTATGAATCAAGGTACGATCATCGAAGAATTCATATATGAATCATGAAATCAAATGTATTCCTTTAAGAACATAGAAATAGAAATATATTATATTTATTGGAAACTAAAAGATAGTCTAAGGGGAGAATTACCGAGTGAAATAAATGTTTTAGAATAAGGTGATATCAAAGCCTTCACCTTGATGAGTAGAAATATAACATTATTTTTTTAAAAAAATATTGAAAATAGACTGATGAATATATAGAAAAAGTAAAAAAACTGGTGAAATGAGGAAAAGAAAATGGAAAATAAGATAAAAGATATGTTTGAGAAGAAGAACAAGCACCATATCGACCCCAAAACTATTTTAGGATTCGTTAAGGAAAAAATAATTTGATGATAAGTGGGAAAATTTCATAGAGATATTAAAAAACTACACATAAACATTCTATTCACTTAGGTGATTGAAAACATGCCTACCTATGAAAACATTACAGAGGAGTTTGTGAAAAAAAGGAAGCTACGGGAATTGGGAACTATCCAATTGATATGGTATTTTTCATGTGTGGTATCAAGGATGTTATCATAGAAACAAAGAGATCCATGTTTATTTTTTTTTCCATTTTATATATATTTTTAGTATATTTATTAGTGATTTGGGAGATTTAGGTGAAAGTGTTAAAGAATTTCATATTCAATATTCCTGAAAATTGGTTTAAGGTAAATAAAGTAAATTCAAGTCAGGATTATACCGGAAGACACAACAGTGAGATTTACTCAAGGTCTAATTGAGGATATCATTATTAAGTTGGATATGTTATCCTTTGAAGTATATTTTTTGGTGCTGGACATGGATGAGGAGGAGACAAAATCATTTTGGGAATACCCTTATTATAAAAAAGGGCATTTATTGATGTCTAAAATGGAGAGTTATGATTAAGAGTTGGTGGAGAAGAGTTGAAATTAAACATTCACTGGGTGATGGAAAATAAAGATGAGAAATAAGATGGGTTCATGGAAGTTTAGAACATTATTGTTCATAAAGGATGAGTTGGAATAGATGGTGTGAAAATTAATTAAGTGGAGAAAGAGATGAATAAATGTAAAAAATACTATAGAAAATTTTGTAAAAAGTGGATACGTTTCTATCTATGAAAAATTCAAAAAGGGAATATAAGTTCAAGAAGTAAATGAGATTCCATTTGATTATTCAAGAAGGTACTATAACATATAGATTGGGAACATGTAAATTGATTTGGTTTTTGTCACGGGAAGTGTAAAATTCGTGTCTGAAAAAATTGATAGGGTCCATCTACGTGGATGAATCATCACTTTGAAATTTTATAGATCTAAATAGGGTAATGGTTTTTATACTTTAAATCACCGGACATCATGATGTAAGCTATAACTGAATAAAAATAATTAGATCTATTTTGGGAGGCAACCCAATTTTTTTATGACTTAGTATTTTATTTTATTTCTTTATAGAAACCAGTCAGGAGTGAATTATCTTTTCTAATTTTTGACCTATAATGTAATGGGACATAAGATTCATTATTTATTTGATATTTTAAGGCAAATAAAGGTTCATGGTACATGGATCTACTATAGTAAGAAATCAAAACCAAATAAGGAAAATATTCATTGTGAAAGGGGATTAACATAAATTTTTAGTACTTAGTTTTGTGCTCCCATGTTTTTTTAGAATCTATCGAGAGTTTACAATAGAAAAATTCATGTGCATAATTTTATATATAAATTTTTTGATAAATAATTGTTATAATTATTATTAACCTAATGATTATAAGTTTTTATTATTCATGTTAGTGCATTTAAACAAGTAAAATAAAGATATTGGATGATTAGTGTAAAAAATATGAATTGGAATTCAAAAAAACATGTTTTTCTATATAAGATCATTTTATTAAAAATTATCTTAAATAATTAATTATTTAATTTTAATAAATTCATATGTATTGATTTATTATTATGACACATTCCATGAGTTATTATCTTTAATTACATGTGATTATTCATAAGTGTTTTATAAACCAATTTTAATAATTTTTCTTATTAAATTTATTAAGAGAACTTGGTATACATAAACTTATAAGACATAAATTTGGATCTTTTAAAAAAGATGATTGTAAAAATAAAAATAAAAATTATTGAAAACTTTTTTATATATATCCATTTCCTGTAGACCTATCTATCATCTTTCCTCATTTTATCCCTTATATACAATGAATATCCATTTATAGGAATAACCACATTTCCAGCTGAATTATCTATTCTTATATTCAATCTAAAAATTTTCATGATTTTCAAAGTTAAATAATTTTAAAATAGGGGGTTTATAGAAAAAGGGGATATTCCTCTGTGATATAATATGTTATGGGTGTCTCACATGTTTATTAAAAGAAGGTTCATGTCATAATTTATTGTTTCAATTTTTGAACCCTATAGAAAAAATAAAAAAACATGGTCTGAGTTATGGAGAGTTAAAAATCACCATAACCAGACCAATGATTTTAACATTGACTTTGGGTGATGTAATTGAGACTCTTCCTAAATCAATTGTTGAAAAATTGAATAATTTTAAAATGAAAAAACTAGAGGGGTAAATCATGAATTATAATTATTTTGATCATGGAATTGATTAATACTGAGAATTTTAGGGAATGATATCATTTTTTGAAGAGAAGAATTTAATTGTGTTTAATTTTAGTGTCATCCATAATATTTAGAGATTAACCTCCTTTTCAAGATTGACATGTTTTTTTCATAATTTTTCTACCATCTTTAAGACTCAAAATCATATGATACAAATTTCAAATACCTATAAGTTTTTTTAATATTTTATATACTAAGTGGAGATGGTATATCATTTTTAAATTCATATGTTTGGTATATATACTATATGCATGAGAAGAAAATCACCTTTAAACTTTGTCCTTGAGTGATGAAACAAGAAAAAATGGTGAGGTAAAACCCAAATTATGTTGTTAATAATAATTAATTAAAACACTTGAATAGAAGAGATGAGAAGTGACGTCATTTTTTCATAGGAATTTTAATTATATTAGGTCTTTTTAAGATTTGGAATCACTTTCATTATGTTATAATTGATATTTATTTTTCACCACTGATTTTTTTTATTTCATTTATTTATAATTGAAAATATTTATACTGTGAGGTGTTATATTTATAATGTTATTAGAGATTTATGCTTGAGGAAAATAATGATTCAAGTGTGGGGGCTTTAATGATTTAATTGTTTTCATACAAATTTTAAAATATTGACTAATTTATGTCATTTTTTTCCTTATAGCAACATTTTAATATATAAATATCATTTTTGGTATTTTTTAATTTGGAATGACATTTTGTAAAAGTAAATAAAAATAATTAAAATAAAATGTTTTATGTTGTTTTATTATTTTATTATATATGTGTAGTTAATTGAAAAATGGGGAATTTGTAAAAAATGGGCTAAACCATTTTATCCCTAAACCAAGGTCTGGAAAGCCACATAGAAGGCCCATGAAGGGCCCACCGACCAAGCCTAGATTCAAGAAGGCCCATATGGGTAGCATAAATGAACTTGATAAGAACATGGGCACACTAAAATGTGGGGTATGTGTCCACATGGTGATGGGAGGAATGTTTCACCAGTGTGGGGTGGAACATGATGGTGTAGGGAGTTTTCTGGAACCCATATGACATAATGAGTTATATATAAAACATGTTTACATTTTTAAGAAGAGTCTATCCAATTGATTTTTTGATGTTGGATGTGTTCAAACCTAGGGTACTGTGAAGTTATTGAAATAGTATTTTCCTAGGCCACCCCCACATTTTCTTCCTCAGACACAACTTTAAGCCAATCTGTACTACAAACCGCTATCACCGTGTCGAAGAACCACCAATTACAGTGGTGGAGGAGATCTATCACCACTGCCATATCCAATAATTACAATCCATAGTCTTTGACCTCAAATCATAATAGGAAAAGGGAGATCAAACTTTTAAAAGTACACTATATAATAGCTTGTATGCTATGATGTAGTCCTTGTGCTCGAAGAATGAATTAAATAACTATGATGCTATGTGTATCACTTTGATTTGGTCCCCTGTATCCCATAAAATAAGAGAAAAAGTACTAAAACATATCAAATTAAAAGGAAAAAAATACCTGAACAAACTGCACTGTAGGACCTCTATTACGGAGTGGAGGGTACGAAAATGGAAGTATCATGGTTTAGTGATGGAAACACCACTTTTCCGTGGTGGTTGGGATTAAATTGTGACTATACATAGC
The DNA here is from genome assembly GCA_963277665.1 of Viscum album. Classification (NCBI taxonomy): domain Eukaryota; kingdom Viridiplantae; phylum Streptophyta; class Magnoliopsida; order Santalales; family Viscaceae; genus Viscum; species Viscum album. Next base: position 941,640,086 of record OY728165.1, read on the forward strand.
TATGTGTGGGCTGTGTCACAACAAAATTCGTACACCATAGTGGTAGGGTTTGAAAGAACTTATTTAATTAGGTATTAATGTTTGATACATGCTTGCATTAGAATTTTTAAAAAGAGAAAAATTTATGGGGGACTACCCAAATAAAAGAGAGTTTAAATGATCCATCAAAACAAGTAATATCATAATGAAGATAAAGAAAAATTGGGTCAATAAGAGGAAATTAACTATATAGTAGGATAAATATATCTCAAGTTTCAAAAGAGAGATAATAATATTTATAAATTGAAGATAAGGTTTCTATTCCTTGGGGGAATTTTTCTCTAATATCTATCACTTGATTAAGGGAATGAGGATGGACTTATTACTACTGTAGATTCTTATTCCAATAGTTTTAATTTTTATTTTCCTATCCCCTTATTATTAGAATGAGATGGTAAAATATTTTTGTTCTAAGCCATGAATGTAAAGGGGAGTTCATGTAGTGTAAGGGATTATTTTTTATTGAAATTTTAATGGGGTTCTTGAAATGTTTCTTCCCATATTCTAGTTTTTACACTTAAATATTTGGTGTGAGAACTATAGAAAGATGAGGGTCCACCCTTCCAAAATGATTCAACCAATCATCCTCAGACAAAGCACAAATAATGAATGAGTTTTTTGTTACTTTGTTTAAAAATGGTTATATACAACTATATATGAACTAAACTAAAAATTAAATATGGAGAAATGAGTTTTATAGACTATAGGTTGATAATAATAAGAATAATATCACTAGAGTGAATTTATAAAAACATTAAAAATAAAAATAAAAAACTATTCCCTCACTAAGTGGAAAAATTTGAACTTGCATATTCTTTGTATATCCATCTCATCAATTTCAAAACTAGCCAATGAAATATATTTTTTTATTTTATAATATTTTATTAAAAATTTTAAGTTATTTATACTCCATTTTTATTGAATTGAAATTGTTAACCACTAAAATATAGTCTATGTAGTTAGTGTAGTTCTAGAATAAAACTGTGTCTTTTGTTATATCCAAAGTGAAATACTAATTCTATCACATGATGTCAGTTTCTCAGTTAGTAAAAATGAAAAAATATTTTGTGATCCTTGCATGAGATGAATAAGAAATGATTATTTTATTACTGAAAATAATCTTACTGAGATTGTATTGTTACTTTTATGGAGCTTCAGGATGAAATTATAAGAAGTTATACATGTTTTTGTGCTGTTGAATCTTATACAACTATGAAGAAATATTCCTACAGTGTTTTTTAGAAGATATGATTATTATAAAATGAAAATAATTACATGTGATCTTCCTGTAAATATTTCATATAAATATATTTGGTTTACCTAAAGTAAAATAAGGATAAATATAGATGAAACAAAGTATATGATTTCATTAAGGATAGATTTTGAGAAAGAAAAAGGAGATTTTGGGAAGATTGTGAAGAGGAATTCATGGTATTCACTTTAATAAGCCTTTTAGAATATTTATAAATACGGAAACATGATGAGACACCCATGAAAAAGAGGAGAACCACCTATAATAAAATTGAAATAATCAAATAAATAAAATCGTGTGTTGTGACTAAGTAAGCGAGATGTTTAGACAATATTCCATGAGAGATAGTACTCTTGAAAAAATTAAGGAGGAAAAATCACTAAATTCTATAATAATGAAATAATGGAGAATGAAAACTAGTTTTTAATCTATATATATGCAAGATTTTTAGAAATTTATTAAGAAGTTGGCTGAGATACAATGTGATCTCTCAATGAAAAGGGATGTTTATGGTGAAATATTTTACTTCTTATTAGTTATAGTCAAGGTAGAATAATATAAGAAGAAGCGTGGAAGCAAGAACATACCCTATATTTTAGTGTAATATATCACCAATATAGTTTTTCCAGTGTTTCACATTCATTTTTATACTCTCCATGTAATATATATCTAGTGTATTAATATTCAAAAGTTTGAGTTGGGGAATACATGTGAATATATTATAAAGATCTATGAACCTGTGCTACAGGTTGAGACCATGTTAAATATGTTATTCTTGAATCACATGTGTCATTCAATGAATATATGATCGAGTGGAATGATATCCTTATATATTTTTGGTGGAAACACACTGCTTAACTCATATATATTCCAAATAAATGTTGAAAAAAATATGAATATATATTGTAGGATTCTATGAAACCTATGTGACTTAGATTATGTTGGGAAAACATAGTGAAAATATGAGAGTTTAATATGAAGTTGAGTTTTGGTATTCTAGTGAGAATATATAATTTAGAACACAGTGTGACTCAATATAGTGTTAAAATCACTATTATATTCACTTGAGATTATATTGATTACGAGAATCTCTGAATTAGGTGAATAATAAGTCATGGAAATAAATAGTCCTTTGAGACAAACCTTGTAAAAATAACATGTGCTTGTGGTATTTTATTAGATTCATTGCATCTTGTGTGATTTCTTAGTAAAACTATAATAGATCCAAATTTTATTTAAAACAAAATATGATTATAACCAAATGGATTTAAATATTCCAAAACTTTAATAATTTGGAAAAAACTAGGCAACACTTAATTCACCCCTCTCTCAGTTTTTTGTAAATGTAATAAAGAGAATTACAAGTGGTATCAAAGAGTGTGTTCTATCTATTTGGATTTATATTGATATCCCTTCAAATTTCAATAGGTTTTATGTTATTAAAATATTAAATTAGTTTAGAGTGTCTATAAGTTCCTAAAAAAGAAGAACCTACTCTCATCCCCGTTATGACAGAATTGGAGGTCTTAGAAAAAAACAATAAAAAAATAAATAAAGAGGACTAGGTAATAAAAAATAATTATTTAATGAAGGAATATTGAAAGACACTATCTGAATGTATTCATAGTGGTAAGAATTTTGATGATTTTTTAATTATTACTCCTACAAAAAAGAATATTCAATCTATGAGATAGGTTGTATTTAATTTGATAAATACATCAACCTTGTGGTTAAGGGTTATTTAAGGTATTTTTCTACTGAATTACAGGCTTAATATTTTCAAGATACTTCATGATAAAAAACAAAAAATGGAAGTGTAAGTTGATACCATAATATAATCATTTTAAGAGAAGATGAGTGCCTACTATACTCTAATAAATACTATGAAAACAAATAAGAAACTACATCATTTTTTGTTGAAATAATTTTTCATACCAATGAATAATTTCAATGATTTTTTTTGTGAAATAAAAAGTTGAAAATGTTGTAAAGAAAGTGTTCCATGATTTGGATAGATTTCCCAAAATTACTACAAATTTCATGGATACCCAGGTATAAATAAAGTTAATATGGATGATTTATCTAGATAGGTCATTATAATATGAAATTAAAATTCATGAGGATTAGGTTGGAAATAAGAAATGTGAGTGGAAATATAGGTTGAAATTCGAAGATCATGAGAATTATTCTCTCAACATGTAGTGTCTTGAGGTGGAAGTGAAGTTTAGAAATATTGAAACTATACAACCTAGAATATCCTGATATTATGAGAAAATAAATACTAATACAAAAATTTATAAGTGTCTCTTAATTTATAGAACATTAAAATTATTGGAATACAATTTTGAGATCATGTGAATAATCATCCACATAAGCTCCCATGAAAAGCTATCCCTTAGTTCATTTTTCATTAAATGCACTAAATCTGTGTTGGTAAAAAATGGAAAAAATAATTTCAAAACTATACAGATTTGTGTGGGTAAAAATTAAGAGACATCAACCTGAAATTCAAGGATATATGTAATAATTTAAATATGGTGATATTCTTTAAAAAGATCCCAAAAGTTTAGGGTTCCAAACCAGATACATTAAGTAAAAAATTTCGAACAATTATATTCATAAGTAAAATAAGGAGATTAATTGAATGTTTTTGTCACCACTAGAGGTTTAAGAATAGGGAAACATATTTATAGAACAAAATTTTAGTATACAAATTTTCTTTTTGTCCTGAAGTCATTTGAAGTAGCGATTTTTCTAGAAGAAAAACCGATTGTTCAAACAAACCACCTAGAAAGTGAATAATATTTCTAAAAGAAATAGAAATTATATATTATATTTTTTTTGAAATGTGAAACATAAGTGGATGATACTATGATGAATGATGTTATAATCATACTAGGCAACATTCATATACTAAATATAATATACATCCACTCTAGAATGAGAAGCATGAAAATAAGGGAAGTGTTCCTACCATTAAAGAAAAATAAATTAAGAAAAGATTGGAAACATACAATATTAAGAAGATTGTGAAGTGAAAAGTAGATCAAAATTAGATAAAATATATGATTTTCTCTAGTAAGATAGGTTATATCAAGGAACACTAGACAATATATATGAATATAAAACTTAATGGAATTAAGACAAGGTTATCAAGGGAGTCCATCTAGAGGTAAATGTATAGATTAGACTAATTTTTTCTTTTAATGAAGAGGTTAGAGGATGACTAAGAAGGGATGCCTAAATAATGAGAATAATGTCTGTGAAATGTGAATGAAGTAATTCTATAATGTCTTCAAATGTTTGATATGGTTTCCATGAATAATAAGTGCTATTGAAAATAAAGGGAAACTCACACCTGAATCCACAAATTAATAAGGTTATTATTAATAATGATTCAAAAAAAAGATAGTATATATCCCATAGTTTTTTATTAATTTTCTATGGTGATATAAAAATTTAATAATTTATAAAAATCGAAAAATATATCTAAAAACGTAATAATCTAAAAACCTGAGTATAGAACCGACAAGGATTTTTTATATGCCCCTAAATTAATTAAAGTAATTTAAATTTATTTTTTTAGTTGGAAGGATATAAAATAGAGAAAAATAATTTGGTATTGAAACCAAATTATAGAGAATTCCAAATTAAGTGAATTTTAGGTTTAGGTACAAGGGATTCAATTTATTCTGGGTTCATTCATATTTTTTGTTATAATTGGGTCATTAGGGATCCATAGTCTATGTAACCTATAGTAATCCAATAATTTTACCATTATAATGGGCCATTATTATGTTTTACCATGGGACTAGGTGAGAAAAAACCTTATTTAAAAATAGTCAGGCTAGACTCAATAATGGTCATACAAAAAGTATAGAAATTAATTGATTTAATAAAATGAAACTCCTCAGATTGAAAACAATGGTGGTGTAGTATGAAGAGATAAATATTGGAATTGAGAAATAGAGCTATAAAAATCCAAAAAATGAAATAAAAATTGAAATAATATTTAACAAAACTTCCCCCTCTAATAATATCACATGGAATAGAAAGAACTATTTACTCATGCTAAGCATGATGAGAATGAGAAGACATGAATACTTGAAGATGAATGGTGGTGAAGAACAACATCATTATCAAGGCTATTCTATGGAACATGAGTCTTGGAAATCATTTTTCATTTATATCTTCTATTCCGATATCATATATTGTTTAGTTGTATGTGGGAATGAATGAGTCTCTATAGTGGAAACCCCATATCTATGTTAAAAGTTTCACTGTTTTTTGTAGGTTTATATCATGGACTGTGTTCATGTCATGTATGATGTAATGAAAAACGACTTCTCCAAATATTCTTATCCTGATACTCTCATGATGTGTATGGGTTACAAATCCTAAATGAATTTGACTTTAAAAACATGAGGAAAACCATTATTTTTAGCTCATGATATTCAACTCTTTTTGGTCATTTTCCAAATATTTTTTAGACCCTAACAAAAATCCACAACCACATTAAACAATAAAAATATTTTCAAGAATATTAATTATATAGTAAAAATAAATACATTAAAATAATCTCAAATTTATTCATAAAATACATGTATCAATAGATCATGAGAATAATGATCTATTAATTATATGGCCATACCAGCAGCTGGTGGTGACTTGGAGAATGGAGTAGGATGAAGAGAATCAATCGAAAAAATTTCTTAGAGAAAAGAAGGTTACTTGAACTATGTAGATATTTTAAGAAAGGGATAACCCTATAATGACCAAAAATGAATAGTTGTTTATATATAATAAGATAGTTGTCCTGAAGAGTTCTCAAAGTATCAAAATATCCATGAAGAATGTTTATGCGTTGGGAAGAAAGTCTCAACTCCACTACTCTAACTGAGAATCTAATAGTGACCCACCTCTTCTCCAAGACTGCTGTGAGTTTGTTTAAAAGATAGTAATTGATGATGTATATGTTAATTGATAATCCATTGACAGCGAGCTTCCAAAATGGTGAATCTATCAACGATTTATTAATAATTATGGAATTTCAAATTTTGGATGGCCCTTCAAAATAGATGGATGAGGTATGATTTGCACACCCATAACCCTGTTTTGATCTTGGTTGAATATAATCATTAAGGTTGAGTGATTATATAAAGAAATGGGAAATATATTTCTTTCACATAATTTTTTTTAATATTACTTTTTTAATGTGTAGGTTTATAAAATATCTTGATTATCAATTTACAAAGAAGTGAGGTATGCACGACATATCACATTTTGGTTGGTGTATATACAACATTGTTTTATAATCTTGAAACTTTATTTTTATAAATAGTGTTACCGTAGGTTGATTTATATTTAATCGGTTGATTCCAAATTGATATATAAAATGTGATTTCACCCTTCACTCAAATATATAGGGATTGAATCTCTCATTAAAGTGGAGAAAAGAAAGAGGTGAAATATTTGGATGAAGATGAGTTTCTTAAAATTAGTAGTTTTAGTTTCTTAATAGAAAACCTTACCTCGGATGTTTTGTGATCAATGAATGGGAAAAATAAAATTTTCAAACATTTTATACTATTTAATTAAGGATTAGAGTACACTTTCCATTTTTATATATTTTCAATGAAGAAAAGAAGTAATATTGAAATTCAATTATATTTAAAGGAGTATATGGGTGTTTACCACAAAAGAAAAGGGATAAATTAATGTACCCAAATTTATTTTCTTGAATTTCTTGTAGATAAGTGTTAATAATAATGTTAATATGTATTTATAGATGATTAAAAGAACCATCCAACATAAGTAAAGAAGATTCCATTGAATACCAGACAAGAAAAATTTAAAGAATATATTATTATAACAGATGATTGTTGAAGTGATATTGAATGAGATAAGACATAGTTTCTGAAGATGGATAAGTCCTTCCAAAAAACTTTTGAGTATAATTAGAGAAGATAAAAATTATTTTTCTATTGAAACTACTCTGGGTAAATTTTATAGTTGTTAATTGAATGATTTAAAATTTTCCAAATTTAAGGAGAAAAACTATCATGAAAATAGAGAATCCATCCTTGAGTGATCATGTATGAATAGTTATGATTATAATATTTTATACCTCTTAGATAATTATTCATAAAGGTTGAGATGATGTTAGAGTTTATAAGGAAGAAGAGTTAATATAAATTCTCCATTTTCAGTTATAATTATACTATGAGACTTTGGAGTAAGCATTAATGGAATTTATAATTAATTTGAGATTTACAACAATTATTTAGAGTTGTTTTTATGTTATTTAAGTATATCTAGAAGTACATGATATTATTTTATGATTCTTAGAGTTGATTTAAAGATAATATATAATTATTATTCTCAATATATAATTTTGGAAGGTGGATAAATAAATTTTACAATTCCACTAACTATGTAAAAAGATTGAGCTATATGAGTAGCCTGTAGGATACATGAGTATGATCAAATTTTTCAAAAGAAAAAATCATATTTAAAGTATTATTTGGGAATAGTGTATTATATTTCATCAACAAACATTGAAATTTCCTAGTACATTTATCTATGAAACAGTGAATTCCCTAGACCATATGATATTTTAAGGCTATGTAAATGATTGGTCAACAAAGATGGGAATTCAGTACCACATAAGTAAATTCATCTATGGTGATGAAAAATTTGTGGCTTTTATAATAATTTAATATTCGGAATTTTGGAAAATGGTGACCTCATAATATATTTCACGCCTTGTATGATGTTTTTTAATTATAATTTATGAAATTATACCACATGAAATGATAAGTATACTAGAGTTAATATCAGAAGAGGAAAATGAGTTCTAAATTTACTTCAGCTAGTCCTACGTGTTCAAAATACCAAAGGTCCATATTTAAATCCTATTTATGTATTCTATATTATTTTAATCATATGTACTTTCTTATTATATTGATAAAAAATGTTTAATTACTTTTTTATATTTTATAATTAGGTAATTAATTTCCATGTCGTTATTTTTTTTAAATATTATAAATCATATATATTAAAGTATATATTTTCATTTTTTTAATAATACCATAAATAGTGTACATATATATATCATTATATATTTATTCCATACATACATATTTTATTTAATTCTCTTCTTAATTATTGTACACAAGATTTTTCACAGCATGTCCTTTTTTTCACACTTCTCTTCAATAATAAATCCCCTATAAGATCTAGCGCATCATCTCTTCCCTGTCACATTACTCTCATGCATAGTTCTCTATTGTATTAGAACCCACACATAACCATGGATTCATTTATAGAATATCCTCCCTGGGTAGTGGCTCATTTTCCTCTACCATGGGCAGAATCATAATTTTCATTATGTTCATTATTTTTCTTCTCCTATAACACAACAACACAATGGTTTTTTAGAATTTAAATATCTCAAACCATGCATAATAAATATTTTTTACTCAAATATTTTTGTACTGAATATGTTAATACAACTTGATTTGTTTTGAATAGAGTTCATGTTGGATAATTGTTGAATAAAACTCCTTGTTAATTATTTAATGATTGAGGTTTTTTGGGTTATTTTAATGTTTTTGGTTGAAAAGTTTCTATATTTATTTTAAAAGATAATTTATATAATTTTTATGCTAAAAGTGTAGAAGATATTTTACCTTTTCATTTTTCCCACAATAAGTATTATGGAGTTTATAATGAACACACTATGATGGTTGAATATTCTTTTCAGATAATGTTTGATGAATATTTTTATGTTTAGAGATACATTTTTTAAATTATTGATGTTGATTATAGGGATATAATTTATAGGGAAGAAAAACCTATAGATAATTTATTTAGTGTGGGGGATAAAAATTCATCTAAATATAATCCTAGATCATGAAGGATTTAATAATATTATACTATTGATAATGTGATTGGTAATTTTGGTTTGGGTATGAAAAAAAGAAGACCAATTTTAAATTTATTTTCGAACACTGATTCTATTTCCAATCATTCATCTAAAAATGATACTAATTACTTAAATTATTATAAATAGATTTTGTGTCTGGAAGATGTAATTAATTAATTTGTTAGAAATAATGTTTGGTATTGAGATTAATTTCTATCGAATAAGTAGGTAATTGGAACTAAAGGGTTGTTTATAAACAACATGGATGGATCTGGAATGATTATCAAAAATAAATATGGACTTGTTTCCGAAGGATACCGACAAGAAGAAGGAATAGACTTTAAATATTCATTTTAACATAATTACTAGTTATAGGCTATTATAATCTTGTTATTGTTTTCTTATTTCCATTGTTTTAAATTTTATTAAAATTTTTTTAATTGTTTTTCTTAAATGGTGTTATAACTAAAGAATTATATGATTCTTAACTCCATAGTGGTTAAAATGAAAATTTTCTTAAATCACGTTTTTTAATTTTATAGATCTTTATATGGTATCAAATAATAACCTCATTCTTAGAATGAAAGGATTTATTTTTTTTCTACTGAATTGTGTTTTTAGGAAAGTTAATGTTCATCATAATTTTTTTAAATATTTTCTTATGATATTATAGTTGGGAAAATTTATATTGAGGATATAGTTTATGGTTCTTCTAGTGAATATATTTGTTACTATTTTTTTAGTTTTATTTAATCGAAGATTCAAAAGATCTTTATGAGAGAGTTAATGTTTTTATAAGGAATTCATATTTATCAATGGAAAGATTTGATATTTCTTAATCAATATAATTATGACAGAGAGTTAGTTAAAAGGATTGGTCTAGATTTCTATAAGTCTAAAAAACTCATATAATAACTATTCATAAATTAAATGATGATTCAGTTGTTAAACCTATTTATATTAATGCTTATAGTGGAATGATTAGTTGTTTTTTATTTAACTACATCTTGACCCGATATCATGTTTACTTTTTATTTATATTCAATATTTCAAGATGATCATAAAGGGATTCATATTAAAGTTTTGAAAGAATAATAATATATTTTATAATAAATATTAATTACACTATTTTTTATCCTAAATATAACAATTTTGATTTAAAATACTATTCTAACTCTAATTTTCTAGGATGTTGAATTGATAAAAAAATAAAACTAGTTGTGTGTCATTTTATTCGAAAAAGTTTGATTTCTTGGTCTTCTAATAATAAATTATCTGTTTCCCTATCTATTGAAAAAGTTGATTATATCTATTCTATTCGTTCTTGTGCTAAAATTTTATGGATTTAGAAAACCTCTTGTGATTTTTCATTTATCTTATATAATTTCATATTTATCATGACACAATATCTAAACTTTCTATTAGTAAAAATCCTTTTAAAAAATTCTAGAAAAAATCATATCAACCTTATATTTCATTTTATTATTGACCATGTGAATAGTAGTTATCTAATTTGGAATGTATCCCTACTAGGAATTAGCTTATAGAAATCATTAAAGTGCTTTAATACTTTTCTCAGTTATAAATAATCAAAATTCTATTTGTCATGTTGGAAGCAAAATTGATTTATCTTAAAAAATGTTTTGGGGGATTTTATGTGTTTTATATCAACATAAATAGATTTAATTTTTTCTCTAATGTTTTTATATACTATCAATAAAAAATAATTCATAATTTATTATTCTGATCATATTTTTTTAGATATTTATTTTTGGTTTATTTTTATAAGGGAGAAATATTTTGTTTTACATGTTCTATTTTTTAATTAAAAAAAGGGGGAGATTTTTTGTGCATTTTTATGAATGTATTTTTATTCTCTTTAATTAAAAATTCTTTAATTCAATTTAAATATTATCATAAATTTAAAATAAACAATGTTTTTTACTGTTTTAATCACATGAAATAAATAATTATATTAACTATAATATTTAATCATTTTTTATATCTTTATACTTGTGTAATCTAGTTACATGTGTTAAGTTTTTTAATATTTTAAATTATTTAAATAAAATGTCATATATTAATTTGTTTAAATATATCAAATACATTTATATATATAGTATATATATATATATATTATTTATTTTTCTTTATAATTATCAGATAGTATATTCAGTAAAACATCTCCATTGTTTCATGATTCTAATTAAAAATATCTCCCCTATTAGCCTCAGTGCATCATATATTCATGATTATATCATATTTACTGCATTTTTCTAAACTAATTTAGAAAACCCAAGTGACCATGTACCTATGAATGGAATTTCATTATTAGGTATAGGGTTATCTCCCAATATTGTGGGTGGAATCCCCTTCTTCATACAATGATAGAATGATAAGGGATCGATCATAAATCACATTTCAATCTACATCGATGGTAGTACTACTCCACTTAGATGGAATAACATTCACTAATACTTCGCCATAGTATTAGTGAATCATTTTGTGTTAGAACTACTTTATATATGCACCTGAAGTGCGCGCCTCAGGCTCAATGGTAGCTTCTTTGATCGGTTGCAGGCAAGTGTTTCCATCACAAAATCAGTATTACTCGTAGGGAAAATGAAACCAACCTTAGAGGGCATAGCCATGAGTATATCTTCACATCAGTAGCTCAATACCTCTTTATATATATAACAATAGTATTATAATCACTGTGAAAAATAATGGTAGCATTATTTGGTGAAATCACCACTCTTCATCGACAGAAGCACCATCACCCATCCTTCATCTCCCGTAACACCATTCAATGTAAAACTATATTTCACCAGATATGGTAGAAATTCTTATCTTATGATAACTGTACCTCATGTAGAATGGTTTAATCTTCCACTAGTAGTAGTGTATGGGTTTAAAATGGTAGAGTTAGGTTATTATTGGTTCCACTAATTCAGAATCTTTAATACTACTATTTCACATTTTTTAATAATGCACGTTCAATTTTTCCTACTATTAGTTAAAAACTAAACGTTTCCTACCACCTACTATGAATTTATTAATAATAAATTATTTTTATTCAAAATATTCTTTTATGAATCATTATTATTGTTCTTTTTATCACTTTTTTAAATAAAATTTACACTCCATACTATATAATTTGAAAACTAAAATAAATTATTTATAAACATTTTAGAAACTTGTTTTTATGCTATTTTTCAGTTTGATTCAGGATATTTTGAATTGATTTATTCTTGATGATATTTTTGGTATTATTTTAATTATTATTATGAGATTAATTTCAAGGTTTTATTTAAATTTGTTCAACTTGTTTTAATTATTCAAATTCTATATTTAATTTAATTTAAATTACATCAATATTCCTAGAATCTGTTTTATCTCTGATAAAATAGGGTGACAATGTCATTATTATTTTAAATGGATTTAAATATTCTCATGAGCTATATTTAGGTGTTATAAGCTCTACATGATTTATACAAAGGACTTAGGGGATATAAAAAATGATGATGGATAACATCTCCAACACTTTGTTTATTCCTTGATAAAAATATGTGAACTTTAAAAGTGTAGTATAATATATTTATTTCTATGAGATATATATTTCACCATATGGAAAATATATCATGTATTGAGATACATCTTCTTTAACTTATATTACATTGAAGAGATGAGATGATCTAATAATCAAGAACTGGTACCTATACTTTTATCTATCTCATTGTTCCTGGTCTCTTATATCAACAAAAATACATCCAATCCCTCACACATGATCTTACCTTTTGTTTATATTTTTATATAAATATTCATTCTAATTATTTGGGTTATTACTCATGGATTCTAAAGTCAATACCATTTGGGTTGTGAATTACAATTTCTAAATTCATTGTTATAATTGGGTTGTGACTCCCCATAAAAATTATAGATATTTAATGTTTATACATATAATATAAAAATTAGGTTTTAAATATGTTATTTTTCCTCATAAATATTTTATAGAATACACACCATATCTCTCGCTGTGTAGACAGTTATTATTGTATGCTTGGTCCATATTGGACCGAACAACTCTAAACAAAATCCTTGTGTTATTTCTTTTATTTTTCTTCTAGTTACCTCTTTTAATTAAAATTTATATTTATTTTATACAATTAATCAATTAATTATATACATTTTCATATGGTCTATTAAACTCCCATATAGACTATCTATTATCTTCCAATCAGACCAAAAAAATCCATGATGTAATTCTGAATTCAATGGATAACCATTTCATGTATTTCATGATAAATAAATTAAATTAAATTTATTTTTCCGGAATAAGGAAGTTAAATACACATTGAATATTTGACTATAAAATATTACATTATTATCATATGAATCAGTTTGATCTAAACTGAATGGGAGAGAAGAAGGTATCAACGTAGCTTTAAATGAGATCAAAGTAACTAAGATGGGTAGTTGGAAATTTTCCTAAGAATAAATTGAGGAAACAATAAAATTTCAAGGAATCTGAAAATGTAAAATCCTCTGATGCATGAGTTAGTTTTTAAGTGATTAAATATCTTATTTTTTTTGATTCTTTCTTAAAATGAATAAAGAAGGAAAATTTTGTTTTTGATATATAATGACTTAAGTAGCATCAGTTTAATACATCAATGGATTTATCAATATGAAATTATTAGAACTTCCACATGTTTTTTTACAACAATATTATATGACTCTTGGAAGAAATATTCTTTTAGAGATTATTTTTATGAAGTTATGTATTTTGATATGAAGACAAGAAAATATAAAATTCGAGCTCGTTTTATTAATATCTTAAAAATATATTCATTTGATTGAAAGAAAAATGAGGAGAAGTAAATATGAATACAAGGATATCATTTCACCAAGGATATATGTTAGAAAAGAAAAAAGATATTTTGAGAAGATTGTGAGGATCTATGTATGTAATTTGAAAGGAAACATCTTTTAAAAGATTAAAATTTATAGAAATTTTATTATACATATATTAAAAATGAGCACACCTTCCTACACTAATTTTTTTGAAATAAAATAAAAAAAGGTGAGATGTGGCTAAGATTTTTAGTGGATGTATTTCCGTTTATAGGAAAACTACTTCTATTAAGTAATAAGAAGGATAAGAAAAAAATTTATACATTATTGATGAATATTGGATAATACAAACTATTTTCAAAGTTATAAATATTCTAGGTTTTGATGTAGTGATTGATAAGTAAAATGAGTTACCAAGTGACATATTGAAGAAATAAGTGTATGAGTGTACTGAAAACTACTGCTAATTAGATACAATCATGTGTTAAGAAGGGAAGAAAAAGAGAGTAATATGTAATATAACTTATTCTTCAGTGTAGTGTATTTCCTAGAAATATATTCATGAGTTATGTATTAATTTTTATACTCTCTCCATATGACAGTTTTTTAGTTTTATATTTGGAAATAACAATTTGGGGAAGCTGAGTGAGGTGATTTAAAATATTATTGAATCTATGCTATAAGTGGAGATGGAATTTATATATTGTTCCTCATGTGCTTGGAGAATTCAAAGACTCTAATGTTGTGTTGAAAAAGATAATTCATTAGATTCTATGACATTCCAATGAAAAATTGAGACCAAACATAAATAATACATGAAATATAACAATTTTATATATATATTGGGATGTTGTGGTGCCTATGTGTCTTAGGGTATGTAGTAATGGAATAGTGTAATGGCGTGAGTTCAGTTTGAAGATATATTTGTATATTTGATTCGGAATTTTACATTTATAAGAACACAATGAGACTCTATGTTAGTGTGAGAACCACCATTGAACTAATTATTAGTTACAATCATGGAAGAATAAGATATGAAGAAGTGAGAAAGTAATAATATGACATGTGGTTTTGTGTAGTATATCACAAGATACTTATTTAAGTGATGCATATTCATTTTTATACTCTCCATGTATGATATATCTAGTGTTTTACTATTTAATAGTTTGAGTTGTGGAAGAAATGTGAATATATTATAATGATATGTGAAATTGTGCTACATGTGGAGACCAAGTTTCTTATATTGTTCTCGAATCACATGTATTATTCCAAGAATATATTGTTGAGTGAAATGAGATCCTTATATATTTTTGATGGCATCACATTTTTAACGCATATATATTTCAAATAAAAGTTGAAACTCTTAAGAATATATATAGTTGGAAAATATGAAACCATTGTGACATTTGGTATGCATGGAAAATATATTGAAAATATGAGAGTTTAATATGAAGTTTAGTTTTGGTATTCCATTGATAATCTAGAATCTAAAACATAGTTAGATTACATACAGTGTTAAAATATGTATTATAATCACTTGAGATTATATTGATTATAGGAATCCTTGATTTCGTTGAACAATTAGTCATGGAAAGCAATAGGCCTTTGAGACAAACCTTGTAAAAATAATACATGCTTGTGGAATTTCATTAGATTCATTGCATGTTCTACAATTTTCTAGTAAAACTAAAATAGTACCAAATTTCCTAGAAAAAAATAGGTTTATAACCAAAGGGAGTTAAAGATTCAAAGAACATTAATAAATTGGAAAAAATTAGGAAACATATAATTCACCCCTCTCTCAATTGTTTGTAAAAGTCATAAAGGGAATTACAAGTGGTATTAGAGAGTATGTTCCATCGATTTGGATTTATATTGATTTACATTCAAAATTGAATAGTTTTTATGTTGTTAAAATATGATATTAGTTTATAAGAGTGTCTATAGGTTCTTAAAATAGAATAACCTACTCTCATATCCGTTATGATAGAATTGGAGGTCTCAGAAAAGACAATAAAAAAATAAATAAAGAGGTTGAGAAATTAAAAAATTATTTAATGAAGGAATATTAAAAAACACTCTCAGAATGTATTCATAGTGGTAATAATTTTGATGATTTTTTTAATTATTACTCCTCCAACAAAGAATATTCAATATCTGAGATAGGTTATATTGAATTTAATAAAAAAATGAACCTTGTGTTTAAGGATTATTTAATTTATTTTACTATTGAATTAGTGACTTACATATTCATATTTATTAAGATAATTCAAGATAAATAATCACAATTGGATGTATAAGTTGATTCCATAAAATAATAATTTGAAGAGAAGATAAGTTTCTACTAAACTCTCATAAATATTATGAAAGAAAAATAAGAAACCACTTCATTTTTCATTGAAATAATTTTTCATAGTAATGAAAAATTTAAATGATTTATTTTTGTGAAATAAATATTTGAAAGGGTTGTAAAAAGAGTTCCATGATTTGGAGATATTTCCCAAAGTTACTACAAATTTTGTGGATACCCAGGTATAAATAAAGACAAGATGGATATTGTATCCTGATTACTCATTATAAGAGTTAATGAAAAATAATGAGGATTAGGATGGAAATAAGAAGAGTGAGTGGGGATATAATTTTAAATTAGAATATTGTGAGAATTATTCTCTCAATATGCAATTCTTTGAGTTAGAAGTGAAGTTAAAGAATCTTGATACTATACGACCTAGAATATGCAGATATTTTGAGAAAATAAATACTACCACAAAAATTTATAAGTGACTCTTAATTTATAGAACCCTAAATATTATTGGAGTAAAATTTCGAGATCATGTGGATAATTATCCACATAATCTCACATGAAAAGATATCATACAGTTCATTTGACCTTGAATTCACAAAATCTATTTTGGTAAAAAATGAAAACAACAATTTTAAAACTGTACAGATTTAGGTGGGTAAAAATTATGATACATCAACCAGAAATTCAAAGACATGTGTAATAATTTTCATTTGGTGTTATTCCATAAAAATATCCGAAAAGTTTAGGGTTCCACACCAAATACATTAAGTGAAAAATTTAAAACAATTACAGGAATAAGTAAAATAAGGGTATTAATTGAAAGGTGTTGTTACCACTAGAGGTTTGGGAATAATGAAACTGATTTCTAATTTTTTTTTGGTATACACATTTTCTTTATGTACTGAAGTCATTTGGAGTAGTTATTTTCTATAATGAAAACTAATTGTTTAAAATAAACCACCCAAAAAGTGAATAATATATCCACAAGAAATAAACATTATATATTAGATTTTTTTTTGAAATGTTAAAAATAGGTGGTCACTACTATGATGAATGATGTTATAATTCTACTAGGAATCATTAATACACTAAATATAATAGACACCCATTATATAATGAGAAGCAATAAAGGAAGGGGAGTGTTCCCACTATTAAATAAATCAATTAAGAATAGATTTGAAATATAGAATGTTATGAAGATAGTGAATAAAATTGAAAAGTTGATCAAACTCAGATTAAATATATTATTCTTATCTAATAAGATAGGTTATATCTTTGAATACTAGATTATCTATATAAATGTAAAACTTAATAGAATCAAGATGAAGTTATCAAGGGAGTCCATCCAATAGGTAAATATCTAGTTTATAATACCTTTTTATTTTACTAATGAAGAGGATTGAGGATGACTAAGTGGGGCTTTCCAAAATATGAAAAAAGTGTGTAAAATGGGCATGAAGTAATTCTATAATGTCTTCAAATGTATGATATGGTTTACTAAATAAGAAGTGCTATTGAAAAAAGGGAAACTCTTGCCTAAATCCATAATTCAAGAAGGTTTTTATGAATAATTATTGAAAAAAATAATTATAAGATATAATATATCCCATTGTTTTTAAATAATTTTCTAATGTGATATACACATTTCATAATTTATAAAACTCATAAAATTTATCTAAAAAGGTAATAATCTGAATGCCTGAGTATAAAACCCACAAATATTTTCTATATACCCTAAATTAATTAAATTAATTTAATTTTTTTTTGTTTGGAAAGAAATAAAATAGAGAAAAATAATTTTGTATTGAAATAAAATTATGGAGCATTCCAAATTTAGAAAAGTTTATGTTCATGCACTAGGGATTCAATTGATTTTCAGTTCATTCTTGTTTGTTATTATAATTGGTTCATTAGTGATCCTTAGTCCTGGTAACCTATAATAATTTGATAATTTCACCATTGGAATGGGCCACTATCATGTTTTATCATGGGACTAGGAGAGAAAAAACAATATTTAAAAATAATCAACCTAGATTAAATAATGGTCATACAAAAAGTAGAGAAATTAATTGGTATAATAAAATGAAACTCCTCAGATTGAAAACAATGGTGGTGCAGTATAAAGAGAAGAATATTGGAATTGAGAAATCAAGATACAAAAATACAAAATATGAAATGAAAATTTAAATAATATGTAACAAAACATCCCCCTATAATAATATCAAATGGAAAAGAAAGAACTATTTACTCATGCAAAGCATGATGAGAATGATAAGACATGGATACTTGAAGAAGAATGGTGGTGAAGAATGACATCATCATCAAGGATCTTCTATGGAACATGAGTCTTGAAAGGTGTTGTTTATTTATATCAGATATTTCTGGATGACCTATTCTTCAGTTGTATGTGTGAATAAATGGTCCTCTATGTTGGAAACCCCATATCTATGTTAAAAGATTCATTGTTTTTGGTAGGTTCACATCCTGAACTGTGTTCATGTCATGAATGATGTAGTGGAAATTACTTCTTCAAATATTCTAATCCTGATAATATCATGATGTGTATGGGTTTCACATCCTAAATGGATTTGAATTTAAAAATGTGAGGTAAAACATGATTTTTAACTCATGATATTCAACTCTTTTTGATCATTTTCCAAATATTTTTTTGACCCTAACAAAAATCACCAACCAAATTAAACAATGAAAATATTTTCTAGAATCTCAATTATATTAATTTTTTACTAAAATACTCTAAAATTTATTCATTAAATACATGTATAAATATATAAGGAGACAAATGATCTATCAATTATATAACCATACCATTAGGTTGGGACTAGGATAATGGATTAGTCTGAAGAGAATCAATAAAAACTATTTCCTAGTGAAAATAAGTTTACTCTAACTATTGAGATATTTTAATAAGGGAATAACCCTATAATGACCAAAATTTAATAGGTTTGTAAATATAATAAGCGATATATCCTAAAGAGTTTCAAAGTATCGTAATATACATGCAGAATGTTAATGTGTTGAGAAGAAAGTCTCAACTCCACTAATTTAACTAAGAACCTAATAGTGACCAACCTTTTCCCAAAGACCATTGTGAGTGTGTTTAAAAGATGGTAACTGAGGTTGTATAATTTTATTGATAATCCGTTAATAGAGATCTTCCAAAATGGGGAATAAATAAAAGATTTATTAACTATTATTTATTTTCAAATTTTGGATGGCCCCTATGAAATAGAAGCATGAGGTATTATTTTCACAACCCTAAATCTGTTTTGGTCATTGTTGAATATAATCATTAAGCTTTAGTGATTATCTAATTAAATGGGAAGTATATTTTTTTCACATAAATTATTTTTAAAATATTTTTTATTTAATGTGTATGCTTATAAAATCTGTTTATTATCAATTTCCAAAGAAGTGAGGTACACAGGAAATATCACATTCTGGATGGTGTGTGTACAAATTTGTTGTATAATATTGGCACTCTATTTTTATAAAAAGTGTTACCCCATGTTGATTTATATTTAATGGGTTGATTCCTCATTTATATAGAAAATGTTATTTCACCCTTTAATCAAATATATATTGAGTTAATCTCTCATTAAAAGGGAGAGAAGAAAGAGGTGAAATATTTGGATGAGGCTCATTTTCTTAAAATTCGTAGTTTTAGTTTTTAAGACAAAACCTTACCTTGGATATTAGATGATCAATTAAATTGAAGAATAAAATCATCAAAAATTTCCTACTATTTAATTAAGGGTTATAGTACCTTTTCCCTTTTCATATATTTTCAAATAAGGAAAGAAGACATTTCTAAATTCACTTATACTTAACAGAGTTTATTGGTGTTTACAACAAATGAAATGGTATAAATAAAAGTACTAAATTTTTTTTCATGATTTTTTTTTTAAATAAGTGTTAATAATAATGTTAATATGTCTTTGTAGATGATGAAATGAAACATTCAATGGATGTAAAGAAGTTTCTATTGAATACCAAGCTAGAAAAATTTAAAGGACATCTGATTATAATAGATGATTATAGAGGTGATATTGATTGAGATAAGAGATAGTTTCTTAAGATGGATTGGTATTGTCTACAAATGTTTGAGTAAAATTAGAGAAGATACAAATAATTTTTCTATTGAAACTATTATGGGTAAAATTTATTGTCTTGAATTGAAGTATTTAATATTTTCCAAATTTTTAAGGAAAAACTAGCATGAAGATAGAGAATCCATCCTTGAGTGATCAAGTATAAAGAGTTCTGATTATAATGTTTTATATCTCTTAGATCATGATTCATAATGGTTGATATTATGTTATAGTTTATAAGGAAGAAGAGTTCCTAGAAATACTCTATTTTCAGTTTTAATTATACTATGAGACTTTGGAACAAGCATTATTGGAATTTATAATTATTTTTAGATTTACAACACTTATTTAGAGTTGTTTTTATGTGATTTAAGTATATAAATAAGTACATGAGATTATTTTGTTAGTATTAGAGTTAATTTAAAGATAGTATAGAATTATTATTCTCAATATATAATTTTTAAAGGTGGATAAAGAAATTACCCAATGCCAATAACTATGTAAGAAGATTGAGCTACAGGAGTAGCCTGTAGGATACATGAGTATGCTTAAATTTTTCAAAAGAAAAATTCATATGGAAATTAATATTTTATAATCTTGTATGATATTTCATCCACACACATGGAAATGTCCTCGGAAAAGTTTCTATAAAAGAGTAAACTCCCCTGTCCATATGATATTTCGAGGCTATGTAAATGATTAGTCAACACAGATGGGAATTGAGTACCACATTAGTAAATTCATCTATGTAGATGAAAAATTCGCTTCTTTCATATTAATTTAATATTATTATTTTTAGAAAAGGGTGACCACGTAATATATTTCACACATTGTTTGATGTTTTTTAATTATAATTTATGAAATTATACCATATGAAATTCAAAGTATTCTAGAGTTAATATCAGAAGATGAAAATGAGTTCTAAATTTTCTTTATCTAGTCCTATGTGTTCAAAATATCAAAGATCTATATTTAAATAATAATTATGTATTCTATTTCATGTATTTTCTTATTTATGATCATAACTTCTCTCATTCATATTTAAAATAATCATTTGGTTAAAATGTTCAGTATTATATATTATTTTAATTGCATGTACAATCTTATTAAATTGATCATAATGTTTAATTTTTTTCATATATTTTTTTATTGGGTAATACAATTACATTATTTTTTTAATATTATAAATCATATAAATTAAAGTTTATATATTCATTTTTTTTAAAATTTTTATAAATACTTTACATATATATATATCATTATATATATATATTACATACATAAATATTGTATTTACTTGTCTTCTTAATTATTATACACCAACTTCATCACACCATGTCCTTTTCTTCACACTTATCTTGAACAATAGACCCCCTATAAGATCTAGTGAATTATCTATTCCCTGTCACATCAAGCTCATGCATGGTTCTCTACTATATCAGAACCTACACATGAAGATGGCTTAATTCATGGAATATCCTCCCTGGTTAGTGGCTCACTTCCCTCTACAATGGAAAGAATCATAATTCTCATTATGCTCATTATTTTTCTTCTACCATAACACAACAACAAAATGGTTTTTTAGAATTAAAATAGCTCAAACCATGAATAATGAATATAGTTCACCCAGATATTTTCTTACAGAATATGTTAATATGACTTGATTTGTTTGGAATAGAGTTCATGTTAGAATATTATTGGAGAAAACTCCTTATGAATTATTTAATGGTAGAAGATAAATTTTTGGTTATTTTAATGTTTTTAGTCGAAAAGTCTCAAGATTTATTTAAAAAGACAATTTATATAATTTTTATGCTAAAAGTGTTGATGATATTTTTCCTTGTTATTCTTACCACAATAAATATTATAGAGTTTATAATAATCACAATATGATAGTTGAATATTCTTTTCAAATAATGTTTGATGAATATTTTGATATTTAGAGATATATTTTTGAAATTATTGATGTTGATTACAGGGATATAATTTACGGGGAAGAAAAACCTATAGATATTTTATTTGGTGTATTAGATAAGAATTCATCTTAATATGATCCTAGATTATAAAGGATTCAATAATATTTTTCTATTGACAATTTTATTGGTAATGTTGGTTTGGGTATGAAAAAAGAAGATCAATTTTAAATTTAATTGTTAAATCTTCTTCTCTTTCCAAACATTCTTCAAAATATGATACAAACTCCTTAAATGATTATAGTTAGATTTTCTCTATAAAAGATGTTGTTAATTAGTTTTTTAGAAATAATGTTTGGTATAGAGAATAATTTATTGAGAATAAGTAGGTAATTGGAACTAAATGATATTTTAAAAACATCTTGGATGAATATGAAATGATTATCAAAAATAAATATGGAATTATTTCTCAAGGATTCCATTAAGAAGAAGGTATAGACTTTAAAGATTCATTTGAACCTAATTCCTAGTTACATGCTATTATAATATTTTTATCGTTTTCTTATTTACATGGTTTTAAATTTTTGAAAATTTAATTTAATTTTATTTCTTAAATGGTTTTATAACTAAAGAGGTATATTATTCTCAACTCCCTAGTTGTTTAAACGAAAATATTCCAAAATCACAATTTTAAATTTTATATATCTTTGTACGGTCTCAAATGATCACCTCATTATTTGAAATAAATTATTTATTTGTTTATATTGAATAATGTTTTGAAGAAATTTAATTTTCATCATAAAAGTTTTCTAAATAATTTCTAATGATATTCTAATTGGGAAAATTTATATTGATGATATAGTTATGGGTTCTTCTAGTGAATTTTTTGTTATTATTTTTCTAATATGATTTCATCTAAGATTTACATGATCTTAATGTGAGAGTTAATGTTTTTATAAGGAATTTATATTTCTCAATGTAAATATTAGATATTTCTTAATCAATAAAATTATGCTAGAGAGTTAGTTAAAAGGATTGGTCTTAATTCATGTATGTCTAAAAAACTCATATGATAACTAGTCATAAATTATATGATGACAAAAATTTTAAACATATTGATATTAATGATTATAGTGGAATGATTGTTAGTTTTTTATTTAACTACATCTAGACCTCATATCATGTTTACTGTTTTTTTATGTTCATGATTTCAAGAGGATCCTAAAGGGATTCATATTAAAGTTGTGAAAAAATAATAAGATATGTTATAATAAATATTAACTTCATTTTATTTTATCCTAAATATAACATTTTAGAATTAATATACTATTCTAACTATATTTTTAAAGGATGTATAATTGATAAAAAAAATTACACCAGGTATGTGTCATTTTATTGGAAGTAATTTTATTTCATGGTTTTCTAATAAGAAATTATCTATTTCCCTATTTACTAAAAAAGTTCATTATATCTATGCTACTCGTAATTGTGCTAAAAATTTATTTATTTAGAAAAACTCATGTTCTTTTTTCCTTTATCTTATAAAATTTCCTATTTATAGTGACACCACATCAACACTTTCTATTAGTAAAAATCATTTTCAAAAATTATTGAACAAATCATATCAATATTATATTTCATTTTATTATTGACCATGTGAATAATAGTGATATAATTTTGGAATTTATCCCAATTGTAAATCATTTTACAGTAATCATTATAATTCCTCAAGACATTGCTAAATTATAAATAATCAAAATTGAGTTTTTTTATGTTGGAATCATAATTGTTTTATTTTAAAAAATGTTTTGGGGGATTCTATGTGTTTTGTATCAAAATAAATAGATTTTATTTTTCTCTAATGTTTTTATCTACTTTAAATAAAAAATAACGGATAATTTATTATACCAATCATATTTGTTCGATATTTGTTTATTTATTTTTATAAGGGGGAAATATTTGGTTTTTCATGTTCTATTTTTTAATCTAACATAAAGGGGGAGATTGTTTATGATTTTTTATCTATGTATTTTTATTCTATTTGATTAAAAATTCTATGTTGAAAGTTAGAAATTATCATAAATTTAAAATATAAAATGTTTTATATTGTTTTAATCACATGAACTAACTAATTACATTGATCATAATTTTTAATCATTTTTATATCTTTTTATTTGTGAAATCGAGTTATATGTGTTAAGATTTTCGGTCTTCTAAATTATTGAAATAAAATGTCATATATTAATTTGTTTAAATATATCAAATACATTTATATATATAGTAAATACATATATATTTTATTTATTGTTCTTCGGAATTGTTAGATAGTGTATTCACCAACCATCTCGTTTGCTTCATGCTTCTAATAAGAAATAGCTCCCCTATTAGCCTCAGTGCATCATATCTTCATGATAATATCATATTAATTACTTTATTCTGAACTACTTCAGAACCCCCAAGAAAACATGGATCTATGAATGGAATCTCATCTTTAAGTATAAGTTTATCTCCCAATACAATGGGTGTAATACCCTTCTTCATACAATGGAAGATCTACTGAGGATCGATCATAAATCAATTTTCACTCTACATCAATGGCGGTACTACTCCACTTAGATGAAATAACTATAAATAATCCTTCAACATAGTATCATCTAATCATCTTGTGATAGAACCAACTTATACAAGCACCTAAAGCATACACCTCAGGCTCAATGGTAGCTTCTCTGACCGGTTACAGGCGGGTGCTTCCATCACAACATCAGTAGTAATCATAGGGAAAATGACACCATCTTTAGAGGGTATCACCATTAGTATATCTTCACATAAGTATCTAAATACCTACTTATATATGCAACGGTAGTAGTGGAATCACTATGTGAAATAATGGTAGCATTATTCGGTGAAATCACCACTCTACATCAACGGAAGAACCATCACCCATCCTTCATCATCCGTAACACCTTTCAATATGAAACTTTATTTCACCAGATATTGTATTACTTCTCATCTTAAGATAATTTTTTCTCATGTAGAATGGTTTAATATTACACCATTAGTGGTGTATGGCTCTGAAATGGTAGAGGTAGGTTATTATTGCTGCCACCAATTCAAAATTTTCAATACCGTTATTTCAAATTTGTTAATAATGCATGTTCATTTTTTCCTACCATTATTTAAAAACTAAAATTTTCTTACTACCTACTATGAATTTATTAATACTAAATTATTTTTTTGAAAATATACTTTTATGATTCATTATTGTTGTTCTTTTTACCACAATTTCAAATAAAATTTACATTCTTTACTATATTGTTCCAGAACTAAAATAAATTATTTATAAACATGTTAAATGATTGTTTTTATGCTATTTTTCAGTTTGATTCATGATATTTATAATTGATTTATTTTGGTGATATTTTTGGTATTATTTTAATTATTATTATGAATTTTTTTTCAAAGTTTTATTTAAATTTGTTGAACTTATTTTAATTTTTAAAATTCTATATTTAATTAAATTTGAATTACATCAATATTCTTAGAAGCTATTTTATCTCTCATAAAACAGGGTGACAATATCATTATTATTTTAAATGGATTTAAATATTTTCATGAGCTCTATTTAAGTGTTATAATCTCTATATGATTTATTCAAAGGACTTAAAAGATATCAAAAATGATGATGTAGAACATCTTCAACACTTGGTTTATTCCTTGATAAAAATATGTGAACTTTAAAAGGGTTGTATAATCTATAGATTTCTTTGGGATATCTATTTCACTACCTGAAAAATATCTCATGTATTTAAATACATCTTCATTGACTTCTAATACGTCAACTAGATGAGACGATGTAATCCTAATGAACCAGTACCTATACTTATTCATCTATCTCTTTGTTCATCGTATCTTATATAAAAACAATACATCCTTTCTCTGACACCTGATCTCACCTTTTGTTAATATTTTTATATAAATATTCATTTTACTTCTTTGGGTTATTACTCATGGATTCTAAAGTCAATACCATTTTTGTTCTGAATTCCATTTTCTAAATTCAGTGTTATAATTGGGTTGTGACTCCCCATAAAAATTATAGATATTTAGTGGTTATAAATCCAATATAAAAATTAGTTTGTAATTATGTTTTTATTCCCTATAAAAAATTTATATAATATGAACAATATATCTCACTGGGTAGAGATTTATTATAGTATTCTTGGTCCAAATTAGACCAAACAACTCTAAAAAAACATCCTTGTATTCTTTCATTTATTCTGTTGTTAATTACTTATTTTGATTAAATTTTCTAATTATTTTATACAATTAATCAATTCATTGGATAAATTTAATATGGTTGATTCACCCCCATCTAGACTATCTATCATCTTTTAATCAGAATAAAAATATCCAAGATGTAATGATGAATTCAATGGAGAACCATTTCATGTATTTCATGATAAATAAATTAAATTAAATGTATTTTTAAGAATAAGGAAGCTAAAGACACATTGAATCTTTTACTATACACTATTACATTATAATCATAATATTCATTGTGATCTGAACTGAATGAGTGAGAAGAATGTCTCAATGTATCTTAGAAGGAGATCAATCTAACTAATATGGGTAGTTGGAAATTTTCTTAAGACTAAATTGAGGAAAAAATTAAATTTAACGGAATCTAAAAATGTAAAATCCTCTGATGCATGAGATGGGTTTTTTGTGATTAAATATCACAAAAACAATTTTGATTCTTGATTGAAATGAATAAAGATGAGAAATTTTCTTGATGAAATATAAAGACTCAAGTAGCGTTAGTGTTCTACTTCAAAGGATATCTCAAGATGAAATTATGGGAAGGTCTACATGTTTTTTTACTACAATATCATATAAATCTTTGAAGAAATATTCTTATGAAGATTATTTTAATGAATTTTTGTATTTTGAGATAATGACAAAAAAATATAAAACTTGAGCCCATTTTATTTATCTATTAAAAATATATTCACTTGATCGAAAGAAAAATGAGGTGAAGTAAATATGATGAAGAATATATCATTTCTCTAAGGATAGATGTTGGAAAAGAAAAAGGGGATTTGAGAAGATTGTGAGAATCTATGTATGAAATTTTAATGAACACATATTTTAAAAGATTAAAATATATGGAAGTTTTATTATACTCCTATTAAAAATGAGTGTACCCTCTTACACTAAAATGGTTGAAGTAAAATAAGAAAAGATGAGATGTGGATAATAGTTTTAGTTGATGAATTTTAGTATCGAGGAGAAATAGTTATATGAAGGAAGAAAGAGAATAAAACACTTTTTATAAAATTGAGGAATATATGAAAATCCAAACCATTATCGAAGTCATACATATGATAGTTTTTAAAGAAGTGATTGAGAAGTAATCTAAGAGACTAAGTGACCTATTGAATAAAGAATAAGATTAGTGTACTAGAAACTACTTCTAATTAGATATAATAATGGATTAATAAGGGAATAAAATGAGTGTAATATGTAATATAAATTATTATTTAGTATAGTGTATTTACTTGAAATATATTAATTATTTATGTATTATTTTTTATACTCTCCCCATGTTACATGTTTTATGTTTTATTTTTGAAAATATCAAGTTGGGGAAGATGAGTGAGTTTATTTAAAATATTATTGGATTTATTATATAGGTGGAGATTTATTTTTATATATTGTTCCTAAAGTACTTATGGAATTCTAAAACTCTACTTTTGTGTTGAAAAATATCATTCTATGGATTCTATGACATTCCAATGCAAAACTGAGACCAAAATTAATGAATACATGAAATATAACAATTGTATTTACAGAGTGGGATATTGTGGAGCCTATGTGACTTAGGGTATGTAGTATGGTAATAATGTAAAGGTGTGAGTTCATTTTGAAGGCAATTTTTTATATTTGATTAGGAATTTTACATTTATAAGAACAAAATGAAACTCTTTGTTAGTGTGAGAACAACCATTGTACTATTTATTAGTTACCGTCGTGGAAGAATAAGATAAGAAGAAGTGGGGAAGAAAGAACATTCCATGTGGTTTTGTATAGTATATCACCATGATAATTAATTAAGTGATTCATATTCATTTTTATACTTTCCATGTAAGATAAATCTAGTGTTTTGTTATTTAATAGTTTGATATCTGGAAGACATATGAATATATTATAACGATATGTGAAGTTGTGGTACATGCGGAGACCAAGTTTCATATATTGTTCTTGAATAACCTGTGTTATTCACAGAATCTATGGTTTAGTAGAATGAGATACTTATATATTTTTGGTGGCATCACATTTCTGAACTCATATATATTTCAAATAAAAGTTAATTTTTTGAATATATATAGTGGGATTATATGGAATCTATGTGACAGAGGGTATCAATGAACAATATTGTGAAAATATGTGAGCTTAATATAATGTTGAGTTTTGGTATTCCAGTGAGAATCTAGAATTTAAAACATAGTGAGACTCTATGGAGTGTTAAAATAATTATTATAAGCACTTTAGATTATATTGATTTTGGGAATCCCCGATTTTGGTGAATAATTAACCATGTAAATCCATAGGTCTTTGAGAAAAACCTTGTAAAAATAACACGGGCTTGTGGCATTTCTTTAGATTCATTGCATATTCTTTGATTTCCAAGTAAAACTACAATAGATCCAAATTTCCTAGAAAAAAAATAGATTTATAACCAAAGATAATTAAATATTCAAAGAACATTAATAAATTGGAAAAAATTATGCAAGATCTAATTCACTCTCTCTCTCTGTTGTTTTTAAAATCCATAAAGGGAATTACAAGTGGTATTAGAGAGTATGTTCCATCCATTTGGATTTATATTGATTTCTTATCAAATTTAATAGGTTTTATGTTGTTGAAATATGAAATTAGTTTATAATAGTGTCAATAAGTTCCAAAAATAGATTAACCTTCTCCCACTCCCATTATAACATAATTGTAGGTCTCTAAAAAGACAAAAAAAGATAAATAAAGAGGTCCAAAAACTAAAAAATTATTTAGTGAAGGAATATTAAGAAACAATATTAGAATGTATTCATAATGGTAATTTGTTGATTTTTTGATCATTACTCCACAAATAAAGAATATTCAATCTCTAAAATATGTTATATTGAATTTAATAAACACCTCAAGCTTGTGGTTGAGGATTATTTAATGTATTTAACTATTGAATTAGTGACTTACATATTCATATTTATCAAGATACTTCATGATAAAAAAAATCAAAACTGGAAGTATAAGTTGATGCCCTAAAATAACCATTTGAAAAGAAGACGAGTGCCTATTATAATCTCCTAAATAATTTTAAAGAAAAATAAGAAACTACTTCACTTTTTATTTAAATAATTTTTAAAGTAATGAATAATTTCAATGAATTAATTTTTTTAAATAAATATTTTTAAATGGTTTTAAAGGAAGTTCCATTATTTGGATATATTTCCCAAAGTTACAACGAATTTCATGGATACTTGGGTATAAATAAAGGCAATATGGATAATGTATCCAGATACTTCATTATAAGAGAAAATGAAATATAATTAATATTAGGTTAAATATAAGATGATTTAGTGGGAATATAAGTTTAAATTAGAATATTGTGAGAATTATTCTCTTAATATGCAGTCTCTTGAGATGGAAGTGAATTTCAAAAATTATGAAACTATACAACCTAGAATATCTTGATATTATGAGAAGATAAATAATACCACAAAAATTTATAAGTGACTCTTAATTTATAGAACAATTAAAATTATTGGAATAAAATTTTGAGATCATGTGGATAATCGACCACTTAAGATCCCATGAAAAGCTATCACATAGTTCATTTGATCTTGAATGCACTAAATCTGTTTCGGTAAAAAAGGTAAAAAATAATTTTAAAACTATGTAGATTTGGGTGGGTAAAAAGTATGATACATCAACCAGAAATTCAAGGATATATGTAATAATTTCCATTTGGTGTTATCCCATAAAAATATCATGAAAGATTAGAGTTCTACCCCAAATACATTAAGTAAAAAATATAGAACAATTACATGCCTTAGTAAAACTAGTAGATTAATTAAAAGGTGTTGTTACCACTAGAGGTTTGGGAATAGGGAAACTAATTTCTAGAACAAAATTTTAGTATAAAAATTTGCTTGATTTCCTTAAGTCATTTGGAGTAGTGATTTTTCTAGAAGGAAAACTAATAGTTCAAAACAAACCACCCAGAATGTGATGAATCTTTCCATAAGAAATATACATTATATATTATAATTTTTTTGAAATGTGAAACATAAGTGGTCACTACTCTAATGAATGATGTTATAATCCTACTAGGAATCATTCATATACTAAATAGAATATAAATCCACAATATAATGTGAAGCATGAAAAGAAGGTAAGTGTTCCTACCAATAAATAAAAATCAATTAAGTATAGATTTGAAACATACAATATTAAGAAGACAGTGAATAAAAGTGGAAAGTAGATCAAATTAAGATAAAATATATGATTCTTATATAGTAAGATAGTTTATATCAAGGAAAACTAGATGATCTCTATGAATGTGAAACTTAGTGGAACCAAGGCAAAGTTATCAAGGGAGTCCATCTAAGAGGTAAATATCTAGATTAGACTACTTTTTTATTTTATTAATGAATAAGATAGAGGATGACTAAGAAGGGATGCCCAAAATATGAGAGTAAAGTGCTTGAAATGTGTATGAAGTAATTATATAATGTGTTCAATTGTATGATATGGTTTCCTAAAAAATAAGTGCTATTGAAAAAAAGGGAAACTCACACCTGAATCCATGAGCCAGGAAGGTTTTTTATGAATAATGATTCAAAAAATAAGAATAAGATATAATATATCCCATAGTTTTTTTACTAATTTCCTATAGTGATATACAAATTTAATTGTTTTTAAAACTCATAAAATATAACTAAAAAGGTAATAATTCGAAATCCTAAGTGTAGAACCCATAAAGATTATTTATATGACCTAAATTAATTAAAGTAATTTAAATTAATTTTTTAGTTGGAAGGATATAAAATGGAGAAAAATAATTTGGTATTAAAATAAAATTATGGATCATTATAAATTCAGTGAATTTCAGGTTCATGCACTAGGTATTCAATTGATTTTCAGTTCATTCATGTTTTTTATTATTGTTGGGTCATTAGGGATCCTTATTCTAGGTAAAATACAACAATCCTACAATTTTACCATTGGAATGGGCCAATATTATGTTTTATCATGGGATTATGTGAGAAAAAACCATATTTAAAAATAATCAAACTTTATTAAATAATTGTAATACACAAAGTAGAGAAATTAATTGATGCAATAAAATGAACTCCTTAGATTGAAAACAATGGTGGTGTAGTATGAAGAGAAGAATATTGGAATTGAGAAATAAAAATACAAAAAACCAAATTATAAAATGAAAATTTAAATAATATCTAACAAACCATCCTCCTATAATAATATCACATGAAATAGAAAGAACTATTTAGTCATGCTAAGAATGATGAGAATGAGAAGACATGGATACTTGAAGAAGAATGGCGGTGAATAACGATATCACTGTCTATTCTCTTATGTGGAACAAGAGTCTTGTAATTTAACATCCCAAGTAAGTAATGAATAATAGATATGTTTATCTATGTCTATTAATGAATTAGATAGTGTTTTAGAGGCTTAAAATGAATATAAATCCAATCTTAAGCATGGAATACACTAATATTTTTAAAAGATTGTTTTACTGGCTTTGTGATGGAAAACCATTTTTAAATCTATCTTTTGACAATTTTATAAGCTATGTTTGTCAAAATAAACTTATTCTTTATGATTGGGACATCAAAATTTACTTTGTGTGAATTTTTGGTATTTTCCTGACAATGTTCATTTTTTAAATGAATAGTGAAAAATACTGCATTTTACATCAAAATTGCTTTTTAATCTAGTTTATTTATATGATTAGATTATCTTTTTAATTGGTTTTAAATTGAAATTAGAATATATTTTTACCATTTAATCCTATAGTGGTCATTGTAATCAATTTCACTTTGAAATTGGACTTAAACTGGTGTCAATTGTTTGATACTTATTGTTTCATAAAAACACCCTATTTGTCATGATAGCGGGAAATAATCATTAAATTAATTAATTCAACATATATGTTTTGAATTTTTTAAAATAGACAACATTTTGGAATTCAGAATATCAATTATAGCTTAGGGTGAAGTTTTGGTATTTATCTGAAAAACTTCAATTTTTGATGAATAGTGAAACCACTAAGTGGTACTTAAAAAACTGATTTTTCGTTTAAATGAAACTTTGACACTTCTATGATTTGATTTCCAAAAATCTGACATACATGGTTGTCATTAAGAAGTAAAATGTGGTTCAATGAGATTAAAATAATTTTTTGGCGAATAGTAACTTTTATGTTTTAATCACGATTAGAGGTAATTAGTGTAGTTTAAGGTAAAAATAATGTTTTAATAATATGAGATGAGCTTGAAACATGTCCTACCCTAATTGTATGTGTCATGGCAGAACAAGAAAATCCATGGGTCAACTTGGGTACCCCATGGAGGCACTTTGGTTGGGAAATGAGATAAATAACTTTTTATTTAATGTAAAAGTAAAAATGACACAAACATGAAATGTTTTACTAAAACAATTTTTACATGGGGTTATACAAGTAATATTTTTGACTATAAATATTCATTAGAAATATAAAAATAGTTCCTACATCATAGTATTTTTTTTATAATTTTGAGACTTAAATTAAATTAAATTATTTATGACATCATGATGATGCAGCGATTACCTCATTAATAAAGGATTTAAATAAAATGAAAAGATAATGTAAAATATATGACCTAAACATGTCCATAGCCTATTGGATGGGAGGATTTAGAACCCTTATCACCATACCCTATAATTATATCAATTTGGGAACTTTTAAATCCGAAACTCATTTTAAAATAAAGTAACATTTCTTTACTTTCCAAGAGTGCCCCTCCTCTCCTCTTATAAAAGGCCCCCACCTCTACCTCCTTACCCACACTTACAAAGCCTTTGGCTCGGCCAACCCCTGCCCATTTTGTCTATCCACTTCCCTCTATTACTCCTTGAAGCCTCACTTTGGGCAGAAGTCTTCCCAAGGAAGCCTTTGAGCTCAAACCAAAAGGAGTTACCCGATTTTAAGGTAATGTCTTCACTTGGGTCCTTTTGTTTTATTTTGCTTCTCCAACCCCCTAAACTCTTTTTATTAATTTATTTTTTTAACAACACCATTATATACCATATACTAGGATGTTTTTATAAGAAGTATTCGAGCTAAACTTACACACACACCTATATCTAATGGTTAAAGAACATACTGTTTCCGTGGATGGCGAATTTCTGCCTCCCGAAACGATGATTGTTCAACATTATTTTAACACCTTCAAAGGTGGCCATTAAGATGACACTATACTTATATAGGATATATAATATGTTTATGTTTTCCTTAAGCTTTTCTATTTTTCATTTTGGGCATACCTTTATGGTTTCCATTATGGGTAAACGCGATATCTTCATTTAAGGAAGTGCAGACTACCGCCCCCTCAAAGTAATTTGATTTGTTAAATACCATATGTGGGATGTATAAAGGATGGAGTTATGATATTATATATGATATTACACTGAAATTATAATATTCTTTTATATAATTATTATTCCATTCTATAAAATATGAAATAGAAATGAAAGTAGCGTTCATGCGTACGTACGGCTTACCGTCTCCATGAACGGTGCATTTCATTTATTACCTCTAAATGATTATGTAATATTATAAATGCATGTATATACTGGATATATATGATATATATGATATATACATCATGATTATAATTATTTATATAATGTATACATGAACAACTTGTAATTATAAAGGGTTTATTTTTGACTCAAGTACCAATGATCGTTAAAACAACTGTTATTAACTTAAATAATTACATAGTGTTTATGACATGGCAATAAGTGATATAAAAGGAATAATGAACTTGAAAAAGGTACTTAAACAAAGTATAAATTAACTCAAGTTTATTATTCAGGAGATTAAAGAACGACCGAGTCAAGTCGGACCCGAGGTATGGGACTTTGTCTCAATCTCCTTTCATTGAGGCATATTTTGTTTTATACACAACCTTCTTTTATACGGTGTATAAACCCCTTTGACTTTTACATTTATCTAAAAGGAATCTTTTTTTATATGAATCATTTTACTAAATGACAAAAGGGAATGTTTTTGGCGTACTTATGCGGCGACAACGACTTCTCCGCCGCCGTGACCATTATTTGAGTTTCCGATTGCTCTACAAGCCATACCTTTTTTTAATGAAAAATAAATACAGTGTTTTAATTTTCTTTTATTTTGGTATTGAAAATGGTTTTCATAATGTTTTTATATCAATGTGTTGTATTGATATCTTGTGATTGAAAATTATAAATTTTATGTTTCCTTTATGCATGTTTTATGTGATACGATTATGTTATGGTTCTTGGGCATTATTATGAAGACAGGTGGTTCCGTGAAAAAAAATATGGGTGAGTGAGCCCGATATAGCTCTCCAATGCATTGGGTAACACGAAGGAGTGAAATGTTAAGGTTTCTCCGAAGAGATTTAGGGAATATACTGTGATGGGTATTCCAAACGTAACCAAGAGGGTTACTCCCTACGTAAGAATGTTATGAATGACTCAAGTTACCTTTATGTCTTATGATTTCGATGATTTATTCATGATTTGATGAGGTATGTTAAAGTTCTTATGTTTTATGAGTAAATTATGATTTCATTGATTCTTATGTATACATGTACTCATGTTTCCTTTCCATATTTTTATATCCCTTACTGAGCTTTTTCTGCTCATCCCAAGTTTTTTTTGAAATGTTTTTCACAGGTCAAGGGAAAGTTACATGATATGATGATAGTGTCAAGGAAGTGTCAAGAAATAATCCATGTTTTATTTTAAATATGTTCCGTTGATGGGAAAAAATGAATACAATCTTTATGTAACAACATTGTTTAAATGTGGAATGTAATGAAAGTTTTATGATCTAATTATCTAAAACTATAAATCCGAAAAGATCCTCAATGTGTAATCTTGTAATAACTCAAGATTAAGTAAGGTTTAAGGCTGGGGCCTTATAGTTGGTATCAAAGGTCGGTTTAGATAACTTTAGGAGTTATAATTCTATTAAATGATCATCCAAAAATATTTTTTTTACGGTCAAATTAAAATGATATATCATTTGAATATTACCATGTTGCTTAATCTAATACATATTTCTTAAGAATGGTTTTTCATAGAGGAAACATAACAGCTTTTCTGGGAAGGCATACAGAGGGAAATAACCTTCCAAATCAGCATCCTGAGATGGTCAGAATTGGAATTGAACAGTTTGTTGCAGTAATGGTGCAGTTGACTCAAGCAATAAATGGTGGTGGTATCCATGCACAAGATCAGCCAGATCAACCGTTGAGGAACATGTCAGTGGTGGAAAATTTCATGAGGCAACATCCCCCATCATTCAGAGGATCATCTGACCCTGTGTTAGCTGAAGGGTGGATTAATGCACTGGAGAAGATTTTCAATGTCATGGGGTGTTCAGACAATCAAAAGTTTATTCTTTCTATTTACCGTTTGGAGGGTGAAGCAGATCAGTGGTGGTCGATGGTTAAAAATATCAGGGATGCCGATGAGATTGATGCTCTTGACTGGGATGAATTCAAAGGTATGTTTCTTGAGAAGTATTTTCCTAAGGCTGTTCGACTTAGGATGGAAAATCAATTCTTGGAATTGAGGCAAGAGGAAGACTCAGTGGCTGCCTATGAAGAAAGGTTCACTCGATTGGAAAGGTATGCTCCAAATTTTATCCGAGACCTTGATAGTAAAATCAATCATTTTTACTCAGGAATAAAGCCAAAATATCGAAGGGAATTAGCTTCTCATGAGTTTAAAAGTTATGAAAAGCTTGTTCGATGTGCTGAGAAGGTAGAAATGAAGTTTTCCGATGATCAAGTGTTCTATAACAACCAACAGAAGAAGAGACCGAGGTGGCAGGGGAAAGGGAAGAATTCCTCAAAAAAGTATGATGGTATGAAATCTAAGTTTTCAGTTTGTGATAAATGTGGGAAAAGGCATGCTGGGGAATGTATTCTGAATTATGGAAAGTGCTTCCGATGTGGTAAGATGGGACATAAGGCTCGTGATTGCACTGAAAAAGAGCAGGGTGATGGTAAGACCAAATTTGATTTACAGTTAGTGAAATGTTTTAAGTGCAATGAGATGGGTCACTATGCAAATGAGTGTCCGACAAAGAGCTTGAGTGACGGGAAGCAGTTAGAATACAAGCAGAAAGGGGTGGTGAAATCCTTTTCAACTACTTCAGCAGATGTCGGGCCATCAAATGAAGTTGTATTAGGTACTTTGTTTTTTTTTTCAGATTATGCCAGTGTGTTTTTTGATTCGGGGTCTACACATTCTTTCATCTCTGAAACCTTTTCTAGTAAAATGGGAATACCGTCTCATGAAATGAATCCTGAACTTGTGGTAAAAATACCTGGGGGAAATGTTGAGGAAAAAAGAATTTATAAGAATCTTCCTACCCTTATCCGTGGAAAGAACCTACTTGAGAACCTTATTGTTTTACCTCTAGTAGAGTTTGATGTTATCCTAGGTATGGATTGGCTCTCTATTTACCATGCTAAGATTGACTGTAGAGCTAATGAAGTTTCTTTTCAGAAAGACTTTTAGTTTGTGTACAAGAATGAACCCCTACTATTGATAACATATCAAGAGGCCGAGATACTTGTAAAAGATGGAAATGAATGTTACCATGAACATATTGTTGAAAACAAGGGAACTGTTCAGATTAATGATGTGCCAGTGGTAAATGAGTATCCTGATTTTTTTCTTGATGAGTTGCCTAGAATAATACCAGATCGGGAAGTTGAATTTACTATTGACTTAGTTCTTAATGCTAAGCCAATTTTGAAACCCCCTTATCGAATGGCTCAAATTGAACTTTTAGAGTTGAAGGAGCAATTACAAGATTTATTAGAGAAAGGTTTCATTCGACCTAGCACATCACCATGGGGTGATCCTGTTTTATTTATTAAAAATAAAGATGGTTCTATGAGAATTTTCATTGGTTATAGAGCCTTGAATAACATCACTGTTATGAACAAATATCCTTTGCCTCATATCGATGATTTGTTTGATCAGCTCCAGGGAGCTCAGTTTTTTTCAAAGATTGACCTGAGATCGGGGTACCATCAGCTGAAGGTAAAGGAAGAAGACATTCCGAAGACTGTGTTTCGTACAAGATATGGCCATTTTGAATTGGTATTAATGCCTTTTGGGCTAACCAATTCACCTGCTGCATTCATGGACTTAATGAATAGAATTTTCCATGAGTTCTTGGATAAGTTTATGGTGATTTTCATTGATGATATTTTAGTGTTTTCTAAAAGTAAAGAGGATAATGAAAGACATTTAAGGGTTATTTTTCAAACCTTAAAAGAAAATAAATTTTATGGGAAATTCAGCAAGTGCGAGTTTTGGTTGCAACAAATTTCTTTCCTTGGTCACTTTGTTTCTAAAGATGGGATAACTATTGATCCTGCAAAAACAAAGGTTGTTGAAGAATGGCGAAGACCCACAAATGTAACTGAGATTCGTAGCTTCCTTGGTTTGGAAGGCTATTACAGAAGGTTTGTTAGAAAATTTTCATGGTTATCTAGTCCAATGACTAAGCTAACTCGGAAGGGTGTTAAATTTATCTTGACAAAAGAATGCGATGATTGTTTTCAGGAGTTGAAAAGAAGATTGGTGAATGCTCCAATTTTGGCACTGCCTTCCAGGAATGGTGAGTTTTTTATATACAATGATGCTTTATTGAAAGGAATTGGTTGCGTCCTAATGCAGAATGATCAGGTAATTGATTATGCTTCACGACAGTTGAAAACTCATGAGGTAAATTACCCTACACATGATTTGGAATTAGCTGCTGTTGTTTTCAATTTAAAAATTTGGAGGCATCATTTGTATGGAGTAATGTGTGAAATATACACTGATCACAAAATTTTAAAGTATATATTCACTCAGAAAGAGTTAAACATGATACAAATGGGATGTATGGAATTAATCAAGGATTATGATTGTACAATTCATTACCATCCGGGAAAAACAAATAAAGTGGTTGATGCTTTGAGTCGAAAAAGTAAATCTTCATTAACAATGTTGTGTTTGGAATGTGATCCTTTGGTTAAGGATTTGATGAACTTTGGCATAGAAGTTGTTGGAGCAGGAAGTTCTTATGTTATGTTTCAGGTATCAGTGAGATCATCTCTATCAGACAGAATCAAGAAAGCACAGAAGCAAGACAGTGAGTTGCAGAAAAAGGTAGAGCTGGTTCAGAAGGGTAAGTTGCCTGAATTCAACATTGATAATGATTGTGTTTTGAGATTTGGGAAGAGATTGTGTGTGCCTTGTGATTCATAGTTAAAGAGAGAGTTGTTATGTGAAGCTCATAGTTCTCCATTTTCAGTTCATCCTGGCAGTACTAAGATGTACAAAGATCTGCGGGAGTATTACTGGTGGGATGGAATGAAAAGAGATATTGATGATTTTACTGTGAAGTGTTTGAATTTTCAACAGGTTAAAGTAGAGTGGCAGTTATCGAAATGGATGCTTCAACCTTTACCAGTGCCAGAGTGGAAATGGGAGAATATATCCATTGACTTCGTTGTGGGATTGCCGAAGACCCCTCGAGGTAATAATGCAATCTGGGTTATTATTGATCGCTTGACCAAGTCTGCTCATTTCCTTGCTATACGAGATACTTTCTCTCTAGATCAACTTTATCATTTGTATCTTAAAGAGATAGTCAGGTTATATGGAGTTCCTCTCTCCATTGTATCCGATTGTGATCCCAGGTTTACTTCTAACTTTTGGAAGGGCCTTCAGAAGTCGTTGGGTACTGAATTCAATTTTAGTACAACATTTCATCCTCAATCAGATGGGCAGTCAGAACGAACAATTCAGACATTGAAGGATATGCTACGTTCTTTCTCTATGTATTATTAGGGAAGTTGGGACCAATATCTTTCTTTGGTTGAATTTTCATATAATAAGAGTTTTCATTCTAGTATACAGATGGCACCATTTCAGGAATTATATGGGAAGCGGTGTTGAACTCCAGCTTTTTGGGATGAAGTGGGTGAAAGAAAGCTGATGGGACCAGAATTGGTAGAAGAGTTGGCAGAAAAAGTTCAGCTGATACAGAAACACATGAGAACATCTCAGAGCAGGCAGAAGAGTTATGCGGATAACCGGAGGAAGGATCTCTCTTTTGAGGTAGATGATAATGTTTTTCTCAAAGTCTCACCATGGAAAAGTGTGATGCGATTTGGTAAGAAAGGAAAGCTGAGTCCAAGGTTCATTGGACCATATGAAATTCTAGAGAGAGTTGGATCAGTTGCTTACCGAGTGGCTTTACCTCAGAGTTTATCTCAGGTACACAATGTTTTTCATGTTTCGATGTTAAGGAAGTATATTCCAGATCCATCTCATGTTTTGAGTCTAGAGGTAGTTCATCTGGAAGAGAACCTATCTTATGAGGAACAACCAGTCCATATTCTTGACCACAGGGAGCAAGTGTTACGGAATAAGGTGATTAATCAGGTAAAGGTTTTGTGAAAAAACCACATGTTGGAAGAGGCAACATGGGAATCTGAGAATGCAATGAGGGATAAGTACCCCCATTTATTCGATGAGTAAATAAATTGCGGGGATGCAATTTTATAAAGGGGGGAAGGATGTAACATCCCAAGTAAGTAATGAATAATATATATTTTTATCTATGTCTATTAATTAATTAGATAGTGTTTTAGAGGCTTAAAATGAAAATAAATCCAATCTTATGCATGGAATACACTAATATTTTTAAAAGATTGTTTTACTGCCTTTTTGATGGAAAACCATTTTTAAATCTATCTTTTGACAATTTTATAAGCTATGTTTGTCAAAATAAACTTATTCTTTATTATTGGGACATAAAAATTTACTTTGTGTGAATTTTTGGTATATTTCTGACAATGTTCATTTTTAAATGAATAGTGAAAAATACTGCATTTTACATCAAAACTGCTTTTTAATCTAATTTATTTATATGATTATATTATATTTTTAATTGGTTTTAAAGTGAAATTAAAATATATTTTTACCATTTAATCCAATAGTGGTCATTGGAATCAATTTCACTTTTAAATTGGACTTAAACTGGTGTTAATCTTTTGATACTTATTGTTTCATAAAAACACGCTATTTGTCATGACAACAAGAATTAATTATTAAATTAATTAATGCAACTTATATGTTTTAAATTTTGTATAATATACATCATTTTTGAATTTAGAATATCAAATATAGCTTAGGGTGAAGTTTTGGTATTTTTCTGAAAAACTTCAATTTTCGATGAATAGTGAAACCACTAAGTGGTACTTAAAAAACTAATTTTTCGTTTAAATGAAACTTTTCCACTTCTGTGATTTTATTTTCAAAAATCTAACATACATGGTTTTCATTAAGAAGTAAAATGTGGTTCAATGAGATTAAAATAATTTTTTGGTGAATAGTAACTTTTATGTTTTTAATCGTGATTAGAGGTAATTAGTGTAGTTTAAGGTAAAAATAATGTTTTAATAATATGATATGAGATTGAAACATGTCCTACCCTCATTGGATGTGTCATGGTCGACCAAAAAAATCCATGGGTAAACTTGGGGACCCCATGGAGCCACTTTGGTTGGAAAATGACATAAATAACTTTTTATTTAATGTAAAAGTAAAAATGACACAAACATGAGATGTTTTACTAAAACAATTTTTACATGGGGTTATACAAGGAATATTTTTGTCTATAAATATTCATTAGAAAGATAAAAATATTTCCTACGTCATAGTATTTTTTTTATAATTTTTATACTTAAAAGAAATTAAATTATTTATGACATCATGATGATGCAACGATTACCTCATTAATAAAGGATTTAAATAAAATAAAAAGATAATGTATACTCTATGACCTACACATGTCCAAAGTCTATTAGATGGGTGTATTTCGAACCATTATCACCATAAACTAGAATTATATCAATGTGGGACCTTTTGAATCCGAAACTCATTTTAAAATAAAGTAACATTTCTTTACTTTCCAAGAGTACCCCTCCTCTCCTCTTATAAAAGGCCCCCACCTCTACCTCCTTACCCACACTTACAAAGCCTTTGGATCAGCCAAACCCTGCCCATTTTGTCTCTCCACTTACCTCTCTTACTCCTTGAAGCCTCACTTTGGGCAGAAGGCTTCCCATGGAAGCCTTTGAGCTCAAACCAAAGGGAGTTACCCGATTTTAAGGTAATGTCTTCACTTGAGTCCTTTTGTTTTATTTTGCTTCTCCAACCCCCTAAACTCTTTTTATTCATTTATTTTTTTAACAAAAGCAGTATATTACATATACTAGGATGTTTTTATAAGAAGGATTTGAGATACACTTACACACACCTACATCTAATGGTTAAAGAACATACTATTTCTGTAGATGGTGAATTTCTGCCTCCGGAAACGATGATTGCTCAACATTATTTTAACACCTTCAAAGGTGTCCATTAAGATGAAACTATATTTATATATGATATATAATATTTTTATGATTTCGTTAATATTATTTATTTTTAATTTTGGGCATACTTTTATGGTTTCCATTATGGGTAAACGCGATATCTTCATTTAAGGAAGTGCGGACTACCACCCCCTCAAAGTGATTTGATTCGTTAAATACCATATGTGGGACGTATAAAGGATGGAGTTATGATATTATATATGATATTGCAATGGAATTATAATATACCTTTATATCATTATGATTCAATTCTATAAAATACGAAATATAAATGAATGTAGCGTTCATGCGTACGTACGACTTACCGTCTCCATGAACGGTGCATTTCATTTCTTACCTCTAAATGATTATGTAATATTATAAATGAATGTATATACTATATATATATGATATATATGATATATACATCATGATTATAATTCTGGATATAATAGATACATGAACAACTTGTAATTATAAAGGGTTTATTTTTGACTCAAGTACCAATGATCGTTAAAATGACCGTTATTAACTTAAATAATTACATAGTGTTCATGACATGAAAATAAGTGATATAAAAGTAATAATGAACTTGAAAAAGGTTCTTAAAATAGTAAAAATTAACTCATGTTTATTATTCAGGAGATTAAAGAACGACCGAGTCAAGTCGGACCCGAGGTATGGGACTTTGTCTGAATCTCCTTTCACTGAGGCATATTTTGTTTTATACACAACCTTATTTTATACGGTGTATAAACCCCTTTGACTTTTACATTTATCCAAAAGGAATAATTTTTTTATACGAAGTGTTTTACTAAACGAAAAAAGGGAATGTTTTTGTCATACGTATGCGGCGACAACGACTTCTCCACCGCCGTGACCATTATTTCAGTTTTGGCTTCCTCTACAAGCCGTACCTTTTTTTAAAGAAAAATAAATACCATGTTTTACTTTTCTTTTATTTTGGTATTGAAAATGATTTTCATAATGTTTTTATATCAATGTGTTGTATTGATATCTTGTGATTGAAAATTGGAAATGTTATGTTTCCTTTATGCATGTTTTATGTGATATGATTATGTTATGGTTCTTGGGCATTATTATGAAGATGGGTGGTTCCGTGAAAAAAACTATGGGCGGGTGAGCCCGATATAGCTCTCCAATGCATTGGGTAACGTGAAGGAGTAAAATGTTAAGGTTTCTCCAAAGATATTTAGGGAATATACTGTGATGGGTATTCCAAACGTAACCAAGAGGGTTACTCCCTACGTAAGAATGTTATGAATGCCTCAAGTTACCTTTATGTCTTATGATTTCCATGATTTATTCATGATTTGATGAGGTATGTTAAAGTGCTTATGTTTTATGAGTAAAGTATGATTTCATTGATTCTTATGTATACATGTACTCATGTTTCCTTTCCATATTTTTATATCCCTTACTGAGCTTTTTATGCTCATCCCAAGTTTTTTTTGAAATGTTTTTCACAGGTCAAGGGAAAGGTACCTGATATGATGATAGTGTCAAGGAAGTGTCAAGAATAAATCCATGTTTTATTTTAAATATGTTTCATTTATGGAAAAAAATTAATACTATCTTTATGTAACCATATTGTTTAAATATGGAATGTAATGCAAGTTTTATGATCTAATTCTCTAAAACTCTAAAACTGAAAAGATCCTCAATGTGTAAT
Source organism: Viscum album (assembly GCA_963277665.1). Classification (NCBI taxonomy): domain Eukaryota; kingdom Viridiplantae; phylum Streptophyta; class Magnoliopsida; order Santalales; family Viscaceae; genus Viscum; species Viscum album. The sequence goes on from OY728165.1 coordinate 941,683,950, forward strand.
CTTGTAATAACTCAAGATTAAGTAAGGTTTAAGGCTGGGGCCTTATATGGAAGGTGTTGTTTATTTATATTAGTTATTTTTGGATGATATATTGTTCACTTTTATGTGTGAATGGATGGTCCTATATAGTGAAAACCCCATATTTGTTCCAAAAGATTCATTGTTTTTGGCAGGTTCACATCCTGAACACTGTTCACTTCATGTATGATGCAGTTGAAATTAATTCTTCAAATATGCCTATCATGATAATCTCATGATGTGTCTGGGTTACACTTTCAAAATGGATTTGAATTTAAAAATATTAGGCTAACCATGATTTTTAACTCATGATATTCAACTCTTTTTGATCATTTTCTAAATATTTATTAGACCCTTACAAAAATCACCAACCAAATTGAACAATCAAAATATTTTCTAGAATATAAATTATATTAAAAATATCAATATACTAAAATACTCTAAAATTTATTCATGAAATACATGTATCAATAGATCATGATACTAATTATCTATTAATTTTTAGCCATACCTGCTTGTTGTGACTAGGAGAATGGAGTAGGTTGAAAAGAATCAATCGACACTATTTCCTAGAGAAATGAAGGTTACTCAAACTATACAGATATTTTAAGAAGGGAATAACCCTATGATGAAAAAAAGTAAATAGGTTTGTAAATATAATAAGAGAGCTTTCCTGAAGATTTCTCAACATACCATAATATCCATGAATAATGTTAATTCCTTGAGAAGAAAGTCTCAACTCCACTACTCTAACTGAGAATCTAAAGGTGACCCACCTTTTCTCCAAGACTAGTGTGAGTGTTTTTCAAATATGGGAATTGATACAGTATATGTTTATTGATAATCCCTTGATATAGAGGTTCCAAAATGGTGAATCTATCAAATATTTATTAACTATTACTGAATTTCAAATTTTGGATTGTCCCTTAAAAATAGAAGTATTATGTAGGATTTTCACACCCTTACCTATGTTTTTCTATTTTTTGAATATAATCATTAAGGTTGAGTGAATATCTAATAAAATAGGAAATAGATTTCTCTCACTTAAATTATTTTTATAAGATTTTTTATTTAATATTTCGGTTTATAAAATATATTAATTATTAATTTTAAAATAAGTGAGGAACACATGACATATCACATTGTGATTTGTGTATATACAGCTTTGTTGTCTAATATTTCCACTCTATTTTTATAAAAAGTGTTACACCATGTTAATTTATATTTAATGGGTTGATGCCTCATTGATATAGAAAATGTGATATCACCCTTTACACTAATGGATATTGTGTGAATCTATCATTAAAAGGGAGAAAAGAAAGAGTTAAAATATTTGGATGTTGATGAGTTTCTTAAAATTACTAGTTTTAGTTTCTTAAGAGAAAACCATACCTAGGATGCTCGGTGATAAATGAATGGGAAGAATAAAATTATCAAAATTTTCCTAATATTTAATTAAGGGGTAGAGTAACTTTTCCCTTTTCATATATTTTCAGAGAGGGAAAGAAGACATATTGAAATTCACTTATACTTAAAGAAGACTATCTGTGTTGACAACAAAAAAAAGTGATAAATTAAAATAACCAAAATTATTTTCTGGCATTTATTTTAAATAAGTGTTAATAATAATCTTAATATTTGTTTTTATATGATGAATGGAACTATCCATTGTATGTAAAGAAGTTTCTATTGAATACGAAGCTAGAAGAATTAAAAAGGAATATGATATTAATATATGATTATATAAGTGATATCCAAAGAGATAAGAGATAGGTTATGAATATGTATAATCCTTGTCTAAAAAAGTTTGAGTATAATTATAGAAGATATGAATTATTTTTCTATTGAAACTATTCTGGGTAAATTTTTTATTTTTGAATGGAAGGATTTAAAATGATCAAAATTTATGGAGAAAAACTAGCATGAAGATAGAGAATCCATCCTTGAAATATCAAGTATAAAGAGTTCTGATTATAATGTTTTATATCTCTTAGATAATGATTCATAAATGTTTAGATGATGTTAGAGTTTAAAAGGAAGAGTATTTCATTAAAATACATTATTTTTAGTATTAATTATACTGTGAGACTTTGGAACCAGAATTAATGGAATTTATAATAATTTTGAGAATTACAATAATTATTTAGAGGTGTTTTTATGTGATTTACATATATAAATAAGTACATGAGATTATTTTATGAGTATCAGAGTTGATTTATAGATAATATAGAATTAATGTTCTAAATATATAATTTTTAAAGGTGGATAACAAAATTATCCAATTACAATAACTATTTAAGAAGATTGAGCTACATAAGTAGCCTATAGGATACATGAGTATGCATAAATTTCTCAAAATAAAAAGTCCTATGGAAAGTAATATTTGAGAATCTTGTATGATATTTCATCCACACACATGGAATTGTACTTGGAAATTTATCTATGAAAGATTGAATTCCCCAACCCATATGATATTTTTAGGATGTGTAAATGATTGGTCAACACATATGGTATTTGAGTACCACATAAGTAAATTCATCTATGGGGACGAAAAATTTTCTTCTTTCATAATAATATAATATTCTGCATTATGGAAAAGGGTGACTTTGTAATATATTTGACACGTTGTATGATGCTTTTTAATTATAATTTATGAAATTATATCACATGGAATGATAAGTATTCTAGAGTTAATATCTGAATAGGAAAATGAGTTCTAAATTTTCTTTAGCTAGTCCTATGTGTTCAAAATATCAATGGTCCATATTTAAATCCTATTTTTGTATGATATTTCTTTAATTTTTTATTTTTTGATCATAACTTCTCTCATGCATATTTAAAATTATCATTTGGTTAAAATATTCAGATTTATATATTATTTAATCGCATCTAAAATATTATTACATTAATTATAATGTTTAATTATTTTTTTATAAATTTTTTAATTGGGTAATTTATTTACATGTTTTTATTTTTTATATTATAAATCATATAAATAAATGTCAATATATTCATTTTTTTGAAATATATCCAAAATAGTTTTTATATATACATATCATTATATATATATATATTAAATATATGCATATTTTATTTCTCTGTCTTCTTAATTATTGTACCCAACTTTTTCACACCATGTCCTTTTCTTCACACTTCTCTTTAACAATAGATCCACTATAAGATCTATTACATTAGATCTTCACTATCACATCCTATTCATGCAGGGTTATCTAGTGTATCAAAACTTATACATGACCATGTATTCATTAATGGAATATCCTCTTTGAGTAGTGGCTCATTTACCTCTACCATGGGAGAAATCATAATATTCAATATGTTCATAATTTTTTCTTCTATAACAGAAAAACACAATGGTTTTTAGAATTAAAATAGCTCAAACCACTCATAATGAATATAGTTTACCCAAATATTTTTTGAATGAATATATTAATACTACTTCATTTGTTTTGAATATAGTTCATGTTGGAACATTATTAAAGAAAACCCCTTATGAATTATTTAATTGTTGAAATTTTTTTTTGGTTATTTTAATGTTTTCAGTTGAAAAGATTTTATATTTATCAAAAAATATAATTTATGTAATTTTTATTCTAAAAGTGTTAATGATATTTTTCATTGTTATTATTCTCATATTTAATATTATAGAGTTTATAATAAGCACACAATGATAGTTGAATATTATTTTCACATAATGTTTGATGAATCTTTTTATGTTTAGAGATACATTTTTGAAATCACTGATGTTGATTTTTGGTATATAATTTATGGGGAAGAAAATACACTATATAATGTCTTTGGTGTGGGGGATAGGAAATAATCTAAATATTATCCTAGATCATGGAGGATTCAAGAAGATTGTACTATTGACAATGTTATTGGTAATGTTGGTTTGGGTATGAAAACAAGAAGACCAATTTTAAATTTCATTGTAACTCTACTTCTATTTCCAATCATTCTTTAAAAAATGTTACTAATTATTTAAATGATTCTAAATATATTGTTTCTATGGAAGTTATGATTTTTTATATTGTAAGAAATAATGTTTGGTATTGAGAATAATTTATAGAGAATATGTAGGTAATTGGAACTAAATGAATGTTTAAAAACATCTTGGATGAATCTGGAACGATTGTCAAAAATAAAGATGGAATTGTTTCCCAAGGATACCCTTAATAAGAATGTATAAACGTTTAAGATTAATTTGAACTTAATTCCTGGTTATAGGCTATTATAATATTTTTATCTTTTTCTTGTTTTCATGGTTTTAAATTTTACCATATTGATGTTAATTTTTTTTCTTAAATGGTTTTATAAAAAAAGAAGTATATGATTCTCAAATCCCTAGTTGTGAAAAGGAATATTTTCTTAAATCATTATTTTAAATTTTATAGAGCTTTTTATAGTCTCAAATGATAATCTCATTCTTGGAATGAAAGGATTTATTTGTTTTTATTGAATAATGTTTCTCAGAAATTTATTGTTCATTCTAAACTTTTTATAAATAATTTCTAATGATATTCTAATTTGGAAAATTTATGTTTATTTTATAGTTTTTGGTTCTTCTAGTGAATTTATTTGTTATTATTTACCTCCTTTGATTTCATATGAGATTCACATGATCTTAATGTCAGAGGTAATGGCTTTATAAGGAATTCATATTTCTAAATAGAAAGATTAGATCTTTCTTAATCAATCTAATTATGCTAGAGAGTTAGTTAAAATGATTGGTCTTGATTCCTGTAAGTCCAAAAATATTATATGAGAACTAGTTGTAAATTAGATGGAGATAAATTTCTTAAACCTATTGATATTAATGATTATTGTGGAATGATTTGTGGTTGTTTATATAACTACATCTAGAACCAATATCTTGTTTACTGTTTATTTATGTTCAAGATTTCAAAAAGAGCCTAAGGGGGATCCTATTAAAGTTGTGAATAAAATAAAAAGATATGTTAAAAGAAATATTCAATACTATTTGTTTAATTAAAAATATAATAGTTTTGATTTAATATAATATTATAACTCTAATTTTCTAGGATGTATAATTGGTAACAAAACCACACCAGGTATGTGTCATTTTATTGGAAATTTTTTTATTTCTTGGTCTTGTAATAAGAAAATATCTATTTCCCTATCTATTTAAGAAGTTTAGTATATCTATGTTACTCATAATTGTGCTAATAATTTATGGATTAAGAAAACATCATGTTATTTTTCATTTATTTTGTTACATTTCCTATTTATTGTGATACAACATCTATACTTTCTATTTGTAATCATCCTTTTCAAAAATTATAGAACAAATCAAATCAATCTTATATTTCATTTTATTATTTACCATTTGAATAAAAGTGATATTATTTTGGAATTTATCCATATTGGGAATCATCTTAAATACATAATTACTATGACTTAAGATTTTTATTAGTTATAAAAAATCAAATTTGAGTTTGTCATGTTGGAAGCATAATTGTTTTATCTTAAAAAATGCATTGGGGGGTTTTATGTTTTTTATATCCACATAAATAGATTTAATTTTTTCTCTAATGTTTTTATCTACTTTAAATAAAAAATAATGGTTGATTTATTATTCTTATCATATTTTTTAGATATTTATTTTTTTTTTATTTTTAGAAGTGGGGAATATTTGGTTTTACATATTTTATTTTTTAATTAAACAAAAAGGGGGAGAATATTTGTGATTTTTTTGAATTTATTTTTATTCTGTTTGATTAAAAATTCTCTGATTCAAGTTAATTATTTTTACACTTTTGAAATATAAAATTTTTTATATTGTTTTAATCACATACACTAACTAATTACATTGATCGTAATGTTTAATAATTTTTTATATCTTTTTTACTTGAGTAATTCATTTACATGTGTTAAGTGTTTTAATCATTTAAATCATTTAAATAAAATTTCATATATTTATTTTTTTAATATATCAAATATGTTTATATATATAATAAATACATTTATATTTTATTTCCTGTTATTCTTAATTATCACATAGTGTATTCAACAAACCATCTCATTTGCTTCATGATTATCATAAGAAATAGCTCCCCTATTAGCCTCAGTTCCTCACATATTCGTGATCATTTTATATTCATTACATGGTTATCAAATACTTCAGCACCCCCATGCAACCATGGATCCATGAATGGAATCTCATCCTTAGGTATATGGTTATCTCCCAATGATGTGGGTGGAATCCCATTCTTCATACAATGGTAGAATGACTGGGGATCGACCATAAATCACTTTTCCCTCTAGATAGATGGTAATACTACTCCACTTTGATGAAATAACTATCACTAATCATTCACCATAGTATCAATGAGTCATCTTGTGATAGAACCACCTTATACATGCACCTGAAGCATGCGCCTCAGGCTCAATGGTAGTTTCTATGACCAGTTCTAGGGGGTGATTCCATCACTATATCAATAATAATCATAGGGACAATGATATCATCCTTCGATGGTATAAACATGAGTTTATCTTCACACTAGTAGCTCAGTACTTTATCTATGTAACAGTAGTTTTAGAATTACTGTGAAAAACAATGGTAGCATCTTTCGGTGAAATCACCACTCTACATCGAGGGAATCACCATCACCCTTCATTAATCACAAATTACACCTTTCAATGTGAAACTATATTTAACTTGATATGGTAACAATTATTATCTTATGATAACTATACGTCATGAATAATGGTTAAATCTTTCACAATTAGTGGTGTATGGATTTGAAATGGTAGAGGTAGGTTATTATTGCTGCCACTAGTTCAAATTTTTTAATAATTCATGTTCATTTTTTCCTACCATTATTTAAAAACTACAAGTTTCCAACCACATACTATGAATTTGTTCTTACTAAATAATTTTTATTCAAATTATACTTTCATACTTCATTATTATTATTCTTTTTTTACTATTTTAAATAAAATTTACATTATATACAATATTGTTCCATAACTAAAATAAATCATTTATAAACATGTTAAAACCTTATTTTTATGCTATTTTTTTTGGTTTGATGCATGATATTTATAAATGATTAATTTTGGTGATATTTGTGGAATTATTTGAATTATTATTATGAAATTAATTTTAAGATTTTATTTAAATTTTGTTGAACTATTTTAATTATTCAAACGATACATTTAATTCAATTTTAATTCCTTCAGTATTTCTAGAATATGTTTTATCTCTAATAAAATAGGGATACAATGCCATTATTATTTTAAATGGTTTTCAATATTTTCATGATCTCTATTTATTTATTATAAGATCTTCATGATTTATATAATGGACATTGAGGATGTACGAAATGATGATGGATAACATCTTCAACACTTTGTTTATTCCATGAAAAAATATGTGAACTTTCAAAGTATTGTGTAATATATAGAGTCTTATGTGATCTCTATTTCATCATCTCTAAAATATCTCATGGATTGAAATACATATTATTTGACTTCTATTACCTTGACGAGATGAGGTGATCCAATACTAAAGAACCCGTAACTATACTAATTCATCCATATATTTGTTCCTGGTCTCTTATATCTACAAAAATAAATCCAATCTCTCACACCTGACCTCACCATTTGTTTATATTTTTATATAAAAATTTATTTTTTTTCTTTGGGTTATTACTCATGGATTCTAAATTCAATACCCTTTGGGTTGTGAATTACAGTTTCTAAATTATGTTTTATAATTGGGTTGGGACTTCACATAAAAATTATATATATTTAATGGTTAAACATCCAATATAAAAATCAGGTTTTAATTATGTTATTATTGGCCATAAAATATTTGTATAATACACCATATATCTCTCACTAGGTAGAGATTTATTATAGTATATTTGGTCCAAATTGTACAGAACAACAATAGAAAACATGATTGTGTTCTTTATTTTATTCTAGTACTAATTACCTATTTTAATTAAATTTTATAATTAATTTATATGATTAATCATCTCATTGGATATATTTTAATATGGTCTATTCACCCCATCTAGACTATCTATCATCTTCTAATTTGACCAAAAAAATCCATGATGCAATCCTGAATTCAATGGAGAACCATTTCATGTATTTCATGACAAATAAATGAAATTAAATTTATTTTCAAGAATAAGAATGCAGATGAAACATTGAATCTTCTACTATACACTATTACATTATTATCATAAGAATCATTTTGATCTAAAGTGAATGAGGGAGAAGAAGATCTCAATGTAGCTGAGAAGGAGATCGAAGTAACTAAGATTGGATGTTGGAAATTTTCCGAAGACTAAATTGAGAAAATAATAAAATTTCCTGGAATGTTAAAATGTAAAATCCTTTGATGCATGAGATGATTTTTAGTGATTAAATATCACAAATTTTTTTATTCTTGCTTTAAATGAATAAATAATGGAAATTTTCTTGTTGAAATATAAATACTCAAGTAAAGTCAGTGTTCTACTTCAAAGGATCTCTCAAGATGAAATTATTGGAATGTCCACATGTTTTTTATTACTATATCATATGAATCTTGAAAGAAATATTCTTGTGAAGATTATTTTTATGATGTTATGTATTTTGAGATAAGGATAAGAAAATATAAAACATGAGACCATTTTATTTACCTCTTAATAATATATTCACTTTATAGAAAGAAAAATGAGGAGAATTAAATATGAGGAAAAGGCTATCTTTTCACCAAGGTTAGCTGTTGAAAAAGAAAAAGGACATTTTGAGAATACTGTGAGGATCTATGTATGGAATATAAATTAACACATCTTTTGAAATATTAAAATATTTTTAAATTTTATTATACTCCTGTTAAAACTGAGGGTACCTTCTAGCACTAAAATGGATGAAATAAAATAAGAAAAAGTTAATATGTAGCTAAGAGTGTTAGTGGATTGATGTTAGTGTCTAAAAGAACTATTTCTATCAAGGAAAAAGATGGAGAAGAAACCACTTTATAAAAAATTGAGGAATATTGGAGAATCCAAACCAGTTTCAAAGTTATACATTAGCTAGGTTTTGAAGAAGTGATTGAGAAGTAAGCTGAGAGACAAAGTGACCTCTTGAATAAAGAATAAGATGAATGTACCGAAAACTACTTCTAATTAGATACAATCAAGGAGTATGAATGGATGAAAAAGGGACTAAGATGTAACAGACCATATGCTTTAGTGTAGTGTATTTCCAGGAAATATATTCATGAGTTCTGTATAAATTTTTATACTCTTTCCATGAGATATGTTACTAAGTTTTATTTTTTTAAATATCCAGTTGGGGAAGCTGAGTGAGTTGATTTAAAATATTAGTGAATTTATGCTATAAGTGGAGATCAATTTTTATATATTTTCTTAAAGTACTTTTGAAATTTGATGACTCTCCTTTTGGGTTGAAAAATATCATTTTATGGATTCTATGACATTCCAATGCTAAAATAAGACTGAACTCAAAGATGACATGAAATATAAAAATTGTATATACATAGTGGGATGTTGTGGAGCTTATGTGGCTCAGGGTATGTAGTAATGAAATAGTGTAAAGGTGTGAGTTCAGTTTGAAGCTATTTTTTCTATATTTTATTAAGAATTTTATATTTATAAGAACACAATGAGACTCTATGTTATTGTGAGAACAACCATTGTAATACTGATTAGTTACAGTCGTGGAAGAATAAGATAAAAAGTTGTGAGGAAGTAAGAATATACCATGTGGTTTTGTGTAGTATATCACCAAGATAGTTATTTAAGTTTTGCATCTTCATTTTTATACTTTCAATGTAAGATATATATTTTTTTTGTTTAGTAGTTTGAGTTGTGGATGACATGTGAATATATTATAATGATACATGAAGTTGTGATACATGTGGCGACAAAGTTTCGTATATTGTTCTTGAATCACATGTTTCATTCAAATAATATATGGTTGAGGGGAAAGATATCCTTATATATTTTTGGTGGCATCACATTTATGAAGTATGATATATTTCAAATAAAAGTTGAAAGAATATAAATATATATAGTGGGATTATATAGAACCTATGTGACATAGGGTATGCATGGACAACATCGTGAAAATATGTGAGTTTAATATGATTTTGAATTTTGGTAATCGAGTGATAATATAGAATCTAAAACATAGTGAGACTCTATACTGTGTTATAATACCTATTGCAGTCCCTTGATATTATATTGATTAATGGAATCTTTTATTTTGGTGAATAATTAGTCATAGAAATGAGTAGACCTTTGAGAGAAACCTGATAAAAATAACATGTGCTTTTTTTATGGATTTACATTCATTACATGTTGCATAATTTCATAGTAAAACTAAAATAAAACCATATGTCCTAAAATAAAATAGGTTTATAACCAAAGAGAGTCAAAGATTCAAATAACACTAAAATTTTTAAAACATTAGTCAATATGTAATTTACCCCTCTCTTAGTTGTTTGTAAAAGTCATATAAGGAATTACAAGTGGTATCATAGAGTTTGTTCCCTCTATTTGGATTAATATTTATGTATAATAAAATTTAAATAATTTTTATGTTGTTAAAATATGATATTATTATAGAATAGTGTCCATATGTTCCTATAATCTAATAACCTACTCTCATTCCAATTATGATAGAATTGGAGGTCTCAGAAAATACAAAAAATAAATAAATAAAGAGGACCAGAAACTAAAAAATTCTTTAATTATAGAATATTAAAAAACACTCTGTGAATTTATTCATAGTGGTACAAATTTTGATGAATCTTTTGATTATTACTCCTCCAACAATGAATATTCAGTTAATGAGATAGGTTATATTGAATTTTATAAATACCTCTACCTTGTATTTGAGGATTATTTAATGTATTTTTCTATTAAATTAGTGACTTATATATTCATATTTGTTAAGATACATCATGATAAAAAAATCATAACTGAAAGTATAAGTTGATTCCATAAAATAATTATTGTAAGAGATGATGAGTTCCTACTATATTCTCATAATGATTATGAATGAACAAATAAGAAACTATTTCATTTTTCATTGATATAATTTCTCTTAGTAATGAATAATTTCAATGAGTTACTTTTGTGAAATATTTATTTGAAAAGGTTTTAAAGGAAGTTTTCCATGATTTGGAGATATTTCCCAAAGTTACTTGAAATTTCAAGGATACCCAGCTTGAAATGAAGGTAAGATGGATAATGTATCTAGATAGTTCATTATAAGAGAAAATGAATAAACATGAGGATTAGGTTGGGAATAATAAGAGTGAGTGGGAATATTGGTTGAAATTAGAAGGTCGTGAGAAGTATTCTCTCAATGTGGATTTCCTTGAGTTGGAAGTGAAGTTCAAAAATCTTGAAACTATACAACCTAGAACATATTGATATATTGAGAAAATAAAAACTACCACAAAATTTTAAAAGTGACTCATGATTTATAGAACACTAACAATTATTGTAATAAAATTTTGAGATAATGTGGATAATAATTTACTTAATATCCCAAAAAATTCTAACCGATAGTTCATTTGACCTTGAATGAACTAAATCTGTTTTGGTAAAAAATGGAATTTTGTTAAAACTATAAAAATTTGGGTGGGTAAACAATTATGAGAAATAAACCATTAATTCAAGGATATATGTAATAATTATCATGGGGTGATATTCCACAAAACATTCCCAATATTTTAGGGTTCCACCCCAAATACATTAAGGGATGCATTTAGAACCATTACATTCATAAGTAAAATACAGAGATTAATTCGAATATGTTGTTACCACTGGAGGGTTGGGAATAAGAAAAACTATTTCTAGAATTAAATTTTAGAATACACATTTTCTTCATTTACTAAAGTCATTAGGAGTAGTGATTTTGTTAGAATGAAAACCGATAGTTGAAAAAAAACCACCCAGAATGTGAATAATCTTTCCATAAGAAATAAACATGATATATTTGAATATTTTTCAGAATTTTGAAACAAAAGTGGTCATTAATATTATAAATTATGTTATAATCCTACAAGGAATCATTCATATACTAAATATAATATACATATAATATTTAATGAGAAGCAAGAAAAGAAGGTAAGTGTTTCTCCCTTTGAAGAAAAATCATCTAAGAATAGATTTGAAACATACCATCTTAAGAAGACTTTGAAGAAAATTGAAAAGGTAGTCAAACTCAGATAAAATATTCGATTCTTATCTAGTAAGAGAGGATATATTGAAGAATACTATATGATCTCTATGGTTGTGAAACTTAATCAAATCAAGACAAAGTTATCAAGGGAGTCCATCCAAGAGGAAAATATATAGATTAAACTACTTTTTATTTTCTTATAATTAATAGTTTGATACTATGACCAAGAAGAGTAGTACAAAATATGAGAAAAAAGTTAGTGAAATGTTCATGAATTAATTCTATAATGTTTTCATATGTATGATATCGTTTCCTAAATAAGAAGTGTTACTGAAAAATAATGGAATCACACACCTGAATACAAGAATCAAGTAAGTTATAATGATTAATTATTCAAAAAATAATAGTAAGATAAAATATATCTGAAATTTTGTTATTAATTTTCTATAGGGATATAAAAAATTAATATTTTATAAAACTCAGAAAATATATCTAAAAATGTAGTAATCCAAAAGACTGATTATAGAACCCACAAGAATTATCTATATGCCCTATATTAATTAAAGTAATTTAATTTTTTCAGAAGGAAGGATAAAAAATGGTGAAAAATAAATTGGTATTGATATCAAATTATAGAGAATTCCATATTTAGTTAATTTCAGGTTCATACACAAGGTATTCAATTTATTTTGGTCTTATTCATGTTTATTACCAGAATTGGGTCATTAGGGATCCTTAGTTTGGGTAACCTACAATAATTATATAATTTCACCATTGTAATGGGCCAATATTATTTTTTATCATAGGAATAGGTGACTGAAAACTTTATTTAAAAATAGTTGATCCAGATTCAATAATGGTCATACAAAAAGTAGAGAAATTAATTGATGTAATAAAATGAAACTCCTCAGATTGAAAACAATGGTGTTTCAGTATGAAGAGAAGAATATTGTATATGGGAAATAGTGCTACAACACTCCAAAAAATGAAATTCAAATTGAAATAATATCTAACAAAACTTACTCTATAATCAAATCAGATGGACTAGAAATAAATATTTACTCATGATATGCTTGATGTGAATGGGAAGAAATGGATACTCGAAGAAGAATGGTGGTGAAGAATGAAATCATAAACATGACTCTTCTGTGGAATAAGAGTCTTGTAAGGTTTTGTTCATTTATATGAAATATACCTAGTGGATATATTATTTTGTTTTAGGTGAAAATAAATGGTTTTCTAGGGTGGGAACCCCATATCCGTTTCAAATGATTCACTAATATTGGTAGGTTCACATCCTAAACTGTGTTCACATCGTGTAAAAGGTTGTGGAAATGACTTCTCCAAATATGATTCTCCTAATAAACTCAGGATGTGTATTAGTTACACATCTTGAATAACTTTTAATTTAAAAATTACAAGGGCCCCATGAGTTTTAGCTCATGATATTCATCTCTTTTTTTATCATTTTCCAAATATTGATTGGGCCCTAGGAAAAAACACCAAACAAATTAAACAATACAAATATTAGCTAGAATATCAATTATATTACCCAAATTAATATACTAAAATAACCTAAAATGTATTCATGAAATACATGTATAAATATATTATGATACTAAGGATCTATCAATCACATGGTCATACCGGCTGTAAGTGACTATGAGAATGGAGAAGGTTGAAAAAAATCAATCGACACTATTTCCTAGAGAAATAAGGTTATTGAAAATATATAGAAATTTTAAGAATTTAATAAACCAATGAAGACCACAAGTAAATAGGTTTGTAAATATAACCTGAGAGCTAGAATGAAGAGTTTTGAAAGTGTTGTAATATCCATGAAGAATATTTATGTGTTTAGAAGAAAGTCTCAACTCCACTACTCTAACTTAGAATATGTAAATAACCCACCTTACCCACAATACTATTGTGAGTGTGTTTCAATGATTTTAATTGATGGTGAATAAGTTAAGTGAGTATTCCTTGACCGAGAGCTTCCAAAATGGAGAATCTATAAAATATTTATTAACTATTATTGAATTTATGGTTCTGGATGGTCCCTTCAAAATAGAAGGATGAGCTATGATTTTCACTCTGTTACTTCTATTTTGATCTCTGTTGAATATAATTATTAAGGTTGAGTGATTATATAATGAAACATGAAATAAATATATTTTACATATATTATATTTATATTATTGTATATTTAATGAGCAGGTTTATAAAATCTCTTGACTATCAATTTATAAAGGAGTTAGGTACATATTACTTATCACATTGTGGTTGGTGTATATAAAACATTATTTTCAAATCTTGTCACTCTATTTTTTATAAAAAATTTCAACCCATGTAGATTTATTTTTAATTGGTTGATGCCTTATTGATATAGAAAATGTGATTTCACCTGTAGCTCAAATGGACGTTGAGTGAATCTACCATTAAAGGGGAGACAAGAAAGAGGTTAAATATTTGGATGAGGCTGAGTTTCTTAAAATTATTAGATCTAGTTTCTTAATAGAAAACCATACCTTGGATATTCAGTGATCAATAAATGAGGAGAATAAAATTTTCAACATTTTCCTACTATTTCATTAAGGGTTAGATTACCTTTTCCATTTTAATATATTTTTTTAAAAAGGAAGAATACATATTGAAATTCACTTATATTTAAATGATTCTATTTTTTTGACAAAAAAAGAGATATATTAAAGTAAAAAAAATTTAGTTTCATGTATTTCTTGTAAAAAAGTGTTAATAAGAATGTTAAGTAGTCTTGGGAGATTATGAAAGGAACCAACCAAAGGATGTAATGATGTTTACATTGAATACCAATATTGGAAAATTCATAAAACATCCAATTATAAAATATGGTTATTGAAGTGATATTAAATGAGATAAGTGAAAAGTTATGAAGATGGATAAGTCTGGTATAAAATAGTTTGAGTATAATTGGAGAGAATATAAATTATTTCTCTACTAAAACTATACTGGGTAAATTTTATAGTTTTGAAATTAAGGATTAAAAAAGTCCCAAATTTTTGGAGAAAAACTATCATGAAAATAGAGAATCCATCCTTAAGAGATCAAGTATCAAGAGTTCTGATTATTATATTTTATATCTCTTATATAATTATTCATAAAGTCTAGGGTGATGTTAGAGTTTAGAAGGAAAAATGGTTCATGTAAATACTATATTTCGATGTTGAATTATAATGCGGGACATTTGAACAAACATTAATGGACTTTGTAATTATTTTGATAAATACAAAAATTATTTGGTGTTTTTTTATGCGATTTAAGTATATCATGAAGTACATGATATGATTTTAGGAGTATTATAGTTGACTTAAATAAAATATTGAATTATTAATCTGAAGTTAGAATTTGGAATGATGGATAAGAAAATTATCCAATTACATTAACTTTGTAAGAAAATTGAGCTATAGGAGTATCCCGTAGGATACACGAGGATGCTTAAATTTTTTAAAAGAAAAATTCATATAGAAAGTAATATTTTACAATATCATATGATTTTTCATCCAAAAATATAGAAATGTCTAAGTAAATTTAACTATGAAAGAGTAAATTCCAAAACTCATATTATATTTGTAAGCTTTGTAAAATATTGGTCAACAAAGATGGGAATTGAGTACCACATAAATAAATACATCTATGTGGATGAAAAATTAACTTCTTTTATAATAATATAATATTATTCATTTTGGAAATGGGTGACCTCGTAAGATATTTCACACATTTTGTGATGTTTTTTAATTAGAATTTATAAAATACCACCACATGAAAGGGTCAGTATTGTGGAGTTAATCTCATAAGAGGAAAATGAGTTATAAATTTTCTTTAGTTACTCCTATGTGTTCAAAATATCAATGGTCCATATTTAAATAATATTTGTGCTTTATTTTTCATGTATTCTCATATTTTTGATCATAACTTCTCTTATGAATCCTTAACATTATCATATGGTTAAAATGTTCAACATTCTGTATTATTTTAATTGCATGTACAATCATATTACATTAATCATAATGTTTAATTATTTTTTCATATATTTTTTAATTGTGTAATTCATTTTCATGTTTTATTTTTTTTTAATATTTCAAATCAAATATATTATATTTTATATATTCATATTTTCATAATATATCATAAATAGTGTTCATATATATCATTATATATATATATTACACACATACATATTTTATTTCTTTGTATTATTAATTCTCGCACACCAACATTAGCAGACCATGTCCTTTTCTTCATGCTTCTCATCAACAATAACTTCCCTATAAGATATTGTGCACAAGCTCTTCATTGTCACATCAAGATCATGCATGGTTCTATACTGCATTAGAACCTACACATGACCATTGATTCATACACGGAATATCCTCCTAGGGCAGTAGCTCATGTACCTATACCATGGGTGGAATCATAATTTTCATTATTCTAATAATTTTTCTACTCCTAGAAAACACAACCAAAAAGGTTTTATAGGATTAAAATAGATCTGACCATGCAAAATGAATATAGTTTACCGAAATATTTTTGGACTGAATATATTAATACAACTTGATTTGTTTTGAATAGAGTTCATGTTGGTAAATTGTTGAATAAAACTCCTTATGAATTGTTTAATGGTAAAACACCAATTTTTGGTTTTTTTAATTTTTTTGGTTGAAATGTTATTGTCTTGTTTAAAAAATATAATTTAGAGAGTTTTTATTTTAAAAGTGTTGATGATATTTTTCATTTTATTCTTTAAACGGTAAATACTATAGATTTTATTATAATCACACTATGATAGATGGAGATTATTTTCAGAAAATGTTTGATGAACCATGGGATGTTTAGAGATGCATTTTTGAAATTATTGAAGTTAATTTTAGGGATATAATTTTTGGGAAAGAGAAACCTCTAGATAATTTAATTGGTGTGGGGGGTAAAAATACATCTCAATATGATCCATGATCATGGTGGATTAGAGAATATCATATTATTGAAAATGTGATTGGTAATGCTGGTTTGGGTTTGAATAAAAGAAGACCCATTTTAAATTTATTTTTTAACTTTCCTTCTATTTCCAATAATGCTTCTAAAAATGATAATAATGATTTAAGTGATTATAAATATATTTTTCTATGAAATATGAGATTTTATTATTTTGTTTTAAATAATTTTTGGTATTGAGAATACTTTATAAATAGTAATTAGGTAATTGAAACTAAATGAATGTTTATAAAAAGATTAGATGAATCTAGAAAGATTTTCAAAAATAAATATGGACTGGTTTCCCAAGGACAACCTTAATAAGAAGGTATAGACATTGGAGATTCATTTGAACCTAATTACTGGTTAGTGGGTATTATAATCTTGTTATCTTTTTCTTATTTTCAAGGTATTAAATTTTATCAAACTGATGTTATTGTTTTATGAAATGGTTTTATAACTAAATAATTGTATGATTTTTAACCACTAGTTTTGAATATGAAAAATTTAATAATCATGTTTTTAAATTATATAGGGATTTGTATGGTGTCAAATTATAACCTCATTCTTGGGGTGAAAGGATTTATTTGTTCCTAGAGAATAATGGTTTTATGAAAGTTAGTGTTCATCATAAACAATTTTTAAGTAATTTCTAATGATATTCCAATTAGGTAAATTTATGTAGATGATATAGTTTTTTTCTTCTAGTGAATTTATTTTTTATTATTTTTCTACTTTTATTTCATCTGATATACACATGATCATAATGTTAGATTTAATGTTTTTATTAAGAATTCAAATTTATCAAATGAAATATTATATATTTCTTAATCAATTTAATTATACTATAGAGTAAGTTAAAGGGATTGGTATCAATTCTTGTAAGTCTAAAAAAATGATATGATTGCTAGTGGTAAATTAGCTGATGATGAATTTGTTAAACCATTTGATATTAATGTTTATAGAGGAATGATTAGTAGTTTTTTTATTTAACTACATCTAGACCTGAAATCATGTTTACTATTTATTTATGTTAAGGATTTCAAAAGGATCCTAGAAGGATTTATATTAATCTTGTGAAAAGAATAATTATATATATTAAAATAATACTAACTATGGTTTGTTTTATCCTAAATAAAACTGTTTTGATCTAATAAACTATTATGAATCTAATTTTCTAGGACAAATAATTGATAGAAAAATCACCCCAAGTATGTGTCATTTTCTGGGAAAAAGTTTTATTTCCTATTATTGACATAATAAATTTTCTATTCCCCAATCTACTATGAAATTTTAGTATATCTATGATACTATTAATTGTGATAAAAATTTGTGGACTAAGAAAACCTCATGTGATTTGGCATTTCTCTTGATAAAGAGCCAATTTATTTTGATACCATATATAGACATTCTAATTCTAAAAATCCTTTCAAAAAATTCCAGAAAAAATCATAGAAATCTTATATTTAATTTTATTTTGAACCCTATGAATAACGGTGACATTATTTGGGAACTTATCCCTAATGGGAATCATCTTAGAGACATCATTACTATACCTTAAGACTTTACTTAGTTATATTTTTTTGATTGTTTCATGTTGGAAGCATAATTCTTTTATCTTAAAAAATATTTAGGTGGATTTTATGTTTTTTATCTCCACATACATGGAGTTAATATGTTATTTAATTCTTTTATCTAATTTCAATAAAAAATAAGGTATAATTAATGATTCTGATCATATTTGTTTAATTTTTTGTCTTGTTTTATTTATAAAAGGGGGAAATATTTGGCTTTATATCTTCTATTTTTTGACAAAAAAAGTGGGATTTTTTTCTGTACTTTTTTGAATGTATTTTTGTTTATTTTATTACAAATTCCCAAATGCATGTTAAATAGTATCATAAATTTTAAAATATACATTGTTTTATATTATTATAATCACATGCACTATCTAAGTAAATTGATCATAATGTTTAGCCATTTTTTATATCTTTTTCTTGTGTAATTAAGATACATGTGTTAAGTGTTTTAATATTTAAATTAATTAAATAACATATCATATATTCACACTACCACAAAATTGGGTTTCCACATCGTCACCCTTTAACACTGCTAAAATGAAAATTGAAGGGGGGGGGGTGGTTATTAGTGCTAAAACCCCCCTGATAAAGCGCACTTTTAACAGCGCAAAAAAAGCACTGTTAAAAGTCACCATTTATCAGCGATTTTTTTAGCGATGATAAATGACCCTCCTTTATCAGCACTTTTTATCGCTGTTAATGGGGAGCCCCTTATCAGTATTTTTTAGTAGCACTAATAGGGGGGGGGGGGTTATCAATAATTTTTCCTAGCGCTGATAAAGTTTATATTTCAAAAAAATAATGACAAATAATATATTGTTATATGAGTATATTTATATTTATATAAATATAATCTATATTTTTTAAATATGTTTTAGATAAGTATAAATAAAATATTACATTTAATAAATAATAAATTTAGTGAAAATGTGTTTAAAATATTTTAAAATATATTATTAATTAATAATTTACTAATTAGCATCGATTAAATATCATTTAATAACAATTTGAAGGAAAAACAAATCAAAAAAAAAAAAAACAAAAGATCTAAAATAAGTTGAAAATGAAACTAAAAAATTTAAATGACCATAACTTTGGATACATGTGTCCGTTTGAGCTCTACAACATACCAAATCGAATCCTGTGATGATCTCTATGCACTATTTCCGTAAGGGAACATTCTCACACTTTTTTTAGGCCCAAAAGACCCATATGGCCTCTAAAACTGAGTTTTAGTCGGGATACCCCGATTTTTTAACATTAAAACAGGTATAACTTCAGATCCGGATGTAATCTAGGCCTGTAACTCATATCATATCAAATATTGTTTCATTTTATTCTCAATTTGACTAGTTGTGGGGTTGAAACTGACTTCTGGATTAGAATTTATGGTCGTTTTAACATTACATGGCTTTTTAAAGACACACACACACACAAATATATATATATATATCTGTGTGTGTGTGTGTGTGTGCATTCGTGTGCACACACATGTGTGTCTATGTGTGTATTGTCTCTATGTATGCACATATATATTTTTTTATTTATAAACACACATAAAAAATATATTTTATAAATGTATTTAAAACTAATCTAATAAATATATATTAATATATAAATAAATATACAGATACAAAATTATAACTAAAAATATATATATAAATAAATAAAATATAAATTAATATACGAATAAATATATACATACTAATATATGAATAAATACATATGTATCAATATAACTAAATATATTTATTTTAATATGAATATATATTAATATATGAATAAATATAACTATTTATTTATATAAATAAATATAAATAAATATTAATATATGAATATATATATGTATATAAAAACTTATGAATAGATATATATGTATTAATATAACTAAATATATTTATATTAATATGAATCTATATTAACATTGGAATAAATATAACTATATATATATAAAAACATATACATATATATATTAATATGTGAATATATATATATATTAATATATGAATATATATATGTATTAATATAAATAAATATATTTATATTAATATAAATCAATATTAATATATGATTAAATATAAATATATATAAATATATATAAATAAATATAAATAAATAATTATATCATTAAATAGAGAAAAAAACTAAATAGGTTCGGGGTAAAGGTGCAGGAACGCAAGGGGGGAGGTCGCGGGTTTGAGTTTGGGTGGAAGCAGGGAGAGGCGCATAGGCATGTGGGGGATGCACGAGCAAGGGTAGCGCACAAGAGAGTGGGAGGGGGCCCACATAGCGCTGATGGGGGGGGGGGGTCAAACACTGCTAAAATCTCCCCATCATTATATATTCTTTTTAATTATTTTTAATGTTTTTGACTTTTATCAGTACTTAAAAAAAGTGCTGATAGAAGGGGCCTTTATCAGCATTTTTCTGAGCGTTGATAAAAGGGACCAACCATTATCTTTGCCTCAATTTACAACGCTTTTTTAGCGTTGTTAATCCCCTTTCAAGCACTGATAAAGGCCATATTTATAGTAGTGTCATTTTTTTAAATATATAAAATATGTTTATATATATATATTAAATACATATATATTTTATTTCTTGTTCTTCTTAATTATCGCATAGTGGATTCAACACACAATCTCTTTTTCTTTACTCTTCTCATACGAAACAACTCCTTTATTAGCTTTAGTGAATCATCTCTTTATGATCCTATCATATTCATTACTTGGTCCTCAACTACTTCATCACCCTCATATGACCATGGATCCATGAATGGAATATCATCCTTAGATACACACTTATCTCCCTATATTGTGGGTGGAATCCCTTTCTTCCTGCAATGGTAGAATGACTGGGGATCAACCATACCTCAATTTTCACTCTACTTCGATGGTTATAATACTCCACCTCGATGAAAGAACAACCACTCATCCTTCACCATAGTAGCAGTGGATCATATTGCGATATTATTACTGTATACATGCACTTGAAGCACGTGCGTTATGCTTAATGGTAGCTTCTATGATAGGATGCAGACGAGCGTTTCCATCACCACATCAGTAGTACTCACCAGGACAACAACATCATCCATCAATGGTAGTTCCATGAGTTGACTTTAACACCATTATCTCACTAAATCCTTATTCATGTAACAATAGTAGTATAATAACTATACAAAATAATGGTCAAATAATTTGGTGAAATCGATACTCCACATCGACAAAAGCACTGTCACCCATCCTTCATATGTTGTAGCACCTTTCAATGTGAAACTATATCTTAGCTGATATGGTAGGACTACTTATCTTATGATTACTTCAGTTTAGGTAGAATGGTAGAATCATCCACTAATAGTGGTGTCTGGCTTTGAAAGGGTAGATTTATGGTACTATTGCTGCCACACATTCAAAAATTTTAATACCGCTATTTCATTTTTTTAATATTACTAGTTTATATATTTCCTACGATTATTTCAAAAATAAATGCTTCCTAATACCTGTTATGAATTTGTTAACACTAAATTATTATTATTCAAAATATACTTTCATGCTTCATTATTAGTGTTATTGATTATCACTATTTTAAATAAAAATTGTATTCCATATTTTATTTGTCAATAACTAACATAAATTATTTATAAACACGTTTAAAGATTTATTTTATGATATTTTTCTATTTGATGCATGATATTATGAATTTATTTATTATTATGATATTTATAGAATTATTTGATTTATTATTATGAAATTTATTTCAAGGTTTTATTTAAATTTGTTTGACTTTTTATAATTATTCAAATGATATATTTAATTCATTTTTAATTATTTCAATATTCTGAGAATTTGTTTTATCTCTGATAAAACAGAGTGAATATGTCATTATTATTTTAAATGTTTTTAACTATTTTCATGGGCTCTCTTTAGATGTTATAATCTCTGCACAATTTATACAGAGGACTTGGAGGCTGTACAGAATGATGATGGATATCATCTTCAACAACTTCTTTATACTTTGAAAAAATATGTGAAAATTCAAAGCGTTTTATAATCAATATAGTCCTATGTGATATGTATTTCACCATCTAGAAAATATCTGACATATTGAAATAAATCTTATTTGACTTCTACTTCCTTGAAAAGATGAGAGAATCCAATATTCAATAACCAGTACCTGTACTTATTCATCTATCTCTTTGTTCCTAGTGTCTTATATCTACAACAATACATCATATCTCTCACACCCAATGTCACCTTTTCCTAAAGTTTTTATATAAAAATTCATCTCATTTTTTGGGTTATTACTCATGGATTCAAAAGTCAAGACAATATGGGTTGTGAATCCCAATATCTAAAATTGTTATAATTGGGTTGGGACTCCCCCTAATAATGATAGGTTTTTAATGGTTATACATCCACTATAAAAATTAGGTTGTAATTTTGTTATTATTCCGCATAAAAAATTAGTATAGTATACACTATATATCTCAATGAGTATAGAGGTATTAGAGTATGCTTGGTCCAAATTAGACCAAACTACTCTAAAAAATCATCCTTGTGTTCTTTCTTTTATTATGTTACTAATTAAAACTTTTAATTAAATTTTATAATTAATTTATAAAATTAATAAATTCATTGGATACATTTAAATATGGTCTATTAAACCCCATATAGACCATATATCATCTTACAATCAGACCTAACTAATTCATGATGCAATCTGGAATTCAACAGTTAACCATTTCATGTACTTTATAAAAAATAAATAAAGTTAATTTTATTTTCATGAATAAGGCAGTTGAAGACACATTGAATCTTCTTCTATACACTATTATATAATAATAATAATAATAATAATTTTGATCTAAATAGAATGAGTGAGATGAAGATATCAGTGTATCTTAGAAGGAGATCGAAGTAATTAAGATGGATGTTTGTAAATTTTCTCAAGACTAAATTGAGGAAACAATCAAATTTCATGGAATTTGAAAGTTTAAAATCATTTGATGCATGAGTTGGTTTTTTAGTGATTAAATGTCATTTTTTTTATTATTTCTAGTAATAAATAAGGAAGTAAAAGTTTCTTGTTGAAAAAATAAAGACTCAATTAGAGTAAGTGCTCTACTTCAAAAGATCTCTCAATATGAAATTATGAGAAGATCTACATGTTTTTGTGATCCTATATCACATGCATCTTGGAAGGAATATTCTTATGGAAATTATTTTTATGAAGTTATTTATTTTGAGATGAATATTAGAAAATTTGTGCCTTGAGACCATTTTTTTACTCTTAAAAATATATTTGTCTGATCCAAAGAAAAATGAGGAGATGTAAATGTGAGGACAAGGCTATCATTTCACCATGGATGGATATTGGAAAAGAAAAAATATATTTTGATAAAATTGTGAGGATCCTTGTATGGGATTTAAATGAACCCATGTTTTCAAATATTTTAATATATGATAATTTTATTCTAATCTTATTAAATATTAGAGTACCATCCTGCACTAAAATGGTTGAAGTAAATTTTAAAAAATTAGAGATGTGGCTAAGAGTGTTTGTGGTTAAATTTTATTGTCTAGGAGAACTAGTACTCTCAAGGGAGAAAAAGGATAAGAAACCACTTTATACAATAGTGGGGAATATAGGAGAATCCATACCAGTGTTGATGTTATACATATGATGGGTTTTGAACAATTGATTGAGATGTAAGCTAAGAGACCAAGTGAAATTTTGATGAAGGAATAATATGAGTGTACTACAAACTATTAATAATTGTATACGGTCATGTATTAAGAAGGGAAGGAAAAGTGAGTAAGAAGTAATATACCTTATACTTCAGTGTAGTTTATTTATGAGATATATATTCATGAGTTATGTATTAACTTTTATACTCTGTACATGAGATATGTTTTAAGTTGTATTTTTGGAAATATCAAGTTGGGGAACTTGAGTGATAATATTTAAAATATTTGTGAACTTATGCTACATGCGGAGATCAATTTTTATATATTGTTCTTGAAGTACTTGTGGAATTTTAAGACATTATTATTGTGTTGAAAAATATCATTCTATGGATTCTATGACATTTCAATGATAATCTGAGATCAAATTTAAATAAGAGAATAAATATAACAATTGTTTTTACATAGTGGGATATTGTGGAGCCTATGTAGATTAGGGTATATAGTAATGGAATAGTGTGAAGGTGTGAGTGTAATTTGAAGCTATGTTTTTATATCTAATTTGGAATTTTATATTTATAAGAACACATTGAGACTCTATGTTAGTGTCATAAACACCATTTTAATCACTTGATATTATAGTTATTAAATGGAATACATGATTGGGTTGAATAAATATTCATGGAAAATAGTTGGACATTGAGCCAAACCTTGTAAAAATACAACATGAACCTTTTTTTATTTACTGGTATTAAATGTGGTATTATTTCCTTGTAAAACTAAAATACATCGAATATTAATAACTGATAGCACAAATTTTTAAGAAAATAAGGTTATAAATCGAATTAACATTTGGGAATTTGTAAAAATTATACTACAGATTATTGACCCCCATCTCAGGTTTTTTGATTGGTCTTTAGAGGTACTACAATTTCCTTAATCTATATTCATTAATATGTAGTCATTCTAATATAATTAATATGAACTATCCCCGTATAATTAATTTATCATCAAATTTACATTCCATAATACTTGGAACTAAGGAATATAATCCACTATGTTAAAATATATAAATATTCCCAAAGGGAAAGAATTATTCATAATGTAAAAAACAAAAGGGGTGAATCGAGTTTATAATAAAAATTTCTATATATATATTTTAAAATATAATTCCCCCAATTGATAAAAATACCTAGTTAATAGAAAATAGTGGAAATATAAAATATGATCTTTGGAAAAGGTTCTCAAAAGCTCAATCACAACTCAGTAAAAATAAACTGGAAAAAACTTTAACTATTGAAAAAATTATACTCTTATCAAACATAGTATATAAAATAATAATTTGAGTTAAATATCATATTTTTTTAATAAACTATATGTAGAATCTGATTCAATTTTTTTAAGAAAAAAATATACGAACATCACATCAAAAATTTATCAAGGGGTTCAGTCTCAAGTTGAGACTTAATACCCTTTCATTGGTAATATCTTGTTTCCATACATTTTATTAGTAAATATACTGATCCATAACCGATATTAGGTTTTAAAAACAAAAATGAACAATGCCCTCTAAGCACATATCCTCTTCTATAATTATTCACGGTATGAAAAATATATCAGGTCATAAAAGACCTCTTCCACAGTTGGTAATGGGAATAAAAATAAAATATTTAAGAGTATCAAGTACTCTCTTAATGAAAATATGAGACATTATTTTTATAAATAAATAGAATAAAAAAAGATCGAATGTAAATTATAAACATAAATAGAAAGAGATATAATATTTGAAATTTGATGAAACTAAATCTAAATAGTATTGGTTTTCTAGGGTCCTAGAATTTTTCATTTGAAGAAGCCCAAAAATGCATCATAGCACATTTAGAAAAACATATTTGCCTATAGTGTTCTCTATAGGACATGTGTGTGAGTAGGATCCTATGGTATTCTTTATAAGATCATGAATTCACTAGAATTATTCACATGAATAGATTTTCTTCTTAAAAAGTTCTTTATATGAATGTTTCAATTAGATATTACTAAATGAAATATTAATTTCATGGAAGATTCATTTAATTATTCAAAAAAATAGCTATTGGAGATTAAAAATCCCCCAAAAATATCTTAAACATAGAAATATATATTCACTTAAAGGACAATTAATTGACATGATAACTTGAAAAATTCAATTGATGTGGGAAATTTGTCACTATTGGTTCATCACTTCACCTGATAGGATCATTTTCTCATGCAGTAGGTTCATAACATAATGCAGTATGATGTTTCTTTATATAGTCACTGCAATAATATACTTGTCCAATATATTACTTTATAAAAAATATCACATACATTATAACGGTATCTTGTTTTATTCAAATGGTAGGTAGTTTCCTTTACATGGTTACATTTCTAATTCACAAGATTAGGCACATGATACACAAATATATTACCCATGGTATGTTTTCTGTACTTTTGGAAAGGTGATTATCAACAAAAGATATGTTTAAATTCAATGTGAATTCATCTCATATCTTAGTCAAAATTTTCTATTCTAACTCATGATAATAAGTTTTTTCCTATGGTCAAGTGGAATATAACATGTGGTAAGGTTACATAGTCACATGAACTTTATGGTATGTTCAAATTCATTACATGTCATGGTCTCATGACAAGCTCTTAATTATCCTTTTTTACTGCTTGGATAGAAAATAATTTACTAACAGAATTTATAAAATTAATTAGTTACATTATAAACATGATTCAGGATAACTACAATAAGGATGTGTTTGTCTAAGACACCAATATCCCCCATTTTTACTGATCATAAATCAAATCATTTAAATATAAATGAATTGAATATAAAAATTATATTTTCCTAATATTTAATTTTATTTTTTTCAAGTTCCTAAAATCATGCAAGGATTTCTAATAAAATAAATTTATTTTAATTTATCACTACTAAAAATATTTCTCCACAATTTGGGATTATAAAAATTTCTAGGAAGTAAAAAAAAGAAATATGTTAAGAAATAAATTATAATAAAAGAGATTATTCCATTAATATATAAAATAGATTAAAATGGATTACAAAAAGGTACAAAAAATTCCTATCATTAATATTAATATGAATACAAATATGGAAAATCATTTATATCTAATAGAATAATAAGATCCTTGGAATTTTAAGCAGATGAGGGGAAAAAGGATGTTTGAGGAGTAGAAGAGTAAGCATACTCACCAATAAACATACATATGGAAATGATTTTGGGTTAATGATATGATTTTGTAAGAGTTAGGCTAAATGGATTTATAGTATAGGAGGTAGTGTTTAGATCTAGAGACATAGATATGAATTATGGAGTTGATAAAAATATCTAACAATTTTATAGATAAGGTTCTGTTAACTGAGTAAACTCACTAAAAATTCAAGCACCATAATCCAAATCCTAAATAACATCATCTCTATTATCCAAGAAAGGTTATAACATTGGATTCATATATATGAGATTTTCAAATTGGGACTTAAATTCCTAAGTCAGAGGTAGAATTTTCAAGTCCAAATAAATATTTATAGACATCCCTTTTAGATATTAATTTTTGACGATCCTACTCGGGTAATAATCAATTTATATATTGGTGGTTTTTTAGTCTAAACCATATTTCATGTCATCATATCCAACTACTAAAAATGCCTTGGAAGAATGTGTTTAAAATTTATCGAACTGATCTTCTATGTCTATTATAAAATCCTCAAACATACACTTCAACTCATCTCAAATGAGTTGTATAATCTTCACTACATCAAAAACTAATTAACCATTACAATAAGTAGGAGGTATAAGAGAAGGCTGAAATGTAGCATTCATAAACCACTTTTATAAATGAATCATCATATTAAATAGACATGAATAGAGAGATCAAATATGTGATATCAAATATATAATATCATTTTTTATCATCTCTATCTATATTTGAATGTGAGGATGAAAGGGATTGGTCACTAATGTGAAAAATTCCAAAATATCATCTTTTATCACTTGTTTCAAGGATTTTTAGAAATTAAATATTACCCACTTGAACATATCCATTAAATATTAATTTAACACATCCAAGTCATCCTTAGTGACATATGAAGATAAAGTACTAGAGGAAACTCTAGTAGAGGGAGATGGATCACTATCTCTATGTCTACCATCAATATCTGTTATATCATCCATTGATATATCTCTTATAATATAACCCTAAACTCTACAAATATAATCATCCCCATCTCTATTAGGATCTTTAACAAACCTATCACGAATATCAAGTTAAGATTCCTCACTTTATTTAGAGAAAGTTAGACCAAATATATCTTTAATGGTCTAATATATATATGGTCATGTAGAATACACCTTAATTTTATGTTCAATATCAACCATAACAATCAATTATCCTTCAAATGTTTTCTGAACAAAGAAAATGTAAGGCACACCATACCTATGTAGACTACCTCCATGATCTTCATCATTAGAATCGGGGTAGTCTAAGACCAAAAAAATATCTTTAGGACATCACAGTCATAGAAAGTACAATTTTTATAGGATTTCTAGGTGTATATCCAATAATAGGATATCCTTCTGATATATCCCCAACTTCTTCATATTAAAATGATTTATCCCATTCTAGACAATCTACATGAGTAGTTGTAGATTCTTCATTAAGGTCTACAAATTATCTCTCTCTTTTTATTTATCCTACACTTCCAAATATACCACATCTTATGCTTATTTATAAGGAGAAACAACATAATATAAATATTCCACAATTTAATTATGTGTGATATGTAGATCCACTAGATCCTTAGGTCTAAGAGGGCAGTTCATTGGATTAATCATTTGATATTATTTTTATGATTCAGTGACCAATTCAATTTTACATGGGTTCTACTTAAATCTAATTTTAATAAAAAAATTGATGAATAAAAAATCAGTTAGAAGAAGTTATTATTTAATTCATTGAGGAACTAATCCTTTATAGTATAGCAATACCTAAATGATATTAGCATGAGGTAAATAACTTAACCATAATGTTATATTAAAAAACTCAAACATATGCCTCATGACATATCTGAAAATTCTAATGTGAATATAATTATTCATCAATTATTATTAAAACTGATCACAATGCCCTTAGATGAAAAAATATAATTTAATTGGAAAAATTAGGTAGAGGATAAAATTGACCAGTATCCTACATTTTCTAACCAAAACAATAACTAGATGTATACATGGAGATCCATTTCCTATGGAATTTTCAAAAGTTTTATGAAATTATAAATGAGAATGACCAATATGATAAGATCTTTTATAATCCACATATTTTACTTTTTGTGGAATATCCAACCAACATTACAAACATTTCAAGGAAAATTCTTGAACTTCACAACTGAAAATTATTATGAAGATATAAATTTTCTCATCAAGAAAAACTGTAGGTCCCCATAAAAATTCATGAAAAGTTTCTGATAAAATGCCTACCATTTTCTCTAAACAGAGTATTCTATTCCTTATTTTGAATTTCATTGTAGAATTTCAATCTAATAAATTAAAACTATCATGAAATGACTTCTTTTATATTGAATATGGATAATCATTTAAGTGGAGATTATTTGGATTTAATGATACAATTGTGGTACATTATGTTTTCCTTCAATTCTTAGAAGGAGAAATATCAACAAGAGTCACAATATTTACTATGTGTTTCATTTTCATCATTTTTGGTTCGGTTCAAGTACATATGCCTAAGATATGCGAGAAAAAATAGATAGGTTAAATTTATATTATGTGATAGGTCTGAGATAATACAAATCGATATAATCAAAATATCTTCAAAGGATAGAGGAGATATAAGGGCAAATATAAGTGTTGTTTTGGATTCAAGTTAAAAATCAAATTTAAAAAAGTTCAGGATTTAAATAATAAAAAACATAAATAAAATATCATAATTTTATTTTCAAATTAAATTCAATTGAAACAAACATAGTTGGCTAACTAACAATGGATTTTCATTAACATAAAAATAGTAGGCATGTTAAGCATGTCATCCTGATAGGTATTCTGACCATTTGAATATAATTTTCCCGGTAGTAATAATAAGCATTTGAGTTAATTATAATAGTGAGTATAGATACTTCCTAAGTAAGTGTTCACAGTAGACATACTGACCGCAAGAAAAAAACTAACAGTCAACATACTAAATGTGTAAAATTCACTTCACAGTTACATCCAAAAATTACTAATAATATAGAAGTAAAGGAGAACATAATTTACAAAAAATTACAAATTTTAATTAAAAAATTATTATTAATTTCTAATAAAAAATTCGTGTCTAATATAATTGAATATCTAAATATTCATGTGCTTTGTAAATATATATACAAGCTAATGTTCTGTACAAATGAACTGAGGAGTTATATAACCTTTTGGAAAATGATCTCTGAAAAATTGGTGTATTATATTAATGTACATTTTCTGGAATGTTATATAAGATTCAAACAAATATTTATTTCACATGTATTATCACAAGTTATAGGGACATGATGAAATTAATATACATAGTCTAGTAATGTAAATTTAATCCACGAAATATTTTCACAACAACTATCTAGAACCATATACTTAGCTTTAATAGTGAATAATGAAATAGAATTCCACTTCATACTACACTATGAAACTAAAGAGTTTCCCAAAAAGTGATATATTCCAAAATTTATTATTTATCTAACACACAACGACCAAAATAAGTATTTGATTAAATCACTGAGTCGAATTCTTTTCCTATAGTGTAAAAAAATCTTCTGTTGGTTTTATTTTTGAGTTATTGAAAATTTATATTAATAACTAGTAAATGTGACTATTTTTGATTTTATTGAAAATCATCACACATAAACACCCTAAAAATTATATAAATCCATATAGAATTTATGTATAGTAATTTTGAAATCATTCATATATAATTGGATTGATCAATGGGTTTCCCAGTTTCAACAAGATCCATTTTTAGATAGTAATCATAGAAGTATCCATTCCTTTTTTACTATTTAGACCAAAACGTTTAAAAATATATTTAGTGTATTTTTTTTGATTTAAAATAATTTGTTACTTATTTTGAAAAAATTTAAAACAATGAATGAATTTATGTTTACCCATCAAACTCATTTAAAGATTATTTTTCATAATTTATGAAAAAATAGTACACAAATAATTTCTTTAAGAACAAAAAATAATATCATCAACATATATTTTTACTACAAAAACATTTTATAATATTATTTCAATAAAGAATTATGGATGAACCCTTCCTATAATACGTCCCTTAAAAATTAAAAATGACTTAAGTATATCATACCAAGTTCTAGAATGTTTTTTTAAACAATATGAAGTTTTTTTTATTTAAAAAAATGAGTTTGATTATGACGTTATTGAAATCTAATGGGTTATTCAATAAAAATATTTTTAACTATATAAATATTTTGGATTTCACAATTAACATAAATTTGATACAATTTGAAATCCAAATTAGTTGTATAAATAGAAAACATTTTGATGGATTTAGGTCTAGCTAATGGATAAAATGTTTTCCCATAATGAATTAAATCTTATTAACTATACCAATATGTAACCAGTCATGAATTGTTTCTATAAATTGTTCCCAATTCATTATCCTTGTTTCTAAAAACCCATTTAGTTCCAATGGTTAGGTAGTCCTTGGGTATCTCAAATAGTTACCAGAATTTATTTCCTTCATACTAACTTAACTATTATTGAGATTTTATTACCCATAATTCATCACTAATTGCATCATTTATGATATTAGGGTTTTATTGTGATAATAAATCTCGACAATCAAAGTCGTTTATTAGAGGAGATATCGTCTAATTTCCTTATTATAGGTCACCCAAAACAACATCTAAGTGGTGATATCTATGGTTTTTTAATAGATATTGGAATATATGGGATTGAATCCTTATTTTAGTCTATAGGATCTAGTTTAGTATTTCTATCACAACTAAGAGAATTATTTAAGGGAGTTCTAGAAGAATTTATGTACAGGTTAGAAAGATCATATTATAGAATTTTTAAAGTGGTCTTAGGATAATGTGGATTTTTTCCATCAAACATGAAATGTATTAATTTTTCAGAATATTTAACCTTTTATTAAACACCCCACATTATTTACTAGTGGTATAATATCGATGGAAAATTAAATCATCAATAATGGAAGAAAACTTGTCTAAATTACTATTTAGGTTGCGTATAAAGACATTACAACCAAAAAATATATAGTAATTAACCTTTGGTATTCCAGTAGTTCATAATTCATAAGGATCATTCTTTAAAATTAGTCTAATTAAAACTATATTAATTTTATAGAATTTTTTAAAGTTTCTTCCAAAAAATACATCGTTAAATCATACTCATGGAGCATGTTCTAGACAATTTCTTGAAGGGTTCTATTTCTTACCTATACCACACTAATCTTATGTTTGTTCATAGGAGTATAAAATTTGTGAACATATAAATATTGCGAGCATAATAATTTTAAATATAGATTTTTTAAACTCTTAGAAATCACCAATTCTTAAGGTATTAATTATAATTATAGTATTTTTTTACAGATAATTTGTATTTTCAAAAATATAAAAGACTTTTACTTTAATGATAAATGGAAAACAACCATGTATATCTTGAATAATCATCAACTACAACATACAAATATTTTATTATTCCTAAAATAGAAACTCTTGAATGGCCCGACAAATCTATGTGAACCAATACTTAATGTTTATAATTTGAAACATATTTCTTTGATTTGAATGATATTTTATATTTCCCTCTTTCTATAGGGAGTAAACACTATGTATCATGGCAATTATAGATTAGGTATACCATTGACCAAACCTTCCCTAGTTATATTTATATTAGAATGAATATTTCAATGGACTAGTATCTTGTTACAAATCCAATAGTCTTTGTAGAAGGCCATCAAATAAGAAACCATATAAGAAAATAAAGAATCTAAATCTACTCCATAATTTTTTATTTCTCAAAGTAGTAATAATAAAATTAAGTTCTACATGAAAAATATTATATGAATATTTTTCAAACAGTACAAGAAGTCCACAATAAAACAATTATGAAATGATAATATTATTATATTCTATTTCCTATATAAATAAAAAATTATAAATTAAAATTACACTAGTGTTACTGATTTATCCAATTGTAATTACCTTCTCTTTGGCCCTATCACATCATTGAAGCTTGAGTACTCTCTAGTCATATTCCTGACAAATCCACTATATGAGAACCATAGTAATTTAAGGAACACTTAAATTATATTTCCTCAATTGTTTTTGGAAAACATATATCAGCTTTTTAATTTATAACTTATCTACTCTAGTTTGATTCACATGATCTATCCTCAGAGGCACTCCAAGTGTATTTCATACCCTTTTTATAATTTTTTCACTTTTGCTCATAATTATTTTTATACTTCACATTAGAATAGTCTGATTTGATGTATCCATTTCTATTACATTCATAGAATATAACATCATTTACAAAATCATCACGGTTCCATTATATTCCTAAATTACCCTCGAAATCATAAATCCCTTTTTAATTATATTTGTTGAAGAAAATTTTAATTATGTAAAAAAGCATAAAATGTCTAACTAGCTTTGGAACTTCTTCATCACTATTAGATGGAAATTCTTAAACACTTGATCATTCATATTTGATATTAAATTTTCTTAATTTATAAATCTTAAAATCTACTGATTTTCTTTTTTTGTTCATCCACTTCATCATTTTTAGCTTCTAATTATTTTTTAAATGTCCTGATATTTCTTATTAGCTCTTTTACTGGAAGTGTATTAATGTTATAAGTCTCTATTATAGACATATATGTTCTAATCCATCTTTCTAAAATTACACTCAAAAGTCACATAACTTGATCATTACCATTAATTTGTTTTCCCTGTACATGAATCATAATAAAAATATCATTAAACATGAGATACATGTAAGAGATATATTCCTCTGGATTAATCTTAAAATTATCATAATTTATATTATAATTTTTAAAATTAATTTCTTGAACATTATATTTTCCTTCTTAAGTTATATCAAGGTTATCCCAAATATAAAAATTTATAGCACAAGAAGATATTCTTCTAAATTCATTTTCTCTTAATATAATATAAAAATGATTCATATCTTTACAATTATAGTTATATTTTACTTTTATAGTATCACTCCAAACAGATATAGTATGTTGTTGTTTTTCATATTGATCTTTAATTATAGTCTATATATTAAATACAATTCTTTTTAAATTAATTTTCATTAATGTTTCCATTGAGAATAATTTGTTACATTAAAATTAGGGGTTCAATTATTGGTTGTTACTTCTTGTCTATTTTTAACAACAAATTAAAAATTAGATAATATAGAAATTTAAGATATTTAGTTAAAAATATATCATAGAAAAAATATATTTTTAAATACACTGATACCAAACATTGGTTGGAGTGGAAAACTAAAGAGTTGGTGAATTTATTTTAAAAAAAATTCTGTTTAATAACAATTTGAAAACAAAATCCCCCAGACTATTAAAAATCATCATATAATAAAAAGTGTTTAAATAAATAATTTTTTCTTTTGAAAAGGATCTCAAAAGTATAATCAAAACTCATTTAAAATACATCTGAAAATAAAAAATGTATTCTCATATCAAACACAATATACAAAAAACTAATTTGAGTTATGTATGAGAGGGAAATTTTTTTCAATAAACTATAGGTTGTAAATGATTCAATTTGAATATTAAAAAATATAAAATATATAGGTAATAATAGAAATTTAACAAGGTATTTTATCCCAAGATAATACTTAATCCCCTCCACATGGAAATCATCAATTAGAAACTAGTTCATTGTTAAATAAACAAATCAGAAACCCGGATCGGGTTTTAGACACAACCACACACATGACTTCCCATGCACAAAGCCTATTCCATTGTTATATGTGGGATGAAAAAATATCTGGTCACATAGGGCCACTTCTATGGTTTTTAATGGGAATACAAATAAAATATTTGATATAGTATCAAATACTCTCAATTTTATCACAAGAGACCGTAATTTTACAAATTAATAGAGTAAAAAAACAAACATAAAATATAAACAATAAATTGAAATTCAAATATTTATAATATAGGAAACGTTATCTAACTTGATCAGAATAGATTTTGTTTTTTGAATTACTTGAATTTTTCTTTTTATGAAGATCATATAAGTTTCAAAATATGTTAAAAAATAGTGTAACATATACTTCTTTGTAGCATAGGTGAATGTGTAGTATCCTTTTTTATTCTATATAAGAGCACATCTTCTCTACTATACAAAACACAGTCATATGTTCTTCTTAAAAATATCTTCATCCAAAATTATCCATTGTAGAATAATCAATTAAATATTAAAATAAAAGATTTTTTAGGAATGAAAATATGAAACAATTAGTTGATGTGAGATGGTTTTGATGGTCAGTTTATCACTTTACATAACTAGTTCATTTTCTCATTTAGTAGGTTTATGAATTTATGTGGTAATATTTTCATCTCATGGACACTAAAAAAATATACATGATTAGTATATTACATTATGAAAAATTATAAATACCTTGGCATGGAAACTTTTTTATCTTCAAGAAGTAAATATATTACATTACACGGTCACTTAACTAATTCCAATGGTCAGGTACATGGTAGGTAAATATTCATATCCTGTTAGGTTGATTGTACATGAGGTAATGGTAATCTTGAAACACAATAAGTTCAACATCAATGTGATGTTAGTTCATGAATTTTCAAAAAATTCTATTTTGTATCATGTTAAGCAGCTTCTTTATGTGGTTAGGTGGAATATAAAATTTGGTAAGGATATATGGTCACTTGAAATTCATGGTAATTTCAAAGTCATCAGATGGTAAGATTTCATAGGCTGTATTTCTGGATACGAACATTATAGAAAAGGGGAATACTTGTATGTAGGGTGTTTTATGCTATGAATGGGGAATTTAAACTATGATTTTTTCCCTTACGTGCGAGTTTTAAGACCATAATGTATCCTTTAATTCCATGAATTAGGGTTCACATTTTTAAAATATTGGTTTTAGTTTTGAGGGTCTATCTACCTGTTTGGTTCAGGTTGTAAATGAAGGGTTCATGTTATTTGGATTTTATGGGTGGTTTCATTATAGAATAAAAAGTGGTTAAGCTACCCATTGTTATTGTTAGACCAAGAGAATGCGAGGATGGAAAATCAACTATCTTCCCCACAATTCTCCCATCCCCTTTATCCCACATACGAGTGGATAGTTCTTGGTGGTGATTTTTGTTGAGTCTCTCCCTCTTATAACCTATGTTTTTGTTTCTAGTGTCTAACTTTGATGTATTTTTTCTAGGGTTTTGTTATGATTTCACTATAAAATAGTGAAATTAACAACATATTAATGGAATTTTATTTTTAGTTGTTGTAATAGGACTCAAAAGGTTGATCGAATGTCGTAGGGTGATATTTTAGCAAATATTTATATTTGAGTTTATATTTCTCATGATTTTCCATGTGGATTGAGTTAAATATTTAATGATAATTGCTATAATTTTTTTTGGTTTTGTATGGAATGATTTAGGAGCTCATGTGGTGGTACGAGATTGGATGAGGATTGGTTGGTCTTGGATGAGGCTTGATGTATGTAGTTGAGGTTGAAAATATCATGTGTGATAGAGAACAATCACTTGATTTTAGAGTGGCATATTAGATATTGTTGTGAGTAGGATGTGTCCATTGGTTCATGATGAGGTTTACTGGATATGGTTTCCATTGGGTGGACGTTTGACTAATCACCCTTAGTATATGTGTGATATGACCCAGGTGAAAGTCGTGATAGTTTCCTTGGAATTATCATCTAGAATCCATAGGGCCTAGTGACGATTTCTTAGGTAAAAACCATGGTTATTGTGAATGGAATAGATGATGTATCTTGATTATTTTGGACTCCACATGTTGAGGCTTGGGTCAGGATGAGTATATGAGTTATGATGTCACTAATGTACGATGGCTGAGAAATGGTGTTAAAAAAGGTATAGCTCCTTGTTACTAACACATGAGTGATTATCTGGTGAGATTATTTTATGGTTTAAGTTCCCTATGTGCTATGTCTCACATATTGGTTCTAGGTGATGGGTCTTGATGTGGGGGTGTTGATCCCATGGACTAACTATGTTTTGAATGATAAGGTTGGTCATGATGTTATACCTTTTCTATTTTGGATTAGTTCATATGATTATGGGACCTTTTCATGAGACTCTTGGGTTAAGTAATACCTTATGGGCGTGGATATGTGTATAATTCCTAAACATAACATGAGTGATATGGTAATGGATGTGTAATGGTCCTTTATTTGAGTGAGAAGGTCTGGATGATAATGTATTGAGTGATAATGCATATGTTGATGGATGATAAAAAATTACCGAAGTGGCTTGGGTTATGGAAGAAGACACCCAAGAGGGGTCTGGGTTAGGATGTTATGTGAGATGCGACAACTAGACCCTACCTTGAGTGATAATATAATGGACTGAGATATAGATTCATGGTCCTTCACTATAATTTATGGTAGTGTGTTGAGGTTTGGATACCTACCTACCACAATTCATCAAGTATGAGATAAGAATTGAGTATGGTGGCTCGAGATTATTATAAGACTAGATTACATCCATGAACTAGAGAAGGCATGACCATGTTTTGTGGGGGCCTGGTTACTACATAGATATTTGATGTGCATGGAGTAATGGTGTCCTAGTTTTCACACACCATCCTTGTAACTTATTTAATATCTTTATTTTATTTGTGTATACATGAATATGATGGTGTATACTATGGAAACATGGTGAGGTAGTAATGAGATATATTTCTAGTACCATGGATGGGATATTTGGTCCATGTATAGATTTTATTTTTTATTTTAGTTTAAATGTGGGACGTGTAGTGTATCTAGATGGATCTGATAAAGGGTATTTGGAGATAGGGTTTGTGAGGTCTTAGGATGGAACTAGGGATTTTGTATGTGTGTTTTATTTTTGGTTTAATTTTTATTTGGGATCGTCTGTTTTGGAAATCAGTGTATCTATTACTATAATAATTCCACATGGAATTTATTATTATATAATCCAATGTCTGTGATTGATATTTTTTGGTCATTTCTACTATTGTTTTCACTCTAATTCAAAGGAATAATTTACCCACTATAATGATCAGGTCCTCACTACAAGTTTAAAACCACCGGTGTACAAGGATGCATTCTTGAGTCCACATGAAACCTAATTCCAGACTGGTGTTCCATGATTGAGAGTCACAAAATTTTCTAATAGGATTATTTTATTTTTATTTAGGGATATGGTAGAGAGGTGTAATAGTAATGTTTCAAAGATTATGATGAACCTAAGACTATTGCGTCATGAACAAATTTTTAATTTCATGTTGTAGTTACCAAGGTAAATGGACTTTTGTTCTTGGTTTTCCCTAATATGGATGATATTATCATTAAAGATGATTCATTATTATAGGTTCTTATTGAAGGTTTTATCACTAGGAACATTTGAAAGGGTCCTGTGGGAATGAATCATATTAGTAATATAAGACTAACATGAAATTTTCCCACATGCATGCAGTTGGATTTTTTGATGATATTTTCATTTCATTAATGTGTAAAAAATAACTTATACAAAGTTTCCCTATATAAATTGTTGATGTAATTATAATTAGTCTAAACCTTATATTTTAATCATATGTAATTTCATGTTGATCTTATAATATGAGGTTCTCTAGGGATGTAAATATAGTCCCATCATCAAGGGACTCACAATGACCCTTTTTTGTGTTGACATAGGAACTAGATCCCTGAAATGATTTGAGAACCATCCCGAGTTACATTATGGATTCATACCCTCATGGATTTTGGTGGTTGGTACAATTATTTAATGTGTCAACAAAAATCTATATGATATTTTACCATATAGTCTCTTACTAGTATTATACATATCCAAAAATGACGGATGTGGAAACCCTGAGTGGGTTGTGTAATGGAGTGAGTAATATACCCTGTGATTGAGTTTTGGTGTTCATGGGGTGATCATGGTGTCAAGGATGGTTTTGAGAGGGAAATAATTGTTGGATTCTTGGCCTACTGTTTTTATTCCATTAGGTGTGTGGATAGATTCTCAGGATATTGTATCAATGAATTTGTATAGTGTGATCATTCCATTATCATTTCCATGGGTGAGATACCTTGGGATGTTGGGTGACCTATAAATGTGTGGGTAGAATGTTTAGTGGGTTAGGTGGATGACTCTATCATAGACATGACATGGCTAATGGGGGTGTGAGTCTTCTCATGAGACTAGGTTTCATGGAATGTCACAATTTTGTTTTCAATTGAGATCATATAGGATCATGGTTGGGAACTAGTGAGGGGCTCTTAGTGGTTCAATCCTCATAATGGAGGGAGTTGTGTTGAGAATGAAATTATTGGAAAATAATCATTGTGTGAGGGTTATTTCTCATTGGTTATGCATAATACCTGGGGTAGTTTTCATATTGGTGAAGGTACCATGTGTGTATCTATTGAAAATATTTCAGTGTGAAGATAAACCTAAGTGGGGCTATAATAGTAGTTTCTTGTTGGTTTCAGTTTGGGTTCACTCTTTGAGTGAGGTTCTAGTGTGTTTAGAGAGAATCTTAAGAGCATGATGGCCCAAGGTCTCACTGAGAATGATAGATATCACTTGGTGATGAGATATGACATAGATGATGTATTTGGGTACCTTTGTATGAAATGCCATAGCTATTACATATCTAGGATTGATAGTATTGGGGATAACATCGTAGGAGGATTGAAACATATGTGATGTTTAGACCTATGGAGGTAGACACTTATAGGGAAGTGTAATTGAAATAATATGGTTAGGAGCACAACATAGGATATTAGAGGATGTGATCCATGATATTAGTGGATTTTGGACTATTATAGACATCATTCCTAATAGTATGTGAATGGATGGTAGTTGTTTTCAATGACAATACTTGGATATGACTTGGTTATCTATGTCTAATAATTTTATTTTGTAATGAATGGATTATAGACCCTAGATACCTAGTTTTTGGTTTGGTGGATTGATAATAATTATGCTCCTTTGGTGGGGTTCATCATGTAAGTTGAAGGTGAATGGACCTCACGTTTGATGGGTCATGGGTGTGTTGATATTAGTTTGTGAGCATGTTGAGATGATGTTAGGATGCAGATGTGTGGTAACATATGATAATATATGGTTCTATAGGAAATAGAAGATTCAATATTTGGATGTAGTGTTTCAAGGATTTGATGTGTTGGAATCAATATTGGGATGGTTTTTTTAGTATTTGATAGTGATTTAGATCAAAGGCCTGCCGATGATTATGATGAGAGTATGTTATATGGTGAATATTCTTTATTAATAAACCATGGAGTTTCAATAAAAGTTAGTTTTGGACATTGGTGTTAGTGTTTGGGAGATCTCATGGTAACTTTGGGTGTTATTGCATTGTGATCGAATGCTGAGGTAGCATGTTAGCGGGAGTGAAGGAGTGTTTCTTAGGGAAGTCATCTAGGGGAGGTGTTAGAAATAAATCCCTCAAGGTGTCCTCTCAGTATTTTTGTGGTATGATTGTGTCTGTTGAAAACTCTAGATGACCATGAATGAGCACGGTTGGTGTTTTCTGAAAGAAAAGTTTTAAGGTGGCATAGTTTAGTAGTGTTTGCCAAATTTTTGGGCCTCAAAATAGAGTGTTTGGATTTTGCAAAAAGGAATATTTTTTCATAAGAATAAACAATATTCAGACCATGAAACATGGTTCATGGATAGAAAATGTGGTGCATGGGAACAATTTGTAGAGATAAAATTGTAAAGAGACCACGTAGGAGGAATGGTTCGTAGAGAGAAAGCGATTTTTGGGAAGGCATGTGGTTCACAGAAGTCTTACGGTACACAAGATGGATTATCATTCATCGAATTGAGGCACTTATTTGTGTCTTTATGAAGGGAATCATTCGAAAAAACGAGACGATGATTTGGGCTGCCATAAAGGAAGAAAGATAGTATATAAACCGTATAAGGAAAATGTTCGTGGAAGGATCAGTACACAGTGAAGGCTATATCACATTGAAGATTTAGTAAATTTCAGATTAGCAATTTTTTGGATATATATTTCAATATATTGAGTTCCAATATCATCCTTAAAGAGAGAAATTTTGATAAGAAAAAATATTTTCTTTGGGAATTCGGCTAAGTCAGAATGTGATACGTGAGGATGAATTCCATGAATTGAAGTGGTTTTCACTGGAGGAATGGGAGAAGGGTGAAGTGGTTGATGGGAATGGTTTGAGAAAGGATAAGAAGATTTTGTCTATGGAGAAGAATAGTTTGAATAAGAATAAATTTTGGTACGTAGAGGTGGTATGCAACTACAGTACGTAGAGGCAGTACACAGAGGCAGTTCATAGTGATGGTATGTAGAGGTGGTACGTGGAAGAAAAAGTGGAGGCAATTTTTAGAATAGGTGTTCCATGTAGTATACCCACTACAAAGTTGGAAGAATAGGCATCGTAGTTTGTAGGGGACTCAAAGAATCTTGAAAAGGCATTAAAACAGTTTATGAAAGCAATTTCAACTAACTGACAGTATGTAGAAAAAGGGAGTTCATCTATAGGTGAGAAGAGACTTAAATAGAGTATCCATATTCAGTTTAGGATGTATTATTTCATAGAAATTAGGGGACCTAGAAGTTCATCAACTATGAGTGGATCCCTTACAAGAGTAGTGAG
This sequence comes from Viscum album, assembly GCA_963277665.1. Lineage (NCBI taxonomy): Eukaryota > Viridiplantae > Streptophyta > Magnoliopsida > Santalales > Viscaceae > Viscum > Viscum album. The sequence continues at coordinate 941,726,394 of OY728165.1, forward strand.
AAAAGAAAGAGGAAGACAGTGATCCTTCCAATCAGTAGTTATCTAAAAGAGGAGACATAAGGAGCGAACATTGGGAATGTAGTGTGAAGACCCTAAACCTTATTATTATAATGAGCTTGGTAGTATAATATCTCTCCTGACCCTTGTAATTCATAGTGAGCTTTAGTGTATTTGTTACATGGGAACATCACCATTCTATGCTCTTGGGACATAGCCTAGTTAGGGTGAACCAAGTAAAAATCACTGTTTCCTATGCATGATTTCATTTTTATTCATATATTTAAATAGGATAAAGGGTGAAGTGTGTTTTGTTTAACTATGAAAGAATATCTGATTTGTCAATAGTTTTAATCTATCATACCCTTATTACCCCCCCTCTTAGGGTATTTGACCTAGTAGACCTAACAAGATAATCGACTAGTGCATTTGTGTAGGATTAAATGTGGCGAGGTCAAGAAAATTTCAAAATCATCATTCAAGATGTAGTTGAAGTTGTTTAGGGATTTTACTAGGTGTTTTGAAGAAAATATGGTTGATCTTGGATTTTTTGTTTAGAGTAATGTAGTAGAATAATGGTTGGTGTTTGGAGCAGGGCATGATGACATCATTTTGAATTAGAGAGTGTGGTACGTTGGTTTTGATGGTTGGATGAATGCCTCATATTCTAAAGGATGATAAGAGTTATGTTTGGTAGTTTTTTATGACTCACATCATTACATGTTTTCAAATTCCTAGGATGTATGATTTTCTTTGGAGAAGGGGCTGTGTTGAGAAATAGGGATCAAATTAGAATTTTGAGTATTTTAATTTTTATAAAGGATGTTTTTAGACATGGAATGAGAGTCAATGGTTTTCCCATCATTTTGGAGTCACAATAGAGAGGTGATCAAGTTGTATGTTTTTCAAAAATACTAGTTGAAGAATATTCATGGTGTGAATGTTAATTCATGATGGTAATTGTCATTAGTGTATTTCATTTATGGAAATTAATGGTGTATTAAAGAGGAGTACGCTTATATACGGTGGTTCATTACATTAACAGAGAATTTATGCTGTGAAGTTTGATGTAAAATGTGGTGTTAAAGGTCCTGAAGTATCATTTCACACCATGAATTAGGGTTCACACCATGAAACCATTAGTATGGGTGCCAAGGATCCCTCTAATTCGATAGATGACATAATGAACCAACCATCAAATTTTAAAAATTTTCTTTGTGTTTTTTAAAATAATGAAAAGGTTGACGACCCCAATTTACTCTTGGTCAACAAAATGTGTGTGGGGAGGGCTGTGCTGCCGACAATCCTCTCCATTTTATCCCCCATATGAGGGGATGATTCTTGGTGGAAATTTTAGGAGAGTCTAACCCTTTACTTCCATATGTTTTAGTTCTATTTGGATAAACTATATTTTTGATCAACTTGGGAAAGGGTTCGACAATTATTTAACCAGAGAATATTGAAAACCTCCATGTGTAATGAGGTTTTCATGTGTGATGGCTGGGGGAGGACCCAGAATGATCATCACAAGACATTGGCTGTGATTTCAGTGAGGAAGACATGCACGGTAAGTTTTTTAGTGATTTTTACACTTTTATTAAGACAAATAATTATTTATTTCTATTTTATTATTAAAGTAAGGCTTTTTACTGGTAGTATAAGTTGGTAAAAGTATTGGTTGGGCTTGGATGAGGCTCAAAAAACCAAGAAATGGATTGTAACTCCTTCATAGTGGTGGGCGGTCCCATTAGTACATGATTATATATGTATTTATGCAAGATTTTATGCTACATGTATGTTTCATGGATTCAGGTAGAACATATAGGGAATAGAGATAATGGATATATAAGGATAAGATTACATTGGGTATCCTATTCTTGGGTTAATTTCTCTATAGCACTTTAGATAATTTATATTTTCAGAAAAATATTTCACCAAGGGGTGAGAGTGATGATGGAGAAAATGAGTAGCCTTAGATAGTACCATGATTTTATACATGATGTGGGTAGATTTGGATAATTCTACTAGGACTACTTGAGAACATAATAGAGTGTTAGGACCTAGGACGATGAATGTGATTCCATAATGTTGTGTGTGTTATAATTAACACACTCTTGAGAGTAGAGTGTTATCTTAAATAGTGTTGTGGTAAAGATAGTTAACTTGGGACATTATGTAATATGATAGAGTGGGTTTTCACAATGAGAAGTGTCATTGGATATCCTATAGGAGAAAAAATATAGGACCTTGGTGTAGTTCATGTGAGTTATTTAGGACGTAACATGCGGCTTCCTAGGGGACTTGGGAAGTTTTTTTTAAGAGGAATCATTGATCGAGGGTGCAAGAGTGATGATAGGTATTAAAGATTTTAGATACTGAATGATGATATTTGGTATTTTTGAGTAGATATTATGGTGGTTATCGATGTCCCAATGGATTCCTTGATGGTTGGGGTGAGTTGTGTATTGTAGAAAGGGTCTAGATTAATGTTACTAGCACCCGAGTGATAAGATAGTGAGATGTTGTGATAGGATATTGGCCATGTATTTTTTATTACATTTATTGGTGATAAGTGATAAGACTCAATGTGGGGGTGTGGTTGTAATACCCCATGATTATGTGAAATATTTTTTTCTGAATTAATTTAACCATTCTTGATATTTTTCATTTAATGCAACATTGGAAACAGATATTCTATATTTACTAAACTCAAATTTTTTTCTTGCATTATATTTAATTCCAATTTAATTGTGTAATAAAAATAATATAAATGTTAGATATATTTATAAGGAACACCAAGACAAGCTTTTTATTCACCCAAGACTGACTTTCTTCGATGGTTTGCATAATACGCAAGACTGAGTGTTAACAAACTTTAATATATTATTAAAAAATTATAATAATAAATAACCAAGACATTAAATTATATTTTATGAATATTATTAAATAAATTATGTAAATATTTTTTTGACAAAATAAAAAATTAATTAATTAGTTTCAAATTATTTATAAATTAATATAAGATCCAATTGACTATAAATGAAGTATTTTTATAGACAACAAGTATCATTCCCACAAAGTTGTTTTATTCCTAATAAACTAAATTAATTTCAATTAGTACGTAATTTTAATCGAATATATATGTTATATATCAAATTATATATATTTTTATATTCATCCAATATATTTTGTAAGCATAAGATAAGAATAAGACCAATTTAACACATAAAACCTAATATTTTTATTAAGATAATTTTACCACCTTTTGATGAAGAAACTTTTCAAAATATAAAATTTTTCACTAAAATAAATTTTATATTTCAAAATAAAATAAATTTTTTAAATCTAAACATGAAAATTAGGTTAGGTTGAATTTATGATATTTTTCTATGAAGTTTCATTTTTTATTGAATAATGAAAAATACTAAAATTTATCTAAAAACTGATTTTTCACAAAATTTATTTATATGGGTAATTTATATTTATATATTATTTTAATGTTTAATTATATCATATTTTATTATTTTATCCAATTTAGGTTTTTGGAAACAATTTCAAATTGAAATTGTTTATAAAAACTTGTCAAAGTTTTGAACATTTTTACTTTAAAACCCTGCATTGTCATCCCGTCTGTGGGACTAAATTTAAATCAATTTTTGCCTCTTATATGTTTTTAACCTAGAAAAATGTAATCAATATTTTTAATCTATATAATTTTTAATTTATTATATGTTCAAATTAGTTTTTGAGAAATAATATTGGTGAAGGTAATTAAAATTAACCACAATGATCAAGGATAAATTAATTTAATAAGGGACTAAACCATAACATTATGTCCCAAAAACCTTTAAAATTGTAAAAAATAAAACTTATGACCATATTTAGACCCTATAATTACTTTAATATAATTTTTACCATTATTGTATCCACATGAAATATGGAAACGTGTGTGGGGTTTCCTTTCTCCAAAATATTACAAGAGTGCCACTCCTCCCCCACTATAAAAGGCATCCTCTCCTTCCAATTCCTCAAACCTCTCAGGACACATTGAATCAACCAAAATCATCCAAAATATCTCCCCAAAATCCATAATTTCCTCCTTAAAGTATCCGTTGGTCATAAATCCTTCCATGTAATCCCTTTGGTACAATCCAAAAGGAGTTACCCGATTAAGAGGTAACACCCTCCCTCAAACTCATTTATTTTATTTCCTTTCTACAATACCTCAAATATTATTATTCCAAAATTGTATAAAACCAACAATATTTTAAATATAATAGTATTTTTTATGATATGGTTTATAACTACACTTAAAAAAAAATTCATCTAATGGGTAACGAACATATTGTTTACGTGTATGATGAATTACCACGTCACTAAAGGTTGATTGTTCATTTTTCATTTACCACCTTTCGTAGTTGAAATTATGATGGAAAATCAATTTATATATGTTATAAATTATATTTATTATATAATTATTCTTATTTAATTAGTTTACAACATATATTATTATAATTTCTATTTTTTAATACAATAATTCTATTTGAGGATGTGTGGAAAACAACCCAATCAAAGTGATGGGATTCCTTCATCAGTTATATAAAATGTATTTATGATGGGTTTAGTGAATATATATGATATAATAAATATAATTTAATAATGATATTTATACTTATATATATATATATGTTTGTTACTTTTTTCCTTTCAACATGATAATTAAAAGGAAATTGTGTTCATTCGTATCTACGACCTACCATCTCTATGAGTGATGTATTCCGTCTAATACATATATATTATATGTATTATTATAATACAGAAAAAGTTAATTTAAATTATATTTAAATTATTTTTTACATTATGTAATCCATGATATAAGTATAAGGACCAAAGATATGAGAAATTAAGACACATGTGGAAAACAAAGCGGATATTACCCAAAATGAAACCTTAACATAAAATTGTAAACAATTGGGTAATATTAATGCATAATCAAACCATATATTATATTATAAGTATAATAAGGTTCTATTATATATGTATAATAAATTTTTATTTATTATACATGATGTTTTAATGAGTATGGCGAGGGCCAAGACACAAGGTAATAAAATTTAATCTCACTCTCTATTTCCTTGAGATACATTCCTTATTCACCACTCACTTCTTTTGTGTAGGGTATATAAATCCCATGAATATATTATATGCCTAATATAATTAAATTTATAGGTATTTAAAAATCCATTTTATGAAATTTCTATCATGGGGGTTATGCTTCAAAAGATACCAAATCAGTAAAGTATTTTTGTCTCAATTTTCCTTCTTGGAGACACATGCCATGTTATATACATATATTTTTATATGAGGTGTATAATCTGAAATTGAAATGTTATATATTGACTCTACTTTTTTCATGATATTTTATTCTCCATGTAATTTTATTTTCCTACATGGGGAGAAAAATTCAAAGTTACCATGTGGTACGAGTTTATGGAAATAATCTCACTGTTTATCGTGATTTTTTAGGATCATGTATTTATTGATGAAATAATATCATCCATATATCATGAAAACTCTTGAATTTTCTTATCATATACTTATTATTGATGTATTAATGTATTATCACCTTTTTCTGACTCTTCAGTACTTATGATAATTCAATTTGTTTTAAAAAAATATGACCTTTCCTCTCTCTTCGGTTATAAATCTATGTTATTTAAAAACCATGTTTTACAAAAATGAATAAAAGAATATTCTACTAATATATTATGAATATTAATTGAAATTTTTACCCTTTTTATCTTTTTACAGTGTTTTCAAAGTAATATTCATATCAATTTCTGAAAAATTATTATTTTTTAAACTATTACCATGTAAAATAAATATTGTTTACCTCATATGACATGTATTGATTTACCTACCATCATTTATTTTATGTTTCCTTTGAATATTTAAAATGTTAATTTTTAATATTTATTTTTAAAAGTAAAATTAAAATAAATGGTTTCTAGTCATTTTTAATATTTCATTATATGTTTTCATATTATGTTTCATGGAAAGTGGGTTTCAAAAGGTTTTCATGCTCCTCTATTTGTTCTCAATGGATAAAGGAATTCATGTTATTTTCAATGCTTACTCTATAAGTTTTAAAGTTTATATTCATGAAAATTATTTTGAAAGGTTTAACATTTTAAGAAGAATTCTTCAATGGTGGAAGGATAATTTCTTCATGCTATGTTTTTAAAATATCAATGTAAATTATTTACCGACTAAGATAACATCGGTTGGGGTTCATCATGCCTTTATGGGAAAATGATTCATTACTTCAATTCATATTATTTCTATTAATGGTATAAGTTTTATTTAATGATGTTTCTGAAATCCTCTTCTCTTTCACGAGTTATATTATTATGAAACCCACATGTTTTCATGGGTTATGATTTGGTAAAATGATTATGAAACATGTATCTTTTCCATAGGTTAATATATTATTACATGTTTAGGAAATCAATTTCCTTTCATGGATTATGATATAATTTTCTATTATGTTGTGGAAAATTTATGTATGATTTAATTATGATTTTGGTGGGAGTTATATCTCTAACCAATTTATTCGTTAAATATCTATATCTCATGAGATATAATAAGATGGTATTGGGAGTGGACATTGACTAGTAAGATGTACATGGGAGTGAACAATGACTATCCAGATGGTATGAGGAATGAACTCATGCTACTAAGATGGCCATGAGAGTGAAACATGACTTCCAAGATAGTTTTGAAGAGTGAAATAATGCTACTAATATGACCATGAGAGTGAACCATGAATACCAAGATGGTATGAGGAGTGAACCCAAACTACTAAGATTGTCATGGAAGAGATTACTTGTATATTATGGATATCATATTATATACTTATGTGTTTTCAAAAAATTCCATATCTTATTCTAATGTTATGATTTCATGGATTATGTTCTTTTTATCCTTATGATTCATGTACTATGAACTACCAAGATTTATTTCATGATTCTAGTTTATGATATTTGATATATAGTGCATGATCATTTATTTACCTAATCATGTTCTCATACCTTTATTCTCATGATTATGATTACATGTCTCCATTGTTAATCCTTATATAGAATCTAATCCCACCCCTTTTTATATAACCTTCCCTAGGTAATGAATTTGTATATTAATTATGATGTGACTAAGAAGGCTTCTATTCAAGAATAACCTAGTGGGAGATAATATATCTCACTAATGTAATAGTGTTTAGGTTTCCATGTTTCTAAAGGAACTATACTAATAAGGTTTTTGGGAATCTATTTTTGTAATGTGTTAAGTGTTATGGAAAGTGATTTATTGTCTATATACATTAATATAGGTTCATTATAGTGGTTCTCGAGCTGGATATTTCCTTGAGTGAAAAGGTCGGTGATGGTATTTGACCTTACAAAGTAGGATTGGGGGTGTGCTTATGGGACCCTATTATGAGAGGATTGGGTCAAGGAATACCTTAGGGCATGGTTCATATGAATAAAGTTGGGCCATACCTTGAGTGATAAGATAATGTTTTTATAAGGGGCCTTTTCCTTGAGTGAGAAATCCTAGCCCATCACCTATCATGTGAGAAGTCATTGAATGATAAATGAACAAAGAAAATTTATAGGAGTGGATTTTATCATTGAAGTGTACCACTATGATGGGTTTGTGTTATAATGTTATGTGATATGGGATGCATATAATCTTAATTTATTGAAAAATTAATAGGTTTAGAATGGATTTATGGACATTCCTTATTCCATCAGGTAGTGGGTCAATGTTTTGATGCTACCCTACACTATGACATCGAGTATATGCTACGCATCGGGTATGGTGGAACAAGATGAGAAGACGACCAAATTATAGAAGAACACTAAAGTAGGAATGATCATGGTACATGTTGGCCAAGTTACATCATGGTGACATGATGTCATATAAGGTCATGATGTTCTAATTATCATACAATGTCTAAGGAACCTTTTTGAAATTTTTGTCGTTGTGTATACAAATACATGATATCATATAGTAGGGGCACTTGGTGGAACCATACTAAGATGTTTTTCTCACAACCGGTATAAGAAATTAGGTTCTTGTATGGAATATTGGTGTACTTTCATGTTTATCATGGGACATGTAGTATATTGGGATAGAGTATCCTAAGGTTATTTTGAGAAAGGTTGTGTATGGATCGAGGTATTCATTAAGATTGGTGTGTGTGTGTGTTGTTTTTTTAATGATTTTGTATTTAGGATCAGCCTTATGGGAGATCAATGTATATATAAATATATCAATTTCAAATTGAATTTAATACAAAAATTTTGGTTTGATATTTCATACTTTGATGTTGGTTTTAGATATTGTTTCGCTATTTCCATTAGTTCTTGCACTTGAATTTTATGTCATAGTGTTCCCACAATATGGATTAGGCCCTTGATGATTTTTAGAATTCTCTCATGTAACAGTTGGAATGCTTGAGGACACATAAAACCCTTACATGATGGGGTGTTCTTGGATGGGGAATAAAAAAATAATGCATGAAATCATAATGAAAATAAAACAAAATAATAATCAAACTATCTCGTAAATAATAGTAAGTGATAATAGTAGTATTACTAACTCATGAAACCTGTATCATTGTCTCTTCCAATTATTATGTTATAGTCATTTATCTTTTTAGGTTGATCATTGAAACATACATATTATATGTCAAACCATGATAAATCCACATATAAAATTGAATAAAATATAAGTAATATTACCACTAATTTTTTTTTTCAGATGCAGCAAATGATAAAAATAACATTCAAAAGGCCAGTTATGATTCCATGATGGTTCACTTAACAAGAGTAGGAATGAACAAAGAGAAATTTTCAAGAACAAAAATGAATGAAGGGAATATTTACAAATTATATATCATACTACATGGGTATTATGGAATGAATTAAATCTTATGATGTGAATAACTCACTAACGGGATCCCTGAAGAGGTCCTAAACTACCTAAAGGCACTTGGAAATATTTCTACTCAACTCTTATTATGTTATAAATAATATATGTAATAAATAGTTCTCAGATATTAAAAAATATAAACATCATTTAGGTCTCATAAAAACCCATAATTTCAAATTTAAGATCCATTAAATTCCTACCTCTGTCAATATAAATATCTTAGTAATGGAATGACACATTTAAATTCCACACTATAACTTGGTTGTACTAATTTTCACATTATGTTTTTTAGAAATCACTTTCATCTATTTTATTAAAATCTATGTCAGAGAATCTTTTATATTGTATCGTATATAAATCCAATATTCTATTTTATTGAAACCCCTTTATTTTTTTATTTATAAATTTTAAACCCTTCAATAAGGTATTAACCATTTTTTCCCATTCCATGTGAATAACTATCCCATATATTCTATAAACTGGCTATATTTAATTAATATCAATTATATGCATTTAAAAAGTTTGAAATTAATTCAATTACCTATGATAAATCCATTATTAATTTTCAACTTTTAAAATAATAAAATATATTTTTTTTTGTAAAATATGAAATAATATGGAATTTCCAAAATGAGAAGAAATATGTAAAATATTTTTACACCATTTTTAACATAAATTATATTCATAAGATACTATATGTTTGAAAATATTGGAATTAGTTTGAAATGTGTAGTATATATAGTTGTGTAGGATATTATGATTGATATTTAAATTTTTACAAGATGCATAATATTTTCAAACCATGCAAAAGATTTTACTATCTTGTGTAATATAATTTTTAGAATGAATTGTTTATATAAATGTATAAAAAATATATGTTTCACGATCCAATTATCATGAAGAATATGTTATACTAAGATAAAATTTTAAAATTAGATGAACCCAAAACATATGGATATAATTTAAATTTAAATATTTCCCCCTAATGCTCTAAAACTAATAGTAAACATCCCATGACTCTCTCAACACCCTAGAAATGAAAACCGTAGGATTCAAGAAAATTTAGACACTTAAAAATACATTTATTTTCAGGACTCATTTGGCTTGAATCATATTATATGATCATGTATGATTACTTTATTTATTTAGAAAAAAGTCTTTATAAACAAATTATGTAAATTTAGGAATGTTCTAACAGATATAACGATGGAGACAAAGGGATTTCTGTTTCATAAATTATAAAAGGTTTAGTCTCCAATAAAGTATTTCATTTAATTATGGAGTCCAATATAATGGAGTTCAAGGACATAATTTGGGTAGTGAATCTTTATTTTTTATATTAATATGATATTAGAATCTCTCTCATGATCATATATTTATTTACTATTATGTAGGAGTTTCTAGCATACCCTTGAATGGGAAGGGTTCTGACCAAAGAATTTAGATATTTCTATGGATGTAGGATACCTTTAGAGGTGGAAACCCATTGGTTATTAATATGAAATCTTAGTAAAAAACATTTCATGGGATTATTCAACCTGAAAAGTAAAATTCATAGAAACAATAATACAAATATTTTTTACAAAGTGAACATAAGTTAAGAGAACATGTCAATCCCTACGATTTAGGTAACCATGTCTCACTATGATGAATGGGTTTCACGTAACTGGGAAACCTTATGAGTTAATATAATAGAAGATTAGATAATATTTTTTTTAATTATGATATATATTTTGAAAAGTGTTTACTACTTAACAATCAAATAATCATAAGTGACATTATTGGCATGATGGTCTACATAAATAAATAATTTTCAAAAGTAAAACTAAAATGGACTCAACATTTAGTGAAAAAATAGATATATAATTATTAATATAAAATGGTATGTTGGGTCATCATTTTTGTGGAAGTAAATTTAATAAAATCCCTTATTGAATTGATATAAACATGACACTAACCCAAAGACATATCTTGTGGTAGGTTATGGAAGACATCATGAATATTATTTTTATACCTATTGTACGTTGGACCTATAACTTAATGACAATATATATAAGTATATTTTTTTTAATTATAATCATTTAGATAATAAGAGTGTGAATGTTATATAAAATATTTTTTTAATTGTAGCTAAATGTTTTTAGATAATGGGTGCACATCATACTATTTTTATGATAATATAGAATCCAAAAAAGTATTGAATCAATAGAGGGAGAAGTTGATCTACATGTTGTGAATAGGTAAAGTGTTTCTTCATTAAAATGTATCACTTGTGGCATAATTAAACTAATTATATTATTTCATGAATTGAAAAACTCTTACTATATTTAGGTACAATAAAGATATTTTAATTCTATATCTTTTTTTTTTGAAAAGAATGGATTTTCTATCATGATTAAGAAAAAGGGTTATTATGTAGAGATGAATAAAATATTTTACTTTATAGGTAATATAGTGAATTATTCAGACCTATCAAACATGGATTAAAAATTCTACAACATTTTTGAAAATAATTCCAGTGTTATTGATTCTAACACCAGTTACACATTGAAACATTGTGTTGGGAATAAAAATGAGAATCAAATTTAAAGACTCCATAGAGGTTATCTATTGATTTTATTCAATTATGACTCATTTAAAAAGTGTTAATAATGAAGGGAAAAAGACCAAATATAATTTTAGTATAAAATTATAGTGGTCCATTGGATTATTAGACTTAATATATAGTGACATATATGGCACAATTTGTACTTAAATATGTAGTTGGAATATGTAAATTATAATATTTACTATAGATTTTCGTTAGAATGGTTATGTGTTTCCTATTATACATAAGTTTAAAAATAAAATAAAAAGTTTAACATATTAAAATGTGATATGTAGAATTAAATAGAAAGTAGTACTAAAATTCTTTGATAAAAATTTATTTTAGAGTTCTTTTGAATGAAATTTACTAATTATCTAAAAGATTTTGAAATTATTTTATAATTCACTCATCCCAAAATATTTTTATGGAATTAAAAGTCTAACTAAAGTAATCCCACCTTAATAGACATGGTTTTATTATGGATGAGTTAGTGTGACTGTTCTATATAATTAAAGGGATATAATGTTAAATAAATTTCATTCTTATAGAACTAAATTCCATCTAAAGTCATCATAAATACAAAATATGTGACATGAATTAGAAGGAATACTATTTTTTCTTTTATTGGGATTTTGAGTCATGATTATTATGTATTATTTTTGGATTCTGAGGCACTTTAAACTAAATATTTGTATGTAATTTTTATGATTTTTAATAATAAACCACATTTAAAGGCAATGGGAAAGCATATCCACTTATAAATGTTTAGTGAGAACCTAATATAATTTTTTTGAAAGCCTTGTATAATAATGAATAATAAATCTATCTAGAAAACATTAGTTAACCATGAAATGAGTGATAAAATAGGTCAGGGTAGGTGAAATGTGGGGAAATTAAGGGATATAAAGGAAATGAAACACCTGGGGTTTCATGATCCTTGATCTACAAAAATATTTAAGCCTGCTAAATGGTTTACTAGTCAAGAAAACTCCAATGTAGACTATCCCCTATTTGATTTATCCTTCCATCGAGAACCATTCACCATTAATAAGAAATGAACTTCTTATTTGGATAAAAACATAGGTTAAGAAAACCATCATGGGGAAACATCAAAGGGAAAAATGATACTATAAACACTAGTGGAAGACGTTGTCACCACTGGGGTAAGATGACCCCTACCTTTATCATATAATAAATCCCACATTCAAGAATTATAAAACAATATATATTATATAGTTCCATCTTATATAAACCCCAACACCGTTCAAGCCATCACTATAGATTTATAAAACCACTTAATCACATCCACCATTGATATAAGAAAGATGATTCACTACTATAGTGGGACTAGTTGCATCACCAACTGAAGCCATTATTGAAAATATTACTCCTCCTCATCCCCGGATTAAGATCCATTAGTTCTGGGATGGGAACAACCCCAAGAGAAAAATAGGAAGTATTCAAACCATATGGTATAAGATACATAACATAGAACTCAAAACTAGGTCATGATAGGTAAGAAATGAATTATTTGATTATAATGGGAGAAAAAAAATGTAATTCAGTCTGGTGGCCAATTATAAACTAAATATCACCACAATAGAATCACCAAAAGAGTTAACAACAAAAATAAAAAAAAATTATAAAAAATAACCAATAAAAAATCCATTCCCAAGAAAAATACCAAGGAAAAATGATAGATGATAAAATGAGACACCACAACTACTATATGAAACCTCATATAAAGACCAAAAAAAAACCTTAAGACACGTTTCCAAAATTCCATGGAATGATACTAGGGGTGATAACCATAAAAATAAATTTTATTTGATAATATAGGTGTGTGACAGTATATTGGGTAGGTAAAAACAATTAGAAGGATTACCAAAAAGGACCAAGATTGGTCAACAAGGATAAGATAACATAATGATAGAGAATATTAATAAATAAAAGAAAATGTGAAGAACTAGAGATTATTGATAACTAGAATAATATAACTAGAAAAGAAAATTCCATGAAGAATATAAGGGATAAAACCCCAAAACATGAGTAAATTAGTGGACTAAAGAAAACTGTTGGTCGAATCCTAATAAAGGAAATAACTGAACAAAAAAAAACAAAAATTAATATGGAGAAGGAGGAATACTCCATCACATAATCTAAAGATGAGTAAACCTTGTAAAAAATGGGTGCAGTTAAAAGAGAATAGAGCCATTAACCACTTTTTGAAATTTAATAAAATTTAGTACTGTTTTTAAGTATTTTCGTATACAAGAGTTCATATATTTTATATATGGTTTTAGTTAACTGATGCTAAAATAACATTAAACCAAAACCATAAGAAATTAAAGAGACAAAAATACCACATGGAGAGTAACCTAAATCAAATAAATTTTATTTATGTTTCTACGGAAATGATGAGATTGTTTTTTAAAAAATACTTTTGAATGAAAAGTGTTTTCTTGTAGATTTATTTTTTTACATAAAATGGTTTGAATAAAAAAATTAGTCATGGGGGGGGGGGGTATATTGAATTTTTATGTGATCAAAATGAATAGTTAGTAATAATTTTTAATAAATAAAGTTAGATAGTTCTATAATTAGAGGAAGAAATAGAACTGGATTAGGTTACATAAGATCCTCGATAAATTGGTAGGATTTTCAAGATCCTTATAGATATGGATTTTTTATGGAAAATGACGAATATGTAATTTTTATTGGTAACTTCCATTTACATATTGAGAGCTCATTGAGATTTTTTATTTGGAGAAATAGATAGAATCACTAATATTTGAGAAAGATTTTATATATACTAATAATGTTTTGATGTTCGTGGATGCACCTCAAGGTATTATACCCATAGGGTACAAGTGGGTTTTCTATATGAAAACTAATATATATGGAAGGGTGTCTTTTGATAATGATAAACTAGTGAAAATTAGCCTAAAAAAATAAAGATATTAATTATAAGGATACCTTTTCACCAGTTGTGGTGATAAATTCCACTCATATAGTTATTTCTATATCAAATAATTATAAAAATTATATATATCAAATGGATATTGAAACCACTTTACATAATTTGAATTGAGTCAAATAAATGTGTATGATATATTATTAAAATTGTTAAGTATCATGTAAATAATCTAATGATGGAATGTTTCACTATTCCATGTATGAATTGAAGAATGATTCTTGATGTTAGATCATCAATTTCAGTTAGGAAATCATTTTTTCCACAGTGAATGTCTATGATTCCTGTGTAAAAAAGTTTATTAATAAAATAAAATATAGATAGTGGTAATGTTTTAGTATTTATGATGGTGTATATTGTTGGTATAAAAATTATTGAAAATAATATTCCAACTATTCATTAATTAAATGTTTAGTTGGGAAAAAGGATTCTAAATTAAAGTTATGGGTAATTATTGTTACAAATTGGGTATAAATATCTATAGAGATAAATTTAAAAGGATCCATGGATTCAATTAGAATATTAATATTCGTAAAGTAATAAAGATATTTAGTTAAAAAAACATTATGACGGGTTTTTTACTTGTGTTTTATTGAACAAATATTATGAAGACTAAGTAATCTTCTAAAGAGTTAGATTTGATAAATATAGATATGACTCCATATATATTTATATATACAATTATATTTATCATTTATTCCCTTTTTTCTACTCAACCTCATGATACTTAAGATTTTTGGAATATCAAGTGATAACTAATATAATATTACTGAGTACCAATGGATTTCATTGAAATGCTTTATGTGTAACACCACAGATTGGTTTACCAGGTCTATGTTGGAGAACCATAATGAATCTTCGATGCCTCCACATATGTAAGAGGATATCAATTTGTTATGAGGTAATGTACCAGACTTTGGAGACACTGTAACATTGATATTAGTTAAGCATAAAAAATATTAACATCATAAGTAGTAAAACCAATAAAATATAATACAAAATCCCAGTGATATTCTAACCATATGAATAATATCACATGTAATATCAAAATGAGTCTTTGAAGTTATATATATATATAGTTAATAGAGTGAATTCCATATGTGGTGGATTAATAAGTCTAATAATTAAAAGGAAAACATAATTCAAAGGAAGAACCAAAAAATAATCTAAATGTATATATAATTATTACAAATACCCATCATCATCTCCACATGCTCTCATACTCAGAATAATTTCATTTCCCTTAACTAGATTTCTATCAGTAATTTTCTTTTTCCCCATGATTCTAGTGTATTCCATGAGTAAGAAGACCTAGTAGGACACCCAAAATTAATCCTTAGAATAACTACAGTATTATATATGCGAGTTTAGTAACTGATAGTAAAAATAAAAATAAAATAAAAGATTCTCCCATTTTATTCATCATTCACAAAAAAAGCTTCCCTAAACCCTAATTATCCTAGTAGAAATAAGTTTTAGAGGAGGAAAGTAATACTATTTTAAAAACCAATCAGTGATATCATAGGAAGTGATCTGCGGATGAAATCATAATACCCAAACTCTAATGCAGGATAAACCATCCCCATAGTGTAGGGTCCCATAGATAAGACTTTTATATGCTGAACACATAGGAAACAATGTGGGGATAACATCACCACATCCAAACTCACAGAAAAGAAAAACAAAATCCCTATTATGGTTTTACCCATGGTTAAGTTACATTTATATTAAGCATATTATGAAATGTTCTAAGGAGGGTGTCACAATATCCAACCTCCCATGTGATTCAAAAAAACACCATCCCCTAAGGTAATGTACTATGGACATACTCAATTATATCAATTAAGTAAATATATATAGGAGTCACTAAGAAATCACCTAACCATCTGGTGAATAACATTAACATTATCAAACCATATCTATCACAAGACATAATAGAGATCCCATCAGATACTCTTTATTCTAAAACCATTACCATAGATAAATAATCCTATCCCCAAAATCAACCCTTTCATATTTTTAGAAGGCTGTAACTCACAATAATATTTTATACTATGATTTTTCCAACTCCCCATACTAACATAGGAAACAAATTTGGTTCTTATATTGATTAGGTGGGTAAACATACAAAACTACTTGATAATCTATAAAACTTGGTCAAATTCAACCTAGAATGGCCAAATATACCCCCAAAAGATCCATCATTTTGGATCTACTCTATGAATTTAGTACCTTAATAAGTTACCTAGTACGGATATCCATGAACCTTCATGCATGTTAGTCTATGAAATCACATACAACTACTATAAAATTGAATGGTTTCCTAACATGAGTGCTAGGGGATCCAACTCACACATACATGACACTCAAATTGAACCCAAAACACCAAATACCAAATATAAAACATAAAATCTATAAATTAGGTATTTAAGATGATTAAAATAGGTAAAATGAGAGAGAGTCTCTTAGAATCATTTTAGTGTTAGACTTGACAACTGAGGATGAATGAAACTGACAACACCTCAAATAATTAATAAAAGATGAATGATAAGCTATTTAATGTAAAAAGAGACCTAAAATCATGGGTTTTGATGAGTGGAGGTTGGGGTAGAAATAGGGGAATGTAAAAAGGGGTTTCCATGTGAAATTATGCAATTACCCTTACAAGAAAATCAGATATTCCATCAGTTACCCGATCATCCTATACGAGGTACTTGGTGATCTACCAGCACTGAACACACCCCCACTGAGTGGGATATGGGACTCCATTACATAAAATTATCATCATAGCACACTGGAAACCTAATGTCCCTACTCCTAGTAAGTAATAAACATGTTTTTAGAAGATATTTTCTTCCTAAAAAATGGGTTTTTATTAAATAATATTATACTTGAAAAAAATATAGGAACCAAAAAAAAACATATGTAATTAAAAAATTTCATTACATTAGTCCTCTATGAAACCAATGAAAATGAAAAAAATTATAAATAAAAAATACATAAAATAAGAAACTATTAAATGGGAAAATATGGTTTTTCATAATCATCTAGAATCATCACCCCCATGACCAACACTCCAGAAGTGAAAAAAAAAATTATTAAACTGATCAATATCTTAGAAAATGAATATATAACCTTAGGGGGAATTGTATTAAATATTGAGTGAAAGAATAAAGTGTTATTTAAAGGGAGAAATTTTACCATTGGAATTGTAATATGGCTATTGGTCAATATAACCATTGGTCTATTTGATAGTTTGGAGCTACACCCATTTTTAATAACTTTTCCATTATATTTAGTTTTATAAGAAGTAATGAAAAAAGGAAATTGATACATAAAGGAGAAATGATGGCCTCAACTTGTAGATTTATTCTGTTTTAAGACCATTTATCCAAATTGGGGAGGGAGGTAGAATCATAGGGGTTCACCCCTAATCAAGCCCAAGATAATCCTAAATCAGTGAGACTTGAACAAAATCACCCAGGGGATAATTTCAAGTTAGTGGAGATTACCCTTGGGAAAGTGATAGCCAAACCACCCCATGAAACTAACTCCATCGTAAAACTTATCATTATAGTGTACAGAAATGTAATAAGGGTTTACATATCTGGGAATTATATATATAAAGTGTATTTTTATTTTTATAAATAAAATGGTTATTCCCTAAATCCCATTTTGAGAATAATTTTGTTTAATAAAATATATGTTTAATTGAGAAAAAATTGATAAATTGATCCTGGATGAAAATAAAACATAATTTTATTTATATAAAATATATATATGTTTATAATAAAATAAGTAATTCTGAATCATATTTTTTATGGAATCGTATTTTAAAACACTCTTATTATGTGGGATTGATAAAATAATTTTAAAATGAACTACAGTTTTTTACAAGTTTCAAAAATTTTAGTGAGTCTTATAAACTTCCATTTTCAATTAAATATATATGTTTATATTTAAAAGTCAATGTTATGATATTTATTTAATAATTATGATTAAATAAATAAAATAATTTAAATTAGAATATCGAAATTATGTTAGGGTTTATTTTTTGTGAATTATGTAAAATAATTTATTTTTCAGTGAATATAAAAATACAGTTTGGATTTTATGTATGTTTTATGACTTCATATATATTTTATAATGATTTAATAATTAATTATACACAATCCATGAACAAATTTATGTTATTTATTAAATATTATGTATTTTAATATCTTCTAATTAATTTTAAAACATATATTTGACATAAAAATGTCAAAATTGTAATGTTTGATTTCAAAAACAAATTTCTTGAAAATATAATTTTGTATGTCTAAAAAATATTTAAAAAATGTTTCCTAGTTCAAATTTATTAAAATATCCTAAAATTTGACACAAATTTCAAAAACCATGAGATAAACCATGTCACGAACTAATCTATGTAGCTATCTAACCCAAAACCTGAATCGATTCATGGCCTGGCCCAAAGGGTGTTCATAATACCCATGGGTGGGAACCATTGTTTTGTTATTAAGAATCTTGTTTTCGAATAATTTCAACCATTTTTATAAGCATAAAAAACAAATAGATATAATAATTACAATAAATGATGAGAATAAACAAACAAGGTACAACATTTTTTAGATTTAATGTTTTACAACTTTAAACAAACCAAAAAGTACTAACATGGAATGGGAACAAAAAACTACAACTAAAACCACAATTAAAAAATAGGGACATCACCCGAATGCCACCACCACCACCACCTGCATGAATAGGAACACTAGAAAATAGATCCACCATCACCACCATGATACATCTTTCATTTACCTAGGTCATGCATAACAAAGTCTACATACACACTAGGGTGTATGCAGGGTGTGGGCCAAATCCCAATAGGATTCACAAAGAAGAATATATTCCATGCTCTATAATTAGATACAAACCAACATGCACATATTTATAAATGTATTTGAAACATTTATAAGGAAACATTTTATGGAAAACTTTATTAATAAAAAACTTTTCAAAGAAAACTATTTTTAAAAATAATGTTTCTTGAAATAAAAATATACAAAAGGTCTACCGAATATTGTAATCTAGCACTATATCACATATTAATCATGTCACAAGAGATCACCATGGGATAGTCCCTATAGGAAACTAAGACAATTGGAACAGTATGAGCCTCTTACCTCAAGGATCAAAATACTACACTAAATAATCGAAATCATTGTCATGCATGAGCCATTAGAGGGAATCCCCTATAATGGTTGAATGACCTCCATTTTAGAAGACAATACTAACACAGTTTCAAAGCATGAGTCACTAAAGGGGAACACATCCAAAGGTCTAGTAGTCTATTATCATATCACATGTTTATTTATTGTTGTAATCATCAATCCTGCTAGATGAATCTGAGCCTCACCCACTTCTGTATCAACTATTGTTCCAGTTCTAGTTTTCCCACCAAGATACTCAAGATCCCCCTTTTTTAATCAAATTTAATTTAACATATCACATAAATAAACAAATTCACATATAGATTCCATGAATTACAATAATGTTAGGACATCAAGTCATTTTCTAAACAAAGCCACTTGCAATTTCACAGACACGTGAAAACCATTTGGGAATAAATTTTACATCACTTGCATAATTTATGAAACCAATTTGAAAATATAACAAGATTAACACACATAAAATGTAACGAACCGTTTTTCTAGAGCGGATAAAATTCGAAGGTTTTTGAACTTTTTCTTTTATCAGCGGTTCGGTTTTAAAACCGAGCTTCGGAACGAGGTCCCGAGTTCTGGAGCCGTTTTAAGCAGTGATATCAGACCGCGCGTGGTAGGTTTAACCGTGCGGGTTAGGCGTGCGGGGTACCTCGGGCATCCGGTAGCAGGCGCGCGGGCTGCACGCGGTGCGGGTGGGTGCGTTTTGGTTTTTGTGTAAAATTAAAATAAATGAAAATAAAATAAATTAAAATAAAATAAAAGAAAAAAAAACCTAAACTCCCTCCCCTCTCTTGGCAGAACACCCGACGCGACGCCCCCCCCCTTCTCTCCCGCGAGCCGCGCGACCCCCCCCTCCACGGCGCCGCCTCCTTCCCCGTTCTTCCCGGTTTTTCTTCTCGGCTTCGCTCCGAATCATCATGGGTTATGCGTAAGGTCTCTCGGGACATCGTGGGTGCGCGTTTGGTGTCCGCCGCAGAAGGCAAGGCGGTTTGCGGTGATTTCGGTCCACCGGTTGGTTTTCGAGTGCTTTGAGCTTCGCGGTGTGGTTCGCCTTCATTTTGGCCTGTCGCCAGCCCTTGAGTGCGCTGGAGGTTTCAGTATGATTTCGGGTTGCCGGAGTTTAGGCGAATCACCTACGCAGGCATAGGTACATATTTATATGTACGTGGGTTCCCTCAGCGTGCGTGTATTTGTCCATGGCAGCGAATATACACACGTACGGGGCTAGTTGTCCCCATTACATATATAAAAAGTGCCTATGCAGGTGAGTGGAGACAGGATTATGTGTATAAACATATGTGTAAGGATCCTCTTGCGCACGCTCATGGCCATGCGGAGTGTGTGCATAGGGGATAGGTGTCCTTATAAGTTTGTGAAATCACATATGCCTCGTGGGGGAGCAGCTGCGACAGCTTTAGTTAGAAAGCGCCAAGAGCCGGAGTGGACGGATGGATCCACCTTGAGGTAGGGTCCCTCTCCTTGCCCTTTTAAATTTAAGTAAAGTAATGGTGAGTTTAATATTTCACTTAGTATTTTAATTATGCAAGTTTAGTTCTGATTAAATGCTTCTGTGCAAATCGTGTGAATTGCAGGAATAAGATAAAAGAGTTTGTTTTGTCACTAAAATAACGATTTAATAATAAAACCCCTCTTTCGAGGTGTGCTACCTTCAATATAAAAATGTAGAAATAGAATTTCATGATTGCCTTTCCTATTGTTTGGCTTCTTAACTTTGTTAAGTGTTGAATGAGTTTTAAATAAAATGCTAAATATCACTAAATGAATTGTTTGATAAAGTAATGACATGTTTTCTAATAAAACTCCTCCAATGGAGGTGAGCTGCCTTCAAAATAAACGTGTAGTAGCAGATTTTTTTTGTGTGATTGCTTGCTTAAAAGCCTTATGACACTTTATGCTTGACATTATACTTTATCAATGGCGTGCTTGTACTTGTACCATCTAATGTCATTAATCACCTAACATAGAGGCATGTTGGTGCCATATGCTTTTGTTTACCTTCTATTGCTCATGCAAGTTCCAGAATGTTGAACAAGGATAGTTAATTATGAGAATTGATTATAAAAAGTTGATATCTGATTTGGATAACTAAACGTGAAGGATTAATCATGAAATGAGAATTGCGTCGATTGATTAATTAAGTGATAAATGAATGAGATTTTGAGTACTAGACATGGTGTTCTAGATCGACTTAAAATCTGGGTTTGGACATGGCGTTCCTCCCCAATGGTTATCCAAGCTTGTGATATAGGGTGTTAGAAATGACGATCTACACTGAATGAGATTTTGGGTCCTAGACATGACGTTCTAGATCGACTTAAAATTTGGGTTTTGGACATGGTGTTCCTTCCCAATGGTTATCCAAGATTGTGATATACGGGGTGTTAGACATGGCGATCTACACCGAACAAATGATAATAATGATTTATGAAATGAATGAGAGATGTGGGTAAAACCCGAGTGAATTGTGATCAAATAAAGAAAGGTAAGAATGAGTGGATTTCCGGTCTGAGTTGAAATAATAAGTGAATAAATAGAGTAAGTGAGCAAAATGATAAAAAGTTTTTTTATGCTTGAATCAAATTTACTTGTGTTGTTTTAAACAGTTTTTCATCCCGGCTATGGGCCGAAGAAGGTAGTGCCGCCAGGTGTCCTTTCTGTAACCTAGACAGGCGTTTATTGTTTGCATTGTGTCGTTATTGTTCAAGAATACTAGCACTTTGTTTAATTATATTTCATGGTCTAGAGTGGGCTAGACCCCGGTGGTTCCGGACTACTGAGATATATATATCTCTCACCCTACTCGGGCCTCCATTGCACTGGGGTACCCGAGTAGATTCCATTTGGTTGGAGGACCGTGTTGTTGCTGTTTCTTGTACTTGGAGTTAGGAGCAAATGACTGAGTTGGGGCTCAGGATTCTCATGGAGATCGCCTTCAGGGCTGGGGAATTTTGTTCATTTACTTCTGCGTTGATGTGTAAGTATGTCGTGTGATTTAATGCTTTCATTGTATCATTAGCATGTCATGCATGCATCTCTTATATAAACTGCCGTTCGCCAAATTTATTCAAACCTTATAAATGAAAAATGTTTTCCGCTGTTTTCTTATTATTATTTACACTACTTCCGTTGCTGTATTTTTGGTCCCTTTGTTCCACTTTGATAAGAGGGTATAGTCTCCCCCTGACTTACCTTACACCCTCGCCGCTAGTCGGCAACCTCTGGCGTAAGGGGAGACACGCTTGAGGCCATGTCGCGGGCCGACTCAGGTGACCTGGGTGTCCGGTTCAGGGTCGACCTGGGTTGGTTCATGACAAAATGGTATCAGAGGAGGTTTTTTTTCTTTTCATTGTATTACTGTTTTGGGATTGGTAGATAGGAGATTAGGAATGTGTCGGCGCTTGGGTAATATCCGTGTCTGGGACTAATCACCCCACGTACGGTAAATGACCAAGTGTCCAGGGCTGGGAATTGATGTTCATGTTGTTTGCTGTTACAGTTGATGTGGTTTCACCTTGGGTGAATGTTGTACTTTCCACTTCTTATTTGTTTATGAAGAGGTTTTGAAAATTTTTCTTGGCCCGATATGGCCAGAAAATTGCATTGCATGCATCAAATTAGACACATATAGATTCACATGTCATGCATATGTGCCATGGCATGTAGTTGCATTAGTAGGATGCCTGCTGATTTTGATTGTGTGCCTTGGAAATATGTCATGTCTGGATTTATTTAGCACGTCTCTTTAGAAAGCATGTTTTGGTGATAATTAACATGTTTGGGTGATAACATGTCATGTTTTCTATCTTTCTTGTGTGTCATGCTCTGTGTTATAGCATGTTTTAGTGATTTCAGCTTGTTAGCTTGTTGCCTTGTGTTAGCTGTTTGTAGTGGCTTGTTAGCTTGCTAGTAAAAGCTTGGTTGCTTTGGCTGAATTTGTTGGTTGCGATTATGACGGAGCCAGTTTTCCATTGTAAGGTGTATGAGCTCTTTATAATTGGGAAAAGGGTAAACTGTGGTTTCAAACCTTTAAAAGAGGTCTTCTAAGTTAAAATGTTAAATGAAAAAAAAATTGATTTGATAAATGGGAGCCAAATGCCAACGCTAAGGTGTATGGGCGCCTTATTGATTGGTAGGTGGCCACCCATGTGAATGAACCTTGTTAGACCATAGTGTGTTTAAAAATGATTATTAATGTAAAACTATTGCGTTTTGATTGAGATAGTTTGGTGTTCTTTTAAACATGCTCAACTAGACCCGAGGAGGCCAGTTAGGGCACGTCCTTATGGAATGAACTGATATGTGGTTGATTTTGAAGAACCCGAATTGAATAAATGGGACCCTCGGGGTCGCCTCTTTGTTAAAAAGGAATTTAGATGCTAAACTACCTGTTTATGCTTGGATAACATTATGTGTTAATTTTTTTTAAAGAGTAAGTTGGTTATAGCTTGTCTGTTTTGCCATGGGGCGTTGTCTGAAAACCAAGTAATTAGTTTTGAAATAGTAATTGTGGGTTGATTAAAATTCTTTAAATGTTTTAAAGGTTGAAAGTAAGTAATGAAGTGGATAAAACGGAAAGGGGTTTTTGAGCCTAGTAATCCTTGTTTTGCGTGACCAAGAGTTAGGGTCGACGTGTGTGCTTCGTAAGGGACTAGCCCGTGCTAGGTAGTACCCTTAGAGCTTGAGTTGCCTTGTTTTCGGTGTGATCTTATGATGTGGTGATCGTAGTTCGAGGAACGTCACCCGTGCGTTAAAGTGTTTCAAAAATAGCGCGCCGGTGAGCGGCTAGTTATTACGATGACATGGACACTCCTAAGGTGGGTAGTGTCGCAAGGGTTTCTGTTTTCGTGTCGGTGCTTTCTTGGCAGCACGACTGTGATAAGGTTGGCTATATGCACAACACTTTAGAAACTCCGTTAGTGCGGGAAGAGTTTCAGTGGTTAAGATTGGACGAATACGAATGCCTCGGGTGGTATAGGCATCAGAGTTTGGTCCGATTGATCTTCTCAGCGACCTTGGTTTAATCTTAGTTTACTCTACTAGATGATACGAGCATGTTCCCCATCTTGACGTCGCCTTGGATACAGTAAGATAGTGTCGGTTATACGCCGCGCTAAAGTTTAAAAGTTGTTGGTTTGTTTCGTAATCTCTCTCTGGTTGTGTGTGGGATGCACGATTTCTTGGAGTTACGCTTCGTGCTGAGGCATGATAGTTTTATAATAGTCTTGTGATGGCTTGACTTGCGAATGTCACCAAAGGTCGTGTAAGGACTTCGATGTACGTGTAGTTGATAACGGAACAGATTTAAAAGCATGTCGTCGGTTTAAGGGCGAGTGTGAATCTCGGGTCGGCGATGTCTTTCATGGAAATCTTGCGTGACCAATTTTAGCTGGTCGATCGTGATTCAACCGTTTTCTTGGGTTGAGGTCCCTATAATGGCCTCGGATGTAAGCTCTGCTTTGATGTTTCAGTTGTAACGTGAGAATTGGCTCGAGTTGTAAAGGCTTAAGTGCAGTCTTCTTAGAAAATTCTTAATGGTGCTTTGGGCATTGGAAACACAATACAACCGATTGAATGAAACTTCACGACCCTTGTGAGTCGGGTGATGTTTTCGTTGTTTTCCGAAGGCTTCTCAGGGACGATAAGTTTTTTTGGTGGGTAGTTTGTAACGAACCGTTTTTTTAGAGCGGATAAAATTCGAAGGTTTTTGAACTTTTTCTTTTATCAGCGGGTTGGTTTTAAAACCGAGCTTCGGAACGAGGTCCCGAGTTCTGGAGCCATTTCAAGCGGTGATATCGGACCGCGCGCGGTAGGTTTAACCGTGCGGGTTAGGCGTGCGGGGTACCTCGGGCATCCGGTAGCAGGCGTGCGGGCTGCACGCGGTGTTTCAGGCGGTGCGAGTGGGTGCGTTTTAGTTTTTGTTTAAAATTAAAATAAATTAAAATAAAATAAATTAAAATAAAAGAAAAGAAAAAAAAACCCAAACTCCCTCCCCTCTCTTGGCAGAACACCCGACGCGACGCCCCCCCCTTCTCTCCCGCGAGCCGCGCGACCCCCCCCCCCCCTCCACGGCGCTGCCTCCTTCCCCGTTCTTCCCGGTTTTTCTTCTCGGCTTCGCTCTGAATCATCATGGGTTATGAGGAAGGTCTCTCGGGACATCGTGGGTGCGCGTTTGGTGTCCACCGCCGAAGGCAAGGCGGTTTGCGGTGATTTCGGTCTGCCGGTTGGTTTCCGAGTGTGTTGAGCTTCGCGGTGTGGTTCGCCTTCGTTTTGTCCTGTCGCCAGCCCCCGAGTGCGTTGGAGGTTTCGGTATGATTTCGGGTTGCCGGAGTTTAGGCGACTCACCTGCGCAAAAATAGGTACGTATTTATATGTACGTGGGTTCCCTCAGCATGCGTATATTTGTCCATGGCAGCGAATATACACACGTACGGGGCTAGTTGTCCCCATTACATATATAAAAAGTGCCTGTGCAGGTGAGTGGAGATAGGATTATGTGTATAAGCATATGTGTAATGATCCTCTTGCGCACGCTCATGGCCATGCAGAGCATGTGCATAGGGGCTAGGTGTCCTTATACGTATGTGAAATCACATATTCCTCATGGGGGAGCAGCTGCGACAACTTTAGTTAGAAAGCGCCAAGAGCCGGAGTGGACGGATGGATCCACCTTGAGGTAGGGTCCCTCTCTTTTCCCTTTTAAATTTAAGTAAAGTAATGGTGAGTTTAATATTGCACTTAGTATTTTAATTATGCAAGTTTAGTTCCGATTAAATGCTTCTGTGCAAATCGTGTGAATTGCAGGAATAAGATAAAAGAGTTTTTTTGGTCACTAAACTAACGATTTAATAATAAAACCCCTCTTTCGAGGTGCGCTGCCTTCAATCTAAAAATGTAGCAATAGAATTTCATGATTTCCTTTCCTATTTTTTGGCTTCTTAACTTTGTTAAGTGTTGAATGAGTTTTAAAGAAAATGCTAAATATCACTAAATGAATTGTTTGATAAAGTAATGACATGTTTTCTAATAAAACTCCTCCAATGGAGGTGAACTGCCTTCAAAATAAACGTGTAGTAGCAGATTTCTTTTTTTTTTGTGATTTCTTGCTTAAAATCCTTATGACACTTTATGCTTGACATTATACTTGATCAATGGCGTGCTTGTACTTGTACCATATAATGTCATTAATCACCTAACATAGAGGCATGTTGGTGCCATATGATTTTTTTTACCTTCTATTGCTCTTGCAAGTTCCAGAATGTTGAACAAGGATAGTTAATTATGAGAATTTATTATAAAAATTTGAGATCTGATTTGGATAACTAAACGTGAAGGATTAATCATGAAATGAGAATTGCGCCGATTGATTAATTAAGTGATAAATGAATGAGATTTTGGGTCCTAGACATGGCATTCTAGATCGACTTAAAATCTGGGTTTGGACATGGCGTTCCTCCCCAATGGTTATCCAAGCTTGTGATATAGGGTGTTAGACATGACGATCTACACTGAATGAGATTTTGGGTCCTAGACATGACGTTCTAGATCGACTTAAAATTTGGGTTTTGGACATGGTGTTCCTTCCCAATGGTTATCCAAGCTTGTGATATACGGGGTGTTAGACATGGCGATCTACACCGAACGAATGATAATAATGATTTATGAAAAGAATGAGTGATGTGGGTAAAACCTGAGTGAATTGTGATCAAATAAAGAAAGGTAAGAATGAGTGGATTTCCAGTCTGAGTTGAAATTATAAGTGAATAAATAGAGTAAGTGAGCAAAATGATAAAAAGTGTTTTTATTCTTTAATCAAATTTACTTGTGTTGTTTTAAAAAGGTGTTCATCCCGGCTATGGGCCGAAGCAGGTAGTGCCGCCAGGTGTCCTTTCTGGAACCTGGACGGGCGTTTATTGTTTGCATTGTGTCGTTATTGTTTGAGAATACCATCACTTTTTTAATTATATTTCATGGTCTAGAGTGGGCTAGACCCCGGTTGTTCCGGCCAACTGAGATATATATATCTCACACCCTACTCGGGCCGCCATTGCACTGGGGTACCCGAGTAGATTCCATTTGGTTGCAGGACCGTGTTGTTGCTGTTTCTTGTACTTGGAGTTAGGAGTAAAGGACCGAGTTGGGGCTCGGGATGCTCATGGAGATCGCCCTCAGGGTTGGAGACTTTTGTTCATTTACTTCTGCGTTGATGTGTAAGTATGTCGCGTGATTTAATGCTTTCATTGTATCATTAGCATGTCATGCATGCATCTCTTATATAAACTGCCGTTCACCAAATTTATTCAAACCGTATAAATGAAAAATGTTTTCCGCTGTTTTCTTATTATTATTTACACTACTTTTGTTGCTGTATTTTTGGTCCCTTTGTTCCACTTTGATAATAGGGTATAGTCTCCCCCCTGACTTACCTTACACCCTCACCGCTAGTCGGCAACCTCTGGCGTAAGGGGAGACGCGCTTGAGGCCATGTCGCGGGCCGGATCAGGTGACCTGGGTGTCCGGTTCAGGGTCGACCTGGGTTGGTTCGTGACATAAAATTAAAACATTTATATGATAAAATCCACTTTTCCAATTCACACTCACAAATAAACCATTTTTAGAGAATGCATTAGAATTGGAAGATGAATATAAGGTGCATCACAGACAAGACAACATGAAACACAACCTTTTTCACTTGGAAAATACACTTACAACACATTTTCACCATTAAATATATTTAATAACACATTTCACACCACTCAAACAAGGAATAAGTCATATTTAAGAAATAATAAAATGAATCACAAATAAAATATATTCAATTTTATTTGGAAAGACACATTTTCATCCCTTGAAAAAATTAAAATCCTTACTAAACATATTTTTAACCACAAAAAATAAACCAAAGAAAATTTTTAATAAACTAAACCAGAAAATAAACATCATCTAATAATGTGAAAGAATGAAACTATCTACCTCACACTGGGAATCTTCCAAAAACTGGTGGAAAACCACAACTGTACCACCACAGGACCCTATAAAGGAATGATTCAGCAATAATAATCAATATCTCCCCCAGTAATATAAGTTCAACCCTATTTAGGTCAAAAATCCCACAGTAAAATAGGGACTCAATAAATTGGAAAGGATAATCCTAGAATGGGGACGAAATCAAGAGAATAAGGGATTACATGATGTTTCCTTGAAGAATTAGAGCCAAAACCACCCAAGGATTGAGGCTACAAGGGTTAGAAAAATCTTGGAGGGATATCTGATGGATGAAAATCATGAATGGGGAATATAGGAGGTTAATTATGGTTAAAATAAAAGAGGGAACAAAGGTAAATTCCCACTTTTTAATGACCTAGAGAAGATGAACTGTTAGGTTACATGGTTTTCCAAAATATGCGAAAACCATGTTACCCTCACTATTAAAGAGTGATAATCCACAAGGTTTTCCCACATGGTTTTGAAAAATGTGTTCCTACTGTGCGGTCACCACTATCCAAAAATGAAATTATCCACACAGTTTCCTGGTTAGTTGAACACTATTTCCCTTAACCATGCACCAACCATGTGCCACTAGCTGACAAGCCCCAATATCTCTATTTTTTACAAAAACACATGGTAAAACCCAAAGATAAATGAAATACTAAAAATAAACCAATGAATACCTCAAAAAATAAATCATAGATGTGACAATTCTCCCAACCATGAAAACCTTATATCATTGAAAATTCACTCCAGACCTTGGTGAGAAAAAAAAAACAGATACTCTAAATCAACCTAAGACTTAGTATCCCAAGTATCATGCACATCATTTCCATGCTTCGTGATAACATTGACTAAAAAAATAGTCTTCCAATGATGAAATTTCTCCGAAGAATCCACAATTTGTACTGGCAGTTCAAACATAGACAACTCAATATCCAATACAAACTCTTCCCAATTCAAAACATGAAACATATCTGGGTAATTATTTTTTACCTAAGAGACATGAAATATGTCATGTATTGAAATCAAATAAGAAGTTATAGAAACTTTGTGTCCCGCATTACTAATCCGATTGCTAATATAGAAATGTACAATATACCTCGATGTTAGCTTCCTTTACCCAAATAACGTTGACCCAAGAAAAGTTACACTTTTATAAGAACCCAGTCACCGAAAAAAACTCTAATGTTTAATTAATGTGATCAACATAGGAAATGTGATGGATATGAGTAGTCCAAAAGTGCTACCTAATCAGCTTTATTTTATCAGATGTCTCATACACAAGGTTCAGTCCCAGCAACAAGGTCTTACATACCTCATCCCAACACAAAGGTGACTGATATGACCACCCATAACGCATCTAAAAAGGATCCATTAGAATTTAGGATTTGTAAATATTGTTATATGAAAACTCAAGCAATCCAAAATGGAAATACCGTGAACCACTAAAATCCATCACTCATTCTCGTAGCGTGTCTTCCAAAATCTAATTTTCTGGCTTCGTTTAACCATCTATTTAAGGCTGTTACACCATACTCAACTTATGCAGGAACACCATCAAATTCTAAAGGCATACAAAAAAATGGAAAGGTAAAACGGGTGTCACTATTATAAATAATTTCTGAATTGTGCACCATAAATACTAAAGATATGTTGAACATACGACCAACCCAACTCAGCCAATTTACATTAATCTCTAATTGGAATGAAATGAGATGATTTCTCCTAACGATCAATCACTACCGAAAAAATATTTTTCCCTCAAGGTGGATCAGGAAAGTAGATAATAAGGTCAATGTCTGTCTCTTACCATTTCTAGGTAGTAAGGGGTAATGGAAGAAGAAAAAAATAGGTCCTATGATTCCCTTATTTACTCACTAGCAAATATAACAGAACAATATGAATTCAACTACATCTCGCCTCATACCTAGAAACCAGAACATCCGACGCATGTCATAGGGAATCTTAGTAATAGTAGTATGAACGGGAAACTGATACTTATGGATATCCTGCAACACCACCGACCTCAATGACAAGAAGACTACCAAGATACCCATGAAGAAAAAAACACCCCTAGTAGACAACGAACAATCAAAAGACATCTCCCTATAAAATAGAAAATACATAGAATTATGGAATTACCTGTCACTTGGATTTTATTGTGGAATCAATTCCAGGATGGAAGGTGTTAGCTACATTCTTTTGGAGAGCACACCCCTACTATGATCTTTGGTATATATGTTAATTTGAGTAAATATCCCATAAAAGTCTCCATGGAACTATAATTTGTTGACAATTTCATAAGAACTTTACTTTTCAAGGAATCTACCACTACATTACCTTTTACAGGGGTACATACTAAATAAAATTCGAAACCTTAAAGGCACTCAACACAAAAAAGCTACCTTAAATTCAAATCATTTTGGGAGAAAATCTAGGAAAATATATTAAGATATAAATTAAATAAAAAAGTCTCTCCAAAAAAATAGTGGCACAACATCTTCAAGGAAATCATCAATTCTTATAGTTCCAGGTCATGGGTTTTGCAATTCTTTCATGTGGTCAGAAATGGCGAGATCTATAAGCCCACACACGACCATCTTCCATCAGAATACATCCAAGACCCATATATAATGCATCAAAATAGTCATATATCTCTTTATATACTTCATTAAGGTGAAAATATGGGTTTTGGTCAACCACCTATTAAGATCCTCAAAGGACGCTTGACACTCATGGATCTATTATAACATTAACTATTTTCGAGTCAACACATTCATGAAAGAAGCATGATAAGAGATATCTAAAGAATATAGTCAGTAATACACTTCCCGACATAATAAGAATCTGATTTCAAACACAATATCTAGCTATTCCCATGATATCCCTACGTTGTTCTACTTGGGGTCCACCAAAACCCCACATTCTGATATCAAGTGACCTAGAAACTTAACCTACCTAATCTATAAGGTGAACATAAAAAAAATTCTAAAATAGATGATTATCCTGAGGGTTTCTTAGAAAAATTCTTAAAAGTATGATCATGCTCCTCCTCAGTCCTAAAATAGGCCACGATGTCATCTATAAATACCAAAAAAGATTCAAGATAATGTTGGAACTCCATATTCAAGAGTTCAATGAACAATGTAGGGGAAATTTTAAACCTAAAAGGCATTACCAATTACTTGAAATAGTCATATCTACTTTGGAAGGTTGTTTTTGAGAATATATACTTCTCTAACCCTAACTTGCTGATACCCATATAAAAAATCAATCTTCGAGAAACACATTTCCCCATTAACATGATTGAAAAGGGAATCAATATGGGGAAAGAGTACTTTTTCTTAATTTTCAACTTATTATGCTTCAATCAATGCACAACTTTAAGACCCTTTTACTTTCATCATAAATAGAAATAGAGAGTCCCAATGTGAGACACTCAATAGATTCAATCCTTTATATTCCAAATCATCCAGATAAACCTTTAATTATATAAACTTATTGGCAGCTATATGATATGAGGGAAGAGATATTAGTTGTGTTCCCAACACCAATTCAATAGTGAAATCCACATGTCTCCTCAGTGGAAAAGACGAGAATTAAATTATAAATACCTTTGGGAAATAGTCAACCAAAATAGGTTATCCACCCTTAAAGTCACCACAATCATCTTTCAATGTGATAAAAAAATCTAATAAACAAGGTTTTTTTGAGTCAATAAGGTTTATCTTATGACTTTTCTATTCCTTCATACATGGAGGAGATTGTTAAGTCATTATGAATTTCCTTATGACTTTACCATTTATTTTTGTTTTGAAAATCACAAACATCTTATCTGAAGGAAAATTTCTTTTTACCCTGTGTTTTACTTCTATAAGGAAAAATTTCCTTCCCCAAAGAAATTTATCCCCACCATGATTCATTGTATATATAATAACTTTTCTAAGTGTAAAATTCAATTTAAAACCAAAACCTTGGAATCCTATAAATACATAAATATGAAGCATTCTGTTTTTGGATCCAAATTCTCCGAATTCTGATTACGAATTCTAATTACGAGATCTGATTACGAATTCTTTTTACAAATTCTGATTACAAATTCTAATTATGAATTCTGATTACGAATTCTTTTTATGAATTCTGATTACGAATTCTGATTATGAACTTTTCTAAGTTCTGACTACGAGTTCTCTGAATACAGACTCCAAACTCTTATGAGTTCTGACTCCAAATTTCCATGAACTCTTACTCCGAACTTTGAATGTCCATGTTCTGAATTCTTGTGAATCCAAACTCCGAATTTCCTTAAATTTTAGACTCTGGAATTCTATAAAGTTCAGGTTCCGAATTCCTAGAAAATAAAATCCGAATATCCTTTTATTATAGACTCTGAATTAAATTTTGGTTAAACTCCGAACTTACATATTTTTTTACACTCCGAATATTGTATATCAGTTATATAACCATATTTTTCTTACACTTGTTTTGTTATAAAACGTTGTTATGTATTAAGTTACTATCTAACCGTTGTTTGAGTGACACGTGTACAGGTCCCTCTAGAATTCAAGGAAAACTATGACCATTTGAGGAGGGAGCTGACCGTTGGAACCGTGCCTATAAATAAAAGCTAATTTGAAAGAGCTCACAACAAGATGATCAATCTAAAGATTTCATACAGCTGAAGTGATTTATAGAGAGAGAGACTTTAATGCTTTGTGCGTACTGAACATCTTGTTCATATTTGATTTGTGGAACTCCGATTGTTGCTATGTACAATCGAGCGATTCCGAGGATAGGAATACAGAGGTACCGACTACCTTGAAGTTGAGGGCTTCCTTGCTGAGGAAGATAGAGGTACCAACTACCATGAAGTTGAGGGCTTGCGGGGATTGCAAGATAGACTCTGATCTTCGTATCGAGTGCTTACCCTGGTGTGGGTAAAACAAAATTTCTTGAAAGTATAAATAAAGGGACCTTTATCCAAGGTTGTTGGATACCCTTCCCTTTGGGTTAAAAGATTTACTACTTGTTACTTGTTTCGTTACAAATTTTCAGCTGCATTTGTATTATTGAAGAAAGTATAACTATCTTATACTTCCTTAAATTTGTACTCTGATTTAGTAAGATTATATAAGCATTAAGTTAGAATATTTATTATTGTAAACATTAAT
Source organism: Viscum album (assembly GCA_963277665.1). Lineage (NCBI taxonomy): Eukaryota > Viridiplantae > Streptophyta > Magnoliopsida > Santalales > Viscaceae > Viscum > Viscum album. The sequence goes on from OY728165.1 coordinate 941,760,348, forward strand.
TAAGTTTCATTTCCAGAATCACTTTTCCGGAATTGCTTTCCCGTAATCATATTTGCTAATTCAAGCAATTTTATAGATCTAGAGGTTTTGTGAATTACCATGTTTAACCTTGTTAAACATAACCATCTTTAAGGTTCTAAAGGAATTTCTAAAAGTATACAATTCACCCCCCTATTTTATTTGTGCATCTCATATTTACATATTCGATCATACAATTGGTATTATAGAGTATATCATACTCACATACCATCTGTACAATTGGTATCAGAGGAGGTGACCTTCAATCCTGAACCAATGTAACAATTGGCTTCATAATTTTTGTTTAATCTGAATTAATCTCATGATTAGATTTAGAAGTGAATTCATCTTCATCTTCTATTTTTCGGAATCATATTTTTCTGACTCATAAATTTCAGATTCGTTTTTTCTTAGAGGTACTGTTGTTCTATAATTTTTCTTACTTAGAAATATTTTGCTTGTTTACGAAAATTTTCTATTAACAAGTATCTGTAGAAATAATTTTCTTTTAGATGGAAGGAATCAATGTTGGATCCATAGAAAATCTCAATCCAATAAGACCACCTATCTTTGATGGAAATGACTATGAGTATAAGAGAGATTTCATGAAGACTTTCATTATCAATACTGGTGTTGATAATTTTTTTATTCTAACTGGAGGATACAAAATTCATGAAAAAGAAGTTAGTAACTTTACCAATCAAAAAAATATTGAATATCAACTGAATTAGAAGGTACACAATACTTTTATTTGCTCCATGACTATAAATATATATATATATATCCAAATTTCATCTCGTGAAGTAGCAAACAGTATTTGGAAGAAACTTAAAGTTACACATTTTGGTACTACTAAAGTTATTGAAACAAGAAGAGCTATGATAAGAGATGAATACCATGGATTTAACATTCCTTATGGAGAACCCATATGTAAGGTGCAACAAATATTCATCACTATTGTGAATAGTTTACAATCTATGGGTGAGAAATGATTAGATGATGAAGCTCTTGTTGATAAAATCATAGACATCATGCTCAATGAGTGGGAATCCAAGAGGACTGCTATTGATGAGAACAAAAAGGTTACTCAGATTACTCTTGATGAACTCTTTGGAACTCTTCTTCGACATGAGACTAGAATGAAGAGAGATGCTGATAATGTAAAGAAGAAGAATGGAAATCGAAGTGTTGATTTTAATACAACTTCTAAATATATGAAATCCAAGAATCCTGAGAGAGTTACCAGATCCAAAGATAAGAAAGTTGTTATCCAATCTGAATATAGTGGAAGTGAACCCTCATAGAATGAATTAGAAAATCTTGCTCGAAGGATGAACAAGATAGCTGGATAAAGGAACTTTCAATCCAGATATAAGAAAAAGGAAAGGAAAGATAAGAATGAATCAGAAGTCACATGTTATGAATGCAAGAGAGTTGGACATATAAGACCTGATTGTTCCATGCTCAAGAGAAAAGAAATAAAGGAAAATCATTCTGAGAAAAACATAAAGAAGTATTACAAGGCTAAATCTAAGAAAGTCCTGAAAGATATTGACACCTGGAGTGCCAGTGGTGGAGACTCTTCAGATGAATCTTCGAATTATGAATCTTCTAGACAAAAGAATCTTGGTCTAATAGCCAGACTACCTATTGAAAATCACTGCTTTTTGGATAAGGTACACAAGGCTGAATCTATGACCAATATATATTTGAATTCAAATGATATTAAATATTATAACTCTTCGTATGAAGAATCTTCTTCTGATGAAGATAATACTTTACCTACCTATGAAGAAGTTTCTAGGTTTTCCAAAATTCTAAAGATTGAGAACTCAAAAACTCATTAAAAAACTTGATAAGGAAAATTCTAGGAATACTATTATTAATTAAAAAATATTAGATCTTTCTAAAGATATTGATAATAAAAATTATGATTTTGAAATTATTTCAAAAAACCATGAGTATGTAAATTCTGAGAAGAATAAACTTTCTAAAGATATATAAAACGTAATTTCTATGAATTTTTTTTTCAAGCCTTGAACTAGTTAAAAATCAAATGTTTCTGAGGAAAAGAGCTTGGTTATAAAACTCAAATCTATAATATTTTCCTTGAGGAAGTGCTTTTCAAACTTTACCTTAGGTAAGGAAAATTTAGATAAAATGTATTATCAAATCCGACCTCTAAGGAATGATTCTGGTTTTGGTTATACTAGTTCTAAACCTTTTTTAGTAACAATTATTTTGTCCCACAAAGTGTTCCTTTTTGCACAAATTGTAAGTGTGGTGGACACTGGGCAAATAATTGTTCAATAAAAAAACCCAATCTTTAGGATTTCATAAAGCCTATTTTTTTGAGAAGTTGTGGGTATCAAAAAATTTTCTTTCTAAGAATTGTGGATCCAAGAAAATTTTGATTATGAAAACCTAACTTTTTCTTATTTTCAAGAAAATAGAGAAAGTACCAACAAAAATATGTGGTACATGGATAGTCGATGTTCCCGATATATGACTGGTAAAAAAAAATATTTTGAAAATATTATCATGACGAAATGATGGAATGTAACTTTAAGAGATAATGCTCAGGGAGACATTATTAGTATAGGTCAAATTTCTCTTTTTGGAAATACTTTGATTTCAAATGTTTTATTTGTTAAGGGTCTTAAGCACAAAATCATTATCATAAGCCAATTATGTGATGAAGGTTACCTTGTGAATTTTAGGAATGACAAGTGCTTAGTACACAATTCCAAGGAAGTGTTTATTCTTTCTACCTATAGGCAAGAGAATTTATACACACTTTACTTAGAAGATATTAGGAGCCAAGATCTACCTTGCCTTAGTGCAATGGAAGATCATTCTTGGTTATGGCATAAAAGGTTAGGACACTGTAACCTTTGGAACTTATGAAAAATTTCTAAGAAAAGATTAGTTAAGGATCTACCGGAGCTTAAATTTTATTCTTCAAATGTTTATGACCCTTGTCAATATGGAAAGCAACATTAATCATGTTTTAAATTAGTCGGTGAAGTATCAACTACTGATGCATTATAGTTAGTTCATATAGATCTCTTTAGTCCTACACAAACTGGAATCATTGGGGGTAAGTATTATGTATTTATCTTGGTAGATGATTACACTATATTTACAGGGGTCTATTTTCTAGCAAATAAGTCTGAAGATTTTTATTATTTCAAAAGTTATAGAGACCAAGTTAAAAATGAGAAAAACCTTCCATTAAAAACTATTTATAGTGATCATGGAAATGAATTTTAAATTTCTGATTTTGAAACTTTTTGTAGTAGAAAAGGAATTACTCACAATTTCACAGCACCTAGAACACCTCAACAAAATTGTGTTGTTGAAAGAAGAAATAAAATTCTTCAAGAGATAAGTATAACCATGTTGATTGAGTATTATTTAGCCAAATTTTTTTGGGTTGAAGATATAAGTACTGATTCTTATACTATAAATTATGTTTGGATTAGAAATTTTCTTAATAAAACTCCTTATGAATTATGGAATGGTAGAAAACCTAGACTTTCCTACTTTACGGTTTTGGTTGCAAGGTATTCATTCTGAATTCTAAAGATAATCTACATAAATTCAAACCAAAATCTGATGAAGGAATTTTCTTAGGCTACTCCACAACTTATAAGGAATATAATGTTTTCAACAAAAACAGTTGTACTATTGAAGAGATACTACATGTTAAATTTGATGAAACTGATCCTTTTGTTTTTAAAAAATCCCAACCTACATCTTCAGATCTTTTTTCAAAAACCAGATTATCAACTTTTGTTAGAAGAACCTTCTGATAAGGAAAATTCCCAAGAAGATACTCTTGAAATCTTTACCACAGAATATTTTCTACCCTATGTTGATGAACATGTTTTACAAAACCCAAATCAGTCGTTCCTAAAGAATCCTTCAAGTGATAGCATCATTGGAGATGTAAATAAACCTATAAGGACTAGAAGTTACTTATGAAATGAAGTAGAACATCTAGAATTCCTTTCCCAATTAGAACAAAAAAGAAATGATAGATTTTTAGGTTATGATTATTGGATTAAAGCTATGAAAGATGGGCTAAATGAAAATAAAAGGAATAAATTCTGGACCTCGGCTGAAATACCTAAGGAAACTTCTGTTATTGGAGTAAAACGGGTCTTCAGAAATAAGTGTGATGAAAATGGAATCATTGTAAGAAATATAGATAGATTTTTTGGTAAAGGATATAATCAATAAGAAATAATATACTATAAGGAAACCTATTCTCTAGTATCTAGACATGAATCTATTCATATTTTACTGTCCTTTGAAGCATTCTTCAATTTCAAAATTTTTCAAATAGATTTGAAATGTTCATTCCTTAATGGTTATGTTCAAGAGGATGTTTTTTTGAACAATCTCTGTGTTTTGAAGATTCAAAACATGCTGATGATGTTTTCAGACTTACCAAATCGTTGTATGGCCTTAAACAATCCCTTCGAGCTTGGTATGATAGACTTACAAGATTTTTGCTTCAAAATAATTATGTTAAGGGAAATGAAGATCCAACCCTTTTTATAAATCAAGACAAGAAAAATGTTTTGATTGTTCAAATTTATGTTGATGACATTATATTTGGTACAACTCATAAATCTTTTACCAATTCATTTGCAGATCTATTGAAATATGAGTTTAAAATGAGTATGATGGGTGAGTTAACATTTTTTCTTGGTTTTAAAATTTCACAAAAACCAGAAGGAACCTATACATCCCAACATAAGTATATTAAATATCTTCTTAAAAAGTATGGATATGACAATAATGAAAGTATAATTACTCCCATCGGTACCTCAAACACACTTGATCTTGATGAAGCTGGGAAACCAGTAGATCAAACAACTTTTAGAGGTATGATATGAAGTTTACATTACTTGATAGCTAGTCATCCAGACTTAATGTTTTCAGTATGCTTCTGTACAAGATATCAATCTATTCCTAAGGAATCTCATTTAAAGGCAGTGAAAAGAATTTTTCACTACTTAAAGGGAACCATAGATTTAATACTGTTCTATACATCTGTAAATGATTTTGTTTTAAAAGGTTTTTCAGATGCTGACTTTGGTGGATGTGGAATGGATAAAAAGAGTACATATGAAACTTTTCATTTCTTAGGAGATTCATTAGTTTCTTGGTCATGCAGGAAGAAACACTCAGTAGCACTTTCCACTGCTGAAGATGAATATGTAGCAGCTGGAAGTTGTTGTACTCAAGTATTGTGGATGAAACACACACTCACAGACTATGGTATGAGTTTTACAAAAACACAAATTTTGTGTGATAATACAAGTGACATTGACCTTATTAAAAACCATGCACATCACTCTCATGCAAAACACATAGATATTAGGCATCACTTTCTTAGGGATAACACACTTAAAGGAGATATCATTCTTCAATTGACCAGAATGCAAGATCAACTTGTTGTTTTTTTTCACAAAATCATTACCCCTTGATAGATTTGAATACATTGAAAAGAAGTTAGGAATGATAACCGTAAGTTTATCCTCCTCGATAAATTACCATTGAACCAATATCTTTACAGTAGTAAACTCTATTTCATTGTGGGAGTACATTTCATTGTAAGTTTTTCATATTTTTCGTAATGATGTTTTTCATATTTTTCGTAATAAAGATATGTGTACTTAATTTATTTTTCATAATCAATTTTTTTGGAATCTAAAGTTCTTCAAGAATAATTTTCCTTAATACAAATAATCTTCCTAGAAATCTGAAAGGTATGATTATTTCTTGAGCTATCGTAATATCCTTTTAGTTGATGTCAGTTTCATTTGTTTTTAAAATTTCTCTGATTCTAGTTTTCTTAAATCTGAATGTTTTTCTTTAAACACCTCAAAATATTGGATTATACCAAATTTTTCTTGCGGCTATCATTTCAACTGTCAGATAAGATCTGAATAATCCTCAGCCATTGGATTGAAATAGGAAGTTGAACCATCGCTTCAACACCTATAAAAGGAGACCCTCGATAGTTTTCCCACATCTGTTCTCAAGCTTGTTCATGTCAAAGCACTATCCCTCTACAAAATCCAATTTCGAACTTTTTAGAAGTGCTCAATTCTGAATGCCTGGTGAAGGACCTTCTCAAGAGATGTCTACTGTCAAGCTGATTGCAGAGTGGAAAATATACAGGGAGAGGTTGGTATATCCGAACTTATTCAATAAATATGACTTTATTATCTCCAAGAATATCAAAATTAATGGATGTGAATGTGTAGCCATTTCAAATCCAGGAGCTCATGATATAGTGTATCCATAATTGCTGATAGAGTTTTATGAGTCAGCTTGTTTCTTTAAGGAATATGGTAGGGAAAAATTTTCCTTCAAAACTTATGGGAAGAAATATGCACTTTATTACACCAAGGATACTAGTTTGGTTGGGTAATATTATGAAGGAGAGGATGAATTTTGTTCCCACAAGATGCAAGATGTTCAAGGTAGATTTGTAAAAGTGAAGGCTATGCAATGTATTGGACTAACAGATTTCAAAACTGAAAAGATTTCTCACTTTTCTACCAACAATCAAATCCTAGAATTATGGGTTTAGGGTCTTATCATATCGAGAAAGTCTGACAAGGACACTCTTAAGAAAAGTGATATGTATATCTTAGATTTTTTGGTAAATCTTAGGAAAATCAATATGATGAAGAATATACTCATTATGATAGATAATATCAAGAATTTGAATCTCAGAGCACAGATAATCATGTATCCTACTCGACTATCCAAATTGATAGTTCGGTGCCCTGAATTTTTCCAGATCCCTTGCACATCCAAATTGGGAAATTGAAAAGTAATGATAATCAGTGATGATACCCTCAAGAGGATTAAAGTCGTTTTCTCTAAGGAGTCAGGTGAATTTTATGATCTACCAGAGGATGAGGTAGAAGCCATTCCGAAAAATGCTGAAGGGGATGAACCTTCTAAGAAAGATGGAAAGAATAGGATGTTAAAGGAATTGGAAGAAATAGAGAAAACCACTAAGGGCAACGAAACCGAATCCACACCTCCAAAGTCCATGAAACAGAAAGCCTATCCATATGAAGTTGTTACCAAATAGAGGGAGGGTAAGAAGAATCAGAAGGAAGGGGACCCACAATTTGGTCTAGACCCCGATGAGGCCAAGGAATTGAAAGAAAAAGCTGGAGAAGATCTTGTAAAGAAAGGCAAAGAGAAGAAGCTTAAGAAGAATATGTCTGAGGTAGAGATTGTGAAATCTCTTTTGAAGGATATTGAAATAGCATCCGAACAAATTCCTGTACCAAAATCTTTCTTAGTGGAACAATTTTATGAGACTCTGGGAATGATGTTCAGGTCTCTAGAGAAAGACAAAGAGAAGGATATTGAAAAGGAAGTTGTGGAAGAAGTACAAGAAGTTGTAAGCACTGAAGATACAGCTGATTTGATAAAGAAAGAAGAATACTTTCATGAGAAGGAAATTGGTCCCGAGAAATTTTCAATCAAGACTTCTCAAGCCAGATCTTCAAGACATTCTACTCCTAGAGTTGATGAAAAAGTTGAAGAGAAAGTAAACAAGTTGTCTCAAGAAGAGAGTCATAAACATGATTTTATTCATCCTAAAGACATTGAGGCTGGAGCTGATAAGGAATGATAAGATGAAGATAAGATTTTCCAATTATCTGAAAGTGAGCAGGAATCTCCAGATGAAGAAGCTATTTTGAAAAATGTAAAGGGGAAACAATTGGTGGTTGATACCCCAATAAAAGCAATTCTAAGAAAGAAGGAATATGGTTCATATTCTAAGAGGAAGTTGGTAGAGAAAGAGAAAGAACCATCACCAATCAAAATGTCAGATTCAGAGTCATCATCTTTAGGACATAATTTTGTCATTTAGTCCCTAAAAAAGCTAGTGGACACCATTCCGATATTTCCAATAATTTAATCTAGATGCCAGATGCTCCAGCATAGCATGAATCAGAAATCAGACTCCATATCCATAGTGATGGATAGGTGTGTAAAGATTGTGGCCAAACACAAGAATTTACATATCAACTATGAAGCCCAAATAAAATCATGCAAGAAAATGGAGAGCTGGTTAAAGAATATAGTTGAATATTTGAGAGATCTTGATGATTTTCAAGATGATGTTATGAAATATTTTGATATTGAAGATTCCAAAATCAAGGATCTCACAAATATCTTTGGGGAAAAGGTAAATATTGAGAAGAATACTCAGATCCAGGATATCAAAGATCTGAATGGGAAGATGAATTATGTTGTCAACAGTTTGAAAATAGAAAGGGATCACAGGATCAAGATTCAAGAAAAGCTAGTAAAGCATGATGAATTGCTGAAGGAACATGAAGATAATATGAAGGCTCAAGAAGACAAGATCAGAGAATTATAAAAGCAAGAAAAGGAGGATCACAAAGAGTTAAATAATATAAAAACCATCATGAAGAAGATGATTCTCAAAGAAAGAGAACCAAAATAGATTCAAATATGATCTTTTGTTGCATCTGTTTTTCCTTGTACAGATTCATTCAATCATAATTAAATTGTGGTTGCTTGTTTTTCTTGGATGATTGTACTAATATTTCAGGTACCATATTCCTTTTCCGTTCCCTAAATTTATTTTTGAAAATCACAAAGGGGGAGAAAGGAAAAAGAATTTCAAGTAAAGAATAAATATCCCTAAGTAAGGGGGAGTCTATCTAAGGGGGTGTTCTCATTACAAAGATTTCCATACTCAAGATAATAAAAATTCTCATTATGGAAATCTAGAATACGATCCTTAATGTTCCAAATCTTAAGGGGGAGTTAGTCATATTCATCTTTTCTAATATAAAAAGGTAGATAAGTTTTTTTTTGTAAAGTCTAGAAAAATATTTTCTAAGTCCTTTTATTATTTTTTCATAAGGATGTTTGTGCTTTCCAAAAAGGGGGAGATTGTTGAGTCAATAAGACTTTTCTTATGAATTTTCCATTCCTTAATACATGGGGGAGATTTTTTTAAGTCATTAAGGCTTTCCTTACAACTTTACCATTTCTTCTTGTTTTGAAAATCACAAACACCTTATATCAAGGAAAATTTCTTTTTACCCTGTGTTTTACTTCTATAAGGAAGAATTTCCTTCCCCAAGAAAATTTATCCTTACCATGTTTCATTGTCCATATAATAATTTTTCTATGTGTAAAATTCGGTTTAAAACCAAAACCTCAGAATCCTATAAATACCTAAATATGAAGCATTCTGTTTTTGGATCCGAATTCTCAGAATTATGATTACGAATTCTAATTATGAATTATGATTTTGAATTATGATTATGAATTCTGATAACGAATTCTGATAATGAATTCTGATAACAAATTCCGATTACGAATTTTGATAACGAATTCTGATTATGAATTTTGATTATGAACTTTTCTAAGTTCTGACTCTGAGTTCTCTGAATACAGACTCCAAACTCTTATGAGTTCTGACTCTGAATTTACATGAACTCTGACTCCGAACTTTTAAAGTCTATGTTCTGAATTTTTGTGAATCCAGGCTCCTAATTTCCTTGAAATCCAGACTCTGGAATTCTATAGAGTTCAGGTTCAGAATTCCTAGAAAACATAATCCAAATAACCTTTTATTATAGACTCTGAATTAAATTTTGGTTAGACTTCAAACTTTTATATTTTCTTACACTCTGAATATTGGATATTAGTTATATAACCATATTTTTCTTACACATGTTTTGTTATAAAATGATGTCGTGTATTCAGTTACTAACTAACTGTTGTTTGAGTGATACATGTACATGTCCCTCTAAAAATCAAGGAAAAATATGACCATTGGAGGAGGGAGCTGACCATTGGAACCGTGCTTATAAATAGGAGCTCATTTGAAAGAGCTCACAACAAGTTGATCAATATAGAGATTACATACTGTTGATGTGATTTCTAGAGAGAGAGACTTTATTACTTTATGCGTGCTGAACATCATGTTCAGATTTTCTTTGTGCGACTCCGATTATTGCTGTGTACAATCAAGGGATTCCAGGTACAGGAAGACAGAGGTGATAACTACCTTGAAGTTGGAGGCTTCCTTGCTGAGGAAGACAGAGGTACCAACTACCTTGAAGTAGAGGGATTCTGGGGATAGCAAGACAGACTCCGACCTTTGTATCCAGGGCTTAACCTAGTGTGGGTAAGACATACTTTTTTGAAAGTCTTAATCAAGGGACCTTTATCCAAGGTTGTTGGATACCCTTCTCTTTGTGTTAAAAGATTTACTACATGTTACTTGTTTTGTTATAAGTTTTCCGCTGCATTTTTATTGTTGAGGAAATTACAACTATCTTATACTTCCTTAAATTTGTACACTAATTTAGAAAGATTCTATATGCTTTAAGGTAGAATATTTATTACTGTAAACATTCATTATGTTTTTTTTCCAGAATCAATTTTCTATAATTGCTTTCCCAGAATCATATTTCTTGATTCAAGCAATTTTATAGATCTAGAGGTATTTTGAATTACCTTGTTTAACCTTGTTAAATATAACCATCTGTAAAGTTCCAAAGGAATTTATAAAAGTGTATAATTTACCCCCTATTGTATTTTAGCATCTCATATTTACATATTTGATCCTACATTTGGTATTATAGAATATATCATACTCACATACCATCTCTACAGGTTTTCCAACTCTAGTAGTGGAGGTCTAGCAGGTCCTGACTGAGGATCCCATCCACTTTAAAAAACTTTTGCACGTCTATAAGGTGATAAAAAACTTACTCACCAGCTATAATAGTTGATGTGATTAATGAAAATAAATCATCCAATCCATACTGAGCATCACGTAAAAGTGATCCATAGCCAACACTTGAAAATCCTATTCCAACTCAACCCCTGACACAGTGAGTGCATAGGATGGACACATAAAACCCTACTTCCACTCCTTTCCAAGAGGTGTTACCAACTCCATCACATATGACATAAGATCATTTAGAATCTTCAACAAATAAAAATGAAGAGAATAAGTAAAAGAATATGAATCATCAGTATCAAACAAAACAATAGCTAAAAATGATTCTATAAGAATAGTATTTTGAAATGCATATGTCTCTACATACGATTACACTGGTTCTCATTCCTCCAAAAGATTATTCCTTGTCTCATAATGAGTCTAGGTATGACCAATAACCTCTGAATATTCTCTAATCTTACTCTTTCTAAAAAAATATATATCCCTACCACCATGACCTCCCAACCAAGAAACCTCCATCTTAGACCATTTTGACTAAGATTTCACCCCTTCAAAGCAATAAATCCTGTACCACTTTGATTTGTGATCACCACCATGAATAATCATTGAAAGTTCCCTATATCTCTACACTGGTGATATGTTATGGGTAGAGAATAACATGCATGTCACATGATCCATTCCTACCCATACAGGTGACACAGAACTGACCCAACATCTAATTCCATAGATAATGGAATCCAATAGGGATATCCTAAACTACCACCTCCCTAATTCCCATGCTCATCCCACTTTATCTTCTTCAAAGATGAAGTTACAATTACCACTTCTGATATTGCACTATAGAATCTATAGTTTCTTCCATGATCTACTTCCACAATCATGGAATTATCGACCGCCTAATAATAAGTTTTCATCATAACAATAATACTTGAGACCATATTTCTGGACAGAACCCCTAATTGAACACTTCATCCACCATATTCTCATTAGAAATAATTTTGGGTGCGTAACAAACTAAATCTAAGAAGATGTTAACATACTCGATCATATTTTGGTCTTTCTAGGTAATCTTAAAAAAATCTTGGGACAAAGAAGAGGCCAAAATATTAGTGAATTACTTCTCAATTAAGGAAACCATAAAATATTTCCATCCCATATGTTCATGTTTTTCTTATTGCACCATTGAGTCCCACCACTTCCGACTGGTCCCTTTCAACAAGATTGAATAATACTGCACACTAACTACCTTAGGAGTATCATGTAACTCTAATATTCTCTACTTATTATAAATACACTCATCTACTTCCCAATGTTCCATTATACATCGAAAACCAGGAGGTTTATTTTTTAGGAACTCCGGATATTTTAACTTTACAAGACCAAGATTGTCTTATCTAACCTGAGTATGACTAGAGTCGGCTCCTTTTCCCAAATATTGGACATCGTGAAATACCAATTCTACAAACCTCTAATCAATTTTTAAGGGAGAACATTCTTCAATATCTTCTTGTGGTAACATAGGAATTCTCCATGGAGTGATCTTACTAAAACAAGAAAAAACCATAAGGAAGAACCATAAACACATTTTCTAAATATTTTAAGAAATAGAAACAAATCACAAAAACACTCATAAATAAAAAAAAATAACCAAATAAATCACAATAATATGGAAAACCAAACCACTCCACCCCCACCCAGTGTCTATATATAGTCTGCAGCCTGTACATCTCACTTGGAGGATTGTTACAATAAAATCTCAACATCCCATGGCGAATCAAGTCCAATTGCGATGTGTATTATCCAGACACCCCACTCATAACTAGAAACTCATTACCCAATACTCATAGTTCCATTCTATCTAGAATCTTGTACAAAATAATATTACCCAAAAGGGAGTAACCTAGATATGATATCATTTTGTCACAATCCAAGCCGGGTTTCCATCCATCCTGACGCTTGGCCTGATTCATGGCATGAACCTAAGGGTGTCCACAATCCCCACAGGCTGGGAACTAGTTTTTGGGTATCAATAATATGATTTGGGAATGATTTCACCTAATTTTATAATAATAAAAAACCAACATATATAAAAATAAAAATAAATGTTGAGTATATCCAAATGAGGTACACCATGTTTTATATTCAATGTTTTATAAAATTAATGAAAATCAAAAGTACTATAATAAAATGAGAACCAAAATATATCCCAAAAACATCCATGAAAAAGAGGGGAAAAACCCTAAATACACAACCACTAACACCTGAAAGAAGTGGAACACTAACAACCAGATCCACCAGAACCACCACGATAAATCATTCCCTTACTAGGGTAATGCATAACAAAGTCTACTTACACTAAAGGGTGTGTAAAGTGTATTAGTAAAAGCCTAGTACGATTCCACCCAAAATATAAGATTCCATTCTATAACATAAGAATAAAAATAAACATGAACATTTCCATAAAAATATTTGGAAAATTACCAAGGAAACATTTAATGGTATATATTATCAAGAAAGTTTTTTTCAAAGAAAACCATTTTTACAAATAAGATTTCTTGAAATAAAAATATATCGAAGTTCTACCATGTACTGATGGATAAAAACATATTACACAAGAATCATACCACAAGAGAGAAACATGAGAAAACCCTTATAGGTAACTTGAACTAGTGGAACACTATGAACCTCATACCTCAGTGATAAAAATTCTCAACCAAACTACAAAAAACGTTCTCATGCATGAGCCATTAGAGGGGATCCCATGACAAGGTCCAATGGTATCCATATTATAATTCAATACCAACAACATCCCTATGAATGATCCACTAGATGGGAATACATCCCATGATTTAGAGGTCCTCGATCATATAATATGTTTAGATAGTCTGGTAATCATCAATCTTGCTAAATGAATCTGTGCCTTAACCACTTTTGAATCAATTAGCACACTAGTTCAAGTTCACCCACCAGGATACCTATGATTCTATTTGTTCTTAAATTCCATTTCACATATCACATAAATCATCACTTTCACATACATATTCCAAGAATCATAGCACACAAGGAAATCACCACATTCTATAAACAAAACCACTTTCCATTTCACATGCACACAAAAACCATTTTAAAATAAATTTCATATAACATTAACTATTTATGCAACCCATTTGCAAATATAATAAAAAGAACACATATTTAATTCAAATATTTCCATGGTAAAATAAAATTTTCAAAATCACACTAAAAAATCATTTTTATAGCATGCTTCATAATTCAATGATGCATTTAAAGTCCACCACAAATAATCAAACATGTAAAAAAACCATTTCACTTTTAAAATACACATTCGAAACAATTTCACCATTAAATATCTTTGAAAACACATTTCATCACATGTGCATCTCAAAAATACTTCCAAGACAAATTTATCACCATAAAAATAAACCATATAACACATTTAATTAACCCATAAAACATATAAAACCCATCTAATAATGTATAATTCTGTAACCAACCACCTCACACATAAAAAATTATAGAAATGAGGGGAAAACAACAAAACCTCCATAAGACCCTATTAATTAAATATCCAAAAATTATCATAAATATTTTCCCCAACAATAAAAGATATAACCGTATTTAGGTCAAACATCCCACAGAAAAATGGGAACTCAAGAAAGATGAAGTAAGAACCCTAGAAAGTGGGACAAATCAAAAGGAGAAGGGCTTACTTGATGTTTCCTTGAAGAATAGGTGTCAAAAATTCCCAAGGATGGAGGTTTAAAGGCTTAAAAATGATTGGAGGGAGCTCAAATGTCTTTATATCTTTAATTGTGTGGTTGATTGGTGAGTTAGGGTTTAAATTGAATAGGGAAGAATGGTAAATTCATACATTTTTATGACCTGAACATGTGACAGGGTTATCCCACACAGTTTTCTAAACCGTAAAGAAAATGTGTTACCCTCAATATCTAAGAGGGACTTGCTGAATGTTTTGGAAATCCATGTGCCAATAATGTGGTATACACTATCCAAAAATGCAATTGTCCACACAATTTCTTGGGCAGGTGCACACTATTTCCTCTAACTGTGTGCCAACCATGAAACAGATGCTGCCAAGCCCTAAATCTTTATTTTTCACAAAAAATATGGTAAAACCCAAGGATAAATTCAATAATAATAAAATCCTATAAATAAACTCATGGATGTGACAAACCATGGTTAATCTAATGGTATTTCATATTACACAACCAAGACTTCAAATACCATTATTTAGAAATTATTAAACATTTACTACAATTTTCTAGAAATACCCACCCATTTCACCTTTACCATTCACTCTCCATCCATCTAAAATGATATTTTTTATAATTTTAAATTATATAGATACCCCAAAATATTCCTTAATCCCCCAAGTTTCCATCCTCAATATTTATTAGATACTCTTCAAGGGAAGATAATTCTCATCATCTTCTTTTTCCATTAAAGTGATTCTTTTTATTTATGTATTATAAAGTGTTTGTTAAATTATTTATTATTATTTTTTTCACACCCTTACATCAAGAATAATTTTTTATCAATGGGATACCTTCAATCACTCTTATTTTATACTTTTATATATCTATGTTTTACACCCATCATGCTACTAAATTTAATCATTAAATTTCACTCTTTTACATAAGTAATTATTATATTGTTAATACGTGTAAAATTTATTTATCCATATTATTTAACTTATATGTAAATTAAGTTTATGGATATTAGGATTTTCATGTAAAAAACCCACATTCCCCTTACATGGTTTAAAAATTATGTTATTTTCAATCCGTTAAGTTGTTATGTACACAATGATTTGATAAAAAATCGATATTATATTCTCCTAGAGTTATTGAAAAAATGATTTATTATTATAAATGAGGCTGACTTGAAATTAATATATATACAGGGTGGACTATGATATAACTCTAATGTATTGAGTAATGAATTTAATCAATACAGATGACATGTTTTATGATATCTTGGTGAATAACATTTGAAATTATCATTTATGAATCTTTGGTGACAGACCAAAGTGATATTATATTGAATGATTAATTTTTTTGTTGTAGACACATTTCAATGTTATAATAAATGTGTTTTTATTATTATATTCCTTAAGTTATCTTTTTTTTTTTTAATTTTGTATTTTTATTTATCATCTTTTTATTTTTTATGCCTCATGATCACATGATAAATTCATTCCTTAATCATTCTTTTAATGGGATTCATTCTCACCCCATTGATTTGATTTGTTCCACTATGATATGATATTATATAAAACTAACTTATAGTTAAACCATAAATAAGTGTTTGAAGTGGATTAGAATAATGATTTATTTTTTTGGGTGTTATGATCCTTATTTATATGAAAATAAATATTAAAAGATCACGTGTTTTGTTCAGTGTAATGAAATTATTATTTAATAAAATGGATTTATTCTATACTTGCTTTTAGTGGTAGGGTTTTTTTGAATGTAGGATTTTAATAAGTTAGTAAAACCCCTGGAGAAAGTCTAAATATTATAAATTAACCTAGAATGTTTATTAAGTATTGAATGGGTGGTTTCCAGGCAATGATATCCCTATTTAGTTACTATAAGTGAATCTAGATCTAGTACATATATACCTAGGGGTAACAACCTCAAAAGAACCATATTCTGAAAGACTCAATCAGGAGCTGGTCAATGAAATTGGGCCTTTCAACACACCTAGTTTGACACTCTTGAAGAATATATTTGTTTAATCAAAATATTTTTATGAACAATTATGAAGGATATATTTAAAATTTATTTTTTTATAGGATATTAAGGAATTAAATATTTATGCATGATGTTTTAAGAGATAAAATACATTTAAAATTATAAGATTCTTAAAAATAATATGTTTCTCACTAAGGTTTTCTTATGTTAGAAAAAATGGAGCGAAATAGGAGGAACCACAAAAATGATGAATGAAATGGATGATGCACAGATGGACTTCCTCACATGGTGGAAACCTGAATGGAAACCTTCATGAATATTATGAATCAAATATCTTGAGTTATGAAAAATAACCTGAATCAAGTTGATCAAACAACTCACCTTGAAGGAAAAAACTATCTATTGAGTTATTCATGCATCAAAAACCACATTATTTTAGTGGAAATATCATCAATTTATTGTTGATCAATGGATTACCACTATAGAAAATATTTTTTCTATACTAACTATTTATAGATAGAGAATATAACCCTGGAATTATACATCTTATAATGAGAATCAAATCTATGGTTGATAGTGATTAAAAAAAAGATACCAAGATGGGAGAATGATTATATGGAGTGGGAATATATTAGAGAAATGTTTTCAAAATAAATATTTTCCATGTTTGATGAGAAAAAAATGTCTAAGAAATGTTTATAAATAATGGAGAAGGAATATGAATCATTGGGATTCTATTAAATGATCTTTTTAAAACATTATTGATACACCTCTTGATTTGTTATGGATCCTAAGGGAAGGTTGATAGATTATTTAGTGGACTGAGAGCCCATATAGGGTGGAGTTTTAAAAACATATAATTTAAAAGCTACGAGTATATTGTGAAGAGTGATATGAAGGTTGAATTATAGTTTTTAAGAGAGAAAAAATGGTCACAAATGTTGAATGAAAAGAAAATAAAAATTATTCAAAACATAGGGATGCATTTTGATCATGAAAGAGGATTAATTAAAGTAAAAGTTTTCATGTGGAAAAAATATGGGAAGAAATTTTTTTGGAATTGGTTTCTTGGGAGTGGAATGTTATAAATATTTGGATAAGATGTGTATATATCTCAGAACTATCATATTAAGATGAAGCCTCAAATTCTTAAAACTATTATAAAGGGTATATAGTCCATGCCCAAACTAATGTTTGATGCTTCAAGTGTGATATTTTTGGGAAATTTTATAATATATTTCAAAACTAGAATTCAATAAAGGGAAACAAATATCAACCTCATCATTTTCTAAGGGATTAAGGTTGGGAGTTTTTTTATCCTGAAGACTGAAGTAGATGATCCAAATGATATGGTGGAAGTTACACTAATTGTGCTCTCAAATATAACATGTATTTTTTTATTATATTTATAAAAATTCCTTTATTACATAAATATTTTATAGGAATACAGAATAATTCCCTATGATTCTAGAAGTATAGTTTTCAGTCAGGATATATATAGGTTTTATCATAGCATCAACAGCGTATAGAAACAATAATATTAATTTTTTTATTATAATATCTTCAAAAATATAGTATTCATTTCCATGGTGAAATTAGATACTATACTTGGTATTAGAAGGCTCTCAATGTATAATTATAAGATCAAATACATGGGAAGGAAATATTTATATTATTGAATAAACAACATAAATTTATTTTCAAAGGATTAATATAATGGTATGAGATTTATCTATAAAAACATACCATATAATTCATTAGGGAGATGATCAGTGAATAGGGATAAGTAAATAAATGTATAATGATAGAAATTTCAACCATTGATTAGGAATAAATTTCCATATTTCTAGATAATTTTCCTAGACCTACCTAATAAAAATAGGACGAATTTTCCATTGGACTCTTACCAGGATCCAATAAGATATCAAAGACCCCATATATAATGGAAAATGTGGAGTTATAGGAATTAAAAAAACTTCAATATTTTTTAGAGAGGGGATTTATCTAACTATTTGGGTCTCCTTGGATAACACAAATTCAATTTTTAAAGAATAAGTATGGATCAATGAGTCTATGAATGATTATATAGAACTTAATGGGATCACAATGAAGAAGTACCCTATCCCATGAATTGATGACCTATCTAACTAGATTCATGGGGTTTGATTTTTCTCTAAGACTGATATCTGATATGGGAATCATCAATAGAGGGTGAATAAAGAAGATATTCTAAAAAAATCCTTCGAAACATAATATGGCCATTATGATTTTATTTTTACAACCTTCGGATTGGCCAATTCTCCTTTTATATTTATGGATTTGATGAATTGTGTATTGAGGGAATACCTGGATAAATTTGTGGTTTTTTTCATGATGATATTATGATATATTCCAAAATTCATGAGGAGTATGATGATCATCAAAGTTATATATTAATAACTACTAGAAAGGAGAAGTGTCACGAACTAGCCTGGGTTAACCTCAAATAGGGCTCCTGAACCATTATGTAGCATAGATCAAAGGGTGTTCCTAATCCCCATGGGCTGGAAACTAGTGCCAGGAATCAATAGTGCACAGAAAAGAATGATTTCTCTTAAATGTAATCAAGATATAATCAGAAGAAAGAAACATATAGCCTAACATACATTTATATAAAATTGAACTAAACATTATTTATAAAAGAAACCAAAAGTATAACAAAAAAATAAAACCAAATGACCAATCCTAATCACCAAACTGACACCATTTGACCAAAATGGTCACTCTCCATTAATATGAATACTTTTCGCCGAAAGCAACTGAACTCAAGATGAAACTTTCACAAGGGATAAAAGAAGACGAAAACTATAGGAGTGAGTATTAAAACTTAGTAGGTTAGCTAAATATTCTATTAAAAATTCACATACATTAAAAAAAAGAAACAAAAATTTCATGTTTGAGATAAAATATATAAAAATATATTTTCTAAATTAGGTCCATGATATAAAAATTACCATATAAAAACTTGTATGTTTTATAAACTAGAATGCTAGTAATGATTTTTGAATGCAGTGAATCTTTAAAATAAAAATAGTTTTCAAGAGGGATGCATTAAATAATGTACAATTTTAAATAAGAAAGAAAAACTTATGAATTTTCCAACTATAGACATTGTATACCAATAGTGAGTACCGAACAACCAGCGAGAACAAGTCACGAGAACGTCCTTAAGCACTAGTTCATTGTGGTCCCCTGGTAGCTCATATCATGATGTAAAATTAAACATAAAAAATATCTATTCTCATTCACATGAGGCTGTAGTAGAAGAATACTCTATAAACAAGTGGTCCCCAACATCATCCTCATCGTAGTTTAGTTAGTGTTGTCATTTTCAAACTTATAATGAGAAATATGGAAAACCCCTCCAGATCAGTAGCATACTAGTACAAGTCCACTCACCTAGATACTTGAGTCTTCCACTTTTGTGCTCAAACAAGTTAAAAATCTATAAAATACCATTTTATCATGAATATTATATTTAAAAAACATACACACATCAAAAATACTATACACATGTCTCACATTTCATTCACGGACCAACAAACAACCTAAATTTTCATAAAATAATTTCAAGAAGTATAACGAGGCCTTGAACACAAAATCCATTCAAATTTTTTTTATAAGGAAAAAACCATGAATAGTATATCAAAACAGATTTTCAGCCCTAAAAACATTTAAAAAATAAATTTCAAGGACTATAAAATGCCCCCAAATGATACAACATGAAATACACATTGAATCCATTTTTACAAGAAAAATGACAAACATGCCCACAAAAATTTCTCAAAACAATAATTTAAAAAATGTAAAATTTTCATTTTTAATAAAGTGGTGTATAAACACCATTAAAGTTAAATAACAAAAATTCATAAATACCTTAAAACATTTGAGTTACACATCCAAATCATGACCGTTTTTATAAGGATACCAAACAGGACATTATCCAATAACTTGGGCCAAAACATGTTTAACACCATAAAAAAATTTGTTTATAAAACCAAAACTACTTTGGACAGCCATAAAGGACCCATAAATACCGTTTTCTTGATGAAAAGTTATTTATAAATCTAAAAAATTCAGTTTAAATCTCCCTAAGAACATAAAATCCTACTGGGAAATTTACCGAACACATGGCATGCACTTTTGAACCAAAAACATATTTTATGAACTTAAAAAGGTATACAATGCCATTTTAATTCCATAAATTTATCCAATATACTAGACAATGTTAAAAATATCATAAACTAGGTGTGTAAAATAAAGGAACATTTAAGTAAGCAAGCGATGTACACATTTATAACAAAACAAGACTACTTTTCACATAACAATGCTTAAAAATCCATTTTTCACACCAAGAAAATTATCCAAATTCTGAAAAAACAATAATAATAATATATATATCAGGTGATATAAACATTAAAATGGGAAAACATAAATTATAAATGTATGTACAAGGTATATCCTATCTTAAAACAATAGCATAAAGGAACTGCACACCCGATATCACCTGATGCGATTCCCAACACTCAAGATATATGAATAATAGACCTAAGGGAACCAAAAACCATAAAAAACCCTAGTATAACGTAAAATTATGTCTTTCATGAACAAGGGATAAGATGAAACCAAAATAAACTAGATGGAGAAGAAAGAAGGAGGAGAAAGGAGAATTAATCTCACTTTGGAAACCAGAGAACTCTTCATATTCATTTAGATATACATCCTTAGAAGAAGGGGATGTGCTTAGAACATCATGGAGAGGATCCTTAGGTTTTTAAGAACCTCATAAAAAAATTTTGGTAGGAAAATAGAAAAATATAAGTGATTCATTAAAGAAACAAATTACCTTAACAAATGTAGACGATTTGAGAATCCTTGAGACATTTCTCCCTAATCCACGACTAATTTGACCTCCAAAGAGGGAAAATGGAACTTGGGGCTTCCTACAGTTCATAGTCTTGAGTGAGAGGTGTAATAACTAAATAATATAAAATAACTAATATGATATAATTTTTTTAAAACTCGAAATGGTCTCATGGGCAAACCCAATACCTGAATAAATAACCCAAATCTACCATGATTATGAATTCTTATGGGGGTACAAAAGGATATGGTGGTTTTTATATGTCGTCAGATGACATGTGCTAAGTAGAATTAGCGAAAAATGTTGAAAATCAAAGGAGTTATAAAACAAAAAAAATTTGTTTTTAAATCTAGAAATGGGCTCATAGTTGGCCAAAATCTTGATGTAACCACACTTTTCTCCAAAACCTCCCAAAAGAGATATGAGGTAACCATGGTAGGATAATAATAAATAGATTTAATTTAAAAACACAACATTCATCTCATTTAAAAACTTAAAAGGACCAGAATTTCCAATGATCCAGATCAAAACCAAGACATGGAAAAACACCAAGTGTAACAAGAAGCAAATAAGAGAATTTAGAATATCTGATTTTTGTTAAAAAAAGATGAATTTTTAGGGTACTTGGTATCTAATAAAAGAATATTAGTTTAACCTACCAAGAAAAAGGATATAAATAAGTGGACTCATCCTATAATAGTAGCATAGATTTATAGTATCTATATCTTAGTAAGATATTATAGGAGGTTTATGAAAAACATTTCCTAACTTTATAATACACTAACCAAGTTAACTCAAAAAGAAGGAAAGTTTATCAATAAAAAGGGGTATAAATAATGTTTTGATGAACTAAAAAAGGTATTAGTTACTATAACTATGTCTATTCTACCATATTTTATAGAAGTATTTGTTATTTATCATGGATAATCTTAGAAAGGTATTGGGTGTTTCCTCATGAAAAATAATTAGGTGACAACTTATGAATATTGATAGTTAAATATTCATGATAAGAATTATCCTACGAATGAAATAGTGTTATCTATATTGATTTATGTTATAAAAATATGAATAAACTATCTTCATGGGCATATACATTATATATACATAGACCACCAAAGGATTATGTATATATTCATAAAAAAGGATTGAACATGAGAAAAATAATATTGTTGGATTTTTTCAAAGACTATGACATTTAAATTAATTATCACCATAGAGGATAAAACATTGTGGTTGATGATTTAATTAGGAAGGACCTTATTATGATGAAAATTAGGATTAATCAAGGATATCCATTTATGAAGGACATAATATTGTTGGAAATGGGAATAATTAGGGAAGGGACATCATCATTATAATATGAAATTATTTCTCAACCATACTTACTATGGAATATCATGAAATCTACAAGATAATTACATTGATACAAAATAATATAGTCTATGTGAAGAATGGTATGTTTTTTGAGTTAAATATTGATAAATAATATGTTTTTAAATTTAATACAAGGATATGTGTCACATCTTCCCTAGAGATAATGAAGGATTTGAGGGATGAATCTCATAGCTCTATAAACCCTATACATCATAGAATCAATAAAATATATAGGGACCTTCATGATAATTTTTGGATGGATAATATGAAAATTGACATTGTCGACTACACTGAAAGGTTCTTGGTTTGTCAATAAGTTACAGTGGAGTTTCAACATCCTAATGGAGTATTTATACCACAACCCATACAAACATGGAAGTGTGAAAATATCACTATATACTTCATCACTTGTCTCCCAAGAACATCCAAAGTAAATAATGTGATGTGGTTTATAATGGACCAACTCACCAAGACTACCACTTTCAATTTTGGGGAACCACTTTCAGTCATTTATAATTTTGGTCCATGGTTCATATCTATAATATGAAGAATTATTCAACATTATATGAATAATTAATTTAATTTCAGTATGGCCTATCACCCCCAAACAGATGTACAATATGAAAAGACTATTTAGACACATAAAGATATACTATGAACATTATAAATGGAATTTAGATGTGTATTTGATCAACACCTCCCATTAGTTGGGTGATTATACAATAATTTATACTACTAGAGTTTTCAAATGGAACCCTTTGATTCCTTATATGTGAAGTGATGTATAACTACTAATTTTTTGGATGATTATTTTGAGAGAAAGATACTTGATCCCACTATTGTGAAATTGATGATAGAAATGGTTTAATTCATCCAAAAACATAGAAAAGATGCTCAGAGTCGGCATAAGATCTATGTTGTAAACTATCTAAGGGACATGGAGTTTGTTATTGAAGAAAAAATTTTCCATTAGACATCACCATGTAAGAGAATTAGGAAATTTGTAATGAAATGGATTCTTAGTACTAGGTACATTGGCTAGTTTTATATAATTCCTATCAACTAGAACATCCACCAAATATCGATCATATTCACGATGTATTCCATGTATCTATCTTAAATAAGTGCATAATTGATCCCTAAAATTTGATGAATACAATATTGGTATAAATGAAACATGATTTTTCTTATGAGGAGCATGTGGGGGATATCTTGGACAACCAAGAAAATGTTATATGCAATAAGACAACTCATCATGTCAAGTTACTGTGGAGGAAACATAGGTTTGAAGAGGTGACATGATAACTAGAGGAAACAATAGAACAAAATTACCCTCATCTATTCTCAATTGAGAATATGAGTTGAAATTCTGGGGATAAATTTTCGAAATGGGGGAATAATGAAATGAAATAGGTTTCCAAAATGGTATTTGTTTCCTAAAAAATTGTTTTTGTATTATAAAATATTATACATGTAAATAATATTTTAGAACCAAGAATAACTTATATAATTAAAAAATATCATTACATTATTCATCTATGAAACCAATAAAAATGGAAATTTTACAATTAGATAAAAAATATGAAACATAAAATATAATATTGGAAGATATGGATCACCCTAATTTGGTAGAATCATCAGCCCCTGACCAAGTCTATAGAAATGAAACAAATTATTTTTACACTAATCAAAATATTATAAAATTTAAATATTACCTTTGGTGGAATTTTAGTGAACATTGAGTGAAATAATGAAGTTAAATTTATATAGAGAAATGTGACTATTGTAATAGTTATATAACCATGGTTCAAACATTAATGTTAGTCAAATATGACTATTTGTAAATATAGTCATTGGTTTATTTGACAATTGGGAACTATACCCATTGGTAATAATTTTACTATTATAATTACTGTTTAAATTTTTTTATTGAAAAATGGAAATTCATGTAGAAATGAGAAATGATGGACTAAACTTGGAGAGTCGTTCCATTTGAGACCATTTGTTAGAATTGTGTAGGCAGGTAGCATTTCTGGGGTTCAACCTTGACCAAGAATAAGATGATATTAAATGTGTGAGGGTTGAATAAAATATACTATGTTAGAAGTTCATGTCAATAGATATCATCCCTTGGTCATTTTCAGTCGAGCCGGCCAGTAATACTACTACCATCATACACCTTAACCTTAGAGAATACATGGGTGTAATAAGGGGTTATGTGCCCATTACATAGTTACATAAAGTGTATTTTATTTTGTATAAATGAAAATTTTATTCCATAAATCACATTTTAATAATAATTTTCTATTATATAAAATATGAATAAGTGAGACCAACTTGATAAATTGATTATTAGACGCGAATAGATCATAATTTGTTTTATAAAAATATACAATTTTTTCTTAAACTCGGGTATTCTAAATAATATATTTTAAGGAAATTGTCTTTTAAAACACTCTTATTAAATAGAAATGAAAAATAATTTTATAATGAACTAGGTAATTTTTATTATTGTCAGAACATTAACCATGTCTCAAAAACTGCTATTTTTCTGTAAATAAAGATAATTTATATGGAAAGATTAAAATAATAATATTTATAGAATTATTTTGGTAAAATAAATTTTATATTTGAAATCACCATGTCAAAATTAGGCTAAGATGGTTTTTTTTGAATTTTCAAAAAAGAAATAATTTTTAGTGAGTTGTAAAAATAATTTTTTGGGTTTTTAGTATTTTTATGACTTCATGTTTATTAAATAATGATGTAATAATTAATTGATAATTTTGAATAACAAAAATATGTTTATTAATATTAATTATTTCAATATCTTTTAATCAATTTGGAAATATATATTTGACTTTCAAAAGTCTAAAATGGAAAATCTAATTTTAAAAATATTATTTTGTGGAGAATATACATTTCCATGACCAAATAATTTTTAAAAATGTTTTTATGTTATATTTGATTAAAATATCATAAAATTAGACTCATGCTTATAAACACCATTTAAAATACAATAGTCAATTAAATGGAATATTATTTTCCACAACAACGATTTTCAAGACCAATATTTGGAAATTCATAAATATGTTATCTAGTTTTTCTATAAATAAACTCCCATTTAAACTTTCCCCATCACTCCCAAAACATAATTAATTAATTTATTGTCATTTTTCTTCTTAAATATTCCTAATAAGGTTTTCGTAATCTCTGAATGTTATATCCCCACGATTTAGGAACAAATCTTCAAGGTAGTGGTATTTACATCATCTTCTTTTCCATTCAAGAAATTCCATTTGTGTATGTTTTATAAAAGTTATATTTCATTAATTTCATATTATATTAATCATAAAATTACATCTAAAATATTTTTTTTTTCAATTTGATACATTTTATCTATCTCGTTTTACCCTTTTCTAAATCCAAAAGTTATACTTGTCATCCTTCTGAATTTACTACTAAAGTTTATCACTCTTACTCAAGAAATTAATATAATATGAAGACCAAAATCATTTATTTGTCCTTGGGTATTCAAGTAGATGTAAATATATTTAATTTTTTTGAGTAATTTACATATATGACACCCACATTCAATTTCCATGGGTTAAAAGTGATGTTATGGTCAATCCCTAAAGCACCTACGTACACATCACATTTATATAAAACCTTTATTATATTCTATTATGGTTGCTAACAAAATGATTTATTATGATCAATATGGATCACATGAAATTAATGAATTTGAAGGTATTTCGGTAATATATATGTAATTTACTATTTAAAAAATATATTTTCTATATATGACATCTTTTACGATACCTTGGTGAATAACCTTGGTAACTTTCCTTTATGAATCCTTAGTGATAAACCATTTTCATATCCCTATTAATGACCTATTTTAAGGTTGTATCCACATTTCAATATGGTAATATGTGTTTTTTATTATTATATTCCTCATGTTCTAGTTTTCATTCTATATTTTTATTCATCATCTTCTTATTTTTATGCCTCGTGATTACATGATAAATGTCTGTATTTCTTATTTATTTACTAGGATTCATGATAACACCTTTACATTTATTTATGTCACTAGGGTATGGGATTCTATAAAAGTAACTTTGGTTAAACCCATGAATAATCCTTTGATGTGAATTAAAATAATGTTTTATGTTTTTAGTTATTATGTTCCTAATTTCTACAAAACTAAAGTTTAAAAGACCCTACATTTTTTCCATGTAATGAAAATGTTATGTAATAAAAGGTGGTATTTTATATGGTGCCCGGTGGACTTTTTCTGCATTATTATTCAGAGCCCATGGTACCCCTATTAAATTAAATACCGATCCCCAAAACACCCATGAAACATCCCTAAACAACCAATAATAAATAAATTTAAACCAAAAGTAACATTTAATTAATTCCTTCATATATCAGGGTCATTAAAAGCTACCCCAACAAGGGATTGTCATCCCTAAGAATCATCTTTATAGAATATAATTGAATATATCTTCCCATTATGATCAAATATTTGACTCCCACTCCCTATTTTCCTCCAAGATAAATAATTGAATCAATATTATGTACATGATATGTTCCGTACAACCATAAGAAACATTCTCCCTTTGATCCATGATGTGTACTAGTATCTCCTATAAAGATGAATTCACATCAAACTCAATATCATCACTGTCAATCACATGAGTAGGTTCTATCTTGTATATAGAGTGCTATGACACATAAAAAATGTCATCCGCACATAGTTTCCATTATGGAATAGAAACACTATAGGCTATGGTAATGATATTTTCTCTAATATTAAATATGCTGAAAAATCATGATGTGAGATTACTTACTTACTCAAACATAGATTCCCCTAACCAAGGAAATACATATATATGATAAGGCTCACCCTTGGTGAAATAAATTCTCCACAAACATTTGTAAGAACCTGATTAATACCCAATCATTGTAGTAACCCACCAATTCATAATCAATTACTCATGCTTAGTGACCAACCACACAAGCTATCCAAGAGAATCATTAACTCAATTTATACCTAACAAAATAGCGGTGGTAGCACAATTGACCATGTAAGGCCACATAATAATCAATATACATGGAAGAGTAATAACTATTTTTATACACAAGATCTGTGATATTTATATTGTAATCTCATTCTCCAACAAAACACAACACATAATCCATGATCATATCTATGAGAATCCAAATAATCCATTCTATATACCAATTTATCAACTGGTCGTATTTCATACTTAGATTCAACTAATAAAGAATGTAATTCCATAGGTTCTTCAAGAATATAGATATTAGAAGTTAATCTTGAACTGATATAGGGATCATAGGTACCCCATTCCCCTATATTATCTCCCACACATATATCTTTTGTAGTCCATCCATTAACTAAATCTATCTAAAGGTATTGAAATGTGAGACCTTTTTTATTTTTTCCAATATAACCCATACTACATTAAAACCCATTGGGTACTCAATAGACTACTGATAATGTCAAAGGTTACACCATCCATTTTCCAAACAATCACTTGAAGGGGATAAAATAACCCTCTGGGAAACTGATTCTTAATGTTTATTCTCATACATCTCTCGAAAAAGTAAAATAAAACTTGCAGTATACATCCTTATACTAGGCCACTTATATTAGTGCCTAATATCTTGGTACATATTTGTTAACCCTTAACACACAAATTAAGATGAGTCTTGGGAGTGCCTCATTAACGAATACCTCATAGTAAAAAAGAACCACCACCCTACCATGTATACACAACACACCATCCTCATGTTGAGACCAACCTAGTATAGTGTGATCACCCAGGATCCATTCCCATATCAAAAGATAATTTAAATCAGTGTCATGGATTGCCTTCAATTAGTTTTTTAGTGTATAAAAAATTACACCTGGAGTAAAGTTCATGTCATTCTACTAGTCCTTAAAATAAATTAACCAATATAAAAAATGGAACATCAAGCTATATTCCTTACTATTTTCCTATACTACCTTCTTATAATTTCTTCTATAACCTTACCCATTCCTAATTAAGAATCTATCTCAAGGATTAGTTTATATTGGTATTCAACCTATAAACCATATCATAGTTTCAATTAATCCTATAATAATACATAACATAATATCTTTTGGTTAATATAGATGTAAAATATATCACTAATGAGGTAATGGTTGAAACAAATTAGGGGATAAACAATAACTATTAACTCTAGATCATGGGTAGGGATGTTTTTCTAGTGAATTCACAGCTGATGAGACCCATAAGTGGCCAATAAATCATCCAACATTAAGGATACCCCTTGATCAACCCCATAGACATCAGAATACATGGTATAATATTTCCATGGGTCCTGGAGAATCAAAATATGAGAATATTTTAATCACATTTTCAAATACAAAAAGGATGCTTTACATAGGTAATTACACTCATAATTTACCCCTTTATAGTTCAAGAACATCATTGAAACTAAAGAGTGAGGTATGTATAAAATTAATAATCCTTAATTCCCAAAAAATTAACGAAACTTCTGATCGTAATAATATTCTAGAAATTATCCCAAGATATTACCAGCTCTACCTTCTCAGGGTTAATAAATATTCCCACCTCTAATATCACATTCTCC
Source organism: Viscum album (assembly GCA_963277665.1). Lineage (NCBI taxonomy): Eukaryota > Viridiplantae > Streptophyta > Magnoliopsida > Santalales > Viscaceae > Viscum > Viscum album. The sequence goes on from OY728165.1 coordinate 941,789,833, forward strand.
TGGAATCATATCTTTGGAATCCAAAAGTGACACATGATGTACATATAATAAATATAATATGATGTGATCATATATAATAAAATATCACATCCTTATCTTGAATCTCGTAATTCTATAAATATACCAAAATATAATTGATGAATATGATGATGATGGAGTAAATGAAGGGACAAAAAAATATAGTTTTTGAGTGACTTAAATATCATCATTTCATTTTTAATACCAAATGGTGTCACCATATACTCAAATAAGACATAAATACTCAAAAATTCTATCTTTTATATATTCTATTCTTGAACAAGGAATTGATGACAGAAATATTATAGAAAAATCTTAGAGAAACATCAATCACCTACCAACTGACCAAATAGATCATTTATCTGAAATATTGATACATTTTCTTCATAAAAACTAAGTAAAGATTCTCGTAATCCTCCCAAAATATCAATCCTCCGTCACCTTGAGAGTGAACAAAAGGGCACACCTTATGTGGAGGTACTTTGATGAATAATATAACATCCTTTATTTCCAAGGAATATTTTTATAAATTATTAGTCTAAAATTAAATATTTAAATGTTAAATAAATTTATATTTTTTGTTTTTTATTACATTATAAAATAATTTATACACATATTCATCCCATATTTATTTAACATTATGAGTTGTTCCTTAATATATTCATTCATGTGAAATGGAAATTTGTGAATAATAATTCTTTATTAAAGGGTTTTCTAAAATCAATTTAAATATTCAGAACTATATTTTCACATATATGTTTATATAAATACTAAATTACATATATAAGAGGCTTTATTTTAATATCACCATTTCAATGTTATTTAAATCATTAGAGATAAGTTGTCAATACCACATGACACATATTTTTATGGTCATAAATTGTAACATGTAACTATTAAATGTAATACCATATGGCATTGTATGCATAAAAAATGATAAAATAAATGTTAAAAGATCATTTTATAGAAAACTAATAGTTTACCTTTTAATATTAATTTTATTAACAGTTTATTTAAATTATAGATTATTTTTATACATTACTTATTATAATAAAATTTTATTTTAAAAATTGTAACTAATATACAAAAAAATAAAAAAATAAAATATTTTTTATTTTTATTTTACAATTTAATTTCTCATATATATAGTGTATTTTTATTATAAAATGGTTATTAAATGTTAATAGAGTAGTTTTTATAAAATTAAAATATATATTATCATAACATTATTTTCATAGTTTGTAATGTTTTTTAGATCAACATATTTTCCACAAATATTTATCACAAAAAAATAAATCCTAATTAAAAGATGTATTTTATGATATATATTTCTTAATAATTTATAAAATATTTTTTATCAGCATATAATAATTAAGGAATAATAGAATAAAATAAGGAGGAACTCATAAAAAATAGACATTATTTCAAATAATAAATTTATCTATCCATTATATGATTTTATGTAAAAAATTAATTTCTAATAATTATAATTATAATTTGATAAAATGGAATTAATTTTATGAATCATCACAATGAAATTATCTCAGGGTTAATTTTTTTTAAAACACTAAATTGTTTGTGAATAATATAAAATATAGTTCTTATGAATTATTCTTGTTTTATGATATCATCAGGATATAAATAAGACCTAAAAAAGTATACAAAAGTTACAGGGCTTATAAATTATTTAAGGAGATATATAATTCATTTTAAAATTAAAAATTTAATTTATAAACCTATATTTGAAATTCTGATTCTTATGTTTATTTTACTCTAATAAAAACAGGTTTTTATTCATTACTTTAATTAAGTGTTTCCAGGATTCCAGCTATATTTAAATGGGTTTTAATGCCAAATACAAACCATTTTTTTCATAATCTAATAAAATTAATTTGAATAAATATTATTCAGATTCTTTGGCTTAAATAATAAAATAATAAATACATTATTCTAAAATACCTCTCCCCCTGGCCTATATAAGAAACCCACATCCACCCATTTCTTTTAACATTCAAAACACCTTCTATTTCCAACAATCTTCCAAAAAAAACCCTATATAACCCCCTTAATATTTCCTCAATCACCTTTTGTGGCCAAAATCAACTAGATGGATTTAGGATCAATCCATAGGAAGCATTTTAAAATTCAATGTTATTTTTCTAAATCACATTCTTACATATTATTTGAGATTCTTTTACCATAAAAGTACTTTAACCAACCTATTATTTTACTATCATGGTTATCTTATGATGTTATTAATAACATTTCTATCCATTATTGGTTAGGTACTACCCATTCCATCTCACCAAACTCCTTTTCATAATATGTTATTGTATCAAAATAACTACTAATTTATTCTCTTATTTCATTTACTATATTAGAATTAATTTATATAAAATAGATTAAAAATAATTTGAATATGGTATAATGATATTATTTTCCTTGTATATTCATCAATTTTTTCTATTCTTGGGAAGTGATGACCAAATACCTCTCAACAAACAATTTTTTTTTTCAAAATCTATTAGTATATCAAAATACAAAATTCTGAAATTATATCTTTTTCATTTAAATTATTATATTATCCATTTCAATAACAAAAGTAATATTTAATAGAAACCATAATATTTTAGTATTATTATAACATAATATTTTTATCAAACTAATGTATTTATTCAATTTCCTTTATTTTAAATGCTTTTGAAAATCATTACTCACCCGTTGAGGTTTTATACTCCTAAAGTGAGTGATGCTGATTTATTTTCACTTATATATTTTAAGGATTTTGTTTATAAATTATTTCATTAAATAATATAACATTAATAATCCAATAAATTATGATTAATTTTTTATAATTATTAAAAAAACATTATAAAAAAGAATTTAAAAGAAAAATTTCATATCCATTTTCATAGTTTGAAAAATGATTACAGATGGAGATTACATGAAATATAAATACCATATAATGTATTGAAATGACTCTCTATAATAATTATATTATTCAAATAGATTAATACATATATGTATTATAAAACCTTTGGATGGTGACAATCAATTGATACCATTATATTGAATCCATTTCAAGAATTATCATCCAAAAATACCACCCAATGAATGATAAAAGAAAACTCAAACTAAAAAAATAAAAATGAATGATAATAAATGGATTGAAAAAATTAATATACATGAATATTGTTTAAAAAAAATTAATATTTATTTTAATTTAATTATTTAATTTGATTAGATGATATAGGCATTGATCCAAGACTCGAGGTAGGGGTTTCATTAGAAATATCCATTGTTTTGTAATATTGTTACAATATTTACAATATTCTCATTATGTATAATTTATAACTTTTTAAATGTTTAAATATGAATTTTACATTTATTTATAATCAATTTATGGTATCCTTTCCTTTCTTAAGAAATTATAATTCATACCCTACATTGTTCATAAAGGATATTTCCCCCCATTTTTCATTCTTGTTGATATGTTCTATATCACTCTCTATCGATGTCACTTACTGTTTAAATACTTCTATATCATTTCTTTATGTAATTTATGAATCCTTCTATTTAGTTTTCTTGTGATGCTCATAAATTGATGGTTCTATTAAAATTCACCACTTGTGTAAAACCCTAAATTATTTAGGGAGGATCCTTTACCGTTTCCATAAATTCCTATGAATTGTTATGATATTATTAATATATTTGTTTTAATGTTTCATTTATAGTGTTTTTAAAATAGTTTTTAAAATCCATTTTCATAACCTTTTGAAAATGATTTTCAAAATTGAAACATTTTATATTTTTATGAAAAGGTCAATAAAATGTTATAAAATATATTTTCTTTATTTCTCCCATTTTCCTCTCTATATTCTTATGAAGTATATTTTTCAAATTACTTATTTATATTATAGATTATCTTTATTATTTATATCAATTTTGAAATAAAATATATATTTATTTCCTTTTTAAAATGGAAATTTTCTATTTTAATTTAACATTGCATATAAACTTGAATATTTTTATCATAAAACTTATAAAATTTCTCATCTTCCTATGGAAGGTTTTTTTTTTCAATATCAAAATTTATTTTAATTCAAACCATTTGTAGTTTTTTATAGTTTATTTCCCTGAATGAAATATTTTTATGAAAAAACTTGTAAGTTAAAATAATTATTTAATTCATTATCTATGTTTTTATGTATCGACAGGGTTGTAGAAATGAAATTTATATGAGAGGAATAATACACCACTTCTTTTTTGTGGTATTATATTAAAATATGAAAATGGAAATCTTTCTACCATTTTATTTCCTCTTTGAGTACTATATACCTTCTTCTATTTATTTAATGGTTTTAACCTTTATAACCATATATTCTACTGAATGGGGATATTATTGACTCGACCGTACACCCTTTATTCGATATTAGGTGAATACCCTATGATTTATTATTTTTATTGAAGGGTATATACCTATATAAATACTTTATTTATTTGGATTCTTGTTTTATTTCCATAGGTTACAAATTATATGATTTTGGTAAATTTATTATTCATATTCATGTAACACACATATTTATAAATATATCATTAAAATTATGAGTGATTTAGATTTATTTATCCCTACAATAAATTGGGTAATCATATATATCTCTTTATATCCTTATACATGATCATGATATTTTTAGTTTTCCCACAATTTTATGTATGTTCATGTAATAGATATTTTTTTTCCATAATCCTATTCTTAATAATCATACAGTTAACTTTTCCATAGTGTTATGATATCTTTCCAATGAACCTTGAACTACGATTATGATTTTCTATACTTATTTATACGCCACACTCCTATGAAATTATGTAAATGATGCCACTGGGGATGGTGGTGAGTATCCTTCATAGGAGGCATAATCACCCATGTATTACTCTAATACGGATGATCCATACTTTCAAGATCATTATTTTAAATATTTTTTTCAATAATATATAATTATGGTATCTGGACTCATTTTCACATCTTATGATTTCATGATGTTGTTATTTAATCATTCCAAATTTATCATGATCATCTGAAATAATTTTTTATGATCAAATTATAATCAAATTATTTCTCATCAATAATGTTTCACACATTACTGAGTAATTAAGATCACTCATGTTGTATGTTTTCTTGTTTACATGAGTGATCATAAGAGATTAAGAGATTTTTATTAGAATATGAGTATTCTACTATGAAGAGTTGAATAAATACCTTTTCTATTTAATAATTACTTAGTTCTAAAATGAACTAAATTTTTATTAAAGGAATTTTTTTAAGTTTAATGTTGTGAAAAAATGAGGTGTGCTTAAAAAAATATTTGGAAGTGTTGTTCTGGTGGTGAAAAAAATAAACCGATCTCCTCAAGATGATTGAGATGAACATTTATCTCTATAAAATTAGCTAATTCCATATGATAATATTTTATCTATATTGTATTCACACCCATTATGAGATCAATAATAAACATTATATCCTCTTTGGAAGAATCCTTGACAAAAAATCAAGAAACAAATTATATAAGTATTCCACTATAAGGGAAAATAAAGACTGAATCCTCATCAAATCCACTGAAAGGATCAACCAAACCATATAATATATAATATATCCAATATTACTAAGATTAGGACCCTTGAAAAATTACTATATATCCTATGAAATTATTATAACATACCTCTTCCCCATAATGGGGATGAAATAAAACCAACCTTTGGTATAGATCAATGTGATCATAGAATTTGGTTTACTAATCCATAAAAAAAGATAAACCAGAAACCTTCCATTCCCAAGAGAATGAAATCTCACAAGTGGTCATAGCCACCAACCACTATGGTACACACTAGACATTTATGAATTTTATCAAACCTCTTATCTATTTGAATATCAAGTGTGGATATATCAATAATAAACTCTATCTCTAGTCCCATACTAGATACCATAAAAAAAGATATAAAATAACAAGATACATACATAACAAATAAATAAAATGAATGAATAAAATAACCTATAACTACACCAATCATTGTTTAAGTAGCCTTTTCCACATTAGTCAGAACCTCATCTAAAGCATAAAATTTTTCTACCTCTGATCCATGAAATTGACCCCGTAATACCTGAATCGCCTGAGGATCTGACATAAGAGGAATATATGATTACTGATTCTCTAGAAAACATTATTGTACTTTTTATACTGACTTTTGGTATTAATACCTACTATTTTACTGAGTTACCCATAACTAAGATTGAGAGTCCTATGTTTTCCAGGATCCTATACCTAAACCATATTGATACACTGTAGAACAAAAAATAGTTGGAAAACCATCTTTTTAAATACATAAAACTCCCTTGGATGGCTTGTACAAGAAATTTTATAATATCTCATCCAACCATAGAGGAATCACAACACCATATTGCCCATAATAAGATAAAGTGATACACTAATTAACTACCCAGACATCAACTCACTTCCCTAGAGCATCTCATTATACCTCTTCTTATTACCACTAGAAGAGTCAAAACTAACACCCCAAAAATAAATAATGAGACTCTATAATATCCAAATCCCAATATATATTTATATATTTGAAAAAAACCATGAAAATTAGGTCTTTGATTTTATTCCAATATAATCCATCACACCTCTTAGTCTAAAACATGACACCCCACTATATCCTCACAAGTCCCAAATTCATAATGTCTTCGGACTTTACCTACCACTTATCCAGTGTCCAAATCAGCTCAAAAATACCCTCTTTAATATCAATCCAATCCTAAAAAGTTTTTGGACCACTCATGCCATAGAAATATATTGGTGATATATTTGAAAATATTATAGGAATTCTATGATGGTATCTCTAACCTGATGTCCACCTCATTATTCAACGGGTATGATATAGAACACCCAAAGTGGAATGTGATCAACTACTTAAACCTCTGGAGTATCCTTGGTAGAATGCTAAAATCCTCCCATCTAAGAATTTGGATTTATTAGGGATCATTATAAACCTAAATTAAATCCTCATCCTTGTTCATGAGTGGTACTATGGGACACCATTCATGTGAATGTTTTCTAAAAATTCCGAAGAAAAAACGTAAAATTCCTTCAACTTTGTAAATCTTAGTAGGTTTTATGTTATTCAGGATCACATTCATAAATTATCCATGGCCTATATTTCATAATGGTTCAGTATAAGAGAAACTAAAAAATCACCCCCAATTACTAAATAAATCCTATCCCATTTCAATTTAACATTAACATTATCCATATTATTATATATAGTAGTAATAATAAAATTTTGATAACATAATTACATACCAATAATAAAATATTATGGGAAACACTAAAAATACTATCTCTATTCAAACATGTATGAATTAATAATTTAGATGAAAGGGGGATATGATTCAATTTTTTAGTACATTGGAGTAGTTTCTTTGGGTTTGATCCAAAGATCCACACCGCCTCATACATTCCCCTCTAAGTAAAAAAGATTATTTACAAAAATATATTATTGGACCATACATTAGTAGAACTATGATCCCAATATTAGATAAAAATTAATAATATAATTAATAAAATTAGAAAAAATAATAAAAGATATAATGGAATCATAGTAGTGTTGGGTTTTTATGATCTAATAAATTTTGTTTGATGCAATGGAAGAAATAGAAACATAAACCAAGATTGAACAACACTCATATAAATAAAATCTAGATTACTGGAAATGATAAAAACCACAATCATTAAACATTGAACTAATGTTTATCTGTCTTAACTTAGAACACTTTCTATTTATCTTGATGAAGACAACATAGTCGTAGTCTATGGACCCCCATCTCTCGTGGTATCTATATTCTACTAAACATCTTGATTTTCATGTGGGAACCTTAATCCTCGATTGAGTACTAAAACATCATTTTGTAAATGAGGTAGAATAATAATGTCTATTGGATGAGGGTGTTCAAACCATGACATGGGAAGTCTAGCATTCACATGTAGATCCCCATTAAATGTGGTATTATCTCATTATATATTTCTTGGGGATGATCCTTGAATGTTATCTCATTTACTTATGTGTTATAACACATTAGTATACTATACGATCCAATCCATGAAAATATTATATCAATATGAACTCTCATTTTTTACGATATATTAAATAAACCCTTTTATTATAGCTTATGTGTGAATGAACACTCAATCATTAAGTCTAAACATCGAACCACCCATACAATCAAACATAAATGCCTTATGATATGTTTATTCATACATTATGAAAAGCATGGAAATGTCCTTATGATATGGCCTAATAATATTATATAATTAAAAATTAAGTGGCATGGTTTCTATAAACCATGTTTGGTGATATACTTCTCACATAAAATAGGTCACAACCAAAATAAATCTAATGAAAATCCATCTTTAGGAAATATCTCATTCAATATCCCACTTACTGTAATGTTTATTAGACTTAGTATTGTTTCACTATATATTATATCTAATACAATAACTTGTGAATCCATATTCAAAACTCATTATAATATTTTACAAAACACTTTTGTAAATCTATCATTTACTTCACCGGGTTTCACATCATATGCAAGAACATGGGAATACCCATTCGAAAATATTTTGGATAAACTATAAAAAACATTATATAGATCCCCAAGTTATTATTAATTCCCATTCAGTCAATGAAAAATTGTAAACCCATGAGACATTGTATATTTGAAAATAAATTAAAATAGAAAGATATATAAATGTTTAAAAAGACTAGAATATTGAAAAAAATAACTCTTACTCATGTTAAGAATGGATCTAACATGATCCATTGAAAACACATGTATCTCTATAGATATTTCCACCAATATCATCAAATGATATACCTGACTCTCATATATTCCATCTGTCCAATACATCAAGTTACCATGGAAAAAATGCATGTTAATCCCATATAGAAAACTCCACCATTACTGATTATCAGAAAATAAATTGACCTACTTAATGAAAACATCACAGGTTATTCACCTTTATGGTTGATCACATCACATTACCCTTATCAGAATATATATTCTAATTATATATACTATATATGTTTATAAACAAATCCTATTGTCTAACTTAATCAAGGGCCCAAATTAAATACTCGTCATATGAGAGTACAAATCCAATCTTGGTTAACCTCCAACCGATGACATGATCAAAAACATAACATAGCATCCATTTCTTAGTTAAACCTTAAGGACTGCATATAAGGGTATCAAAGTATAAATGTTCTTTGGATAGGTATATCATTAAAAATAGTCAATAATAATAATATTATCTACTAACCCCAAGTATAATTATAATAATACGTATAAAACTCTAGGTTTTATACCTAATATTCCATCCATCACACAAAATAATATTTATTCCTCATGAGAATTTATCTATATAAAAAAATCATACTCATAGAAACCATTAAATTTTCTAATAATCTGAAATACTTAGTGATGAATGTTATTCTGAGAGAAATTAGGGTTATATTTCATGAAATTTATATCAATATAAATATTTATGCAACAATATTGAAATAATAATAAAATAGTGATTTCATTTTATATGACTCATTTTATATTATTAAAACTCTTTCATGAATACCTACCAATACCATATATAAGAATAAGTTGATCATATCCTATATGATAGTATTCTAGATTACCCTTATAGTTTCTATACTTTATGTGGTTATGTTTACTCATTACACCAATATGTAATTTCTTCCATATAACTATTTTCCCATGATAAAACCCTCTCACTAAATTCATTAGTGACAACATCCATACAGATATAATTTTTCAATAACACTGATTTCTAAAAAATTTATTTAAAATGTTTAACTTCATGAACATATTCAAACATTTTAACATCCTAACATTAAATTTTATGATGTCAATAATATTTATTATCTACTTAGATATTTTCATTGTTTGAAACCATTATCATTGAAACCCTTTAGATCAAAATTTTCCTTAAACTATTTTCAAAAATAGTATAACTATTTCCATTCTTACTTACCAAAACATCCTAAAATAATTTGAGATAAAGTGAATGTCACTTTTTTATGGTAACTAAAACTAAGACTACATATTTTTCTTCCTATCTATACCCTAAAAATATTTTAGGATATTAAGTTAACTTCACATTGTATTTGACTAGCATAATCCTTCATGAAAGAGTTAGATACACATTGTCATCATATCTAAATTTCAATTTTGTTTTCACAATCATAAAATATCCTAAAATCTAAAGGTAATTAAGTTGATAAACACATTAATCATAGACTGATATATTATTTTATTCATTATATATGGACTTATCACGTCCAAATATATACCCACTAGCCTCTAAAATGATATATTCCTTATAAAATATCATTCTAGGATACACAAATTTCGTTATTCTAGGAATTAAAAATTATTTCCATTTGGTGGGAATATTTAAAAAATAAACTATTATTTACATATGAAATATGGAATTTTATGTGTTTGGAGATTTCTTTTGGAATTAAGAGTATTATTTAAAATATTTTATTGATGGGTTATAGGAACAACATTGTTCATGAATTAATAAAATGTTTAATAAACCTTTAATATAAGAAAATTACATATTGGTTGAAGCTTATTGATCAGGATTTCATGTAACCACAACTAATAATAAAAATTAAAATATTTTTCCATTTGTAAGAAGTGGTGAGAATTTTACAACTATTAAACTACTACCATGTATTTTTTTATTTTTGGTTTTTAATAAACCAAAACCAATAATTAATGCATAATAGAACACAAACCCCTTCTATTCCTCCTATTATTGATGAATTTATAAACCAGTTGACCCATTTTATATAATCTCATGGTGATCCTCCAGTGACTTTTTCCCCTCATTATATCCTCAAAATGAGCCTACAATACATCCTCCTCACCATGATATCCTCCTCTTATGAAAAACTCCCCAATGATATAGTCATATCTCTTCAACACCATTATATTAGTAAAAAACCATTGTAGGTTTTTTCAATGGGTATAAGACTATATATGATTATTTCATACAATATAGTTTATGAATGGTTATTTGGGTCTATTCATTCAATCCTATTGAGTATTATAAAATAACACCCTATATAAGACACTATAGGATATGTTCAAGTACTTATTACTATTATACTAGTATTGGTAAATAATTTATAAAGTAAATTATATTCATGTAATTTCATAATTTATGTTTATTTTGTTCACCTCAACCTCTTCCATTGTTATATATTGATACATCTCGTATTGATAGGTCCTAAAAAGAACCTACCAATCAAAGGATCCAACATTTCCAATTTTATTAAATTATATTAACGGTAAATTCATATTTAATAGAAAATAAGAAATTTATATCAGAAAAATATTATTTAAATATACTTATAATTTGTTTATATATAATATTTTATCATCACGAGAAAAGATAAGTACATTATTTTCATATTTTTCATTCAAACATATGAATAGATGTATCCTTTTAAATTTCAATTTCAGTGATTCCAAATTATATAATTATAATAGTGATTTATAAATTTATTGGATATTATTTATGTTTTAAGGAAATTAAGGTATGTTTTTATTGATTATTTTTGTTCAAAATCATCAAAACAAATAATGAAAATTGGTTAGAAAAATAGTTCTTTTATATAATACCAATATTAAATTAGTTGGAGTGGTTTTATTAATCAATTTTATGTTTGTTATTAATATTAATATTTACTTTATTTTTTAAAACATTATAGATCAGAAAAAGGTATTAGATGATGCATGTCTTATTATGTTATGTTTCTCTTTCACCTCTCCCTAATGTGTACCCTATTGTTTATGTTTTTGTATTTACTATATATATTTATTCAAATCTACTTATACCAGTTTTCTGATTTCTTTTAATCATATTGAAAATTTAAATTATAAAATTATTAAAATTTACTCATTTAATATAATTATATAAATGAATATCATATATATATATACTATTAATTATTATAGTTTTGTATATGAATACAAATTTGTAAATATTTTCATTTTTATATAATTTGAAAAATAAATATATACAGTTGAATTTTATATAATTTATGTACATTTTTTGAATTTGTAATCAGAATATAATTTATTATATATATGGGATCCCATAAAAATATTCTCATGAAATAATTGTTTTATTATATTTTTTGATTTTTAATTAGTTAAATTTTACAAATGAGAGTTTTTTTAATATTAATGTTTTGTTATTCGTTAAATCTTTTATTATAAGTTTGAATATTTTTTATTTAATTAGTTAGAGTTATGTTTTTTTGTATATATTTTTCAATATCATACAAATAGATGAAATTTGGATTAATTTACACCCCAAATACACATCAATATGTTTTTTGGTTAGAGGAATTTTTAGATTTTGTAGTTTCTAATCATAGGTTTCAGATAACGGTTGAAAATAAACTTTATTTGTGAGGAAATGATATTGAAATAATTTCTTTAGGTATATATGATATGGATTTGGAATATGGAATTTGATATTGAATATTGTTCCACATGTGACCATCATAAAAATAAACAACCAACTACCTTTATAGTGGAGATTGAAGTTTAGATCATGATTAATGATGTTTTCTGCACTACATTGAATGGTCATGATTGTGAAATATTAGTAGAGTCACTTTCTAATTTCATTAGATTAATAAAATATTGAATATAACTAAGAAATGCACTGAGGTTTTTGATTTTTTAGAGGTTGGAAATTTGGAGTTTTGTGTTGGATGTATGAAATACTTTTTTTTTCATTTTTTGATGATGTTTTACAATGTCAAGTGAATTTGTTGAATTATAGATAATTATATTTTGATGATATTGGATTTTATACAGGATTAATTTTTCCAATATTTGATCCCACAATCAATTTTTAGAAGGAGCTAGTTTTTAACAAACTTGGACTCAATTATAAAAGTCACATGCATGTCCTAATGAATGCATTTTATATCATATAGAATATTTAGATTGCAAGAGTTTAGAAGATATTATACTTCTTGATGAAAATTAGAGAATAATGATGAAATTTTAAATGAATTCGTTAGAAATAAAAATAACAATAATACTATTAAAAAGGTTTTAAATTAGTTTCTAATAAAACAAAGATTTCAATGATTATTCATGTGTTTCAAAACAATAGAGGCAATTATGCGGAATACTATTGAAAAAATAATGATGGGTTTGTATGATATTCCAATGATTCAAAAGCATATAAATACATTGAATATTTATTTACAAATTGTTTTTTAGATCCTAGGAATGTGTTTTGGGTTTTATTACTAATGTATAGAGTCCGTTCAAGACTCTATGTAAAATGTATATATTATGTAAAGTTATTTTGATCCCTCATAATATACCTATATTTAATTATTTGGAGTTTTTTATCATCATTTAATTGATCATTATAGGAAATAAAATAAATCAAAATGGAATTTAGGCATAAATTAATCATCTGATAGAATAATTACAAGATTTGAGGTACAATAATGTATATATATATATGATTCATCAACAATAATAAAATGTTCAAAATTTGTGATGCTCTAATGTGGAAATTTAGTAGTTTTTCTAGACTGCGAAACATGTTTTGTTAGAATAGCCACACTATTCAAGAATTTCCATTTTTAACTCTTAAATCAAGATAATAATACTACCATATAGTAGAAAGTGTCATTTCATGATTCATCATTGATTCCTAGATGCATCTCATTGATATCGGTTTAAAGAGTAATGATTATTTGGAAAAAATGAGTTGAGGTCACCCCTGAAGTTGTTATTAGGATTAGAAATAACATCACAATTAACAACTATTGATTCCATATCTATTAGAAATGAATATCGGTTTATAGTTTATAGGAAAAGAGTTCAATGGTCAATAGATATATTAGGTACCCAATATTAGAATAAATAGATCAGTTTTTTCAAATATCCTTATTGGGAATTTCAATTGTTACATCTTAACCATTATGTTATGAACATTGAAATAATATATAGAACAATTTGGTATTTACAATATTTAATGAGAAGGGAAAATAAAAATATCATATTAAAAATATGGACATGGAAGAAAGAAATATAAATAGTGGTATATTGGTAAATGATAATAAAATTTATCCAGTGGTAGTATTTTTATTTAAAAATCTTTAAAACGTCATTTTATATCTATGATTAAAAAATATTAATGTACATGTTGGAAATTCAAGTAACATTTGAATATGTTATAACATGAAACATTTAAAGTTATATGGAATTAATATACATGACTCAAATATTTTTATGAAGCAATTTATACCACTTGAAGTGCATAAATTATTACATGATAAAATGAATATGCTTTTAAATTAGTCTTGAACATTATTTTTAAACATTTGTGAGAAAAATTTAAATACAATAGAGATTAAAAAACATAAATAAATAATTTTAAGGACACATTTTAGTTCGGGGATGATATGTCCCCATTGTTTTCACTATGATAATTTATCAAACTATTTATTTAACTAGGGAAGTTAATGTTGGAGGGCATGTATATTATCGATCGATGTATCATATAAAGAGGTATTACCATCTATATTTATTTATTATTAGTAATATAAATTTTTTAATCAACTTACATACGTGCTTTATTCCACTATTTTACATTATTTAATTAGGTATACTTTTCATTTGAAGTGTTCTATTAAAAAAAATCTCAAATACAAGTCTCTATTACTGAAATTTATATGGTGGAAGAGTGTATCACATATTTTCTATGTATTTAGATAATATTAAGACACAATTCAATTTTTTAGGAATGTTTATGACAACAAAAATCTGGTGCATTTCTAAAGTAAGTTAGAAAACATTATAAATGTTAGGTCATCAAGATCTTAAGATATCATTAGTTTTGTTGGAAAAAATATATTTCATACAATAATATAGATATGTGATACTAAAAAGTGATATTATAGATCCTTTCATTGAATAATTGGATATTAAAATAATGATATGACTTCAAAGTCAAGCAAGAAAATTTAAGTAGATCAAAAAAGTTCTTAATGAGTACATTATTAATTGGTTATCATGTCTTGTAATATGATAATCAATTTAATATTTATAAATTTTTGATATAATTTTATGTTTTAAGTAATGATATTATATATATATATATTTAGTTTGTAAATGTTGATAAATGAGTAGGATTTCTAGATGATTTGAAATATTTATCTCAAAAATCATTAAGGTAGTGTTAGATATTCTATTATTATAATATTAACGGAATTGTGTTTCACACACTCTTTCATGAAGAATATTTTAGAGCATAAAATAATGTAAAATTAAAAAAATTCATGGATAAGGGATACATTTGAACATTTATTGAAAATATGGATAATAAATTATCATGGAATGTTTTTACTTTTCATATTGAAATGAAAGTGGGAAGATATTTATTGGGTTATAAGGAAACATTTTTTTCAATTAAATTATTTTAAATTATATTGTTTTATTGATACTAGTGATTATACATAACATAATCCATATATTTTAGACACATAAGATAAAATGGTATATTCTATGGATTATAGAGACAATCAAGGGTGGAGTGTTGTAGTCCATGTAAAATTTAGATTATTTAGTGATATGGGTGATGAAGTGGAAGAAATGTTTTAGGACATTAAAAACCATCATAAATAGATATTGATATAACTTTTCCTGATGATATTAAATTATTATTTTTTACAATGGAGGGTGAGGATGATGAAATCATGTAAATAGTGGATGATGATACTAACATAGTTAATGATTAATTAAGTTAATGTTTTTTCTACCATCCTTTAAAATATTTTTTATTTACTCATTTAGAATAAATAAATTTAATGAATTTATGAAAATCATATTCAAATCAGTATATTGTTTTAAATCATATATCTTGTTATAATAGGTTTTATTCTCTCACTGGATAGAGGCATACAATGAACAAAATTATTTAAATATAAAATCCAGGATTCCACATATCCTATGATTTTATATAACCCATATGATGTGATCCCACCTATATCAGGTATTCTCTATGTTTTTTATTTTCTAGCCTTTTCATCATTTTATACAATCTGACTTGATCTTATTTTCACCAGGCATGTGCCCTGCTTCTAGTGCATCATCTTCTGTTATAGAAATGTTACAGGTATTAGATGGTGCAGTTGAGGAGTAATCATCAATGAATCTATGGTTCTATAGTTACCATAATAAGGGTATTGGAGGGCGACCAATATTTTTACATAATTATTAATGTGAAAAAATAATTTATTACATATTTATAGTATTTTTGTATATATTTTTAGAAAAAAAATAGTATATTAAAATTAAATAAATGAAAATAAATACATTATATTTTTGGAGTCTTATGAATTTTAAAGTTGTATTTAAATTTAACATGTTTTGGGTGATGAAAGATAATGTTAGTAGATTATATATCCAAATCATTGGATAGTAAGCATGAGAGAACTTTTTTATTCCAATCATGTATCATGACTATAGGGATATTACCAATAATTAAAGAATGATATTTCTAATAGAAAATTAATGTAATTAAAAATTAATTTATGTTGTTCATTATATTATATTTATATCAAATGAATGTATAATTAATTTTTTATATATAATATACAATTTTTTTTTTCATTTTGATGAGAATAACTTATTTTTATGCCAATTTACTTTGTAATGTTGGGCTAAAAACCATATGGAATTTATGTGTATGATGTGGCATGAGTTTAATGAAAACTCCTTTATTCTCTATTAAATTCATGGAAAGTTACTCAAAGGGATACCTCAGGATTAGTATAAGTACATTGTGGATATTCATTATTCTGATTCACATAGTGTATTTAATATTATATTATTACATTGATATTAATTTACTAAAAATAATTCATTTTTTCTAATATTAAATGTTTTTTATGAAATATTATAGAAAAAAATATCAAACCGAGAGAAATATGTCATCCCACACATAAATAGTTATAAAATTTAATCAATGAGAATTATTATCAAGGTAATCACATAAATATTTTTAAATTTTCAATTATTTCATTTTAATAACTCAAATATTTATAAATAATATTTATTTGATGATACAAGAAAAGGGAGTTCGTCTTGGGGTTATTCAAACTGATTTGTGTTTGATGTTCACAAAAAATTGAGGGAAATTAAATAAATGAACATTATGAAAATATTGGGGTAAAAAATCAAAATCAAAATTTACTTTTTTTGAAGAAATATATTTTATTAAAACTTTTTCTTTTTATATAAAAAAATTAATGGGGAATGAGAGAAAAATACCTCATAGTCATCCTTATTCTACCATAATGATGTTATTTTCCATTAGTTTTGAATAGTAGATGATGGTCATATTTGAGGGATGGGTTCTAGATAGTCCCCCTCATAATTGTTTAAGAGGAGCTCAACATCATTAATTATGATGCCCCGTCTTGCAGGTTTGAGTAATGTTATTTTTATTGATCCCTTAGATCCATGAATAAAAATTTAAAATCCATGAGAATAGAATAAAAGTGTGTAAGAAACTATAGATACATATATATTAGTAGCTCTCAGTTTTGGGGAGTGCATTGGGTACTTTATTCAAGGTCATCACAATGATAATTCTTATTAAAATTCCAACTCCAATATGATAGACTACAATAGTTACGAATCTATTAGATTCACATTAATATGTTTATATTATTATAATAATTGTTTTAAATATATTTTTTATTAACTATTTAATTAAAAATAATATATATTCTAAATCTCATTTAATTTAGGCCCCAAATACACTAGATTCTGTTATCTAACATTAAAATTAGAAGCATGAATCATCTGAATGAATCCAGCATCAGATAGGGGACCCACATTGATGTGGGGTTCCACCTTCAATCTATTTTATTTGTGACCTAAATTTATATATAATTCTTGTGAAGAAAATAACTTTAATAAATATAATATATGTTTAAATGAATTGTGTTATGGTTTTTAGATATTTTATTTCATATTTTTTTACATTTGACTTATGAAATTATTCAATTATACATGTTTTAGATATAATTTTGTTTTATATTGGATGTGGTAACAAATTAAAGGATGTAACCTAATTCAGTTTTTTTGTAACTATCACTGATTTAAACAAGATCTAATTAAAATTACTACTGTTAAATTTTTCATAATGGTTTTATCAATTTCTACTTAGTGAAAAAGTACTGGTAATCAGTGTAAAATTATAGAAAAAACAATGCTATGTTATTGGTGATGGTTATAATTTTTATTAGGATTTATATATTATGGAAAAGAAACCACATTTAATAATAATTGGTTATAAAACAACTACAATTATATAGGTGCATCATTTTCATTGAAGCACCCCAAATATTAAGAAAAAATCCACTAAATAATTAGTGACTCTGAAAAGTATGGCGATTTTAGAAACTTATACCTATTAATTATAAGTTTAATGAACCAATTACTATTTCAGACAATATCTAACTAATTTTTTTTATATTTATTTTATATTGGATACAATATTTTTTATCATAGTAATATATTCAATGCATGATATATAATTTGACGAATCATTAACCATGTGTATTGAAAAAATTATTCCATGTTGTTATTAATAATTATTTTTTAATAAAAAATTACTCTTATCAAATAAGGTAAATGAGATAAAGGTACATATACTTTTTTAAGATATATAAGATATTGTTTACATTCAAAATGCTGATTCAAAAACTCTTTACTTCATCATCTGAAAGAAAATTATTAGTTTGATGTATTCTTTCATTGATTTTGAACTCTTAATGATCAATAACAATTATAAAATATATAATTGGTATCATATACCCATTAAAAATAAAAAACAAATTTCTATAAATTTATTCATGATTGGATATTTTATGCTATTTAATAAATCAATTTAGGTATCTCAAACAATTATATCATATTGAATTATTTTCCCTCTTTCATACTTTTACCATTTGTTCTCAACGACCTTTAATGTCTACTTGTAGTACAATTTTTAGACCATCACACTCAATTTTCTTATTTCATATTGAACTTTTACCCATTTATATCATCTATAAAACATTATAATCTAGACATCATATTACTATTTTATCTATCCTATTTTTTTTAATAATTTTATAAAAATTTCCTAAAGTCATCCATATTGTAATAACATTTCCATAGATGAAAAAAAATGAGTTCCATAACCAGAATAATCCATAGATGATATAAATAGTCTCACCTAGTCATGGTCATACTCAACTACATTTAATATATAATAAAATAGTAATTTTTCATAAGAAAATTTTAATTTAATTCCATTGAAACCATAAGTGAATCATTATGTCCTTCACATAACCATATGATGTCACTAGTTAAACAACATCAATGATTTATTAATTAGTAAGGTGTGTCTCCAACATATATAATTTTCTTTTACTTAATAAATCTTATTAAGTGACTAGTATTTAGAGTCACTTCCATAATGATTATATTTTTCAAGGATTGATTTAAATGTTATTTTTAGGTTTATTATGATTTGTATCTATAATAAAACATTTTATTATATTAGTATAATGTTTTATTATGAAATTTTATTTAATATAATCATACTAGAATGATAAAGCATTATAAACCCATCATTTCCATTAGTTATCAAAGATCCTTATTTCACTATGAAAAGATTACACTATAGTGTTTCTCTCAACACATATCTATTTAGGTTGGGAATCATCCCAATTATATCATATACAACTCATGGATATTTGAGTAGAAAACTTTTTTTACAATCCATCATATGGATAAACCCACCTCTATTCCCCTAGTTTCATAGATCTCAAGTTTTATTTTCTTTGTTGTACCGAAATATCACAATTGACTCTAGTTACTTGAACTTTAGGGATAACCATTTACACCATTAATTATATAAGATAATCTATGGAAACCAATTATATCATAAAGCTTCCTAGTTATATGATTGATTCCTTAACGTGCATTTACATTGGAAGTAATCTTACACTTAGTATTTGAACAATATTTAATCT
Organism: Viscum album; assembly: GCA_963277665.1. Lineage (NCBI taxonomy): Eukaryota > Viridiplantae > Streptophyta > Magnoliopsida > Santalales > Viscaceae > Viscum > Viscum album. Next base: position 941,810,062 of record OY728165.1, read on the forward strand.
CAATGTATAATCACATGATTACCCATTTATCTATTAATATATCTAATTTTTTTTAAATTCTTATTCCTTCAACAAATTAATATTTTCAAACCATATTTATGTGTAACTAATTAAAAAACTCACTATTTGTGTTATTTACCCAAAATTTGAAGCCAACTATACATAAAAATATCAAAATTAATTTGATTCATAAGATAATTTTTTTTTCATGAATAGGTTTACAAATATATAAAATTTATAGTCTCTAAATAAGTAATCATATAGAGAAAAATGGTTAACCCATTCTTTTTTAGAACAAGGCATTAGCCCCCATTATAGTGGGAAGCTAGATCTGATGTCCCTATATCCAGGGAAATTTTACTCAATAGAGAATTAAACTTGATGTATCTCTAATGGATATATGTATAAATATTATTAAAAAACAAAATAAAATACAATAAAATAAATTCAAGTATAAAATGAAATCATGGTAGATGAAAACTAAATCCATTATCACACCTGGCATATAACTACGTAGATGCATGCATGATAATATGAAGAATAATTAAATCTATTAAAATAATGCATACAAATTTTAAAAATATAAAAAATTTATATTTATGAAGAATACAAGAAAATAACCACTAAATAAATTATTATTTCACCTATTTAAAATTACATAAATTTTTCAGAAAAATTAATAAATAAAATCTATTTATAATGATTTTATAGTTTATAAATACATTATATAAATTCCATAAAATTGATCAGATAATTTTTTTTTGATAATATGAAAATTTTAAAATATTAATTATATGGGGCCAATTCAATTATTTCTATTATGGGGAGGGCTTGTTAGACTCCTTATCATGATAGGACCCATGTAGATGAATCATATTTCTATGATCTGTACTAATTGGGCCTCCTTGGGGAATTATCAAAACTATTAATTTAGAGGCATCTTTGGGTGAGGGGTGAAATCCATTTATCCTCACTTTCTAAATAATTTTAACATATATAGAATTTTACTTTCAATATATCATATATTATTAAGAGTAAATATTTTATATTTTAATTTTTTTATTTTAAAATTTTTCCAAATCTAAATATCACATATTTAATATTATTTAAACCTCGATCAAATCAATTTTATATAGTCATTTTATATGTTATAAATAATATCTCAAAATAAGGATCATAAATTTCATAATTGAAATCAATTACTATGAATAATTAATAATTTTAAAATATAAACCCTTTTTATTTTTTTATTATTTTTTCAACTTATAAAAAATTTATAAAATAGCCATATGATTTATAATTGAACACTAAATTTCTAAGTCATGAGGCTTTCCATATAATTGGAATTTTTTTATTTTTAATATTTTATATTATAGAATATTCTATAATACATGATTCATAAAAATTTATTTGAGTATAAATTGTATAAAATTTTGTAATTTATAAACTCATTATAAAGGAATTATTATCCTAAAAATACTCTAGAACATTATTTATAAATAATTTATAACTACTAAAATTCATTTCATAATTGAATATCCCAAAAATTATTTCTTTCAATGCCAATTGTATTTTATGTGTGAGCACGAGTCATAGAATATGAATTATAGTGTAGTAGTGCTAAAATAGTTTTAGCAATATCATTCATATTTTAAGATAGATATGCCTATTGTATCCCATGATATAATATGTCAATGGAAACTCTTATAAAAATAAAATATTTTATTATATAAACTGATCTCACAAAAGAGATATGATACTATATTTTTTTAAACAAGTAGAATTACTGTTTTTGAATATGATATATAGATATAGAATTAAATGACTAATAAATATCTATGGGTTTTTACTGATTTTTAATTTTTTGAGAGCCATAAAACAAAAATAATGATTTATATATTCTCAATTTTGAGTATTATTTCATTAATCTAAAAACATTGAATTATTTGATACCCCATCTAGGTTATTTTTGAATCTAGAAACAATTTTTAGATACAATAAAATAAATATAATCCCAAATCAAGATCAAACCATTCTAGTAAAAATGGAATCATGCTTACTAGAAGTAAAGAATACCACAACCCGTGTAACATACACTAAGGCTTCATCTAGACCAACATGAAATATAATCTAATGGGTGTGATGAAGGTAACATAGTGAAACTCAATGGTATCCAATCTTGAAAGGTATCCATGGTATGCTGAATCACGTATTGTTTAGGTGGGACTCTTTACCATACATGGAATGCTAGAACCACATCTTATAAAGGAGGCAGAAGAATGAGAGCTTTAGTATAAGGGTTTTTTCCCATGTATCAGTCATTCTACAATAAAAAAAAACATACCCATCAAATGAGGTATTTTATACTTATATGGATCCATATAGGATTCCCATAATTTTCTCTTAAATTTACTACTATGTTATAATGCTTGAGAAAATTCCCTGACCAAACTAAAATAAATCATGCATGAGTAATGAAATCTCCCGCAATACATTACATTTGATGATTATTTTAATGATATTTTTTGATTAAATGATCATAATAACAATAAAACTTCATATTTTTTACGCCAAAAAGTTGAATATAGAACCCTTTAGGTACAAAAAATTATAAATTATGACTTTAATTTATAATGGCTATATGATATGGCCTAATTATGTCATATAATTGAGTAGTCACTAAAATTATTTCTCTAATATATGTCATATGATATTATTTAAACATATAAAAAACTATTCCAAAATATATCTCCAAAAAATATTTACGGAATATCTCATTCAAGAGGTAAAGTAAACATATAAATAATATAACATGTAATATCAAAATAAATTATTCCATTCATTCATCTAGTTAAAATAGTGATCCCCATAGGCAGTGAATTAATGTGTACAACATGTAAAAGAATAAAATAATATAGAGTCATATGAATACAATTATCATAGTGTACGCCATGGTATCATGTATACCGTAAAAAGCTCCAACCACTCAAGTACCTGGAATATTATCTTTCCCATAGCTGAATCCCTTGAAACAAAGTCTAAAAGTGCACTAAAATACTAATTCATGGTTTGATTAAAAAATACTAGTCAGATACCCCAAATATTTATATAGCATATATTTGGTAAAATATACGTGATTTTATGAAATTGTATGAAAATAAATATCTAAAAGTATGTTTACACCCATGTTTTTCTATTGTACAGTAACTAGGGAACCACAAACCCTAGCCATACCCAATGAAGTCAATTTGGGAAGATGAAATTCATTATATACCTAGAACCAATCAATGATGTCATCAAATGTGACATGAGGAGGTAATCACAATATCCAATATCTCATGAAAGCCAAATCCCTGCCTCAGGTTAGGGTTACACTGTTAGGCCTCATATCCGTAGATCACATTTAATGTTTTCTAAGGGTATAATCATAATATCCAACATATCAAATAATCCAAACCACACCAATTTATTTATAGGTCCCACAGATGTGTTAAATGTAAGAAAAAAATAATTGGAAATATTATGATGGGGGTGTCATTATATAAAACCTCTTATACATATCAAACCAACAACATCCTCAAAGGTATGGTCCCATGGATATAATTCATTATAACCCAAATGGAAATTTACATTAAAATCCCCATAATTTTTTACCAAACATATAGGATATACAGTTACTATTATTCCATCGTATATATCCCAAAACACAAAGAGCTAGATCATTGGATACTCTTTCCTCTGAATCCATTCAAATATCTCAACAATACATTACCTGAACTTAAACTATCCCAGTTAATGTAGGTCATTAATCAAACTCAACTAAAAAGTTCTGAGCCTTTCAGATCCACATACCAATTTAGAAAACTTACTTGGGGCTTCTCTATACAAGATGGAAAACCCTACAATTCAATTTCATAAATAGTGTGACTAGGGAACAATATCATTAGCATGCCCATATGTGCCTCCCAGAAGGCCAATCATATCATTAAACGCCTACCCAGTCAATTTGACACCTTATAAAGAAACCTAACAAGAAAATAAAAACCTTTATTCAAAATCATACAATAAATCACATAAAATCACTATAATTTGGTATATAATTATTATCTCCAGGCTCTGCGAGCCAACACTCCATGGATTGCCAACCTAATTGAACTAAGACCACAAAATCCATAAAATCAAAGAAAATATGTAAGAATTAGTGATTTATGATCACGAAAAGAAATATATTGATAGTGGGTATCATAAGGGATCTATGGCATTGAACATTCCAATCATGGATGATCGTAACCAATGGCACCTCAAAATAGGGAAGAAAAGAGGGGGGAGGAGCTCTAGGAAGATCAATGGGGACCAAAAGCATGGGTATAGTTGAGAAAAGGTTATGTGATTAAGGAGAGGATGTAAAAAAGTGGTCCATGTAAAAATATATTATTTCCCTTAAAAAATCATTAAACATGGCTTTGGGTACCCGATCAACTTTTACTTTGTTTCCAGTGCTCGACTGACCACCTGGCATACCCCCATGAGGGAGCTAATAGGGCTCCAAGAATAATATTTATTTCTCCCAACACATTAGGTACCTTTTATACCTAACTTGGATACCAATTTCCCTCAAGTTGTATTTCCAGGAGGGGTATTGTTAACATTCTTTGAGTAACAATTGAGCTCTAATAGTACTCAAACAAGTCTTAAATCAACTATTCATAAATAGGTTTTTATCCAAAACGAGTCTCAAATAAATGCCTTGAAATTTGAGGGTAGTGTTCCAAATATTTTTAAATTACCAATAGTGTGGGTGGGTAAATTAGTGATTCAAAATTTTTAAATTTTTATTAACCCATTTGAGTATCCTTTGACACCAGTTAAGGTAATACGATCCAATATTAAGCATGAAAATTTATTCTCTATTCATCTCCAAAAACTGAAATAAAGATAATTTCATAAGATATTTCGTCTTGGTTCTTCCATAATGTGGTTGAATTATAGTTGTTATGTCTTATGGTTACAATGTTTTTTGGTCTCACTCTATGATATAAGATAATAAAAGATGGTGGGATCTATCCTTTAAACCCTAGTATAATGGTGTGTCTCACTATGAATATCTTTCTACTCCTAAAAATAACATTGATATTGAGTATTAAATATAGAAGAGGTTAATAAAGACAATCAAGAGATTATTTTATTATCAAGAATGTTATTATACTATTTTGATTAATCACTCCGTAAAATATTTAATAGAAAAAAAACATCTCACGGAATTTAATCATCAATCACTAATTATGCTTGATTTCATCAAATATGATCTTCTATCTTGGTATTTTAATCTGAAAACATATTCTTATAAAATATCTATGTTATTTTTAATTTTTTGAGTATATAATTACCCCAAAACAATTCGTAGACTAGTTACACTTCTTTACACTAAAATCCACCAACCAACATTTTCTTTTTCAAGACACCAATAAATATCTAACAATATTTGGGGTTTTTTTGTACTAAAAATACAATAAAATTAAAATATAATTAAATTTGGATATGAAATAATATAAAATTTAAGACTTTTTAATTTACTTATCTACTATTCAAGCCTTTAGTACTATTGAACATGTTAGATGTGACAAAGGTTAGGTGTTGTGTATTCATCCCAAGATGAATTTCGTAAAATATAATAATAGGAAATATACCACAAAACATAGGTATGATTGAGGAGATTGAAAAAAATATTATTTCATAATTGAAATTTTATTATTCAAATACCAATGAAGAATATGAATCCTTCCATGAAAAAATAATCTATCAAGTGTCATCATTGAATACTCAAATGAGATTTTCTCTAGTACTATACATCATCTAGTAAATGAAACAAATTTTTAGGTAGAACTAAAAATTGGTTGATTATATTTTTATGAAAAATGATTAATAATTAAATAATATTAATATATATTGAACCATTACTTAATTCTTCCAATTTAATGACCATATACCTCTTTTAATTGAGAAATAGTAAACTAACCAAAATTAGGTTGGAAACACTTTTTGGGTTTTGTAACCATCATCAAATATATCCAAAAAACACCCAAATGATATAAAAAATTAGGTAAAACTATATTTATATCTTCATACATGTGCTATAATTATCATATAATTACATATAGAGAAAACACAACTGTTATAGACCATTATAATAAATAGAAAAAATGTACACATTTTATTAATTTAATTAAGTTCCATGAATTATAAAATGAATTTTCTATGGATGAGCACATCATGTATCTATTTCAATAACCCATACTGGCCTCCTAAATCTCTATATGTGGTTGTTTTGTCAATAAAAAATGGAATGAAAATAATTCCCCCCAATAAGAACTCACAATATCTCAAACAATGTTACACCGCAAGATTTTTTAAGATATATTATTTTTAATTTCTTTGATGTATTCTATTTTACACTACACCCAGATTAGCTTGTACTATACGCAACACCGTATTAGCCTGCAGTATACACAACACTATTCTTGGCTCGTGTTACACACAATTTCATGTTCGTTTTGTAGAAGTTTTTATACGTAACATTAAGTATAGATTTTGTTTAATGAATAAATGAAATAAGTTTTGATTATATTATATGAATCACCAAATGGATCTTTCAATACATGCAGCCCTGACTTGGCTTGCATTACACGCAATCGCGACCTTCCACGATAGCGTGTATAGTACGCAATACCGGGTCTCACTAAATAATGATATACTGTTATAATATTATTATGAACTATATTTTATGAATAGTATTAATCGCATTTTAGATTTTATAAAATTATAGTTCATCTTAAACATTTTATAGAATTAGGTATGAGAACAAAATCATTTTTCCGAATAAAATAACGATTTTTCAAAAAAAATGTAGTTTTCCGCCTTTTGTTGGCGCACACATTTCAAATATAATTTTTGAAACGTATTTAAGTTCAATTTTACAAAATAAACTTATTCTTTTGAATAAATATATAAAAATTTACATTGGATAAAGTTTTGATATTTTCCTAACAACGTTCTTATTGTGATGAATAGTTAAAACAAGCTAAATTTTACTTAAAAACAACTTTTTTCATCAAGATAATTTATATGGTTAAACTATAATAGTAAATTGTTTTAAAGTATAAATATAATATATTTTTACCGTTTAATATAATGTATGTCATTATCATTTAGTATACATTGAATTCGTAGGATAAATCAATTCAATCTTTTGTAATATTTTAAACAAAAACCCATTTTTTTCGACAACAAGAATAATTTTAAAATTAATTAATGAATCTTATGTGTTTTGAATTTGGAAAAATGGATTCCATATTTTAAATCAATAGGTCTAAATTATGTTAATAGGCTACTTTTTATTTTCGGGAATTATGAATATTAACTACGGTAAATTTTATTTACCACAGTTAAAGGAAAATCGGGTAATTAAGGGTAAAAATAAGATTATAAAATTACTCTAACACCTGCCAAAACTCTATTGGTTGAATAAAAGTTGACCCATATCACCAAAGTGTCAAAATAGAATCATTTCATGGTATTTGGACCATGAAAATGATGTAATTATTATTAAAACCAAAGAAAGTGACAACATGTCACCCTCTTATATCTTATAAGTGTAATAATTTTACTTTAGTGAAAAACTTCGTAAAACCTATAATATAAATATTCTAAATAAATTAAATAAATTATATATATCATGAAAATTTATTTATAAATTTTAGGGATTAAATAATTATCATTAATTGTGACAAAATAGTGATGCTGAAATTGTTTATTTAGTGAAAAATCAATAATATAGTTTTTATTAAAATAACAATACATATAAAAAGGACTAAAAACATGGCCAAACATTATTAGTCGAGTATATATATACCCTAAAAATCCAAGGATATATTTTTGGACCATTTGGATCATTAGAAAACCGATTAAGACATTTATATTATTTTATTTTAAATGATGTCAAAGATGTCACCTTCATAATTTAATAAATATAACAATTTAAATGTTGTGATTTTAAGATGATAAATTATAGTAAAAATATTATTATGAAATTTATTATATTTATATTTATCATAGGAATTTATTTTTTATTTTTATGAAACAAATAATTATACAAAAGTTTTGTAGTAATTATTTTATTAAGTGATATACCAAATAAATGGGTTTAAAAATATTAAAATAAATAAAAAATGAACAAATTAATGTGCCCCATGATTTTTTTGATGAATATTACGTGTTAGTAATCTATTATATATTTTTTCCAAACATATCTTCTGTGTGGTTTGTATTAGAATTCAAATAATGAATAGTGTCAAAATTGACACTATTGATATTTTATAAAAATAACACATTATTAAATTATTTAAAAATAAAAAAAATTGAAAACTACTAATTGAAAATTATATGGTCTAAAATTTTATAAATTATCTAATTATGGGAAATTGATAACATTTATGTATGAATTTTAACAATTTAAAATTTAGAAGTTTATTTCCACAAATAAAATTAAATAGATTAAATAATGCTAAATCAAGTTGATAACGTTTAAAATAAACATAAAACATGTCTAAATTTTATTAGTTGGTGAGATTAAAACCATATATAATATAATATTTTAATTGATTCATTTTTGAGGTTTTTATGTGGGGTTTCATTTTATTATTAATTAATATTTTTAAGGTTTCCAAAGGTGCCCCTCTCCTCTCCTATATAAGGACACCTACTTCCCTATCCTCCTCACAACATTTTGAGCCCTCCATATCAGCCAACCCCTTCCCATTACTCTTATCATCTTCCCTAGTAACATTATTTAGATTATGGTCTTCTCAAAAGACAAACTCTAGTCCTTTAAGAGGAGGTTTAGAAGAAGTGCGTCGAATAAGAGGTAATCTCTTCTACCGATTCTTTCAAGTTTCTTTGTTCTTCAACATATTATTGTTTAGTTGTTTTAATTTAAAGTCACAAAATAAGTATAAATAATATATTTATATGATATTATAAATATGAAACAACCCCATTTCACCTTTTTTCCATCCTATAGAAAATGAAATAACCGCGCATGCGTACGAACGGAATACCGTCTCCATGCCATGGTGAAATTAATTTTTCCACCACCACCTTACTTGGATGGGTATAATGGGGTAAATAAGAACTATATATGGTTATTATAACATCATAATTATTTTGAGATATTATATCATTAACTTCAATTATATTTAATAATTATGGGAATGATATCATCGCTCGTGCGTACGTATGGACTACCGTATCCACGAACGCGATGAGATTAATTTTCCATGATTAACCATTCATGTATGATTATAAAGTATATATATAATAAATAATCATAAAATATATTAAATAATAATGATAATTGATTTATGTACATATATGTATCATTTACCCAATTCCATTCAATTCAATAAGGAAACAAAAACAATGTTCATGCGTACGTACGACCTACCATCTCCATGAATGGTGTATTTCATTCCATTTATAGATCTATCATATATATTTATATACTGAATATATATTATATATAAATCATGTTTTACATTATTGAATTATGTAAATCATGATACGAGTAATAATATCAAGAACAACAAATCGAAACACGCACGATAAATGAAACGATTTTACCCAAAACACTGCTTTAACATGGAATTTACAAAAGAACGGGTAATATAAAGTCATAAGTGAACCATATATGATATCATAACAATTAATATGATTCTTAAGTAATTCAATGACATTATTTAAATCATTATATAGGTGGTTCAGATACATACGAAGCATATCAAACATAGGGAAAGGGTTAACTTTTTCAATCTCATTTTTATCCGAGATTGTTTATTAATAAGTATTTACTAGGGTTATATTTATCATCCATGTCCCTATTTTCTAAATATGGTATCTAGTATGTTTAAATTCATTTCTAACCATTTTTGACTTATACTATATGGTTTTTAAGGAATATTTCTTTTTTTACCATACGAGGTACTTTTTGACTTTTCTGGCAAAAGTACGAGAAGAATGTTTTTTTAACTTATACGGAATGAACAGATTTTTACAGTTTCATAACACCTAATTTTATTGAATATTCCTCTACAATATTTCATGAATATTTTCAAAAAAAATCATTTTCTTTTAAAATTTCATGGAATTTTGTGAAGAGAAAATGATTTTGAAGAAGAAAGGATGTTTTCCTCAAGAATTAATTTCAAGTGTTTTATCAAAACCATTTTCCATCCAAGATGATGTTATTTCATATGTGTATGTTTCAAGTATAATGTCTCTATTATTTACATGGTTCCACTTTTCTTATGATGAAATTATATCCATTTGTTTTATATAGATTATGTTATGATGGGACGATGTTTATGAAACCCATTTTATTGGGTTATGATGAATGATTTATGTTTATGTTGTGGCACACATAAGAATGATTTCAATATGAGATTGGTGGGACCTATATCTCCCTCCAATGCATTGGTTAAATATTTATATCTCATGATATAGACATGACTGGAATGACAAGTTAATCTGGTTCAGTGATACAGGACTGGAACAAGGACTGAACTTGATTCAGTAAGGGACTTTGTCCACTAAGTTGGTCTTGGCAGTAATGCCTTGTCTACTTTGGAAGTTATATCAAGTGATTAATGGTTTTATACAATTACATGATTTATTCCCATGATATTTTATCAATATTTAAGTTCCATTATGATCTATGCCTTACATACTACCATGGTTTATTTCATTGCTCAAGATTTTGAGGTTTAAACATTAGGTTCATGTTTTTAAGTTCAAATGTATATGGTTTGTTTTATTTTCCCCATGCTTACCCTTACTGAGAATTTTATCTCACCATTTATATGTTTTCTTTTCCCCAGGATATAAAGAAATGTTTTAGGTAAGAAAAAGGGGGAAGATCTTTATGAGAGATTTTGAAGATCTTTCACCATGATTAGAAGATTATGTTATGAGTTTCCAAAGACACTAAACTATTATGGTCCTTTAGTGTTGGTTTTTGTTATGGATTACATTTTATGAAAAAGTAATGTAATTTCCATGTACGTCAAGTTTGGGGTCTCTACAGTTGGTATCAGAGGAAATTTTTAGTTAACCTTTGGAAACTAGGATGTGGAAACTTTAGTGAAATCCCTAGAGATATTTCTAAGGTATGTATAGGGATGTCCCTATGTTTAAGTATAATTATAGGTTATAGTACAAGAATTACAGTAAAGATATTAGAATTAAACCTAATATGTTAGATATTGAAGGTACTCCCCCTTTATTATGTTGTTTTCTATAGCATGATTTTTGCCTCTTGCACTATTCTTTTTGGGTTTTAGACAATGGCTGGAACCCAAAAGAACCATGTCGATCAATGTAATGGAAAATTCAATGATTTTCCTTTTGAACAAACCAATGCTATGGGAGGTGGAGTACAAAATCTTATTTCTATACTTACACAAGATATGAATCATTCTGGGATTCCAAATGAGCAGAGAAGGGAAGAATATTCCATTTGGTCCTTAATGAGGCAACGTCCACCTTCTTTCAGTGGGTCTTATGATCCACTTGTTCCTGAACAATTGATCAATACCATTGAAAATATATTTTCCATACTTCTATTTTTGGAACATGAAAAAGTCATTCTGTCTATTTACCATTTAGAAGGTGAAGCAGACCAATAGTGGACTCTAATTAAGAATACGAGGCCCCGAAATGAAATTGAATCCATGGAATGGGATGAGTTCCAGAATTTATTTTTTAATAAGTACTTCCCACGTATTCTTCAAATTTTTTTTGAAAAATAGTTCCTTGATCTTAAGAAAAAGGATGATGAATCTTTCGATTTATACGAAGAGAATATTACAAGTCTTGCAAGGTATGCATCTGGATTTATCATCCAACCTGAAAGTAAAATTGATCGATTCTTCAGTGGCTTAAAACCAAGTCTTTGAAGGGAATTACCTATAAGAGACTTCAGTAGCTATGAAGAAATTGTGAGTTATGCTATCAAGGTAGAACTGGAAGTTGGTGTTACATGTCCATCTCATGGTCTTGACAAGAAAAGAAACATAGAGTTCAAGGAAAAATATCAGAACAATGGTGAAAAGAAGATGAATGTTACTTTATGCTCAAAGTGTGGAAAGAATCATGGTGGAGATTTCCTAAAAGGTACTAGAAAATGTTTTAAGTGTTGAAAATAAGGTCATCGATTAGTTGAGTATCGAAGTAATGGGGAAAAGTTAGCTAATGATGTGAATAGAGAAAATACTATAGAGAATGATCCACCAACACTTCAATTCTTAAAGTGCAAGGAAATGGGGAATTATGCTAATCATTTCCCTAATCCAAGGGTTAATGATTATCGACGTGAGAAAACTATTAAAAAAAGGATAATGGGAGGTCACATGTGATCACTATTTGTGATGTTGAGTACGAAGATGGTGTTGTGGAATTATTAATTTTTTATGTAATGGGATTTCAAAATAGTATCATGGAATCTCATTTATGGTATTGGGGAATTTTGGAATATCTATGTATTGGTTTTCAATAATTATATGGTACCGGTAACCATGAAAAGTGATTGAAATATTTTTGGAAAGAAGATGATATTCATATAATAAAGGGATAAAAAGAAAATGAAATGTGCTCATGACTGATATCATGGTTTGAGTATATAGAAATTTTGAGATTTTGGTATGTGGAAGGAGTTATCTTTTGGCAGCATTCATGTTTTCACTAAGGTTCAATGTGAATTCATTTCTCAAGATAATACATGATTAAGGTATTCAAATGTTTGGAATCTGACCAACAAGATATATCATATGATATACGTGTGATAAATGATTGTATTCAATTCTTGGTAGATGACCCTTCTAGTAATCATTTTATTTCTACTATAAAACTGGATAGAAGTATTTTGGATAAACCCAAATATTGTAATATATTAATTTAGACATAAGATAATATTGTTTAAGGCTAGAACTTTTTTCGATATTATTGCAGGAATGTTATAACAATGTATTTTTATAAAAATGACAACCTCCAGGACGGACGATAACCCGTCACATCAGACAAGGTTGTGAAAATCGAACCCACAACCGAAGTGCGATAGGCCTTTATCTCCTACCACTGACCTAAAAAAAGTCCCTGGTTAGTATAAATAAGTTTTATTTTATTAAGCGGTATGATAGATGAAGTATAAGTCCATTTTTGGAACAATATATGATTAATTTCACCATAGATGGACTTATGTATATAACTTTTGCTGACCTTATGTTTGAAACAGATGGAATGACCTGTCATTTTATCTCATGATCTGCTAACACTTTGCAAAAGACAAATTCAACTTCATTTCTTTAAGAGATGAAGTGGAAATTGTTCAAGGCACGAGCAACGGTAAGATTGTACCAAAATCATGTAATTATTTCTTTTAATTCAAAAATTATTCAACATTTTGGAAATGATCTTGAAATCCGAAAATGTCTTCCTAGTTCCCTCATATCTGATGAATCAGATGGTACCTTAGATCATCACAAATTTATGTCTTTTTTATTGGTGGCCTTTTCAAAGCAATGTACTCTACCACTCTTCATCAGAAGTTGATGGTTATAATTCTCTTACATATCCATATTTTCACCTATGTTCTCCAATGTGGAAACCCAGTGATGAGTAATCTGGGTAACCGTTACGTTTCATACTTTACTTTTTAAAATTAAGTTTTAGTATTCCTTTTTATGATGTGGGTTTCTATGAAAGAAACTGTCAAGTAGTAAATGATTTATAACCCTGACGAATTTCTTTGGAGAAATTCATTTTAAGGGGGGAAGAATGTAACACCCCATAATTTTATGAGATATATTCTTTTTAATTTACTTGATGTATTCTATTGTACACTACACCATGATTATCTTTTACTATACGCAACACTGTATTAGCTTGTAGTATACGCAACACTATTCTTGGCTCGTGTTACACAAAATTTCAAGTTCGTTTTGTAGAAATTATTATACACAATATTAAGTATAGATTTTTTTAATGAATAAATGAAATAAGTTTTGATTATGTTATATGAAACACCAAATGGAGCTTGCACTACATGCATCCCTGACTTGGATTGCATTACACGCAATCGCGACCTTCCATGATAGCGGGTGTAGTACGCAATACCGGGTTTTACTAAACAATGATATATTGTTATAATATTATTATGAACTAGATTTTATGAATATTATTAACCAAAATTTGAATTTTATAACCTTATTTTTCATCTTACACATTTCTAGAATGAGGTATGAGAACAAAATCATTTTTTCGAATAAAAGAACTATTTTTCAAAAAATTTAGTTTTGTCGTGTTTTGTTGTAGCACCCATTTTAAATATAATTTTTGAAAAGTTTATAACATCAATTTTACAAAACAAACATCTTCTTTTGAATAAAGATATAAAAATGTACATTGTATAAAGTTTTGATATTTTTCTGACAACGTTCTTATTTTGATGAATAGTAAAAACACGCTAAATTTTACTTAAAAACAAATTTTTTCATCAAGAAAATTTATATGGTTAAATTATAACAATAAATTGTTTTAAAGTATAAATATAATATATTTTTACCATTTAATATTAATTCTTAGGATAAATCAATTCAATCGTTTGCAATATTTTAAACAAAAACCCATTTTTTCGACAATGGGATTAATTTAAAATTATTTACTAAAACTTCTATGTTTTGAATTTAGAAAAATGGATTCTATATTTGGAATCAGTAGGTACAAATTATGTTAATCGGCTACTTTTTATTTTTGGGCATTATGAATAGTAACTACGGTAAATTTTATTTACCACATTTAAAGGTAAATCAGGTAATTAAGGATAAAAATAAAATTATAAAATTAACCTAACACCTGAAAAAATTCTATTGGATTAATATAAGTCGACCCATATCACCTAAGGGTCAAAATAGATTTATTTCATGGACTTTTGACCATGAAAATGATGTAATTATTATTACAACCAAAGAAAGTGACAACATGTCACTCTCTCTTATCTTATAAGTGTAATAATTTTATATTAGTGATAAACTTCATAAAACCTCAAATATAAATAGACTAAAGAAATATTACAAAATTATCTACATCATGAGAATTTATTTAGAATTTGTAGGGATTAAATAATTCTCATTAATGGTGACATAATAGTGATGCAGAAATTGTTTATTTAGTGAAAAATCAATAATATAGTTTTTATTAAAATAACAATACCTATCAAAAGGACCAGAAATTTGACCCAATGTTATTGGTCTAGTATATATATACCCTAAGCATCCGGGGATCTCTTTTTGGACCATTAGGATCCTTATAAAACCGACTAGGAAATTTATATTATATTATTTTAATTGATGTCAAAGATGTCACCTTCATAATTTAATAAATATAACAATTTAAATATTGTGATTCTAAGATTATAAATTCGAGTAAAAATATTATTACGAAATTTATTATATTTATATTCATCATAGGAGTTTAGTTTAAATTTTTATGCAACAAATAAGTATATTAAATAATTGTACAAAAATGTTGTAGTAATTATTTTATTAAGAGATATACGAAATAAATATTTTTAAAATATTAAAATAAATAATATATGAACAAATTAATGTGCCCAATGATTTTTTTTGAAGAATATGACATGTTAGGAATATATTATATATTTTTTTCAAACATATATTCTATGTGGTTTTAATTTAAATTAAAATAATGAATAGTGTCAAAATTGACACTATTGATATTTTATAAAAAGAACATATTATTAAATTATTTAAAAATAAAAAAAATATTTAAAAACAACCAATTGATAATTATATGGTCTAAAAGGTTATAATTTATCCAATTATGGTAAATTTGAAATATTTATGTATGTATTTATAACAATTTAAAATTTATAAGTTTATTACCACAAATAAAATTAAATAGATTAAATAATGATAAATCAAGTTGATAAGGTTTAAAATAACCATAAAACATGTCTAACTTTAATTGGTTAATTATATTACAACCATATATTATCTCATATTATAATTTAGTCATTTTTGGAGGTTTTTATGTGGGGTTTCATTTTATTATTAATTAATATTTTTAAGGTTTCTAAAGGTTTTCCTCTCCTCTCCTATATAAGGGAACCTACTTCCCTATCCTTATTTCTACATTTCGAGCCTTCCAGATCTGCCAACCCCTAACCATTACTCTTCTCAACTTCCCTAGTAACATTATAGAGGTTTTGGTCTTCTCAAAAGACCATCTCTACTCCCTTAAGAGGAGGTTTAGAAGAAGTGCGTTGAAGAAGAGGTAATCTCTTCCACCGATTCTTTCATGTTTCTTTATTCTTCAACTTCCTATTATTTAGTTGTTTCATTGTAAAGTAATATAATAAGTATCACTAATATTTTGATATGATATTATAAATATTAAACAACCCCATTTTACCTTCTATCCATCCTACAGAAAATTAAATCACCGCTAGTGCGTACATACAGAATACCGTCTCCACACCATGGTGTAATTAGTTTTTCCACCACCAACTTACTTGGATGGGTATAATGGTGTAAATAATAACTATATATAGTTTTTATAAAATCTTACTGATTCTTAGATATTATATCATTCACTCTAATTCTACTCAATAATTATGGGAACAATATCATCGCTCGTGCGTACGTACGGACTACCGTCTCCACAAACACGATGAGATTCATTTTCCATGATTAACCATTAAAGTATGATTATAATGTTTTATATAATAAATAACCAGGAAATATATTACATAATAATGATACTGTATTTATGTACATATATTTTTCATTTACTTAATTCTATTCAATTCAATAAGGAAAAGAAAACAGTGTTCATGCGTACGTACTGCCTATCGTCTCCATAAACAGCGTATTTCATTCCATTTATCGATCTACCATATATATTTATATACTGAATATATATTATATATAAATAATATTTTACATTATGGTATTAATTAAATCAGGATATGATTAATAATATCAAGAACAACAAATATAAACACACATGATAAATGAAACGATTTTACCCAAAACACTGCTTTAACATGGAATTTATAAAAGAACAGGTAATATAAAGTCATAAGTGAACCATATATGATATCATAACAATGAATATGATTATTTAATAATTAAATGACATTATTTAAATCATTATACATGAGGTTGGGAAACATACGAAGCATATCAGACATAAGGTAAGGGATAACTTTTCCAATCTCATTTTTACCTAAGATTGTTTATTCGTAAGTATTTACTGGGGTTATATTTATCATCCATGTAGCTGTTTTATAAAAATGGGTTTTAGTATGTTTAAATTCGTTTTTCCCATTTTTTAATTTTACTACATATTATTTAAGGAATATTTCATTTTTTTACCATACGAGGTACTTTTTGACTTTTCCGGAAAAAGTACGAGAAGAATGGTTTTTTAACATATACAGCATGAATGGATTTTTACGGTTTCCTAATGCCTAATTTTAATTAATATTCCTCTATAAGATTTCATGACTATTTTCAAAAAAATCCTATTCTTTTAAAATCACATGGCATTTTGTGAAACGAAAATGATTTGGAAGAAGAAAGGATATTTTCCTCAAGAATTCATTTCAATTGTTTTATCAAAACCATTTTCTATCAAAGATGACATTATTTCATATGTGTATGTATCAAGTATAATGTCCCTATGATTTACGTAGTTCCACTTTTATTATGATGAAATTATATTTATTTGTTTTATATGGAGTATGTTATGATGGGATGATGTTTATGAAACCCATTTTATTGGGTTATAATGAATGATTTATGTTTATGTTGTGCCACACGTAAGAATGATTTCAATATGAGATGGGTGGGACCTATATCTCCCTCAAATGCATTGGGTAAAGATTTATATCTCATGAGATAGACATGGAAGGAATGACATGTTAATCCAGTTTAGTGATACAGGACTGGAACGAGTAGTGAACTTGATTCAGTAAGGGACTTTGTCCACTAAGATGGTCTTGGCAGCAATTCCTTGGATACTATGAAAATAATATCAAGTGATTAAAGGTTTTACACAATTACATGCTTTATTCCCATGCTATTTTATCATTATTTATGTTCCATTATGATCTTTTCCAAACATACTGCCATGTTTTATTTCATTGCAGATGATTTTGATGTTTAAACATTATGTTTATGTTTTTAAGGTCAATTGAATATGGTTTGTGTTATTTTCTCCATGCATACCCTTAATGAGAATTTGATCTCACCCTTTGTATGTTTTCTTTTCCCCATGATATAAAGAAAGGTTTTAGGTAAGAAAAGAAAAAGGGGGAGATCTTTATGGGAGATTTTGAAGATCCTTCACCATGATTAGAAGATTATGTTCCAAGTTTCAAAAGACACTAAACTATTACGGTCCTTGAGTGTTGGTTTTTGTTATGTATTATGATTTCCGAAAAGTAATTTAATGTTCATATACATCATGTTTTGGTTCTCTACAAACAACAGATCTTTTATGATTCTTTCTTACCTCAAATTATATATTTCTCCATGAATATCTACCACCATCTTCAATAAACACTAAATTGAATTTATTATTTCGAGCCATTTGAAAAAATCATCCAATTATAGTAATGGTATGGTGATGGGGATGATAATGAAAACCTAGTCCTCATTGAGGAATTGGTTTAACTCCCAAAATCAACCTAAAGTATTGAAATACCTCTCTAGAAAGAGGTTTTGTAAAAACTTGCACACATTTATATTTTATTGGAAAATATTCATTCTATAGTGATAAAGAGATATTTATTAATCCTTAATCTAAAATTTATTATTAAAATCCCCTCAAACCTTTTAACTTTTTATGTTTCTGTGTGTTTTACAAAAATATTTGGAATTCAGGATAATTTATTTATTTTCAAGAAAAAAATTTAGAATTAAACATTTGAAATACTTAATTTATAGTATTTCAATTATTGACATTAATTTTTATCATTTTGATAGTAAAATGGATAAATTTCCAATTGTAAATTTAATGTATTAGTGATTTTTGCGGCACTCTTACACATGGAGTACATTCTATGTAAGGGTAATGAATGAATGTCCATATTGAGGTCGTGTTCGGGTAAAATGGAAATTGTGTCGAGGTAAATGAAAAAATAAACTTATTGTATAATGTTAGTAGGAAATTATCTCAAGAAATATAAATTTATTTTACCATGAAATGAATTTATTTATAATGTACATTTTGGTATTCTACTTTCCATTTATGTGTATAAAACCCACAAAGATAATTTTTATAATGTTTTTGTGCATTATTTAAAGCTATATTTAAAGGTATATCATAAAAAAAACATAGAATAGGGTTTTGTGTAACCTCATATAAGGCTAGGAACCCTGAAAAGATGTTTTCTGAATGTAAAATTTTGTAGTTGTGTAATGTTGAATAATTACCTTTTACATAAATCCTCAAGGCCTTATGAGAGTTTCATCCGCAAGTGTTACATGAATATGTGTAGAGAACACTATATCCCATGTTAGGGTAATATATACAGCATAAGACTTCTAATTTCATTACATAAAGATTCTACTGGTTGGTCCTTTACTATATAACGTCACCCCATGATATCTAGGGATATATTAGGGTCTTCATAATTCCTGTAGCTACATCACCTTCTTCAACTGATTGCATGCTTCAACCCATGTGAAAATATCCCCCTCAACTGCCCTACCATATGATGTTTCTCTAACCTACCAAAAAAATAATGCTTCATGAATTTTCATGACCAATAAAGATATCACATTTTCCAAAAACATATCCTAACATACCTCACCTTTACTAATATATTTTACCCTTTATGTTAACACAAATCAAAACCATCCATAACCAATCAATCGTATGATATAAAATTCACAAAACTAAAATCATATACTTAGATTTGAGGCCCAATATATCTATTTTTTAGGTAGGATCAATGAATTAGGAATACATATTTTTGATGGAAATATTTAAATCCAAATCCTTATTAAAGAGGATGATTTCTTATTCATAGAAAAATAATTGATATCACTATCTATTTTCTCCCTACCCAAGTGAAAACTCAAGGTTAAAGGGACCTCAATGTTTCCTAATACACTTTATGTGAAAATGTATAAATACACATAAAAGGTACTTGATAAAACTCCCCAACTAGTTTAACTCGGCCACAAATTTCATCCTATCTATAATTCAACCCCCACTCATAGGCATAAAATTCTCTATAACTTCTCCTCGCATGATTCTCACATTCATATTGCACTCAATGTAAATATCTCAAGTATTACCACTAAACATTAGTCCAAAATAGATCTGGACTAAACCCAATATGATAGAACCATCATTTTTGAAAATCCTTACCAGTTCAAATGGTCCCACACCAGTAGTATGTTCACCACTTCTCTTTGATTCCTAATGGTCATGAAAGTCACAACGAAAATTCCATTATAGCTGCGATGCAATGAAGTGAATCGATAATGATTCTTCTTGAAATCATATGGATATGAATACATGGAAGGTAAACAATCTAAAATTATTTTTCAATTCAATGTGAAATAATAGACTTAAATACTTATTTAAGGTGATATATTATGAGATTTATAACAATTCCTCATTAATTGGATGTGCGTTCTAATATTTATATTCATACTTGTTTTTATAATTTTTTTAAATGTTCTATTTTTGAAATTATATTCAACCCCTCTATTATGATTATTTTTTATTCATTATATGTGGTGTAATATGATATATCTCTCTATTACCCTGGAATACTTAACAGAGTCTCAGTCATTAGAGAGGAATCATGATACTCCCAAGTTATATTCATTTTATTTATTTACATTTTGTTTTTATCCTAATGGATTCGTGGGGTTTTTTTTCCAAAAATTGTGAATATAATTATCACTTTCACTGGGTAATTTCCACATCACCATTAAAATATAAACTAAAAAACTTCCCCAATATTATATTGTTCAAAAATTAATATGATTAGATTTTATAGACTGAGGTATGAACATTGTATGATAATGAATGTCTTAAGAGTGATATATTTTAAATAATCTTAGTATTTACATCAATTGACACTATAAAGGAGGTGAAACTTGGGGTTATTAATATACATCTGAAATAATATTAATATTTAGACATAAATCTTAGAGTAAAGATTCATGAATTAAATTTAGTGAATTATTGATAATTCATTAACAATCAGATTGAATATTGACGGACCTACATGCACCAAACCCTAGACCGACCCCTTTCATTGTTAATGGTTGCACAATATTTTTTATTTATTTTAGATTTAATGAACAAAAAAAATAAATGATCCCATATCATTTTTTTATTTCAAAATTATGAAAATAAAAAAATATACAAAAGTGACCGAGAGAAGTGAATAATCGACCGATGAATCATTTAGAATGACCCTTGTTAATCTCAATGGACTTTATTCTAAGTAAGTAAACTTTGTATGCATTTTTAAAGACAAGGTAATGTTAGATTTATTTAAATTTCATTTATTATTAATATATAAGTATATAGTTTATGAATTTAAATTCACTATAATGATTTTAAACAATTTTCAGCCAAAAAAGATATAACATTATTCTAACAAAATTGTTTTCCATGAATTATATGGTTTTATTTAAAAGATAAATTTCAAAAATTTAAAATTTGAAATCAATAAAGTGGATATTATTTTATTTTTTAGAAAAATATTTTTTGTTGGGTTGAATTTTTTATACTTCTTTGAAATGGTCGATTTTTGAATAAATATTGAAAAAAATAATATTATTGAAAAAAACATTATTTATTTAATATAAATCATGTTATTTCAAAAACCCATTAAAATTTAAATTTGATACTAATGTAAAATAATAATCAATTTACTAGAAATTATGAGACTAATTTCTATTAATAAAAATTATATTCTATGTTTATGACCATTTTTCTGTAAAAAGAATTCATAAAAAAAGGTTTTCAATTTTTTTCCCAACATATATTAAAATGAATTTTACCACTTCTAGAAAATGATTATTGTTAAAAAGATTCCATATATGGGTTCAAAATATTCTAATTTACTAATTATTTCAATTTAAATGCTGGTTATAATGAATAGTGACTATAGTAAAAATTTATCATTACATTATGGGTTAAAAAGTATTAACAATGAGATTTTCCAAAGAGGAGGTGTAACACTTAACTGAGATATTTCATGTTTATTTATCCCTATACCACATTTAAACTTATAATAAAAATATTGATATTAAAAAAATGTGTC
This sequence comes from Viscum album, assembly GCA_963277665.1. Classification (NCBI taxonomy): domain Eukaryota; kingdom Viridiplantae; phylum Streptophyta; class Magnoliopsida; order Santalales; family Viscaceae; genus Viscum; species Viscum album. Next base: position 941,832,488 of record OY728165.1, read on the forward strand.
TCCAACATTAATAAATATTGATATATTTACAGAATATCCATTTTTTTATCTTTTTCCCATCCAATGGAAAATGGAATCATTGCTCGTATGTACGTATATACTACCGTCTTCACATAGAGGTGTAATTATTATTTTTCATTACAACCTAATATTTTTGGTTAAAATGATGTATTTAAGGAATATTTATGATATTTATGAAGTAAGTATGGTTTGGAGAGATTAAATATCAGTTACCCCTTTTTCTATCCATTATTTGTAAAATGATAACGTCATTCTGCAAATATCTGGACTACCACTTCTTCAATGTAATATGATTCATTTTTCATTAACTCCTCATATGGATAGTCATAATTATAAAAATAATGAATAAATATTACATTAATAATATAATTATTATTCTTGAATATTAAAATGTTATATACTTTATTTCTTTTCCATCGAGTAGAAAAATGGTATTATCTCACATGAATACATATGGACTATAATCTCCTTAAAATTATGTAATTAATTTTTCCTGAAATCCTAACATGGATGATCATAAAATTATATCTACAACCTGAAAATTTAAATTATTACATTTTTAATATTTTCGACATAATGAAACCATAACACCTTTGTCCCTAATTATCAGTTTAATGATATTTTGATTATTATGAATTGAATTGCCACATAACATACGATGTAAACCAAACTAAACTGTTAGAAAAAATGGTATTAAATTAAACAAATGGAATAATAAAAATGAATTTTTTTATAAATAAATTATAACACTAATATAACATTATCATTCAGGATTTTGATACATTACATGGTGAGTCGATTCATGAGGTAACATATTTTTTTAAAATGATCATTTTAAATGTTTGAAACTCTTTTTCCCTCTATATAAATGTTCCATGAAATTTCCAATAATGTTATTACTTATACTTATAATATTTTTAATGTTAATTTTCAAATAAATTTGAATTTCCTTGCCAAAATTTTGTAAGGAATATTTTTAATGTTTTACATAATAGACATTTTTTGGTTTCTTTAAACCATTGAATAAAATAATGTTTTTTAGTTTTACCACATGAGTGACTTCTCCCATCAAAAGAAAAACTATTATTTTAAATAATATTATTTATAAATTTATATATATCTATATTTTTTCAATGAATATCATTTTCCCATTTTTATTGGAATATAAATTTTGAATTTTTTTTAAAATCAAAGGATAACTATTCTCATATTATGAGATAACATAAAAAGATTTATATTAATTGGTAATTTCTAAATTTTATGATTTTCATGATGGAAATGAATGATTTCATGTTTTTTATCATGATACTCTTATTGGAAATTTTATATGATTATAGCTGAGCATAATATAGCTCTAATGGTGGGTGATCCATATATACCTCTCCAATGCATTGAGTAAAGTGATAGAGTTAATAGAAATTCAATTACTTATAAAAGATATATTGGAATTAACTATGATGGTTATTCCATTTTAAGGGTTCTTGTTATGGTTTATGAAAGGAAAATGTCCCAAGATACCTATAATTTTTTAATAATTTCTTTTGTATTTAATTGAAATATTTTTATTTCATAAGGTAAGGAAATTTTATGATCTTTTAAATGTGAAATTATCATTTTTCTAGGAATGGTTTTCCTGAGTTATCTTGTTCTTCACTAGTAACACTCTTGGTGATGATAATTTATTTTTATATTATTAAAAAACGTTTATATAAAATCTATGGGATTTGATATTAATTTATTCAGTAAGTTTGTTATTATTTTTGGCCCAAATTTTATTATATAAAAGTTCATCTTTAATATGGGTTTTCGTGAATTTAAAATATATTAGTAGGTTTATATTTTTATATATCACTTAATGATATATTTTTACTCATCCCATGGTTTAAAATTTTTTATAAAGGGTATAAGGATGTGTATAAATTATAGAAATATCAATGGGGAAATTTATAGAAAAAATAAAATTTGTTAAAAATGAAACATGAAAATAAAAATAAGAACATATTTTTTTTGGAAAAATGTAAAATTTCATGAAATTTACACTTTATTATGAAATGGTTATTGTAATTATCTATAACTAATAATTATAATGATCCTATAAATTTAAGAAAGTCAATACCTTGTAATAAATCATATAATTCTACTTTTTATGATATGGGGTGTTATATGCAAGGCCTTTACTAGTCTTTTTCAACACTATAACCATTGTAGGGGATTTATATCGACAAAATGTTTATCTTAATCAATTTTTAAATTATTTCTTGATTTTGAATAAATTTTAAAATAAAAATAGATAACTACCACAATATAGTACCTATCTAATACTGTTAATTTTCATACTACTATGTCCATCTAAATGTTAAAATATAATACTATAGGTCATTATATACAACCTCTTTAGAAGGATGAGTGTATTAAAAAATATGTCACCAAAGATGAAATGATGTACTTTTATAATCAAGTCACAATAGATTATCAAATACTAAAAACTATAGATTCAGAGGTTATTATAGAATATGATATTTGGTTGATGTTTTTTATTCTCATAACAATGAAGGTGGAGGGATAACATATATATCTTGATGAAGATAATGAAGTAAAAATATTTATAACTAAACACATCTGAATAGTGGATGTCCCCTTTGAAGAGGAATTAAAAGTTGATATCATTGAGGGATACTATACTATGAACATTCATTTTTATAATTTTATTAAAACTAAATATTCTATCATACTTTCTAGTTTAAATTATATATATTGATATCAAATGATTCTTATCCTAGAAAATGATTTAGAGGTTGAAAAATATTTCATGTATGAGAACCTTATAGAAGAAAATATTGAATTCCCATTGTAATTTCTCTACCCAAATTTGTTATGGATTTTAATTAGACTATTACAAAAGTAACGTTAGGATCACCACCTGACATGGAAAAGGATTTCGATTAGTTTTATAGGTATATGGTAGTGTAGAGGGGAGACAATACCCCCATATCATAGTGAAACATTGAGATAAAAAATAAAGTAATCATCATCCATAAAATAAATAATTAGAGTATGTAGAAGTAATACACTATAACCATCAATAATAAATGATGCATAAAAATAAATTAATACAACATGTATTTACCATTAGGACAATCACATATAAAATAAATGAAAGATAAAAAAATAAGAGGATATATTATAATTCATGAGTCTCATCTTATATGTTAATTTTACCATTCAAGAAATATCACTTGATCAAGATACACTGGGCCTCTGAAAAACCTGAACCTGAGATCTGTGAAGTCTATTCAGGTACCTAGGTTCCATGGATTCCTGAGAAAGGTTTTAGTAAATCTTAGTAGGGAACCACCATTGAGGTCCTATAGATATAGAGTTAATGAAACGTATATTTTAATATGACATACTCAGTTGAAATAAATAAACAAACCATGTAAGAACAATTAATATCATCTTTTAATTCTTGGGTTCTATTATGGCACTCGTGATCAACCCACAAAAGCTTTATCCATTGTTAGAGTGTCTATGAGAATTTCATAAGACCATTACAACCATTATAAGGAGAAAATATAACCCTCTAAGAGGTTATCCAAGGTGGTACATGGTATCAGGGATAACTACAAATCCAAGTAGCATTTACATGGAATCTCATTTTTGTAGACTTAATGTGACATCCCATCCCAGATCTCCTAGAAATAGTATCCAAAAAGTTGGCCAAATGACCTCAATAATGACTCCCTATATGTTCGATACTACTAACTAGTAGTGGGGGTTCATGGTGGTATAGTGGGGGAGATTATACCCTCACGATCAGATTAAGACATAATGGTTACTGATGTTTATATAATTAAATATAAGAAACAAAAATGAGAAGTTAGTGGAATAATAGGTGACTCAAACATAACTGTATCTTTATATTATCAACACATGAAATCATATAATCTTCGTGGGTACCATCAGTGGTCTGGATGGGGTATGAGATAAACTTAGTAGGCCACCACTAATGATGTGTATACATATCCTTTGAATATTAATTGTAATAGTGTTCATTTATAACCATGTAAACAATGAAATAAATATAACCCATGTCGATCTTAGGTTCCTCATAGGACACCTAATCGACCGTTACTACTTTAACCAATGATGGATTCCCATGAGAAAATTTTCATTTAATCATTTGTTAAAGATTTATGAAATATAATAGAAGTGACCATGGAATTCAATAATTATAATAAAGAAAATGATCCATGAGTAATTAAGGAATCATTTATAATAGAAGTTTAGGCTTGACCATGGTACATAACCATGTAACCTAGTAATATGGGATAATAATAATTCATGGGGTATACCCATGTAAATCCACTAGAAAAATCTCCAACCATGTCCATGGATCAAGACCAATGTAATTACTTTGTTAATAATTACTGGAACCCATGTAGAATAATCCACAACATCACATGTCATAAGACATCACAATAAGTTAAATGAGTGAATCCAATGAATTCTAATTTATTAGAGGAAAATATGTATCCTACAAATTCATGATGGGAATCCAGTAATAGAAAAGGACCAAGTTACATAGTTGGTATCAACCCTCTCAATCGACTTGATGAATCAAGATTGCATCATTTGAGTGATCAAGGCATTCCCTCAGGAATCCAGGGATAGCTCAAGAATGACCATCCCTATAATGATTAAAAAGTTACTCCTTTAACATGAACCACATATTAATTTAATATATTTAATATGTCATCATAGGCATTGTAAGATTCATTACAATTACAATTCATTACCTTCATTCATTTACCTTTCACCCCGAGTGACATGGTTAATAATGACATGGAACCAATTTCCAATCTAATTACAATTTACCAAGGCTAAGATATATCATTATTTATATAATTTTCATTTTTTGAATTAACTATTAATTTATTAAAATCAAATATTTACCTTATATATTGTCAAGTCATGAACACCCGAATGATGTCACTGGTAATAAAAATATAGGTCATTAATGGAATAAAAAGGAACATACAATATGTTGGGTGCATAACATTAATATTTAAATCTAAAATGATGTCAAGAGGAGTCATTATGGACTTTGTATACAACAAAGAAAACCTAAAATAAATCATACGAACTATAAAATAAATTTCTTTTAAAACCAGCAAGCATAAAATGATGTCAAGTTATAAATATATATGTTTTAAGGGAAAATCTAGAAACTACGCACCTTATTCTTGATGTATATTCCTCATCTATCATGCTTATATTTGGCCAGATTCTGAAGAAAATAGAAGAATGGATTAATTTTATGAAAAATAAGTATATGATATCTCACAGAAACTATACCGTTGATATGATAAAGAATAATTAAAGGAAATAAAGAAATAGGGATCTTACTAGTGTGAATCCAACTGGATGAAAAATTGTTCAATCATACATCATATGTAGAAGACCCTTCCATGCATATGTCAGGCATGTGAGAGAGATCAAGTGTTGAAGAAGTTGATGTCCACTAGAGGTGAAAAAATGGGGTTACGTTATAATGGGAGAGGGAAAATATTATTTTCCCAAAAAATTAAGAGTTTCATGGTTTTCAAGCACAATTAGCCTAACCATGAAAAAATTTGGTGCACCATTTATCTTAGCCCCATATGGATGTGTGAACTGAATAAAGGGTTAAATAAAATTGTGTGTCCTTCTACTATGCACTTAAAATCACTGTATACTTTTTTTGAAACCATGCATACTAGGCTACAAAATTTCTAATAACTATGCATACCATAATTTTTCTAAATAAGATGATATCCATTCTCTGATAAAGTCCAAAACACCCATATTTCATCTATAACCAAATTAGGAATTATTAGAAGGAAAAATGTAAGGAATTAAAATTAAATTAAAATGTTTCATACCTCATATAAAATCATTGTTCATATATTATTTCCCTTAAAGAAACTTATCCCCATGTATCCCTTACAATGGTGATAAAGAATAATATGATAATAACCAGACCACTAGGAAAGTATGTTATCATCCAACTCCCTAGTCTCATCTTGTAGATGGGAAATCTACAATAAAACCCATTCTTGAGGGCTTAAATGACTTTAGATAACATTATTAACTCAATAAATAACATGGATAGGGTTCTCCTCAAAAGACACATCGAACATCAAATCAACCTCCCCTAGATCAAGAATATGAGACATATTTGAAATATATCATCAAAGATAAGATACATAGAAGACATAATTAATGGACTTGTACCTCAATGGTGAATTAAACTGATAGGTTACCGACCTGACACTCTCCAAAATCTGAAAATTCTTATTGTAGTGAGGTGATATCTTTCCTTCTCTTTGAATTTAACTATGACCAGTATTGGTGAAACACATAAAAAAACCTAACTCCCCCCATCAAACTATAGTGGTCAATGGTGACGATTGACAAATGACGTATTCCTAGACTAATCATTATATATACACTTTTTAATAATTTGAACCTACTTTTAAGTATCTTAAAAGATATGAGGACCCAATAGAACTACCAATATACATTTAACCAGCACAGGGGTGAACAGAATGACATACCCTATGTGGCCTTACCAAGATCCATCTGTATAGTTACATTTATGCTCTTATTGTAAGGGAAAAGGGTGAGAGGTTAGTGTTTGTCTGAAGAGCCTCCAAAATTAATGAAACATGCTTGAATCATGTCCTATAAAATTAGTATTGGTTATTGTGTCTTGGTGTTGGTATGAGGGTGGTAATTTATACTTATAAGTACCTATGTACCAAGTGGTTTCTATAACCCCTACCAAAACCATGGCATGAAATAAGTTCCCCAATAATAAATGATATTATGAGAGACCCCATGATCACATAAAATATCATGGATATGCAATCTTCCATACTCATCCACTAAGAAGGTTTTCCATATTGGAAGGATGTGGGATGCATTCTTCATCATATCTATGACCACCCAAATTGTGTCGTTACCTCGAGGTGACCTCAGAAAAAATTTAAATAAATCCATTGATACATAATACCATTCTCGTTCAAGGACTTTTGATAGTTATAACAATGTAGTAGGGAACTCGTTCTCTTCCTTCACTTGCAGATAGGTGGAAAGTATAGTGATAAAATTTGTAACATGATGTTTTATCCTAGGCCACTAATACTGGTGGCATATGTCATGATACATCATGGAAGTCACTTTGTTCACTAACCATTTTGAATCACTATATTCTCTCCTCGGATCCTATCTTGTATATTTAGGAATCCATATATTCCCATGTATAAGAAAAATGTTAACTCCATTTATCGGCCAATCTGGAAGTGCATCTACACCTGATACACGCAACCTCAAGACTAATACTTTGAGAAGTGATAATTTCACCTTTTTCAATCTATCTATAAGTGATGAGGAAACTAAAAATTCTATAATAAAAAGGTTTATTATTACTTTCCTAAACCTAAAGATGAATTTTATAAATAAGAGACATCAACCTCCTTTAATCACTGGATTCTTGAATAGCATGCATCAGAGTCTTTTGGTTCAGAGAAATGGTAACAACATTTTCCTTTCCATGAATGTAGGTGAATATGAAATTGAATCATTGAAGGAACTCAACCTATCAATGTTGTTTGAGGATGAGGTCATTCTATGTGAAAATATTCTTGAGGATTTTTTGGTCCTTATACACTAAAATTATGCCCCATAAAACAGTGTCTCCAACAACATTTTTCTTGGACAATAGGTACTATCTCAAGAACATAAATCTGGTCATTCTTCTCAAGAGGCCTTAACTACTGGTATTTGAATAGAGTAACGTAGTATTCCTACTTCATAACATCACCTATCTCTATGTATGAGGCATCAAATAACACTTTATAGTATCTGTTGGGATCAAGTAATATCATAAACTTAATGTGGTAATTGTTCCCCTAAACTTTTAAAAATCATTCTCGCATTCGTTATACTAGATAAACATTACATTATTCTTAGTAAAGATATAATAAGTGATACAAGATGTGATAAAACCTGTATAAAATTCTTATACTATCCGAACAGTCCCAAGAAATTACTTTTTCAAAATAGTTTTTTAGGATGATCCAAGGAAACTATAATAGTCACTTTCTTTTTTTCAAAGTATACTAATAATTTTGATAATATATAACCTGGAATGTGAGCCTTGTCGATACAGAATTTGAAATTTGTGATTTCTTCATATGACATATTCTTTCTCAGTATACTCAAAATGATATCCAGGTGTTTTCATGATTTTTTTGACTCTGTGATTATTACAAGATAACATCCATGAACACCGAAATGAAAGAATCCATGTACGGGTGGGATGCCTAATTCATCTAAGCCATTAAGGTTCAAGACAGATCTGTAAGACCGAACAACATAACTGAATACTCATAATATTAAAATATTATATGGAAAGTTTTACGAGGTATGTCATAAGGTCTAACATATACATGATGATTTCTTAACCTTAGATCGATCTTCGAGAATACCCTTGCTCTTTGGGATTGGTAAAAAAGATCATATATACTAGATAACAGATACCACTTCTTAACTGTATGCTAGTTCAACCATTTATAATTCATGCATAGAACCGGGGTCCCATCTACCTTCCTTAAAAAAAGAACATGTGAACCCTATGGTGAAATTATGGTTCAGATAAAACCCTTAGATTCGAGGTCCTATAACTATCTATTGAGCTCCCACAACTCAATATTAGGCATCCTCTAATGATTAATGTTTACTAGTGGTCCTCGTAAATGTTTATCAACAAATAAAATCACCTATCGATCATGATTGAACCTATAAATATAATCTAAAAATCCATCCAAAAAATGATCCACTGTATAGGGAAAATTAGTTAGACTCATTCTATGATCATCCATTGAAAGGTTAACCATTTGGTCTACCACAACACCTAGCCATTGATTCTATAGTCTAGTAGTTCTTCCCTAGAAATCCTATTTAACGGTACACCATGATAATAATAGTATACATTAGTGTTATAAGAGATAAAAAATTCAAATCTAAGAATGACATTAATTCCATTCATCTTAGGGATGAAGAGGACCCATAAGAAATAATAATTGTATACCTCAAGTGGAATTTCTTACACTGGAAAACATTGTCTAACTAAATTCTCAATGGAGTTTCTTATTTCATTACGCCCCAAACATATTGAATTTCAAGCCCAACACATTCCATCATTTATTAGTATTTAAAATATTCTACAAAACCTATATAGAGAAAAGTAGATATAGTAGTTGGAGATACTAGAATACTACCTCATACTATAGAAAACCCCATGGTCTACTCCTTAGGTATCAGTTGTGCTACATCTAACGGGCCTAATCAGTTGTCCTAAGCTATAGATTGACTACCCCGAGCTATATTTATCTACTGAAAAAGAATATAGATGATTGGATACCATGTACATTAACTCCTCCTTTTCCTAATTGATGAATGACACTCTATTTTCTACCTGACATTGAGATTCATACCATAGTCTCGAAAGTGGAACTGGCATGAATCCTCTCCCACTAGAAACAGATGGGATGGCCGAAAAGAATCTCAAAATATGGGCCAAAACACCCCAATCTCTAGACTCAAATGAGTTCCTATCATATGAAGGCCACAAGTGACCCTATATCACACATTTATGGAACACTACTGAACTACCAATGTTGATACTCTAGATACCACTTTCCTGTTGAGAACTCATAAGTCATCATTTACTATTATCGGAGGAACCATTACTATATATTGATACTAATCCAATTCACCTATTACCATAAATTTCCATTATATTTTCTTTTGTGATAAGGTATTTATTCAAAATTTATGAAATATTAGATATCCTAATGATATTTACCTTGGATAAGTTGGTGTATCTAAGACCATCCCCAAGGAATATTCCCCAAGAAACCTCATATCCAACTAGTGTGAGTGAATAATACTGAAGCATAATAAAGAGAGATGATTAGTCCATGAAGGAAATGATTCCCTACTCTTGGATCTTGAACTCTCAGTCTCGATCAGATATCTGTGTTCCTTGGGAAGAATAATTCATAAAAACAAGACTAGAACTTCCCCCAAGTCATACCCCAGTAATAATCAACCTGATTCCGAAAATCCCAGTAATACATCGGTTAATAAAAAATCTTCTATGTAGTAATTGTAAATAACCTCTAAATTGGTGAGTCTAGACACTCAAAAATAGATAACATGGACTCTATCCCTGACTCTATATAACGAGGACCACCATCCCCAAAAAATGTGGGCAGATGTTATTTCTGAAACTCTCTGGTTAGCTCCATAAAAGAAGAGGTTGGTTTTGGATCTCCATGCATAGTATTAAGATGAAGAATTAATCCCTCAAAACAAAAATTATACATCATTGCTCATATTTGTAATATAGTTAGGTGTCACAGGTGAAATTACTAGACATAACATAGGTGGGTCATGAACCATCACCTCTGGTGTCTGGTGGCTATAACCCTCTTAGAGCATGACTCGAGGTTCACATGGTGGCATAGCTCTACCAATGATAGACACATGACATTGATGAGATTTGATATGATTTCATCGTAATTACAAGAAATGATAGTTATAAGCCTTCTATTAAGTATATTACACCACTCTGGCTAATTTTAAAGCCATGTTTGGTTGATATAAAAGATTATAAAGAGCCATGAGAGGAACTACCTCCTTCCCACAACTATGTTTTGGTTATGTTAATGTACTTATTTTTACTATATGTGTCCTGTTATACAATGTGTCAATTGTATTTTATAAAGATAAATACTATTTAAATTGAGATTAGAATCACTATTTAATATAAATCATATTTACCTAAAATATTTAATTAGTCTTGAATTTATCATGAACCAGTTAACTGAAGTACCACTACCAATTTATATATGTACATGCTTAATAAAATGCAGTTGGTAGTTTATTTAACTATAACCAGACCCTTATATTCGATATAAGAATATAATAGGTAGTATAATATGATTTCAGTAAATGAATCATCATTCCAAATTTATAGAGGTACATGTACTCTTTGAATTTATAATTGCATTCATGTATTCAAAAATAAACTAACATTCAATATATTCAACCTTGAATATACAACTCCACATGTGATAATTGATTAATTTTGGTGGAATCATCAAACTAAAATGGATAGCACTGTTTTGGTTAATATATACACTTTAATAACCAAGTATTTATTTTCATTTTTCTATAATATCATTAGTTGCATAAAAGTTATACCACTCAATAAAGATAAATCAAGTATCATGCTATTAGAAAAATCAACCAACATGTCATAGAATAATTCGTGACATTTAATTCACTAAAGGAACCTAAATGATGCACGACATTTGCTTCATTATCATTCCAGTGAAGAGTGAAATGTAATTAAATATCATATTATTAATAAAAATATCACAATTCATGTGTGCCACCTAACCTTTAAATAAAAAAAATATTTACTGGAAGAAACAAGAACATCATATCTCATCCAAGAAAAATTGGCTTTTCTCCCATACATGGGTTCGCTACTCCTAGGCACCAAAACATTACAAAATTTTAAAACATCCATGTATCCTCTCCAACATCCCCAAAATAGTAAGGCAATGAATAGAATCCTTAGATACCACTTTTTAACATCCCTTACCAACTCACCCAGTAACAGTAGTCGAACCGGTTGGCTACATGGTCTCAAGCATGCCTCCCCATATGCTAGATGTTTCCAACTAGCAGAGACGGTCTAAGGTGGTATAGTGGGAAGACTATGTCCTCATGCTCAGAGTAGGAATCAGTGGTAAATGATGTATAATTAAATAAATAGAAGAAATAACAATGAAAATTTAGTTGAATATAAATGTCACATATCCACATCTAGATTCCTCCCTTATCCATACCTATTACCATATAATCTGATAGGGTGCCATCAGAAACTTGAATAGGGTTTGAGTTAATCCAAATAGGCCACTGAAAAAGTGTATATAAAAATATATACTATGTATATAAACTATAATAGCGTGCATTTATAACAATATAAAAAATCAAATAAATATAACCCATGTTGAGATTAGGTTCTCTTTGGGATGCCTAGCTGACCATACCTGCTTCAGCCTACGCTGGATGTCTTTGAGAACATGTTCATTTAGTCATTCAGTTATATATTTTTGGAATAAAATATAGGTTCTATATACTTTAAAAATTCTAATACTAAAAATTATCCAAGAGGAATCATGGAACCACAACTATATAAGTTCCGGATAACACACGACACATAACCATGGATCCTAGAAATATGGTTATGTGTAATATAATGGGTATACCTATTCCATTCCACAATAAATATGCCTAACTGATTCCATGGATCAAATACAATTTAAATACTAGGCTAAGAATGACTGTTGTACATGGATAATAATCTATGGAATCAAATTTCCTAATACATCACATTGAATCCAAAGAGTTCATATAAGTAATTATAATTTTATAGAGGTGAAAAGGGATCCTATGAAATTTCAATGGTCATATAATAATAGAATGAATTCCAATTCTCATGGTTTTTATATCCCTTGGAAGCTATCTTGATGAATCAGAATGGAATCCTCTAAGGGATCATAGAATTCCCTCATGAATACATGTATGGATCATGTTGTAAGTTCCCTATAAAGATTAAAAAGGATCATATGTAATAGACACCATATTCTCATTTCATATATTTCATATTTATTCATATTATATGTTATAATCATTCCTATTACCATTCTTTATGTTTATTCTTTTACATTTTATCCTGAATGAAAATATTTATAGGAAAATGAAACCAAATAATCAATCCAATTACATTTTATCAAGGTTAAGTGATATCTTTATTTATTTATTTTTAATTTAACTCATTTTTTTATTTACATTTTAGTCTAAAACAGTTAACTTATCAATGTTCTGGTAATGTTCACCCGAACAGATTCTCGGGTAATCACACTATAGGTCACTAATAAAATAAAAAGTAACACACCCTACTTGGGGTGGTTAACAGTGAGGTCTCAGCATTAAATTATCTCAAGAGGTGTCATTATGGCCTTAAAATACAACTTATAAACTATAAGATAAAGAAAATTAATTTAAGATCAATACCTGTTAAAATAATCATGTGGAAAACAATGAGAGTTTATAAATGAAAGGACATTGAAGGAAAATTAATAGAAGACCTACCTTATTCTTAAATTACATGCCTCATCTAATGTCAACCCATGATTTAGTTTGTTTCAGAAGAAAATATAATAATTGATGAATTCCTTGAAAATAGGGAATATGTCCTTTCACCAAAATAGCACCCTTGAAATGATTAACAATGAATAATTGAACCCAAGGAATTAAAATCATTCCAGTGTGTATCCAAAGATATGAATAGGGGCTCAATTATACATTGAATGAAAAATATTTCTCAAATCCTAGGTTAGGAATTTGAGAGAGATCATGATAGTAAGATACTTATCTGCACTGGAGGAGAAACAAACGGTAGGTTGTACATTATAAAGAGAGAGAGAGGGTAAACCGATATTTTCCCTAAAAATACGGAGTCTCATGATTTGGCCACACTCCTAATTGAATCGTGATCCAACCACTCACACTCCACTATATAGGGGACGCTCATTGAATATAATATAATGCATGGTTATAAAATCCATGTGCAACTAGTGTTTACCCTTTGTCTCATCCCCTCATGGCAAGGTATCATGGCTTTAATGTTAAGTGATTCTATGTGGCCCTTTGGTATGCAGTAAAAATTCTTGAACTGTTTTTCCTAACCATGTGAATTTGATGGAATAGTTTATACCAACCATGTGGCTCAGTGTTTTCTCTAAAATTATATGGTACAAGGCCTAAACAACCACTAGACACCCATGTTTCCTCTAGAATCCCATTAGTCATTAATATAAGAATAAATAATGAATTAAAACGAAATTAAATGGTTTTTACCTCATAGAAAATCCTTATTCTGACACTCAAAAAATGAATCACATGGGAATGTATTGGGAATCCAATTATATCATTAGGTATATAGTTGTATCCATGGGGAGTTAAAAATAGAAACCACATAGTAGACGTCTCCTTTATCGATTCATAAGGTGAAAATCATAGTAAATCATTTAAACCTCAATGGTTAAACCCTAAAATCATAGTCAACCAATAATATCAGGATCCCAACCATTTCTTAGGAAGTTCACTCTAGAAAATCTTGAAAATCCACCAAGATATCTTGATAGATCTATAAGAGGCAATTCATGGTGATCTATAATCATCAGGTGTCATCGATGATCCCTTTGAGGAAATCCCAGGTGATCCAATCGAATCTGTACACATAAGAAATTCTAGGTAAATGATCCTATGTGATACATACTCATTATTATCAATTGTCAATTCATAGGGTGAGAACCCTATGTAATCAACATATCATTAGTCATCAATGTCGAAACCCCTGAGGTAATTATGGAAATTCCATCATCTTTATGCTCCCAGTTGTTACCTTGGAGGTAATCCTAAGAGATCTATAATCTTTAAGCTTCATGCCAAATCCCATGTGATATATTTGGAATTATATAATCATTAGGAAAAACTAATAAACCCTAGGATGTGAATGTGATAATTCTATAATCATTTTATGTAAAGGCTGGATCCAAAAAGATCATTAATGGATTATAATTTATCCAATACATCTTAGTGGGTAGTATATTCCACATTGGTTTGTTTTGGTATCACAACACCACAAACTCATAAATCATACACCATCGATATGAGTTCTAAGGTGGAACCCACTATAATCTACACCAATTTCCATTAAACTCTCTATCATTAGGTCTAAAACATGTTATGGGAATCTACTAGGTCCCTAAAGAATTATTAGAAGTCATACACCCTTCATTGGTCATCATATCACTTTCAAATTCCTCTGCTCCAACCCATTACGTGAAGGGTAAAACATCCCTTTGAATTTTGAATGTCTCATCAAGGCCTCACTATCCTACTATGATGTCTTATTAGGGAGATGGTACCAATATCATCCCATTACTAAGTCATCAATGTTATATCCAAATACATGAACCATCATACACCTACCAAAGGATCATCTACTTGGTGCTATTTCACTAGTGAGGAAATTACACCCACCAAAAACTTGTATCAACTAGGAAAAGGGCTGTAAAGAATCACTAGGTTCCTACACGACCTACTGGGTTCAATCATCAAAATTATCCACTAATCTCTACATGGTGTCGTCTGAAGATCCTATACCAGGGTCCCTAAATTATGTTTATTTGATTTAGATAACACCCATAAAGGTCCAAACATCACATGGAATATTAATATAATCAAGTCCTCAATCATTGGAGTTTGATTCAATCTATACAGTTTCCACAATCCATCATGTCCTTGGAAAATTTTATATTTTCATCCCTGAAATTTCATTTAAATGAAAATAATTAAATTAATTTAAAATTTGTAGATCACCCTCAATGGTGATACAATATTATCACATGTATCAATAAACTAGAATAATACAAAAGGTGTATTTATAAAAAACCACATATCAAAATATTAAATAGAATATCCTATAATGAGCATCCTGATAGATCCACTCTATCCAGTCTAAGTCCAACCATCAATTTCACATATTTGTGAGGACCCAAATGACATAAAACAACCAATAATTTATTATAAAACTTTATAAATATGTTTTTCATATGTCTAGAAAATTCAAAAAAATACCAAATTTAATTTAATTTAATTTATATAGAAATAATCCCTAAAAACTCATTATTTTATCCAATTATTCTAAAACCAATGAAAATGAGGTTAAATATACTCTCAAATCACCAAGAGCATAAGAAATAGAAAATCCCCAATTAACATTGATGATTCAATGGAAGATTACACCTAGAGTTGGGAAAAACACATGAAAAAATCACATGATGATATACATTTATTAAAAAAACAATAAACGATATGAAGAATACATCTCAATGCCTCTTCTATATAATATGAGAAAAATACTCATGTCAATCTGCCGAATCTACCATTCCCTAATGGAATGAAGTCCAAAACCCTATTATAAATTGTTCCAAAACTAGGGTTGATCAAATATAAATAAATACATATACAAGAGAAGGAAAAATAATAACTATTACTCTATGAATGTGCATCCAAGGTCTCCCCAAATAGTAGGAAGAGAGGAGAGGGAGAGTTCTGACTGAGACCCTCTATGTACACCCATTTCAATAGAAATAAATGGGGAGCCATTTCCCCTTGAAAATAAAAAAACACATTTCCAGTGATGTTTCACCATGTGAACAAAGTGTCAACAACAATAACACACTGGGGAGAGGGGACTAACCACTATATCCTAAGAAATCATGGAATGAAAACTATGTTCTCACCATAAAAGGGATGCTTCTACAAAATTGTAGCATCTAAACCACTCGACCATCCTATGATGCTCACCAGAAACCTTGGCCCACCCCCCAAATCTTAAACATCATCAAATAAAATCCTTTATGGTTTTTCAGACTCTCAAAATATACTTCTGTGTTTTAATTTTCATAATAATCCATCCTATATATAAAAAATTTAAATTCCCTTTGAAATTCACATCATTTCTGGATATGAGTTGTTACAATATCCCTACCATAGAAATTCTCTCCCCCAAGAAGAATCTTTTACCATAAAACAATAATACTAAAATACTAATGTTTTAAATTCACACTCAATTATGAATGTTCTACTTTATAATGTTGAATGAGATTCCAATATAAAATTCCAAACATGAGGTTCAATATTCATTATTAGTCGAGTCGCTTCTCACAATCATAACCAGACCATTGAGATGGTTCTTACTAATACCTATCTATCATGGGATACCACTATTCCATCAAAAAACTCTTTATCCAACTTATGTTTTTCCCCAATACATCCATCATCACATAAAAAAAATCCCAGTCCATAATTCTCCCCATTTTTAGAACCAACTATGAAAAACATATTCTCGATAGTCTAATGACATACTCGGTGTGGTTTCCATCACCAAAAACCTATATTTGTAGGAAAAAACCCATCAATATTTGATACTAACTCTTATACTTGTTTTCATACCAAATTAGATAAGTCTCCACCACCCATGCATATAGACCAGACACACTATATTATCTTTAATAAACCAATCCAATATTATAAATCTCCCATCAAACCAAATATGTTGTGACTGATGTTGTCTTATATCTTCTATATCCAGTCTCATGAAATCAAATTACTATTATATTTTCCAACCTGATTCACCCCTTGAATCATATGATGTGACTATATCTCACTACCTAAACCAAAAAATAAAATATTTTAACCACATTAATCAAGAAATGAATGAAATTAACCCATTAAAAATGGGACAAATAATTGGTTCACACCTAAACCAGGCCATGATTGAGGCTTCACCCCCATTGCCAAGAAAAAAAATATGATTCGGCTCATAAATCACCTCAAATCACATTGAAATAAGCCCAAGACTATTGATAATTTATAGACTCAATCTAACATCCCATTAAATAATCATTTATTATATTTTCTGTTTGACCATATTATGTTGGATGCTCTTACTCACTGATATCTTAAGGCCTTATAGACCAACCAATGACCGATATCATAACTATTAAGACCATACCTTCCCAAGGTCATATATTAATGGATCATTCTTTATCAATTAATATGTTAAATGACTATTTATAACTGATCTTATCATACTTGAGCTCCAAATAAAACATTAATTTTCAACCACTCAAAAATCATAGGAAATTCACCCTTAGAAATAGATGAAATTACAACCATAATGAGGGTTATACCCTCAAACATCCAATGGTACACTACCCACCATATGTATTACCTTTTATCAATCCCAAAGAGTATCTTCAATATGTACCACCAATAAAATATGTTTCCCACCTCTAAATACACACACATGAAATCCTAGGAAACATCTATCTTGAATCAAGTCCTAGAATAACCATTCCACTACACCCATTCCATTTCCATTATCTACTCTTCCATATATGGGCATTTCTCAATTAATTAAAGCAACAAGGAATTGACCCCAAAAGAATATCTTTGAATCCATTATTCCCAATCTTGTACATGACTATTCAATAATAAAAAATTTATTAGTGCATATTGTACCTAGATTGCACAACCCCAATCTCATATAAACATACTTGGTGTATGCTTCTGCACAACCTATTCACATCAACATTCTGATGATCTCATAATTGATTTGTTTCAAAAACTAACCCCATATGAATAAATTTATTATACTAATTGGAATGTTATTATCACATTAATATAAGATATTTTCATGTTGTACTTTTTAAAATCTCTTATATTCCATGGTCCATCACAAGAACACTCTCCCAATGAAAACGATTTCAAATTCACAAGTGTCTATATACACTATACCCCTACACCAGTAAAAAATGAATCCAAAATAAATAGGTATATATATCACACTAAAATTACTCTAAAAAACCATGATACCAAAAACATCAGTAATGAAGGTGATATACAAAATAAAATCAAAGGGATAATAATTCCTATAACATATATATTATGACCTTCTATGCACTAATCCTAAGGAAAGGAACCATCCCATTCATTCTACATTCACAATATCAATGGCATCACTCTCGTTAAATCCCATACTCGATGACACATCATGTGAATCAAAATCAGCACCCAAAGCACCAACTCATGCGTACAATCTTTAAAGAACTCAAAAACCCAGGCTAACCACTCATGCAGGCAACCATAATTTATAATGTCTCAACAAAAGTGGAGAAAAAATTTATTTCTCACAATCATAACACTTGACTCACCAATATCTATATAACTATCTGATAGTAATAGATTATCCTACCTAACCAAATGTCATAGTTCCAAAGAAACACCTTTTTTCTCATGTATCAATGTAACCATTAAATTCATAGCTAAAATAACCCACTCTAGGGTCTCATATATACTTATGCCCATATTCATGATCCCATGTGAACTTGTCTACCCACAAGGCACCGATTGTCACATACTAGGAAACATATTCTCAATAAGAATTAACATACAGGATTACCCCTTAAGGATATGAAATTTTAGATCATTCCTAATAAGGACTCTACTTCTGGGAGCCACCCTTTCAAGGATGAAATTCTCTTCTAGTTATACACATATACAATGAAGTCTCCCTACCTTGATCAATGTCAAAAATATATCATCATTTGATTCATTCATTTATAATTATATTATATAATATCTAGGAAACCATCACATATGAATTCATTGAAACATTAAATACCCAGAACTATTTTATAATAAACTCTAAGGGGCCTGTAATCAAGGAATAAAATGATTGTACAAACCTACTAAGGCAAGCATAATATCCCTTACACTGAGGGATCACATAGTCGTTATCCTTAAGAATATCATTGTAGATCCACAAGAACATTTACTAGAATAGAATATACCATTTTTTGTTTTAGTATAACATATTATATGTTGTATAGTAAATTTTTTTGTTACTATAATTTTAAATAGTTGACCCCTATATTCAGTGACAAAAATGACGCAAGCCTTCAAATGTCATGTGAATTCTATTTGAATAATATGTTTCATGAATAGTATCCCCTTGCAAATAGTTTAGGAGAAAAAAATAATAATAACATGTAAATCCTAAAATTAAAACCATTTGTACATCAGGATTAGTAAAAATCATATAACTGTCACATCAAAATCTAGGAGAAATGACCCCATTAGCCAGGTAACATCGAATTTTGTTTAAAAAATATTTTTATGAAACATAGTCCAATAAATATATCTTTACCTAACACATTCCTATATCACATTTTTACCATATAAAAAATAGTAAGACCAAAAATATATCTGATAGGTTCTGTGATATTAGCCACATTAAAGATTTACTACCACTTTGTACATCCCTAACCTAAAATAAGTTAATAATTTTTGAACTAGAGAATCACTAGACTTTAGGAATGCCTACATATATACTAGATGCTGCCGAATAATGGAGAGGGTATAGGGTAGTACCATTTAGAGATAACAACCTATTTTTTGAGTGCACCATAATGGACAAAAATATATCAAGAATCATCTATAGAACAACTCATCAAAGTATACAAAAGATATAAATTATAAAAATCATTAATAAATTATTTAGAAACATTAAATCATATAATAAATATTTCCAATAGGGACAATCAAATATATAATTAAATAAAGAATAAAAACATTGGGGAACCCACAAAAATACTCAAGCCTCACCTAATACACTTTTTATACCCATATGTACAATATATACCATTCACGATACTCCAGACCTTTTCCAAACATGAACCTATGACCAGGGAAGTTGGATTAGGGACCCAAGTTCAATGGATTAATAATAAGGCTATGAGTACACATTAGTAGTACAAAACTATCATGGTCACATACAAGGCTATAAAATGTTGTGTATATGTTCATGTGATATATTTTTATGAAATAATTAAATAAATGGTTGATGTTTATTTAATAACTAGTTTCAATCCAAGGGTCATACCCTAGAACATGTGATTTAAAAAAACCTACATCATATAGTGTTGAAGTTTCTTTTAGAATTTCATACAACCATGATAACCAATATTAATTGGAAACACCAATCCCCTAGAGGATATCCTAGGACATCAATAGCATGAGGCATAACAACAAGATATATAAGTAATTTACAATTCATCACATAATAGTAGTCTCAAGGTCCAGATCTGAGGAGAGTGTCATCAGAATTCAATAATACCAATAAGAATACAACCAATTCCTAGAGGACTAAACATAAGAAATATAGTAGTATCAATATCAATAATGGATTATATGGAGATGACCATAAGTAGTAAAATAGAAATTAAAGTCTAAATCCCATTATCAAGGTAATTTAATAATACAAGGTTATAAGTTTGATTTATAGGGGAAGAATCCTAGACAATCATCAGAGTCACCGTGCTCTACAACCATGTCAACATATGGTAATCCTTAGTGAATCGTATTCACCAAGCATCATCATAATTCCATATGATGTAAATATAGGCAACATATTAACATCATACTCTATAGATTATTTAAAATTTAATGAATAGAGAAAACCCAATAATCATTTGCATCAATAGTTAATTCTTATGGGGATAAATCTAGGAAATCAATATATACTCAAGTGACATCATTGAAACCTATGTGGAAATACACGACATTATATAGTCATTAGGTTGTAATTTTATTCCTAGGTTGTAATAATTCATGACCAATACTCACCATGCTCCATGATGAACCCCAAGAGATATCTTTGGTATTTTATAATCCTTAGGTGCAATTTCTGAACCCAAGGAGGTGACCCTAATTGTTAAATAATCATTAGGCATAAATTATGGATATTACAAGATCATATAAGGCATACCATGTATTTAACAGATTATGGTGGGTAGTATATCCCATAGTAACCATATCTAGCGTCATAAATCCATATAATACCTAGGATTACATTGTTTGTCTTGGTTCTAAGGTCACACCCACAATTATCTCTTCCCATTTTCATAAACACGCTCTCCTTAGGGTCAACATGTAATAGGGAACCTACTAGGGCCCCGTGGTATTATTGTAATTAGGACAACCTTGATGGGTCCCATTATCTCATTCACATATCTTAGGTTCAACCCATAAATTTTATAGAATAACATCCCTAAATATTTTCAAAGTCTCATTGAGGCCTCACTTTCCTCCTAGGAGAACCTCACAAGGGAGATAACCTCAAGATCATCCCCTTCCAAATTCATCATAGGTTGGTCTGAACAACTAACCCATCATTAAACTACCCAAGGATAATTATACTAATTATCAAGAAAAATTGAGAAGAGAGCACTCACCCCACGTTCATCTAAACAATTATGAGGTTTCTAAGGCATCACAAGGTTCCCACATACCCTAGTCAGGATAGACATTCCAATTCTCCCCTCTCTTCTATAAGAATATGTATAGGACTTCTACCATATAAAAACTAAAATATATTAATTTAAAATAGATGGAATACCTTAGTTCACAAGTATCATAGTACATATGAGTACAATCATATACTTATCCATCAAATACTATGGTATTGTAGCTAGTTAACAAGGTCAATTGTTGCCTTAACACTATGTGTCATTCAATAAAAGAAATATAATTTAAATTAATCTAATATAATTAATATAAAATTGTTAAATCTATCATAGTGGTGAAAATGAATATCAAAAAATGAAATAAAAATTCATAATAAGTAATGGGTATATATAATGACCCACCAACCAGAACCACATAATCTATCACCTTTTAGAAGCATTGCGATATCTCTTTCTCCCTCTGTATAATTCTAATTGGTCAATAGAAACAATCATGAGGCCTTAACTAACATAAATATAACCAATAAATAATTATATTACAGTAAAATTAATTGTTTAATTTATCTAAAAAATTTATGATTTATTTTATGATTTAATTAAATTTAGTTTTAAAATTAATAAATATTATAATATCACCAAGTTATCCCAAAATCAAGAAACTACTGTAAATAGTATTTAGTCTACTTTTAATGCACACTAAGCCTAAGAAACAAAAAATCAAAAATAAAAATCATCAATTTAATGGATTATTTAACCTAAAATATACTAAAATCCATTAAAAAATTACACCATGGTGTACCTTCATCGAAATAGAATCAATATATATGAGGACAAAATCTTGGGATCTCTTCTATGTATGTGCGGAAAAATCCAGATATCAATCAGGTAATTCTACAATAAACTGTTCTATTTTCCCCAAAATAGTAATTAAAAGTATACTAAAATTAGAGAAGATTTAAGGAAAATAAAAAATGAGAGAAGAGGTTGAGAAATATTTCCACCATTTCCAAAAAATAACATCCATGGTCTTCCAAAATAGAGGGATGATAAGTTATGAGGAGGACAAGTAGAGACCCTCCCCATACACCCTATTGTTTTTCTGAAAAAGGAGTAATGAACCTTATTTAAAATAAATAGACATTCTGTAAAAATTTTTATCTGATGAATAACATGGTCATGCTAGGAACACCCTATGTAGAGGGCCCTCCCACCTATATCCTTGAAGATCACGACATGACCACTATGTTCATTCCATGAATAGGTTGTTGTAGTTGTTAAATTGTATCTATGAAAACAACCATGCTTCCTATGATTCTCACACAACCCCTAAATCCCTATAAAAAACCTCAATACATATCCAATAACAGCCTTTGTGATTATTTAAATTATCATAATCTTTTTATGAGTCTCAATTATCAAAACAAACAAATAACTATATCAATTATTTAATTCCAATATGGAATTAAAAACCCAGAAAGACCTGGGATATTATATCTAGTACAATATATATCCACATTATAAGATATAGAAAATTAATTTAATTTAGAAAAATGAAAAAATATAAAATTATTAAGGTGTAATTACCTATTTGGAACTCATTACATTTTGTTTTTATTGACCACGAACTATACTCTAATTACCCACGTAATAAAATTATATAAGCTTATACTATAATTCTTGAGAACTCAGAGGATGAATATTTTATAGAAGAAGGAATGAATTAATAAATATGTTTACCCACTCTGATTTAAGGAGGAAATGGTATAGAGGATTATTTAAATACTGTCCAATCCATTGAAGATAAATTAGAATACAAGAAAATCATATGAGTAGTTTTCAAAAACATAATAGGTTTCACAAGTGTGTCAACTAATGAAGAAGAGATGAAGGATGGGAATTTTTTTGATCTTATAAAAGAGTTTTAAGAAGAAGACAAATGGGATGTGTCTTTATTTGAAACATTTTTGGTAAGATTGTAAGTAAGACTTTTTGGGATGGCCTATGAAGGGACCTCTCAGGAAAACCAAGACAATGATATGAAGTGAGTCATGGGAAAAGATGAACTCAATGTTTATTATATTAATAATATATAAAAATATTATTTTGATTAGTTACTTGTGTCTCTACATGGAGAAAACAAAGTAGTAGATACTTCATATATGGGGGGGGGGAATCTTGACCTAAACTCAATTTATATTAATTTTATTCAATTTCATCACTTTATAACTATCCATTAGTTGAATATTTCCAAGAAACATCAATGGTGCCACCACTGTGGTAGGAATAAATAAGATTTTTATAAGAGGATACCTCATATATCATCCCTCCACTACCAATTCATAGAATACATACAACTAATCATGTGATGGGAATGATGTTTTATGTCAAAGGGGATCTCTACAAGAAGATGAAGGTTGTTAATGATATTTGATCAATAAAAATTGGGTAGTTCCTAACATACAATACTAACTCTATATGAGTCTATGGATAATCCCAATAATTACTAGAAGTATATATATAAAACCCCACCCTTTATGGGGTTCTCACCCAAGCTTATTTTCTCTTTTATTTACTTTTCTGTTTTGAGTTTTAATTGAATAATTTATTTTAATTTTTTAATATTTTTTATATGAATGAAACATGTGGAAAATAGTTTTTGAAGATGAATGAATATTATTTAGAGATAGAATAATGGGAAAATAACTCAACCCATGGTTGTCAAATACAGTAGAATTACTTTATTTTTTTCTTCTTCTTCAATACTCATCTTTTCATGTTATCCCCTTTTTTAGTTATTTAAAATGACATAATATTTAATAATATTCCTTTGGGGTATAGGTGAGATTGAGTGGGGGAGAGGGTGTTACCCATGAATACCTAAATTATTTCCTTTTTTGGACTAATTTAAAATGTGTAGAGAAATATTATATAATTTCTATGTGTATTTTTGAAATTGTCAATGTGATGATTTCGAAATCTGAAATGCACATTTGAAATCCACCTCTTTTTTGAGGAGCATGATTATATTATTTTTCCCTTATAGATCAAATGATTTTACATTACTCATTTTTTTCTTGGTCTTGGATTTTATAGAATTTGAATAATTTTTACTATGAAATTTAAATAAAAATCAATTAGTCACTTAAATGATTTAAATTATCACCATGAATGGTTTTTGAACCACTTTGATGTCCTCTTTCTTATACCCTGGCATTTTGAGAGTATATTTGGATTTATTTACAAAATCATGGTCATTTTAATGCTAAAAAATGGGATATTATAAAAACAATTGAAAAAATCAATTGGACATCCCCTAGTTTATCTTTCAAACATATATTGAACATCTACCCCACATAAGAGACTAAATAAACATTAATCACATTATATTTTTAAGATTTATTTATTTTAGAATTATCCATTATCATCGATGAAACAAAAATATATCATCATGATTAATTCTAGTATAATTGTCTGGGAAAGGGGGATTCCATGATTTTTTTGACAGAATTTTTACAAGTTATGGGAGGAAATTTGGATGTGTATGTCATCATTATAGGGAATTTGATAGTGTAAAATGGGCATTAGTATTTATCATCTATTTTATTCCATATTATTCATCCCATTATTCTAAAAAAATGTAAATAAAATTTTAAAAGGGTAAGATGATATTGAAGCATTAACTGTTTATTTCATGTTATTTATGATTCTAATATTGAAAAGGGAGTCAATCACCATTCAACATAAACAAATGAAAACTTATCCACCTTGAAAAAATAAAAAAATAGAGAAAAATGTTCATTAAAACAAAAAATAATAATAGATGAAGATAATGACAATAAATTAATTTGATTCATATTCATGAACCATGGAATTTTGAAAAGAAAAGAATCAATGTTGAGTGTGAGTGTCATATATTGAAGAGGTATTTAGTGTGGAACGTTACATTGATTTAATTATTTGATCATGAATTATATTTCTAAGAGTAAAACCTTTTTCATTCTGGTTGATGATTATTTTCAACACTTTTACACCAATCTCACTCCACTAAACAAGCATTTTAGGACCTCCTGATTGATTATATTATAAAGATTCATAGTGTGGTAAGATTATATTTTTTATAATCACATTGTAAATATTAAATTTATAATTATGATTATAACCCCAAATAAATAAATCCTCTTGAGTGAAATGTGACATTTAGCTTCATGTGAGGTAGGTCACAAAATGGATTTGGATTTGGATTAAAGGTTAGATTTTATATGTATATGTTTATTTAATTATATTGGAATTAAATTTAATTATAAATATTTTTTAGTGGATATAATAGAAATTATTTACTCAATTTTTTGAATTTTTTGGAATTTTCTATGCGTATATGTTTTTTAGATCATTGATTTATTTTTCTAAATAAATTAATTTTAATAAGAATTTAAAAATTATATTTTGGAATCCATTTTCACTAAAAATATATTTTTTTTAAATATTCGCCACTGATAATTTCCAAATAGTGGAATATTCTATGTGTGTTTTAGCGATGATGAAAGTTTTTGATGAAAATTTTATCTATAATTCACTATTAAAATTCCATCAAACCATCTTGAAATCTGGGTAAAATTCACATTTTTTAGGTTATTGTGTGTCTTAGGTGAATAATTGAAATTGTGTCTAATCTAGTTATTTTTTTGATAAAAATTAATTTAGAATTTTATTTTTGAATTATCTTTTTTTAGTATTGGAATTATATTATTTATTATTTTATCATTTTGATATTGATCTAGATAATGACCCTGTTATAATTTCAAAACATTTGTATTATTGAGTTACCCATACAAAAAGTGTATATTCCATTGGGGGTAATGATTGTAGGTCCCCATTAAAGCATTTTCATGGTAATATGGAAGTTATTTAAGTGTAAAGGTCCAAATCAATTTATTTTTCAAAGGTAGCTTGCAATGCTATTATAAGGAATAACTTTTTCCCTACTTAAATAATTCCCATATAAAAGTCATTTTGGGACTCTACCATCAAAAGAGGGGTAAAAAATATACTAAATAATTGGGTATGGATGTGTTCCAAATCATTTAAATTTAATTATAAATGATTCTTATGAAATAAAAATATTTTATAAAGCTGATGTGTTTCCTATCCTAATGGAAGGAACCGTATCCTAATGTTGTGTGAGGGTAAAATATCGAGGTAATGTAGTGGTGAAAATTAATCAGTTTATCAATCCTCAAAACCAAACATAAGGGTACAATATAATAACTATAAAAGGGTGGTAGTCACTCTCTATAGATCATTCTTGGATAATCATAAATACATAAGGTATCTCAATTCCCTACATCAACTTCTTCATAGTGGCCCCTTTGTTGAGTAATGTTACCCTTATACTATCCAGGGTTGTGTTAGTGTCTCCCAAATTCAAGAAGAAAGATCTACTTATTCAAAAAAAATGATTTTTGCAACTTAAGAGACCATTCCTCCAACAACTAACTGATCATAGGAGGATTCTCCAACAAACAACAATAAGATCTCCTCATAGTGGACCATGGAAATTCATGCTATTGTAGGCCACTGATATATCTCCTAAGAGACCCCAACCTCATCAATATACCATGAATTTGAAGCCACCATGAAGAAAAAAACATCTATAATGAATTGATTACATGGTATATAATTCCTATTATTTCATCCAAATATCATGATCTTGGGTCATTATAGAAGACCCTTGAGTTGGGCTCAATTAAGTAAGATCGAGGCACATTGATGAAAATAATTAACATCCAATGCCCCAATTAATATGATTTTGAGTATATATTTAAGAATAGTTATGATCACTAACTTTTGGATCCCTATTTAGGTTTGACCTAAAGTGGAGAAGACCATGATGTATACCAATACAGTAGTTGTGATTCTATAGAAATACACACCCACAGTGATTGATCAAACACCCAAACTAAAAAAGACCCACATCAATATGAAACCTCACTAAACAAAACAATGTTCACTAGGGAAATCATTTATCCAAAAATTATCATTCCCACTAGAAACACATTAAATAATTCTCTTTAATCACTCATAAAAATTCCAAACCGTACTTGAATTCCACTATATAAATGATAGATAAAATCATGTTAACTCTGATTCTTCTGAAAAGGGTATGGATTTTGATCATCAGAGGTCAACTAGGAAAAATTATGTTTCAATTTCATTATCAAATAGGGGATGTGATACCATATTTAATGTAATAAGTAATATTAAATAAAAGAATGCCCCATTCATGGGATGACATTCTAAAATTTCTTTCCCCTCCTTGGTTTTATAATTTTAAAAAATGTTATGCTATTTTAAATTTAGTTCGTATTATATCATAAAATTATTATTTTTTGATTTCATCACTATGATTTATTTTTATCTCTCATATCAATGATCATGGAATTATTACAATAGGTACGATCTATGGGGAGGTCTCATTGTTCTGTGAAGTTCATGGAATTTTATTTCATTAATTTCTAATTCTATTGTAATGGAGAAGTTCACTTTTCTTTGAAGTGAGAAGAAAATTGTTACTATATCTTCCTAATATTCATGAACCATTTAAATATTATCCATATCCCCATACCACCCATATATCATTTCCCAATTAATATATTTGGAGTATGTGGGCCGATGTAAGAACATTATATGATTTGTAATGGGTGAAGGGTGATGAATTATCTATGATCATGGATTTCCGTTACTTGAAAATTTTCATGAGGTGGTACATGGTGGGCCTAAGAGATATAAAATAAGAAGTAACCTCCCAAATCAATACATGATTCGTCATTCCTAAATTGTATTGTGTGAATTATCATTAGAAATTATTAAATCAAATTAGATAATGAACGACTCACATATTTATAACCTTGGACCAACTGCTTTATCTTGTAACATTTGGTTATGATTTCTGTTGTTTATTTTATATTTCACATACAAAAAGAATCAAAACTCTCGAATCCATTTCTTTATATTGAAATTATTTAAAATATAATAATATACATAATTTATTGATTGAATTGAAGAACATACACATGACATCATTAGAATAACCCTGGGGAGCCTCACTAGACAACATTCATGGTTAGTAAATTCTTTTTATGAGTCCTAAAATTGGATTTATCACCACATAGATCCCATTTATCCACAGTATTCTTAATGAAATTATATATAATATTAATTTTATTTAACTTAATGTGATTATTTAAAATCATTGAAAAATATATGGAACTTTAATTATCTCACCCAATATAGATTTCTAAATTCACATTAACATTAAAATTATAGAGTAAAGATTTAATACATAAAATTTTATTTTTTATTTGTGTTCATAAAATATGTTCAACTTCAATAGTTTTTAATTCCATCTAATTTTTTTTATTACAATACCATGAAACAAACTTAACTCCTAGGAATATTGAACCTCCAGATGTAGATTTTCTCTAATTGATATTTTCCATCCCATTCTACATATTAATATATATAGTGACCAAAAAATATAATTTCATTAATACATAATACTATAAATTAAATTACACTTTAAATAACTTATGATTAACTTTTAAATTTTTATGTATAACACTTTTGGGTCAATTTTAAACTGTGAATTCAATTTCATGAATTTTATTTTACAGTTTTGAATCGATAATGATTCGTATACTTCTAATAAATATACTAAACTCCTTCAAATTTATTGATTTTAATTTATAATATATTAAAATTTTACATCCAACATCCATGGAATTTCTAATTTTCTTTGAATTTTCCATTCCAAAACATTTTAATAAATAATAATTACATTTCTAGGGTGATAGAAAAATTGAATAATGATTTTTTTAATATTTATTATCCCAAAAATATTATAATCTATATAATACATGAAATTTATAAATTATTCTTCATTTTACCTTCAAAATAATTGTATAAAATCTCATTTTCAAGTACAAAAATTATATCAATAATATTAAAAATAACAATTAAATTATTATTTCATGTTTCTCTTACATAGAGGTTATTTAACACATTTCCCCTCCTTAACTCCATCTTATTTAAAAATTTCCTAGCTTGGAAAACAAATATCTTAGATAATAATTCAATACCTAAAAATCATTTTTTCTCTTCAAAAACTTGATCTCTAATGATAAAATTGGAATCCAATGGATTTTTTAATGTATACTTAAACTTAAAACACAACATTAAAGAGTGAAAACTTAATATACCTTTGATAATAATTTTATTTTCATTGAGAAAATATAATAAAAAATATCCTAATTTTTTTTAATAAATGATAGTATAGAAAATTTTTCATTAAAAAAATTCCTTCCACAAATGAATAAACATGGAAAAGTAATTTTTCCTTTATTTATTATGACATCACTTAACTCATTATTCTTATTTTGAAACGCCCCCTTAGTACTACTATTGTTTTTTTTGTTTGGTCTTAGAATAATCTCCCAAGAAATTTTCTTATAAATTTTATAAAACAATTCATTTATGTAGTTAATAAAACTTTTATAATCAAGAGCTTCACCAATAACCCTTGGTTCATCTTGAGAATCTAAGGAAGCATGGATTTTTCTCTTAAAGGTTATTCATGTTTCAATGAACAATTCTCAACCTACAATGATTATATCTTCATAAACATATATTAATAGTCATTTATAGTCCAATTTATGATGTATTATAGATTAATCATCATATTTATATTTTTTATAACCATGGTTATCAATTATTTTATCATCTTTTTCATAATTGTCATCTTATCAACATGTATGCTTGATATTACATAAATGTGATCATTAATTTGAATTTTTTTACCTAAAATATTCAATCACCTTTAAATTATATAAATCAATTATTCTTTTAAGAATTTTTTATATAGGTTATTTCCTCTTCCATTTTTATGATAAGAAATTGATATTCCTTCGTCATCATTCTCATTAAATTTACATAGTTTATCAACTTTAATTAGGATCAATAATGTAATTAAAAATTCACCAAATGTATTTAATACTTAGAATCCTATTATACCACATATGATATGGATTCCTAAATAAATTTGAACTTAATAATCAATAGTTTTGAATATGATTCACCACATACATAATTTTTCCTATTAAATTATTTGAAGTTCCATTTTAGCTATACATTTTCCATATATAAAAAAAAATTAATTATTAAATTTAAAAATAAATTTTTATAAATTATATGGTTAATTAAAATAATTTATTATACCATGATTCTCATGACACTTATTAAGCTATCTAATAGTATATTTAGATTTATTATTTGTTAATATTTTTTATAGAAAAAACAGTATTATTTTATATAGTCCCAATTAATTATTATTATTTATTATTTATTAATATAATATTGTACATTATTGTGAAATTACTTAGAAATTAAATAAAATAATTATCTAATTGGGTTGATATATTCTTTATAGGTTCTCTAATTTTTGAGTGGATAAAATAAAATGGGTTTATTGTTCGATTCTAAACCCTATTGAGAGTTATGTTCATTATATTTCATTTATATAATGTTCAAAATACGAAGATTTTATGAATCTTTTTCATCGGATCATTTTTAACAACCCATTTATGGCTGATATTATTCTTGCTATTTTGGAAAATGTGTCTAAATCATTGATGATATAACATTTTCTCCTTATCTATGCTAAAATAGAATGATGGAAGTTTTTTTATTATTATTAATTTGACAAAGAAGTAAATAAGAGATACAAGACTCAACCTTTAAGGGGGTGGAAATGATGAAGGCTGAGGGTATCCTCTCGTATGACACTGATACACTCAACGAGAAGAGAGTTAAGACCACAGTAAACCTTAAGCTCCTCATCCTGCCTACCCATGAGAGCCAGATAATCCGCCGCACAATTGGTATCCCTCCAACTGTGATGCACCTTCATACCCTGGTTCGTCTCCACCTTACATCTGCATATGTGATATGTAAGCTCCCAAGGAATCACCTATCGACCTTGTAAGACCTTCATGATGGCTTCAGAATCCAACTCAATCTTCTTGGCTTGAAGTCCCCATCTCCTACATACCTTCAAACTAGAAAGCTGGGCTCGAACCTCTATACCCAACAAGTTTCCTGAGACATAGTAAGCACTGAAAGAAACATGAACTGAACCCCATGAATCTCTAAGAACCCCACCGCCTCTCATAACCCCCTCCAGGTAAGAGCCATCAATGTTCAGCTTCAAACCGAAATTCGGGGGCTTCCACCTAACCCACCGTCCACTTCCTCTGACCTGCATGTGAGGTCGGTTCATAAGGTGGCAAATTGTGGCCGATGTGGACCCCCCTTTTACCAGCGAAGCTGACTCAATGATTAGAGATCTTAACCGCATCTGAAGAAACAAGAGAGATCGCTTGGACCCCAGTCGAACCTGATTCCTCTCCTCCCAAATGACCCAGTAGATGGAGACTAAGATAATGATTCATGATATGCATTCCATTGTTCTGTACTCTGTGTCTTGAAACCACCCCGTCCTGAGATCTTGTAGGTAGTGGGACTCATTATCGCCTTTAGTGTGTGGGTTGAAGGAGGACCAAAGATAGGAGGCCCCTTGGCCTTGAAAAAAATAGATGGAGCGTCGACTCGGTCTTCGGCCTTTTTCAACTATAGAATCGAGAATCCATGGATATTCCCTTCCTATGAATGTTCTCCTCCATTGGGACAGCCTTGTTTCTGATCCTCCACAACAAGAAACTCATTCTCATTGGGATTTCATTGCAACATGATATTTCTATCTCCTCGGTCAAAGTACCATCCCTCTGGGTAATCCTCCTGTAATCCCATGCATTGTACCTTCCAGAGATTGAACTAGTAAAGAAGCAAATGTTGGGATCATCACATAAGACAATATTTTGGAAGAATCTCATCTGGTTGGGATTCAGTTCCATATGAATCATATCATACATTCCACTCACCTCACTGAAGGAAATATCCGAATAGAGGAAGCCTGAGTAGGTGAGGATATCCCCAGACTAGTTAGAATCCTAGAAGCTATCCTCTCCTCTGCTCAGGACCCATCTAGTGTGTTCGTCCAGCGTCTCTATATGGTGAAACTTGCACCTAGCCAGGCTCGTAGCCCCGCATTGTCTGGCCGCATCATGACGACCATATCTTTCATTGAAGAACCTTGCCCACATCGTTTCCCCTGCAATGGCCTCCCAAGAAAGCCGCCCTTGCATGCCCAGAATGGACTCCTGAATGTCCTGAAGGCCCACACCTCCTTCAGCAGTTGGACTAGCCAACCATTGCCATGAAACCCAGTGGCAATGTCTTTCCTGTTTCACATCCCACAGGAAGGCGTTGGTCATTTTTTCCATTGTTACAATCTTCCCTTTCAGGGGTTTGATGAAATATAAGACATGCATCGGTATGGAGGTAAGGACATTGTTAATCAGCATCCCTTGCCCTCCAAATTATAGGAGTTTGTTTTTCCAACTGACAATCCTTCCCAGGAGCCGCTGAAGAATCGTATCAAACTGATGTTTGAGGATGCGACCACAAGAAATCAGAACCCCAAGGTAAATGATAGGATGCTGTTTTTACTGGCATCCTAGGAACCCTTGAATGTCTCAACATCGCCTACCTGGGCATTTTTTGGATATGAAGACGTGCCTTTTGGAGGGATTAATACCCTGACCACTAAGGCCTCCATACCTGGACAAAATCCCCTCAAGAGTGTACAATGATTTGCGCCTGCCATTCGTGAAGATCAAGACATCATCAGCAAACATAAAATGGAAAATACTCTCCATACCCCATCTCCCACATTAAGGTTTAACTTTCCCCTCCATCAGGCCGAGGTTCAGGTTCCTGGAAAGAGCATCCTGATCAAGAATGAAAAGACTTAGGGAGAGAGGGTCCCCCTGCCGAACACCCCATATTTATTTAATGAATCCAAAACATTTACCCATGTGTGACATGGATAACTAGGGAGAAGAGTAACACCTGAAGCAGAGGTCACAAAACCTTTCCTAGAACCTGAATCCCCTCATGGTACAAATAATAAATCTCTATTCGATATTATCATACACTTTGTTCATATCGATTTGGAAAATAACATTTGAATTCACTGTACGCCTATAGAGATGATGAACAATATCACTAGTGATGCCAACCACCCCTTGAATGCTTCTCCCCTGTATGAACCCATGTTGCTCCGCTGAAACCAGCCTGGGAATGATTTTTCTAAGCCTCTTGGTAATGATTGTGGCTAGGATCTTATAAGAAACGTTGTACATACAGATTGTCCGGTAATGGTTAATGAGGGTTGGGGTTCATAATCATTGGGATTAAAACCACCCTTGAGGTTCAAATTCTCCTTTTAAGGGATCCACCAGGAAAGAAATCCAGCACCGCCTCCACCACCTGCAGGCCAACAACCTCCCAAGCAGTAGAATAAAAAGACACCGGGAAACAATCCGGTCCGGGTGCACTGTATTAGGCCAAGCCCATCACCGAATCCTTAACCATAATCTCCAGTGGCATGGAGGTGAGAGAGATTTTTACTTCCTCTCTAACCAACTGCAAAAGGAAACTCAAGAAGGCCTTTCCCCCCGAACAATTCCTTTCGATGTTGGAAGAGGCCTCCCTCGTCAGAAGCCCCTCAAAATGATCCAACACCATTTTTCCAGTGACCTCTATATCAGAAGTGATGGACCCATCCACAAGCCTCATATTGATCCTCATATTACTCCTCTCCTTCATGCATGCATGAAAAAAGGCACTCTTATGATCTCCTTCTGTTACCCACTTGATCCGGGATCGCTGTTTGATGCCTCTCTCTATTTCAAGAAGCCTCTTAGCTAGAGCGCTCCACTTATCACAAAGAGAAATGAACGTTTCATCATCCCAAATTATTTGAAGAGAATCCTCCAATTTTTCCACATCGTCTTGAATACTATCCACACCATCCGCCTCCTCTTTTTGACTGGCCAACAAACTTCTAATGTGCTGTTTGAGAAGTCTCATCCGATTGACCAACCCTCACCAATACCTTCCCTCTTCCTCTCTTTGCCACGAGTCTTTCAAAAGATGCATGAATGTTGCATCCCGATGCCATACATTGGAGTAGTGAAAGGTTGGAACTGCCACCACTTCGTGCATGATTTCATCATGGAGAGGGGAATGGTTTAAGAGTGAACGTGTAAGATGAGTAAAAGGCGTTTTTGAAAAGCGGTACAACCTGTGGATGTTTGTGAGGTATCGATCAAGGCGTCTCCATATACGGATTGCACCCCTTGGGTTGTTACACTAGGCAAATTTGGATATTGAGTACCCCAGGTCCACAAGACCCGTGTTCTCCATAAATCCCTGGAACTCCATCATACCTCCTTGATTGGAGATGGAGCCACCTCTTTTTTCAAAGGATTCAGCAACAGTGTTGAAATCAACGCCCAAAAACTAGGGCAATGATCCTGTTTGAAGGGCCTCTAAATGATTCCATAACTCTATCCTCTCACGGGAATCAGTACTAGCATAGACAAAGGAGAACAAAATCTCCACCCCACTGTGGGAAACCTTAATGTTGATACACTACAACATGAGACTCACCCCCTCAACAGACACATTGTTCTTCCAACAGATCCAGATCTTAGAATTATCCAATCCACCAGGCCACTCACCTGAGAAACCCATTTTTTTCAACCATGGGAGTTTGCTAAGATTTTTCTTCGGTTCCAGAATCACCACCATCGAATCGTTATGTTTCCTGAATTCTGATGCAACAAAATCGCGCTTGGCTTCAGCCCCTAAAATAATATGAACAATGGATATTTTAAAATTTTAAAATATTTCCATTTGTTTTTACCTATTTTCAGAGTCATTAAATAATTAATATTCTTTAAAATTCAAAAATACGTCCTAAAATTGTCTTCAGTCCCACTACAAAAATGCTCCAAAAACACTAACAATATTTCCTTTCAAATCATCAATTAAGAGAACCTCATTGTATCTCTACTTTCAATCACTAACTTATAATCTCCCAAAAAAAAATTCATGAAATAAATATCATTTAAAATAGTTACTAATACTTAATTGTTTCATTCAACATCCATGATAATATTGGAATCATTGTTCATATGTGATGAACAACTCCTATCCAAAATCATTGCCTTCTTCATATTTTATGCCTAAAATATATATTAAGAACCATGGTTTATTCTTTTGAATTTATCCCATTCCTAAAAATATTTTTAATACAATCTTCCAATTGTTAGTATTGTAGTATGATATGAAAATCCTTAAAACAATGATATTTTATTTTACATATTTCACATATTTATTAATCCATGATATATATTTTAGACTCTATGTTTCTCTATATTTTTGTGGAAATAGATTCACTACTTTTTGGAGATGTATCCCCCATGAATAATGGGTTATATATTTCACTAAATATCTTATATTATATTATTATACAATTTTTGTTTCATAAAAACTCCACCACCCCAAAAATTAATTTAAAAACCATGTCATTGTGATGAATTTATATCCAGTACATAATTTTTTTTCTTGTTCAATTTAGTATATTTGAATTAATACATTGAACATATTTTTATGAAATTAAATTAATGGAAAATCTTGTAAAATATTATTTAATTATATTAATTAATATTAAAATATTTTATTTATAATTTTATACATATTTTTATTTATATTTAGAAAATATCATAAAAATTTACTGAATATTTTTCCATTTTTAAAGAAAAAATATTTGATGTTTATTATCTGAATTACCCAATGATTAAAATTCCATAAATATAGGGTATTAATATCCAAATTGGTGAGGTGATTTATATTCCTATTAATTATCAATATTTTATGATTTATTCATTTTCTAAAAATATTCAGAAGACATTATATTATTTCAATAGAGTTGATAAATTCATATATGAACATCTTTATATAGTTATGCAATTATAAATTATCTGATTAAAGTTATAAAACACCATTTTATTTTGATGAACAAGTAGAATACATATCATATTTAATGTTACCTTCCACTTCCCATAAATTTTTAAAATTTTTAAATCTATTTAACAATTCTTCCACACTTTTGATATAAACCCAATGATAATGGTTTTAACTATTTAATAAAATTTTTAATGAATTTAAATCATTGTCCAATTATTTACTTATGGTAAGTCAATAATTAAACTATTATTTAATATTGTATTTTATATGAGATTCATCATCTTAAAAAAATTATCCTTTCTCACTTGATGTTTTATTATTTTCCTTTACATAATCCATAAAATTCATTTCACCATCATTGGTAGAACATCACACTTCATTGTTAATAACATAATTTCTATCCTTAACATGTTTGGATAATAAATTTATTCTTTGAATCCTAGAGGATGTTTTATTATTACTCGATACAAATTTATTATCTATTTCATACTTATGAACACAAATTAATTTTCTTCGAGAAGAACAAAATTAATGTTCTTCTTCTTCACACTCACAATCCTTCTTTTTTAGGGAATTCACTGTAAAGTGGCCTATGGATCTATATTTTAAGAATAATAGTTAAATATTAACCTAGAATTTACCTTTTCCTTTCAACATATAAATATAAATAATAGGTATAATTTTTTTACATTTATTTTGAGTATTCCATCTCAGAATCAGTTGAAGAATCATTTATTGCCTCTAAAATATGCTTGTTCTTCGCGGATTTATAAGAAATTTATTTCAGAACTTTGTTATTATTCCTCAATAATGGCCCCTTTATTATATAATAATATATCAAAATATAATAAGGGTCATAAAGTGGGTTATCTGTTAAATTAAATTACTCCAAATCTGATACCTTAGAATCAAAAATATCTTGAAGATTTCAAAGACGATTTTGCACCACTGTTGGGTCATTATGTTGTCACCATTGTAAAACCTTATGATTTAGATATCTATTTATATTTCAATAAGACTTTTAAATTTGACATGTAATTTTACATGAAACACCTAACAAAAATAAACATATCCAAATATCATTATGGTAAACTATTATAGTCAAAATTTAAATACATTATAAGATAACTAAATGAAACATAATTTTAAAAATTGTTAAAGGAATGAATTTTTATGTTAATAAAAACACTACAGGTTTCAAAATATAATGAACATTAGCAACCATGGACAAAATATTTCCAATTATAATTATTGAAAGAATACATTATTTTAGAAATATTATAAACATCATTATAATGAAATTAGAGAATAATATTAATGATTTTTTATAATTATTTAAGGATATATATATATATATAAATGTAATATAGTCATTGGATATATTGGAGTTAGAAATATGTTTGTTTCAAATATGATAATTGTATATAAATTTATAAAATAGGTAGATTAATTTTTCTATAATTTTTAGCAACAAATTAAAAATAATATAATTCCCATATGAAAAATAATTATGTAATGAAATACAAAAGTAATAATTATTTAAAAAATTATAAAAAGTGATATAATTGTTTAGGTATAAATTTTTAACGAATTATTTGATGTATTTATAAATCAAAATCAAAATATTATAATTTTATTATATTGGTAAAATTTAATTTTTAATAGATAAAATATTATATTAATGGGATGTGATTTAAATCATTTTATATTAAAAAATGATAATTTTTTAATGTTTTATTTTTTTATATATGTATTATATTTTTTTCTTAATAAGTCACATTGACCAATTGTGAAGAATTATTATTATAACGTGTAATTTTTATATTTATTAACAATTTTATTAACACTAATTTTATTATTTATTGATATGAAATAATACATAAAATACATAATATTTAAAAAATAATTTGCCTATAATTTTTTTCTACATATTTTATGTTTTGTTA
This sequence comes from Viscum album, assembly GCA_963277665.1. NCBI lineage: Eukaryota > Viridiplantae > Streptophyta > Magnoliopsida > Santalales > Viscaceae > Viscum > Viscum album. The sequence goes on from OY728165.1 coordinate 941,871,507, forward strand.
TAGTTAAAATTATATAATTTATAAATTTAATTTCTATAAGTTGAGTGTTAAATTTTAATTATCATTTTAAAATTAGATAACAAGGTAAATATATGTTTTTGATAAAAAATTATTTACCACGGTAAAAGTTATGTTATTATAATAAAGTTAAAATGATGCCAAAAGGCTAAATTAAGTGGTAAAGGGAAATTATATCGGTAAAAATATTAGTTAATTTAATTTATGAGTATATCCATGACCAATATCCATTATATTTCTAATTTTGATACATTTTCCATGAAAACTTTCTACCTTACACCTTAAGAAATTTGTATTTGGGTAAATTCCACTAAAAAATCACTAATAAAAAGGAACCCTCTTCTACCCCTCCCAAGAATACTTTTACATTGTTCATATACTAAATCCATTCCCAAATTACTTACACAAAATATTAATTACTCAATTGGTAGATTATTTTCTCAAAGAGGAGGCCTAATCCATTTATTATAATTGATTTCATTTTTAGAAGGATCAAATTAATTAGTGTACCAAGTTCGTCACCATATTTTTCAACTACATTCACATACATACCCTTTTTAAATATCATTATCTATTATAATGATATTTTATTAACATCATTGTTCTTATATTTAAATGATATTATCACTATATAACTCCATACTCCAACTCATTTATTATTATAACAACTTCTTGTTTGAGTCACTTCAACCACCAAATTGAGTTGTTCTATACCAAACCCATTATTTCAATTATAAATGATTATAAGGACATTAATTATGGGATTAATTAATAGTAATTATTTATTTATTTAAATATGGTTTTATATGGGGCTAAAAACTAATTTCCATTATAATGTGACAGGTTATTATTAGTAAGTTACGTAAAACATTGTCATTGAAAATTCTTTTTACACAAACCATATCCATTCTTTACCTAAAATAAAAATTGGACTACATGAATCATTTAAACATAATTATTCCACTACCTTTTATAATAAGTTATTGATGAACATGTTATAAATAAATGAGGCTCATCATCACCACATTAAAACTTATCCAAGAAAAATAAAAATTACTAACATCCAATGATATGAATGAACAATAACTAACAATTTTATATTTAATAACTAGTTATAATTAAAAAGGATAAATGGTAATAGTTTTAAAAATTTTCAAAAATTACTTACTAATAATTTTTTCCAAATTTCTTTAGAGGTTAAAGCACAATTATTAGAGTCAAGAGTATAGGTAAGGGGTTATTTTCCAATATCTCTTTAAAATCAACGTTGTTTTTCAAAAAATTTTAAATAGGGGAAATTTTAGGTACTTTATCTCTAAAAAACCATCTATTTTTCTATCATATTATTTTTTATAGGGTTTACTTGTATTTTCACAATTTCCCATGTCCTTGTTTCACAAATAAACCAAAAGGATTTTAGTAAGTAAATTTAACGTTATCTTTAATTTTCAATTAAGAATATTTCTCTTCCATGTCCATGTTTTCCTTGTAATTTTATGGATATAATTTTTAAAATTTATATGATTTCTGACAGAAATTTTTATTTGTATTTATTTTATCTAGAAAAATGTTAAATGAATTTTTTTTAAAAGTTTCCAAAATGTAACATTTATTTATTATTTTCTTTTCTTTTATTTACTGATCATACTTTCCAATTTTTCATGGGTTTTGAATGAAATTTTTATTTTATTACTTATAATTTTTTTAAAATATTTTATAAATTATAATATTTTTGTATAAAAGTTTTCAAAATTCAAAGAACATTTATTATATTTTTGAAAGTAATTAGCTAATGATATTATAAAATGATTCTCATCTATGTTAGTATCCATTATCTTTTCTTATTCTTGAATAGGTAAATTATTTATTGGTAAAATCGACCATCTCTCTCAAGAAAAAAATTTTATCATGAATTTTGGTATTTGTCATGAAACAAGTTTAAATCACATAGGATAATTAATATAAGATATAATTATTATAATTTCCTAGTTTTTGTGACATAAAAATTGATAATTTTTAATTATGCGATAGGTGGTACCATAATTATATAACTCTCCAATGCAATGGGAAATTATTTATATAATATGAGATAACATGTAAGGTACAATGTAGTGAACCCAATCCTCTCAAAAATGATTCCCACTATGTGATAATGGTGTTTTTAGTGACACCTAACATAATAAATAATTCTATATTCTTATATTTTCACACATAATGAGGTCACATTTATTTGTTATGAAACATTCCAATGTAATATTTCATTAGATTTTGATAATTGTGTCAGGATTCCATATTTTTATGCCAAAGTTTTCATGTTATTTTAAAATACTTATGTAGTTATTCATGATTTCTGATACCTTTTTTTGTTGATCATGGTTTCCTTATGTTATTTTATACCACTTGATTATGTTTCCATAACCATATGTTGACATAATGCTCACTTATGATTATTTATTGATATATATTATGTTTACACATTCCTAAATATATTATCTTCCCCTTCCTATGTTTCCATTACATGGGTTATAAATAAGAGTGAAATTTATGATATTTCAAGAATGTTATCACATGTGATGGATATTTATTGGATATGTTGAAAAATGTTTTAAAAATTAGTCAGTTATGTATCTAATATCTAATGATTCGAGACAAATTGGTATATTGTGGGTCATTAAATGTAATATGCAAGGAACATGAATATAATGATATAGTATATATTTATGTTATATTTGTTTTGTAATAGTTAGTATCTGATAACGGTTTAATTCATTTTGTGGATTATGTTGTAAAAAATAATAGAATAGAGATTTATAAACTTTATGTTAAACTACTAGTGATTTAGGATGAACATAAATATAATACATATAAATAAATATTTCATAATATAGGAAATATTAAGATTGATTTTCAATATCAAATAATTTATAACTTTGATTATAATTTCATGATTTTAATTATTAAATGTTTTTTAATCAATTGAAATAACCCTTATGAATCATGTAAAAAAAGAATGAAATGGATAATTTAATGATTAATCAAAGAGAAAATAAATAGGATAAGATCTAGGGTGAAAAATATCAGGTTGATTAACCACCATCTTTCTCATGATATGAATAATAAAATGAACTATGTTGAACTCCTAAAAATTACAAGAAACAACTCTCCATTAATTTATTCATATAGAAACACAAACCTATGATTTGTGGATATTATGATCCACTAATTTTAATAGTTAATTAACACAACATGAATGATATTATATATTCACCTGTTCTCAAAGAATGAAAAGTCTTTTTATCCATTATCATTTTGAAGGTGAGGCTGCTCAATGGTTGAACCTAATTAAAAACATGATTAAAGAGGAAGAAATCAACACCATATAATGTATGTGGGATAAGAAGGTACTTTTATATAAATATTTTCCCTAAAATATTGAACATAAATGATCTGGAGAGTTCTTAAAGATTAAATAAAAGGATATTAAATCCATTGGTACCTATAGAAAAGACATTTAAAATATTTTAAGGTAATATTTTAGTTTCCCATTGACCGTGTAATAAAACAAATAATTTATTTATTGTCTTAAAATTAATATTTTAAAATAATGAGATATAAGGAAATTTAGTAGATATTAAAATACAATTTTATTTGATCTGGAGAAGGAAATATAAATTAAGGACTTCAATTATTCACATGATTTTGGGTAAAGAAGTAAAAAAATGGTGTTTCATGGAAACTCACATGGTAAAACCCATGGAGGGAAGAATAATAATTTACATAAGTTCCTAAAATGTTGAAAGATTCATGACTGGATTTTTATGAATGTAATGGGTAAACTTTTAATGTTTGGAAGAGAATTCCATCATGAATATGAATGACGAACATATATGAAAAGTTAACCAATGAAATGGATTGAAAAATGAAACACCAACACTCTAATAAATATATTATAAGGTATTTGGACTTTATGCTAACTAGTACACCAATCTAAAAATTAATGATGACAATTGGGATCATTACACTCCAAATACAAGTGATAAAGGGGAATCATATACAATAACCACTACATTAGTGGGCTATGAAAATTAATTGTTAAAAGGTATACTTATGCTCTAATAATGAACTAAAAATTTCCCATTGAATTTTATTTTTTCTAACTATATTATATAATGTTTTTTTAAATCATAAATCCCGTACCCCAAGGATTAAATTTTGAATTATTGGTGAAAACTCCAAATGGTATGATAAGTTTATCCCAAGTCTATAACTCATCTAGAAAAGATGTTTTTTAAAATGTGATTTCTAAAGAACATATTTTTGTAATATTAAATGAGTTTGTTTAATTTTGGTCATGAATAAACTCTCCATACACAGATACCATATTAGTTGAGAAGACAAAGAAATCATATTTCATGTTCTAAATCAACTTATGATCATATATGAGTGAAATCCTAACTATGAACTCCCTATGAATGTTACATCACTTATATGGGTATTATTACCTTATAATGATGTATATTTTTCTCAAATTAGTGGGAAAATAAGAATTAAATATATGTATAATGTTTTTGAATACTTCAATGTACTTATAGATGAGTTTCTTGATCTTACACAAGATTGTGAGGTTTATTTTTCAACTGAACTCATAAATCCTGCTATTATTATATCAATGAATTCCTATAAAATGTTCCCCATTAAATAATTTTAATTTAAGAAGAAACTAAAATAGAATTTGGATATTTTTTTAATTCACCCATGTGATTCTACCTGGGGTGCACCCATATTCTTTATTGAGAATTAATATGGATAAATACATATTTATTTATATTATCATAAACTTAACTAGGTCACAATAAATTAAAAGTATGTTCTACACTATATTGATGACTTATTAAATCATATATATGTGGATAAATATTTTCCAATAATTTATTTTTGATCTGGATATAATCAACTAAGTATTAAAATGGAGGATATATACAATATACCCTTCCATATAAGATATTGGCACTATGAATACATAATAATTCCATTTACACATAAAAAACCCCCTATAATCATCATGGATTAAGTAATGTGTCCTTAAAGATCAATATAATCAATATATTGTACGTTTTATTGATTATATTATCATATATTCCAAGATAAATCAATATCATGCAGATCATTTGAATATTATGTGGAATAACATGATAAATGAGAAAAACTATGGCAATTTTAGGGTGTTAAAATTATTGACCCATAAAACATCATTCCAAGGTCAGGTAATTATAAGTGAGTATATATTTTTAGATCATTAAAAGAAATAAGTTATTGAATAATATCATATAGAAACCTATTGAATATAGATCCATAGTTTTCTTTGGTTTGTTGGACACTATTGATGCTTTGTGAGAAAATTTTACAAACTATTAAACCCACTAACCAATATATATTAGAAGGGATAAAAGTTCTTATTTATACTGATAAATGTGAAGAAACGTTCTATGAGACTAAGATAATGTTATTTACTATAAATTTACTCACACTAACATGAAATTGATAATGGTTTATGATATTTAATGATGCATTAAAGAAGCTATTGGGATGTGGTTTACTAAAAAAGAAGTGGTGGTTTATTATGCCTCCTTGTAATTAATGTTTCATTAGATAAATTACATGAACCCATGATTTATATATTATATTGATAATATATTCACTAAATTTATGATGGAATTATCTCTATGATGAAAAGTGTGAAATTTATAATCATCATAAAATATTAAAGTATATATTCACATAGAATGAGTTGATGATGTACCAAAGGAGATGGTTAGAGTGGATTAAGGATTATTACCGATCAATAAATTACTAACTTGGGAAGAACAATAATGTGGATGATGAAACGAGTAGGAAGGATTATATTACATTATACATGATGATGTTTAAAAGATATTGAAAATACTGAACAATTTCTAAATTATCTTTATTTGTTATCGATAATTAAACCCATAATTAATAAAAAAAATAAGGTAAATCATTCCTTTTTAATTATATAAAATTTATAAAATAATGGAAAATTTATTAAAAAATGATTTATATTTATTTTCAATAATTTTTATTCAATTGAAAATAAAATTGTGACTTATAGAGATAAATTATTTAAAACGTTAATTTTTTTTATTTTCAGTTCATTTTCATTATAATTCAGAAAAATACTTTCATGAAAATTTTTCTCCACTATATACATCATGAAGAATATCTTTTTAAAAGGGATGAATTGACCATGAGAGACACATCGAATATCAATTGATCCTTGAGAGTAATCAACCATTAGATTCCATCATGAAGTCAATCAACTAATCATGCCAGAAGGGACGACATATATACATTCATCAAAGAGTTTTTGATGCCACACATTGAAAATTAGAATGAACTTAATTTCAAATTGATCAAAATACCACACATAATCGACTCTTACACTCATAGACTATACCTATTGAGTGGATCTCAAAATCCTACCTTAAGAAGGAAACTCCATTGATTTTGAAAAGGGAAGCAGCTGTAGAATCGTTCAAGTGACCGTTCCTGGCCTACCAAGTCTAAAAATTATGTAATGTCATCAAGTGAAAACATGAATTAATGTAAAAAATGATGAAAGATTATTCACTGTGTAAGACAATATGAAGAGGTATAATTCCCATAATCATAAGGTCATATAAGGGTACTTTTGTATCTCTTAGGAGGGTAAAAACCATGGATATGAGGTTATTAAAATGTCCTCCCCATGTTCTCTATGTTATTTAATCATAGAGAAAAGTGATCTAGCTGCTATTTAAGAACCATCAATGTGAGATAGAATACATAAAGTTACTTCTACACATTCAAGAAATACTTAAGGGTATAAGTGGGTTTGTTTATGGGTAATCATATAACCACCAAGTCTCATGTATGGGTGCCTCCATTTATCTTTTTCCCACATCATGGTTATGAAACCACACATGCAATAGGGTAGCTGTGTATGTATCATCTTACCTAGAAAGATAAAACTTTAAATTCCTGTAAAATAGAAAAATGCTTAAAATTGATTCTTATAGACTAGTCTAGAAAAATAAGTGAAATGATATAACAATAATATTCACATAGGGAGTATGAATTAGAATAAAAAGGTAGTAATCATATATGGAGTGTTGAGAAGAAGGATGATTTTGGATTCCAAAAAAAAACCATGACCCTATAAGTTGTTCATGTGGAATCAATCTGAAGATAATGAATCACTAAATATTTGGGTTAGTTAATTATACGGTTGGCGAAGAAGAAGGTGTGGAAATTAGTTAAAATACATTCCACTACCTACAATGTAAAGTTATCAATCCTAATTAATTGAATTCAACCCCAATAGATTAGGATACAATTTTTAACTTTCGGACTAGTCCTGATTTAAATAGGATTTACTATAATATATTCTGCATTTTAATTATAGTTACATTTTTTACACATTTCATATATTTTGTTTATGTTTTATTATTCATTCCTATTTTTTTGGACATCTAAGTTGTTACCATGATCTCTCAATCTTCAATCTAGGTTTGAAGGATCTATGTCAATGATCCTTGAGATAAAAGCATGTGGTTATCTTAATAATGTGTAGGGTATGTTTAAATTCTACATTTATATCCCTATAAAATGATGACATTCCAAAAACCACACCACCTCTAGGGTGGTGAGTTGAGTATTAACAATTTTAGAATTATAGTGAACATTGATTTTTCATTTAAATTGAATTTCATTATTTAATTTTTTCTATTTTATTTCATAGATAATTTATTTTCTACAACATTTCATAAGTACAAAAATTTAATAATTTATTGTATCCTCATATATATTCCCAGTTCACATTCTTAATGGATCTCAGAAAAGATAATTTTTTAATATAGTACAAGAAACCGTCATTATACCCCAATATGGTAGATGATGAATCTAACTATTACACTAATAGAAATTACCAGAATTAATGATACATTCCCAGACACTATACAAAAGATGATAAAAAAGTGGATGTGTTTCAATCACTGATGAAGATCCAATAATTGGAGGATAATTAAGATTATTTGGGAGTGATAATGAAAATTATCGGTACAATAACACCCACACTAAAAGAACTATTTATGTAAATAAAATAATAATAATAATAATAAGATGAATGAGTACGTAGGGTATTTTTCCATTATTTATTCTAATAGGTGGAGGTGAAACAAGAAAATTACCCTCTCTAGCACATTTATAATCACATTTTGGGGCACTCATATAGAAACCCCCATTCAACGATAGACTGTTAAAGGAGGATAATCAAAACACGAATTCATTGGTTTTTATTTTTTTTTTGAATTTAAATTGTAAAATAACACTCTATTTCATGAAATTGTATATGAAACACTTATGGAGTATGCCTTGGATAATGAAATATAAGTGGTTGTCATGGGTTTTGAAGGGAAATTTATGGACCAAATTCCTTCTCCCATTGAAACTATTCCAGAGGAATACCTTCAAGGGAAAATTCATATAGCTAAAAAAACTCAAGGGAGTTGATATTTATATAGAAATAAATCATTTTTTCTTTATTATATAAATTTAATTACAATTTCCATTATGAGAAAATTTTAGGTTAGGAAAATAAATATTTTTTGAAGTATGATAATTAAGAAAAATATGTTTTAGGCACCATTGAAGAGGGTCTAGGGAATGAAATCGAAAAAAAGGATTCCCAATATGGCTAAGAAATGTTTCATGATGAATTATTAGATAATAAATGGAAATATACACTTGATTAATTTTAAAAATACTTACCATTGGTTAGATAAAAGTAAATAAACCTAAAGAACTGCCTTTTAGAGGAAGAAATGCTGCAACCTATCCTAGATAGTGATCAAAAGTCCACCCTCAAAGGGGAAAAAGAATAAGTTAAACATATAATAGTTGTGGATAATTAAATACCTTTACAAAAACATCATTAACAAAAAATCTGGGAAGATAAAAAATTCCAAAAGAATATCACTTATATCTTCTTTCCTTCCCCCCTTTTTTTTATTATTTTCTTCATTAGGGGATGAAAACATTTTACTTATTTTAGTAGGTTTTTAGACATAGTTTCCTTTGATGGTCATTGGAAATAACTTAATATTGTGGGTTTTATTAGTTAAACCAAATAAACCTTTATATATTTTTTATCTATGAGACTATACAACTTTTGATATTTAGAACAAAAACCCCTATTTGTTGTGAAAACCGTAAATTATTCTCCCTTACTCATTCTTTTTAATTTTAATTTTAATTTCAATAAATTTAGTATGTTTTAATAAAATTAATATATTATATCATGTTGTATACAATGAAATTTAGAATGATCTTAAATCCAATCTACATGAAAAAATGCATCAGGTTTTATAAGTTCTTTTACAATATTTATTCCCTATAATTTTTATTCATGTATAGTGGAAGTAAGGTGTCCAATGATAGATAACTATGTGGGGATGAGAGATGGGGCTAGATTATATTAGCTAAAATTATTCCAATGTTCTTTTTGGATGATTTTATAGTTAAATATCTGTATGTTTTTTATTCTCATTCATATTTTTCTTTTATTTTATTATAGAAAATTTGTACATTACTATTGTCATAATTAATGAATAATTGAATGTTTTATTTAAGGATTTGATTTATTATAATATTAATTTATGTGAAATATCTATGATTTTAAATGTATATTTTCTTTTTGGGGTTTCCATTTTAGAACTAGGAATAATAGTGTTCTAGAAAAAGATTAATTATAATTATAATGTGAGGAAGATATATTTTTTCACTTGACCCAACGTAAGATTATTCATGTCTAGTGGAAGTAAGGTGTCAAATGATAGATAACTATGTGGGTATGAGAGATGGGGCTAGATTATATTAGTTAAAATTATTCCAATGTTATTTTTGGATGATTTTATAGTTATATATCTGTATGTTTTTTATTTTCATTCATATTTTTCTTGTATTTTATTATAGAAAATTTTAACATTACTATTGTCATAATTAATGAATAATTGAATGTTTTATTTAAGGATTTAATTGATTCTAAAATTAATTTATGTGAAATATCTATGAGTTTAAATGTATATTTTCTTTTTGGGGTTTCCATTTTAAAAATAGTAATAACAGTGTTCTAGAAAAAGATTAATTATAATTATAATGTGAGGAAGCTATATTTTTTCACTTGACACAATGTAACTTTACCACTCTGAAAATAGAAACCTCAGGGAGCCTCCCTAAACGAAAATCAGATAGCTCATATTAAATAGAGTAAAACATGAATATGTGATCTGATATAATATTATTATTAATTCAATACAAGACCATGTGTGTGTGTTAATTATTTCAATTAATAGTTTGTGTGACCTGATAGCGTCTTTCCCATCATTTATTTTATACCCTAATAATTAAAACTATTATTAGTGGCTACTTAATGTCTTGCTAAGTTTTATATTAATTCATACAATATGATATTTGCATAGATTTCTTTTGAAAAAATAATAATTGATAATTCAAAAATGTTATGTATATATTTGGGGAATTTTGAACTTTTATAAAGAATGGGAAGAAGATATATCTACATGTCACATTAAAATTATGAAGGAATTGTAAATTGGAATAGTTATGTAAGGAACTTAAAATGAAAGTGAAAAAATGAAAGTTCCACTTCATTAAATTTTAATTCCACACATTTCTATTTTGTAACACTCTTGCATCTAGAACATTGTATTAACGTGAATGAAAATTAGAGATGTTGGATTAATTCATGTAGGTGGCATGAAAATTAAAATAATGGTTGAATTTGTACTATTAGTCATTTTTAGGGTTTGTATTTGGACTTAAAATGTACCATATTTTTAAGGATATTTTTTGAATTGACAGTATTACTAGAGGTGAAATAGTTATAGTGGCGGGGGGAGTGATGGATCATATTTTTCATATTTTTTTTCAATTCTTCAATGATATATTACACAATAGTTAATATACAACCTTGGAATATAATTTAATTATGGAAATTTTAAGAAATCTATAAGTAAATGATAAATGTATTAAAATATTTATTTTATTTTTTATATTTTTTATATTTTATTCATATAATTGATAATCCATTGATAAATTTTCTACTTTATAATTACATTTTTAACGAAACTATTCTTTAATTTAATTTATTTTATTTTTATTCTAATTTAGTTAGATCCCACACTAATAATCTATTTAATCTATGTACTATATGTATCCAAAATTTATAAACATTGCTCATTTGACTATGAGAGCCTCGTGTTAGCTGATGTGACTATGGAAACTTATCAATCATGAGATTTCATTAGGAGGCTGACCCATTGACAATTCTTGGACTAATCATACATGAGAATTTAGAAATTCCTTCAAGCATCTAGATGTTGAAGATATGACTATATATATGGTCTAACTAGCCATAATACCTCAAATAATTGACAGATCCACTCACTAATCATTTCCCACAAGGGATCATAGGGAACATATCAATAGAAGAAAACTGAATTAACTTTGCCACATGAAGCGATCATGGAATATATCAAGTGGCCATTATAGAGCTACCATGTTTGAAAATTAACCAATGTCATCTTGTGACCACATGAGTGAATCTACTACACAAATAAATTTTATCGACTATTCTGGTCGATATGATAATGTAAAATTAAAATGAAGAGAAGGTCATGGAAGTGTACTACTGCAGCTGATAGAGGGGTAATAGCCCTTGATAAGAGGATATTTAAAGGTCTTCCTCATTCCATCTATTCTATATAAGGGTAAATACAAGTTTTTTATCTATTATATAAGGTTTATCTATGTAGGAAATCATACATAAAGGTACCTTTACAAATAAAATTTCCATTTAAGGGTAGAAGTGTAGTTTTATAAGGGAAATAATATCACTCCCTTGGTATGTATATAAAAAACCTTTATTAATTAATTTTCTATATCAAGGGTAGGTAACCACACACATATAAGGGAAACTATATATGTTTCTTTATAACCATTTTAATAAAATATGAAATTCTTGCAAAAATTAGAGGCTAAAAAATATTGTCCAACCGCTAGTTTGGTCAAATTTTGAAAATGATCTAATTAGATGATATATGTAGTGATAAATCATATAAGGAAGAAGAAGTTAATGATCATGAGAGAAATTTCTATATAAAGGATGATTCTTGATACATAACTAAATCTATTGTGTCACTCAAATATATACTCATAGAAT